>QQNG01000184.1:0-1385763 GCA_003666085.1 Pseudocercospora crystallina
GGTAGAATTGTATACCTAGTAGCATAAATACTCTGGATTACTATAACCTATTTACGGTTACTAGGCTAAATAAGCTAAGGCCGAGTACGTCTCTCTAAACTAGTAACTACTTCTATAGACCTAATAATACCTATCTAAAAGCCTGTCTTATTAAAGTTGTAGGTATTATAGTTATAGATACTATACTTAGCTTTAGTGTCCTTAATAAGCTTAAACTACGCGTTAATTACCTTAGGATCTTCCTAGAGTATTCTCTAGCGGTCTTTTACTCGATTAAAGGCTATTTTAAGCTTATCTAAGCGCGTTACAAATCTTTCGGCCTAGTTCTTACTAACTAGCTCTCTACCTTATATACTAAGTAATTTATCTGCTATATCTGCTACCTTATATAAGCGAGGCGTAAATCCTCGCGAGTCTAGGTCGAGAATATATCGGACAATTGTCTACTCTTCGGTCGTAGTAAGCTTACGTTATATAGGTCGTAAATCGGGGCGATAGGTAGTTCCGTAGTATCGGCTAGTTAGCGTCGAAGGAGGTACTTTATATACTATAGCCGCGCGTCGGAGGCTTTAAAATTAGCGCTAGTAGTAGGTAGTAAGGGTAAGAAGGATTCTACCTTCTTAATTCGATAATTATATACTATGTTATTAAGACATTGTACGTTAATTAAGAAGTTGATCGTACTAAGAAATTTTAACTAGCTTAGTAGTATAACTAGCTTAGTAGTAGAATACGTTACTATCCTTATTAATATACCTAATAACTAGAGCCGCCGAGCGTAACTAGTCTACCTACGGCTTTATTATAAATCTTAAGGCTAACCGGCTATTATACGAGATAGTTAAGATACTAGTCTACCTATACTAGAATCTACGTATTAAATATCGCCTTAAGGACGATAGGCTTAGCGACGACGACTTTATAGAGCTAGTAGATCTATTACGTAAAATATTTAGTAGTAATAACTAGATTAATACCTTAGTAGTAGCGATTAAGGAGGTAGGGTAGTAGTAGTTTAACTATCTATATAGTAGCGTTATCGATAATCTTTAGCTTTATTTATAGATATATAACCGTACCCGCCTTACTACCTTTAGTTAGTAAAACGCCCTATAACCTCTTTAGGTTAGCCTATCTACTATAGCCGTATTATAGCTACTATGGATTCCACTATGGCTATAGGTACCTTGGTAAAACCATGCTGGATCCACATCCCTAATGCCTGCAGCTTGCCAGGATGTACCACGCCTCACCAGGGGCGCGAAGGAGCCATGAACGCTTTCAGATCTTCAACGAGGACGACTTTCCTATCAACAACCACAAGGAGTACTCATGTCATTCTTCAAATACATCGTTCCTCACGATGGGGGGATGTGCGGGACTTCACCACATCGCCCAAACCAAGATCGCGTACTGTCTTCCTCTTCGCGGGGCAAGGATATGTCCCCCAGGAAGCAGCTCGAGATCTCTTTCGAAGTTGCAGCGACTTTCGCCATTCTATACATGAAATGGACCATCATATAGCACCACTCCTAGAGCAAGGTGAAATACAGCGCCCCTTCATCTCACTCTCGGACTGGCTTCAAGAAGTGGAAGTACGACCTGCATACGTAAGGCCTTTCAACAAGGATCCAGAGAAAGCATCGGCAAGAAACGAGCCTACAACACCTCCAGCGGGTCTAGTCATTCTCGCTGCTCAACTGGCTCTTGCACAGACCCTCCAAAGATGGGACATCAAGCCTACCGATATTCTAGGTTACTCGCTCGGTGAATTCTGTGGCGCAACAGTCACTGGCTCAGTCCCCGTAGATGCTTGTCTGAGGTTCTTACTTCGAAGGGAAAGCCTCTATGCGGATGAGAAGTTCGTTCCTGAGGAAGGCGGCATGTTGACTGTCCAGATTGCTCCAGAAGAACTGGAACCACACATTGCAGATTCCGAAGTCGAGGTCTCGGGCTATCCTCATCCGCGATCAACAATACTATCGGGAACAGCGACAGCTCTGAAGGATGTCCAGGAAGAACTTTCGGCAAAAGAGATTGATCACCAACGCCGAGCAATCAAGTTCGGAATGCATTCCAGCCACGTTGCCGAAGTCGCGCGAGAGATCCGCACCAATTCCGACATCTTCCCGGCTCAGGACCAGAAACAATCGTACGTGAGGCCGGGCATTAAACACTGGTCCAACATCAACGGTCAACAACTGCAGGAGGGCACGCCGCTCGACGCGAACTATTGGGCAGACTTGATCACTACTCCAATTCACTTCAAACAGTGTTTACAGTCGATATCAAACGACAGCCAAGGCGAAAGACTTGTATTTGTTGACTTGGGCATGGGCCCGCGATTGACAAGGCTTGTGCAGAACACATTGGAGGGAACGAGAGAGTGGAGACAGGGCAGAACCACTGCTATCAATTGTGTCGTGAGCGCGGGAATAGATGCGAAGAAGAAGGAGAAGGCAGGCTGGGCTCTAGATGCGTTGGAGAAGAATGTGGCACCACTGCTCCAGCAATAGATCTAGAAAGCCGTTTTGTATACATAAGATTGTGGGTGACGCATAGAGCTAGCATGTGTAGACGGAGTAGATTTCGGCGACTCATATGCATGAATTTCTGATCAGATTGACTGAGAGGAGATTCCAGACTTATCATGGCAGTATGAACATCGTGTTGGTGCTTGCTCTTGCATGTGAATGCTTTGTTCTGGCCTCAGGCACCTAAGACTTGGCAAGCTGTCAATCGGCGCGAGACGTGAGTTCAGGGACTCTGGCAACATCCCACCTCGAACAACCACGTTGCGACTTTCTTTCTGCTGCAGGATCAGCCTGTAATTCACCCAACTCTTGAGCACCACGCAAATCGGACAGTGTTGCGATCACCGTCACCCCGTCCCTCACACCGCCCCTCCGGTCCACTCTCACGATGGCGTTGGCACCCAAGACCGAGTCTCACAGAATATTTGAGAAGCTCAAACGTCGCGACCCGAACAAGATTTGCTTCGACTGCGGCGCAAAGAATCCGACATGGTCCTCTGTTCCGTTCGGTATCTATCTGTGCCTGGACTGCTCCGCAAATCACCGTAACTTGGGTGTGCACATCTCCTTCGTCCGATCCACGAACCTCGACCAGTGGCAATGGGATCAGCTGCGACGCATGAAAGTTGGCGGCAATGAGTCTGCAACCAAGTACTTCCAGTCTCACGGCGGAAGTGCTGCGCTGGCTAGCAAGGACCCAAAGACAAAGTATACGAGCAATGCGGCGAACAAGTACAAGGATGAGCTGGCGAGACGAGTTGAAGCGGACATCAAGAAGAACCCAGATGGTGTAGTCATTGAGGATACAGCGGAGGAGGCATCAAGCGGGACAAACACGCCGGCAGGCGAGCCGGATGACTTCTTCTCCAGCTGGGACAAGCCGGCCATTAAGAGGCCGAGCAACCCACCCAGCCGCACTGGAACGCCTTCGCAAATCGGACGCACTGCCAGTCCTTTCTTGAATGCGAACCAAAACGGCAACGGCACTGCGCGACCCAAGAGCCCTCTCAAGGCCGTGGAAGGCGCCGAACCCGACAAGCCTGCTGCCGCCCGCGCCGTGAGCTCTACCGCAATCCGGAAGACAGCTGTTTCGAGCAAGCCCAAAGCAAACATTCTTGGCGCAAAGAAGACTAAGCTGGGGGCGAAGAAGGTGGATGCCAGCGCTCTGGACTTTGACGAGGCAGAAAAGAAGGCACGCGAAGAGGAGGAGCGGAAAGCGCGGCTGGGATACGATCCAGATGAGGAAACACCCTCGGAGAACAAAATCGCCGCCTCGCAACCTGCGACCGCGACGGCTACCATCCACCAGCCAACACCCGTCAGTCCTAACAGCTTTGGCTCAACTGCCAAGCCTCGGGAACGTAGCGACAGCGAAATGGAGAGGCTCGGTATGGGCGTTCGAAAACTTGGTTTCGGACAGATTGGTGGAGCAAAACAGCCAGCTGCGGCACCAAAGGCTATGGGCTTTGGAAGCACAAGTAGAGCTGCACCCGCACAAGGTGAGAACAAGCCACACATCGTATATTCTTACTCTTCCCTTACTGACTTTGCCCAAAGACGACGCCGATCGCTTCGCCCGCGAAAAGTTCGGCACACAAAAAGGCATCTCGTCCGACGAGTTCTTCGGCCGCGGCCAATTCGACTCCAACGCGCAATCCGAAGCCAAGGGCCGTCTCCAGGGCTTCGAAGGCGCGACATCCATCTCTTCCAACGCCTACTTCGGACGTCCCGAAGATGAGGATGGAGGTGCTCCGGGGGAGTATGGAGATTTGGAGAGTGCGGCCAAGGATTTCGTGAGGAAGTTTGGTGTGCAGGCGGGAGATGACATTGAGAATTTGACGAGTATGCTTGGCGAAGGGGCTGTGAAGTTGCAGGGTGCTATTAGGAATTACTTGAATGGTTAGGCAGTGGTGAGAGGGTGAGGATGGAGGGATGGGAGAGCGCATTGCGTGGCTGTGAGTTTGGGTTGAGTAGACAGCGCTTTTGATAGTATCTGCATACGATGGACCAGAACATGTTTGATCTCTCACACGCGGATGGACTTCTGGCACGAGGGCCGTCAACTGACTGGTCGAGTGAGTGGACGAAGAACGGAGAAAGCTTGGTGCTCACTCAAATCTCGCTTAGTGTTGACTGCGCTTGCTGCTGGTTTTACTATCATGATATGCTTCGCTGGGTCTATTGCGTACCTCGTTCACCATCCTCGAATGCTTCGTCAAGTAGTCATCATTCGTACAATGCTCTCGGCTCTCTCTCTCGCACATTCCTGCGCTTATAGCCCGGCGATCAACTCGTATCCCCCATCAACAGTAACATTCTGCCCATTAAAATACTGGTTTGTAACAGCAAACAGAATCGCTCCCGCCATATCCTCATCCTTCCCCGGCCTCTGCGCCGCCGTCTTGCTCTCGTACTTCTCCTTGGGAATATGGCTTTTCTGATTAGCGCCACTCTCCGAAGCAGTCATCTCTGAGGGAAAGACTCCTGGCGAAACGCTATTTACGCGGATCTTGAGGCGTTTGGTCTGGATCTCGTTGGCGAGCATGCGGGTCAGATGTAGAGCGGCGGCTTTGGAGGCGTTGTATTGAGGGTGGTGTTGGGTCGTTTTTACTTCGCCGGACATAGAGGCTATGTTGAGGACCGTTCCGGACCAGCCTTTTGTTGCTTCGGTGGCCTTTTGGAGGAGTGGGAGGAAGCACACGGTAGAGAAGTATATTTGACCGACATTGGTGCGGTATACAGACTCCCAATCCTCGAAGGTAGCTTGCTCATTGTCGAACAGCGCCTCCTTGAGCTTCTCAGCACTGCCGGCTTCGGTGTTGAAGGTCGTGGTGGATATTCCGGCATTATTGATCAGGATATCGAGATGAGACTCGCGCCTGGAAATTTCCTCGTAGAGTTTGGCAATGGAGTCCTTCTTGCTGACGTCTGCTGTGAGCGGAATGATCTGGCCTGCGATGCCTTGGCTGTAGGTCTCGGCCACACGTTCCAGCTTCTCTTCGGTTCTTCCGACAATGTAGACCTTGGCTCCGTTTACTGCGAGGGCTTGAGTGGCCATGAGGCCAATGCCTGAGCCGCCGCCTGGATTGTGTCAGTGGCAAGTCGGAAGCTGGTTGACTTAGCGTCACCTACCTGTAACGAGAGCAACCTTGTCCTTCACATTGAAGACATTGGCTAACTTGAAGGCATCGTTGTTGTGCTTGTGTGGGTGATCAGAAGCCATGTTGTAGTCTCCAGATACTGCTTTTGCTGTGTTTGAAGTTGTGAAGTGTCTGTTCAACTGCTCAACTCTGCGTACAGGAGGCGTTATGTAAATTGATCTGGCAATGTTTGAGAAGAGGTGGCGCGCTGGAGAGCAGTTATTGCTCAATGAGATTGCTGATGTCACGTTGATGCGTGTGCTGCAGAGGGTGGAGAAACTTCGAAGAAAGGACATCTCGTGAAAGAATCAAGACCTACTCCAGAACTACCATTTATACAACTCGAGTGCGTGATGCACGAGATGAAGTCGATGCCGTGGTGCATGTCATGATGATGTCGAGGTGAAGTCCGACTGCTGTTGCTGAGCAGCCGCGGAGCCAAGTCCGGCGAGCCAAGCCTTCACGACAGCGACCTCACTCAGTTCTCTCTCGTGTCCCTAATGATTCTCTGCCTCTGCCTGTCCTCCAGACCCATCCCCCGAATTGAACCGCCAACGCAGTCATACCTCGCAGATTCAGCATATCAGACTGCGCAACCGTTCGACTTGTAATGTCACGTACACGCTCGTGGCCTTCAACTTGACCTCGTGGATGGATGATCAGCATAGGAGATGGACTGCACAGGAGGAGGGACACACCGTATGGAGAGCCAAAATAATGTTTACCACTCCGGTCTGCCTAGATGCTTTGGCTTTGGTGTAACAAGCCGTACCTTCGCGACATAGCTTGCCACATGGCACCGTTGCGTGATAGATCTCTCTTAGGAGAGACAGGGAGGGCCAGGACAACTGGAGGATATCCTCAACGCGGTCCGTTCATACGGCGCTCTACATAATTGTGTCCCTTCCAAAGATTCAATGTGTAGAACGCGAACCAGTTCGGTTGCATTTGCCATTGTCTTTCCTACACTGCCGCGTGAGGATCAACAGTGCAGGCCTGGATTCGCGCGTCTTCGGTTCATGGTGTCCGTATGGCACAGCTGGGGAGCATAAAGAAGATTCCAGCTGGGGGTCCTACAAGATGTGTTGATGCTCAGCGGTCGCTGGCGACTACGGGTGTCCGAAGAGCTGGATGGTGCCTTGGTGGGAGGCAGTGCAGCCGAGATGGGCGAGAAGGATATCTTAATGAATGGGTAGCAAAAGAAAATCGAACTGGCTCTGGTCTGATTCGAACAGACGATTTTTTGGGCTCCTCTCCCCTGTCCCGTTTCCAGAACTTCGGGGAGCGGAGACACAGGCCAAATGCTCTGACCACTGAGCCACAGAACCGGTGTCGTTGCTGATTGTCAATTCCAGATCATTGATAACGGTCATGCTACCCTACTGCAAGCGGCGCTGGAGATATCGGCCAAAAGGTTACGATCGAGAAGCAAAAGTAAAGGGTTTGTTTGAATCTGGTCTGAGTCGAACAGACGATCTTTTGGGCTCCCCTCCCTTACCGCTCGCTGTAACGAGCGGCCGGGAGCGGAGACAGAGGCCAAATGCTCTAGCCGCTGAGCCACAGATCCAAATTTGATGTTTGGGACAATTCGAGATCATTGATATTGCTGCGAGGCGCTGCTGTGAGGCCGGGCGATGTTCGGCGTAACGCACCTTCACTTTCACATGTTAAACGCCAAGATACAGCAGTTACGTCACGCAAAACGGCGCACTAACACGATCGAATTCGACTCGCTCGTTCTTTCACTAAACACGAACAACACCAGCGCAAGGCTGCAGTATGGTGAACAACGTATTGCCGCCGCACCTGCGGGCGGCGCAGCGAAAGAAGAGAGAGAAGGAAGAGCAAGAGCGACTGCGAAATATCCCATGGCAAGAACAGGCACCGGTGCGTGGTCATCATCACAACTGCAGTGAGCTGTACCAGGGCTGACGGCAGCAGGGTGATCAAACTGTCGGAGTGTACGAGTCGTGGAACGAGCACGACCAGTTGACGCCTAGCCCATGGCCTAAGGTAACGATATTCAGACGGATGTGATTACAGCACGCTGACTTCACAAGTATGAGCCGAGCCCATCGCGCTTCGACGGCATGACCGCGAGGCAGCTGAAAGCGCACAGCATCCACCAGCTGATTGAACGAAAGAAGTTCAAGCCCAACCGCGAGTTCGTTTTCTATGAGGGCAACTACGACGGCCCGCTCGAGTGTGTCACCGCACTGCTTCAGGAGCTTGACCTCTTCGAGTGGATGAGCACGTCGCCTGCTGATTACGGCAGCGCCAACAGCAGTGCGTATCTTGAAGCAGAAGTGTTCGACCACAAGGCTGTCAAGGTTGTGCTTGTGTTCGTCGACCGGGTGTTGAAGAAGAAGTGGTGGTTGAAGCCCTACTTGACTTGCAAAGAGGTTCTGCGGCAGTTGAAAAAGGCGTGTGCTCCATTTCGCGTGATGGACCTGCCCCAGGAAATGAAGGATACCGTGTACGAGTCCTGGGATGCCTACCTCGCCAACAAAGTGCCGGTCTACAGACCAGTACGGACTGAATCGAGCATCCAGAGCATTCATGATGGGTGGGAGAAAGAGTAGATCGAGGTTGACGGTCACGAAGGCGACTATGGGAAGCAAATGCTCTTTCATCGTGGGCTGCATACTCTCTCCGCAGTCTGTCATGAATTCCGAGGTGCAGCTGCGAAGGTCTACTTTGGTACCAACGACTTCAAGATCGACTGTCAAATAGCGCCATCGAGCCTGGACCGGATGTCGGAGAGGATTTTATCGATCGGCTCGTGGCGGCTGAAGCATCTTTGCAAACTCCAAGTCACTCTTGGCTGGTACAAAGGCTGTTGGGATGACTTCTGGGTTGAGTACAAGCCCAAGGTGGGTCTCAAGGCGTGGCATCGTCGAGTCGTCGACTTCGACTGCCCTGAGCCAGAAGAGGTGGTCGAGTACACCGGCATGATCCAGCGTCGCAAGCAAGAGGAGGAATGGGATAGCACGGGTGTTATCGAATTCTTTACGGCCGACCCTGACGCACTGCGCAGGGAGATTTGTGACACCGTGGTCGAGGACGAGGAGACCAATGAGGGAACTTCATCCTCACTTTGGTGATGGAAGAAGAGCATGAAGTGCTCATGCTTGGGGCAAACACGTCATACAGCGAATGAGATTTTGAAACACGAGTCTCTTTCCAAGTGGCGCAGGGCCTACTTAAAAAGAACACGATAGGATCGCGTGAGGAGAAGCAGCAAGGGAAACCTGCAGCTTGCATCATGCTCAGGCTTCATCACTTCATATCCAGCAGCTTCTCTGCGTTTCTATGATATAGGTCCTCAATTTGCTCTTCATCAAACAGTTCCTTCACCCCCTTATCCATCTGCCCCAGTAGCATCTCCACCCCATTCGGCCTCGTGAAAGGAAAATCAGAGCCATACATCAACCGCGAATGTGTCACGCCAACACCCTGCATAAGCCCTCGAATCTGAGTAGGGAACGCAAAACCCGCCGTGTCGAACCAAATCTGTCGATTTAACGCCGCCTTCACTTCATCTTCTGAAACTCCCTCCCACGGTCCAGGAACAAGCCCACTGAATCCGGTCCAACGAGAAAGCAAAGGCGGAAAAGCTCCTCCAAGATGCGGCAAAATAATCTTGATATCCGGACATCGCTTGATCGTCCCACTCATAAAAAGATTCGTCACAACCCTGGCGGTATCAAAAAGAAACTCCAGCATCGGATTCGGCAATCTTCCGGCAAAAGGCGCAGCCTTCACCGGTTGCTCTCCTCTTGCGAGCGCTTCGGGCGAGCAAGGGCATGTCGGCGTCGTAGGGTGAATGAAAATGAGACCTTTTCGCTTGTTCAGCTCATCGAATATCGGATCGAAGATAGAGTCGCCTAAATAGTGACCATGGGCATTCGTCTCAAAAACAAACCCATCACATCCCTCTTCAATCGCTCTCGGAATCTCCTCAAGACACCCTTCGACATCCGGAATCGGAAGACTTGCGAAATGTCCAAATCGTTCCGGGAGTCGTTTCTTCAAGTCCGATGCATACTTGTTACACTGTCGTGAAAGTGAGCGGCCGAGCTCGTCATTTCCAGGAACGAGATGACACCCCGGAGAAGAAATTGAGAGGACAGATTTGTGGATTCCGAGTTTGTTCATCAATTCGATATGCTCTTCAGGACTCCAGTCCGGAAGATACGGCATGCCGTCTGGATTGGCGTGGCCGTGTTTCCGGCAAGCTTCTTGGTAGAAGGGCGGGAGGAAGTGCGAGTGGACGTCGATTTTGGGTGGCATTGTTGAGGAAGACATGATGATTAGTTGGGCTGGCTGTGAAGTGAGCAGATCAACTGGAGAGATTGATGGTCTTTAAAGATGGAATGGGCCCTATGTGAAAGATGCCAACTCGGGAGCCGAAAGTCTATTTCTGATAATCGTGACGCTGTCGGTTTCGTACTGGTGTGCGAAGGGGCGGATAAGCGAATGGGATCTTTTGGGATACTTAGGCATGGTTGCAGGGGCTGTATGACGCGACATGCTCTTCAGTCTCTCCGCGGATGGATAATAATGTGGGTTGCAGTGAACCAAGGAGAATCTCACCGACTTCTGGGAGTTGCGATCCCCGCAACAACCTCGTTGTTCTCGTCGTTGTCGTCTCCCGTAATCTATACGGAGGACCGTATGGTGAAGACGGCATATTTTCCGCATGTTCTCTATCGCCGACACCGAGTTTAAGAACCATCCACCCGACATCAATCTCCTTCGCACTTATCGCCTGCTTGAAAGTCCGATGATTGTCATCTTTCCATGCGATACGAGGCCATGACTTGTCTTTCCTGATCTTCAAGAGGCAACTGTTCTGAAGAAAACTCCAGCCGCAGCGACGCTCCGGTTCACCCGCATTGCATTGCATCACCATGGTACTGCATCCTGCTCGGGAAGGATGAGCCCGCTTGACTGCTGCAGCAGAGATGGAGCCGAGCAGCGAGAGGGTTTACGCGCTCCGAAATGGTTGACTATGAGTCGATATCCGGTTTCGAAATATGTGCTGCATGCCGGGGTTTGAGACCGCTCCTCGCGAGGGAGACGTTCGCTAAAGAGCCCTGAACAGGCAAGAAGTCCATGCGATCTCGACTGCTAAATCTGCAGAAGCCTGTATAGAGAGGTTTCTAGGCGTTCTCACTCCTGTTCGGAACGTGATATCGGCCTACTAGTGCTCTCGGTAGGCGGCACCTAGAGTTATCGACGTGCTGTATAGTCTTGTCGACGCTGAAGCTTAGGCGTCCGAAGCATCCACACTAGCATGTGCAGAACACTCTCGTCTGTGACATTCGCGCTGTGAATGCGAGCAGGGTTCGCGATCCCGAAGCGGAAGCAGACTTATATATCAGGACGGCTTTCTTCCATACCTCTAGAGATATACCCTCGGAAAAATCACGGCACGCAACATTATGGCCTCCTTTCTGATTACAGACGTCCGCATCTTTGACGGCGAGAAGACGTTCGAGAACGGATCGGTCCTAGTCGAGGACGGCAAGATCTCCAAAGTGTCTTCGGGCCAGATCCAGTATGAAGGCAAGACCATATCGAAGCCGGGCCATACACTCCTTCCGGGCCTGATCGATGTCCATATTCATGCCAACAGTGGTACCGAGGTCGCGCTGCCTCAGGCCTTGCGGTTCGGAGTGACTACCGTCTGCGATATGCACAATGAGTGGCCCAACATCCAGAAGCTCAAGAAGCAGAGGGAAGACGGCGATTGTGCTGATCTCAAGACGACGAGCTTTGCAGCGACCATCGACATGGGCTGGCCGATGCCGATTGTTCTTATGACACATGACAGTTCGGAGGTATGCAACAATGGAGCCAAATTTCCAGCACCGACACAGCTAACGATCTTATAGACAAGAGCAGAAATAGCAACATGGCCGAAATTAAAGACTCCAGAAGACGGACGTCAATACATACAAGACAGACTGAAGGAAGGCGTGGACTACATCAAGCTAATGCACGAATCCGGCACCGTAATGGGGCACGAGTTCAATATGCCTTCCATCGAGCTCCAAAAGGCCGTCATCGACGAAGCTCACAAGAACGGGTTGAAGGTGGTCGCTCACGCTACATGTCTCGAAGACACCGTTGCTATCCTGGACGCCGGAGTCGATGGCATGACTCACACTTTTATCGACCAGCCGCCCACCCAGAAGTTGATTGAGGCTTACCAGAGAAGAGATGCGCATTGCAACCCGACGTTGTCTGCCATGGGAAGCGGTACCACGGAGGGAAAAGCTATGCAGGAGAAGTTCGCGCATGACCCGCGCGTGCAGAATCTTATAGGTCAAGTGGAACGGGAGAGGATGTGTATGTGTATGTCATTTGCACAAAAGTCTGGCTCGAAGTGTGAGAATGCGTATGAGAGTGTCAGGCAGTTGAAGAAGGCTGGCATTACTATACTCTGGTAAGTTTACATCCAGTTGACAGCCTGAGCTTGTGCTAACAAGACTTGAAGTGGATCCGATGCTGCTGGGCCGGCAGTTGGAACAGCATATGGGCTATCAACTCATCAGGAGCTTGCCTTGTTTGTTCAGGAATGTGGTTTCACCCCAGAAGAGGCGCTCAAGTCGGCTACTTCTCTACCGGCGAAACGCTTCAACTTTTCAGACCGAGGGTCGATCAAGGAGGGTCTCCGTGCTGACCTGACCTTGGTAGAAGGAAATCCGCTCGAAAATATCGACCACACCTTGGATCTGAGAGGCGTTTGGACAGAGGGACAGCTCTGTAGCTCGTATAAGGACCAGCCGTAACGCAGTCGTTGAGGTAACGCAGCATAATGCTAGCATTTCATGCCTTCTCCGGCTTGCCTTCTTCACCAACATTAGGCCAAAATTCAGCCTCTACCCAAAGAACCTGTCGCCACGCCGCTTCACACTCTTTCCAAACCCATCCACCTTCCTCAACACCCCACTCGTTACACATCTTATTCACCAAACCACCCAATCTCCTCACAAAAGCTTCAAATTCCATAGAGCTCCAATTCGGAATAAACACCCGTTGCATAACATCCCGATCCTTACTCGCGATCCCCTGATCCATCTTCGCCCAACTATACCTCCAACTCCTCAAATAACACTCTTCCGTCGCCCACAGAATCGTCAATCCCACAAGCAATGGCCGCCCCTGTGAAAGTGCCCCCGCGAATAGATCCTGGTAACTCCGCGTGGCCCGCTCACATTCGCAATCGCAGATATCGTCGAAGAAGCCTTCTGCTGAGGCGGTTTCTTCGAAAAGGCGGATTTCTGTGCGGATGTTGTCGAGGGAGTCGATGAGGGCGTCTGTGACGCGCCATTCGATTGTGTTTTCTCGGTCGGGGGTGTTGGGGATGGAGATGGAGGATAGGAGGGTGCCGATGAAGTTTACGTAGGATAGGGCGTACATGCGGTCTTGGGCGAGCCAGTGTTTCAATTTTTCGTGAGGTAGTGAAGATGTTGCTGCTGCTGTGAGGAAGGGGTGTTGAGTTGCTTTCTTGAGGCCGGAAGGGTCCAGGTTGATGAGGTGGGATGTGAGGGAGGGCATAATTTCTGTTTTGCTAGTAATAGACTGGCCGCTACGAAATACAATGAAATGGGATATAGGTGCTAAGTATGAATATGTAAAGGAATTATTGAACAGGACTACGGCTGAAAGTTGGATTGCCTCTCCTACAGACCTGCACTGTCTTCGCTGTGACGTCGCCGCGGACGGCCCGGGGTGGAGAGATCAAGCATATTCACGCTGGCAGCAAGGCACTTTTGCCTATGCAAAGTTTTTTGGCGTATCTGTGAGCATCGTAAGCAGAAATGCTGAAGAGAAGAAGATGATCGCGAAATTGTGTTGCGAAAGTCGATGCGGTGTTGATGTTGATGTTGCCTCGGAGTCGGAGAATCTGCCCCTTCCAAGCGTGCCATTCACGTGCACCGCTGACGTCGTCGCATGGTCGCACGACAAGGCGTCGCGACACCAACCTGATCACTCCATCAGTGGTACACACATGTAGACCTACCTTCCTACCAAAGCGCTCAAAATGCGCCCAACAAGTATAGTATCTTCCCTACTCACCTGCAGCCTCCTCGCGCAGGCACAACTCATCCCTCACCTCTTCAGCAACACCAACAATCCCACCAAAGACCTCAAGAACCACCACAACCACCAACAACCCATAATGGACTCCTCCCCAAACATCCAACTCCCTCCCTCCTCCTCCGGCGACAACCCTCCTCCCCCTCCTCCACCCACCTCCGACGTAATCATCTCCGACGTAATAGGCAACACCCGCCAAATCAACATCTTCGCCGGCTTCACCCGCGACATCGACAGTATATCCAAACGCCTCGACACAACCGACCTCAATAGCACCATCCTCGCCCCCTTAAACACCGCCATAACATCCCTCCCGCGAAAACCATGGGAAGATCCACGCGAATACGCTGCGTTGGGCGCGAATGCTTACGAGGGGACAGATGGAGAAGATCGGGCGAGTAGGAATATGAGGAGGTTTACGGAGGCGCATATCGTACCTGTGAGTCCGTGGAAGGAAGGGGAGAAAGTGGAGAGTCTGGGAGGGAGGACGGTTTGGTGGGAGGTTAAGGGAGGGAAGGCGTACGTGCAGCCTGGGGATGTGGAGATTGAGAGGGTTGTTAGTCGGGTGAGGAATGGGGAGGTTTGGGTTTTGAAGGGGGTTATGAATTATGCTAGTTGATGGGATATGATGATGGGGATGATATGAGATCATGATTGGGATATTGGGATACAGTGGCGTATTGGATGTGGTGTTTGGTGGGGGAATGGGATAGAAACAGCTACCTGAGATACCAGACAGCATGGGAAAGATTGCACCTTGCAGATAACAAGTATGAATGAGTCATGATTATATATTGAGGTGAGGATCGAGTCGGATTTTACGTACAAGAGCCCGCTTGGGTGTCTGTTCCAGCACTTGGTTCCAGACTGATTTCGCGGTGCGGAGCGGCACTCTTCGCAGGGCATTGTTCACACAGCCAGAGTCGACGCGTTCTCAGATACGGAGCCCGGTCCCCTCTCACGCGCAATATCCGGAGGCATATCCAGCTGAGCTTGCTCTGCAGTTCGTTTGATACCAGCTGCCGTCACCGCAAGCTTTTTCCTCTCATCGCTCAACTCGTCGCTCTCGTCGTTTTTCTTGTTTTCCCTTTCAGCTTCCTTCGCTTTCTGTGCAGCCTTGTTAGCTGCTTTTCTTTCCGCTTTGGTCATCTTTGGCTTTTCAAAAGCGCCGATCTCTAGTCGTCGGTCCACGTCCTTGGCCAAATCTTCGAGATCAGGATGTCCGAGCACCTTGACGATATCGCTGTAGCTCTTCGTGGCTTGCATGGCCTTGTACGCCTGAATTTTGCCCGGAATCATCTGGCCGAGTAAGTATTTCGTGTTGCCCCATCTGTTCTCGACTTCCATAGACGTCTTGACGTATTCTTTGACAACTTCTTCCCAGCTCGCCTTGCCGCCGTCTGACTCTGCTCGAAATACTGACGGATTTGTCTCGGCAGCTGTGGCAATCATTGCACCGTCTGCGCCGAACTCTTTCATGAGCGCTAGCGCCTCATCTCTGCTGTAAACATCGCCATTCATGGTACATGATACTCCAGCCTCGTGACATGTCTCGACAACCATTTTCAGTTGATCGCGAATTGCACGCTCGCGCGGCCGCATCGGAGTCGTGCGGCAGTGCACTGTAAGTCCATGAATTCCAGTCTCGCAAAGTCTTCGCACGAGCGCTTGCGTCTCTGCCGGTGTGTCCAGTATTCTGATCTTCACGCTGATGCCAATTTCATTTGGCTCGCCAACTTCTTTCACAAGAGCTCGCAGAATTGCACACAGCTTATCTGGTGTTTTGAGCAACGCGGCGCCCATTCCGCCGCTGGTGCTGAAAGGTTTCGGACACCCTGCATTGACATCGATACCAGCAACATCCTTTGCGATAAGCTTTGCTGCTTCAACAGCAGTTTCTGGGTTCGCGGTGCCGATTTGGTAGATCAGCTTCTTCCCTTCTCGCTCCGGATGAAGTCTGTAGATGACACTCTCTCGCTGATCTGCGTTCAGGCTTGGATTCTTCGCGCCATTTGAAGATATTCGTGTAAATTCTACTGTGTTTGCCGTAGTATTGATGTGCCGCGTCGTACCGATTAGAGCCTTGTCAATTGTTTCCGGCCCCCAGACAAGGTCGGCGCCGTATTTGAGAGCAATCAGTCGCGACGGACATTCGCCGCTGCGCACCATGGGCGCCAAGACTATCTTGCCTTTGTAGTCGACCCCATTTCTGGGTATTGGAACCCTTTTCGCGGCGGATGTCATGATGCGGAGCATTTAGCGCTGTTAGATTCCATGGGCCGGAGGTGTTGTGAAAGGAGAGCCCTTAAATTCTTTTGTGTGCCGGGATCCAGGGAAGAGGTGGTTTGAGCGAACAGGTGTCAGAGCACGTGAGAACAAGAGACAAACTCAGTGCGGATGACTCGTAGGGGTCAGCAAGTTGTCCGCTGTGTATTTTCGTAATTAGTCCGGCGCACAGAGATGACGATGTCGCATCTGGTGCAGTGCGAAATCGACGTGAAGTCGAGACCGTCGGTCGGCACAGAAGCGTCCCGCGACTTTTTGGAAAGTCTGCCGCCGCTTAGCGCTCCCGTGGACATCTCTCCCTTCACTCCATCTGAACACTTTCTTACAGATGCCTGTCCCGGTCCAACAACCCACTTCGGGAGACAGCGAAACATGTATGCAACTGTCGGCGGAACCTGGACAAAGCCTCTGCCCTATTTGCAAGACATTCTGCTCACAGTCCGAGGAGCAAATTCGTTTTCTTGTTTTACTAGCCGACAGACGGCCCGTCAGGCGATGACACTCAGTCATGTGCTGGCAGAGACGCCGCAAAGGAGTTTGGCAGAGGGGCCACAGTATCGGAAGTTGTTGTGATGTGAGGAGGGAGGAAGGGAGGAAGTACACGCGGAACGAAGCAGCGCTGATTGGTCTTTGCCACGCGACCACTGTGAGAAAGGTCTCGAAAAGCGTCATCATCAGAACTGGAGCTGCCTACAGAATTATGAACTGACTCATCGTTCAAACCGATGCTCCATCGCAGACGATTACTATTGGGCAACTTCGAGGCATAAAACAGTCTGGTGCGAGCATGAGAGAACACGATGCGGGAGAGGGACGAAGTCGATGATATGCAGTTCAAATAGACGATTCGGCGCTTTGACACTTGCCTGGCAGGGCCAAGCCGCTGCGCTAGCTAAGTTACCCGGTCCGCATGGGTGCCGTTATTCCAGCACCTCGCTCGCGCCGTCTGCCTCCATCCTCTTCCTTCTCTACATCAACGTGTCCGCCAGCCTTGGGCCGCATTTCTTCTTCGATCTCCCCCAATTCATCGCCCCGGGCCGTCGACTAATCGTCGAATCCTGAACGCCCCGAGTCGTACTTTCTGTCTTTGTTTCCCTGAGCCCTGGGCGTCCACATACCTTCGACGGTCCCGACCTAACTGTTGCAGCATCGCGGCCATCGCCACTACTCTGCCGGTTTCATACCTCACCACCTGCACTCTTGCGGCTACACCACTGCCGCATGATCAAATCCGCGCTTTGTGACGTGAGCACGAGTGACAACTAATGTGTTACGCTCGTCATCACCCTGAAAATGGCAGAAGCTGCCCATGAGCCCGCCACGGGTCGCAACTCTGCTGGCGGGTCTCAATCAGCTTCACGGGCAGGAACACCAGCCGCCAAGCCGTCACCAGCAATGGCCTCTGGCGCATTCCAGGCCATCAATTCTCGGCCCGTCTCTGAGAATGCACGTACTGGGAGTCCGGCGTCTGCGTCTGACAGCGACGCGGTTGTTGCACAGAATCCTTCGCAAACAGCCCAAACTTCCATTTCGACTTCGCAACCATCCAAGCTATCTGCACAAGTCGACAATCTGGATGGCGCCATGGCGGAAACCTCATACGGCACGCGTTCGCGCAATCGAACCAGCACCAGGCCCAACTATGCCGAAGACGCAGCTGACATGGACTTTGATTACAACACGTCTGCTGCCACGACGACATCCAAAAAGAAATCAGCGATCGAGACGGCCGCGTCGAGCCGCGAAATCGCTTCTGACTCAGTCGCAGGAACCAAGGGCGCCAAGGAGTCCACGCCCGCAACTTCGACCGCGACAGGACCGTCGAAAAAGCGCAAGGCTGCGGGTACGGCGTCGGCCTCGTTGCAATCGAATGCTGCGTCTGCCACTCCACCGCCAGCGGTCGCGTCTCGAAAAATGACTCAGGCAACCGGCTCTTCGACTCCGGTGCGAGAGACAAACATCCTGACCTTCACAAAGCATCGGAGCTGTCTCAACAAAAAAGGCGAGCTGATTGCCGACGACGGGACGAAGCTGAGTGTAAACGGTAAGTCGTCTACTCCCCTGACCGATTCCACAAATGCAGGTCGCTGGTCGCCGTGCTTACCCCGCCCTTCCGCGTTCCCTGCCTGAGGCTAATTATGTTGTCACCAGATCACGTGTACCTGGTCTGCGAGCCTCCTGGCGACCCGTACTACCTCTGCCGGATCATGGAGTTCCTGCGAGTTGACAGTGAGAACCCGAACTCCCCAATCGACTCGTTACGCGTCAATTGGTATTATCGTCCTCGAGATGTGCAGCGATTCAGCAGCGACAGCCGTTTGGTTTACGGCACCATGCACTCAGATTTGTGCCCGCTCACGTCCCTACGCGGAAAATGCACAATCAAGCACCGGTCAGAAATCGACGATCTGGACGCATATCGAAAAGAACGAGACTCCTTCTACTTCGTGCAGGTGTTTGATCGATTCATTCGACGATCCTATGAGTGCATTCCCGTCCAACAAATTGTCAACGTTCCAGACAAGGTCAAGAAAGCCCTCGACGAAAGGTGGAAGTTTGTCGTTGTTGAAATTGGTCGCGTCAAGGAGCTCACCAGTGCTGCCAAATCATGCAAACGCTGCACCAGGTACTGTGCATCGAATGACTCTGTGGACTGCGCAATATGCAAGAACTCGTACCATATGAATTGCGTCCAGCCTCCGCTGCCGAAGAAACCATCGCGTGGATTTGCCTGGGCCTGTGGACCTTGCAGTCGGGCTTCTGAGAGGAAAATGGAGGCGCGCAACACGCCGAATGCCAGCGGCCACGTCACGGAGGCGGAAGAAGAAGATGTTGTCGAGGAAGAAGAAGCTCCAGCAGCTTCAAACGACACCACACGGGCGCCTAGTCCAGTTGGCGACGAAATGATCATCGACGACCACCCTGCGACTCAAGCCGAGATTGCTCTCGCCAAAATGTGGCCGATGCGATACCTTGGAATTCATTGCAGAGTTGAGGACGCACTGCAGTACGACGATCGAGCCATCTATCCGCGTGCGAGCTCACGGCTTGGCCCTCGTCACCAGGCGAACGTGAACATCTGGCACGGCCGAGCTGTAGAGCTTGTAAAACCCGCCGAGATCAAGAAGCGATATCAAAAAGGCGGTGCGCAGAAGAAGGAGGGCAAACTCACGAAGGAGACCCTAGCAGCCATCGAAGCCGACAAAGAAGACAAGGCGAAGCGGCCGAAGTGGGTGCAAGATGAACCGACAGGCTATGTTGCACGTGGCGAGGACTACCCCAACGATGATCCGCGATGCACAGCCACTCTTCTTTTCAAGATGCCTCCGCTTGACAAATCTCTCAAAGGTGCAGATGAAAGCGAGAAAGACCCGATCCGACGCAACGAGAAGTTCATGGATGCGTATGTCTTCCGCGCCAAACCAATCGCCCGAGGCGTCGGAGTTCCCCCATTTGGCACCAACTTTCTCGACAAGGCATTGGAGCTTCTCACGACCAACAAGTACAATGTCGATGCGGCATTGAAGCAGCTCACCAAGGTCGATCGTGTCAAAGATTTGCACGAGCCGGTGTTGAGCAAGTCAGATCTCATCAAATTCGAGGAGGGAGTCGCAAAATACGGTTCCGAGCACCGCCTCATTCGACTGCACATGAAGACGAACCTACCACATTCGGACATTGTACGGTTCTACTACCTTTGGAAGAAGACACCCAAGGGTCGAGAAATTTGGGGCAACTATGGAGGCCGTAAAAAGCGAAAGTTCGAGAGCGATGCAGGAGCAAAGCTTCAAGCAGAATTGGCAAACGATGTGGACGACTCGGCTTTTGATAATGACAAAGCGATCAGGAAAAATCGCGGGTTTCAGTGCAAGTTCTGCAATACGACGCACTCCCGTCAGTGGCGACGCGCGCCCGGAATATCACCTGGTCAAGTTGCTGCACCAGAGAAGGGCGTCAAGACAACTACAAAGGACAGGTCGCTTCTTGCGCTGTGTCTGCGCTGTGCTGGGCTTTGGCGTAAATATGCGATCCAGTGGGAAGAGATAGACGAAGTCGCAAAGAAGGTGGCTGCCGGTGGTGGGCGCGCTTGGAAGCGAAAGATTGACGAAGAGCTTTTGCAGGAGCTGCTTGCGGCGAACGAGGCCGCAAGCAATCCACCGGAGCCGGCGATCGCATCCGTACCGTCTATCGAGAATGGGGAGCCTCCAAAGAAGAAGACGAAGGTGGATAAGGCTGCAGCATTGGCGGCAGCAGAGGCAGCCAAGAAAGTGGAGAAGCCACCGCCGCCGCCCAAAGAACCAACTCCGCCACCTCCACCGATCATTCCAGCACAGCCAACTTGGAAAAAGCTTCCTTGCTCAGTTTGCAAGGGCTTCGATGGCACGATAGCTTGCGCACACTGCAAGCTGACCGTCCACCGACGCTGCTTTGGGCTGGATGAGCAAGATGGTGTTCGACCTAATGGCGAAGTCAAGTGGATCTGCGAGCAATGCCAGAACGACCGAAATCCTTCCGTGTCGACCGACTACTCTTGCTGCCTGTGTCTGACTGAAGAGACCCAAATCGATCTCGTGGAGCCTCCGAAGGTATCGCATAAGAAGAAGACCGACCGAGAACGAGAGAAGGAGCGACTGGAGAAGGAATTAGCTGATGGCATGCGAGCAGAATACCGCAGCAGGCAGCTGTCGCATCACCGCCCTATCTTTCCTCGAGAGCCGCTGAAGCGTACCACCGGGAACAACTGGGTACATGTCTACTGCGCCGTGTGGGCACCTGAAATCCGCTTCAGCAATGCCAAGGCGCTCGAAGTTGCTGAGGGCTTCCAATTGATTCCTCAACCTCGCTTCGAAGCGATTTGCAAGCTTTGCAAAAACAAGGACCACCAGAACCGACTACAGGAAAATGCTGGCGCTTGTGTCAATTGTTTCCAGTGCAATGCTTCCTTCCACGCTTCGTGCGCATTTGAAGCAGGATACACGTCTGGCTTTGACGTGCAGCCAGTCAAGGGATCGCGCAAGGACCAGGTCATAACGGCAACTCTCGGCCAGGAGACAGGGGCCCTGACTGCTGTTATACTTTGCAAGGAACACATGGTCAAGGGCATTATTCATCCAATCGACGAATTCAATGATGAGACCGGCCGGAATGCTTTGCAGACTTATGTCGAGAGTTTCAAACAAGCAGACTTGGCCTTGACCGGGACAGTACGCAAGGCTGCGCAGGCGCAACTTACTAAGGATAAGGGCCAGCAGTCTTCGTCTTCGGCTCAAGTAGCCAACCGGAGAGAGTCTAGCGCTCACAGCATTGCCGCTGCTGTCCGACGTGGTGCCAGAAACTCGACTGTCGCCGAGACCAAAGTCGAGACCGAAGATGGCGGGACCGATACGCCTGCTACACAGGACACCGAACAGCGCCGTTGCGTGAAGTGCAATGTCGATGTGACACCAAGATGGCATCCTATCGTGAAAGAGCCACTTGAGAAAAGCGTGCAGTCGCCTGAGCCGAGCAAACCTGCCACCAGTCATATGGATGTCGTTGATGGAGGCCGTCCCCAGGAGCCAGACACTTCTGATGCGAATGCCGTCACTCCAAGACAGAATATTCGCTTCATGGCACCGGGCGCAAACGGACGTGCTTGGGAAGGCATGCCAGATCGATATGGGCATGATCGGCCACCGGCAAATGAAGAGCAGGAGCGGATGAGTAGTGTTCCAATTGGACAGCCAAGTAGAGATGCAGCTGCTGCACCTCCCGAAGTCAATGGCGAGCACCGTCCAGCATTTGGCGATCCCATCCGTGTGGATCAAAACGATGATGGCTATCACGCACATGGGCTGCCTCAGGGATACCGCAATCCTGCTGCTCGTACATCACCTGGCCCAGCGGAGCCCGAGAAGCCGAAAGAGGAGCCGCCAACCGAGTTCCTGTGTCACAAATGCTTCTTGAAAAAGAAGCTGGATCCTACTCCTCCGCCGGAAGAGGAATCGGATCGACCACCATTGTCTCCGCCTCGTCAATTCCCCTTACAATTGGACTGGAATCGTTCATCGCAGCCTCCATCGTCTACACCTGGGCACAGGTCCATCGAAGAGCAGTTCCAAGTATGGGACGCGCCTCCTCCACCGCGGCAGACCCCAGCACCGCCACCACCGGCACCTGTCAATGGAATGGGGACGCCGGGTTTCGGGCCTCCTCCGCCAGGCCCCCATGTTGGAGCTCCTCCGCCGTCTCATGCTTACCCACCGCCTTTTGGTCAGCCAAATGGTCATTATGTTCCGCCGACAGGTCATGCGCTTATGCATGAGCGTCAAAATAGCTACACCAATGGCTACCCGTATAGTCACCAGCCGTCACCAAACCCACCAGCGCCATACGGCCCAACTCCACAACAAGGTGCGCGGCCTCCTCACCTGAACGGATTCCCTCCTCATGGGCAGCCGATGCCGAACGGAAGCTTACCTTCGCCTCGGACGTCTCAAGCACCACCAATGCACTCCCCAACATATCCTCATCCTCCTCCGCCGCAGCACCAGCAGAGGCCTGATCCACATTATGGGCAGCTACATCCTCTCGGGCCGCCTGTCAATTCAAGTCCACATGCACCATTTGGACGGCCAAATTCACAACCAATGAATGGGCCGCCCTTGCAGCATCCTCCTCCACCACAGCCTCCAAATCCCATGAGTGGTCCGATTGTGCAACCACAACAGGCTCAAGCCCCGCCGCTGAATGGTCTACAACAGCCTGCGCAGGCACCACCGGCAGCGAGTCCTCAGCCGGGAACAGCCAGACCTGAGGGAGGTGATCCGCCCTCCACCCCAAGACCTCAGCCGAACGGGATCACTGGTGCCAGTGCGAGCCCCAATTTGAGGAATTTGCTTCATTAGCGATAGCTGTCGCTTATGCCATTTGATTACTGTGGGCACTTAGCGTGGGCGTACTGCCCGAGATACATGATTGATAAAGGATTGAAGTCATGGACCGGACACTGGTTTTTCGGATACCCAATGTAGCCAGGTTTACTGTATGGCATAGTCTTTCGTGCACTGTGATTGAATGTCGATTTTCGTGTCAAGCTTGTCTAATATCAACATTGCATTATGACATTAGTGTAGTAAGTGCCCTTGATCTAGGTCTCGTCACTTTCGCAGCTACGATGCCTGTCCGGCTCGTCGGAATGAGGTCCGCGCGATGACTTCATCTCGACATTCGCAAGCATTGCGCGCGAGTACCTGTATCGCACAGCAACGTTCAACGACATTTCTCAACTGTGACCTTTACAACTCCTCTCACGGTGCCTTTTTGAAGACTATCAAAGCAAAGATGGCGCTCGCTCCCAAGTTCGCAGGCCAGAAGCTAATGGCAAAAGCCTCTCCAGAGACACTCCACACGCTGGAGCTGTGTATGTTCATCAGGTCCTTGGAAGATAGAGGTCGAAATGCTAATGGAAATGCGCAGTCCTTGACTATGTCTGTCCGGTATGGCCAATATACGATACCTGGACTCAGAAGATGGCGATTCTGACATCCAGCACAGTTCTCCAAGAAGATGTTTGACACAGTCTACAACGACGTCTTCCCAATCGTGAAGCAAAAGTATCCTTCCAAGGTGCAATTTATCTTTCGTCAGCAGGTACACACATTATCCCCTCTTCAAGATCTCCAACACGCTCTCCGTGCTCACCTCCAACAGATCCAACCCTGGCACCCCTCCTCAACCCTCGTCCACGAAGCCGGCGTAGCCGTCCTCCAAACCAAGCCGGACAAATTCTGGGATTTCAGCAAAGCGCTTTTTGACAAGCAGACCGAGTACTTTGACGTCAATGTTGTGCATGAGTCGAGAGATGAGACTTATAAGCGACTTGCGAAGCTTGCGGGAGGTGTGGGGTTGGACGAGAAGGAGATTTATGAGAGGCTGTTCATTTCGGATAAGCCGGGGAAGGACGGGGCGTTGAATAGTGGGAATAAGACGACGGATGATTTGAAGTTGCTTGTGAAGGTATGCGATTCACTTGATTTTGGTGAGGATGAGGAAGAATTCAGGCTGACTTTTGTTGTAGGCGAACCGACTTCAGGGTATTCACGTTACCCCGACTGTCCTCTTCAATGGTATTGTGGAGAATGGCATTTCGAGCAGCTTCAGTAAGGATGATTGGGAGGGGTGGCTTCAGAAGAATGTCGTGTGAGCAGACAATCAGTCTAGGTGGCGTGTCCGCGTCTGACGTTGTGATGATGTCTAGCGAGCGGACTGAGAATCGCTTAAGGCCGCGTATGTAGATGCAGAAGAGAATGGAATGTTTCGATGACTACATACCGAGCAATCGTTTTCTCAAGGTCCATTCGGGAGGTCGTCTTCCTCTCTTGAGACTGCGAGCTTCGGGCTGTCAGGATTGAAGACAGCATGCGATAGGTGCTCGCTTCGTAGAACGTATCGAATCTGACTGTCAGATCCATGTGGCCATCTTCACCCATCACATCTCTAAGCTGGAAAACGCTTTAAGCTAGGGATTGGACGCAAAAGAGCCACCGCAGACTGAGGAAGGCGGCCAGAATCACTACCGGCCGGTCGTTGGACGCGTCATAATCATACACTACGGGATGCGACGACAGTAGCTGAAGGAATAGATGACTTGAAATCAGAGGCTCTGAGTCCAATCGCCACTCGTAGATGCTACGCAATTCTTTGCTAGCGTCACCCGCTGAGTATGCTCCCAATGTCGCACGTTGAAGAGAGGCAACGAGCTTTTCAACCTGCCTTTGAGAGCAGATTGCAAAACTCTGTGAAACACAATGTTAGGCGACTGAACTTTAGGCGACTCCCTCAGCGAGAGCGTGAGAAAATGTGTGCTGGCTGTTGGTGCCAAGACCGGCCCGTCCCGCCCGAGGCCTGTGTAACAAGCAAGTGAATCTTTGCCATCAGCAAAAAAGAATCCACCACGACAACACACAGGACACTGAAGGCTATTCACTGTCTTGTTTGCCATGCATGATACAGCGTGCTTCGTTCGGTTTGCCGGTTTCGGCCCGGACTGGACGAATCCCGCCTCAAAGCTCAATATCCTCCCGCATGACAAAAAAGTGCAAAAAAGAGATTCGAGCCTATTCACTGTCTTGGGACAGCGGCGTTATAGGAAGAGCCGAAGGCGGGGCTCGAACCCGCGACCTTGAGGTTTGAATGGAACCGTTTTGAAGCAGATTCCCTCATAAGAGCCACACCTGGGAGGTGTTAGCGGATGGTCGCATTTGTATTAGATCGGGGCTTCCGAACGCTCTACCGATTGAGCTACCCCGGCAGCTTCAAGTGGTTGTTAAGCACTTGCTTTGATTGATGGAGGAGGCAAGGTTGTGGTCGTATATGATGGCTAATGCAAGAGGACTGGAGCGGAAAAGGATTTTGCGTTGTGGGCTACCGGGGTTCGCTGCTTGGCATTTGGCCCCCAAAGTAAGGACTTCTGATGAGGTAGCATGTTCACGACAGCGACAATGACATACTTATTATCGGAAAACGTTAGGAGGGCAACAGCGCGGCATTTATGACATATCTCGTGAGGTGGTACCCCTGAATCACCTCCTGGAGGCCCTGACTATTCCAAAAGAAGACGGAGAACCAACTTTGTGACATCGCATCCTCCTTCTACCATACGTCGGGAGTTCCAGCTGACATCTATTCCTTTGACAGTCCTCGCACCGCGCACTGTCTTGTCCACAGTCCCGGCCAGACGCTGCCTCAAGAAAGCGCGAAAGCATGTGACATGCTGACACAACACTGTGCCCAATATCAAGCCTGCTATGCAGATCATCAGCCGTCCCGTGAAACGTCATCGAACTCAGAATACACCACATCGTAAACAAACAGTGAGCTGTCAATACCAAAACTATGGCACCGATCAATCATGGATTCGTTTCTTCTGTCGGCCAAAAATGTCAGAGAAAGAGTCGCAAGTCGTTCGCGAGAGCGATGGAACAGACTAACACGAACGCCGAGCCCAGTCAAAGACCCGATCAATCCCCCAAAGATATTCCCATCAACAGGCTTCCAGGAGTTACCGTCAGATGTCAAAATTGAAGAAGAAAAGTTACCCTGGTACGACCCCAAGGACTATTACCCTGCCAAAATCGGCGAGGTCCTGAACGGTCGGTATCAAATTGTTGGCAAACTTGGATATGGGGCAACATCGACCATATGGATGTGTAGAGGCTTGCGGTATATCACGCTACCAAACACAAACCAACTCCCAACGACTGACTCTATCCTAGAACGCAAAAATACTACGCCGCCAAAATCTTCCGCAAATCCACAACTCACTGGGGCAATCGCGAACTCTCCGTCTTCAAAACAATCGATTCGCTCAGCGGCACTACTCACCACCCCGGCCGCAAAGACGTAATCAAATTTGAAACCGTCTTTCATATCTCCCGAAGTGACAGCACGGATCACATGTGTCTTCTCTACGAACCTCTTTCTATGAATTTACACGATCTCTTAGAATCGTACAAAGATCGAAGGTTTCCAGGATCGACGATTAAGACCGCTATTACACATGTTCTGTTGGCGTTGGATTTTCTGCATGAAGAAGTTAACATAACCCACACGGATCTGCAGCCAAGCAACGTCTTACTCGGTATCAAGGATCCTTCGATTTTGGCGGATTACGAACAGGCAGAAATGGATAATCCGACTCCAAGGAAGATTGTGGATGATCGCACGATCTATCAAACTCGAAGACCCAAACTATCAAATGGACCTCCCTCGATATGTGATTTTGGGGAAGCGCAGTTTGGGGCCGGACCTTTTAGACAGCTTGCTCAGCCGGTGCAGTATCGGGCTCCAGAGGTGTTGCTGGGTATGCCGTGGGACCATAAGGTGGATATATGGAACGTTGGGCTTTTGGTAGGTATCAGAAGGATGATCAGAGTAGATGAATTTCAGTTTCGCTAATCGATGGCAGTGCTGGCATCTCTTTCAAGGCCAGAAGCTCCTTTGCGAAGCCAAAGGTGCTGAGACGAATGAGGCTTCTCATTTGGCGGAGATGGTCGCAGTTCTAGGCACTCCGCCACAGGATTTCTTGCAAGGTGGTGGGAGGGTTGGAGAGTATTTTGATGCTGCAGGGACCTGGAAGTCATCCGAGGAGATTCCCAGCAAGACACTTGAGGACGCAGAAACGCGGCTGGAAGGTGAGAGGCAGGAGAAGTTTCTGGCCTTCATACGTAAGATGGTCCAATGGGATCCCAAAGCGAGGCCGTCGGCTGCGGATCTGGCGTATGATGAATGGCTTCGAAGCTGAGGGATCTATTGATTTGACTGCTAATGTGCGTCAACAATATTTGCCATTGGATTCAATGTGGTCCCAGGATATCAATTTGCCATTGCTCATGCTCACAACTCAACCCTCAATCAAACAATCACAGCATCCACAACTGCGTCCAAATATTCATCGTACCACTTGACCCTTCCCTCTCCAACAAGCGCCTCAATCATAGCCTTCGTCTTCAACTTTCCCTCCTCCTCATTAATCCCCTCTCTAGTCTTTCCACCCTCCTCCTTCTCCCTCCAAACTCTCTCCGCCTCTTCCGCCGCCCTCCTCACTACAACGTCCTCATCTTCATCACCATACAAGTCACACCTCTCACACTCTCCGCACCTCCCGCCATTCGGCCGAAAATGCTGACAGAAATGTGCATACCCCTCTCTCGTGGTAATCTCGCTGCGACAGATATAGCACATCGTATAGCCGCAGTTGCAGACAAGCTTGTTGCAGCCAGAGCTTTTGACAAAGGACAGGTAGCATTTGGGACATGTGCGCTTGACGGCTGCAGTGGCGGAGGCTTCGATTGCGGTGCGGAGAGAGGTCTTCTCGGATTCGAAGCAGGCGTGGGGATCGCGCCAAGGGGAGAGGCAGCGGGCGCAGGATATTCGGGAGCAGGTCGGGTTAAGACATTTGAACTTGGGGGTTTGGCGACGTTTGTGGACGCGTGTAATGGATTTGTTGAGGGTCTTCTTGGCGGGCGGAATGAATTGAGTTGCAAGCCAGGCGATTGCGAGGATGAAGGTTATAGGGATTGTGAAGATGGCTAGGGCCATGAGGAGGGACGTGAACATTATTTGGACTGCTGGTGAGGATCTTGTTGTGACGTGATGCCAGACTGCAAGAGGATGCTTAAGTCTCGTCTTAGGAAGTTCGTCAACCTCGGCGTAGTTGCAAAATGGACATCGCTGGAGAGGCAATCCAGACTGCAGCAGTGTTTCGCTGGTCACTCTGTCTTGAAAATCATGCCATGCATCGTCTTTGTCACTTCCCTGTGTCAGAGCTCGTCTGACCAGATCTCTTGATATGCAGCCCTCGCAGTCTGATGCCGATGGGGAGAAGCAGCGAACGGTTCCTCGTCTGAGATCGGCGGTCCGAGACCAGCCTTGCCCGTAGAGTGCTTCGTTCACGGTTCGTCGAATACAGTCCAAGCATAGAGTATGACACCCATCGTCACAGGTAGCAATATTCTCGAATGGCACCTCACCGAAACAACAGTCGCAGTCGAATAGCGCACTTGCTTCTTCGGCCTCCCTCTCATTTAGCTCACTTGCCTTCAGATAATCGGCCACAATCGCGTCCTGTCGTTTTCGCGTCACGAGAGGCGCGACAAAAAGCTCGTGCAGCTCGTGATCCAGTTCCGCATTTCCGGTCCGCTTGACCGCAGGTACCTGATCTCCTTCTCCACCAGATTCGTTCCGCCAAATAATGAACGGATGTCCATCTGCAGAAGTTGAAGGCACGCGTTTTGACCAGAGACTGCTCAGAGATATCCTCCACGTTCGACTCGAAACCTGTTGCAACACCGGCCTGGCCAGCGTATACGAGAAGTTCTGCTCCGCCAGCACGCCCTTGATAGTCGAATGACTCAAATTTCGGAATTCCTGATAGAAGACCTGCTTGACGGCTTTCTTGTAGCCCTCACCACGGAACAGATCTTCATTTTCCAATGTTCCATGTTCCCTCGAGTCGATCTTCGCACTCGCTGCCACTCTCTTCTTCAACCTCCCCTCCTTCTCACTCTCCCTTCCCTGCTGCTGCGGCGTCCGCCACCTCCCTTTAACCCACTTCGCTTTCTTCTGCAACAAATGCTCCGTAACAACCTGTAGCCGACTCTCATCCGATAGACTGACAAGCATCTCCCGGAAGACTTCAGGTTGGACATCCGGGAAAATATCGACCAAAGCCGCCAAGGCCGAGTTCAATTCCTTTAGATCTGGCTCTTCGGGTTCCTTGTGCGGGACTGACGGGTCATATAGGGGAATAATATTCTCGCCAGCCTCAGCAGCGGCGGTTCTGAAAGGGCGGAAGAAGTCGGCCTTTCCTTTCCATAGCTTGCCTCGCGGGAGTGGAACAAAGTCCATCTTTTCAAGGCCGCCGTCCAACGCGTCCGGAAGAGCAAAGTAGCGCGTGTCAAGAAGCAGGAAGCTGTTGCATATTTGGCCAAATGTCAAGTCTCCGGAGTCGTGAGAGGTCTCGTTGTGTTGTCGTGTTCCACGAAGAAGCAAGTGTGAAGGAGGAGGTTGTGGCGTTCAGGATTTCGACGCCACAGCTTCAGCCTGAGGCAACAATGGCTTCCAGCCTTCTTTTCTTACCGCAAGACGACAAATACAGTACAATAAAGGAGTTTAGTATGACATGAGGCACTCGATGAAGAGACATGCAACTCGCGATGGTCAAGATGCTGAAGGTAAACGCCTACTGACTCAAATCATGGCATCTCATGACCGTGTCTCGTGAGCACGAACGAGGGGCACTCATTGCGCTACTGCAACCGTGCAAGTGGTTTCCGCCATGCACTACAAGCAGACAGGCGAAAAGAAAGACTAAGAGGATAGTTCAACGGAAGTTGTCTTTTCCATTGATAGCTATATAGGCACTTTTCCCAAGCGCGCCAGCGCTAATGATACTCCCTATAGAGCATACATCGCTGAGTGTGAACTAAACACTCGTCGAAAACGGAGGGGTATCTCATGCCTGTCGTGTCGCGTTGGTCGAACACAGACAAATGATCAGCCTTGAAACAGCAAGCCTGCCGCATACTCGACATTGCCATTGCAGGCATCAAGAGCTGCAATGGCCTGCTGTTGCGAGAACCCCAAGCTAATGAGTTGCTCAATGGCCTCTTTTGGATGCCCAGAAGCAGGTGCGCCAGCAGAGGCAGCTGGTGTCGCGGGTGCCTTGCCGCTCGACGACCCTCCAAGTGTCTGGCCTGAGCCTTGGAAAGCGCCATTTGGATCGGATGAGGATGAAGCTGATGCGGACCCAGCAGGCTTCACTGTGCCTGACTGAGCACCGATCGATGTGCCGTTTGGTCCAGAGATCGTTGGCTCGTGGGATGCAGGACCTTCTTCGAGATACTTCGGGATATCAGCCTCTCCAAGGAAGCCCACATCGTTACCGTCACCGAAAATCAGTTTGTTTTGCCGAAGGTCGATGACTGCCTGAAATCGCTTGAGCATGTCCAGACCGAGGAGAAGGTCCACGTCTTTGCCTTCCATGACCGTGAAGGAACAAGACATGGTGGACGTGCCGATCCTGATGTCTGCAGAGTGCACGCGACCTAGGATCTGAGCAGTACCGACACCCTTCGCAATACCAGAGTATCGCTTGTCGATGAGGCGCATGATCCCGCACGCCTCGGCACAGCTGGGTGACATAATGGTAGTCTGGGCGCCGGAGTCGACGAATGCCTTGACGGGGTGCTTGTTGACTTCGACTGGGATGTACAGCATAGTCACACGTCCGAATACTGTTAGATTTCTGTCAGCACATGCAAGTCTTGGCATTCACATGCCATTGTGACGTAACGTACCTTCCGGGTTGTGTTCATACGCGAACTGGAGATTCTCCTGCACAGATTCTTGGCGAATCATCTCCTCGATTTTGCGCTGGGCATCGATGTTGAAAGGGTCTTCGTTCAACAGCCGTATCTGCTCCAGTCGGTCTCGCTCCCGATCCTCATCCTCGCGGATCATCTCCATCCACGCCTCGCGGAAGCGATCTGGATCGTTGATGCTTTGCGCCAAGGCAGGTCGCTGTTCTCTGATTTGTGCCATAGCACCAGGGTTGCCCAAGATGTTCAGCCGTGTCGTCTCGATCTCATGTGTGCTACTGGGTGCGCCTCTTCGCTGGCCTTGTTGCTGACCTCTCCGCTGCCCACCCATGTTGTTGTTCTGCTGCCGCGGTTGACTCATGAGCATAGCAATCAAATCCCCATCCTTGATTCCCGCGTCTTCCAAGCTCTTGTCGTCGCCCTGTAGGACTTGGTTGTTTAGGTAGAACTGCTGTGAAGATTGCGGAATGTCGGTGTCTGCTGCGACGAGTCCCTTAAGGTCGGCAAGCGAGAGGCCAGACGGCAGGTCGAGGTTGAGGAGTTCTTGATCGAGGGCATGGTTGGGAGCGATTATTTGTATAGTGATGCGCGGCCTAGCAAGGTCACAACAGTCAGTTCCCGGTGTACTGAGCAGTGGCACAGGCACGGCGGGATGGTTTGACAGTGAGACGACGATGAGGGCGAAGATGATGAAAACCGGTTAGTGGTACTCACATGTTGCCTCTTCAATTCAATCCAAGCTCAGTTCCGCGTTGTAGTTGTGCGTTCCTTGCGTTATAACAGCTCGTATGCAGGTCGCCTGAAGCAGATGGAAACGTCGTCCGCTAACAGGTCCGCACTGGAATGCCGGCGGTTGAGAGTGACACCCGCCAGGTCGCCTTGGATTCGCGGTTGGGCGTGTGAAATGTTTGGCTGGGTGAGAGATGGACGTTGCGCTTTGTGTGTCGGCGAGTGGGCCAGACGGTAAGATGCTGTTGGACGGGTATGGATGTTTCAAGGTTGGACTTGATAATGTCACCACGAGCTTCAGTTCGCTTCACTGACCGAGTTCACCAGTCCTGCATGACGCTCATGACTAATGCAGTAGGTCGGAGCCCTCACTGATCCGAGTGCTGGAAGCTGCGAGAAGATGGCAAACGGGCAGTCAGAGATGGGATGTGCCTGACGTGTTTGGACAGAGTGGTGACCTCGGTGGGATGTCTCGCTCAGCCAGCGGCGCTCCACTCGATTGTATACGGCACGCGTTTGAACAACAGTGGACTCTCTTGGATCGCACTGCTTTGCTTCGAGTCGGCCCTCGCGTGGCACCGCACGCTCTTGCAAGAGGCGGTAAGTGAAGTGGTCGTCGCTGCTGTCGCGCCTTGGATACCAAAAGCCTGGTTCGAGACGTTCGGTATATGCAGCGTCTGCCTATGCAACTATCCGATGGATGATATGCAGACCAGCAGCAGAGAGCAGCAGCTGTAGGCAGAAATGCCCCTCGTCATCCTGGCCCCATGCACATCCACATCGGCATCGTCGGCTCGGTCCACCACTCCTCGTCGTCCTCCTCCCCTGCTGTCGCCGCCGGTTGCCGAACAAGGGTGTCGCTCTTCTTTGGCTCGTGACTTCTGCCTCACAAACACCAATCCAGACACTCACTACGCCGCTCACTTCCACTTCACTTTCTTCTGATCAGGAACGGAAGGCAGCTCTCACACGACACCTTCCTCCCTCGTGGCTTGGATGCAGCTACTGCGCCGCTACTGCAGCCCGCACGCATTACCTTAACGCATGAAACTGTGCGGAACGTCAGGGCACTTCAAACTCGGGATCGCCTGCGCATACAAGCCGTGCAACACATATCGCTGGCATTGCTGTCAGAGTGCATAAATAAGCCACCCTTCTCAACCGGGCAAGCAACAACCCTCGTAGCCACAATCAAGACGCCGGCCACATCACTCAAACTATGCCGCGTGACCTGTCCAGCCTGTCAGCGGAGGCGAACGAGGGCACTCTGTCTGGAATGTCCCAGCTATCAAAAGAGCCTGCCATCGACCGCCAGACCCCTATGGATGCCAATGCAGACGAGGACGATAGTAGCGACCTCCTGACCGAGCTCACACAAAGCAACGAGAAGCGCGACGAACTTCACCCGTACACCCAGACTCTGACGCTGGCCGACATCGAGAGCTGTGCGCGCCTAGAGGAGGCAACCTTTCCGCCCCAGGAACGGTGCACTCGCGAAAAGGTTAGTTCGTCGGCCGTCACAGACACCGCGCCACCCTGTTACGAGTGACATGTTGGTGATACGCTTCTGCGGTATGCGTTGTCTTCTGCTTCCGTAGCGTCCTGCCGCTGTCGTTTGACAGTCCTCTCTTTATTCAGACACGACCTACACGTGATGGCTGAAAAAAGAAGGCGCCTGTTGAGCTGTCAGCCTCTGCACAACATCCAACATGCAGCCGTCGCAGCATCTTGTTCTCCCTTCCTTGCGTTGGGCGTCAACGAGGGGGAGACCATCCACTTTTTCTTTCCATGTCACTTGTACTACACTGCCGTTTCAGATACATCCCTGCACATTCCTATTACATCCAGATTCTCATGCTAAAACTCCACGGCTTCACAGTTCCAGTACCGATTGAAGCACTGTGGCGAACTCAGTTTGGGGATATTCACATCACAAGAGGCAAGCTCGTCCAACGTCGTTACGGCAGAGACATCTCAACCCGTTTTCAGCGGCGCACCAGACCGCAAAGCCGTGCTCATGGGACACATTGTCGCAACCAAGACAACTAATCCGACAGTCACCGACGACGATATGGCCATCCCTACGCCGGAGAATCCCGATCCCAAGCTAGGCCATAAGGAGGAGGGAAGGACGGTGTGCATTCATAGCCTAGCAGTCCTGCCGGAATACCAGAAGAGGGGCCTTGGTAATACGCTCATGAAGGCCTACCTGCAGCGCATCGAGAGCCATGGTGTAGCTGATCGGGCCGCTCTCATTTCGCACGAGCATTTGATACCCTACTATGAGAAGCTGGGGTTCTTGGACAAGGGTAAAAGTAAGGCGCAGTTTGGGGGTGGAGGGTGGTATGACATGACCAAGGAATTGAAGGGGAGCTTGTTGTCGTCGCCTGAGTAAAAAGAGCTTCTGTTGCGTGGGTGGGTTTGGGCGTCAATGAAAAGCGGGTGAGGCATTCTCTGGGTAGGGTCACATGTCAGCACACAGGCAAGGCTAGGCGTGTAGAGCAAACAAGTTACGTACAGTGACTATAATTGCATGTCAATTTCGATCATGAAAATGCCGAGAAGCATGTGGTTCTTGCTGCTATGCGTGTGAACGATCAAGCTTAGGGTTAGACGATTTCAGGCACCACCCCGACGACGACGACACTGTGTACATCAAACACGCCAAGACATGCAATCTTAGGCTCTTCGTCGTGATGGGAAAATGTTCGTACGCCTTCGTGTTGTTTGATTGATATTTGGCGCCGAAATATTGGAAAATCCGAATTAGCGATTTTCGAGAAATTGAGTATTTCTGGCTTGTCGGTATGAACACAGCTAGATACCACCCCATCTTCTCAGACATATAGACAATGGATCGTCGAATGCGATTCGACGACGGTGATAATGAGAATCACAGTCGAATGGTGGGCACTCAATGTAATTATTACGAGTAGGTCGATGTTATATACAGAAGCACTTCATATAGCCATTATGCATCTCATTAACCCATTGTGCAGCCCTGCTCGTAGAGTCCAATACCAGCAGCCATTTCACGCTATGCATTCAAAGAAAGTCGTAATAACATCAATCATAATCATGGCCCTTTCCGTCACGGCAAACAACTCATCCCATTATTGAGTCTCTGTGATATAACAAAGCACACTCCCAACCTCCACAAGATTTGTGCTCAACAGCGCCGGGTTCTTCGCCGTGAAAGGCGCACTTCCCGGAACAACACCATCGGCATCCTTATAGGCTCGGCATTCGACGCTGTTGATATCGACGTTGGGATGGACACCCTGGTCGAAGCTGATCTCGGATGCTGAGGTGTTGTAGAGTTGGGTGAGTTTGTTGATCTCGACTGGCGCGGGCTCATTGAGAGGTGTCTCGCCCATTGGGTGCACGTTGACATAGAGTGAAACGCCGTAGTATTTGGAGGGCTCGGTGTCGCGGGTTGTGAGCGGTGCCGCTGTTGCGAGGGCTGTAAAGAGCGTTGCGAGGATAGTTGTGGAGTGCATTTTGGTGTAAGCTTCTGTTGAACTCTCCGTGTGATGTCTCTTGTATTGATATATCGGAAGTTGATGGATCGAAATAGTTGTGATCGAAGTCGTGTAGATCGAATGCTTGTCCTGAGATGTGAGTGCTTGTTGTGTCTTGGGAATTAGCCTACCTATGTACCTGCCTCGACCAGCCACTACAACTTGCGGCTTGACATCATCTCCAAAGAAAGCTTTGTCGTAAAGCTTCTACGGTGGAGTACTTGGGCACTGCGTGCATCAGCCGACTGGACACGAGAAGGAAGCTCGTGAGGATTTTCACTGGCAACCATCCAGGTACCCAAATTATCAGCAAATATTGCTCTGGAATCGCTTGTGAGAGGGCGCAGCCAAGATGAGGTTGCATTTGAGCCGCCCATCAGCGGGAGAGCGGCGTGGCAAGGCGAAAGTGAGAGGTTGATGAGGTTACTTCACCAGTGACCAGTAGCCGGGTCGCACAGGCATGATCCTTCAAGATGCTATTTCGAGAGCTGCACGTGAGGCTGGGCTGACCGTGTCTCGCCCGCGCCGCTTTCTCTTTGCGCCGCTGGATGATGCTCAAGATACAGAAGCAACACGGCGTCCTTTGAGCTCGCCGGAAGTGGAGTTCAACCATCGGTAGATAGGGGACGTGTCTAGAAGGGTTTGCAAAGCCAATGAATCGAGCAAGTCCAGGTAGTTCCGATAACATGGAGGTAAAGACATCAACAACGATGTCAAGGGACTACTGTAGAGCAGTCTTTCGTCATCAAGACGTGCAAGCTAAGGAGGGAGCCTTCGAACCTGATGAACTGACTCGGCCTCAATGCTGTTGTTGATGTGATGTCAAAGTGGTGCTCGAAGGTGGAACTGCCCGTGACAAAACTCTCTCCGGCGGGCCGAGGCCTCGGCGGACGATGTGCCGCAGCGAGCCTGTTTCTCAACCTCCAGCGGCCAGCGGTGTACCTTGCACTGACGACGTGGACACCGGCTATCATACTGTCCTTACTGACTTTCTGGGCCCTCGAGTATTCGCCTTGCTGCCTTCAGGTTTTGAGCCTCAAGAGGAGAGCTGGAGTTCGCAGCGCACACGTCAACGCTTGGCCGCAGGAGTGTTCAAGACGGGAAGAGTGAGGCATGGTTTGAAAGCTTGACAGCTGCGGCAAGGAAGAGCTACGGATATCACGATGGCATCGCCGGAGGCCGTAAGAGCTTTGCGAAGTCTCGTAAGAGCCTCATACAGATCACCCGCCTTTCGTCAACAGCGGAGGACTATATGCGTGGGGTGTCTTGCCAGCCAGCGTGTGAGCAGTGCACAGCAGAGACGGCCAACACCCGTTTCAGCGAAGGGACAGCATGGCGCTGGCTTGCAGAGACAAGACAGGAGACGGGTGGCAACAGTCGCGGACCATCCACACAGAGGGCCAATAGCAGAATATGATGCAAGAGTGGCATCGGGAAGACTAAGAGACGACGAGCATCAGCGAACACTTATCCAGGCACTCCAAGACCTCCACGATCGCCTGATGAGATACAGCCCGCCGAAAGTCGTCAAGCCTACGATTGAATCCCTACAACCTAAGAAGAAATCTTTCTTCAGCTCCCTTCTCGGAAAGAGCGACGATGCCCAACTAGTCATGCGGGCTCGTCCAGACCTGCCAAAAGGCATATATATGTACGGAGACGTAGGAAGTGGTAAGACCATGATGATGGATCTCTTCTACGATACTCTTCCTCCGAATATCACGCACAAGACGCGGATACATTTCCACAACTTCATGCAAGATGTCCACAAGCAGCTTCATAAGATGAAGATGCAGTATGGCAACGACATTGACTGCATTCCTTTCGTAGCTGGAGAGATTGCCGAACAAGCCTCCGTGCTCTGCTTTGATGAGTTCCAGTGCACGGATGTAGCAGACGCCATGATTCTGAGAAGATTAATTGAGAGCTTGATGGCACATGGAACGGTGCTGGTGACTACATCCAACAGACACCCGAAGGAGTTGTACAAGAATGGAATCCAGCGCGAGTCCTTCATTCCCTGCATCAACCTGCTGTTGACCCAGCTCAGGGTCTTGAACCTGGACTCCACGACTGACTATCGCAAGATTCCGAGGCCGCCGTCAGGCGTATATCATCACCCGCTCGATAATTCGGCACAGGGGCATGCGGAGCACTGGTTCAAGTTCCTTGGCGACTTTGAGCACGACCCACCTCATCCAGATGTTCAGCACGTATGGGGTCGAGAGATTACAGTACCGAAGGCGTCAGGCAAGGCATGCTGGTTCACATTCAATGAGTTGATCGGGTCTGCCACTGGTGCTGCTGACTATCTGGAACTGGTGAAGCATTACGATGCATTCATTGTGACCGACGTACCCGGCATGAATTACAGATCCCGAGATCTGGCAAGACGATTCATCACATTCCTGGATGCTGTCTACGAATCTCGTGCGAAGCTTGTCTTGACGACCGCTGTACCGCTGACGCAGCTCTTCATGTCCCGAAACGAGATTGACGACATCATCGATCAGGCTGCTGAGTCGAGCAAATCTGGTAAAAAGGCGAAGGAAGTGAAGACAAAGGCGGGCAGCGACGTTGACGATGCTATGCGAATGATGATGGATGATCTTGGCATGAACATGGACTCGCTCAAGAAGAGCAACTTCTTCACGGGTGACGAGGAAGCTTTCGCTTTCGCTCGTGCCCTGTCACGTCTCAGTGAAATGGGTAGCCAGGAATGGGTGGAACGAGGCCTCGGCCTGGAGAAGTCGGGAGGCGAAAAGGAGAAGCAGGATTGGCAGAAGGTCCGTGGACATTGGAGACAGGACAGCTACTGATCGATTTGTTGTGCATAGGACATTTAGCGAGCGAGCATTGGTTGTGATACCCTTTCAGCGATGCCACATATGACAAGGCAAAGCAGCCTGTGAAGTTCTCTCAAGCTTGCAATCATTTCTCAACTGTCTTCATCGCTACAGCTTATACCCAGACACAATCCCTTGAGCTGATCCACGAAAGCTCCACTTCTTGGCGTGCATGCGGCTGAGGACCCGCCACGCCTCTGTAGATCGCTAGCCTGCGGTGGTATGGCAGAGACCTTGATCGCCAGAAGACCAGTAGCCGCGTGGAAAAGCGAGAACGCCGCTAATATCGAATCTTTCACCTATATGTCCAATGGACCCTCAAAGCGATCGACAACCAAAATGTCTCTTCACGTGCTTCAATCGAAGACCAAGCAACCAGAACACCTTCCCGACGATGATGCTGCAGCGAACATCAAGAAACAGCAAGCAATAATCTCCCTCCTCACTCTCTACACCCGCGCCTTCGAAACCGCAATCAACACTCGAAATTTCGATCTCAACTCCCCAACATGGCAAAATCTCGCCTCTTCATTCACCTTCGACTGGCCTGATCCAGACGCTCCCAAAGGTTCTGGCCCGCAGCTATGGATGCAAGTTTACAGAGACCTGACGCGAAAGTATCCGGAGTATGCGATTAGGATCCTCAGGATAGAGTATATTTTCAATGAGGGGTTGGATCGCGTAGAGCAATTTGTGAATGAAGAGAAAGTGGGATATCCGGCAGGGATCGTGAAGCAGAATGTTGTTTTGCATGAGTGGAAATTGATGAAGCGTACGAAGAGGTGGATGTGCACCGCCGCGAGGAGTTTTACCGGCATGATGGACTCAGACTCCTTTATTCCCAATGGGCCGATGATAACAACTTCTCCGAATGCGGAGGTAGTCCTATCGATCCTCGAATCCATCATGACCACCAAATCGTCCATACAGTATCCCACCACCACCTCGAATCCCTCACCCTAAGATTTCGCGACGCGACGCGATAAACACCAGAGATTGAAAAGCACCTCCCACATCCCCTAAAGGCGGCACATCTCACCCTCCTACAATGATTCCCGCCGCGGTTTCGGACACGCCGCTCCGGAAGAGAAATTGGGTTCTCTGAAGCTATCGCCATCTTGATAATGCACACAAGAGAATACTCAGAGTATGAAAGGAGGTATTACGATTTTGAGCACTGACGTCAATAGCGATCTGGATTAGGCGCAGGTTTTCATGAGGACGGAGGTGAGGGGATGTCCGGTGGGGGGTTGTGAGGAAAATGGGTTTGCGATGGTGGATTGGAAGTGGCAGTTTCAGAGAAAGGAATAGGTTTGTGTGAGGAAGACGGAGGAGATGTGGGCGGAGGATAGGATGGGATTGGGGAGCAGCAGTGTCATTGTTGGTGACGTTGAGGAAGGATATTCTTTCAACGGTTGTCACAACCGAAGCGCTTCGATTGCAAAAGCATTTAGGTACCTGCTCATCTTCGAATTATTAGCAGGTGCCCTTTTGCAAAATGCTTTGTGTAACGACAGGTGACAGTCAGCGAGCCATATCAGGCAAACCATGAATACAATGTATCTGTCAACGACGTCCGAAAAGGACGACTACAGGTCCAATAGCGTAATTGAAGAGATATGTTTCTCATCATGTGGAGCTCAGATGTTGGAGGTTGCGGGCTGGAGTCGAGCTTACCAAAGTATGTAAAATCTATGTTGTCAAAGAGACGGTTAGTACATTGAGCGATTAGTAGAAGCGGAAGCAGTCATGCGTGAATGTGAAGACAGCTGGCCATATGCTCGCTCGTGCACTAGGAAGACGCGAAAGAAGCAATATATGATGACCTCGGGCATGAGAGGGGTAAAGCCAAGTTGGATATGCAGGATTAGCTCAGAAGGCTGAAACTGTTGATCGTTTGGGATTGGAACATCATCAACATCACTGTTGACTGATGTTAGTAGATTGCTTCATTTGACAATTTTATTTGTTGTTAAAGCCAATTGTAACGAAGTTGCTCATCTGTCACACATAGACACGGCAGACATCATTCCTCAGGGCTTCATTTGAACCGCATCATGGACCCATCTTCGATCAAACAAACTCTCACAGCCTCAGGCGAGGCATGGACACCTCAATTCGAGAACCTGCTCTCTGTATCGCCAGCATACCTTGCCGCATATGCCAAGCTCCGCGCCGTGCCTATCAGCAAGCAAAAGTTGCCGCGCAAAATCCAAGAACTTATCCTCCTAGCAGTAGATGCTCAAGTAACCCATCTCTTCCAGCCCGGTATGAAATTGCACATCTCCGAAGCGCAAAAAGCAGGCGCTTCCCGAGGAGAAATCATCGAAACCATCGAATTGGCTTCTGTGCTGGGAGTGCATTCCGTGACGGCGGGGGTGCCGCTACTTCAACAGGTCCTCGAGGAGAAAGGGACGAAGATCTCTGATGATGGATTGAGCGAAAGGCAAGAACAGCTCAAGGCGAACTTCATCCGTCAGAGGGGTTACTGGTCTGGAAGTTGGCCTCCCGTTCTTGCGCTCTCGCCTGACTTCTTCGAGGCGTACACTGAGTACTCGTCCGTGCCGTTCCAGGAGGGAAAGTCGCATCTGGAGCCGAAAGTGAAGGAGTTGGTGTACTGTGCGATTGACTGTGCGACCACACACCTCTATGAGCCGGGATTGAAGATCCACATTCGGAATGCGATCGAGAAGGGAGCGAGTCCGGAGGAGGTGATGGAGGTTTTTGAGTTGGCGGCTCTGATGGGTGTGCATACTGTGCTCATGGGAGCGGAGGCTTTGACGCAGGTAGAGAATGGACAGTAGCGTTTGTATGAGACTCTTTCAGTCATCTTCGTCAATCTCTGTTTTGACAGCCTCGTTGCTCTCTCGGAGAAAAGTTAGGTTTTCATTCGATAGCTCCATTCCAGCCGAGAGCATCTTCTCGAAGATCTTCTTCGCCTTCTCTTTCTCAATCCCTGATAGCTTCTGGTGCCGGCTCTTAGACTCACGAGATTCTTCTCTACCGCCTTGGTTGTCGTCGTCTTCACTGGATGTTCCGCTCAGGCTTGCAGCATGCATGCCTGCCAGCTGCTTGTGAAGATTTGAGGTCCATAATGCGACCATGCCGCGAAGCTCAAGAAGTTCCGGGCTTGTATCGTACGGCGGATTCAGAAGCAGCTCATCCAGTCGCTGTGAGATTGGACCTACTTCTTCGAGCTCCCCATGCTGTATCTGATACCGGCTCCGCAACTGATCGGACGTGTCGCTCTGCACGCTTCGGGTGTCGTCCAGCTCTGACATGTCGTGTGACGGTGAAAGTTTTGTCTTGGCCCGTCGTACTCGTTGCTGAACTTCATAGACCCAGATGTTGAAGAGTGCAGGGTATATAACTTTCGCGGTCACGTCCGAATGCTTCGCCCTCTCTCGATGTGGGTATTGAAGAATCAGACGTTCATAGTAGTCCCTCGCTTGCCGAAAGCCTTCGTCAGAAATGACTGGTAGTTGCACAGCATCATCCCGAGCTGACGTGACATCGCCATCGCCATCGCCACTGCGTGTCGAAGGTCGCGCCTCCCTTCCTTCAAGAGCCTGACTTCGTCTCATCAAAAGCTCAGCACCTACCGTCCATCGCCCATGCTGTCTAATATCCGGCCCATGGCCGGCGATCTCAGTGCGCAGAATCAGGCCCCATACCCGAGAAGCCCGAACCCAGTCCCCATGAAGCATACATTTGTGCAGTATAGCAGTCAAATTTTCCAGGTGCCGGCGCTTCAGGGATCCGGAGTGGCCTTCTGGATTTGCCTTGGGGACGTATAATGGGGGGTTAAGCTGTGCAAGTTCTTCCTCGACCGACAGGCGGTTTGAGGGTTCCTTGACAGCTGCATGAGGGAAGTTGCCACCGGGTAGAGGCTTCTCTCTCGGCCAGCCAGCTACATAGTATGGGTCCTTCTTGTTGACAGGATGGGGCACTCTCGGCTCGTCGAGAATATCTGACTCCGGGGGTGGAGATTGCTTTGTCGGAGAGGCCAGTCCTTCATTTTCGTCGTCGCTGGCGTCAGCGTCTCGCTTGCGCTTGCGGTTGCGCTTCTGCTCGCGGGTGAGGAAAGACTGCTGGTCCGTCGACGGGCGATATACGGGCGCAAAAGTCGGCATGTCTGCAGGCTGAAAGTACCTTATGTATCGAGTACTCGATGTACTTGCAGGCGGTCAGACTCGGAAGGCGCGTCGGGTGAAGTGTGGCCGCTGTGGTCCTATCGGCAGTCTACACATGTCACCTTGCATTCCGTTCGCACCGGCGATGGATTTGATCAGCATTGATTTAGCGATTGACGGGTGTCAGAGCGATATTGGGGTGATATTTGCTGGGTTGCGCTGTAAAGCAAAGGCAATCTCAGACTCTAAATAATGGAGACGCGTGAGGAGCCAGATCTCGCCTGAACCACAACAACCTAAGCAGGACGTGACTTGGTGTCCTCAGGCTTTGCTGTCAGTGTTTCCGAACACGCTCGCTTTTCCCCTCCACTCCCGCGTACGTGTTTGACGTGCTCTGTGAGTGAAGGAGCTGGTGGAGAGCGTGTGGTAGTTTACTGTTGTAGTGCATTTGTTGAGTGTCTGCTCGTGCTTTCGAAACGGCGCTAAGCTGCTAGTTCGCTAGCCCTTTCTTCTGCTCGGTAGCCAAGCCAAGCCATGTGCCTCTACGCCTACAACCTGACGACCTGACCCTCCACGAGGCTAACATAGCCCGAGCTGGCTGACATCTTCCTACGCCAAACATCCCTCTCCGACATCTATCCACCGCCGATCGGGTAGTCGCCACCCTTCTCTCAACCCGCACACCAGTAGAAGGAGTGATGTGCGGTGCCGGCGAGCGTGAGCAGTCGCAGTCGCAGTCCTCTTAGCCGCAGCAGCAGCGGCCTCGCTCACTCGCGATGGGTCAAGGAGCCTCGCAGCCTGACCGGCGAGATGCTGCCTCCCAGAACGATGGCCCTCGCCCGGGTCGACGACCGACCGTGTCGCTGCGGAGAGCGCTGGGAGGCAGACGCGAGCAACACCGGACTACCGACCAGCACGACGACGACGACTTCGACGATGGCCTGCTGAATGCCTCCGCCGTGCACAGCCCGCGCCGGCCTCACGGTAATCGCTCCGCCAACACCTCTACCTCTCGTTTCTCCCAGCTTTGGCGCTCCGCCGAGGAAGAGGCTCCATCACCAGCGCCGCCGCCGACAGAGCCCTCCCGCAGCGGCACCCTAGTCCGGCAAACACGGTCACGTTTCCATGAGATGCTGCACCGGAGTAGCAGTAGCAGCGGCAACCGTCCAAACCTCCTACAACATCTATCGCGACCGCGATACCTACGAAGCGGTGCAAGCCACAGTCGCGACGACGAGTTCTTACCTCCCCGCCTTCCCTCCCTCGATATGTCCTCCTCTACTTTCGACAACGAGACATTTGTTTCACACCAGGAGTCCGAGCCGGCTCCTCGAAGCGAGCACTCACATCGTTCGAGTAGTAGACGGCTGAATGTGCTTAGACCCGATCGACCTTTCCGGCCACTAGCCTCACTCCGCAGAAGACGCTCACCCGAAGCATCTTCGTCCGTGTCATCGATACGCCCGAATCGGAACGAAGATCAAGCCGCTATGCTGAGCAGACTACTGAGCGTGGCTGCGGCAGCAACGGCAGCAACATTGATGGGTGACGACCATAACGCGCTGCGAGAAGCCCGAAGTCTCACAGGAAGCTCGGGGCTAGGAGATTTGAGTGGCAGCGGCGAAGACGGTAGCTTCGACGGCTTCTTGCGAGCCTTGCAGAATGGCAGGATAGCATCCGCATTACGACAAGGTGGCAATGGCGGCGACGGAGAAGGCTCTGGCGAGAATGGAGCACCCTTGAACTTCTTTCGCATGTTCCGCTTCGGCGCTCAAGGCGGCGGAGACAACCAAGATTCTGCTGCTGCCAGTGACGGCGCCAGTGAGTCCGGCGCAGGCGAGGGCCGCATGGTGCCTATCATCATAGTAGGTATACGCTCCATCTCCCCTGGCTCTAGTTCCGGTACAGGGTCCCCCAGCGAAGATCTGCCCCCCTTCATCGATGCGCTGGGCAACTTCCCTACACCACTTCCTGCTCACGCCCTCGGCACACACGGTCACGAAAGCATTGACTCGATTCTTCGACCTCCGCAGAACGGCACCTCATTCCGACATAGGCGAAGAGCAAGCATGGGCGGGTTCGGAATGGGAAGGAGCAGATTGAGTGATAGGATGGACGATCAACGAGATCATCGTTCACCAGACAGGAGGAGACAGAGGCCGTGGAGCGTCGCGAGCTCCAGCTCCAACCTCGAACCACGACCGCCGCCTGCAACGCCCGCAAGCCCGAGCCCCGAATTCAGTCGGATACCTAGCCGGAACAGCACGCCGAGCCACTCCAGACCAACGTCGCTCGTAGCGAACAGCATGCGAGACTTCGATTCATCGAGACGAAATAGTCTCTTGCACCGATCCTCTGCCGTCAGCCCGCTCAGCTCTCACACCGAGGAGACAGCATCAATACATTCGACACACTCAGGAACAGGACTCCTGGGCGAGCCAGAGCCTTTCAGATTCCACCGACGCTCAGACACGGCACCGAATATTCATTATCCTCGATTCGCTTCTGGCCACCCACGGAGAAATGGAGTGGTCGAACCAGATAATTTACCACCACTTTCACGATCGTCTACCAGCAACGACACGGAAGCCAGCAACGAGAATCGAAACAGCAACAGCGATTCGCGTAGCTGGATCATCTACGTCCTGGGTGGCTCCTACCCCGAGAATCACCCCATCCTGACGACACCGAGTCTCTTCACAGAGAATCCGACATACGAGGACATGATGCTGCTATCAGCTCTGCTTGGACCAGCAAAAGCTCCAGTCGCCACGGATGAAGATGTACAGAGCGCTGGCGGGGTATACAACATCGAGACGATCTTGATGTCAGACGATGCTGCGAAGACAGCACAGCTGGTAGCTGTTGCCGTGGAAAGCGAAGAGCAAGTCATTCTTGAGACAAATCAAAGCTGCCTTGTTTGCTTGTGCGATTTCGAGGCAAAGGATGTTGCACGGAAACTTGTCAAGTGCAACCACTTGTTCCACAAGGAGTGCATCGACCAGTGGCTAACCACTGGCCGCAACTCCTGTCCGCTTTGTCGCGAGCAGGGCGTGGATGAGAAGAAGACAGACGAGGCTGGCGACGAAGCAACCGAAGCTTCAGCCGACAGCTCTGGCAGTGAGACAGTAGCCGGAGCCGCGGAGCCTGTGGAGCTGGAGGCCTCGTAGAGCGAGCTATCCACAACGGTTTCGCTGAAAGAGTGGTATGATACGACGGTTTCGAGGTCTGCACAAGGTGCCAAGGGTAGCTTCTAATAGGCACTGTGCGGAGAGACTGTGCTGGGTGGGTTGTGATACAGCTGCATTTTCTATGATACCCGTTCGCTTTTGGACTTGCACGTACGATGGACAGATGAGAGAGCGAGAGTGGGTATACAGAGTTTCGGACGGGTTGGCATGGCGTTTCAAATGGGAATGGGACTGGGTCAAGTGGGAACGAGGAGTTTTGATTTCAGCGAAGGCGTGTCAATAGGCGGCGGCCGGGTGCTGAAAACCGCCTCACTACTGTGTACTGGCGCGATAGGAGGCGCTTTGAGGGAGGGAGGCACCTTCGGCGTGGAGCTGTCCTTCTCTGTGTTTTCTTAACGACATTACGAATTGCTCCAGAATGAGATGAGCAAACAGGCATGGAAACGATGATCGATGGCGAGGAGACGTCTTTCGCCAGAGTTCTGGAAGCATAGCGAGGAAATTGAAAGATGTCTATCGATTGCCAACCATTTGACTATCTTTGTTTCTACTTCTGATCTAAATGATGTTCTCCCAGTAGTACCCAGTTGTGGCTGTCACAACTTGGCAGGCTCGACTTTAGCTTCGCTGCAAGCACCTGAGATCCACCGAGGCACCTCACTGCCCGCGGGCAAGCACGTCAGATTGCAAGACAAAAAATATGTAAGATCTACTCTGTCCATTTCCTGTCCCAAACGTAAGACATCTCAATCTCCTTCCTCAATGATAACTCATGGATATCCCTCACGACTCTGCACTCCGCTTCAAACTCTCCCTTTCCTCATCAGATATCACTTCGGAGAGACATCAACCGACTTCGCGGTCCTCAAACCGACCTATGTCTTCTTCCGACCGCTCCAAGCCTACGATCTACTTCGGCTATGGCTCGAATTTGTGGCTTCATCAGATGAGACAGAGATGTCCGACGAGCAAGTACCTGGGTATTGCGAGGTTGAAGGGGTATAAATGGATTATTTATGATCGGGGGTATGCGAATATTGTGGAGATTGAAGATGAGGGGGACGAAAAAGAGGAGGAGGGGATAGATGAGAAACATGACTATACGAAAGAAGTCTGGGGATTAGTTTACAGCTTGGAGGAGAAGGATGAGGCGAGATTAGATGTCAATGAGGGAGTTCCTATTGCGTATACGAAAGAATGGATTGAATGCGAATTCTGGGCGTCGTCCAACAGCCGTGAGATCGCGCTGGATACGGCTACAGAGCTGGCGTATTCTGCCCAGGGCAGGCCTGATACGAGTAAGACGCCGGAAAAAGTGGATATGTTGGTCTACATCAATCGGAAACAGGTCAAAGAGACAGATCCGAAGAAAGAGTATGTTTATAGGATGAATATGGGGATAAGGGATGCGGCGAAGGAGGGTGTGCCGAGGGAGTATGTGGAGCAGGTGATGAGGAGGTTTATACCGGATGTGGAGGATAAGGAGGCGGAAAAAATTGCTAGGAGGCAGGCTTTGGAGTTTGAGGATGAGAGGTGAAGAGGGTGACAATGCTCGTTGTTGCCTCTGTCGTGTGCGAGACGTTCTAGAACAGCATGCTAGTTGCGAGGGGACTAGCATAGAGCTGCGTTATGTGGAGGAGTGGAGGTCGAGACTGGAGGTTTCCACTCTCTCGATCTCCCGACTTCTAAGCCGCTGTCGTCGCACTCAGCGTGTGATCTAGAAGGTAGCGCTGAGAGAGCGACCGGCAATGAGGTTTGTCAGCCACCCTCGGGGAGAGGGGGGAATGCTTGAATATCTGCTATGGGGGACAAAACGAATCGCTGTCTATCAACGCCGAAAGAGATGCAAACACAGGGGCTCTCTACCCATGGATAAAGCTATGGCTTCGCGGTTGCTTCGGCCGCCTTCATCTTCTCCACGAATCCCTGGAATCTCTTGCCCCATTCCTCTGCACCAGAAGCACGGAAATGATGCTGAAGACCTTCATACGTCTTGCGGGCATTATGTTCCGCACGAGGGAACATCTCCGCGTCGTACTCTTGAATCGCGGCAAATCTTTCCTCCTCACTCGATAGCATATCTTTCCTTGCGATCAAGGCTCGAGCAAGACTGCGAGCATCCGCCATGGCGACGTTGACGCCCACTCCCGCGAAGGGGGTCATGACATGAGCCGAGTCCCCGAGTAAGGCAACGCCCTTCTTCGAGTCCCATTTGAGACCGATGGGGAGCATATAATAGTGTCGAAGGATCATATGATCGTCGAATGATAAGATGGCGCGTTTGATATCCGCTCCACAATCGCCGAAATACTGCTCCGCCAACGTCTTCCTTGCCGCAGCTTGATCGTTCCAATCGATGCCGCTATCGTTGTATGCCCAGGTATAAGGTTTTCGCACCATAGTATAGCACCTTACGCTCCCGTCGCCCTGGCGTTGTGCGAGGAGGGCTCGGCCTTCATCGAACATGAAGTTGCTTCCGGCGCCGACGTATTCTGATAGCCAAGGATTGGTCTCTGCGACGTTCATTTTCCATTGTTCGATGGATGTTATGCCGGAGTATTCGGGTTGGACGTCTGTGACTAGAGGACGGACTTTGGAGAAGGCGCCGTCTCCGCCGACGAGGAGGTCGATGTCCGAGACTGTTATGCCGTCTTTGAAGTGGATGGCATGAGTTCCTTTGGTGGTGTCTTGGACTTCGACGCGTTCGATGCGGTGGCCCCATTGGACGGTGCCCGGCTGAAGAGAATCGAGTAGCAGATCCCGTAGTACAGTGCGATCGATTTCCGGCCGACTGGATTCAAAATCCCTCCTCTTAAACTCGCTCGTGTTCTCGTCCATCCAGACTTTCCCGGTTCCGTCCATAACTTTCATACATTCTCCTTCTGGGCGAGAGAGCCTGTTGAATTCTTCTGTCAGGCCCGCTTCTTTCAGAGCTAGTTGTCCGCCGTCTGGATGGAGATCGAGACTACCGCCTTGATTGCGAGTGTGTCGATCTGGCTCGCCTTCGTAGATGGTGACTGGGATGTTGTGGCATTGGAGCAGGCGGGCGAAGGTGAGGCCTGCAGGACCTGCCCCTGCAACGATAATCTTGGGCTGGGAGGACATTGTGTTCTGGGAAGTGAAATTGAAGCAGCTTGCGTGGTAGTTGTGAAGTGTGTTCTGAGGGGTTGAAAGCCTTCTGGGGCGGATGAAAGTGATGCCTTTGGATATCATGCCGGCTTTAGGACCTTATATCTGCTCTTGCGGGTTTTGGAGCCCACGGAGTTTCCATCTTTAATGACATGATATACAGCGGACCCGACATAGTCGGACTGCGGTTATATCGGTTAGATGTGCCTGCACGAAATCTCCAGCTGGTGTATGTGATCTTCCCCAAAGGATGCCCTTGTTGCGACTGCAGGTGATGTCCGGCTGCGAATTATTCGGCGCCGGGGTACTCTGTAACTCACCTGGGTATCCCAATATCGGTGTCGGATGTCTTCCTGGACTACGCAAAAGCCGACGAGATTCTCGTAAGAGAGCTCTCGAGCGTCGATTGTCCTTGAAAACGCCCTCCTAGACTGAAAATTGGCAGCGAGGTTTTCTTCCTGGCAATGCTCCAGCTCAAGATCAGGCCAATGAACTCGAGAACCGATAAGGCATCCTACATATGGCTTTCAGGGCAGATGGCTTCTGCATATACAGGGACCGGCCTATTCGTGGCAGCTGAAGACCATGCTCTCTTGCGCCGAGCGAATTGAGTTGATGTACGCGATTGAAAGGATATCAAAGAGCGCGCCATCATGTCGCGTGTTTGGCAGCGATCTTCCTTTTGCATCGGACGCGTCGAGTCGTCGTCGGCCAGGCCGAGTCATCAAAGAATGCATGCAGGATGACCCAGCGAGCGGGCTCCATGCCAATTCTCACGTTGTCTGTGCGACGTTAGTGATGAAAGAAGTCGCGTGCTTGAAGGTGAAGTGGAAGAAAGGAAAGGCCCTGCCAAGCCAGTGGTCTCGCCCGCGCGCTTGGAAATCATCATCAGTCTCTGTTCCTGAGAGCGCCCCGCCGAGCTCGCTGTTGACAGTGTGGAACCACCGAGATAGGTACAGAATCTGAATGATTTTCTGACGAAATACTCAACAATAGTCAGCCCATTTTCAATCACTTCCACCCCTGCTCTCTCGCTGATTCCATACCCTTCGCGGCGCCATTACAGTCCTTTTCCAGCGACAATCTCAAAACAGCGAGGCCAACGCCTTCACATGCGACCTTGACCAGCCTTGACGTAGGCTCCTTTCTGCTACCATCTTCCGAGCTTTTGGCGCATCCACAGCAAAAGTGAGCGACACTTATCAGATCGCCTCATACAAGAACAGCCCACTTGCTTGAGCCTCCCACGTTCACACAAGAAACGGCAGTCAAAGTGTTTTCTCAAGCCTTTCGCCGAGCAGGCTCTCGTCCTCTCAAATCTAGCATCACTATCCCTCTCGCTGCAGCCGGAGCTTTTTACAAGCCCTCGAACAACACCAGCTCGATCGTATCCCAAAGAGCCAGCGCGGCCTCGTCGCCCAGCCTCCAGCAATCCCGCACGATGCACTCCAAGGTGGTCATTATCGGCTCTGGCCCGGCAGGCCACACAGCCGCCATCTATGCTGCCAGAGCCGACCTCAAGCCTCTCATGTACGAGGGTTTCCTCGCACTTGGAATTGCTGCAGGAGGCCAGCTTACTACCACCGACGAGGTCGAGAACTTTCCTGGATTCAAGATGATCAAGGGCACGACCCTCATGGACCAGATGAAGGAGCAGAGTCAAGAATGTGGAACAGAGATTGTGAGCCAGACTGTCGGCAAGGTGGACTTCAGCTCAAAGCCATTCAAGTACTGGTTGCACCCAATGGGCGATGACGAGAACTTGGAGGAGGAGACACACACCGCGGACAGCATCATCATTGCGACTGGCGCAACTGCGAGGAGGTTACACTTGCCAGGCGAGGACAAGTATTGGGGCAATGGTGTCTCCGCATGCGCTGTCTGCGATGGCTCACTGCCAATCTTCCGCGAGAAGCCATTGGTTGTGATTGGAGGTGGTGACAGTGCGGTGGAGGAGTCCCTCTATTTGACCAAGAAGGCGAGCAAAGTTATCGTGCTTGTGCGAAGAGACCAACTGCGTGCCAGCAAGACCAACGCAAGACGCCTGCTTTCCAACCCAAAGGTTGAGGTCAGATGGAACTCACAGGGTGTCGAGATCAAGGGCGACGAGGGCCCACGCGGTTTGATGAAGAGCATGGTTATCAAGAACAACAAGACTGGCGAGACCGAGGAGATCCCAGCGAACGGTCTTTTCTACGCTGTCGGCCACGACCCTGCGACGCACCTCTTCAAGGGACAACTGAAGATGGACGAGGACGGATACCTCATCACCACCCCTGGCACGACCGAGACCAACGTTCCCGGTGTGTTTGCTGCCGGTGATGTTCAGGATAAGAAGTACCGCCAGGCCGTCACATCAGCAGGTAAGTTTTCACCAATGTTATCTCGCATATTCTTTCAGAATTGACACATCCTCAGGCTCTGGCTGCATGGCAGCTCTTGAAGCCGAGAAGTGGCTCGCCGAACAAGAAATCGTCGAAGACGGACCAGAGGCCGAGTCCGACGCGAAGAAGGGCGTCAACGGCAATGTCCCTGAATACAGACAGAACCCACTCTTGTAAGATGTCCCACCTTCCAGGATCAGGCGGATCACCACTACATACCGGACGAGTGCTCAGACAGATATCCAGGGTTGAACGACCAAAGAACTAGATCCAGTTCGCGCTTCGAGTCGGGTGTATATACTTAGAGCTCTTTTGATACCTATACCCGCTTCGGTTGAGATGCCACGGAAAGCGTAGGCAGGATAGATAGATAAAGGCATTGTGGAGATGCAAATATCAGATCATTGCTGAAGTCTATATCTCCTTGACAATACCGGCCGAGAGTTGCTCTTGATTGCGTCCCGGCAATTTTGCCGACAGGTCTGTGCGACTTCCATCTGACGTTTAAAACTGATCACCTCGAAGTTGACATCTCGTTTCTATCCCACGCTATGCATTCTTCCTATTTACTTATCCATCTCACTCAATACTACAGACTCTAGTAGTGGTCACTGAGAGTCAAAGTACCGGTCTTGGTGATCATATACTCCGCGACAGCAACATCCTTGCCAGACTCCTTGCCATACCCGGACTCCTTGATACCACCAAACGGCGACTCGGCCGCAGACGAGTTACCAGTATTCATACCGATCATACCAGCCTCAAGGTTCTCCAACAATCTCCACGTCCTGTCTATATTCTTCGTGAAGAAGTAGCTGGCAAGACCCATGCTGGTATCATTGGCCTTCTGGACCGCCTCCTCTTCCGTATCGAACTCGAACAACGCCATGACTGGCGCGAACGTCTCCTCGCGCGCGATGAGCATGTTCTCCTTTGCGCCGGTGATGAGCGTCGGCTCGAAGAAGTATCCGTCGTAGCCTGGGGTTCCGTGCAGTTTCTTGCCTCCGAGGATGACTTTGCCGCCGTTCTTGACGGCGTCTTCGACTTGGCCTTCGGCTTTGCCTAAGCTGCGCTCGGTCGTGACGGGACCCATTGTGGACTTCTTGTCTGCGCCGTGGCCGACGACGATTTCGGACGTCTTTTGCTTGAGGATTTCGGCGAATTTGTCGTAGACGCCTTTTTGGACGTAGACGCGGTTGGCGGTGATACAGGCTTGGCCGGCGTGGCGCCATTTCAGTGCGAGGAGTTCTGGTGCAAGAAGTCAGTTTTGCGAAAAAGAGTCGTGCTGGGATGCGGGAACATACGCGTCGCGGCTTGCTCGAGATCGGCATCGTCGAAGACGAGGAATGGGCAGTTACCACCAAGCTCGAGTGTAACCTTCTTGAGTCCGTCGGAGCAGATCTTCGCGACGAGCTTTCCAACGCGGGTGCTGCCAGTGAAGGTGACCTTCTTCACCAATGGATGCCGGCAAAGGGACTCGCTAAGTGCTGGAGTCGTCTCGAGAGAAGTTGGCAGGACAGAGAAGACGCCCTTCGGGAAGCCAGCCTTCTCAGCCAGGTACGCCAAAGCGGCAACAGAGAATGGAGTCTCTGGAGAAGGCTTGACAATCATTGTGCATCCAGCAGCAAGAGCAGCGCCAGCCTTTCGGAGAATCATGGCAATTGGGAAATTCCATGGCACAAGTGCGACGGCGACACCAATAGGCTGCTTGACAGTGAGAACACGCCTTCCAGGAGCCGCTGGCATCTGGATTGTTCCCTGCACTCTTTCGGCCTCGCCAGCGAACCACCATGTGAAGCCAAGAGCGTAGTCCAGCTCGCCTTGCGACTCGAAGAGAGGCTTTCCACACTCGTGAGTGACGATCTGGGCCAGATCATCACGGTTTTCGCGAATGAGTTGATCCCACTTCAACAGGCACTGCGCTCTTGTGCGTGGGTTGACCTTCTTGTACGCCTGGAAGGCCTCGTGTGCCGCTGTCACTGCTGCGTCGACATCATCTGGGCCGCAGTCTGGAGCAGTTGCCCAAACTTTGCCATTGCCCGGATCTGGAAGAATCAGTACAACCGCAAGCAAGAGCTTCAGACCTTCTACAACGTACCGTAAACGTCAAATCGCTTGCCCGACTTGGCCTCAACCCATTGTCCGCCAGAGAGAGCCTGCTCACGGAACAGCTCTGGGTTGTTCAACTGTGACGTTGTGAGTTTTCTGAAGTGTCTACTATGCTTTTAAACTCACCTTGAATGGAAGATTGGGTGCCATGGTGGAAGCTTTGTGGTTGTTCTGATCCGCTTTGCTGTCGTTTGCGGTTTTCCTTCTCTTCGATGCTCTCGCCACTTTCAAAAAGCTGCTGACAATGTTCAAAGAAGAATTGAGAGGGACGAGTACGCAAAATGCATCTTCGCGTCATGCCTTCGCTGCCCTCTACATGTAGGCGTATGGGCCGAGCTAGGAGCGGGGCTAGACCAACAGAGCCTATCCGACTCTTGCCCCCCAGTAAGCGGTCGCACTCATACTGGCATAGTCTCGGGCCCTGACTTCCACCTCCAAGTTCAATTGTGAGGTACCGTGAATCAAATGCTAATCAAATGCTTCGGAAGATGCCACCGTGATGCGATGGAGGGGCCAAGTGAACCCCACTATGGTATCTCTAATACAATGCAGCCGGCCCGGGTGTATTCACGGGAATAGCGACACGCAAGCCACGACTGAGTTCCAGAACCTCTTCTCCGGACAACCGCGATCAGCAACTGCAATGCCTGAGCTGCGTGGTAGAGCCATGTCATCCCAGGATAAAATACGCAACTCCCCCCAGATCCCCGCATCCAAGCTCTCCGCCATTGGCATCGTGGGCTTGCAGAAGGATGTAACTTCATCGACACAGCGATGGCAGCGAATGAACAGTTCGAACAGCTGCACCGCAGTCGTCAAAGTACGTATAAAACATGAGGAGTAGGTAGGCAATCTCCTCATCAGCTTGGATTGCTTGTTCTGCTACCGTTGTACATTCATTGGACTTCGTGACGAGCAACGACTGCGGTGTAACAGCTATATAGCTCCTTTCATTCCTTTCAAAATGCCTACTCGGAGTTCTAAACGCCAAAAGACGAACGGAACAGCTCCTGCTAGTAACAACGATACAATGGCTCATGCTTGGACGGATCTTCCTTCTGTGCTCTCGAGCGCTATCCCGCAGGCCAGCAAGGCTGCCGAATCTGACGGCGAGATTCAATCGTTTGTCAACAGCAAGGCAATCACTAAACCGGCTACCTTCGGCATCAAGGCCGCTGGCAGCGACAATGTCATCAAGGTTACAGTAACCCAAGGCAAGGTGGCTATTGGTAGCGGTACTACCAAGGAGTGCTCATTCTGCCTCTCTGCCCTACCAGAGCAATGGCAAGAATTCATGAAGCAGACCCCTGTGATGCCATACCAATCTTTCTGGGGTGAGTAAAACGATCTTATCAACCCACTGATACTCATAGACATCAGCCATCAAGCGTCAAATCGCAAAGATGAATACTGATCGGTTGCAAGGCATGTTTGGTATGAACATCAAGCAAGAGGGTATCTCTATTGAGGGCGACCAGCTCGAATTTGCCCACTGGACACACATCTGGCGACGTGTCCTGGAGTTGGTCCACGATGCCCACTCTGGTGTTACCCCTGCTGACGAGGAGCCCGAACTCGAGGATGACGCGATCGTTGGCCGATACACCTACATCCAAGTTCTTCACTGGGGCAAGTGTAAGGTCTTCTACGAACAGGCTGGTGAGGGAAGCCAAGAAATTGTCTTCTTGCACACTGCCGGCTCCGACTCTCGACAGTACCATGGTGTCATGAACGACCCGCGTATGCTCAAGGTCTGCAAGATGACTGCTTTGGACTTGCCCGCTCATGGTCGTTCCTTCCCGTATCAGAACTACCATCCTGGTAACCACACTAACACCGAGGATACCTACGTCGGATGCATCGCCGCTTTCATCAAGAAGCTTGGTCTTAACAAGCCTATCGTCTGTGGTGCTTCTATGGCTGGTCAGATCTCCCTGGCTTGTGCTGTCCGCGCGAAGGAGGTCGGCTGTGTGGGGACGATTCCTCTTCAAGGCTCGGACTACTTGAATATGGACCGGACTTGGAACGATCAGAGTCCTTATGTCAACCAGTCGCTCTTTAACCCCGAGTGGATCTACGGCATGATGTCGCCTACCGCCCCCCTCAAGAACCGTCAACTCATCTGGCATCTGTACAGCGCTCAGGCGTACGGTATCTTCCATGGTGATTTGGACTTTTACTTCGGTGGTTGGGATGGCCGTGACCGTATGAAGACCATTGATACCAAGGCTTGCCCTGTGTACATGCTCACGGGCGAATATGATTGGTCGAATACTCCTTCCAGTAAGTGCCATGGCCGTCCTGCTGAAGGTCTGGGCTAATGACTATGTAGTGTCGCAAGCGACTTGTGACAAAATCCCTGGCGGAAAGCACCAGGCCATGAAAGGGTTGGGTCATTTCCCTGCGACGGAGAACCCGAAGGTTTTTGTTGGGTATTTGTTGGAGGCTATTGATCATATTCAGAAGACTCGCGCGTAGGCTGTTTGCTAGGGAGCTGAGAGGATGTCACGAATACATATTGTTGTGTCAAATTCATGTATAGTCATGTACATCATCACCAATCCCTTTGCGCTTCCGAATTCCTATTTCCGTGACCAGCCCGAACGACTCTCGTGCCATGAGACCTATGCACACCACCGTAATAGTCTATAGGGGTATCATGTCGTAATCGTAGTTGACTGTGCTTCTTTTTTGCCAACCGACCTCCATCCAGATCCTTGTCGTACACAGCGTCTGAGATGAATTTTTCCTCAGGTACAATAATGTCTAGGTAAGCTCCCGTATCAAACGCGCGCTACATGTACAACCTTTGCCCAACTAACAATTTCCATCAGGTACTATGTCTCGCCCAGCTCCCATGTCGAATGCGCGCAGACAAAATCTCATTTGGATTCTCACTCTCGTGTCGTCCCCAAGGATCATACCCTCGCCCCTCATGCCACCCTGTGTAAGCGCGTTCCGGTGAAGGCATGTCTTCTATGTGATGCTCGTAAGAAGTGTAGAGGGATTCACCTGGGTGAGGCTCCAAAGGTGATATCTCGTGGTGTTCTGGAGCCGGGAAGATGGATACTCCCGGGTGAGGTTCTGGAGGTGGTATGCGGCCGCTCTCCAGGTCTATGGATTCGTTCCGGTAGCGGTAGCTTTGTGAGCGGATAGGGATGATTTGATCCTGGCTGGAGTTCTCCACGTCGGCTTCGTAGCTGTCTATACGCTGCGCGGATTTGGGATCGCCAGGCGTTGCGGCATGCGGAGGCATGGCGACGTTGGTGCGGCTGTTGTTGAAGCTGATCATTTCGATAGCTTGTGGTTTGCGGAGGGAGAGCACTTTGCTTGTAGATCCGCTGGATTTGCCTCCTGATCCTGATTTTGATTGGGATTGATCTGAAGAGGATGTTGTTGAGCAGAAGTTTCCAGTCCAGAACGATCTCACGAAGAGCGGTTTGAGTATTGGCGCGTTGACTGCCGCGATACCGGCGATTGTTTCTCGTACTCCCCATCTGTTTATCGTGAGGGCCGAAGGATGAGAGTCCAGAGTCATCACGATCCTGACGATTGCTGCTGTGATCACGAATATACCAGAGCCCAGGAGAAGACTAAGTCCGATCTTCTTCGACACGGAGATCCGAAGTTTCCATAAGAGAGGTAGCGGGACCGCAAGCAAAGCGGCATCCGTAACAACGTTCAGTACCGTGCAGGTATAGAAGTTCTGTATTCGAACTGTGCATTTCTCCGGTGGTAAAGGACGGACTTGCCAGTTGAGGCGAATAGGGTGGCAACTCAAGGTTATCGTGAGGAACAGTGAAATATATGTTACCACACACGCCACTCCAAGCCATTTGACGAATACTTGCTGGCTGAGACCGAAGGTCAGTCTGTTGAAGAAGAACAGCATGCAGGCTTTCAAGCCCCATCTGAACTCAGCGTTAGTCTTCTCCTCGAAGATGAGGGTGATCGCCAAATGCTCACATAAGTGCCGTATATGTGTACCAGGCAAGCAATTGCATTCGAGATCCGTGAATGACTTGTTTGACTTGTTCATCCGTGAGCTTGGCTATTTGTTCCGCGGTGAAGTCGACGTTTGAGCCTTCAAGGTATGTGATGGTCACCTCAGCCGCAATATCAGTACCGTCCTCAAACACGATCACCGAAACTAGCAAGCATACCGTGATAGCATCCGCCGTGTAGCAGCCGAGAACGACCACAGACATGAAGTCATCGCCCGCAAAACGTCGTAGTCCCACAGTGCGACAGCGAACGAGTAACCGCGTAACGATGATAAAGACTCCGACGGCAAACAAACCCCAGACTTCCCTGAGGAACGACGGATCGTGATAGACCTGCGTGCTCCCCATCCCGCTCGATTGCGAGGACGGTGGAGGCGACCGATCGAGGTGTGAAAAGAACGATGCCAATGCAAGAACCAGATGCGAGACGAGAGTCCAACTCAACACCTACCAAGCATGATCTGAAATTGCTCACCAACCAGGGTGATGCATCATCGCTCGTCGTCCCCGTAAGGCTGGATAGGTGCCCATAATGGCAATACTCCGGTAGGGCGGCACTAGAAGGCGTTCAGATGGAGATCCTGGGTCGTATACCTGGTTGAACACACGGAGGATCGCCGGTGCATAAGTGAACGGGCGTTCAAGGGGACAGTGGATCTTTGTGGAGTAGCATACCGACCGTCTGGAGTTTCCATCCTGCTCCAAGTAGTTCTTATGTAGTCGGGAGAGACACATACCGCTTCCGTGACGCGCAGTAATCGACTGCTCAGTCTTATATGGGACGCATCCTGCGCAGGGGGATTCGTCAGGATAGGTCATTACTGACTCAAGTTGGGTCCAGGGTATTGTCAACCAAATTCTGATGAGCTTGAGAAGCAACTCGATGTTTTGCTGGTCGCCGACCGAACGAAGGGGAGTTGGAAGCATATTAAAACTATTACGCACTTGATGCGGCGGCAGCGCTCAATTTGGGACTCGCCAAGATATTTGCACAGCGACATGGTCTCAGGATGGAAGTAGGTGTTCAGGAAGAGGCAGCAGAAAGCTGTCATGCAGAAAGTACAGGGAATGTACAGCGTGTTGAAGACCAGGGAGGCGGATGAGGTGGATGTGGTCAAAGCGTGCGTGCCAAGAGGAAGGCCCAACCAACCCATGACGCGCGTGGATGCGTACTCCAACAACATTGAACGCGTCTTCTTCGTCTTCATACCATATGAAGACACTTTCGTCCATCACGGGCGAAGCCTTGATGATACGTACGCTCTTATTCACCTGTAGCATGATGGCAATCCGGCTTGATCGCCAGCAGCGTGGACATAGGCTCAGCACACGTCTTCTACACTCAGCGCTTCCTTATCGAACGAACTGGCTTTTGGACAAAGTCGAGATATTAAAACCGCGGTTCTGCCATTGACTCTTCCCGATATCCCTGGCCCTATTTCACTCAATCTGGTGGCTGCAACTTACTCTCGGCTCTCGCTGGATCGTCAGTGACATGGTGCTTGGGTGGACAGCTGTTGTTATATGCCTCCAAAGACCGACTGCTTCGACTCATGCCACTTGTCGCTATGGAGCGATGCACATCTTATACGTCTTGACCGACAAGTGCGTCATCTCGTGAAAGGCTTGGAAGACTGACCCTAACACGGCTAACGGGTGGCTCGAGTACTTACGAATTTGCTCCGTCCTCTCTCTTTCCGGAAGAGGGGCGTGGAACAAGACATCTCCAGACTTTGTCTTTTGGACGGCGTCCACGTCCACGACCAGCATCTCTGCGCTGGAAATCTTTACGCGCACGTGAAGTTGCCATGGAGAAAGAAACCCAACCCCGCAGTTCACACCTCGATGCAGGGTATGCAAGCATGGTCTCTGCGACCTTAATGGCTGCCAGTCAAATAAGAAGTCCTTGAGCGACTCCTCCTCAGGAACCCCAGCTGTGAGCACTGCGGGGTGTTACGGCCGCTCCACAGCACACAACACGGCGGCAACGAAGAGAGAGGAAGTGCTTGCACGGCTGCTACTTCTTCCAAACGGCCATTGCCCGTTAACATGACCCACGGTGTGTGTGTGTTAGTCGTATCTGCCGTCGAGAAGAGACATGACTTTCCGATTCAGGAAGCGTTGAAGAAGCCATCCACCGCAACTCGGAACAACAGAGGCGCAAGCTTCCACATTGAAGCTGCACGAGACTCTTTTCCGATGCGCCGGACGGTGGAGAGGGTCCATTTTTGGAGAACTGCAATGTCAAGTTTGACAGCATTAGCAAGGGCAGAGCCAGAGCATGATCCCGCATAAAGCAGCTTCTTGCTCCAGGTAAGGTGATTCCAGTATTTCCTGACCTTTTCACCGCCTTTGAAATCCGTCATGAAGGCTCTCATCTACAATGGCGTCGGCAGCTACAAAGTCGTCGACAAGGAGAAACCAAAGGTATTGGAAGGCTCTGATGCGATCGTGAAACTCGTCAGGACCACGATCTGCGGCACCGATCTTCACATTCTCAAAGGAGATGTTCCCACCTGCGAGCCAGGCCGCACTCTCGGGCATGAAGGCATTGGTGTCATTGAAGAAGCGGGAAATGAGGTAAAGAATTTCAAGAAAGGCGATCGAGTGGTCATCCGCTGTATTACCTGTTGTGGAACCTGCCAATTCTGCAAGAGAAGGTAAGCCAAGACAGTCACAGCGTGTTTGACACTGGATACCAATTTCTGACGGAAGAGCAGCATGGCCGACTCATGCCGAAAAGCAGGCTGGATTCTTGGGCACACGCACGACGGCACTCAGGCAGAGTATGTACGCATTCGATACGCTGACACCTCGCTGTTCCCTGTGCCGCCGGGCTCAGACGAGCGAAGCCTCCTAGTCTTCAGCGATATCCTGCCGACTGGTTTGGAAGTTGGTACCTTGCGCGGGAAAGTCACTCCAGGTTGCAGCGTTGCTGTTGTTGGAGCAGGTAAGTGTCCCAGGCCTCAGGCAAATCAACCTTTTAACGAAGCCATGCAGGTCCTGTTGGTCTTGCCGCCGGTCTCACAGCTCAGCTCTATGCCCCTCGCAGTCTGGTCTTCTTCGACATGGACGACTTTCGCCTAGACGTAGCGAAGAAGTTTGGCGCGACGCATACGTACAATGTTAAGAAGAGCGGCAAACCAATTCGAGAACTCGCCGCAGAACACATCGGCGAGGGCGACGGCTTTGACGTGGTCATGGAAGCGGTTGGCATCCCGGCAACATTTAACATGTGCGAGGATCTGGTGGGCTTAGGCGGACACATCGCCAACATCGGTGTGCACGGAAAGCCAGTCGACCTGCACATCGACAGGTTGTGGCCCCGTAGTGTCACAATCAGTATGGCGCTGGTCAGCGCGCACACCATTCCAACCCTTCTGGACTTGTATGCTGCTGGCAAGGTCAATGCGGATGCCATGATCATCCACGGTTCGTGTCTTACATACAACAACCCTTCCTGTAGTTTGTATACTGATTGGGTGGCAGACTTCAAGTTCAGCGAGATTGAAAAGGCGTATGATGTCTTTAGTCGAGCTGCGGAGACCAGTACGTTCTCTCTCGAGTGACAGTGTTCATGAGTTGAAGACAATCGCTAATCTTCCGAATAGAATCCCTCAAGGTGAACATCGAGTTCTAGGTAGTCAAAGTTTGTTTCAAAGCACTGACCATAAACTCGCTCTGTCGTGCTGTCTGTATGTACAGTCTAATAATCTGACTTCACGTCTTACCAACGTCGTTGATGTGCCGCACTTCTTATGCTCTCTTGCTTGTTCAGCCTCAGGCAATCTTTTCTCGTAAGCCGGATAGCGATGCCGGTGCTACGCCCGAGACCCTTGAGGTTCCATTGAAGCCAGCGGTGGCTGTGTCTTCTCACAAACAAGATGTCGTTCCTTGTCGAATTGGGTTCCATTCGCATGCGGTGCGATTACGGACCCACCGGCGATGGCATTCAGCTGAGAACAGCCATAGTCTCACGGCGATACAGTAGGGCTGCAGACTAGATTGCGTGGATGTCGCGCATTCTGCAGGTACTTGCGAAAGAACGAATGGCAGTAGGAGGAAGTGGTAAGTTTGGCTATGCGTGCAAGGAAGAAGGATATCCCAAAAATACCGAGAGATGGATCGTTCGCCCGTATCTGGTTGGCTACATTGTCGTCATGTCTTGGCTGTGAAGTCGGCGCCAGCGTGACCACACATGCCACCAACGAAGCGTCCCTCGGAAGAGTTGGGCAGCAGCATTTGTTTGCTTCAACCAGAAGAGGCCGCCCTTGAGCGTACATACATCTCGAGGAGTCATTCGCTTCACCGGTATCTGTTCTTACCTGCATCAGGCCACGGTCGACTTACGGTACACATACGCCAGCTGCAGACGCACACTCTCCGAGTCCCGCACTCCACTCAGACCGCGGACCTCACTTCAACCTCCCTCCGCAGACAGGCTCCACCCTGAAAGAGTTTGAAGCTAGAGTTCACTTCTGACGTACTTCGACGTCCACGCGACACGGCTTTTCGTATACTTAAGTAATAAGCGCAAGAGGTGCAGCGCGGAACCTTCGAGCGAGAGGACCGGTTACGGTGGCAGTAGGACAGCGGAGGACCATACTAGAGTCATCGCCTTCGCCGCCATGGCCTATAATCGCGGCTACAACCCAGACGCTCTGCCGGCGTACGTATATCTCTACCACCTAGCTTTTCCCATCTCAGATCTTCCACAAGAACCTCCCCCACACGCTCCCTGATGGTTATCATGAAAGGCTCCCCACTGACGAAGCATGTCCATTTCAACAGGCACGCCGAGCCAGAGCAAGCAGCGCAGATGATGAACCCAAATCAACAAGGCGGCGCCCCGCCACGAAACCACAGCAACTCGAACGCGCCCAGCTACAATAAGCCAGTACCGCCTCCGCCTTCACAGGTGCAGAACCTCAGACCAGACGACCGATATGGAAGACAGAGTCCAGCAGGAGGATATGGAGGATCGCCTGCTCCACCAGGCGCATACGGCTCGTCCAACCCACCTCCAAGCCAAGGCTATAACGACCCATACCATCGTGGCAACTCGCCCCGCTACGATTCATACAACCAGCAGCCACAGTCTCCGCGCTACGGCCAAGGCCAAAGCCAAGGAGGGGCATACGGAGGCCAAGGCGGATACGGCCAACAGCAGCCTCCTCCACCTCAGCGTAACAACAACAACTATGGCATGACCTCACCTCCTCCGCCAGCGAACTATGGCCAAGGACCCCCACCGCAAGGATACCACAATCGCCCACCGATTCCCGAACACCAACGACCTCCTACGACCGCTCCACCTCCACCACGAGACGGCAACGACCGCGACGCGCTATGGCCACTCTTCTTGCAAGTCGACAAGAACCGCACCGGCCAGCTGACTGAAAATGAGCTTCAGCGCGCCTTGGTCAACGGAGACTACACAGCCTTCGATTCACACACTGTCAAGATGATGATTCGCATGTTCGATACCGATCGCAGTGGGACAATCAACTTCGACGAATTTTGCGGGCTTTGGGGATTCCTTGCCGCATGGCGGGCACTGTTCGATCGATTCGACGTCGACCGAAGTGGAAACATATCACTACGAGAATTCGAAGATGCGCTGGTCGCGTTTGGATACCGTCTCTCCCCGCAATTCGTACAGCTCCTCTTTGGCACATACGCGCGATCACACTCTCGTGGAAGAGGAGATGATGGAGGAAGGGAGAAAGTACTGAGCTTCGACCTATTCGTGCAAGCATGCATCAGTTTGAAGAGGATGACGGATGTGTTTAAGAAGTATGATTCGGATCGGGATGGGTATATTACATTGAGCTTGTAAGTTCACGAAGTGCTCTCAAAGGGAATGGACATGGCTGACCTTCTTGTTCCCCAGCGAGGAGTTCCTCACAGGTGCGCAGAGTCTCTTTTTGTTTAACAGTATCTCTGCGCAGACGGATACTGGATTGTACTGAAGGACCCAAACTGACTCCTGGCAAGAAATTTTGAAGCAAAAGTGATCGAACAATTCCGACACCAGGCTCATCCAACTCCGGGCAAGATGGGGTCCTCGCGGCGTCAATCGCTAGTCTACAGTCAACGAGCCCGACTTCGGAATGGTCGATATTGATTGAACAATATCCGTCTCGACGAAAACTGGCTACCAGCCGACACTCCACTCGAGGGACAGTATGCGGTCGTGTTCGCCTAGATGAAGATCGCGGACGAAAAACCAGCTTCCAACCAACCAACATAATTAGCATTTGGGTGGTCAACTTTTGGGCATGATGCACAGATGGACAGGAAATGACCGCAGATGAAGGGACATTGAAATGAGCACAAAGGAGCATAAGGCGAGGAATGTGTGATGTGATAGATACCCACATGAGTTTATGCCTTGCATTTGAGCAGCCTCTTGCATCCGCTTCCTTCCTCTTAATTCAGAGACTTTCTGCACGTGAAAGCGATGTTACCGTCCCAGCGCCTTGACCCTCTTCTCCAAATCCTCCACCCACGCTTTCACGTAGTTTCCATTCCGCCCATTCGCCTGGTTGTGTTCCTCGACCGCGCCTTCGATATCGTGCAGCCCCTCTCGCCACATCTTGATCTCCTTGTCCATCTGCGTCTGTCTTGACTCCAGCTCTGTCAAATCATCACTCGCATCTTGGGCTGTTGAGTACAGGTTGTGCATACTCCGCAACCTCGTCAAAAGCATCGGCACGACGGGACTTAGCGATTGCAGAGTCGGCAGAAGCGTATACAGCGACTCAAGCCTCTTCATATCTTCGGGTGCGAGGAAGGATGGTGTCTCGCCGGCTTCGTCTGTGTCTCCTCCTTTGCTAGAGGAAGAGGAGCCTGGACGGGAGGATTTGGCTGAGGAGGCTGATGCGTTGTACATGGATTGTTGGAGTTGGTTGAGTTGTTGCGCTTCTTGTTTTAGTTTTGCGATTCGGGAGGAGATGAGCTCGAGGGAGCCGAGGGAGGAAGCAGTCGTGAGGGTTTCGATTTGGTTGTCTAGGAGTTTGAGGGTCGGGAGGATGGGGGTTGTTGTTGCGGGCTCGGTGACGGCATCGAGTGTGGAGAGGCCGAGGGCTTGTTCGAGAGCGGCGAGGCGGGAATCGAAGGAGGAGATTTGGGTGAGGGTTTGGGGACCTGTGAGCGTTGAGGAGTCTGATGGGTCGGGTGGTGGTGCGGTTGTTGGAGCGTCATGGTAGCGAGAACCTGCTCGTCTGTGGCCTTTGCGTTGTTTGGAGGGCAATGGAGGCGCTGTGGGAAAGTCGCGAGCAAGGAGCTTGCCTATCTCGTCCAACTCCTCTTCATCATCGTCCTTGTCTTCGTCCTGGCCTTCGAGCGCTGAGCGTTCCTGACGTGCCGCCTCTGCCTCGGCTTTAGCCTCTTCAACCTCTCTCCTTAACCGAGCTATCTTTGCTTCCAGAGTCTCATCATCTTCATCGGCTCCATAGTCTCGCCGTACTTTGTAGCCTTTCCGGCGACCATCAACGCGATCGCTGAGATCGGCACCTCTCGTGTCCACGCCGCGGCTGGATTCTCCAAACCGGCTTCTCGCGCGTTCCGGGTAGAGCCTCCTTCTGCTCACCCCGTAGCTGTCCTCATCCTCTTCCTCACTTGTGTCTGAAGCTTCCGAAGGCACCTGGGACGTTCGTGCTGTGCTTGCTGTTGTGTCGTCGGCAATATCTGGTGTTTCGTAGACATCGGGGGAAGTGTCGAAGCCGGGCAGTTGGGCAATGCTCTTCCGTTCTGTCGCCATCGTGTGAAATGAGATTCCAATTGTGCCGAGTGCACAACGTGAGAGGAGCAAGTGGAGCGGATGTTTCCAAGATCGCGTCAGCCAAACAAGGAAGTCGCGAAGAAGCAGGGTCAGGATTAAGGTTGGCGTTAAATTCTCCGATTCGACTTCACGTGAAACCTGTGTCTCCTTTCTCCATCTCTACAGTCTTCAAGCATCTTATCTCGTTCAGTCCAAAGCGTACTGTGGACGGACACCCGAATCTGCATTGCATGGGGAAGCGTGTGCCCAACACTTTCGGATCAAAGGCATCCCCTCGGCCTTCCCAACGCCAGGCCTCAAGGATACGTCTCACGCAGTCGACCATACGGATCACACAGACATATCTCTCATCGTCCCATTTGGACGACGAGTGTAGCTTATTAAAAAGTCTTGAACCATCTTGAGGCAAGCCTAGTCGACGTCTAATCGCTTGGTCCGCGATTGTATGCTGTACGCTGTGATGAGGGAGAAGTTACTTTACCACATGCGAACGGACGAGATAACACAGCTTGGCTGCACTATCATGCCATTCAAAGCCACTCCTGAGCAGACGATTGGCAGGTACTGACGACTTTTATTGAACTTACTGCCATAAAGGGAACCGCACGAAGCTGTATGATCGACGATGGCACCGGTGCCCATGAAGAAACGGACGACACAGAGCGAGCTGTCATATCAGTCTTTGGTCACATACCAGCGTTCAAGGCGGAAAATCGTTGTCTTCTTTACTTCGTGAGGGTAGATTACTAGGTCTCATCGGTGGCTAGACCGTTGCTATACGAGCCCGCAGGAACGAGAGGGCGCTCATATATGACGGCCTTTCTCGAAGCTATGCACTGCTTTTACAAAAAGTTTCATTCGGAAACCCCCAAATTTTGGAACAATACTTGCCGATTACAGATAATACTCAAACAGGATGCCCATCGACTTCACGCTCACGCAAGAGCAGGTCGCCTTGAAGGCAGCCGCTCGCAAGTTCGCCGAGAACGTCCTTGCGCCTTGTCGCGAGCAGTACCTCAAGCTGCCGACTCAATTCGAACGCTTCCGTGCCACCAAGGATGCATATCGTCAGATGATCGAAGGCGGCTGGATTAAGATGCAGATACCAGAAGAGCATGGCGGCACTCGGAAGAGCCTCGTCGATGTTGCTCTGGTCTGCGAAGAGTTCTTTGCGCAGGACTCTAGTCTACCCATCACTTGGCTAGTCACTGGTCTCGGCTTAGCTCCGATCTTCATGTAGTGAGTTACCTGCTGTGACCTTCATTGATCACTCAGATGCTGAGGTGTATAGTGGCAACTCGGAGCAGAAGAGAGAGTTCCTCACTCCGTTTCTGAATTGCAAAGGAACGCCACTGGCAGCTCTTGGCTTCTCTGAGCCGACTGGATCCGCCAACTGGTTGCAAAATGAAGGCGGCCGCGGTGTTCAGACCGTTGCTCGTGTCGAAGGTGGTGAAGTCATCATCAACGGCGGGAAGATCTGGGCCTCCAGCAGTGGTGGTGTAAGTGCATAATTACTTACCACTCACTACTCATAGCTAATGAAGCTCGTAGTGGGACTTCAAAGGCCCTGAAGTCCTGTGCCTGGTCTGCCGCTTCGGCACTCAAGGAGCTCCAGCAGACACCATTGGCATCGTGGTCATCACACGTAAGGAGTTCGATGCCCCTCGCAACAACAACTGCTTCCGCGTCGGCACAGACATCGAAACTCACGGCTTCAAAGCCCACAGCGGCCCACGCACCCACTTCACAAATTTCCGCGTCCCAGTCAAGAACATCCTCGCAACACCAGGCAAAGGCCCACTGGTCAACGTAGCCGCCTTCACCGAATCCGCAGCACTGGTCGGCGCCGGCGCCGCAGGCCTGATGCGCAGCTGCTTCATTCACACCCTCAAAATCGTGACCAACGACAAACGCGGCGGCTCCCGCCCCACAATCCAATACCAATCCGTCGCCGACTTCCTCATCTCCATGAAAATGCGTCTCGAAACAACCCGCTACCTCACCTGGAAAGCCTGCCACTACCTCGATACAACCGGCGAAGCGGAACTCGCCTATCAAGCCAAAATCTACGGCTCCGAGACTGCCATACAATGCGTTCTTGAAGCTATGCAGGCTGTGGGGGTGACGAGTTATGATGAGAGTCAGCCTTATGGATTGATGATGGATGATGCGATTTGTTTGCCGGTGTTTGAGGGGAGTAATACGGGGATAAGGAGGAGGCAGATTCAGAAGATTTTTGGGGCGGTGGGGTATGATGCTGATAGCTGTGCGAGTAATACGAGTTGGAGTAAGGAGAAGGAGGGGTTTCCGAAGGGGTTTTTGAAGTGTCATATTTGAGGATGTGAGAAGGTGTGTGTCTGTTGAGGTGTTTGTCTTGTGATCAAGGTTTCGATCTCAGAATGAAACTGAACGTTGTATATGGCTTTGGAAAACCGCTCATGATTTTGAGACTTGCGTCTTTCTAAATCCGTCTGCGTGTCATACAATCTCTCTGCAAATCAGGGCGTAGCCTATCTAACCCATGCCGACCATCAAGCACAAAAGCTTGAGGCGCGAAGTCGCTCTAAATTGCCCTCATAAAGTCTCCATTCACACCCTTCCCCTCCAACCACGGACTCCTCTCCCTCAACATCCCTACACTCTTCTCCTCCTTCACCCTCTCCACAAACGTCTTACTCGGATTCATCGGCCCATGCGTATTCCCCAAAGCCCCAAACGTCCTGAAACCCGTCAAAGCCCTCTGCCTCGGTGGCAGTTTCTCAAAAACCTCATCCCTCATATGTAAGGCGAAATTCTCATGCGTTCTCAGATGAGGTCTTGTGAAATATGCCAGGATGATGGGACGGACGGTATCGGGTCGAGTGTTGACTCCTGTCCCATGCCAGAGCCGAGATTCGAATATACAGGCGCAGCCGGCGGGAGCTGCGGCGGGAATTGTGCCAGCGGAGGAAAACTCGTCTACGGGGACATTCACGCCCTTATGCGATTTTGGTATGACTCGCGTGGCGCCGAGTTCTTCGGTATTGTCGCAGAGGTAATAGCATATCTGGAGGGCGTAGGGGATGTGAAAGGCGGGCGGGCCTTGGGAACCTTGATCGCGATGCAGCATCTGGACTTTGCCTCCGTGTTTGGCGATGTTGGCGGAGTAGGAGGAGAGGTATGCGTCGTCGCCCACGTACCAGGGGATGAGGTGGGTGATTAGGGGGTCGTTGAGGAGGTCGATGAATTCGGGGCCTTTGTTGATTAGGTTCCTGGGTTAGGTCAGCATGGAATTCGAGGGTTGGTGAAGAAGAGGGAGGAGGTGTTGGTTTTCCACATACCATACCCGTTGATTTGGTCCTTCAAAATCGCCGACTCCAGCCTTCTCCTCGCCGGCCGCCTGCTCAAGTACGGCCTTTCTCATTATTCTGAGCTGCTCTGGTGATAGAGCGTCTTTGACGAACCCGAAGCCCCACTCGTTCACATCTTTCTTGACCTGCTCAAGGTCTCTGGTAGGCTTAGGTAGCTCTGCAGCATCCCATTCCTTGTTCGGGTTAAGCTGGTAGGGAACTTCCCGAGCGAGCAGCTGCAGGAACCGGGCGGCTTTGAGAGTGTTGCCCTGGGGATATGACGCTGGGTATGTCTTGACGTCTGCGAAACGTGCATCCATGATACCAATGGAGCCTTCGAAAAGCTGTACGATCAGCTCTGGTCGAATGCTGAACGAAGCATCCGCGATGCTCCCTTCGGATAATCCATCCGATACCTTCGCTTCATGGCCAACACGAGCATCTATGCAGATTGGCGACACCGTAAGTATGCCGCTCTTGTATGGTCCGCCGAGTGTGAGCTCAATGATGCCGTTCAGCTCTGTCATGATCTACAAAATGTCAGCGAGGATGTATGGATGGCTGGCCATCGGAGAATCTGATTTCCGCCGAGCAACCATGCAGATCGTGCTTCTCATCTGTGTTGTATATGAACGATCAAGCATGTATGCTGCATCGAATGCACAATCGACATGGAAAGCGATAGGGCACACACCGACAGCCTCTCATTGATGATGCCTTTCGCTTGGGAGACATGGTCATGGAACTCTCTCTGAGGATCTATGCCGTAATCTTGCGTGAACTCCAGTTCAGGAGTGTGAGTCTTGGACGGAGGGATGTCTGACATTGTACTGAAGTAGTTGTCTTAGCTGTATGTCTTGGGCTCTTCAGGATAAGAATACCTCCCCTAACACGGCTTCAAAGACTTTATGAATGTCGACGTGCTATAGAGCTCGTAACCGGTCCGAGACCAAGGTCACGGGTAACAGGCATTTTCGCCGTGATGTAAAGCTTAAAAGCTCTACATCTTGCGACGGCAAGCCAGGATGCCAATGAGAGCGTCTCGATGTCTGTCGTCAAACATGGTATATTTCAGCCGGTTGAGGCTTTGCGCGACCAACTTGGTCTTCTGAGGGTAGCGTAGGTAGGGTTGATGATGTCCTGAACCTCGGGTGTAGTGCATCCGCGGTGCGTGTGCACAAGGCACGCACGTCTGCCAGATCTACGCGCGTATTGAAGAGATCACATACGCGTGCGTGGGCAGTAGCATTTGACGTGGCCCCTGTCGTTGGAACTCCGTAGAGTCTTGGTGCCAAGGAAGAGAAGAAGGGACCTGAGACCGCACACTCGGTACGGCTTCGGGCGTCGCGGTTTGGCGATCTGGTGAACATGACTGCGGCAATCAGTGTTCGCCGCGGTAAAGACAGCACTGTCTCTGTTGATGTGGATTGTAGAGCGAAGAGAGGGTGACGTGCGATCTCCTTCGTACCTGCATGAGTTCGACGACCGGCTCGAGGCCGCCCCGCTCGTGGCCCGCGACTGGGGATGAGGACGGCTTAAGCTCACCTTGATGAGAGCTCGCAGGACTGCAGCCTTACTACACAGACGCGTATAGTATCACAGCCAAAGCAACAACATCGACACACCTATGATCCTCAATCTCCTTCCTATGCACACCCATTGTCTTGTTGCTTGAGGCTACCAGGCACGCACCCGCCTGTGCCACGTCGGAGCTACCTTCATCCGCCCGTCTTACACACCTAGCAGGGGCCCATAGCCAACATCATCTTCTTCCCATTCGCGCAAATGGTCAGACGAGCAATGCACTTCACGCCTAAAGTCCTGCTGTCCGCTCCCAGGCGGTCGGCGGGCGTGCCCAATGCCTCCGGTACCAGAGTCCTGTACACAGTCAGCACCTACAGTTTCGAAACACATGCAAAGACCAGCGAGCTTCGCGTCTTGGATATTCAAACAGGCGACAGCCATGAGCTTGCCACCGATGACGACATTTCTGATCTGAACTGGCTCGACGAAGACCACTTTGCTTGCTTGCAGGCTGAGAAGGATGGAACCACTAGCGTCTACGTGGCGAGCGTAACTGAGGTAGGTATTGACAAGTACCCTTGCGACTTTCCGGGTTGCTGACCATCGGGTTCAGGTCCTCAAGCAGACCAGATTTGGTGAGAGTCATTATATTGCAGGCAAAATAGAGGCACCAGCAGGGAACCTCAAAGTGAAGAAACTAGATGCACACAACTTCGCCATTGTGGTATCTGCTCAGGCCTATCCGGATGGAAGTCTCTATAATCCAGAGACGGCGGCCAAGAACCATTCGACAGCGAGGTTATACACCGGACTCTTTGTGCGGCACTGGGACAAATGGAGCACAAAGGAGAGGAATGCTCTCTGGTACGGGAAGCTGAGTAGGAAAGGACAAGGCAAGTTTAGGTTATCCGGACTCTGCAATGCGACCACAAGCACTCGCCTTGAAAGTCCCATACAGCCATTTGGTGGCACAGACAACTTCGATGTCAGTACCGAGGGAATCATCTTCGTGGCCAAAGACCCAGATCTCATCCCAGCTCTGAACACGAAGGAAAATGTATACCTGCTGCACATACCCGATTGGGATGGCGACAAGAAACCTTCTATACAACAGATTGTTGTTCCAGGGTTTGAGGGTGCGGCATCATCGCCGGTGTTCAGCAAGGATGGTAGGAGGGCGGCCTTCTTGATGATGAAGACAAGAGGGTACGAAGCGGACAAAAACCAGATCTTCGTCGTTTCAGATTTGAAGTCTGCCCAAATCAACCCTCAGCGAGCGTACTCCACAACTCAAGAAGGTACATGGGATCGAAGTCCAGGTTCTATCGTATGGAGTGCCGACGCAAAGTCACTGCTCGTGACGGCAGAAGAACACGGGGAGGGCAAGCTTTTTCAAATACCGGTCGATCTGCCCACACAAGAGCCTCGAACTCTCGTGAACCATGGCTACATTACCGATATTCGACCGCTTCCCAACGGGAAGATCTTCGTATCTGGCAGCTCTTTGGGAGATAACAGCTTCTTCGTTCTTGTTGATCCACAAGTACCACCGAATCGAGGAGGCTCAAATGTGACCTGGACGAATTCAAATTCTGCCGACGGTACCAAGTTTGGTCTCAAGCCCGAACAAATTGACTCAATCTGGACACCTGCTAGCAACCCAAAAGTCAACAAGTATGTTCACAGTATCGTGGTCCGGCCAAGCAACTTCGACCGCGGCAAGAAGTATCCTGTGGCGTATCTGATTCATGGCGGGCCGCAAGGAGCATGGGGCGACAATTGGAGTACCAGGTGGAATCCTATGGTTTTCGCCGAGCAAGGCTACATCGTGATCGCTCCTAATCCAACAGGCAGTACGGGGTATGGACAAGCGTTCACCGATGCGATCAGAAGAAATTGGGGTGGCGATCCCTACCAAGACATTGTCAATGTGTTTCAATGGGCGAGTAAGAACCTCCCAGAAGCTGATCATGACCGCGCTGTCGCACTCGGGGCGAGCTATGGAGGGTACATGATGAACTGGTAAGCTTCTGAGGTCAGTATTTTGAACAGTTGCTGACTCCGCACAGGATACAAGGGCACGACCTTGGCCGCAAATTCAAGAGTCTCGTCTGCCATGACGGTATCACATCCTTCGCAGGTGGAATGCTTGGGACTGAAGAGCTCTACTTCCCTTTCTACGACCTTGGCGGAACTCCATGGTACAATCCGGGTTTCAAACCAGCACCTGGTGACCCATCTCCAATGTCTCAAGGCCACGACAATTTCGGCGCCACTACTCTCTCAGATTGGCGGAAGTGGGATCCGAGCGAACATTTTGCGAACTGGTCGACCCCACAGCTGGTCATTCATTCTTCGAAAGACTATCGTCTGCCCATTGCAGAGGGCCTTGCCGCATTCAACGTTTTGCAGTCGAGAGGTGTACCATCCAAGTTTCTGACTTTCCCGGACGAGAACCATTGGGTGCTCAAGCCGGAGAATAGTCTTGTGTGGCATAAGGTGGTGCTCAACTGGATCAATCACTACGCCGGCTTGAAGCCCTACACCGACGAAGATGAAGAGAGCGAAGAGTTCTTCGGCGGTGTGAAAGATGACAAAGAGGAACCGGTGGAAATGGAAGGCCAAGGTAAAATGCAGACATGAGATGACGATTGTAATGAGAGATGACGACCTGAGATACTCACGCTTTGAAGTGCATTCATGCCAGATTCCAAGCTCACCACCAATGCGAACCCGCTGGCAAAGCAGGATCAGGTCTCAGATGCTGACAGCTCCAAGCTTTATCGGACGCGTCTTGACTGCAATCCTGCAGCTCACGATGCCGAGATAGGCGGTTTGCTTACTACATCTCAGGTTCAATGCTCTTTCTCCTCACGACGGTTTGAACATCGTCACACGTCCATGCAACGCCGTCTAACAATAAGCCATGGTGTCCGCCAGTTCAACTCCTTGGTTGGGCCTTGATATCCAACCACTACCCTCCCCAACCAACATCATCCTACTCACTCTAATCCTCTCACTTGCGCTTCTCACCCATACCTACCTCTTCAAACCATTGATTCACGGCCATTTAGCTCACATCCCTGGCCCAAAACCCGCTGCGCTCTCCTGGTACTACCTCACTTACTTCGACCTCAAGTTCCAACGAAACAAAGTCATCACTTCCTGGCATAAGACCTTTGGCCCTGTCGTTCGCATTCGACCCAACGAAGTTTCCCTCGCAAATCCGGATGACTATAAAGAAATCTACGATACGAAATCGAAGTATGCCAAGACCAAATATTTCAAACGGTTTGCGTTGTACGGAGAAGACAATCTGTTCTCGACAGAGGAATACACCGAGCATCAAAAACTCAAACGACACATCGCTGGCGCGTACGCGAAATCCGCTGTCCTCTCCAACGCCTCCGCTTTAGTCCACGAACGCGTATCAGCTTTCCTCACCGCCATGCTGTCCTCCCCCCAAGCTACCCCCCGCGGATTGTTGGTCGACATCTTCCCCCTCCTCGACTGTTTCTCCCACGACACCATGACCCGCTTCCTCTACTCCCCCACCCACGGAACCGACACCCTCCTCTCCCCCCACGACCGCCCCCTCGTAATCAACCTCAAGAAATCGCAAATCTACACTCCGATATGGGTGAATTTTGGGGAGATGGCGAGTCATCCTGTGTTGAAGTGGGTGTTTCCGGATGGGTATCATGAGAATGGACGGTATGGGGCGGAGGTGAAGGAGCATGTGGAGGGGTTGATGGGGAGGTGTGATGAAGAGGGTGAGAAAAGGGAGGGTGGGGAGGGGGAGTGGAGTTTATATCGGTATTTGAAGGAAGGTGGTGGAGGGTTGAGTAGGGAGAAGATGGGGAGTGAGATGTTTGATGATTTGAAAGCGGGGCAGATGACGACTGCGAGTACGTTGACGTATATTGTTTGGAGGCTTTCGAGACATCCTGCTTACCAGAAAAGATTGCAGTCTGAACTGCGAGGATTGGAGGTTGATGAGAACGGGAAGCTGGCACATTCTAATCTGGAGAAATGTCCCCTCTTGAACGCGGTGATCAAAGAGACGATGAGAATGCATCCTGCTGCTTCGGGTCGACAAGAACGGATAGTACCTGCGGGTGGAAGGACGTATTCTGGTGTTTATGTTCCCGAGGGCACGACGGTTATTGGGTCGACGTTGATGTTGCATTATGATGCTGAAGTCTATCCAGAGCCGGAGATGTGGGAGCCAGATAGGTGGCTTGATGCGGATGCCGCGAGTCTGAAGAGGATGGAGTATTCGCATGTGCCGTTTGGACATGGTGCTAGAGTTTGTATCGGGCAACATCTTGGTGAGTCGACGGTGGAGTTGCTTGATTGCCTGCGGCGATTTACTGACGATTGTCATAGCTATGATGGAGATTCGATTGCTGATACCTACAATCTATCGCAGATTCTCAACGAAATTGAGCGAAACTGCCACCGACGAGGATATGGAGCAGCTGGGAACGCTTGCTGCAGTACCTCGAGGGTTGAGATGCGAGCTTTTCGTAAGCGAAGGTAGCCTGTAGCTTTGATTATTATTGTGACCTCGCATGGAGCAGTATGTCGCTGGAGGCTGCAGTAGTACAACAGACTCGGCCGACCTCGTCGTCACGATGAATAGCGTCCATATCAAGATAGGCCAAGAGTATTCGCCGACAAGCTTGGCATTGGCCGGGTTGTTTCCGGCCTGTCGATATGAGATCCATTTCAAGCCAAGTGCAGACTGATAAGAGTTGCTGATGCAAGCTTACCGTCTGCAGTGATAGCAGGCTTTGTGCTGAAGTAGCATGTCCAACCTTGAGGCGTTGATGCCAAGGACATGCCAAGTGAGCGTTCTACGTTCGAAGACCACTGTCGAAGAGACGACATCCTCTTGCATTTGAATGAAGGCTCTTCATCCATACTTGTTGTGCCATTGTCAACATGGGCGTTCCAGATATCGAGACCACCATCAATAGCAAAGGCCCCTCGTACTCCGAACAGCCAGACACTGGAGTAGGCGAAGTCAGCAATCTTGACGACATCACCAGGAAATATGGCCGAACGCAAAGAGGACTGTCAGGACGTCACGTCCAACTCATGGCAATCGGCGGCAGTATTGGAACAGGTCTCTTCGTCGGTATCGGCGGTTCATTGAGCACAGCAGGGCCATTGAGCTGTCTGCTGGCCTACATCATCTACCCGACGCTCTTCATTTGGGCTTGCAACATGTGTGTAGCAGAGATGGCGACGCACTTACCCATCCGAGGAAGCATTGTAAGCAAGCTCGAGAGTAGTATGGGCCGATGGTTGGGACAGGACTGACATCTCGAACCAGTACGAATTCGCTTCTCGGTTTGTGGATCCCAGCTTTGGCTTCGCACTAGGATGGACGTATTTCTATGCCAGCTCGATGTTGTTTTGTGCTGAGATCTCCGCTGTGGCTACCGTGATGGGATATTGGGAGCTTGATGTCAGTCCGGCGGTCTGGGTTGCGATGGTGATAGTAGTTTGCCTAGCGCTGAACGTGTTTGCGGTGAAGTAAGGTCTCTTGCCTCGGTTTCGACGTATCGTTTTAGCTGACATTGTTGCAGGTACTACGGCGAAAGCGAGTTCATATTCAGCTGCACGAAGCTCCTGTTGCTGATTGGCCTTTGTCTGCTAACTTTGGTGACAATGTGCGGTGGCAACCCAAAGCATGATGCGTATGGGTTCAGGTATTGGACGAATGGCAATGCAATGCACGCATACTATACCACTGGCGTAACAGGAAGATTCCTGGGCTTTTGGAGTGTCATGCTCTACGCTGCATTCTCCGTTTCTGGACCCGACCTTATCGCACTGGCAGCTGGCGAGATCATCAATCCTCGTCGCAATATTCCACGTGTAGCCAGGATGGTATTTGTACGCATCGTTGGATTCTACGTCGTCGGTGTTTTGTGCGTGGGTATCATCTGCTCGAGCAAAGACTCCAGGCTCCTCGGCGCGATTGACAACGGCGACGTCGGGTCTACTGCGTCTCCCTGGGTCATTGGAATCACCAATCTCGGTATCGATGGCCTTGCCAGCCTCATCAACGTCCTCATCCTGATCTCTGGATGGAGTTGTGGAAATGCCTATCTGTACAGCTCATCTCGAACGCTATACTCGCTCGCTCTGGATGGACAAGCACCCCGCTTCTTTCTGAAGTGCACCAAGGCAGGCACTCCAATCTATTGCGTGCTGACAGTCTCACTAATTGGCTGCATCACTTTCATGACGGCGAGCAACAGTGCAGCAGAAGTCTTCGGCTGGTTCGTCGATCTTGCGACCTGCGGGTTTGTGTGTTCCTACACTGCAATGATCTACACCTGGATAGGCTGGTACCGAGGACTCAAGGCCCAGGGAATATCTCGAGACAGTTTGCACTGGAAGTCACCATTGATGCCATACGCTGCGTACGTTGGTGTCGGGATGGGCTGCACAGTCTTGCTGTTCATCGGCTTCGACGTGTTCTCGCCTTTCAGCGCGCAAGGCTTCATCACATCCTACTTCGGGGTATTTTTCGCTGTCTTTGTTTACACTCTCTGGAAGGTGCTGAAGAGGACCAAGTTCGTCAAGCCCGAGGACATGGATCTCTGGTCTGGAAAAGCTGAGGTGGATGCGGAATGTTCGATCTGGGAGGTGGAGGGGAAGGACGAGCCCACGACGGCATTGGGAAGGTTCTGGGATAAGATGTGGTGAGCGCAGCTGCATTGGATACTGCGTGCTGTGAGAAAGCCTTTGTATGCATATCGATGCGGGTATCATTCGGAACAAGAGAAGGTCGTTCCGCTTCAGCCATGTTCGTCTTCACTTGGACCGGGGCAGCCATCCATCGTCTCGTCCGAATATCGATACTTGCACCAGAAGCAATAGTGGTACTTCTCGCGCAAATGCGTAAGCAGCTTCTCGAGCCTTTCTGACACTGGCAATGCCTCGAACTCATCCAGCTCCGGATCTTCCTCATCCAAATCTTCTTCCACTTCTGTGCCAAAAGCCAGCTGATCGTTCTTGTCGTCTTCAGTGTAGTCCGCACGCCGAGAAAGACTTTGCTGCAGGTCGTACTTCATGCGGCGTTCTCGCTCTTTTTCGAGCCTTTGCTTCACAAGCGGGCGCCAGAGGATGTTGATGGAGCGCAATGGCACATGCTTTTTTGACTTCTTCGACGTGGCCTCGGCCTCATCTGACTCGCCGCTTTGCCCATCTCCATTGGTCTCGGGCTGCTTGTCCGTTTCGAACTCCTCCAGAGTCTTCATAGCGGACCACATCTGGCCTTCATGACGTTTCTGCTCTGCTTCCTGCCGGTTTCTTTCGCGATACTCGTTTTCGTCCAGCTTTACCTTCTTCTGCTGAATGTCCATCGCCTCTGCAGCTTCACGGAGCTTGCGTTTCTTCTCGCTCTCCATTCCAAGACCTCCGCGATCCTCTTTCATCTGAAGCTCAATAGGCCGAGTTCTGGCGCCCTCGGTCTTGCCGAGCGCGCCACCTTTGAAGCCCATCTTCGCCATCATCTTGGCGCCCTTGTTGGAGCTGTCAAGCTCAGTGGCGAGGCCAGTCTCGAGCTTCTGCCGGCGTTCTTCTTCAAGCTCCGCTTTCGACTTGACCTTACCGCGCTCTGCCGCTTCTCTCTTCAGACGGGCGGTCCGCTGCAGTGAAGTTTCTTTCTTTGCGGCAGGCTTGTCTTCGAACGTCATTGATAGGTAGTCATCCTCGTCATCCGAACCGGCCATCTTGAAGCGAGGCTATACACAGAGGCTACCGCGACGAGCTGGCAAGGTCTCGCGACTTGGCTGCGGTTGATGTCGTTGTTCCTCTGCACATGTGCAATTGAAGGTTGATGTCACAAGCAAACCTCAGGTTTCGGAAGGCTCTCGGCACGGGCTGAGCCGTCGAAGCTCAAGACGCAGGTACCCAACTCTCCATCGCAAACAGCATTGGCTGACGAGCGAAGGCCGAGATAGCGTCTCGACTGAAGATAGCCATTGCTGCGCTCACCTTCGACACTGGATCGCGAACATTAGCGATCGTTCTGGAAGATGACAATTGCAAAGACACGACCTTCTTAGGATATCCGCTGACATTGGAGCTCTGGCCAAGGCCTACGCGGAACCAGCCCGGCATCCGATTTGGTATCATTTAGTCACGCTTACGAGGGCGTCCCACATCGTCAACGTCCCAAAACATTCATTATGTCTCTTTTCCATATCGATCAATGCCGGCCAAATACCGTGTTGGGCTGGTAGGGTCGCGTTGCTCTGGGGCACAGGATGGAAGCTTCTGTTGATGCCGTGATCGAGGTCCAGGAATAAGAAGAAGGTTGCGCCCACCGACTCCACGAGCCTCTTTCTACTCCATCTTACCCCTTCTCCTCACTCGAGCATCTCACCTTTCGTCGTACAGCAGACACAATGGCACCAAAGATCGCAATCGTCTTCGTACGTTCGTCCCAAGCCCACGGCAGCTGCAACGCCTCAGCTTCGTTGAGGATGAGCATTGAAGGATAGTACGGCTGACTTGGACTTGTAGTACTCCACATGGGGTCACATCAAGCAGTTGGCCCTCAAGGAGGCTGAGGGTATCAAAGCTGCTGGCGGTTCTGTCGACCTCTACCAAATCCCAGAGACTCTCCCACAGGACGTCCTCGAGAAGATGCACGCTCCTCCAAAGGACACCAGCATCGCAACGCTCGACAACCCAAAGACTCTCGAGCAATACGATGCTTTCCTCTTCGGTATCCCAACTCGTTACGGTACCTTCCCAGCACAATGGAAGGCTTTCTGGGACTCCACTGGTAAGGCAACGCGATCATCGGAGAATTTGAGCTCTGCTGACAATACCAGGTGGTCAATGGCAGACTGGTGCCTTCTGGGGCAAGTACGCTGGTCTCTTCGTCTCCACTGGCACTATGGGCGGCGGCCAGGAATCCACAGCTCTCAACGCCATGAGCACCCTCTCCCACCACGGCTTCATCTACGTACCTCTCGGCTACAAGACCGTCTTCCCAATCCTCGCAGACATGTCTGAAGTCCGTGGAGGTAGCGCTTGGGGTGCTGGTACCTTCTCTGTAAGTCCACTCAATCCACGACCCGTTACTCACATGATGTTTTCGCAAGACTAACATTCTGTCTCCCAGGCCGCCGACGGCTCCCGCCAACCCACCGCCAAGGAACTCGAGCTCGCAACCGAGCAAGGCAAGGCCTTCTACAGCGCCGTCGCCAAGGTCAACTTTGCGTGACTAGATGGCAGCGCGGCTGGGAAGCAAGAAACACAAAAGGAAAGTGGACAACAACAACAGAATGGAGCTGCGACTGAGAAGGCTGCTCCTGCGGGACAGTCTGGACAAACACAGCAGCAGAGCGGTTCCTCTTCTGCGCCTCAAGAAGTGGAGGAGAAGGAGGATGGCAAGGGACCTTGTGGTCTTCCGTTTAAATGTGTTGTTGCTTAAAGATACCAATCAATCGAAATCAAAGAAAGTTTTGAACAGAAGCATGTGTTGATGTGTCGTCAGTTGTACGGTCATTTTACCAGACCATTCAATGTTCATGCGCATGTCCCAAGACTCAACAAATGCTCATGCTCATGCTCGTGCCCATGCCAACAACGCCTTTGTCCCATCCCATGTATGCCAAACGCTCTTCGTACAATCAACGAACGCCTCATGTATACAGCCCACCCTCCCTGACCTGAATCTATCCCATCCCATCATAAACCTCATAAAGTCATACTACTCGTCCTCTCACTCCCATCTCCCCACCCCCCTCCAAAACCATTCCCATACTCCATCTTCACATCCCTCCCCTCTTCCCCCTCCTCCTCCCACCCCCTCCCAATCCCCATATTCAAACACGTCCCCATAGTACCCAGCTCACTCGCCGGTTTCTCCGGCAACCCCCTCAAACACTCCCCCACCCCATCAATCTTCTCCAGCGCCCCTTCAATCCATCTCGCTTTCCTCTTACTCACCGTCAACGTCCACCTAAACTCATTCAATCGACACGCGTAGAAATGAGCTTCTTCCTGTCCGGGGGATGTAGCCATGAGTAACGCGCCGAAGGTCCCTATGAGGGCGAAGTTTGACGCGGAGGGAAAGAACCAGAACGCTTCTAGATGGGATGGGGTGAGGCGGTTTGAGAAGTCGAGGGCGGAAATGAGGCGGGTTTTTGCGGCGGAGCGGCAGATGTATAGGAGGTAGGGGTCGGAAGTGGAGGGGTCGAGGGATTGGACTATGCGGCGGTGGATGGAGATTTCGGTGGCGAAGTAGGCGAGGTGGAGGTAGCCTTGGGAGGAGAATTGTGCTCCGCCTCCGCTTCCTTGGCCTGGAGGGGGAGAGGAGGAGGTGGTGGTATTGTCCATTTTACATTCTTGGGGAAGTTTTGCGAACCAATCTTTGAGTTTGATTTGGACGGGTTTGGCGCGATTGAGGACGAGTTGGGTGGAATAGCGACCTGCTCGAGCGAATTCGGCTTTGGCGGTTTCGGAGTAGAAAGTATCGCAGACTTCGGACATGATGCTCGTAAGTTGGATCATTTGCATGAAGACGACGCGGCCTTTGGCTTGTTGGTTATCGATTTCTTCGTTGGGCGTCGGGAGAGGGTTGATGGTCTCGTCGAAATCTTCTTCGGTTGGTAAGGGAACGTTCCAGTCTGACGCGTTGATGTGCGAGGGCCGGCCGTACATGACAGCAGACCATTTGTCTTGCATGTAGAGTGCCCAGGCGAGGCGCTTGCGGAGGAGACGTTCCCAGCGGGGAATGGACCAGTCTGTGCAGTCGAGGTGAAGACCGATATCTTGTCCCAGTGCTACGAGTTGCACGGTCAATGTCCATGTGCTGGACTTGGATCGTTGGAGTAGTAGTAGTCCTGCTTGTACTGCAGAAATCTTGGGTCGCTGCATAGCGATAGTCAAGCTGGCAATTGCAATGTACTCTAGACGTTGCGCATCGGGCTTGGGATGTGATGAGGTCGCCGGATCGCTGTCCCACCAGGATAGTGCTAGCAGGTACATGGCAGCAAGGAGCGGCGGGTTGAATTGTCGGTCACCATGTTGATGCCGATCTAGGAAGGCAGGTCTCTGAATGATCGGATAGCTTGGATGCACATTACGAAAGTAAATGTCGATTAACGCAGGTCCATGTGATCCTACGACCTGCTCGATATCGGCCAATGCACGTGCTTCATCGTCCGGTATGGGGACGTCGGCATCAGCATGAGTGCTAAAGTACTCTGTCCGGGTAACCTGGCGGAGAGTGCCATTCTGAGACTCGGTTTCGTTCCTTTCGTTGAACGTACCGAGTCCAATGAGAGAGGCATCCAGAGCTGTTGTTTGGCCGATGTACTTGCAATGGCTGTGACGTTGCAAGCTCAGCGACTCATCTACGGCGAAGGGCTTCCTCATGGAGGGCTGGCGGGGCAGTTGCAATGGGCGAGCCTCTGGGATAGTGCGCGGCTGACTTATGGGAGTCGAAGCAATCGAAGTGGGAGCAGATGAACGGGCGATAGTAGCAGGACTCTTCTTCATAGCACGCTCGGGGGAGGGCTTCGACCCATCATCTGGTGCTTTGCGCTTCCTGGGCTGTGCGTTCTCCACAAAAGTGCATTCTTGTTTATGGAACTCGCATAGAACGCACCGACGACCGTCTTGTAGGACGCACTTGGACTTTCTTCGCCGGCACCCTGTTCACGGGTTAGATACTATAATCAATGGCTCGGTGTATATAAGTCCATACCATCACACGGTCGTTCTCTTCTAGAACGAGCAGGAGGCGTGCTTTGCTGTATTTGCTTCAACACAGCAGGTCGGTTCTCCTTCCATTCAGAAGAATGCCTGGGGGGAGACCATGCCGCGATAGGACGAGGCGAGGGTCGTGGGGCCAGAGGCGGAATAGCCATGACAGTTGCCATGGTGGCGGTCCAGAACCCGGAGGGATTGACGTAGGAGGTTCAGTTGATAGGTGAATATGTAGATAGGCAGTTGAGATCACACCTGGCGAGTGGCTGTCTCCGGGTCCAGATATGGGTTGTACAGCTTGATATGCAGTGGCCGATCTCGTTTGTTCGACTGGCAAACCGCGTGCCTCGGGGTTATCTCAGACGTGGAAGGGGAAAGCCAGTAATGGATAGGCTTATCAGCGAATAAGCACCGTGATCAAGAGAGATGGCACAGAGCGCGACAAATGTTAATGCTAAGCGTGGTCTGAAGGCCCGCAAAGGGCGGCAATGAAGATGAGGTGGTTGAGGGTTCGGGGGGTCATTGGATCGACGTGGTAGCCAAATCCCTCACAGTTGAGTGTTCATACACTTGCTTGTCTGCAGTAGTCTGAACATGAATATACCGCACAGGAAGCTGTGCACGCGAGGACGTCGTGTGCCTGAAGTACGACTCTCGCCCAGCTGCCAACGCCAAGTCAGCATGCTCGACGACGTATCGCACCCGATCATCTATCGAAGCAATTGTGATGCACCAGGGAGTAAGTCCCTGGATTTCCCTGTGCTTTTACGTACAATTGCCAAAATATTTGTTAACAGAAACACCAGAAAGGCACAGCCCTTGGGAGGAAAGATAAGGACTGTCTAAGCCAATGAAACGAAGGCGACGTCAGAAATAGAGTTGAATAAGATCTCGCCAGGTGCCGGAGTACACGCGCCGACGTACACCGAGTGGGAGGCGGCTAGGCTGATCTTGACCAAGTCGAATCCCTTGGACCGCACCTCTTCTTTGTATGACCAACGCGAAACCATATGACGACGAGCACTCGCATGTGATGAAGCCCGTCGTCGTTTCGTCCTCTGTCTCTCGTCTCGTGTGCAGCGTTGCTGGAGGGATCGTTGAGGCAGACAGTGGCCCTCGCATAATGCAGTACAATGTACATGTATAGTATTCTCCGGCTTCTCCACCCGCGGGGATGTCGCACGTATTCCCGGAACCAGACGGCCATGCCCTCCATGTCTCCACACACAACCAGCAGTCGTCGACTTGACCGCACCGACGACTTGTAAGCAGCATCGAAGCCCTCAGTCTGCTATGGAAGGACCACAAGGCTCGCATCGTCGAGCAGATGACAAGACGGTTGGGATGAACGTCGAGTCAACACCCTGGTTTTCGCGGATTCCGACCGAAGTTCGCGACATGGTGAGACAGGCGGTGTCGAACGCCCCGGTGTTGCGCCTGTATGGCAACGCGCAAGATGCGAGTGGAGGATAAGAGGGTAATGAAGAGAAAGCATATTATTCTGGAGGGATTCTGCTGCCTTTGAAGGAAAGCATAACGTGACGGAGAACCTTGATGGCGTAATTCATTTGCATATTGGGAACGCCATAAGGATGAAAAGGTAGGTCGTACGACTATCACAACACCTGGCGTATTCGAGATGGCCCATCGCGCCTGCCACCTTTCTTCCAGCTCGAGGCGAACAACCTCTGTACGACGACATCGTGACTCGAGATGCGAAGATTCAAGAGCGCGAACACAATCCAAAACTGAAGAGCACGCTCAAAGAGCAAGAGATTTACAAAAGATGGTTCCATTCATTCACCGTACCTACCCCAGACACAAACGCCTATCATCTGTCATCTCGTCATCTTAATTCTCATCACAATCATACACTCATCCAATCCCCATCCCACTCACTACCCAACCGTATGCGCAGCCCCAACCCCAAAAACCTTCAACAGCGCCGGATAATTCGGCGTCCCCAACCCCGTAACCGGATCCCATCCAGTCGACGCCGCAAACCCATTCGTATTACAGCCAGGGTTATTGCCCGTCGTAATATCATGCATAGCCGAAGGATTCGCATAAAGAGTCGGGTTAACGAAACCCACAGTGGACTTGCCGGCTTTGAGACGCTCATCATTGATACGAGTGATGATTGAGGCCCAGACGGGACAGGAAGCGGATGTGCCGCCGATGAGGGTCGGGGCGCCTTTGTTGAAGATTACTATGTTGTCGCCGACGGCGGAGACGTCGGGGTAGCCGCGGCCGGAGCGGTTGTCTACTCAATAGTCAGTACGGGGTTGAGTACAATGATGGGGTGAAGGAGGGTGACTTACATTTCCCATCGCCGTAGGCCGAGCCGGTATAGTAAGGATAAGGTGGGTTATGAGCCGAGAAGTAAGTCGACACCGCAGACTGCTGGTAGCTTGGAATCGGGTAGATATTACTGAAACCACCACCAGAACCAAAGCGGGTAGTAGCAGTCTCCTCGTCCTTCGCGGTGCTGCCGGTCAGGACCGTTGAGCCAACGGCAAGGATGTATGGGCAGGTGGCAGGGAAGTCTGGTGTGAAGACCTTACCGCCGTTGAGGCATGTGTTGCTTGGGTCGCCCACTCCAGAATCTCCGGAAGCGACGATGGTGGTGACGCCTTGCATGCCCAGCTTCATGATCTCGTTGCATTGGCGCTTTTGGTAGCTTGCTGGGAGGTCGGCTTCTTGGCCACCGTATGAGATGGAAATCACGTTGGTGGGTTTGTAGACGCCGCATTGGAGTTGGCCTTTGTAGCCACCTGGAGCTGGGTCTGGGTAGGGAGGGTCGAGGGGGGAGTTGCCGGTCTCGCCGTAGGCTGAGTAGGTGCAGTATGAGCCGTCGATTGCGTCGAAGAAATCTGCGAAGGGTACATTGTTAGTAGAAGCTTGAAGCTAGGTGGGTTCGGCTGTCGGTACGTACTGTTCAAGAAGCCTTCATAAGTGTAGTTCGCCTCGTAGACAGGGTCGTCAGTCTGAAAAAGAACCGAGTTCTGAGGCCAGATCAGGGGATAGCTGATCTCGAAGTCAAGATCGCTCTCTGCACCGGCATTGGCGACATTGGTAGGAGCCACGGCGCCGTCAATGGCATCAAGCGTAGGGTGAGTGCCTGCCGGAATGCGACCAGCCTGTAACGTGGTGAAGAACAGATCAAGATCCGTCTGCGAATACACGTCTCCGAGGTCCTCGAAGATGCCGAGCTGGTTGCCCGGCTGAGCAGTGCTGGCCTTTGTCAAATTGTACATCATGAAGATACAGTCTGGAAAGATGGCGTGATCACAGACCGCATCAACGGCCCCACCAGCCAGATGCCTGAGGAGATTCGTGAGGGTATCTGGCAATGCTGCAAGTTTAGGAGGCTGTGTGCCGACTTTGCCCCATCCGAACGATCGCTTTTCAATTTCAGCAGCAGTGGGCTTCTTGGTGTTCATGAGCTTGATACCAGGCGTAATGTAGTCGATGTGATCCTTGACGTCTTCGTGAACGTGGTACTGGTCGCATCCAATGGTGGACCTGCCGGTTGGCATGTGCTCATAAATGTGGTACTTCGCATTGAAGAGCCTCTCTGCCTCGAGAGCGCTGGCATCGAACTGAATCCATTGCTTGTTGACAGACTGCGAGATCCTGTCGGCGTGGACGCCAGCATTCTCCAGCCATTGGCGTACACGGGACACGGAGTGCTTGGCTGGTGCGAAGATATCGTGGATCTCTTCAGCGGTGTAGTGCTTGCCGTAACGATCACTTGCGGGATCCGAGCTGCCCGCTGTCAGCCATCAACGTTTCTTTCGAGGATATCCACACACACTCACACTTCCATCAACAGCTCATGACCACGATCCAGGTTGCTCTGGATTAGACCAATGCGCATCGGAAGCTTGACATCAGGCATGAGACGGTCCCGCTTGACCCAGTTCTCAGACTCTCCGCGCTTCTCGTGCAAGACATGGCGTTGAAGATTGGTAGGGGCAGCGACTGCTGTAGAGATAAGAGCCGCAACAGCGGCGAAAGAAGAGAAACGCATCTTGCTGGTTGGAGCAATGAAGCAACACCTACCAGATGGATTTATTCATGACCGGACGTCCTACGACTCTTTATACACGCAGCGTCACCGCGAACAGGCGAACGCGGTACTCATACTCCGCACGACTCCATCTATGATACGGCACATAGGCAGTAGTTCCAAATCATCTTAGTCGCAAAACAGTAGGTCGTGTGGATGCTCTTTCCAGTCTATCTCTGGGCTAAGCAACAGTGGCTTGAGAAGATCGACTTAAGTGGGAGTGCTTGAGAGGCTTGACTGGACAGTCCGAGGTTGGCATTCTCAGGCCGAAGCAGGTACTGTAGACGTATCGAGTGCTGATTTGGCGTCGAAGTGGTTAGTTCGATTGGAGAGGGGACGCGTGCAGGCGATTTGTCTTGGATAGGAAGGAGCGCGGGCTCCCAGCTTGGTAGCTCTTGTGCCATGTTCAGTTCGTCGGAGTAATGCTGCAGTTCGGCTCTTTGGTGTCTCGGGCAGACCATTGTAGTGGGAGCAGTAGTGAGCGGGACGTGGGTTGCAGTGCAGTAGAAGGTCGATGATCTGCCGTCCAGGAGCTCAAATCGCCGAGGGGAATGTCAGCGGAGATTTCCGACCTCAAGCTCCTTCTAGCTTCTTCCTTTTCAACGGCGAAGACGTTGTTGTCTTCACTCCACTCCACGAGTGCTGTCACAATCCTTCATCGGTGGGAAGAACTCATGACTACCGGCTCGCAAATGTCCACGATACCCATAAGAATTTCGCAATTTCAGGTTCCGTGTCTCGGGAATACCAAGAAGACAGCAGCTGGATCTGCATGGCGGCGTAAAGCAAGAGACCGGCACTACCTAAGCTCGGCCGGTACCAGCTGGCAAGCTGGAGAATAAAAGCAGTGAAGAGTCAGAAGGCGCCGCTGATGGTACTGCCAAGAGAGACAGAAGAGGTCGGACAAGAGGTGGCTCACTCGCTCTGTGGGTAGGAATAACTCTGTTGTGAGACCTGTCCAGCCGGCGACAAGACCCTCAGCCGGCACTCAGGCGAAGGCTTGAATGAGCTTCTCTGGTCGGCAAACACACGCGACTTCGGCAGTGTACACGCGGTCGAATCTTGTGTTCTAGAGGATGCCATGCCCAACTGCCATCAGGTAGACATTGAGCTTCAATGAATCGTGTATCCCATAGGGCGGCAGAGGTAGGTGTCGTTGCAGAAATAGATGTGGCGGCGGTAATATGTGCGATATGCTACAATGGCGGACACATGGCCGGTGAACTGAGGTGAGACGAGGTGAGGTCGAGAAGTTCAAGTCGTGCCTTCCTGAACCGTTGGAAGGCAGTTGCTTAACGTTGACGCGAGCTTAACTGAGCCGCTCTTGCACTTTGATCCGCTCCATACTGACAACAACAATTTCGCCAACAACGCCGCGCATGACACGTCCAATGGCGCTGTCCGCTGACGAAGCGCCATCTTCGCGCGATCTCATCCGTCCCCTCTGTAGAGTCATGGACAGCAGCCGGCAAATGAGTCCTGAGATGCGCAAGGCTATCCTGGACATGGCGAACGATGCCTTGGTAGGTTTCTCGCTGCAAGTGCAGCTTTCTGCATACTAACTAGACTCAGAGCAAGATCAAGCCTTTCCGCCTCCTGGATCTGCCAGCAGAGCTTCGCAACAAGATCTACGAGTTCGCCCTCGTCGTAAACGACTCGCTCCTCACTCTGGGCTTTTGCGAGCACCCCTCATCCATCTCTGCTCGCCCGCCGCATTGGACTTCTGCATGTCGCCAAGTCAGAGATGAAGCCTTATCCGTCTACTTTGGACTTAACACCTTCGAGGCGCACATTCACCGCTGTGATTTCTCCTTCTTCATTGACTGGATTGACACCATTGGTCAAGCCAACCGCAGCCGCCTCAGGAACGTCACGTTCAAGCTCATGCATAGGTGGATGTGCGGCGAAGGCCTGATAGACATCTTCCGCTGGCGCGCAAAGGCCCGTGGCATTGAAAAGCTTGCCTTCCATGTCGATACCACGTGCTGGGAGTCAACATATATGAAATATCGAGGCCGAGGAGACGGAGATCTAATGATCTTTACGCGCGGACTTTTAGAGGAGACGCTTGACGTTGCCAAGGACTTCGCCGAGTCTGGCAAGACTTCAGAGTACCAGATCAGATCCGAATTCGATTCGTGGATACGGGAGACGTGCGGCATGTGCGAACGCCCTGATTGCACCGCGAGGGATGTGGTACAGAGAGACGATCGTCCCAGGGAATTCTGGGGATTTTGCAGCGTGGCAGATTCGCACGTGCGTTACCATGATGTGATCATGCCGAATTGCGGTCGTCCATCGTGGGCACACGATCTTCTGCGCGAGGACCGGGAAGCAATGGAGGGCATTGAGGATGATAGCGAGTGACGGACGGCGACTACTTCAAATGACAGCAAATGGACCGAGCAGTCGCAAGCGAATTCGGTGTGTTGATTGAACGACGTCGAAACGGAGAAAGGCCGCAACCACACATAAAGGACACAAGACCATTTGCTGAGGAGGATCGTTGCCGCGCAAATTGCTCTATACATCTCATCAACCTGCATCTAATAAGTCCTCTTGACAGGCGGAATCGTCTCCATCTCCCCCTTATCCAACGTATCCATCACAACACCCCGATACTTAATCCCCACCTCATCCCCAATATCCTTCTGCCAACTCAGCGTATGTTTCATCCAATCCTTATCATTCCTCTCCGTGAAATCCTCCCTAGCATGAGATCCCCTACTCTCCTCTCTCAACTGCGCACTCTTCGCCGTCTGAGCCGCACACGTCAACAAATTGCGGAGTTCCAGAGTCTCGATCAGGTCGGAATTCCATATCATGCTCTTGTCTTTGACAGCGAGACGGTTTGAAAAGTCACTTTGGACGTCGGCGATTTTGGCATTCCCCTGATCCAAAGCGTCTTTTGTCCGGAAGACGGAGATATCCGCTTGCATCACTCTCTGCATATCCGTCCGAATCTCAGCAGACAATTTATCTCCATCTGCTTGACGGATTTTCTCCATTTCGCCTAGATGGTCCAATCCGATATCCTCGGGCACCTTGGTGTGAGGTTGGCCGCGCTCATTATTAGCTGCGATATCCAAGGCGCAGGCTCGCCCGAAAACGACGATATCCAGAAGGGAGTTTGCGCCAAGACGGTTTGCTCCATGGACAGATACGCAGGCTACTTCGCCGGCGGCGTAGAGGCCTTTCACTGGTTTTTCGGAGCCGGTGGATGGGTCGATGTTGAGGACTTCTCCTTTCCAGTTTGTGGGGACGCCGCCCATGCAGTAATGGACTGTGGGCAGGACGGGTATGGGCTCTTTGGTTACGTCTACGCCTGAGAATACGGAGGCTGTTTCTGCGATTCCGGGGAGGCGTTCCATGATGAGTTCTTTGGGGAGGTGGCTGAGTTGGAGGTAGACGTGGTCTTTGTCTGGGCCGCAGCCTCGTCCTTCGCGGATCTCCATGTGCATGCTTCGGGAGACGACGTCGCGAGATGCGAGGTCTTTTGCGGTGGGGGCGTAGCGTTCCATGAAGCGTTCGCCGTTGGAGTTCAGGAGGTAGCCGCCTTCTCCTCGGGAACCTTCTGTGATGAGGACGCCGGCTCCGTAGATGCCTGTGGGGTGGAATTGGATGAATTCGAAGTCTTGGTTGGCAAGGCCTGCTCGAGAAGCCATTGCCTGGGAACATGTCAGCGCGTGGCATCACTCATGCATTAATTGATGTACTCACGTTGCCGTCGCCCGTCGATGTATGTGCTGAAGTCGCAGAAAAGTATGTGCGGCCATAGCCACCAGTGGCCAGTACCGTGTTCCTGGCGAACACCCTGTGTAGCGTACCGTCCTCCATGGACATGCATAGCACGCCCACGCATTCTCCATCTTGCATCAGCAAGTCTATGCAAAAGTATTCTATAAAGAAATTTGTATTATGCTGTGATCTTGTCAGCTCATCCGAACCAACCCAAGCTCTTGAGACCAGCACTCACCTTAACACTCTGCCCATAAAGCGTGTGCAACATAGCATGTCCCGTCCGATCCGCCGCACTACAACACCTAACTCCCTGGCCGCCCTTCCCATACTTCAAACTCTGTCCTCCAAGCGCCCTCTGATAAATTCTCCCATCCTCCGTTCTCGAAAACGCCATACCATAATTCTCCAACTCATACACTGCTTTGGGCGCCTCTCGGCACATGTAGTGTATAGCATCTTGATCTCCTAGCCAATCACTCCCCTTCACAGTATCGTACATATGCCACCGCCAGTCGTCTTCTGTCATGTTGCCTAAAGCGGCGTTGATGCCTCCTTGTGCCGCTACAGTGTGAGAGCGGGTCGGAAAGAGTTTGGTTATGCAGGCTGTGTCGAGACCCGATTCTGCTAGGCCGACTGCTGCTCGTAGACCTGCACCGCCGGCTCCCACTACGATTGCGTCGTAGTGGTGGTCGACTATGGGATGTTTCATTTCCGAGAAGGCACTGCTGGAGGATGTGGTAGCTCGTCTTCGTTGGGTTTGGCCGAGGAGGCCGCGTCGCTGTTGGGTAGCATGCTGGACGGTGTTGGGTATTCGGCGTCTTCGAAAGGCTGGGCTAGAGCGTTGAAGGAAGGAAGCCGAGGCGGAGCGAAAGGTCGTCGCGGTGTCGAAGAGTGTTCGGGCGATCGGTTGTGCCATCTTGACGTATGTGTGAAAGAGGTCCGCAGAGGTGAGATATTACTTCGTCAAGATGTCCAATAGCTCCCTATTCCAATGCCTGCTGTCTTCTTGCCACCTCCAGTACTTCCAATGCCGTACCGCAACCCGTTACCCAGCTCTCTCAGCCAGCGAAAGCTCCGTGTGTAGCAGAAAGTGAGTGTCGAAGATTGATGAGAGGAGAAGTAAGAGGAGAATAGGGATGTCAGTATACTTGCTCTGCTTAGCCATTTGCCGCCGGCAGCGTACCCATTCGGCCATGTCAATGCTGCATGAGACACCCGAGGAAAACAACTGTTGTGGATGATGCGGTCGATGTTGCTCGGCTCTGATTTGTCCCCACAGGATCCGCAGAGCATGCGGATCGTGCATGACTAGCGCCGATTCCCTTATTCCCGGCGGTATCATGGTAATGAGGACGAGATTATTGGTTGTTCACGAACATTTCTGTGTGCACCTGGTATGGATCAGTTTCTTCAGAGGAACAAGATCATGTCATGATGAAGATGCTGAAAATATACTTAGCTTCGTCCTGTCCGCAATAATAGCGACAGCATCGTATAGATACGATTTTCTGCACTTCATTCTTGTCCCCATCAGGCAGTTGCGGCTAAAAGCAGAATGCCGCGAGAGCCGTGATCACATGAAAGAGCACGAGTGCAGTACGCCCACTCCGGGAATATCTCACCTTCGACAATTTCGCAGTCCTCCTCTATGATCTCCTCAGATTGTTATTGAATTCATAAATCCTTCCATTCCATCTGCATACGATGCGGGTATCAAACAATCAGTCCGCCTTACCACTCTTCCCGCCTTGCGGCCTCCGGTCTCTGCTCACGGCTCCATCGAAATAGCTGGTGGCAGTACTGCCAGGCCTGAACGCCGCCGCTTGACCTGCTCCTGAGCCTTGCCGCCCTCGCTCTTCTTCGTCATCATCTCCACCGATCTCAAACTCATCGGTCATTTCTATCAAGTCACCAATGCCACCTGCTCCCTTCCCAGGAGTGCCGACAGATGCTCGCGCTGCTAGTTGTCTGTCTTGTGGCGTATGCACCGCTTTTGTTGCGATCCGGCGAACCCAAGATTCTATCGCGCCTCCTACGTTCTCTATATTGAGACCTGGCCCGCTCGCGTGAGGATACGCAGGTGTCACTGCCCCCGAGCCTATCGGAGTAGCATCGTCGCTGTACATAGGCACATCGGGCTGATAGAGTGACTGTTGATTTCGTGGTGGTGCTACATCAGGGAGATGTTTTGCCATCAACTTGTTCAGTCCATCCTGCGCAGGACCAGGAAAGCGAACGTGCCTGTCCATGGTTCCCACACCACCAGGCCCAGTCAGATAAGAAGGGAAGTAACCATTCACGGCATTGCTGGGTCGGCGCCCACGTGTTGGTCGTTGTGACGTGTCTCTCCGAGGTGACCCAGGCCCATTTGTTGCGTTGAATATGTCGCTCGTGTTCGATCTGCTGAGCTCCAGAGATGTAGATGGTGTGTCGAGTTCCGAGTAGGAGTTGCTCTTCCGCCTTGCTGGTGGAAAATATCCCAGCGTCCTTCGAGGTAGTCGTGCAATTTCCGTGGGATTTGAGTTTCCAGGGAGCAGAACCCAAGAGTCATGTTGCCAAGCAGGCTCAGTATCAACGCTCGATGCTGCTGCGGATGTCGTGGAATGAGTTGACGTTGACGTTGTCCGTTGCCTACTATGACCGAGCAAGCCATTTGGAGAGGGGTTTGCTGCCGTGGGCGTCGGAACCTCCTCAGCCTGCATGCTAGCCAGCGACTCGCTCTCCGACCCGAGCGTATCAAGCTCTGCAGCTGAGATTGGTTTGCCCTTGACACCGCATGCGTCCACAGGTAGTATCAATGTCTTGCGAGCCTGGACTGTATCATTGGGCCACATTCGGTTCGCCTTCCGTAGCACATTCGCAGATATGTTATATCTGATGGTGATGCCCGCCAGTGTATCTTCCTTTTTCACATGGTGGAGGTATACGCGAGAGTCCCTATCCTCTCCCTCGCCAGGAGGTGCAGATGCAGTTGTGCGATCGTCCGACAGCCGTCTCTTGAATTTGCCTAGAGCGTCTGCATAGCTTGTCTCTTGCCCCGTCAACATGTCCTTTCGCTTCTGAGCTCGGAAGGCTGCGACCTGCTCTTCGGTTGTCCCTCCGCCAATTCCGCCGGATCTGGGGTTGGATGTGGGCGCCGACGGGCCCCATTTGCTCGGTGGAGCGCTGGTTGATGTTCGCCCGGGCTGCACCTTTCCGAACTTATTTCTCGCTCGCGGCTGACCTCGGCTGTCATGTGGTGACAATTCATTGCCCAGCAGGTCCGATGCTATGCCCTGCAGCGCTGTCCAAGAGTTGCCCCATAGTCCGGCGAGCGAGTTGGAGGGGTCCGTTCCTGCCTTTCTTTGTCTGGCCGCAGCGGCTTTTGGCGACCCGGTTGAGCCAAGTGTATAGCCCCTCTTGTCATTCGGACTGAGCCTTTGAGGATGTGCAGAGGGTATAGGTGAGGCCGACCGGCTATCGAAGGGCGACGGTACGGGCGACGCTACCCGGGTCGTCGTGGCATTGATGGGATCGAAGCTTGCCTCATCACCTTCATCTAGGCCCGATATTAATCGCTTGGTTCGAGGGCGGAGAGTCGAAGCGGTGGAGTGTGCGGAGCTGGTGCGGACATTGCTGGCGCTCATAGCCGGCAATACATGTAGTCAACGAGGGACAGCTTCCAGTCAGCAGCTTCATTGATAAGACGAGCTGCGACAACCTGTTCGAGAGGTGATGAGGTCCGCGATCCTCGCTCAAGTCAAAGTGCGCATCGCGGTACAACAGTCAATCATGTATCTGGTTAAAGTGAAGCCAGATGTTATTCCAACGTGTAGCAGATGCCATCCATGGATCCTGTGACGCGGCTCTGTTGGATCGGTTCTGGTCCGTGCTCCCTTTTCCAGCCCACTTCGCGTGACAGCTTCCATTTCGACACTTCCCTTCCTGGACCATCTTTCTTCTCCGCTTCATCAACATTGACATGCGGATGCATTGATATCCTCTCCGGCGAGAACCGGTTAACAATGTCTCGCAAGTGTCCTATACAGTGCCGTCAGATTGGACCACAGGAAGAAGGCGCATGAGCACCGGCGAACTCTACGTCGACACGTCTACTCATCATGAGGATGGCGACCTCTGCCTTCAAGACGCGAGCGGTCCTACTGAGCAGCATCTTAGGGCTGACTCTCTCTCAAGAGATTTATCGATTCTTTCGAGGCTTTTCCTGGCGGTGAGCCATGTTGGAGCGGGTATATCGACTGCAGTAGTGAGCGTGGCGGTGCTACAACGTGGTGGCTGTGAGCCTTGTGACCATACAGCGGCCTCCCGCACTCACTTCAAGGGTCGAGGAGAACATGTGCTACTGCTCGATTCTCAACAATCGAATCTATTCCAGTATGTCGACGGCAAATATTAGTGCATAACCCCTTTCTCCGACGTTGCGAAGCATTCCACGCTCCTAGGTTCGCATCTGGTGTCAAAAGCTTCGAGGCGGTAAAGAGAGAAAGATGCGACTACTCAATACTGACAGCATCGAGTTTCGGGAGTTCTTCAGCACACAACGGCCAGCGTACTGCATACTTTCTCATCGATGGGGCTCCGATGAAGTCAGCTACAGCGACATGCGAGGTGGACAGCCTCGCAAGGACAGTCTCGGCTACAGAAAGATTGTTGGTGCCTGCAGGCTTGCAAAACAATACGGCTATGAGTGGATCTGGATCGATACGTGTTGCATCGACAAGTCAAGCAGCGCAGAGCTGAGTGAGGCTATCAACTCGATGTTCAGCTGGTATGAAAACGCCGGTGTCTGTATTGCATACCTCAACGATGTTCGCACAGAACGCCGGACTTCCAGAGTCCGGATCGAAGACTTTCGAAACAGCTTGTGGTTCACCAGAGGCTGGACCTTGCAGGAGCTGGTGGCGCCGAAATCTGTACTGTTTTACGACTCTTCATTCGTCTTCATTGGATCTCGACTTCATCTCCAAGACCACATCAGTGCCACCACTGGTATTGGCCCCGCATTCTTGAACGGAAAGAAGAAGTACTACCATGCCAGCATAGCCATGCGAATGAGCTGGGCATCGAGACGCACTACAACACGCCTGGAAGACATGGCCTATTCGCTCCTAGGGCTTCTCCAAGTCAACATGCCTCTACTGTATGGCGAAGGTACGGCGGCATTCTTTCGCTTGCAGCAGCAGGTGCTGGAGAATTCTGATGACGAATCTATCTTCGCATGGCTACCACGGCACTGTGCTGACGACGATTCCCCTCACGGAATGCTTGCGGAGAGCCCTCAAGACTTTGAATGGTCAGGGTTTATACATCGCATGGATGTCGGGCGTGGGCACAGATTACCGTACACGTTCACGAACAAAGGCCTTCAATTCAGCCAGGTTTTCAAGAAAGAGCCTGATCTCTCCGCGAACGAAGCTCAACTCAAGCTTGCTTGTTCCAACGTCTTCTGGAGAAAGGGCAAGATGGAGTCTCACAACATCGCGATCGACCTTCGACGCATTGGGGGATCTTGGTACAGAGTCAATGCTTCTGACTTTGTTTACACCGACAAGCTCATAAAAGGGAGCGGAATCGACCGCACCTTTTATATCATTCAACCCAATCTGCCTGCCAGCTTACACTCGGGCGGAAATGTTGATCCCACGGCGTCGGCCGAAGTCCGCCGGAAGAAAGAGCAACGAGAGCGCCAACGAATTCGAGAGCAGGAAGAGTACGACCGAAAACATAAATACGACAACGCCAAGAAGCTGGCAGTCGGAGCTGTGTGGGTAGGGCTCACCGTCATGTCCAAACGTAGTGACTCCAAAGCCACCTCCACATGAGTTGTGCAACTTGCGAGTATGTATGACCAAAGGAGGATAACGAAGTTCTTTGCCGGCCTCTCACCAGACGGCACATTTGAGAGTATTGCTGAGCCCGACAGCGGCGGCTTGGGAGCGGGAGAATCATGGAGAGAAGTTTTGCGCCCAAGTTCTGCTTCTATGCGACGCAGCCCTGACTCAATGCATACTCGATTGTCATGCTCATGACATCTCAGAAAAGGGCAAGCAACGAGTTCTGCAATCAGCAATGGGCTGGCCGAGATTGTCCGGATAGACTGTCAACATCAACCGAGTTTCGTTGAAAAAGGCCTTTCGGAAATGTCTAAGCAAAACCATCCAGAATCAATCGCAGCGCGGCTATGAAGGAATATTGAGGCACCGACCGTCGTCCATAGGTCCACGCACATCGCGCTTTTGTGCCTTCGGCTGTGATGGACATCTCTACCAATTCTGCGCACGTTGCATGATCATTAAGGACAGAATGAGCATTAATCTGGGCATGACAAGCACAGGATTGTCGCAGGGGTCCAAAAGTCTGAGCTTCGACGCCACTTTATATCCTCCATCAGCGACGAATGAGAAGCGTCAATTGGCGACGCAGGTTGGATCCTTAGGATCGGGCACACTGGTGCTATTCTTGAAAGAATGGTCTTGACGCCGACGTCTCAGCTCCTCAAAGACGCTGTAGCCGTGAATATCGAGTGGCACACTCCTTTAATGGAAGCATCATGTCTGGCCTCTTGTCAGAACACGATTCATGAGCCATTGCGAGTGTCAGCAGGCAGTCTGATATATTGTGGCTGCAAGGACAGCACAGGTTCAAGCCACCAAGATCTAGATCTCATCTTTGCTGACTTTCACTTGACTGTCCACACTCTGTTTTCAGACAGCCACAACGCACTCTCGCTTCTTGTCCACATTCAGCAGCGAATGGAGAAGACCGTTACACAGGTACTTCCCGAACCAGACAAGAACTTATTGGAGACCATGAAGCCACTGGGTCTAAATCATCCAATACTTTTGTGCGGTAGAACGCGCTACCCACGTACTAGCGACGCCGACACCAGATCTTCGAAGCCGTTGCAGAAGCATACTTATGGCTGGCTGGACGCCGCGCCTTGCATCCTATACACTTATTGGTATGCGTGCTGCTTTCCAGCATGGGCTGAGACAGCATCCAGCATCCAGCATCCTTTGATATGCACCTAAGCAGGGCAACCGGTAGAGACAGGTCGCTCGTTACCTGATGGATCGTCGAGTATAAGACCTCTCGTCAATCCATCGCTGTGAACAATCGACATCCACAACAGTCCAATCCCACCCTTTCTTCCTCCACAACGCTCTAAACATTCACGATGTTTGTTCACGTGCAATCGCTAGCGTTTTTATTGGTGTACTGCATACAGCTTGCCATTGCGGCACCACAGCCGGAAGATCGTGACCTGCACGCTCGTGGAACTACTTCTACACGATGTTGGACCAGAATGGCTACAACTTCCGCCAAGAGCGCGTATAAGACTAGCTGGGGCACGAGCTACACGCCATGGTGAGTCGACGACAGCTTGAGAAACTCTTACTTCAGGCTCGAGCTTCGTACTGAAGTACTTTCGCAGTGTCTCGACATCTACCGTGACGATTACGACTACAACTCAAGCCACTTCTGTGTCAACTGCCACAAGCACTTCTACCAGCACCATCATCATCAGTGCTCCTGCTGGCTTCACGCCAGTACAAGTCGGTTTGGCTGCGTACACCCCAACATACACCGAAAAAGACAACAGCGGCTACGCTCCTCTCAAGAAACGCGATGCAGAGTTGAAGGAACGATCACCAGCAGACAAGCTCGCTCCTCGAGCCACGACCACATCAAAGTATCCTCAAAGCTGCCGCTGTTCCGCCTGGATCCCCTCCCCCAAATGCTCAACCACCAAAGTCACCTCCACATCAACCGTTTGGGCCGCATCTCCAACGACAACGATCACAACCACCTCGGTGTCGATGACGTCCACAACGGTGTATGCCGCTTGCGCCTCCAACAACTTCGTCAACTACCTCGGCGGCCACGGCATCATCCAACAGTACCAGTCCAGCGGCACAAACAATGGCATAGATACTGATGACACAAGTACGAACAGTGCATATGAGTGCTGCGTTGCAGGACTTCAATCTCCAGACAATACGGAGATCTGGCAGTATACTGTACAGAACAATGCATGTCAGCTGCCTGGAGCAGGGGCTACGTGTCCGAATGGACAGGCTGGGAATTCGTATGTGATTGAAGCGAGGGATGGATATGATCCGCAATATGTGATGGGGAATTCGCCTTGTGGGGCTTTTACGAGTGCTATCCCGAATTATTAGAGTTGTAATACAGCTCTTCAGAGGTGCAGCTTCAGCTTCACATGCATGGCTTGACGCCTTCACTCCAGGAACTTCTCTCTATTCGGCCTCCGCTGTCTCCATTCCAGCTCCGATTTCTAGGCTGCCATCGTTACGGGCAGTCTACTTAAAAGCGTTTGGCCTTGCGGAGAGCGCTCTGCCTACTGAAGGTACAGTTTCACATGCATTTCTTGGCGCCGCCGTTGCTCCGGCATGCGCGTAGCCGTTTTTCGGCCCGCGCCTTTCCTCAAACGGCAGTTCCGCGTTTGTTCGCCGAACAGAGCATTCCAGCACACATTTCTCTGCGCTGTCGCTCGCACGCGCTTTTTCCCCTTCTCCAGCAGGCGCACTACTACTGTGCATTCAACATCACATCCCGATCCAGCAGCAATGGCGCCTCCAACCGGGAATCAGTATGGCCTGGGCGAGCCGGCCATGCTCGAGAAGATTGACAAGCTCTTCGCGTGTGGTGTCGGTGAACTGGTTGACTTACCGCAGATCGTCGTAGTGGGAGATCAGTCGTCGGGGAAGAGCAGTGTTCTCGAGGGCTTGATCAAGAAGCGTTTTCCAGAGACAGCGGCCTTTGCACCCGATTTGCCACGCAGATCGTCTTTCGCAGAGCCACCGACTCCCACATCTCCGTCTCCATCATCCCCGACCGCGATGCCTCCAAGGAGCATATCGACAAGGTCAAAGCTTGGAAGAAGGTTGGTCTGAAGGAGTTGGATGACGGCGCTTTCTCAGAAACTATGGAGGATGTGAGTACATCATCTAATCCGTACTTCGCTACCAGTGCTAATATTCAACAGGTGCACCGTGTGATGGGTCTCTCTACCGACACCACCGGCAACGCCATCGAAAAGAAACCCACGTTCTCCAACGACGTTCTCCGACTTGAGATCTGCGGCCCAGAGCAAGAGCACCTCAGCGTCATTGACGTGCCAGGTATCTTCAAGAACACGACCGAAGGCCTCACCGACAAGAAGGACATTCAACTCGTTCGCGCCATGGTCCTTGGATACATGAAGAACCCTCGCTCTGTCATGCTCGCAGTCGTCCCTGCTAATGTCGACGTCGCCACTCAGGAGATCCTGGAGCTTGCTCGAGATGTCGACCCAGAAGGTGACCGAACTCTCGGCGTTCTTCCCAAGCCTGATCTGGTCGACCGTGGCGCTGAAGGCAGAGTTATTAGTCTCATCAACGGCAGTGCTCGGAGAATGAAGCTCGGCTGGCACCTGGTTCGCAACCCAGGAAAGCAGTATCTGGCGGACAAGAATCTGGACCGTGACCGTCTGGAGATGGACTTCTTCCGTTCGACTGCACCTTGGAGCAGCATTGACAAGGACAAAGTTGGCGTGGAGTCACTGAGAGAGCGCCTCAAGGACGTTCTCTCCGGCCTCGTCAAGAGGGAGTTTCCGAAGGTCCAGCAGGAGATACGCAAGAGACTCAATGATGCCGAGAAGCGGAAGCAGGACATGGGTCCCGAGCGCATGGATACCGCAGCTCAAGTCGCCTTCCTGACTGAGCTTGCTACCAAATTTCAACGTCTGGTCACTCAGGCACTGCTTGCCAACTACGGGGCTGACGACTTGTTCGAGTCCCGCAAGAAGCTCAGAATTGCTCCTGCGGTCACCCGCCGCATGAACATATTCTCGGACGACATGGCGATGTATGGCGAGACATACTCTTTCAACATTGACGAGCACGATGACGAGCACATTGACGAACTGGACCAGGGTGCTGAAGACGGATTCGGTTCTTTGTTTGCTCAGCCCGGAGAAGAGACGAACGATGAGAAGACCTTCGAATCTCGCAAGGAGGATGATATCGATGAGCTCATAGATCTTCTTCAATCATCTCAGGGACTACCTTACCCAAAGAAGCGCGGAGAGATTCACCAGTGGCTTCTGCAAGTCTATCACAACAATCGAGGCTTCGAGCTTGGAACCTTCAATCCGACCATTCTGGCCACGGCAATGAAGAAGCAGTCCCAAAAGTGGACTGACATGAGTATGGGCTTTGTCAGCGACATCATCGTCTTGGTTCACGGTTTCATCACCTCGGCTCTCAAATCCATCTGCCCTGACCGCGCTGTCCGCAACGCACTCTTCAGTGCGATGTCGGATGGCCTCATTGAGAGATACGAGAAGGCACTCGGTCACACTACCTTTCGGTTGAAGGTTGAGAACGGCGGCACCCCAACTACGCTCAACCACTACTTCAACGACAACCTACAGCGCTCGCGAAAGCGTCGCCTCACCGCTCTCCTCGAGACACAGGCGTTCCAAGACGCCAGCGGCAGAGGCAAGGTGGTCAAACTGTCGGATATCAATCAGAATCAGGCGATCAGCAATACCGAACACACCATCCAGGACATCCACGATATCCTGCAGTCGTACTACAAGGTCTCTCGTAAGACGTTCGTGGACAACGTCTGCAAGCAGGCCACTGACCACTTCCTGCTCAATGGCGAGGACAGTCCGCTCAAGTACTTCTCGCCTGTCTTCGTGAGCCGTCTGTCTGCTGAAGAGCTCAACGACATCGCTGGCGAGCCTAGCAGCCTCAAGCGAGCTCGTGAGCAGCTCGAGAAGGAGATCAAGAGCCTGCAGGAGGCGAAGAAGATTCTAGCGAAAGCTTAGAGTCTATGGCGCTCATGGCGCGACCAAGAGGTTCAAGACTGATGCGAATTTGGAGAGAGGTCAGTGAAAGGGCATGAAGGCAACGTGCGTGCTGGCCGGTTGTTGCGCGGAAATAGCCACATTGTCAGGGAATCAGGCAGATACTTGCCCATTTTGCATAGCGATGGCGAATCATTGTATGCATTTGATCCAACCAGGTCTTCTAAATCCATTGTATCCCATGCTCCAATGCTCACATCAAACAGTGCTGTTCAAGAGCAATCCGCCCAAGCTCCCTCATTCCCCCTTGAATCTGGAAGCGGCGAGCAACCGTTTCCTTGCGTCTTGCAGATTCGAGGCTAATACAAGCAGATATTCGTCAGTACACTGGTGACGAACGTGGTCGACGACGAGAACTGACCGATAGACACTTCTTTGTGGTCTTTCCAGCATCAGCTCCATTTCCGACACAAGACCCAACTTGCTCGTATCCTTGGCCGGCGTTTTCAGGTAGGACGCAGTTCTATTGGGTGTCAGTCACAGAAGTCTGATCGATTCTGATTGACATGGGATGGTGACGGTACCCAGTATGCAAAGACGGAGGGGAGCGCTGCTGAGAGCAGGACCAGGCCTAGAGAGAGCTTCATATTGCAGACAGAAATGAACCGTGCAAAATATGTGGATAGTAGAGAGAAATTATGGAGCGAAATTGACAATGAGCGCTGCCCCACGCTTTACATACTGGACTGTGGCTTCTCGTCGCCGAGCCATACTGAGACATACTTGCCTCTAGTCGGATCTGGATGAAGTTCGAAGTTCACCATGGCCAAAGAATTAGCTAGCATGCTCCGTCCCAGGGGCTGAGAGACAGTGCAGCGACAAATTCGGATTCAGATTTGGGCAAGTTGGGGATTCTGAAGATCAAGCCATCCATCTTCTCCTCTTCCATAACACATGCATTGCGTACTACACCGCCAGCCACCGTCTTGCCTCTGGCGTTAACGGTGCTATGGACAAGATACGATTTGGTTAATTCTTAGAGGTCTGGCCCGGGTACTGTATGCTACTGGCCGAGCCTGGAGACGGATGAACCGGAGCTTCTCATACTTTCATCTATCGCTTCTCGTTCGGGCTATCGACGGAGGCAATTGACAGCGAAATGATGTCGCCGTCGTGTGCCGTCGTGGTGTCACTGGATACTGTCAAAGATTCTTCTCCTGTGGATCCAAAGATGATTCATCCAGTCAATACCGCTGAAGTCGCAATAGGCAGTCTTGAGTGGCGCCCAGTTCGCGCCGAGCTGTGAGGTCTGACATGTATGGTCAGTGAGCGAGGGAAAGGCGGTCGGCGAAAGAAGGTCGTTCATCCCGGCGGCGCCAAGAGTGGCCCCTGCTCATGTTTTGTTTATTCAGACTTCGACCTCGGACGTGTCGACCCTCTCAATTACCACCTTTCAACAACTTGTTGTGTCTGTCATCGCTTTGCGGTCGGCATTGTGCTACAGATCATTGGGAGGAAACATTTACTCAACATTGCAAATACGACATATGCGTGTTCCGCCTGGAACTGGCCAGCAAAACGCTCTTTCACCGCGATACTGCGCGACGAAACGAACAGGACTCCACGACGAGGCCAGAAGCAGGCTCAGCAGCCGTACATGCCACCGTAGCATCCGAAAGAGACCTGATATCATGCGTGTAGAAGATTAGCGCAGGCGATAGACAGCTCTTGTATCAGCGGATCCTTCCATGGTGTGCTCGCAACTCCACATCTACATGCGAGAACATGCAAGATAGCGTACACAGATCTCGCTTGAAACCGGACATATGCCTCCTCCTGCCATGATGTCGCTCTATAGATCTGGCCGCATGCATTGTACGGCGTTAGTGCTTGTCGTGACAAGCTCAACAGATTCGACGGTTGAGTATATCATCTTCTTTCTTCTGCTCATGTCCCGAATGGAAGTCTTTGGGTCTTCTAGATACTGATACAGTCAGCCATGGCTTCGAACGTCATCGAAAATGTAAGCGATACTGTCAAATTGGCAGACAAAGATGCTGATCAAGCCCAGTTTCGGTCTTTCATCTGGGACTCAGATACCCATCTCAAGTCCGCCGCCGAACGCAAACTTCTTCGCAAGCTTGACTTCTCCATCTTGACAATAGCATGCCTCGGGTTCTTCCTCAAATATCTCGATCAAGGCAATCTCGCGAACGCCTATGTCTCTGGAATGCAAGAGGACCTCAACATGCTCGGCAATGAATACACCTACGCCACGACCTGCTATACAGTTGCCTATGCGGTCATGCAGATACCATCGAACATCATTGTCCAATATGTGCGGCCTTCATACTGGCTTGCTGCCATGGAGGTCTGCTGGGGCGCCTTCACTTTCGCACAAGCTGGCATTAGAAATTCGACACAGCTTTACGTCTTCAGATTCTTCGTTGGATTTTTTGAAAGGTATGCGGACTTTCTGGTCCAGCTAGATGCACATACTGACCTCACTTCAGCTCGTTCTTCCCAGTCCTACTTTTCGTCCTCGGATCCTGGTACACCAAGACGGAGCTCGCCAAGCGTATCGCTATCTTTCACATGACTGCGCCTATCGGATCTGCATTCGGTGGGTACTTGCAAGCCGCTGTATACGAGGACCTCAACGGCCATCATGGTCTCGCTGGTTGGCGATGGTTATACATCGTCTGCGGCTGCATGACGGTGCCCGTGGGCTTTGCGACTTGGTGGGTGCTGCCAGACACGCCATACACCACTAAAGCCTGGTATCTCGATGCGGATGAGAAGCAGCTCGCCACGGAAAGGGTCCAGAAAGCTGGTAAGGCAGCACCCGCCAAACTCAACCTCTCCACTTTCAAACGTGTATTGAGTGGATGGCATTGGTACGCGTTCGTTCTGGGCTACGTTGTGTACGGATCTGCCTGCCAAGCGAGTTCATACTTCGGTATTTGGCTGAAAGCGGAAGGCTTCTCAGTCGTTGATCGGAACATCATCCCGACCGGCACGAATTTGATATCCGGATTCTGTGTTGTTCTCTGGGGATTCCTTTCCGACTTTACTGGTAGCCGATTTTGGTTCGTCTTTGGACCGTTGGCATATGGCTTAATTCCGAACGGCATACTTGCATTTTGGCCCAGTAGCCAGAATGCGAAGCTCTACGCTTTCCTCACTTGTGGTGTGCAGCTTATGACAGCGATCTTGTAAGCTCTCTTTCTACAATTGGCATACCGCCACGGCTGACCATTGATCTCTAGCTATACATGGGCCAACGAAATCTGCGCCGGCAATAACGAGGAACGCGCGATCGTCATCAGTAGCATGAATGGCTTCCAATATGCCGTTGCAGCATGGCTCCCCATCGTGATATTCCCTCAGACCATGGCGCCAAGATTCCGTTATGGCTTCCCGGCAACTTTCGGTTTCGTTATTGCAGGCCTTATCGCAATCGTATCCATACAGCTGTTGCACCAGCGGGATTTGCGCAGAGGCAATGTTGTCTTCCCGAATGCTGATGAGAGCGATGATGTAGTTGGAAGTCTAGACGAGCTCGGCGAGCTCAAGAAGTCCGCGCGGGTTGGCAAGGTACATGAAGTTCAAGAGGCGCGCTGACGCCTTTCATAGGATGCTTGCCCTGTGACGAGCCTCTGCTGCCAATGAGTGAACGAGAGTTCGCTCAAACCCCAGTCCGCGTTGCCAATTTTCGCCGAGTCTGACAGTGGAAATCTGGAACAATGGCACCCTACTGAAGTGATGCGGCCGCATTCTAAGACCATGCTACAGACTTGATCAATAAGCCAGAGATTGATAAACGCGGCCGCGTTCAACTTTTGGCATTTGCGAGAAAGAACTCAATCTGATAATGTCTTTTAAATCCTTTAAATTCCGTCTCAGCCCTTCCTCTCGGCGCTCCAGGACTATCGCTCCGTGAGCAGGTGGCAGCCACCTTGCCTATTGTAGATTAGTATTGGCGTACCTGAGGGTATTGCGGATTATTTTCGCGTAAGTGAAAATCTAAGGCTGTATAGGCGGCGTGCCGACGGGAGCCAAGGCCCGCTACAGGCGTAAGGCTCAATGCAGTTGCCGCCAGAGGCAAAAGACCCGCTGCCTAAGCAAAGGAGATAGTCGGATAGAGCGAAGCAGTCGGACAGCAGTGTTCGTCATCGGACAAGGGAGCAACTACGGCATATATTGCTGCAAAGCTGCCACAGTCTACAGTACCTACTCATTTTGAATCCCTTGACATTCCTCTTAATCCTTCCTCACGGCGCAGCAGAAACCTGACTCCGCCGCTATGGCTTCTACGAAGATTCTAGACAGCATAAAGAGTACCATTGAAACGAACCTCAAAGGCTATCGGACTTTCGACTACGATCTTATTGCCTTCGTCCGCACCGAAGACTGCATCTACGCCTTCCTGCCGCAGACGCTCCAGTCCCCGCCTCTAGCTAGTGAAGAATACAAAGAGCTGTTCTTCAACGTCCTGAAGCCAGGCTTCACGAAGTTCGACGTACGATCGATGATCCTTACCTCATATAGTATTCTGGATTAGATGAATCTGACCGTCATTGTAGACACAACCTCTCACAAGCTCCTACGACGTCGAGCAAAGGAAGGCTAGCGTCTACGGAAAGTTGGTCTACGATTCTGTTGTGGGCTCGGGCGAGATCGAGTGGGTGATGATGATGACTTTCAACGAAGATGGGACGAAGATAAGCAGAGTGGATGAATTCTTGGATTCGGCAGCTTTCAAAGATCTGATGCCGAAAGTGCATCAGAAGGTGACAGAGGATAAACAAGATGCCTAGACTGTGCAGTGATGGATAAAGACAACACTGCTCGTCACAAAATGAGCAGCACAGGCAGATCTAATGCGTATCGTACAGCTGATATACATCACTTCCTTCATCAGCACCCTATCAATGTATCCGACTCCTCTACCAATCCCCTCAATCATCTACGAACACCACTGCCAATCCGAACTCTTATGATGAACCGTAATCTTCGGCACACTCAACTCCCACAACCTCGTCAACAGCAAACACCTCGCAAACGCCTTCCCAATCTCCTCCATAGCCACAAGGTCCGTCGCATCGGAACAACTCCTCGCAAACCACTTCCCATCTTTGCCTATCGCATACACCAATTGCGGATCCCATTCCATGTCTCGGAAATCTTTGTCTTTAGTACGGAAGCCGGCCTGCCAAGAACGGTATCAGTAAGATACGAGGGAGGGTGAGGCAGGGGTGAAAAGCCAGATTGATATCGCTTTGTGCGTCTGACTTGACCTACTTACCATGACCGTCAAACCCATCCTCCAGATAACCATATCTTTCACATCACCATCCGGCGCATCAGTCGCATCATATGTGATTTCGAACTTCTGCGCCCCGAAATCGAAGAATCGGTAGAACTGTTCTTGGTCCCAATGCCATAGGAAAGTGGCGATACCGTCTGCGAAGGCTAGTTGAGCAGTATCCGTGTCTTCATCGAACTCGCCCGTATCAACGATGTGTGGGCAGCCGAGTGGGCTGCTGGACAGGAGGGAGGGACAGCCGTGAGAGTAGACGAGTTCTCTCATAGTTGTCTGGCCAGATCAGTTGGGGAAGACGTCCTCTTGGAAGTGAAGAGCTGACGACTGATACATTTAACGCGAATCTACAGATTGCTAAAAGCGTATTTCCGGGTCTTGGTTTCAGCAGGGTCTTCTATCGTTTGCTCGCTCAGTGACGCGAGAAAGTAGGTTGATGATAAGCCCTAGAAAGATGCAAAAGGATGAATTCATTACTTTCGAGGTTGAACGATGTCTGATCCGTCACTCTGAAACATGACCTTGCTCCTTCGGCAATGCGAACCCATGAACCATGGCGGGAGAACAACTGCGTTTCGATAGATGAGATCCTTTGGGCGGATGCCACTCCGGACAAAAGGTTCATATCATTGATCTCTTGGGAAGGATAAGGAGTCAAGTAGCCTGACTCTCTGATTAGATGCAATAGTCCTGTTCCCTTATCAGGGTTGCGAGGCCTCTCGTCCGTTCACGACACGCACAATGGCATCTCGCCAAGCTGTCAATCGACGAACGCATCATTCTAGAAGCAATTAGACTTCGTCGAACACCAGGTTACCATCTCAACCTCATCTCCTCCTTCATTCTGAATCTCGGCCTCGGTCCTCCCTGAGGCCGCACACCCAAATTATGAAGAAAGATGAATAAATACAGGGAATGGTCGGCCTCGTATCAACCTGAGTAAAACGATACGGCCGCAGACAAACTCTTCAAAGTTCTCATACTGTGTCTGCAATGTAACTCACGATAGCTCTACCATCGCAGCTATTCGGTACTCATCTTCCACAGGCCTCGATGTCGCAATTCCGAGACGTAAAAGGTTCCGAGGCCATACGAGCTCCTGCGTGAGTTTCCAGGACGGAAAATCCAGGATGCTCACGCGCGGATCGCAAGCCGTGACGCTTATGAGGGAAGAAGTTGGCAGGTCCAGAACACCAACGAAGGATCATTTCTTCAAGTTCATGGAGCCCATTCCTTGTTCGCCTTGGATTGTCACAAGGTCAGGTCAACAGTTCGGCGCATGCGAAGGATTATGAATTTGTGTTCACTGTAATTCTCCATGCGGGCTTGTCGTGTCTAGCTACATCGAAGTCAGCAATGTACAAAACGCGAACTAAATGCGCCTTGCGTCAATGCCTAAAGCATGTGAAGAATCTCCCCCTACCAGTACTGCAACCTCTTTTCCAACCAAGCGCCCTAACACCAATATTTGGCTCTTTAAAGTACAATCATGAGCTCGTGCCTCTTCATCTTGTCGTCCTCGATCTGTGGGTAGTATGGTACCATCGCATCCGCGCTTTGGACGTATGCATCGTTGTACAATCTCCAGTACGGTGTTCGCACCTTTCGTGCAGGGTGGAACAGACCTGCCCAGACGTAGTTCATGACAGCACCTGTACCAACCGCAAGTCTGATCGCATCGATTGCTTCTATCACTCGGTCGATGACGTGCGGGCTAGTTTCGAACAGGTTGGGGTAAAGCAGGTTGAGAAGATGGAGCATCGCATCTTCACAGCCGAGTCCAACGACACCAAGTGCAATGTGTTTGACGACGGAGGCAGCTGTTTGACGATGAACCTGGTCTCGGTCGATGAGTGCATCTTCCAAAAGTGGAGTGACGGCGTAGACGTAGTCCTTTGCCATTTCGCCAATGTACTCAAACAGGAAGGACAAAGATTTGAGAACACCATTCTGGACGTTCAGCTCAGGTACGCGGTACTCGTTCATCAGAGCCGGCAGTACGGTGAAAGGTGCGCAAGTCTCGGCCACGATACCAATGGCCACGGCGGTACAGACACGTGACTGACGTTCTTGGACACGCAGATTGTTCAGCAGGGTGGCGAGCACATCTTGAGGGCCAATGGCCTTTGCAATGAAACCAAAGGTGTTGTTCGCTGCTCGTCGAATACCCTTCTTGTGGGCCTTAAGCATGTCCAATAGCTCGAAGCAGATACGCATCCATTCTCGGGCGTTGACGGACTCCGGTCCACGGTCGGCAATACGTCCCACGAGATCGATGGTGTTTTCCTGCACCTTCTCGTGTCTGTTTCGCAGAATGGGTGTCAATCTGGGGAGCAAGTCCTTAATCGGCGGTTGCATGCTATTGATACCGACGACAGTGACAATGCTCCGCATGGCACCCAGGATGCTACCCAGGACCTCTGGATACTCCTCGCCAAGGTATTCGTACAGAACGGAGCCGAGCTTTCCGAGTAGCGCGTCTTCGTCGCACTGCTTCAAAACGATTGCTATTCTTGTGATGAGATCGGCGGCTTGCTGTCGGACGGTGGCGGACTTGTTATTCAGTCGCCACAGAATGGTGCTGACGATTTGGGGAAGGTAGGGTTTGCATCGAGTTCCAAGCGCGTTGACAACAGTGCCAAAGCCATTCAGAAGCACGATGTCTTCAACGCTTTGCTCCTGGAAAGAGTGCAGGATACCGTCGACAAGACGCTCCTCGAGTCGCTCGTTGATGTCTGCCGCACCCATTGCGGAGATGACTTTCTCGATGGTCTCGACAGTCATCTTGCGGTATGCTTCGCTCTCGTCCTTGAGGTTTCCGACTATGCGTTCTACGATCTCACCAACACCGACCTTGTGGCCGAGGTCGACAGTCGTCTCCACAACCTGCTTGTAGTTGCGCTTATCAAGGGCCATCCTTCGAACCCAAAAGCTCTTGAAGAAGTCGTTCAGAACAGTATCCTTGAGGTATTGCGCGGTAACACCAGCGCCTCCCGCGCACTGGCTGATGACTTTGAGCACGACCTTCTTCATCTCCTCGTCGGGGCTTTGGAATTCGCGGAGCAGGATTTCCATGATCTGAGAAGTGTAGTAGTTGCCGTACTCTTCGTCCATCAGTGGGATGATGTAGCCCACTGCCTTCAAGAACCCCGCGAGACCCTTGCCTCGTTGCTTTCGTGCTCCAGTCCAGAGGGGGTTCAAGATGTCGTCGAAGCTCTCGATACCGAAAGGGTTGGACGCTTCGGCGAGGGCTGCAAGAGCCAACGCAGTGACTGTCCGCACTTTGGCTTGTTCGTCATTCAAATTCTCGCCAATGCAGTCTACGAGACCCTTTAGGTGTGGTAGGACCGCACATCCCATGAGAATTGGAATTTGCTGCACGATCTTGACACCAGTGTGTCGAGCTTGCCACGACTTCTTGCTTTTACACACAGCCTTGAGGAAGGGCAGCAAAGTCGGTATGCCGAGGGCAGAAGCGACAACGGCGAATGCACGTGCGGTAGTGTTTCGAACATACTCGTCCACATGGTCGATATCTGGACGCATCGTGCTGATCATAGTTGCCAGACCGGCAGCCTTGGCAAGGTTGGAGATGATTTCGCGACCTTCCACTCGAGCGTAGTAGTCCTGGTCGATAAGAAGGGGTTCAATGACGACGAGGATCTTGTGGACGTATGGACGAACAAGGTCATCGAGCTTGTACAGAACACGATCGATGACCTTGACCAGTAAATGTCGCTCTTGATCCTCGAGAGATTTCTCCATGAGAAGAGGAAGGATCTGGTCAAAGAGAGGGCCAGCACCGAAGCTCCGGGCGTTGTCAGTGAGCTGACGCAAGGCCGTCTTCCTCATTGGTGGCGTGCCATTCTTGACCTTCAACAGTAGCCGCATAATCTTACGCTGCTTCAATTCATCCACGCTGAGGTCGTTTTCGTCAGCGCCGTCAACTAGCTTCCCAAAGTAGGCCATATCTTCCGCCTTGAAGAACTGAAGATCTCCAACACCTGGGATGTCTGAGGGGAGCTGCTTGCCCATGGATCGTGGATCAACAGGCTCTTGCATCATGAATCCGCCAGTATTGACCGGGGTTGCCGATGGTTGAGCGCGCCGTGCTGGAGCACGCAGAGGCTCGTATCCGGCAGGTGGTATAAGAATCTTGTAGCCTTCGCTTGGCAGCATCTCGTCGAGTTCTTCGTCTGAAAGTGCTGCATTGCGGCTGGAGACGTCGGTTCCAAAGGCGGCAACTGGTGCTGACGATGACTCTAAGTCGCCATTCGTCGTCGCACCTCCGCCGCCGCCACCACCTCCCCCAGCAGAGACAAGATCCCACTTGGATTTACGCTTGGCTGGGGCAGCTTCGCCATCCACAGCCGGAGTACTGTCCCATCTTGATTTCTTGGTGGTTACCTCGCCGTTCGTCGCATGCCCATTCACGCCATTTGTCTGAGCATCCCCGTTGGTCTCCGTAGGTTCGCCTTCAGTGTCCCATCTCCGCTTCCGCGCCCTCTTTGGCTTCTCTGCATCCTCCTCCTTCTTGACAGGCTCTGGAGTGCCATCCTTGAGCGTCGCTTGGTGCTCGACACCGTCCATATCATCGTCGTCACCATTCGCAATTTGCTCCTTCTCCTTGTCCACGATGAGCTTGCGCACGCGCTCTTCCTCCCGCTCAATCTCGCGCTGTTGCATGACCTCCCTGTACGACTTCTCCCCATCTCCGTCCAAGCCACGCTGGAAACGCCGCTTTTGATAGTCCGTCTCTCTGCTCGCGATTTGTGCCTGCTTCTCGCGGCTCTCCAGAATATCGTCCTCGGCAGTCTCGCCCTGTGCCCACTCACCTATCTGAGCGGCCGTGGCCGTGTATTGGCCAACGAGTCTGCCGCTATCGGCATCTTCCATGTCCTGGTCTTCATCGTCGACGGCGATAGAAGTGTTGTAGCCCGCGAAGCGGTCACCTGAGTCCTTGCCATAGAGGTCGGTATCGAAGTTTTCGGTCATGGAGATGCCCTTGTTGTTGTTAGTGCGCTGGCTGGAGGCATCGCCGAGGCCTTTCTTCCCTGACGCCGCGTTACGCTCCGCCTGTGCTTGACGCACTCGCTCAAAGTCCGCTGAGATGTCTATGTCAGTCTGTCTTCGCCTCCCCGGAGGTGAGGTGGTGGAAAGCTTACCGTCGGACATGGCGGCGGCGGACTCGCGGAGCGTTATGCTATGGTGTGGTTAATACTACGTGGAGGGCGCCAGCTTTGATTTGAGTGAGCGCTACCTTTGCGACGGCGGTAGTGCGTGAGTCGGTGGATAATGTTTCGTCGTCAAGCTCATATCGCAAAGTAAAGTCGAGATCCATGTCGGAACTTTCCGGCACGTGACGCGAAGCCAGACGACGCGCTTGCCTCTCGACTTTCACATGTTTCACCATCACGCCCGACAAGATAACTACGAGCGACATTTCTGGCTTCTTGAAAACGTGGAACTGCATCGACTACGACCGTGCATATACGGAACATCCCAAGACGCGTCTCGCGCCCGAAGCGGGGGCGAATGGTCTAGAAACCGTACGGGACAGCAGGACCTTTGCTATGAACAATTTCCCCTTGCAAACCTCAGACTCCATCATCTCGAAGACCATGCCCAAATGTCGATACCAAAGAATTTGGGCATGATCGGGACTACACCACGGCCGCCTCTTCATCCTCCGTGTCAGTCACTTGTACTTGATCCTCTGGTTCGGCGCAGCTATTGCGCATACTCAAAGAGCTCTCTGGTGGAGACGGAACCTCTTTCAACCGACGTTGTGACGAGACTGCTACCACAAGAGCCGGCGGCATCAATCACCCATTGGACTAGACGATCATCGGTACCCTTCTTGTACAGTGCGTAGCGCATGGATATTTGAGTCGACATCGCGTTCCGGTGCCGTGGAGCGAGCAATGTCAAGGGCCAGTGACGCCGGTGACGGTTGATGTTGCTCGGCGTGTCTCTGAATGCGGAAGCAAGCAGATATTTCTTGAGACACGAGCTGCATTCTAAAACCAACGTCCCGCTTCCAGACTGTGGCGACCCAGCATTCATGTGAATGTACGCAAACGGTGGGCTTCACTCGCGGTCCATTGCTCTTGCCGTCTTCTATGAGGTCTGACTCAACAATTCTGCAATCTCCATATGGTCATTCTCGACAGCAATCTGCCGCGGCGTATGGTGTCTGTTCCCGGAAACCTCGTCGACGTCAGCTCCCGCCGCCAGCAGCAACTTCACGACCTCCAAATGGCCATGCTCAGACGCTGTAGCTAGTGCAGTTGCGCCGTTGTAATGGCTTGCGGGAGCGTTTACATCAGCGCCGAGCTCTATCAACCGCCTGACGATGGCGACATTTCCCTTGGACGATGCTGCCTGGATCGCAGTCGCGCCTCTGTACTTCGAGATTGGCCCATTGACTTCCGCCCCGGCAACCAGCAAACGCTCGAAGATGATTTCGTGGCCTCGTTCAGCAGCTCCCTGAAGTGGTGTCCGACCGAAGTGATGAGCTATTGGAGCGTTAACGTCTGCCCCTTTGGCGAGAAGGGCCTCGACGATGATCATGCTACCACCCTCCGCCGCCGCTTGCAACGGTGTCCGACCCATATATCGATGAGCCGGGAGATGCGCATCCGCGTCTGCTGCAAGCAGCCGATCCGCAACATCTTCATGTCCTCCACTTGCTGCATGCGCGAGAGCCGCTCGGCCGCCATTGTTGCCGCCGGCAGCATCTACATTCGCTCCGCCGGCGAGCAATGCGTCGACCACCTCTGGATGACCTCTCGCTGCCGCTGCTTGAAGAGCCGTCTCTCCGTAGAATCCATGCGGTAACTCGTTTGGGTCTGTCCCATCTGCGAGGAGCTGTCTGACCACGGTAAGTTCGCCATTCCAAGCGGCAAGCTGGAGAGGAGTCCACGCATCCCCCTCGTCTACCTCTTCTCCTTCGTCAAACGACTCCGTTCTTTGATGTGTTATTGATGCCATTATTACTTACACTACCTCTTCTCTCTCTGCAACCTGCGGCTTCGTCTCTTGATGTCTCTTCAGGTACGGCACAGCTTGCTTACCAAATCGAAGCGGGGTGCTTCTTCAGCAACACAGCAATCAAAGCCACTCCAGATACCACCTGCAGCGGTCATGTTGCGGCCGACATATCTTTTTACCGAGACCTTCCTGTCCCACCACAATCGCCACACGACAATCTCAGTCCACTTCCTGTGCCGCTGCAATTCTCGCATGTGGACATGCGGATAGATCGACCTCGTCCTCGACACTCTCCGCAGTCGAGTTCTCCGGCAGCTGGACATTGCTTGCACCTGGACGACTTACGTATCCGTCCTGTTGAGTCGCAGTACGGACATGGCTTTGATACGCGTCCTGAGCCGTTGCAGCGACGACAGGCGGGCATTGGTGTGCGAAAAAGGCTCCTGGCTGATCTCGTGTCGATGCAATTTGCGATTTGCTTGTAACTGCTTGGAGGCTTTTGTTAACCTGGGTCTTTTGACGACTGCTCTGATCATGCGTATCGCTAATACTCACTGTCAGCTGCAGCCTTGGAATACTTGTGATCGAAGTCTCAACTCCCAACAGCTCGTGGGTCCGAAAATGCTTCACCCATACGATTCACATGTCAAACACTGGGCTAGCAGCTTTATGAGGTCCGGACCATCCTCCATTCCCCCAGTCCCGTCGGGACCATTCTCCGCTGCATGGCGACAATCCCCAAACTCAATCCAAAACGGAGAGCGTCTTCCGATCGAGTCCTTGGCCAACGAGCGCGCCGCGCATTCACAAAGCACCGACAGATACGAAGGCCATTCCCAGCTGCCACGAGACATCTTCTTCACAGCGACAATGTCAAAGTCACCTACAACCAAACAGAGTCGAATCGTTTATCTATATCGACGTGTCGTAAGGTGTGATCTGTCCCTTTCAGCTAGGAGCAACCTTGCTCGGAAAAGTCTGAAGAGGGGAAATCTGACTGGGAGCTGGTAATTGAGTTTGATAGAGCAATATTCGGGTTGCTGAACCGGTAGGTGACGGCAATCTCTGATCAAGGTGAGTGCCGTGTTCTATCTACCTGCACGGGCCGATCGACCCGCGTGCGGATGCGGATGAGTTGTCGCCGTCTTGGACACGTGTAGGGCTGATACGAGATTTCCGAGGGGATGTATGACTCGCATTTGTTCGGAAAGCAACAAGCGGTATCGTTGTTGTTCTTCCTGACTTCAAATGACATGTCACACACCTGACCGCCTCAGTCTTCTGGCGCTCTAAGAGATGATTTCTAAACGATCACATGTACCCCCACCGGTAACTCTGCCAATTCTAGAAAGTTTCCCCATTTGATCAATGCTATTTGACTCTTGAGCAACAGCTTTTCGCGCAGATTCCGTCCAGATCGCAAAGCAATCAATGCCAGTATTGCTATCGAACATGTACACGCCTAGCAAGTCAAACAACACTCCCACTCCCCATGGGGGGTCCGCATGTCCAAGACCTAGCCAAGCAGAGACCTCCAGCGCATGCTCGGCATCTGATGTCCCAGCCCTGGAGAGCATTCAGGCAGAATGATAGCTGGAGCATGCTGGTTGGTTCCCACCAACTTTTGCGCTGACGACGAGCTCTCCACTCGGCCGGAAAAGCAGGTGGAAACTTTTCCGTCCCACAAAGCTCCGACATCGTTACAACCACACACCTCACTTCCTCAATGCTTGCAGGCAAAGACATATACATAGAGCATAGAATATCCGTGAAATATGTCTGAACTTAATCTCGTTCCACCACTACCTCCCGAAAACCACGACGAAACCACGAACATGGCCACTCAAACAGAAACGATCACAGCCCCACCAACCGAGCCTTCAACATTCACCCTCAAACTGCCCCATCATGATCCAACATATCTGCCTATACATCGATTCATGACAATCGATGGGTTGCTAAAGTCCCACGCCTCTCAACCAGACCAATCCACCCACCCTCTAATCTGCTACCCCAAACCTGGCACAGCAGCCGACTATGAAGAATTCACCGGATCGGATCTTGATCGCTTCACAGATGCCGCTGTTCGATATTACCTCTCGCAAGGCCTGCAACCCGCAGATCCAGATGCGGAAAGGGCGCCCGTGGTGGCAATGCTGGCGCCGACGACATTCGATTTCGTAGTGAGCATGTTCGCGCTGAATCGGATGGGTCTCACAGCGCTCTTCTTGAGTACAAGGTTGACGGCGCCTGCTTACGCGAGACTCTTGGATATGGCAGACTGTAAGACGCTTATTGTTCCGGATACGGAGCACTATGCGAAGGTTGTGGAGGAGATAAATGTTGCAAGGCCAGGGTGCGTGTCGATACCGATTCTTCAACGATCGGATTATCGGGATGGGCCAGTGGCCGAATTGAAGCAGACGTGGAAGCGACCTGGGATTGTTGATCTTACGAAAGAGGGAAGAAAGATGGCCTGGATCTTGCATTCTTCTGGAAGTACCGGATTTCCGAAACCGATTTTCCTGAGTAACCTGGCCTGTCTGGCGAATTTTCGGAAATCATTTGGCTTGAGGGCGTTTTGCGTGAGTCCCTTATTCCACTCACATGGACTTATGGAACTGGGGAGAGCGTTCTATACCCGAGCGCCAATGTACTTGGGTAACCATTCGCTACCAGTGACAAGTCAGAATGTCGTGACGGCGATGGAGGTGGCGAAACCGCAGCAGGTCAGTGCGGTTCCGTACGTGCTGCAATTATTGGCCGAAAAGCCTGAAGGCGTACAAGCGCTTGCGCGAGCAAAGCTGGTTCTTTTCGCCGGATCTTCATGCCCGGATGAGCTGGGTGATCGATTGGTAGCGAATGCCGTCAACTTGGTTGCCAACTACGGAAGCACAGAAATCGGCCAGATCATGACCTCGTTTCGACCACCAGGCGATACTGAATGGCAGTATATGCGACTGCTCCGACCCGCAGCGGACTACACTCTTATGGACGAAATCGCGCCAGGAGTGTTTGAGTGTGTAGGTCTAGATGGGCTGCCATCGAAAGGGCCAAGCAACAGCAAACCACCGTACAGTGTAAAGAACCCGGAGAACAGCTTCAGGACGTCAGACTTGTTCACGAGACACCCGGATCCCAAGAAGTCGAATTACTACAAGTACCTCTCGCGACTAGATGATCGATTGACGTTGGTGAATGGAGAAAAGGTGCTCCCGATTCCGATTGAAGGCGCCATAAGACAAGACGATCTAGTGCGAGAAGCTGTGGTGTTTGGATTCCAGCGAACGGTGCCGGGAGCGCTGATCTTCCGATCGATCGAGAAAGGGCTGGACTTGTCCGATGAGCAGTTCCTCGAAGCAGTCTGGCCATCAATAGAAGCAGCCAACTTCCAAGCCGAAACTTTTAGCAGAGTACCCAGAGAGCTGGTGGTCGTGAAAGGCGCGGATGTGACCTATCCTAGGACCGACAAAGGAACCTTCATCCGTGCCCAGGTGTATCAGCATTTTGCTGAAGACATCAGCAAAGCCTACAATGCTTACGAGCAAGGCAGCTCGAAGCAGGATGGAGGACTGCAGCTGGATGTCGCCGGCCTGGAACAGTGGCTTCTGTCGAAATTTCGTGACCAGCTTCGGATTGACCTGCTGAGCGTCGACAGCGACATCTTCTCTGCTGGAGTGGACAGCTTGCAGACCACGAGACTTTGGCGCAGCATCAAGAAGGAACTTGATTTGGGAGAGGGCGGCAAATCTCTTTCACAAAACGTCGTCTTTGATAAAGGAACCATCCGGCAATTGGCCCACCACCTCTTCTCACTTCGTACAGGAGCAGGACCATCAGGCGCCGAAGACGAAGTGGCCGTGATGCAAGAGATGATTGATCGGTACTCAAACTTTACGACGCATTTTGCGACGAGGGCAGACCAGCCAATGTCACAAGTGGTGCTCATTACAGGCGCGACTGGCAACCTCGGAGCATTCATCGTTCAGGAGCTGGCCAAGAGACAAGATGTGTCAGAAGTTTGGGCTCTTGTCCGAGCACCTGGTCAAGCGGCAGCCGGAGCGAGGCTGATGCAAGCCTTGTCGTCTCGTCAAATTCAACTGTCAGATGCCGAACTCGCCAAGGTGCATGCAGTACCATCAGACCTCAGCCAGCCCAACCTTGGCCTGCATGAGAAGGACTTGGAGCATCTTCTTGATTCGTTGACTTGTGTTGTGCACTCTGCCTGGGCCGTGAACTTCAATCTTGGTGTGCGATCTTTCGAGACACATCACATTCGAGGAACACACAACCTCATCAACTTGTGTCTCAGAAGTCATCTGCCACGGCCAGCAAGCTTCTTCTTCTGTAGCTCCATTTCTGCTGCGTCCGGAACGCCGAAGCCCGCAACAATTCCCGAGGGTCCAGTCTTCGACCTCTCACACGCGCAGAGGATGGGCTACGGTCGAAGCAAACTTGTTACTGAGCACATCACTCGCAATGCGATGCTCAAGACGGGCATGCACGCTCGCGTGCTACGGATTGGACAGCTGAGCGGTGATGCTGGAAGTGCAATTTGGAACGAGACTGAGGCGGTTGCCCTCATGTTCCGAAGTGCTCTCTCAACAGGTGCGTTGCCAGACCTTGACGAGAAGCCGAGCTGGCTACCGGTCGACCGGTGTGCCAAGGCAATCGTTGAGCTGTCGCTGCCTTCGAACGAGCAAGAAGAGATTGATCTTGTTTATCATCTCTTGAACCCGGTCAACTTCAACTGGAAGGCGGATGTGCTCCCAATGCTCAAGCAACATCCAGCAATGCCAAAGTTTGACGTCGTGAGCCCAAGTGAGTGGCTCGAGCGTCTCGCAAATAGCGACCGAGATGTGGAGAAAAACCCGAGTATCAAGCTGCTCGATTTTTGGAGAGGGAAATATGGAACCGCTCCTTCGGCTGTGAAAGATCAGGACGATGAGCCAGCGGGTCTGGCATTTGAAACAAAGAGTACAGTTACAGACGCTCCAGCGCTGGCAAAGGCGACAGATCCAGTGAGCGAAGGCCTCGTGGCTCGATATATTGACGTTTGGATGAGCAAGTGGCGATCGTGATGCATTAATCATGTCTGCATTGTCGGGTTTTGGGCGTAACGATGCACAGACGGCGTTCTGATGATACTGAGAGCTGCTTTAGCATCCACTAGATACCAGAGGACAGAAAATTTAGAGAAGACGATGGTTGGTCCTGAGGCCAGTGATGAGTAGCTTCTTTTGCTCGAGTTCACATTCGACGCTCGAAGTACCACACGTGCAATGCAGTGCGCGGAATAGTGACCGCACCAATTGCGGAGCTTCCTCGCCAGAGATGGAGCCAACAGAGGTAGCTTAGGGGCTGAGCTAACATTCTCGGGCCAAACATGAGAGTCTAGCAATCTTCAGTGTTCAAGGCATTTCGAAAACATCTGTTGTATCCTCAATAGTTGGCAATAGCTGGGCCAGCTTGTTGACATCGCGGAATGACTCTGGCGCATTCTCTCCCCTCATTTTGAGTCTCGTTTGCACCGCTTCGTAGGCTTCTTCCTTGGACGTGTACTGCCGTATGACCTTGTTGGTCGAGTGCTCCACGTAGACTCTTGTATCTCGTATCCGAATGATAACGCCATCAAGTCGGAGGAAGAAGCGACTGAGCACCAGCAACCTCTCAGGCATCATCCGGACTTTGACGTTGACCAAAGCAATTCCGTTGTCTGCCAGCTCGTCTTCATACAGATCCACAGCATCGAAGAACTGGATGGGGTCTTGGCGGGCCAGCAGATCTGTTCTCACAGGGTCTTTGGATTGTGAGGATTGTATCCATTCTCCCTCGACGCCGTTTACATCTGTTATCCCCTTGTAGTCTGTGCTGTAGCTCCAGTCGAATGGCTTGACCACCTGCTTGACCTCTTCCTGATGGGAACGCTCCTTCTTCCACTCTTCTGCTACTGCCACCTGCAGCATGCCTTCCTCCGTCTTGCTTACGCGATCGAGCGCGTCGCGGGCGTTGAATGATAGACTCCACCCAGTCTTGATATGCTCAACAGCGACAAGATTGTCTCCAAAGATCATCTCTGGAATGGGGATTCCAATATCGTTGGAGAGCTCTTCGATCGGCTCGGCTTTGAGAATCGGCGCCTTTCGGGTCGTGATCTTCCAGACTCCATTGTTCGAAGTATGGCTGAATGTGCCGTACGTTTGAGCCATGATGTACTGTGTAATTAAGCCAGTGTTTCCATGTCTACTCTCTCAACTTCTTCGTCGCAGAGCTTCAGGTCTTGGCGCTGCCGTCGGCGTTGGCGAGCTTCGAACGCCGATTGATGGTGGAGCAAAGCTGCCCAGCAACCGTTGCGAGGGAACTATTTACAGCCCGCCACGAATGAAGTGCACTCAATTCGACGACATCTCAAGTACTCTTGTAGACTTGTACATGCCCTGCTGCACAGCATCCACCAACACTGTCATTTGAAAGCGTGTAGACGTTCGCATCTGCATTCATTGACAGCATCCGACACTCAGCATGGCCGACATCACCAACCTGGAGAAACGGTTCGAGGCCGTCTCCGTCAACGAGGAGAACCAGGACCCAAATGCCTACAAGCACAAGGCGAAGGTAACATCAACCGCATCGCTGAAGGCATGCGACGGTGTACTGACTTGTCCAAGGCCTCACTCAGCACCACCCTGTCCATGTCAAATCTCGGCGCCGCAGCACAAAGTCGCATGAAACTCCCGCTCCAGAAGCTGCAGGCCAACTCAGCAGGCCAGAAGCCAACTGTCGCCCCTGCGCTCACCAAGATCACACTACCCTCCCAAGCCGCTCAAAGACCTTCCGCCGAAGCACGCATCTCAGATCCCGAGCCACGAAAAGAGACAGAAGAGGAGAAGCAAAAGCCTAAGCAATTCCACTTGGGCATGTTCGAGATCGGAAAGCCTTTGGGCAAGGGAAAGTTTGGTCGCGTCTATTTGGCTCGTGAGCGGAGTACAGGTTTCGTTTGCGCTCTCAAAGTGCTACACAAATCTGAGCTGCAACAAGGCAAAGTGGAGAAGCAAGTCCGCCGGGAAATCGAGATCCAGTCAAATCTCGCCCACCCAAACATCCTCCGACTATATGGCCACTTCCACGACACAAAGCGTATATTCCTCATTCTCGAATTCGCCGGAAAGGGTGAGCTGTACAAGCACCTTCGTAAGGCCCAGCGATTTCCGGAATGGCAGGCAGCTCAGTACATTGCGCAAATGGCAAGCGCTCTCAAATACCTACACAAGAAGCATGTGATGCACAGAGACATCAAGCCAGAGAACATCCTCGTGGGCTTGCACGGCGAGATCAAGATCTCTGATTTCGGCTGGAGTGTACATGCTCCAAACAATCGGCGAAACACTATGTGTGGTACTCTCGATTACCTCCCACCAGAGATGATCAAGCCAGGAAGAGAGGAGAACTGGTACAGCGAGAAAGTCGATCTTTGGAGTTTGGGAGTCTTGACATACGAATTCCTGGTCGGCGAGGCGCCATTCGAAGACACGCCGGTTATGACCCAGCGGAGAATCGCAAGGGGAGAGATGACAATTCCGCCTTTTGTGAGCGCCGAGGCTCGCGATCTCATCAAGAGGCTGCTGGTGTTGGATCCAGAGAAGCGGCTGAGTCTGGAGGAAGTCGAAGTTCACCCATGGATCATTAAGCACTGTGTGAAGGGCGAGCGCCACTATCAGCGGACGAGCGGACAGGGCAAAGAAAAGAGCAGTCAATGATCGAGATATGAGGGCGGGTTGAGTTTTGTGGGCAACAGCACGAGTTTCGTACTTCTTTCGAGCAGCAAGACGGCGTTTGGAACGGGACTAGCAGAGCATTAGCGGGGAGTTGGAAGGGAACCCGGCCGGTCTCCTGGCCTTTGTACTTTTTATATGCATCATGAAATGATTCAGTCAGCACTGGATTGTCTTGCAATCGTTGCAGAATGCGAGGAGGATGTACGTTTTAGGCATTTGACTTTCATGTGCTTCTCGTCTGAGAGCCGAGATTTGTCCGAATTAGAAGCCGCGGAAGTCATTGACCTCCAAACCACTTCCATTGCTACAACCACCGCTACAGGTCTGTCACAATCATCTCAACTACGCCATTACAGCCCTTCGTCATGGCCGATTCATCCTCCCCTCCGATCACAAAAGTCACCGACGCGACAACAACCACCACCCCCTCCGACTCCCAAACCTACCTAACCTGGTCCAACTTCTTCTCCATCCTTACAAACTCCGCCCCAAAAGAAACCCGCGAATCCTACTTCCGCGAACGCGACATCCTCAACGAAAAATCCGACTGTGCGCGCTGCGATTCCGACGTCCAATGGCTCTTCAAAGCCTCGCCCATAATCACTTTCCTCAAACACAACATCGACCTCCTCGGCCCCGCGGACGGATCAGCCACGATCGGACCACATAATGTGCGATGTAGGAGGTGTGATACGCATCAGTCAGGAGGGTTTGACAGTCAATATGGGATCTTGCTCTGTGCGAATCAGTTGAGAGGCAGGGGACATCTGGAAGATACGTTGGCGCATGAGATGGTTCATGCTTATGATCATTTGCGGTTCAAGTTGGATCCTTTGGATTTGAGGCATGCGGCTTGTATGGAAATTAGGGCGAGTATGTTGAGTGGGGAGTGTCGCTTCACGAGAGAATTTTTCACGAGGGGGCAGTGGAGTGTTACGCAGCAGTTGCAGGAGTGTGTGAGGAGAAGGGCGGCATTGTCTGTGGCTCAGAGGCCGGCTTGTAAAGACGATGTGCATGCTGCGAGGGTGGTGAATGAGGTTTGGGGGAGTTGTTTTGGGGATACGAGGCCTTTTGATGAGATTTATAAGTAAAAGGCGAGGGAGACAGAGGAAAGAGAAGGCCTTCATGAGGACTTCATGCGGATGAGCAGTACAATGTGCGACGTCTTTGTATGCTGGTTTACAGAAAGACTCAAAGACACGACGAAGAGACTTGGGCTATGGATATGAACTACAGAGCCCTCGTGGGACTACTGGCTCGAAAAATTGAGCCTTCGCGACAACGATCGCCGCCATAAATGACCGGCTACAGCCAGACGCATTTGAAGGACTATTTACACCGGCTTGAGCTGGCGATAATTATCAATCAGCGGCATGCGATAATTTGTGTAACGCTCAATCACGATGACGACACTCTTAGCGAAGGCAACAGCTCCTGCTCGACTGATACCAACTCGACATCTCCGATTTCTGTTTGCACCTCAGCATCCGTCGACAACTGCCCACCATGGCCAAGACAGCACTCATCACTGGTGGGGCAAAGGGCATCGGACGATGTCTGGTACGGCGATTTCTGGAGAATGGCTACAAAGTCTTCTTCGATATCGACTCGACCGAAATGGACTACACTCTGGGAGATCATCTCAAGCAGTACCAGACGGACGATCTCCTTGAAGGTGCCACTTGCAATTTACGAGATGTGCAAGACATACGCAAAAAGGTCGAAACAGCGGTTACTTTGCTTGACGGCAAGATCGATGTGCTCATCAACAACGGAGGCATTTCTTCACCAAAGTGGAGTAACGACATGACGATGCGCGATCCAAAGTCTCTGGAGGAATGGCAAGCGTGAGTTTGTGGGTTGTTGCTCTGCACGAAACAATGTGCTAACGCCACCTAGCTATATCGAGACCAATCTCACTGCTCCTTTCGCAACATCACAAGCCTGCCATCCCTAAATGGAAAACAAAGAAGCAGCCCAGGATGACTCCGAAAGCGCCCCAGGTCCATGCATCATCCACATCGGCTCGTTCCGGGCATTTCAAAGCGATCCAAATCAAGAAGGCTACGCATCATCCAAGGCAGGTCAGCTAGGTCTCATGCACAGCATGGCAATCTCTCTCAAGCCTTTTGGCATTCGCGTGAACTTGGTGGCGCCGGGCCGGATTAAGGTTGCTCATGAGAGCAAGGAAGGCGATGAGAAGGGCTTGGAATGGGCAGAGCTTAACGAAGAGAAGGATGTCGCTGATCATCCCGCGAACCGAGCCGGACGACCAGATGATATCTTCGATGCTGTGTGGTACTTGGTCAATGCGGGCTTTGTTACTGCCCAGGAAATCACCGTGGACGGCGGAGCTACGAAGAAGAAATAGACGAGACTGGCGTTTCTGAGACTATTACGAGGCCATCCAGGCCGTACAGCGACTGACCTGAGCGATCAAAACCCCGGTTCATTCAACCAGAAATACGATCTAAGAACTCAACTCTGTCAAGACAAATGCATTCCTTCAGCCCCAAGGTCATCCTCAAACGATGCAGCAGTCTGTCGATCAAATCCTCATCACAATCTAATGCTTTCCCGAAGATGGTCTAATCCCCCAACGCAATGCACCGGAATAACCCAACTTTCAACATGCAATCTGGAAACGACCCGTTTTCTCCCGCAGCGGCCTTTCTCTACGCCTTGAATTCCACCTCCCTCTTCGCAACACACGTCTGCTGCTTGGTGATCGGATCCGTCTTACAAGTCTGAATCCCTCCACGATTGAATTGGTGCGTATAAGGATCATATGTTTGCGCTCCGTAATAACTGATGGGGTTTCGGTTGTAGTTATAATAGTCTTGACAGTACTGGGGGTCATCATAGCTGGGGCTCATTATTAGCACTGAAGGAGAGGGTGAAGTAGTAAAAGAGGAGAGACATACCAACTCGGCTTATTGAAAGGAGTCACGCCATCCTCACAAAGTCCCACGTATCCCAACTGACACAAATACTGCGCTTGCGCGCGATAGAGCGCATCTTCGGAAACCCAGGAGGGGCCGTCTGGGGCGCGGTTGTTGTCGTATGGCCAGAACTGTTTCGAGTCCTTTGAATTCTTCAGGTTCGCGTCGTTTTGATGTTGCTTTGCGTACTCCATCGCCTTGTCTTGAAGATCTTGGGGGACTTGCTTGATGTCATGAATCTGGGCTTTGTCGGCAGCGTTGGCTTGGTTTTGGGTGTTCTCTGCGTTCTCTGCACGTGGAAGGAGCTGAGCCTGGGTGATGAGTCAGTAAGGTAGGGTTTGTCATATGATCGATTGATGTACCTCAGGTGCGTTGTCAACTGCTGGGACAGCGGCTGCGGTGACAGCCATGAGGGCCAGGATGGTTGCGGCCGCATCGATGAGCTTCATATTGATGACTTGGGCTAGGTGATGGATGTCAAAGTTTTGGCTTGGCTGGAGTGTTGATCCAATGATCGTTTATCGGGGATGTGTTCTTGGGCTTGTATTGAGCTGGGTTTCTTGGTGTTGTCGAACACCGAAAGAGGTCGTCAGTGAGCCAGTTATATACCATCAACGGCTTCATTGTTTTGGACCACGAAGGAAGTATTTTGAGAACATTTTGATCAGCCTCAATAGGGCTAATTTTCCATTCCTCGTCTTCGCAACTGAACGAATCTATTGTTGGTTTGGCTAGCATGGTGCCTCAGCCTTGTTGGCGAAAGCACGAACATGTCGTGCACAGACGACATGCTCTTGCTCGTAGACCACGGACAATTTAAAACCTAATACCGGGAACATCTCCTATCGTCGACCTCGCTGTTCGCTCCTGGTACAATCTGCCTTGGGTGATGGGCTGAGGTGTCAATAAGGTTGCTCCGGCGTCTGGGTACAGGGTATCCTCACGCACATCCAGAACGAATCAAGCCAGGCATATCCCCAAGGGCCGAACTGATTCGCCCACCGAAAAGGTCTATAATGGGCCGACCGTCATCCTCTTCTCGTAATTTGAGTGTTCCTTGCCTCGACAAAAAGTCCAGAGTTTTGAACGTCAGTGAGGCCTCGAACGCAGCTGACTGGCTAGTCTCCACCAATCTCGAGAACTCAGCCTCGCTCTGTCGACCACACGCTATCGTCGGAGCTCGAAGGGCTGGGAGAGAGAGAGAGAAAGAGGGTCGATTGGAAGAGAAGCTCGACTGTTGATCAGGTGCTCCTTTGTGCAGCGCTGCAGCGGTTGAATCGTACCCATCACGGACAAGATGGCACCAAAATTCTTCAAGCACAAACGCACAGATTCGAAATACTACGCCAAAATGGCCATAGAATCCAGCAAAGACACAGCCGTAGAGCGACAGCCATTCTCAAGCTCCGAAACCACTGTCTCCACGAGCAAGTCACGAAAGTCGAGCAGGTCCGAAAAGTCCAGCTTCAATTGTTTTCGTCGACGAAAGCCGGCCGAGAGCGAAGAAGCGCAGGAGTCGGGCAGATCGAAGAAGGACAAGAAGAAGGACCGCGAGGCAGGCTCAGAGAAGTACAACTGGTCGGAGGGACTTCAGTGGTTTTATAGTGGAGCGCATATGCCCGGGTACTTCATCATATGAGATGGGCAGAGTGGTGATGTGAGCCGTGGGTAGACAGCTGAGAGTTGTCAGCCTCTATTGAGAGCCATCGGAATGATCTTGAGGGCAAGATTTCTGTTGATAGGCACTTCCTTCATCCTTTTTCAGGAGCAAATCAATCTCGGGCATGCTGTAGGTGATGTAGAAGCGTGGACTTCAAGCAGACTGATAACGACCTCCTCGAGGCTACTCGCCCAAGGCTGCCTGCCTCGTAGTCCTCTTTCTCAAAGCTCGCTTTTGGTCCGCGAGCCGCTCCATAGCCTTTTGAACTTCCTTCTTCTCGGCTTTCCTTAGAGCGCGCTCGTGTCGGCGATCAGCTTTCCGCCGCTCTTCTCGCTCCTCCAGTATCTCTCCGTGGTCAATTCTCTCCTCGATTACCCGTCTTTCCCTTAAGCTGGCCTTTGTGAAGAGGTCTTCTGCTGGAACGTCATCTTTGGCCAGAACGTGTCGTGGCGCATGCTTCATCGCCATTCTTGATTTTTGCGCTACCATGCGCTCTCTTTTCTGCCTTGAGTCCCTCACTTGCGCAGAATCTACCGGAAGACCCCAGACTGTGACATCCTGATGAAGCATTTCGTGAAGCAGCAGTGCATCAACCTGTAGAACCAATGGCTCTTCTCCGCTCTGCAGCTTTGGGTTATTGCGTATCTGATCCAGAGTCCCGCGTTCCCACGTGGCATCCTGAGGTGTTATTGGATGACTCCACCACATCGTGGCAAACGCTGTCAAAGACATCCCCATTATCCACATGAAACACGACGTACACTTTCCTCTCCTGTCAAGCGGCCAATCTTCGCTCGACCGTAGAGTACTGAAGATACATTGGGAATTGTCGCATGTCCGCATTTCGCCAATATGTCGCGTAGTCCCTAGATATACCTTGATAGGCTGAATGCTGACTGGATAGGCCCATGCATCGTCAAAGACGGTCGCGGCGAGACGTTGAAGTTTTGAAAGATTGGCGAATGCATTCAGGTGTCTGTCCAGACCGTCGTAGATGTCATGAGGAGGTAGTGACAACGTCTTCAAGTTCTTCGCCCAGCCTAGTTCAGTCCGAATTCGACGAGTTTCCAACTTTCGAATATACATATTGGACTGACGCATTTGCCATAATTCCAGAGACTGAATCTGCTCAAGGCCAGAACATGGAATGTCCTCCAGAGTCTTCGCCATCTGCAGGCGATCGACAAAGACGAATGTGTTCTTGTTCCAGAAGAATGGTGATGCTTCTCTGTGGATTTGCTTGTTCGCCCTCAGTAATCCGAGTCCTCTCTGACGAATGCATCGAGATCTGCACTCCAAGTCCGGAAGGGCCTCGGTGCTGTATTCCCCACGCTCGAGCTCGCTGAGACAGATGAAGGGAGGTTTCTCGGCGGCGGCGTTGCGGTCGTAAAAGGGACAGCCTGGCCTGTGGCGTTTAGACATTAGAGGAGCTTCGACAAGTGCCAGTTCCCAGATCACATCTCGGAGTTCTCGGGGGAGGTCCAGAATTTTCGGCAGGACTGTGATTCTAAGAATCCTCATTGCTCTAACGAGCGAGGTGGGTGAAGATGCCATATCCTCGGGCATGGGTAGTGAGTGAGTCGAAATTGGCGAAGACTTGCGAGTATGGCCAGCGGAAGAGGTGAAGTTGTAGCTGAAGAACTAGATACGCATGTTGAGCATAATGAGATTTGAGAATCATATCGTGCGGTGTTGAGGACAATCTCGGTGTCCTCAAACGCAGGTCTTTGAGAAGCTTTGTGGTATACGCTGTCTTGGGACGCTCTCGCCCAACCACAGCGACAGCGATTACCAGATTGCATTCTGAGCGCCCCCTTCAACTGGGGATTTCACTGCAGTGTTCGCGTATTCAGCTTCTCAGCTCGCAACTGCACTGCATTTGCGTTTCCATCAGCCCTGCTCTGCAACCTAGGCAGGCCCTTGGTGTTATGGTGAACCACGTTGAGGATAGTGTATCCACTTGTTCATGCATCGTAATCCTCGTTCACGACGAACTTCCGGTGGATCTCGAGGAAGTCCATAAGCAACGACCGACCATGCGTCGGAGCCGGCAGAAGGCATCGTGACCACATGTTCGCCAGAGCTGGAGTGTGTGACCTTGCCGTCACCTAATGCATCTTTTGCAATGTGAAAGAGGTGAGCGTACCAATACGGGCACTGAGGGCATAGCCTGATATGCCTATCAGGTTGTCCTGTCGTTGACTTGCATTCTTCACACCAGTACACCCAGCCACCGTCCGTTGGTTCTTGTGCGCTGCACTTTCCTGTAGCACACGGTGGTGCTGGGATGGATCTAAGCACAGAAACCAGCGGATGTGCGACGTGCGTGTCGATGAGAATAGAGAAGTTAATGAGCCGCGATAGATTTATACTCTGTAGAGATGGAAGGACCATGCGACGCTGTCGTAGCGCGTTCGGATAGTCGGGGTTGAAAAATCTGGGAGGTAGTTGCAGCCTCTCCAGATGTGGCAGTCGCTGCAGCTGCTCGAACAACGGCTCTCGAAAGTCGCCAACAGTATTGTTGGCACCCCGTGAAGCATGTGTTCGAAACTCATCGAGCACGATACCGCGGATTTTGATCAGTTGATTTTCGGGAAGAGCCTCCAGGGTGCGGACGATGCTGATGTGATCCAATAAATAGAAGTTGCCAAAACTAAACGGCGAGGCCTCGCGCGATATGAGCTTGCTCACGCGCAACAATGACAGCCCCTGCCGGCGGATGCATTGCTCCTTACACTTCTCGTGATGCACCTCGAGAGTGTTCCTGCGACGGTTCTCATGGTACCAGGCGCCCTGGGCTGGAACTCCTGGGTTTGTGGCATTCTGAGTGTAGAAATGACATTTTCGCTTGTGTTTCCGGGCCAGCAGAGGCGGTTCAAGGAGCGCGTACTCCCATATCGTGTCTCTCAACTCTCGTGCAAGTTCTAAAAGTGCGCAGCGCTTGGCAGCGCTCGAGACTTCCAGCGCATCGAAGTTCGTCGTGAGGGAGCCCGCGGCATCCCTTTCCGCAGAAATGTTCGCTTCCTTTGTGAGCGCTGCCGTCACGGTGTGAGTTCCTCTAAGAACCGCAAATTGCACGACCGGGTAAAGCGACACTTTGCGCAGATCAAAATCGGTATGGTGCGTACAGCCTCTGGGGAGACCAGTCACAAGCTGCGTGATGACCTTCTCTGAAACCTAAAGCTTCCACGACAGCCATAACTTCTTGATCGCCCTCTCGCGACATTGCAATGCATTCTGTGTGGTCGTACTGCTCGGAAAGAAGAGCTCGAACAAGCATAGCACTTCAATTCAGACATGCCTGATGGTCTCGATATTCTCCGTTACGATGCGGTTGGCACACGCCAAATTCTCGTCGAGAAAGATGTCGATATTCGTTACTTTGATGTCACGTAGCTGGCAGTTCTTTGACGCTGTTGCTCGAGGAGCCGCTGCATACGGAGACACTTCATCGCTCTCGCTCGCAATTGAGTTAGCACGGCGCGCAGAGAAGAGCATTTTGGACTGGCAGACCGACCATCTGATCCGTTCCGCCTATTTCTCTATGTCGCAAATCTCAAGCTTGAGTGCTCTGAAAAGCACTTTATGTAGGGCTCGAGCGCCTTGGTGAACTCTGGCTCTAATGAGAACTCCATATCGCTATCATCTGCAGCGTGTTGGTTGCGAAGTCCGCCAAACGGCTCTCGTTGTGCGGAATCTGCAAGTCTGTCAGAGTATAGGTTTTGAGCGCTTTACCAAGGTAAGTCATGTCGGAAAGGTGAGATGCATTTTGCTCATGAAAGCTCGTTTTATCCACGGTCAAGATTGGACTTGTTACACAGCGGCGCTGTCTTTCGCAGTCGCATCCTTGATACTAATTCCCACTCCTTGCTTTGTGTCGAGATGCTCATCTGGGTCCACGCCATCGATGCTCGTCTTTGCAATCACATGGCCGGCAACTGCAACCTCGCCATTATCAATGCCATCAGCGAAAGCTTTGCGCTTGGGCATAAGGTATCGGACATCGATATATCGTAGCACACAAGTCATGCCGATACACAAAATCCAGATGGCGATGCAGGATTGCCATGCGTACTTATAATACGGGGCTTGGCTTGCTGGCCAGATAAGTACCTGTGACCAGGCTGATATACCGTAGTAGGATGCAATCGCCACTCCAACAACCAGACTTCGCGCTTCCGGATCCTGTGGGATTAAGTCTGACAGCCAGGCCATGATGAGGGGGGCAGTTCCAAGACACATGTAGTTGATGAAGTAGCTGGCGTACGCGGCCGAAAGTGGTACCGAGGTTGGGTGGCTGGTCCATATCGACATAATGATGCATGGTATCAAGCATATCACGCCTTGTGCAACGATCAGAAGCCAGCGAGTCTGTAGAACATCCGAAAGAATAGCCCAGATCCAGACAAAAGCGACATTGATGGCACTCCCTCCAATAGGAATCACGTTCACGTCCTCAGTCGACCATCGGCGTGAGCCGTCGGCGTTCTTGATTGACTTCAGAAAGAGGCTGAAGTAGTTGTAGCCGTATGTGGCGAGGACAATTCCAGCATACAAGACCGCGATGAAGTAAACGACCCAGGATGAAAAGGTCCTCTTCGCTGAAGCCCATGTGACAGGCTTCGCCTCGGCTCTTTTGTGTCGGAGAAGTCGTCCGATGGCAAGCTCCTGGTCGTTTCGGCTGAACCAGAAAGCTCTTGGGTTGCGTTTGTTTGGGTAGTCTGGCAACATTACAACCCCTAAAAAGCCCCAGACTACCGTAATGATCGCATTGATCACAAACAGCCTATAAACCGTCAGCTTCGAAGGACAGCAGATTCGGATAGGCTCTCACCAGCGCCATCCCGCTAGTCCAGAGTGGCCGTCCATGGTTGCCATAATTGCCGCCTGAAGAGCGCCTGACAGCATGTTCCCGACAGCCTGACAGGAATGGTAGAATCCCATTCTCTTCGCCACCTCTAGGGGAGTATACCAGTGCCTGGGTCCAATCAGCGCTGCATCCAGAAAGCCTTGAGCAATATGTCGACTTACATGAACAGAGTCATCATGCCTGGCCATGCGCTACTTTCAAAGGCACCTAGAAACACACGTATGATGTAGACTTGCTTCGCGCTGGTCACCATCGCCATGAGCCCAGTCAATACCCCCCAGCCAATTTCGAGACCCGGCAGCCACAAAGACGGTCGTACGTATGTCATAATGACCTGGGAAGGTATCAACATAACGCAGTATGCGACATTGAAGGCGGTTGTGAAGTAATTGAGCTCGTTGCCGTAAAGATGCAGATCCTCTTGCATGCCCTGATGGCAGTCAGTATGTTTGACAATCGCGGATGGATTTTGAGGCATCCCATACGCTGACATAGGCATTGTTAATGTTCTGCTGGTCGAGGTACTTGATGACTTGACTGATACAGCCAAATGTCATCAGGAAGATATCGAGCCGTCGCACAAACGCCTTCTCTTCCTTCGTTCGCTCCGGTGTTGGTGCCACGAGCGCCAGCGACCTTCCAAACAACTTCATGGCGGCGGTTGACTCTCGCGAAGGAGGGACAGGAAGGCGAAAATGCGAACTGCTGAGGAGACAACATGGTACCTATAGTTGCCACCTGATAGCGCGCGGCTAATCCTCTGCATGATCAATGCGATCTTGTACTGCAACATTGGCCGAAGGAGGGGTGTTGCGATGCGTCGTCCTGCGAAGATCGGCGTCTTGGCGTCCGGCAAGGATGCAGATAGCAGCGATAGGCCTGCCCCGGCCAATTCTCAACGGAAACAGTAGCCTCGTAACGGAAACAGAGGCAAGATTTCTTGAACAACGGCCCGTTGCCATTGACGGATGCTAGAGAAGACTCACCTGTTCCAAGACCCGAGCATTGGCGATCTATCCACCTTTTGTGATACAAGAAGCTTTGGGATTATCATATTACAGCAATGGCTCCTCATGCGACAGACAGCCTGGAGGTATCGTTACAGGACCGATCTAATGAAGTCGAGAAAGTGGAGAACATCGGCTACAGGTCTCTGCCGGTAGCAGATCCGTGTCTCTCACTTTGGCATCGGACCACGAGAGCTTTCGAGCATCTACATGAGAACGAGGATACGCCAGTTCCAGCAAAGTCGAAGTTCGTAATTATCGGTAGCGGCCTGTCTGGATCTCTGACCGCGTTCTCGTTGATAGAGAATGGCGTTCAAGGGGAGGATATTGTGATACTCGAGGCTAGAGAGGCCGTCTCTGGTGCATCCGGAAGAAACGCCGGCCATGTGAGACCGGATGCTTTTCGTGGCTTCGCGGCATATGCTCGTATCCATGGCGAAGGACAAGCCAGGAAGATTGTCGAAAACGAGAAGCTGGTCTTCGAGAGAGTCGACGCATTCGTCAAAGAGCACGAGGTGCCCTGCGATTTCAACTCGACCACCACATTCGATGTCTGCCTCACACCCGAATTTGCAGCGTATGAGCAGGAGAGCCTCGAGGCATATAAGGCGGCGGGCGGAGATGTTTCGCACGTCAAATTTTTCGAGGGAGAAGAGGCCAGATCCCAAACGAAGGTTGCAGACGCGATTGCTGCATACGAATGGCCTGCAGGGTCAAGTCATCCAGCAAAGCTTGGCCAATTCCTGCTCAAAAGGCTGATTTTCAAAGGAGTCCGCTTGTACACGCACTGTCCGGCCACAGAAGTCACGGAGCACACCTCCGCAAGTAGCCAAGACTGCTCAAGATGGGACGTTCAGACTCCCAGAGGGACCATCGATGCAGAGACTCTGGTACACTGCACAAATGCATATGCCGCATTTCTCCTGCCAGAGCTCGCCACATTCGTGACACCCAATCGAGCGCAAGCCCACTCTTTCGTGCCTGGTCGCGCACTGAGTGGATCTAATGCGCTGAAGAGCACTGCATCTTTGCGATACGATCTCAAACATTTCTTCTCCTTCATCCAACGAGAAGGCGACGGAACTGTTGTTTTTGGCACCTCCCGAGAGAATCCAGAGTGGAGCCAGGAGACCAAAAAGTCGATTGTGAGCTTCGACGATACTGCGTACAACCAAGAGGCTGCAGACTCGGCTGCGCGAGCTTTCAAAAAACTGTTTCCAGAAACCAGGAGCAAGATCGTAAGGCACGGTGAAGGGCCTGAACACTACTGGTCAGGAATTATCGCCATGACACCAGATTCAGTTCCCATGGTGGGCGAGGTTGAAGGGAAGCCAGGTCAATGGATCCTTGCTGGCCACAATGGTAGGTCTTGGCCTTCTCCTTGATGATTTGCTCAGGCGGCATAGCTAACCCTTGATGTTTAGGTCATGGAATGGCGCGTATCTGGACCTGTGCCCCAGGGTTGGCAAAATTGATGTTGGGAGAGCCATGGTCAGCGACTGGGCTGCCCGAATGCTTCCAGTATAGTCAAGCTAGACTAGACCGAGCGGCGAAGCAAAATGTGAAGAGTGTATGGTAAGAAAGACGCCATTGTTTTGAGGACGCGAAAGAATAGGATTCGGGAAGAAGTTTGGCCGCTATCCGCGAGCACAGACCACAGCCAAGAATCATCATCTTCGTGGCGTCATGAATCAAGCATCGCCATTCTATGGCTTGGTATGCTTGGCCTGAAGAGCATCGTCCAGCCAGGCGATACCTCAGCTCTACTTCCTATGCACGTCATGTAATTCATATTCGAAAGTGATCACGCGACAATACTTTTACGTGTTCTGTACAACGCCGCCTCCGCCGCTAGATACGCCGAGAGCTTCCAGAAGGCCAGTTCAACCGAGGTTCATCTTCAATCTGCGATCATTGCTCGGGCTCACGAAGCACCATCACGGCCATGATCGAGCTGTCAGAGACTCAGCATTTCAGGCAACAAGCGGAAGAGCATCGAATAATCGTCAGAAACAGCTTCCTCTAAGAACCCCAGCAGATGAGGTGAAGAAAGACCATGTTTAAACTTCCCTTCCAGACCCTTCCTTCGATCCATCAAAACCCAATCTCAAAAGCCAATTAGCCGAGAGCTGTACGAACCACCGCCCGCACCTCCACTCCACTCTTCCACCTGTTTCTCAGGAATTTGTTTCCCTTACACTCACCCACGCCGCTTATCTCTTCAGCTGATACCACGCTGACAGCACCAATTTTCCCGATTCGTGCATTGGCAGCTCATGGATTTCGTCACTGAATTGTTTTGCCTCTTGCTCAAAGATATCCGATAAAGAAGGGCACGCTTCGCTTGAAAACATTCGAAGGGACTGATTTTGGTCTGCGAGGCCGACCATGTCGGAGCAGATCACCAACAGAGAGGCGACGGACGCTGCGGCGTTGGCTGTGCTCGGCAAGAAGCAGGTCCTCAAACGGCGATTTGGTTTGCTTACGCTGTTTGGGTTTGCAGTGTGCGAGCTGATTACCTGGGAGGTGAGCATTATACACGAATCGATGTGTATTCTGCACATGAAGTGACTTTCTGATATAGACCGTACTGGCACTCTTTAGCCAAGCCTTCGACAATGGCGGCCCAGCAGGCGCAGTGTACGGCTTCATCATTGCCTGGTTCTCAACCATGTCAGTCTACACAGTCATATCTGAGCTAGCTTCCATGGCACCCATTGCCGGTGGCCAGTACTACTGGGTCTACATGCTTGCTCCGCCGAAGTGGAAGACTGTCTCCAGCTACGTCACTGGATGGCTTACGACTTTGGCCTGGATCGCGACTGTAGCGACAGAGACGCTGTTCGCTGGAACGATGATCCAAGGAATTGTACAGCTGGACAGACCCGACTACGACTCGAAGATGTGGCATGGCACTCTGCTGACATGGGCCGTCATTCTGGGATGCATATTTATCAACGTGGTGATACCAAACTGGCTTCCACGTTTCGAGATCTTCATCTTGGTCCTTCACCTCGCAGGATTCGTGGCAATCATAACCACTCTTTGGGTCATGACTCCCGAGATTGGCTCCAACGCATCTGTCTGGTTGACTTCTCAGAATGAGGGAGGCTGGCCTACACAAGGCCTGTCGTACTGCGTGGGCTTTCTCGGGAACGTGGCAACTTTCGTCGGCGCAGACGCGAGTGTGCACCTGGCTGAAGAAGTATCGAATGCTGCTATCACCATCCCACGAGCGATTCTCGGAGCCATGCTCATCAACGGCTCAGTTGGCTTCGCCATGACCGTGACAATCTTGTACTGCCTCGGTGATCCTCAATCTGTGCTGGAGAGTGCGATCGGCTTCCCGTTCATCCAGATCTTCTACAATAGCGTCTCCAGCAAGGCAGGCGCTACCGTCATGACAGCAGTTGTGCTGTCGCTGACATGGGCATGCGCTACCGGAATCACCACCACGGCCTCTCGCATGCTATGGTCTTTCGCTAGGGATAGAGGTCTGCCTTTCTCTCGGTTTCTGGATAGGGTTGACCCGAAGACGAAGATCCCAGTGATGGCCGTCTTGACCGTCACCTTCATCGCGGCTCTCCTGACTCTCATCTATATCGGGTCATACACTGCCTTTAACGATGTGATCAGCTTGACCATTACCGGCTTCTATGGCTCGTACCTGGTACCTTCATCCTTTCTGCTCTACCACCGCATCAAAGATCATGTCAAACCTCACGGATTTGATGCAGAGACTATAGCCACCGGTGGCTCAAATCCAGGTATCGGCAAGCCTCTCTCAGCTTCTGCCGATGAAGACAGCGACGCTGTTGAAGTTGCGCGTGCTCAACTAGTTCGGGGCCCTTGGCACGTTCCAGGTATTCTTGGTATCGCCAACAACATCTACGCCTGCATGTACATGGTGTTTGTGATCTTTTGGTCAGTCTGGCCTCCTTCGACTCCAGTGACGGCTTCGACGATGAACTATTCGGTGGTAGTAACGGGTGGTGTTATGATCTTGAGCGCGGTATGGTACTATGTCGGTGGTAAGAAGCAGTACAAGGGCCCGCTCATCGATGACGAAGTTGCTGCTGTTATGAGGATTGGGTCTGTGGTGTCAGTGAAATGAAGACGCATCGCCCTGGCCTTGCGAGCAGTCATCAATTCAAATCAAATCTCCCACCAAAAGTTGACTCGCCCCTTGGCCTGAGCTTGTTTTGGTGAAGTCACTTCCACTCCCACGTACAACATTTCGAGCCGTAAATGACTACTTTTTCATATCATACGCGCATCACCCGGAGTGCCGCGTTTCGTCTTTGACAAAGAAAGAGCTGTGCTTCCCAGTGAGACGACTTAGGCCTCCAGAAAGAGCTGTGAAATATAGCCCGGCGTGGCCATATACACTGCGTTCCTGGGACAGATCGAAAGATGAGATATAGACCAGCGTATCACCGATCTCCTGGCCGACCATCTTCGTGATATCTCAAGTCATGACCGCTGGTCTACTAAGAGCCGCGCGTCGTCGCGTCTAGCAACGCGAATCGTCCTCGGCCACTCGGGCAGTGGCTTGGACAGGATTACTCCGAGGTGCGAGGTTCTCTTGATTGGAGATGCCAACACCCAGACGTCGAGACTCTGCGAGGAGACGAGACGCGTCTCGCTCAATTCGAGAATCTCAAAGACCTTGAGATTTCTGGGAAGATCCACTTCGAGTTGGAGGGCTTCTCTGCCACGCGGAGGGTTTTCCGAGACGCGAAGATCGACTCCGGGATGACAATGTACTCGAGAGGCAAGTCCGACAGCTTCGTGGAACACAAGTATGAGCAAGACCAAGTCTTGAGTTGGAGAATTCTCTCTTGCATGTTGCTCGGCTGCTTCTCGGAATGGCACGGGTCTTGGCCTGAATGGATGTTCAAACTTCCTCTGGACTTCACCTCTTGGGTCGCATGTATAGCGACACTCCATTGCTCTCAGCGCACGCATACCAAGCCTCATATACGCCCATAGTAGCGTGTCGCGGCTCATGGGTCTTCGTCAAGCCGTCTTCAACAAACGGACGACTTACTCTTGGAGGATCTTTCTCCCTTGAAAGCTCTTTCGAATTCTTGGCGCAAAGCACGACATCCCTTTCCACGTGGATGTTGCATACTGTCCCAACGCCCGGGTCGTCGCTTCGACACTCTTGAATGCACGATCAGAAGCGCCTTAAGCGCCTTTCTCAAACCGGCTTGCAACTACCCTCGCTGCCAAGTGCCCGCCAATGCGATAAGATCGTGTCCATCCTATCGAGTCGCTTTGTGCTGGCTTGGGAGGCATGTCCGCCAACGCTGCCACGACCGCCATGCTTTGCTAGGGACACAAAGGGACGTCCTGCTCTCATACGCTTGGCTATGGCGTAAGTGCAGAGTTTTGAGTGTTGGAACGAGATCTGCCGCAACGTGTATGCCATGTGGGAGGAATATATAGGTACAAGGTCCTGTAAGTCATGACTTAAGTGCGTTATCTCATTACTACGGTTTCCTGCTCCGAGTTCTGCTTTCTCCGCGGCTATGGCATCAACGAGCGAGAAAATTGCACCCACTGCTGGGCTGGAAGGCAAAGATGTCAAGTTCGGCGTAGATACTACAGAAGAACCAAGGTCTGAAGGCTCGATCCGCTCCTCTGAGCTTGTAGAAGGCGACTATGGCTCGGACGGGAATCATGTCTTCGCGGATCCGAAGGTTGCGGACTACTGGCGAGATCTCTACGAGAAGGCGCAGTACGAAGGTCGGCATCGTTTTGATCCACACATCACCTGGTCAGCCGACGAAGAGAAGAAGCTGAAGAGAAAGGTAGGTTCACGGAGCCTTGAGTAAAAGAGCTTCCTGACGATCTTGGCAGGTCGATCTACGGATCATGATATGGTGCTGGATGATGTTTCTCGCACTAGATTTGAATCGCAGGAACATTAATAGAGGTAGGCCCATCTAGCCAAACTTGACCAACATCAGCTCACATTGCATTTAGCCATCTCTGATGACATGCTCGAGGAGCTGGGTATGACGACAAACGACTTCAACTACGGCCAAACGATCTTCTTGGTCTCCTTCCTCGCAGCCGAACTGCCTTCAGGTCTCATCTCGAAGAAGCTTGGTCCGGACATCTGGATTCCATTCATCATCGTCGCATGGTCTGTCGTTTCACTCTCGCAAGTTGGCCTGAAGAACAAAGCCGGCTACTACGCCATCCGCTGCCTGCTCGGACTTTTCATGGGCGGCTTCATCCCAGATACAGTGCTTTACATCACCTACTGGTACAAGTCGAAAGAGCTACCGATCCGACTGTCTTGGTTCTGGACCGTGCTGTCGACTTGTAATATTATCGGTAGCTTGCTAGCTGCCGGCATTTTGCAAATGCGAGGTATCCAAGGCTGGTCTGGATGGCAATGGTGAGATTCTTGACCGACTCCTATCCAAAAACCTTGCTAATCTAAGCAGGCTTTTCCTGATCGAAGGTCTTATCACCGCCATCGTTGGTATCGCCTCTTGGGGTCTCATGCCCGCCAGTATCTGCCAGACACCAGGCTGGCTGCGTGGAAAGAAAGGCTGGTTCACCGAGCGTGAAGAGAAGATCCTTGTCAACAGGCTGCTGCGCGATGATCCTTCAAAGGGAGACATGAACAATCGACAAGCCGTCACTCTGGACCGACTCTGGCGAGCCATCAAGGATTACGACTTGTGGCCTCTCTACCTTGTTGGATTGACGACCTACATCCCGCCAAGCCCTCCACAAAACTACCTATCCTACATCCTTCGACAGATGGGCTTCTCAACCTTCAACGCCAACCTCCTCACAATCCCATCGCAATTCCTCTTCGGCGTCAACGTAAGTCCCTCCACCCACCCAATATCCACATAAAACACTCTAACACCTCCTCCCCCAGCTCCTCATAATCTCCCGTATCTCCGAATACCTCAACGAACGCGCCCTCATCTCCTCAACCTCCAACATCTGGATCTTCCCCTTCCTCGCCTCCCTCGTCGCCCTAGGCGGCTCCGCCTCCTCCTGGATCCGCTACGCCCTCCTCACAGGCCTCCTCTCCTACCCCTACTGCCACGCCATCCTCGTAGCCTGGAACTCGCGCAACTCCAACTCGGTTCGCACCCGCGCCGTCTCCGCCGCTCTCTACAACATGTTCGTACAAACCGGAAATATCATAGGCGTGAATATATATAGGGAAGATGATCGGCCGTATTATGTGAGGGGGAATAGGATATTATTTGGGATTTGTTGTTTTAATATTGTGTTGTTTGTGGGGGTGAAGTATTATTATGTGGGGAGGAATCAGAGGAGGGAGGAGGCGTGGAAGAAATTGACGGGGGAGGAGAAGGTGGAGTATGTGCAGAGGACGAAGGATGAGGGGGCGAAGAGGTTGGATTTTAGGTTTGTGCATTGATGATGAGGGAGGAAAGGAAAGGGGAGGTGTTATGTGTGAAGGGTACGGAGGGTATTTCGAGTTTTGGGTTGATAGATTAGGAAAAGGACATGAAAGCTCTTGCGAGAAATGCGAGCTCATGTGCGCAGTGCTGTTCCTCGTCCTGTTCGTTTTTCAATGCTCCGCCTGAAAACCCCTATCTCTGCTCGCAGCATCGCCTACACCGCGTCAATAAATGCATCAGTCGGTTGTACTGTCTATCCAACGCCACTCCTTCATGTACATTACCACCATGTTCTTGCTGTATCCGCCGTGCTGTGTTCCCAATGCCTCACTCGTTTCCAGGCTCTGCCTCCCAATCCCTGAACATCTGTTCAATGTCCTTGAACCTCACAGGCTTAGTCATGAAAAGGTCAATGCCACTGCCATAGGCCTCTTGTCTCGCTTGCGGAGACGCGAGTGCTGTTAACGCCACAATCATGGCGGGTTTGAGTCCGTTCGATCGCTCATATGCTCGAATGCGGCGTGTAGATTCTATGTGGTTGTTAGGTGGCTGTTTAGAAAGATGGACGGTTGGTGAGAAAGAACTTACCGAGTCCGTCCAGCACCGGCATTGTGATATCCATGAAGATGACGCTTATGGGCAACGAGTTGCTGTCGGGAGAGGGCGATGCTGGAGAACCGGCTCGCGGATGAGAGTGCTGATAAGCTTCAAACGCCTCGAGACCGTTGGTTGCACCCACTTGCTGTCGAGAGAGCTTCGCCATATACCGCTGAAGGAGGATGAGATTCACCGGATTGTCGTCCACGAGGAGAACAGAAGATTCTGCCTTCTCAATCGACGGCCTTTTTGATGCTGAAGATTTAGGTCTGGTAGGCATTGGAAACTCATGCGGAGTCCCCGATGCAGAATCCGCAGGAGTGCCAAGCGACGCGATCCAACTCATGTCCGACTGTTCGCTGAATGGTGTCGGTGTCATATCCGGACTTCTCAACATAACGCCTCCCACGCTGGAATCAGAGCCCTGTTGGCTTATAGATCGCGCTGGCTTATCCAGACACGTAATGAGTGATTTCATTAACTGTTTCGGGCCAATTGGCTGTGATATGACCGTGACTTGTGTCATAGTCCGAGCTGCGATGGATGCAGTTGATCTGGAAGATGAGACTGAGTCGCAGACCACTATACAGGGGCTATTTTCAACGTCCGTCCTGGTAGAATTATCCATCTCGGCGCCAGCGCGGGCGAACCTCTCGGCAACGAGGTAGATGTCGGGTTGGGCTCCGATAGCAGTGTGCTTTACCATACCAACGTATTTGCAAACGGCTTCGGTGGATGACCGCATAAGGTTGGAGGCTTCTGCCGACCTGGCTATTTGGCCGGTCGAAGCGTCAAATCCAAGTAGTTCAAATGTCAGCCCTTTTACGCGACTGGCATCTTCGGAAACAATCAGATCTCCTTCTGAGAGCTTGCCCGGAGACAACGGGAGGGAGACTTTGACGCTTGTACCAACATCTTTCTTGCTCTGAACGTCGATGACGCCGCCCATCTCCTCGACCAGGGCTCGGACCAGGCTGAGACCCAGCCCTGTTCCCTGCGCGAGATCGTCTTCTTGGTTGAAAGCCTGCCAAAGACCATGCTTCAAATACTCTTCGCTCATGCCCCTTCCGGAATCGGTACAATCTATCTCGACCCTAGCGGATCGACCTTTTGGTGGATTTTTCTCCATCGCCAATGTAACTTTGTAATAGCCTCCAGCGTCTGTGTACTTAATGGCATTTGCTGTAAGATTTTGGACGATTCTGCGGAATGCTCCTGCGTTCACGTGGAAGTTCCATCCTCCAGAAGGGAGATTGCGTGTCTCAACGTCGAATATGACCTTCAGCGGCTCATTGTTAGCGGCATCGGAGGCGACTGCCTGGAGTTCCGGCGATTTCGTGCGAGTTGCTGGGGTCGGCGTATTCCACATTAAGCTGCTAAGAATTTCTTCGGCAAGCTCTGCCAGATCATGTACAGGTTCAGCGGACGTCGTGGATTGTTGGCGGCCACGTCGTTTCGAATTGGCGTGACCAGTTGTTGCATGTGATGTCGCGTGTGCATGCTCCAGAAGGTTATTTATTATGTCAAGTAGAGATCTTCCGCAAGTGTCAATCATCTGTACCATCTGCTGTCGGGGCTCTGCTGAGTCTTCGTCCTCGTCCTGGAGGAATTCCACGCTGCCCAGTATACCATGCAACGGAGACCTCAATTCGTGGGAGATGGAGGAGATAAAGCTAGCCTTCGACTTGGCATCTGCTTGCATGTCGAGTCGACCAGTCTCCGCCATCACTACATCGCAGAACGCCGAGATGTAGTTGAGGTCTTCCTGGTACGAGAACAGTCGAGTCGGAATATAGGACCACACGAGACAAGCCGCGAAAGGCCGTCCTCTAGAAGCATCGTACATCGGCATGATCGCGAAGGACCGAATCCGAGGAAATAGTTGCAGAATCTTACGGGGATCTGAAGATTCGCCGCGCTTCCTCTTTCTAGTAGGCTTCGAGTCTCTTAGATCATCTTTGTCACTGGGGCCTGTGTCCGTTGAGGCAGCGGAGTCTTTGTCGGAATGGTCGGAGGAGGATATGGTCTCGCCACCCTCTCCAAAATTGTATATCTTGCCATGCGGAAATCGACGCAACAACGAGCGGAGAAACTTCTCGGGCATGTCGCCGTGCGAAATTTCTTCATCATGGTCATCGTTCTTGTCGTACGCAGCAGCCAGATATCTGCATAGCTTGAGGTGAGTAGTGGCGCCACTCTCTGTCCAGACCTGTGTCGCTTGTTCTGTGCTGCTGCTGTGTCAAGTCAGTACCTTAAGCTCGTGCGACGTGGAAAGCACGATGATGGGCGACAAATCTCGTTGCCTGCGTCTCGTAGTGCGCCACGCTCTGAAGTCACGCTAGGCGCGACGATAGCGGCGTAGAAGATCGAAACGATTAATAGTGAAAGACCTTGGACTCGAGTGTCACTCCATCATGCGACGTAGGTCTATGCTCGCATCGTCGCGCTTGGTATGCTTAGGATGATCCACACAGAAGAAGGGCAACGAGATTTGTCACCTGCGCTCGGGATGGTTGCGGCTTCACTTACCCAGTCAAACTAACAGATCCGTGACCTGAACTGGAATCGCTCGCATTAGCGGAGCCGGGACTTCGCAAGCTGCCAAATTCGCCTGACGAAGCGTCTAAAAACAGCACACCGGCCATACTCATGCTCTCTTGGACCAGGCACGCAGCGCGTTGAAAAGCCTGGCTAATGTCAGCAGAGATGGTATCCTGTTGCAATTGATTTGCCGTAACGTCCATCTCTGTGCGAGGTTTGGTAGGCCTCGCTTTCCGCTGCTTGAAAGTGCACTTCGAGTTGGAGTGTCCGGTTTTCGGATCGTCAGACCCAGACCCAGCTCCAGTGGTGTTCTTGCGCGGCAGTGCTTTTTTCTGGGAACTCAGAAGCGAGCGATCGAATAGGGCATCTCGCGCATTGTCCCTACGCTCTGTGTTGCTAGCGGTGTTCAAAGCATGCGTGCGTGATGAAGCTCCAAGACCTCGACTCTGGACGGCTTGCCTATGAGCATATCCGTCAAGTTCCTCTCCTTCATGTGCATCGTCGTCCAGGAGGCTGGCCTTGCCTTCAATGAAGCGAGAAAGTCCGGTAATCAACCGAGTGCCACGCACATGAAGCCTGTGAGTTCTCCTCAGTTCTAGGTGCGCCATGATACTGGTTGCAATGTCCCTCATTGCCCTATGCTCCTGATGGGTTAAGCCAGTCGTCCTTGGTCGGTCGTCCAGCAAGGAAAGTGTACCTATCGCGAAGCCACCTGGACTAAGAATCGGCACGCCAATGTAGCACCGCACATTCGGCTCTTCGGTCACATAAGGGTGATGAGAGTAGCGTGGATCGTGCTGGAGGTCCAGAATGCAGAGAATAGCATCATCTGCGCCCGTGCCTCCTTGCCCTCTCGACCTCCTCGCAACGCGAAGAGTCTCACTCGACCAGTCATCGGTGCGGGGCAAGATGTCTGTGCCAAAGAACATGGCGTCGCCGGCGGCATGGTCGGAGTCCTGCTGAAGACTCAATGTCGGAGTGGCTTCGGCAAGAATGTACTGGTGAGTTTTGGAAAAGAGCGATATGAGCGCTCTTTTCGCGTTGAGACGGAGAGCGACCAATTGAGCGAAAGCAGTCAAGGATACATCGGTGGAGGAGATGGCGATATCGCCCTCTTGGGCAGCCCGCAGGCCCAACACGGCCTCCGCATATCTGTCTCTGAGTAAGCATTGTCGCAAAGACGAGTATATAGTAGGTGGAGTTCCTGCGGGATAGCTGATGGTGACCCCAGGACAGTGATGGTGACTTCAGGCCAGTGGTAGTGGTAGAGAGAAAGGACTCACCTCCGGAATTCACGTTCACGACGCGAGCCACTGGCGCTGTGTGTGGCGGTGGCCTCGTCAGCCATGACACGCTGTGGCACAGCAGGGGCCGTGAGAGAGCAGTCGAGCGTGGCGACGCATAAAGGTAGGCTGGGTGATCAGGTATGAGGTAGGGATTTGCAGATTGATGAAGACCGAGAGGTGAAGGTCACACCGTCGCAGAGGTACAACGGCCCCTCGGAGCTGGCACCCGAGAGATTTGCTCGGTGGAATTGGACATGGGCGAAACGCGTGCGAAGAAGTCCTGCCGATCCTGCTCCAGCAAAGGCCTAGATCTTCCTCCCATGCCTCCCCTTCGGCTTACCTCTGCCTGAATCTCTGCTGCCTACTTGTACTTACCATCTTTGACAGTCGTGCGCTTAGCTATATCCGTTAAGTAACCTTAAGTTATGTACACACTGTAAGAAGTAGTGTGTATACTGTACTACATCAATAACACCGTGGCGACGAGCCCCTCCATCGTATCGGCTATCTATGATGCGCCCTCAAAATGTTCCACACTAGCCCCAGATCGGAAGGAGCTTGGAAGATCAGCCACACCGTGGCTGTCCGCTGTGGGCGGGTCTTTTGATTTCTGCCTGCCTCCTTCTCAGGCGTAGTTCTCCGCGTTGCCAAGACGTATTTGCCTCAGGTTGTAGTATGAGGAGGACTCCGATGATGAGGAGGCTACTTGATTGAACAATGAGATGGTAGGCTTTCCTCGGACATAGCATACTCTACATCGAAAGGAGGGATCAATAATGTGAGGTGAAGACCAACCATCGTCTCTCCCTGTTAACTATTCTCTACTCACCTGGAAATGCAATCTCTCTCCTGTCCACACTGTCTAAACACTTTTCCCTACAAGTACTTCAAATGAAGTCATGTTCTGCATACGCCTTTCCTGCTCATAAATCCCACGTCTTGTTTCAAGTAGCCCTCTATAAATCAGTGCTTTCTCACCAGCGATGCTGCGAATGAGAACGAGAGTTTTGCGGGGACGGACGAGTTGATAGTCGACATATGTGCTGTTTGGAGGATTTTTCCTACAATATATAATTCAGGTTCACAAGACACACGCGAAGGGAAGGGCATGGAAGATCGAAAGTTTGTGGGAGCGAGAATGCAGTCACAACATGAAAATATGCCGACAAGGCATCCCTATTCATGAATTACAAAGAGCGAAATAGAGTGGATCACTTACCAGTGCAGAGCACATACCTCTTATGGTATGAGGCGTTATGATGCTCAGGGCCTCTTCTCTACCGGGAAGGGTAAAAGTCAGGTGCGGTGGGGCTCAGCAGTGGATGAGCGGGCTTGAAGGCAGACACTCTTGGGTCCAAGAATGTACCGCTAACGGATGCCATGGCGTCTGAATCATGGACTCTCCCGTCGTCAGCGTCTCCAGATGCCCACGAAGCAGATCCATTCCTTGAATACCCAGTGTCGAATACTGATTCGATCATTCGTCGTCACAACCAAAGATGCCGTTATCGTCGCGATATATGGGATAGAGAATCTGATCCTCACGCAACAGGTTGCGGCGCCAAAGGTAATGTGCCGTGAAGATGTGTCGCAGCGTTTGGCCTGGTGGAACTAGGGTGTACGTCTCTGGATTCATGTTCCAGTAGCGCTTGCCCTTGTTGCCCGGATCATGAAGAAGAGATACTCTCACGGCCTGCTTCTTCGACGTGATGAAGGTGTCGAGGAAAATCGAGTCGTCTGCAAAGGTTCGCACGTTTCTATCGTGCTCGGCCCAGTCAAAGTCGTCGTCCTCGTACTCGCGCTTGCCAGTCTTATAGCAGTAGAGTTCGAACGTCTTCCATCCCGCGGAACGCGTATGTTGGTAAGAGCGCATCTGGTAGATCATCCCGGGCGTGGACGCAAAGCGGAAGAGATTAGAACGCCACTCATTTGGGGTGTCATCAGAATAGTTCTTGGTTCGGTCACGAAGAATGTTGATGCCATGAGTAACGTGGTTCCTGAAATCAAGAGATCCTGGGAGCTCAAGGGCCTCTTGAGCGAGACCCATGCGACGCTGAAGGTTGGGAGAGCACTTGATTACGCCTTGAAATGTCTTGTTAACCGCTTGGAGCGGGAAAAGCTCTTTGACGCCATCAGCCAGGAGATCATAGTCAGGAACTACCTGTATCAAGATAGCTTCCAGCAGCTCGGTTGTACCAAAGACCCTCTGAGCTGCAGACAGCTCCTCTTCCTGACCAGCAGCGATTGAGCCCTGACGGGCGGGTTGGTAGAGCACGAGCTGCATGTTAGCAGACATGTCGTAGATGTTTCTCGAGTCTTGGATGTAAGTCTTGCTTGGAGTCGATAGCGATTCGTAGAGCTTTCTTGACAGAAGATTGATGAGTCGGTTTGTTCTCTACATCTGTCTTGAAAATGCTCGGTTCGTGGGAATCTGTGACGTGAGTGACGAGCCGACGGGTCTGTGGCTTTCATGTAGCGCCATACGCCAAGCAGAGCAAGAGCCTTGTCCCCGGCTACAATAGCATTTCGTTCATTGTTTGACACGGCGGATCCGTCCGCGTCTTTGTGGTGCTCCGTCATGCCTTTTGTCGTGAGTCTGAGGGTGAGAGGGAGGCACGCGGTATGTCCACTGCGCATTCATAGCACGAATCTACCTCGTGCACCCATACCACACATGGGCTCAGACATGAAACGCGTTGAGGTGATGTTGATGGTGAGGACGGGCGAAGGGAGGAGAGAGGAAGTGTTGTTCCCTCTTGTAATAAAGTTGCGGATCGGCCCCTCCAGCCCGATATGCCTCAGGTGTTACGGGGACAGAATCTTACATAAGGTATATTTCCCCGGCCATCGGGCGTTGCTCCGAAGGAAACGACCAATTTCCAAAGTCCATTCACACATGTCTGTGCAACGAACGCCACACTTGATCGTTCACTTGTCAGTGGCACTAAGGCGTAACCGCTTCCGATCCCCGTCTGCTGTCGAGTGAAGTGAGTTTGCTCCATGGAATCTCTAGTGGTACTCCATGACAGTACTTAATCGGGGTCAGAGAAAAGCCATGTGCCTTCAAGGCTCTCCTGTGCCTCCATCTGAGTCCACACGCACTCGGGAAAATCCTGTCCTTAGCCCACCTCGACCTCAGATTCTCAGACCTCCATCCTGCGCACATTACGACCACGTCCTCCGAAAAGCCCTTGCGCTCTGACAAATGGAGAAGCATCTGTTGCTCCTTTCAGAATCATGGACGGTGTCGCCGATATCAGCACTCTCGCGCCAATGCAACATGACCGACGCAAAAAGAAGCCTCGTCTTCCGATAGCCCGAGTCGCGTGCAATTCATGCCGGTAAGATACTGTATGGACGAATCTGCATCCTACCAAGTTCTCGCACGCTCGCGCTGACATCTCTGAACAGTGGACGCAAGATTCGTGTATGTAGCGCAAAGCTCCAGACTGTGTAGACAACTGCTCACCTTTCACAGTGCAATGGCGAAAGACCTGTGTGCTCTCACTGCGTGCAAGGCGGCAGGATTTGCACATACGACACCCAGACCAATGATGAAACGAGAATGAGGGCATTAAGGCGCGAAAACCATGCGCTCGCTGCAGAAATTACCTATCTTCGAGCAGCAGCTAGAGCCACTGGACTTCTCCATCCTGCAAGCTTCATGAGTGACGCTCCGCCTCCAACCACCCCGGATGCCCTCGGCCTTATGCTAGATTCAGCCGTATGGCATGGTCCACAACTTTCCGATGCTATGGATGGTGTCCAGGGTACTGCAAGCGGGTGAGCGAGGAATTTCCCAACTGCAATGACTGTGGCATTACGCACCGTGTCCAGAAGATGATCAACTTACGAATGACAGACCTAGCCTGCACGACACCATTACGATAGCTCTTCGCGACAGTGACGCCAACGCCGCAATCTTGGTAAATGCTCTGTCTTCACTACCGGACAGTGAAGCTGCTCTCATCCTCGTACGGCTTCGTCTAGGGTGGCGTTGGGAAGCCGTAGTGGAACTGATACCACAGCAGGATGAGCTCGTAGGGCGGCCATCTTGAACTTTTCATTGAGGTACATTGCGCTGGCATCCCTCACGTCCACCAAGGGCACCCTTCAATCAACACTCAACGCCTACGACATCATTCAAGAGCTTCAGCATGGCGACGACCTTTTCTTCTTCAAGCCGCCGAGCGATGACCTGCAAGCCGATTGGGGAGTTTTTGTGGTTTTCGGGACGGTCTGCAGCGATGTTAGTTCTTTGAGGTCCTGAGTTTATCGGGGATCCTCTGGTGGACCTACAAAGATCTGCTACTTTCTGATCATCCTCTGAGAGGGGTTGCCAATTCTCCGGAATCACGTCCTTTTCGATGTCGACTTTCGTCACCGGGAAGGCGCCTGTGGTGAGATCGAGAGCCGGCGACAGCGTGTTGAAGACCGCTGGATGCTCACCGTGCGGACCGGCCGGCCAAGGGGTGCTTGGCACTATCAGACCGTCTATCGGCCTGCTTGTGCCTGTTTCATTGACGCTGCTCTCCCACCGCTCCAGCCATCTCTGAGCGAGCAACGTCCGGCGATTCTGATTTTCCCACGTATCGGCGACCGTCGGCTTGGGACCGCTGTCGGAACTTTGAAGCCACGAAGTCATTTTCTCTTCGGGTGGCTCGCCTTTCAAATCACGCAGGAACTCTTGCCCAGCATCTGCGGACCACATCTTGAAGACGATTTCATGCGCCTCTGGCATCTCGCTTGGAGTATACTCGATGACTTTGTGGCCCGCATCCACAAGCTTCTTTCTCACGATCTCGACAGCGCGACAAAGTGGCGGCGTTCCAGAGATATGGCCATCACCGGTAGCCAACCCGAAACACAGTATCTTTGGCAGTACCTCTTCTTCCTCCCGCCATGGAATCGGCAATAGTTGCGGATCGCGGAGCCATGGCTTTCTAGCGAGCACCGTCGACATGAAAAGCCGAATATCTTCAGGATCTCGACACATCGGTCCAGCCGTGGAACGGATGGCTTCTTGTCCAACATATATGTTTTCCACATCCTGATAGGAGACCCTTCCGTGCGATGGTCGAAGGCCGTACAGTCCGGTTTTGTGACAAGGATGACGAATTGATCCACCGATGTCTGTGCCTACGCCCAAGTAGCTGCCTTTCAGGCTAATGAGAGCCGATTCTCCGCCTGACGAGCCTCCAGGACTGAGCTTTCTGTTGAATGGATTGACAGTTCGTCCGAAGACGTTGTTTACGGTCTCGCCACTCATCAAAGTTGCGGGCATGTTTGTCTTTGTGTACACTATTGCGCCAGCCTCAAGCAAGATTTCAACCAGCGTCGAATGTCTGCTTGCTGGCTTGACCACTCGAGATATGTATCCTATAGTGGAATCGAGGCCAGGGATGTTGAACTGGTCCTTCAAACTGATAGGCAGGCCATGCAAAGGGCCAACTGGACCATCTTTCCGAAATTTGTCATCGAGTTTCTTCGCTCTGGCGATTGCATCGTCGAAGCATATTTCTGTCACGCAGTTGACTAGTTGCTGTGCGACCGCTGCTCGCTTGCAGATGGCTGTGGTCACTTCCTCTGATGTCCATTCTCCGGAAGTTATCTTCTTTACAACGGCGCTGGCCGAAACTCCTGTCAACTCAAGTTCGCGGGCAGTGAAAAGGCCTGAAGTCTCTGGAAACTTAGAAACATCGTCGACATCTGGAGTGGGAAGCAGAGAGTCTGGTATCTTCCATTCGGAGGGTATCTTCTTGTCGCGCTCTGTTTGCTTCCTGGCAGCGATTGCCTGCCATGATTCTCGCTGCTCCGTACTTCCCATTGCTGGTTGATACCAGTCTCGAAATTTCGGGGAATTTGGCAGAGGATGCGAGGTCTACACAGCTCCCATAGCTCTATCTTTGGAGCTGTGGTTGGAGCTAGGTTTGGGCGGCGGGCAACCTGCATTTCGGCCGACCTGAAGCTTATCAGTATGCGACGGTTGATAATGATTGCCTTCTCTCTCGTGTAATAGACCCATCTACCATTCGTTCAGGATCAGCAGTAACATCAGAGCCATACAGTGCCCACGTATTAGTCAAAAAGTATTCACCATGGACTTCCCAATCATCGACCTCGCCGGCCTCGACAACCCCGACGACCAAATATCAATTGCTAAGAAGATTACTGAGGCAAGTCGAACATGGGGCTTCATACTCCTCAAGAACCATCCCATCCCAACAGAGGATATGACAGAGATGTTCCGACTCATCCGCGACTTCTTCATGAACGTCCCAGAATCAGAGAAAGTTCCATATCCCATCAACGACCGCTACGTCGGCTACAACGGAGCTCTCTCCGACAGGAAGAAAGACGACAAAGCGAGCATATGGCTCTCTGGCAAACCAGGTTTCCTCGAGAATGAAGGCTACGAAGCTCTTCCGCCTTACTGGCGAGACAAGATCTCCACGGTAGAAGACTTCAAACATAAATGCCATGGGTTGGTCGTCAAATTACTCGTTTGCTTCGCTTTGGCAATGGACCTGCCCGATAAGAATTTCTTCGCAAAAGCTCATGCAGAAGATGCAGGGAATGGGAATCAGTTTCGTATGCTCTGCTATCCTTCGCGAGAAAATGAGCCTTTGACGAGTACCACGAGGATGTCGCCTCACTCGGACTCCGGCTCAGTCACCCTCCTATTTCAGAACTGCGCCGGGTTGGAAGTCGAATCTCCTTCTGGAGAATGGGTCCCCGCTCCCCATATCGAAGATCATATCCTGGTCAACCTTGGAGATGCGTTAGCTCTGTGGTCGGGTGGACAGTTGAAAGCGACGAAACATCGCGTGACGTTTGGGACGGTGCCTCATGACGTGGAGAGGATGAGTATTGCGTATTTTGGGGCGCCTTCTCCTGAAACTGTGTTGGAGCCGTTGAAGGTTGATGGGAAGAAGAAGATTGAGACGTATGCCGCGAATGGGTTGGAGATCCCGGCGGGGATTGGGTATGGTGAGTATTTGAAGATGATCATGGCGGGGATCTATGGGGCGGGTATGGGCAAGGAGAAGGAGGTGAAGGCGGATGTCACTAGTGCAGGTGCTGTATCCGTGGGTGCTTGATGTTCGTAGAGAAGAAGTAAGATACGTCAACCTCCTGAACGTTTCCATTTCTGCCTTGATGCCTGAGAAAGATGTCGGCTCTTCCGCCGCCGACCTCGGCCATCGGCAGCTGCGGGCTACGGGCTCCTCCAATATGCGCGGAGAGGCTCCACGGAACTGTCCTGTCAACAGCATAAACATTGAAATACATACCTTTCCATCGCCGGCGATGTGAAGTCGTAATTCATGACATAGAACTGCTCGAGGTCCTTCCAAGCAGCATCAATCAACCACACAGCTCAAAAAGAACTCCCACGTAAACTAGCCGCCAGTCCATCAGTACATCCATCATGAGTGTCAAGAACATTGTCAAAGCTCTAGAGTCTTTCACAAGCTGTGATGTGGCGGACGCTTTGAGCAAACTGAAGGTGCCTCATGGCGGCTTCCTACCGGGACTGACAATGTGGTCTCCCAAACGGCAGGAAGGAAGTACCAAGATCATCGGGCCAGCGTATACTGTCAAATACGTGCGGAAGAACTATGAGAACGAGCCTAAACCGCAAGGTCACTATGTAAGCCCCTACGCTATGCATGGATAGGAAGACCAACCGCTGAGACTCTTGATCAGATCGATTCAGTACCAGCCGGATCAATCCTCTTTGTCTCAGCTCCCCCGAAGACCATCAATGCCTGCTATGGCGGTCTCATGAGCACGAAAGCTCAGTTCAATGGAGCAGCTGGCACCATCATCGACGGGCGATTGCGAGATCTCCAAGAGCACCGAGACCTGAATTTCCCCGTGTTTGCCAGAGACGTTGGCACCACAGCCCCGGCGGAGGTTGTACGCGTGAGCGAAATCAATGCTCCAGTCCGATTCAATAGCGAAGATCAGGACGCGATCATCCACCCCGGTGATATCCTGATCGCAGACCTCAACGGCGTTGTGTGCTTGCCGAAAGACCTTGCCGAGCAGGCTATTGACCTGATAGCTTCTCAAGTTGAGGCCGACGAGAACACGGCCAAGGATATCAGGAATGGCATCTCTGTTGCTGAATCGATGAAAAAGCATAGAGCGAATGTAAAGCAACCGGCGAAGTTGTCATAATGGGTACGTTCAAGCAGGCCTTGGCAATTTAGAGTTCAATGCTACGACACTTGTCAGCTTGCCTCAAACTCCTTTCGCGACTTCACCTTCTACGATCTCGACACATAACGCGATACCAACCATCACCTACCAAGTCCGCCATAGCTACCTCTTCGGTCGATGTTGATACAGTCGGTGGCCACGCGGCGCCGGCAGAGAATACTGAATCTCCGTCTCGGATCCTAGCTCGGATTTTGAAGTCCGACTTGGTGGCATCATGATCTGATAAACTTCTCTTACCCTGCTCACCACAGTGTTGCACATCTCAACTTCACGTTTTGGACTTCTGTCCTCGAAGACAATTGACGACTCTTCCTCCAGACTTGCGTTGATGTCCTGATCCATGAGCGTATCGTGGGCAGACTCACCCTTAATCAAGCCGATCACCAACATCACGGACTTGACTGCTAGATGCTTATGCTCTTCCATAACTCTTCCATAACGAAATTCGAGCAGTACCAAAAGACCGAAAGATCAGTATAACTACCATCAGGATGACAGGATCACAGGATTACGACGACCAGTAAGACAAACCGCCGAACAAGCGACCTCAACAACCACAACACAGCCTGATTCAAAGAGCCGCCTGGCCCTTCTGGACCGCCCCAGGATCACCTCCCCATACAATACATGCCAATGCCCTACCGAGAGAGATGTACACGTGGTCTTCGACAGTACCAGCGCCGCTTTCTCATCCTCGACTGCGTCCGGCGGTTTTGGCGTCCATCGTTGAGGCGAGCAATACCTCCAGAGATGGCATGACTCTCGGAAAAGCTTGCAATGCAACAGATTGATTTCAAGGGCCTCAAAAATCAAGGCAAGGCCTCAATCGCGACGGCGAAAAAAGCGATGGGGATCGGGATTTTGGGGCGTGGCCGGTGTAAGTCCTGGCATGGATGGTGCGGCCTCATTGAATAGCAAGTACACACATGGCTACTCTGTGGACGACACCCGGCTTTTTCAACGGCCTTTTGGCACTACTGGGGCTGTCCGTTCTTCATTGCTGTTGCACAGGGAGGACAGTTCCGCTCCCTGTCTGTTACTGTCCGTGGGCACTAGAAGAGGACCAAAGACTTCCAGGATCGAGACGACTTCCAAGACCGCGCGGCGTCAATCAAAGGTGCACAGCCATAGCGGCGAGATCTTCTACACCTTCGAGGAACATCCAGACGCTTACCTCGTTAAGAGATACCCCTCGCCTTGGACGATCGGCTCGAAGATGGTCAATCAATCAACTTGGCAACCGCATCCAATTGTTTCGAATGCATTCCAGCATGACCGCGATGCTGATGAATTCAATATCTCCTAAACAATCTTCCACGCGCTCAGGATCCACTCCTCCACTCGGAAAGTTCCCGCCACAGAGGTTGCCAAGACTCAAGACGCGTAGACAAGCTACAAGTTCTCCCGACCAAGTTGACAGGCCGATGCGCTTTTCAAAGGCTTGTCTTCACTGTGGCGTTGCACAAGGCGCATCTCGCTGGAGGAGAAGCTTGCTGTGCTCTTGACGTGCACGGCTGTACCGGAAGACTTGGCTGCACATGCCGGCTTTTTGGGGACCACTCGGGCCGAACATCAATGCGGCAATACTCAAAATTCAAAACGACTCCAACACTGCACTTTGCGACAGCCAAGACTGTATCACAAACCAGTGAAAGAACGTTCTTTTCTGCTGATGACGAGTGTAGAGTCGGAAGCGTCCCGAAAAGCCCTAGTGAGGCCCACGCAGAGAGCAGACTACAACCCTTTAGCACAAAACGTTGATCTCTCGGAGAGGAGCAGTGGGCCTCACAACGCACGTTCGACACCCAGTCCCGCACCTCACCGTCAAATGAGATGCTCCAGATTACTCCTTCCAGTAGGGATACCAGGGTCATGGCCGTCGCTTTGGCCCCTTTCGGCAGGAACTTCGACGGTGAGTTGTTACGCAAGCCAGAGAAGTCTCTAGATATCTAGCAATGATGTGCTTCACTAGACGACACATTGGTGTCTTGGCTTGTTTGGAAGATAGAGAAGGCTATGTGCCGAACGCACGCATGCCATTACGCGGCTCCTTAATGGCGGAGGGCAGAGGTACGTGATGCGTCGAGGCAAGTATATCTTCTGAATTTCCTCCTCTCTCTGTTCCCAGAAAGACGTCAAGAAACTCTCTCAAATTTTCTCAATGGCTCCTGTCTCCTCAATTCTGGCCTTCGGCCTTCTTGCCATCAATGGCTCTCTCGCTCACCCAGGCCACAACGTCGCCGAAGAAGCTGCAGAGCGCGGTGAATGGCTTCGAACTCGCCAGCCTCGCTCTGTTCGCAGCTGCGCCAACGATCTCCGCCGCCGTGGCCACCTCGAGGCCTCTCTCGCCCGTCGTCAGGAGCTCGCTCGTCATGCCCGCGTGAAGCGTAGCTTGGCTGAGAAGCCTTTCGTTCGCCGCGACTACTCCAACTCGGTCAACATCTCGCACGCTTCCGATCTCGATGTCACTAAGGGCTCGGACGAGAGGCTTCTCTTCGCGGATGATTCAAGCTGTATCCTCCAGCCGGAAGTCACTCAGGGTCCATACTACATCGATGGAGAGCTCATCCGCTCTGAAGTCGTCGAAGACCAAGCCGGCATCCCTCTCTTCCTCGATGTCCAAGTCGTAGACACCTCCACTTGCGAGCCTGTCCCAGCAGTCTTCATGGACATGTGGCACTGCAGTAAGTCTTCAACCCCCTTGGTCTGCCAAACCTGAAAAGCTCTTACTAACACCCTTTCCCTTCCAGATGCCACGGGCGTCTACTCCGGCGTCTCCGCCTCCGGCAACGGCAACGCAAACGACACCGATAACCTCTCCAACACTTTCCTCCGCGGCCTCCAACAAACCGATGTCAACGGCGTCGCCCAATTCGAAACTATCTTCCCCGGTCACTACACCGGCCGCGCTACACACATTCACGTCTTGACGCACAACATCAACTCTACCGTCATCCGCACCAACGGCACCCTCCTCACGGGATGGAATAACTTCACTGCCTCCGCCTCCCACGTCGGTCAGATCTTCTTCGATCAGTCCTTGATATCTACCGTTGAGGAAACCGCGCCATACAACACCAACACGCAAGAGCTGACTACCAACGCGGAAGATTCGATTCTGAGCGAGGAGACGACGGATATGGATCCTTTTGTGGAGTATGTCCTTATTGGCAATTCGATTGAGGATGGTGTGCTCGCTTGGATCAGTCTTGGTATTGACCCTACTGCGGATGATGATATTACCAGTGCGGGGACGTACTATGAGGAAGGAGGTGTTGCGAATGAGGATTCGGGGATGGGTGGTGGTGGACCTGGGGGGAACTCGACTGGTGGTGCGCCGCCGACGAAGTAGATTGAGAGATTGTAGTGTGGAGTAGAGAGATGAGTTGTTTGGTGAATGTTTGATTTGTATTGAGATGATTTCTCGGGTTCATGGGTTGTTGAATGGTACTGTTTTCAATATGTTGTGCTGTGCCTTCTGCTGATGAATGTACATCGCTCAACCTTGCCAGGGAGCGTCCCGTCTCCTTCGACCCGTCCTCAACGCCAAAACCATACTCATCCATCACCTCCAATCAACTAAACCCAACAATACAATCAAGTTCGCGCCGAATATTATGCAGTCTCCTCCTCAAATCCGTCGCTGCAAAATGAGATGCCAGCTGACTAGCATTCGCATCACCACCAACGCAACTTTGCTGCGGGCTTCCCAAGAACGGCTGCTCTGCAAGCACCCCATTCAAATCCTGACACGCCTGCTTCACATTCCCATCAAACCCATCCATCGGCATCTGCGCCTGCACACTCGCCTGCGCAACAGCCATCTTAACACTAACATTCACCCTCTCCTCCAACGTCCCAATAAAATTCGCAACAAGATGTAATTCATCGCGGATAGCTTCCGTCTCTGCAAAGAGGAAATGCTCTGGTAGACCGGTCGGGACGTCTAGCTCAGGGAGGAAGGAGGGTGGTGGCTCAATACTGTTGAGTATTATGCTCTCAGGTTCGGAGGTGAAAGAATTTGATCGGCTACCAGAGGAGTTGTTATGGATATTTTCGAGCTCGTTGGGGCCGGAGAAGGCGTCTGTCATGCGGAACCATTCGGCGTTGAGGTCGTCGGCTGATGTGACGAAGGGTGGGTTTGACCAGAGGTCTAATGAGCCAGCTGGCAGATGATCTGGAATGGGTGGTTCGGGTGCAGGGGGAGGTATTGTTGGCATGGTGTCGAAAGCAGAAGATGATGTTGTTGATGATGAGGATGAGCTTGAGTTTGTTCGCTCCATATGCGCAAAGGTGGGTCTGTTCAGAGCTGGTAGAGGCGATCCGGCGTACGAAGATGTGTCAGAACTCGATTCGGGCGGACTTGATGTGGTGCTGCTAACACTGTTGCTCCCGGTAGTGGTTCGTCGTCCAGCTCGGCGAGAGTAGCTGTAGCTGCAAAAGGTTCCTTTTTGTCTGCATCTTGTACAAGAAGGTCGCTCTCTGCTACATCTCACTTTAGCTGCAGCGCAACAATCGCAGCTCTCCTTCAACTTAGGTGCTGACTTTCGTCGGCTTGATGTCGTCGTTTGTGGCATGTTGGTCCAAGGTCGTAAGGAAGTGTTTCCGTGAAGTCGAAAGAGGCTCAAGGAATGCGAGTCCTTCGCGATATGTATCCTGGTTGCAGCTGCTTATTGTAGTAATCAATTTTCCGCGGAAGGATATATCGTAAGCCGGTCCAGCGCAAGCAGCGTACTTCACTTTCGACTAGGAAGCTGACGTGAGGGAGTCGCAAAAGCGTAGCAGGGCAAGGTACGAGAGTGGTATGTGAGATTTGGAAGAAGGACCAAAACATCGAATAGAGAAGAAAGAGTTACATACCTATATCAATCCCCATCTCGGTGCAACAAAGCACATAATACTCCACGCATCACCGACCATGGCCGAGCGGGCCGTCAGAACTGACCGGTGATTTGGGAGCAGGAATTTTGGTGTGTGCTACAGCACAAAGTTCTTTGCACCGGAGTAAGTAACTCACCGAACGAGCCGCAGGTGTCGCAGCTGATGAGCAACCTGCGAGTGTGCGTGGGTAGAAAGGATTGATGAGCGAGGGAAGGATTCTCCATAGCGTGGTGTGCAGGATTCCGCTGAGATGCGCGAACCAACACGTTTCCCGAGCCCTCGAAGATCCGCCATTGGCAGACATGCAGAGAACACCGAGCATGCACCACACGTGGGATGGTGAAGGCCTTGCGCGTGGTTTGTATTTCCGGTTCTCTACTCGTGCATGGCATTCGCGAAGATATCCAGTAGCTTTCTTCTGATTTGTGCCATTGACGAGTGCAAGATGTGATCGTCGGTTGAGGGCTGCTTCAGCTCCAGCTTTCAGCCATTCGTGTTACCCATGCGATGTTCTGTCTTCTGGGCTGAAAGCGAGACACCATTGCGCCTCGTTCGCTGGAGACTCCAGGACGTTGATGGGTGATCCTATGTTGATGCTGTTGTTGTCGAGGAGAGGGCTTTGCAAAACGCGAAAGGAAGTTCACACCACATCGACACCTCAGGCCTCCAACCAGAAGATCGAACAAACCAAACTCGGCGAACTTCTCCGAGTCGCCCTACGGTCTTCAATCGCTCTCAGCACACATCATCTCGCATACCTACCACGCATCGAAGAAGCAAGCTAGGCTAGATACTGCAGCTCACATTCACACTTAGCGGTAGACAGCTACCTCCTACATACGAGCACGAGCACATTCCGTCCATCAGATACCATAGGAATATCACAGCATGGCAACAATGGGTGATACGCAAGACTCAGTACGGATCTGACCTCGGCCGACATCCATTGACGCATTAGCAATCACTCACCACGAGGCAGAGACAGATCGCCTCGCACAGCAGCTGGAGCTACAGACCGGCCCTGTGCAGCACAACCCACAAGGCTGAGTTCTGGAGAAGACGGTGAAGCAGTGACCGGTATCTCGTGACACGTAACTTTGTTTACCAGAATGCTTTTGGGGGTATAGTGACAGCCATATAGTTAAACAGCCAGCCCATTTTGCCCTCATGTCCGCAAGCAATCGCTTTTCCGTGCTTTTAATACCGCCCTCGTGAGCAAGTATAGTACGAGTTATATTGAAATGCCCCATCTAAGGCTCATCAACGACCTGCGTCGTAGCGCCAGTGCCATCATCAGGCTTTTCTCCCTCCCTCAATGCCCGGAACCCGGTAGAAGTAAGCTTGACAGCTCCAGCCCTGACCAGCGCCTGGCTCAAGTCATCAATCAAATCAGTGAGATCCTCAATACCAATACAGAGTCGGATTATATCCTCAGGCAGGGCTCTTTCCTTTCGAGTAGCAGGGTCGATGCTGGCGTGGCTCATGCGACAAGGCATGGAGATGAGCGAGTTGACGCAACCGAAAGACACGCTAATGCCGAACAGCTTGGTAGACTCGACGATGCGTTCGGAAAGGGCAATCGATCCAGTTTCGAAAGACAACACGGCGCCGGCGCCGCGAGCCTGACTCCAGTGAAGCTCATACTGCGGGTGTGAGCGCAAGCCGGGATAGCGAACTTTGAAGCCATGGTTTTCAAGGAAAGAAGCAATCGCATTGGCGTTCGATTGCTGCTTGTCCATGCGCACTGCGAGGGTTTTCACGCCTCGGAGGAGAAGCCAGCTGTCGAAGGGAGACAAGCCACAGCCAGTGCTGTTGATCATGAAGTAAAACTTGTCTCCAAGCGCAGCATCATTCACACCGATGACACCTGCCATGACATCGTGATGGCCAGAAAGGTATTTCGTTCCAGACTCGTATACGACGTCTGCGCCAAGGTCAAGCGGATTCTGCAGGTACGGCGAGAGCATGGTATTGTCCACAGCAACGACGATGTTCGAGTTGATCTCGTGTGCAGCGTCCGAGATGCCCTTGATGTCGCATATCTTGATCAGAGGGTTCGTAGGCGATTCCAGAAGGACCATGGTGGTCTTCTCGGTAATGGCCTCTTTCACAGCCTCAGTCTGTGTGGTGTCTACGTGCTTGACAACGATGCCTCCATTCTCTTTCAAGTATGTGAGCAGTCTGTTCGTACCGCCATACAGATCGTCTCCCGTCACGACCTCGTCGCCTGGCTTCAAAATCCTCGTGATCACATCCAAGGCGCCCATGCCAGATCCGACAACCAGCGCCCGGTTGGCATTCATGACTTTCGCCATGTGCCTCTCCAAATGAGACCTGGTGGGATTGCCGCTACGAGTGTAGTCATACTCTTGTCCCGGAAGACCCTTGAACGTGGCGGTCTGGTAGATGGGCACGCTGCTGGAGCCGTATTGGTCGCTGCTTTCGGTGTAGACCAGCTCCGTAGCGAAGTTGTAGCGGCGGCCGTTGCTTGGGCTGCTCGGGGCAGGCGAAGGCGGCAGATCGTGGCCATCGAGGTCAAGGTGCTTCAAGGCCTTGCCAATGCCATTGGGGACATTGTCGTTTACCATTTTGGCTGTAGCGGTGGGTGGATTGGTAGTTTTTGAAGAGGACTAGAGACCTCTATACGCTGTTGCTATGAAGGTGGAATGATGGGCAACGAAGTCCTGGTATGGTTGTAGGACTTCAGTCGCGCAGTTGGTTCTGTATGGTTCGCGGTGTGTTGTGTGGTGCAGAGGAGCAGAAGTGCAAGCATCGAGAAAGAGTCGGAGTCACGCAGTACCGAAGACCCTGGCCGTGTGGAGTACAGCCATTGGTCAGCCGCCAATCCGAGCGATGATGCCATCCCGAACTCGGCACTTCGACGTCCTTCGGCTACCGAGTCTCACTTTCACACTCACTCACTTTCACAAGACAACATAAGGTACAGGTTCACAAAGTAGCTCTGTCACACTATGCAACAGTCGTATGCACATATCCAACCAAATACATTTGAGAAAAGCTGTATATCTGTCATCTCGCCAAAATTCTGGGCGTCTTCATCTCAAGATCAGGCCCTCTACAATCCAGGTATCATCACAAGCACATCTTTCCATCTCATTCGTCTAGTCACAGCTTACAACTTCGACTTGCTTCCGATCTCCAAAAGCTCTGCACCCGCACCAGAGATAGCCGGTTTGCCAGTCTCCTTGACCTTCACTTGGAAGATCACGCACTTGCCCTCCTTCCACATCTCTGTCACAAGGGTTTGACCAGGCAGCACGACACCGGCAAACCGCACCTTGATGTTCTTGAATTGGCCGAAGGTCTTCAGGATGGCCTTCCCGGCAATACCGAAGGAGCAGAGACCGTGAAGGATTGGCACATCGAAGCCGCCAACCTTCGCGAAGTCTGGGTCAACGTGCAATGGATTCCGGTCGCCAGACAAGCGGTAGATGGCAGCCAACTCCTCTGAGGTCTTCTCTTCCACGACAGCATCGGGTGCTCGCTTGGGTGGAGAATGGACTTTGCTGGCTGGGCCACGGTCCTTGCCCTTGCTATCACCACCAAAGCTACCAGAGCCACGTATGAATGCTGTCGACTCGTTGTAGAAGATCTCTTTGCCGGTGTTCTTGTCCTTAGTAACACTGCCCTGTACAATGACTGCAGACTTGCCCTTGTCTTGCACTTCGACCAATTTCGGGTAGGCGATGAGCGACGCTTCGGTGGGAATCGGGAATGAGCGAATTTCGAGGTATTGTTCTCCGTGCAGAACCATCATGGGGGAGAAGTTGGGAACAATCTCATCCATCGAGTATGGTGAGACAGCGTTGAAGGGAGGAATGACGCCGAAGGTTGGGATGACTTGAAAATCGTCATGGCCTTCGAAAACGAATGGAAGGTCGGTGCGCTTGCATCCGATACCCAGGTCTAGCATCAAGAGTTAGTGCCGTTCATGCTGTTGATTTTTTGGGGAAACTCACTGTAGAGGATAACATCACGGTCATCATAGACGAACTCCGTTCCGTCGGCCTGCCGTTTCTTAGCCTCTTCGATCTTGGCGACGTAGTTCTCGTTGTCATCGGAGGACGATTCACTCGTACCTTTGTTGGCCCGGTTCTCGAAGTTGCCCATGATCTTGTCGTTCGCGAACGAAACGTCGTGCGGGTTGTCAGCCCGGCCATCGTCAAAGTTGGCGACCTTGTCCCATGACTTCAACAATGTCTCAGGTGTCAGCTCCACATCAACAGGGAATTGTGCACCGCCAGTTCGCTGCCACCTTGTCTCTCCAGCCCATCCTGAACCGCTCTCAAAAACACGTCCAGTTGGCTCGCTTGGCATCTTGTCGGAAGCCATGATGAGGACGATCGGGACAACGTAGTCTGGCTTGAATGCCTGGACCATCTCCTCGGGCATAATGGTTCGGGTCATGTTCGTGCCAGCGTTTGGTGCAATGGTGTTGACAAAGATGTTGTATTTCTTGCCCTCGCGAGCAAGAGCTCGGGAGAATCCGAGAATACCACACTTCGCCGCAGCGTAGTTGGACTGACCAAAGTTGCCATAGATACCGGATGTGGAGGTGGTGTTGATAATTCGGCCATACTTCTGCTTGAGCATATATGGCCACGCGGCCTTGGTGGCCTTGTATGTACCGCGAAGGTGGACGTCCAACACCTGCTTAAACATCTTGTCGTCCATGTTGTGGAAAGCCTTGTCGCGGAGGATACCGGCGTTGTTAATGAGGATGTCGATTCTTCCGTAGTTGTCAATAGCCGCCTTGACAACAGTGTCGCCCTCCTCGGCAGAGCATCGAACGCCAACTGCCTTGCCGCCCATCTTCTGGATCTCCTGAACAACTGGGTTGGGATCTGCGAGATCGTTGACGACGACAGTAGCGCCGTACTTGGCGAGTGTCAAGCAGTAGCTGCGACCAAGACCAGCACCACCTCCTGTGACGAGTGCAACCTTGCCCTTGAAGTCCAGCTCTTGAGCCTTGGGGTTTGGTGGCAGCTTCTGAGCATCCTCGAGAAGAGCCATGAAGTCGTTTGGCCCGGTTGGGTACTGTGGGTCTGACCAGTTCTCGATATCCTTCCACTTCTGCAGAAGCGCACCTGGGGTGAAGGTGTCGTCTGCCTTGAGGAGGGCACCCTTCGATCGCTGCCATCGGTACTTGGCGACGTGTCCGCCTCCAATCTCGAAGATACCACCGCTCTCGGTAGTGTTCGACTCGTGCGTAAGGACTGCCACAACTGGCACGATCCAGTCCGGCTTCAGGTTGTCCAAGACCTCCTTCGGCATAACCGTCGCAGTCAATCGCGAGGCAGCAATCGGCGCAATCGTATTGCAGAGAATGTTGTACTTGGCACCTTCCTTCGCGAGCGCCTCTGTGAAGCCGACTTGCGAGAGCTTGGCGGCGGAGTAGTTGCATTGTCCGAAGCTTCCAAAGAGACCCGCAGCAGATGCTGTGCTAATCAATCGTCCGTACTTTTGTTTCCTGAAGTACGGCCATGCAGCTCTTGCGCATTTGTATGCTCCAATGACGTGTACCTTCATAATCAGATCCCAGTCCTCATCTTTCATGTTCTTGAAGCTGATGTCTCGGAGAATGCCTGCGTTGTTGATAAGGACATCGATGCGGCCGTAGTTGTCAATCGCGGTCTTGATGATGTTCTCGCCGTTCTCAACCGAGTCGTAGTTGGCGACAGCGTTTCCGCCCTTGGACTTGATCTCGTCCACCACCTTTTGTGCCATCTGGGTTCACATGTCAGACTAATCCTCCAACCTTTCTGTCCGGGGGCGTCCTACTGTTTGGCTACCCCCCTCACCTCTGAAGCTGCCGCCGAGGTCATTGACAACAACATTGGCGCCTCTGCTGCCGTAGAAGATGGCATATGCGCGTCCTAGACCTCCGCCAGCACCAGTGACCACAACGGTCTTGCCGTCCCATCTTAATTGCTCGCCCATGTTTGCGGTGATATTCTGATGCTAAAGAAAAGGGAGAGAAGGCGATGTAGAAGTTCGTGAGGGAAGAAGAGAGTGCAAAAGACAACAGAGAGCAGTAGAAGTGGTGGATTGAAGTCACGCTGGTCATGAGCACTGACGCTGCCAGTATCCCAGCTCGTGGACCTCGGCATCGGCAGACAACAAAGCCTCGATGTTCATCCGCGTGGATTGCAGCCGTCCTTGGCATGTACAGAAGTCAGCCACAATGGCTTGACGCCGCATCGCGCTTTCTCCACGGTGATCCACCTCGGCCTTCGTGCTTTCTACAACCCAGCAAACTGACGTTTCGAGCAATTGCCGACGGCAGTCGCTATCGCGATACTCGACATCTTCCGTGAAGCGAGGCAGTTGCGATGGCTCGGTCTGTTCCCAAGATCTCCCGAACGATGCATTCATCTCAAAGGCTCAACCCTAGAGTTGAAATACTTGTGGAGGAAGATCTGCGTCATTTGCATGTGAAGACTGCAATGCCAGGTGATCCAGGTGATCCAGGTCAGCCGCCCGCACCGGCGAATCCCCGACCAAAGATGACACGCGGCTGAAGAAATGGGCCGAGCACTTTCACATGCATGCGAAATCCTTACTCATGTTGTCCACATGATAATGGATCATAGTCCAGAAGACACAACCACATTCTTAATGCCATTCAACACAAGTTGAGGCTCGAACTTTTTGTCAAGAGGCTTCAAAGCATGTCGGAGTGAAGGCTATGTGGAGTTATCTCCGCCTCGTGTAGACATCATCGAAATTCCACGTGGGAGAAACACGATACAGAGTGACGATACGTGCAAATCGACCTTCTCAATCATCGTTCTATCAAGAAAAATTAACTCAGATTGCGATTTGGCTTCGCAGGGCTGAGTTTGCTGTAGCCCTTCCGAAATGCTTGATTACACTCGAACGGATCAGAGATGGATGCGCCCTTCCTACGCCAGAGCTTGTCAAAGCAATGCGCAAGCTAAGAAAACATGACAGGCAAAGACCCCCGTTCACTGTAAGTGCCAGGTCCTCGCATCGACCTCTGCGGTTCTCAGTCCTCCTGCGGGCTAGTCAGCTAGGTTGCCACATTACGAAACGAGTCTTCGCTTACAGGGAAAGTTCCCTTGGGGATCTGCTTTTCGTAGTATGTACCCGTCGCCTGCAATCCAGTCTTGGCAGCCTCAATCGCACCGGTCTTGGCTTCCGTGATGACGGTCTTGATTGCTTCTGGAGGCGGCACAGGCAGGAACTTGATATCCTCGGCGATAGCGTTCGCAGTGGTTTCCAGGCCCTTCTTCACTTCTTCTTCACGCTGGAATTTGATGATCAGTAGGGAGCACGTGTCAGCTGTTGGCAGAACACATACAGTGTCAAGTAGAGTTTTGATCTCCGGCAGGGTGTCATTGGTGTATTTGTTCAGGTGATCCTGTTTCAGTTTGAGTTGTTTGGCAGCGTCGGAACCGCGACTTTCAATTTGCATCTCCCCAACGAGGACGAGACCTTTCTCGAGATACTTCTGGTGGACATCTCCATAGACCTCGGCCAGGTCTTGGAAGAGGGTGAAGTACGTTCTAACGTTGAGCATACTGTTGAAGACCAGCTGCACTATGCTTAGTCGCAACACAATATTGCATACTCCTGATCAACGTACCTCTGCTGTGAAAAGAGTAATGTTGTAATGTCCCAATTTGAGTGGCTGCGCTGTCGTGTCATTGATCCTGGCGATCAAGGGGTCCACTTGGTTGTTGACGGCGATTTCCACGATGGATTGTACAGAATCGAAAAATGCGACCAGTTTCTGTGCGGTGGTCAGTATCTCGTGGAGAACGAAGTAGGGTCATGAGCAACGCACGTTGATCTGGGACTGAAGCTGAACAAGAAGCTCAATACACTTCATCAGCAGCACCTTGATTTGTTCCTGGACTTCATTAGCAGAGTTCCGGACAGCCCGGGCGATTCGTACTCACAAGCTGGATCTTGTCCGCCTTCAATTTGGCTATGTCTCCTTGTATGACGCCCAAGGCCGACATGACTCTGGAGTAATTCTCGCCGCTTTCTTTGAAGTTTACTTGTGAAGATTTCAAGACCTCAGATGACATGTTGAGCTTCGTCGTCGCTGCCGAAATGATCTGCGCGCGGAGCCCTGTTCCCTCGACCTTTTGGTATGGTGGGGTTGCAGATGGCGCCTTTTCGTCTGTTAGCAGACAGCAAGCTAGGAGTGACCATGAGGACCTACAGTACCAGGTCCAGGGATGGTTGCAGCGATGGAACCCATCGCCGCGGCCTTTACGTTGTGCTTCTGTACAGTCTCGATCCATTTCTTGACCTCAGCAGAGTCGTTTTTCGGTCGTGTGTCGTTCATCGACGGGCCACTGTACTTATCCAGCTCAGTTGCAACGCCTTTGCATTCAGTGAGTATGAGCTTCAGGTCTGTACTTGGCGGAGTCGTGGCGGGGTTTTTGTTTAGTGTAGTCAGGTCATGGTCCAGCATTAACTGCAAGAACGCCGCCCCACGGTTACTCCCAGCAGCTCCTCCGGCCGCCTTCCAGTCAACACCGCCATTGTTGGAGGTCAAAGTCTGATATAACGTATCTACCCATCCTGCCGAGGTCTTGATCACAGTGTATGCCGGGTCCTGGTAGTTGTCGGGCAAGACAGGACACTGGGGTGGAGGAGCTGAGGTTGCGGGAGTTACATCACTGTGGTCCGCAGACTTCTCACCTTTGATGGCCCCATATCCGTCTTTAAAGATGCTGAAGCCTTGCTTCGCCTCTTTCATTCTACCCTGAATAGTATAGGCATCGATGACTGCCGGAATGGCTTGATTCAGAGCGTTGGTAGCAGTAGAGACCAGGTTGCTGACCGCTTCTTGTGCAATCAATTCCCAGCCACCTATCTTTGTCAGCGTCGTTTCGTGTCTTCTCGAGTCGACATACTTGGAAACTCTTTGGAGGCCTTCTGGTATGCCTCGTCGGCGTGCTGGAGGGATATTTTCATAGTGTCCATGACGTCTTTGGCTGAATCGACGGCCTTTTGAGACATGCTTGCCTCCACTTCCTTCGCAGCAAGATGCACTTCGTTCACCCGCGCCTTTTCAGTGGTATCGGTGGAGGCTTGACAGCATGCCGCGTGCACCTCACAAGTGGCTGAAAGCCAAACGTGAAAGTTGTCAGCCATGCCTTTAGCCGTGGTGGCACAAGCTTTGGCCTTCTTTGACAGGCTTTCCACCGTGCTTTTCAGCATGATTTTCGCACTGTCTGGATCCTGCAGCAGTCGCGCTACAGTCTTGACCTGTGTGGCAAACGTCAGGTTGAGCGTCACAGCAATGAGCTGACACTTACGTCGGTAATGATGTCGGCGCTGTTGACAGCGATAGCAGACATGCCCACGTGAGCACCCACAAATGCCTTCGCCCCAAGATCCGAGATTTGCGCTAGGCATGCTGTTGAAGCAGTCAGTATCCAGCTTTGCCCAAGATGTCGACTGGTGGCTTACAGGACAACGCCATCTCGCCGTTGTTTGCGCCAGCGAATGTCCTGGTGATAGGTGAGGACTTTGGTGGGTCAATTTGTTCGTGATGAAACGTACGAGATGTGCTTGAAGCCGCCAGTAGGAGGGATCAAGGTGATGCCCTGCGCAAGTGGAGTGGTCGAGGCGATGAATATGGAGCCCATGAGGGAGATAGAGACCGGAGCGCCGCTCAGCATGTCGTTCCAGTTGCAATTTGGTTGGAACAGTAGCGAGTGCCTTGCGGACGAGATGAAACTCGCGACCCCGCCTGATCGCACCAGAGCGTCGTGCTGTCTGTTCTTGAGATCAATTGCCTGCTTGGCATTGTCGTCAATTTGCTGATCCGTCATGCCAGCAGTAACCGATGTGTCCGCCATGGTGAATGACTGAGTTTTCCTATTCGTGTGAAGGACGATGATGGATTAGGTTGGCAAGCAGTGGATGGTGCCGGATTGGATGTCCACATCTTGTCGCTGTCGTGCCTTTATGCTGCATCTGCCACCCTTCCATCTGGGCTGTTCATCAGAGACTCTGGCCGTAGTCACGACTGGATGCTCAGGGTGCAGTCTGGGCAACTGCGTGAGTTGCATCGTCTCTTTGCTTGTGGCTGGCTGGGTGTGCGTGGCCTGGAGGGTCAAAGAGCCAATGTCGTTGTTGGAAATGGCCACCACTGCACGAGTGGGGGGGCCTGAATGCTGGTCGTGCACAAGCGGTGCGGGCGTCCGCGCTCGTTGAGATGTTTGATGTGCAAGTTGTGGTAGCGGGGAGCTGAGGTGCGGTTAGGGTTGCACCAGACCCATTGACTTTGCCACCATTCCCAATCCGATGTCAATGGGCATGTGCGGCTGGTTGCACCCTGCCTCCCCGCAGACCGCCTCTTGGCGATGACTCCTTTCTAGTATCAAACTCGATCTTCCTCTCAGCTCTTCGACTTCACGCCACATCGTCTTAAGTCTTGTATAGCGTAGAAGACCATGCACGATAATCGACAGCCAAAACGAGCTCTATGTTCTAGGCCGAGCGAAGGACCACCAGCCAATCGCTCGTTCCACCCGACAACGAGGCGCCTGGCGAGCACCATTATTTGCGCAAAGAGTCGCATCGCGCCGATGGAACTTGCTGTACGAAATGTCCATGGTGGCAGCACGAGGGCCAGCTGAGACAGGCATCTGGAATCTTGTCGATGCTCATCTACATCATGCAACAGCACGAGAGCGGTGCACTGTGCGTCCGCAAGCAGCATCAGTGCTGTGCATGTGTCTGCGCCGGCACATACCAGTGTATATTTGCTGTTGCGACGCTGGATCTTAAGCGTCTACCACACTGCGACTCATAGGGAGTTCAGCATCGACGACGACCGCAACAACAATGGCGACAGGTTCTACCGCTTTGGACGAGTTCTTGAAGACAGCAGGTGACCTTGGGAAGGGCCTTGATCAGCTGGCTGCCGATTTTAACGCTGCTCTGCCCAACAATGTGTCCGTCCCGGACGATCTCAATGACCCGTTCTGGGTCAAGATAAAGAAACGCTTCGAGGCGTCTGACGCGCGTTTCAAAGCCATCATTGATGATATTGGGTTCTACATTCCGCCAAAGATACTTGCCTTCACCGACCCCGATGCTGAAGTGCCGAATCAGCTCGACAAGCGCCTGCAAGACCTGAAAACACGCTTGGCCTCCGCCAAGACCGGCCTTGATGGTATTCTACGTAGATCGAACTTCTCATACGACCGGCACACATTCGCGGCGGTACAAGACTTGCGTACGGCTGTACAGTCGCTTACTCCCATTGCGGAGGCGATCGGTGGCAACTATGATAAGAACATGCTTGATCCAGACAAGAAAGCTGCCTCACGTAAAGATCTGGAGCAACGTACATCTCACAGCCTTGAAGCATTCAAAACAGCCTCTACTACTGCCGAAAGCACTGTGACAAGCGCGATGCAGACTGATGGAGAGGTGAGCACCAGTCTACTTATTGCAGCACATCAGACTAATATTCGAGTGGAGATCGCCAATCTACGCGATGCAGTCGTCTTGGGCCATCCTGATGGGATTCAAGATGCTACTGAGAGCTTCAATAAAGACCTGAACTCGTGGATCAATTCCACGAACGCTGAAGTGACCGCACAGCAGCAGACTCTGGCCGGCTTCAGCCAGTCGTTAGAAACAGAGAAGACAACCCTACGGATGGCCCAGAAGAGATACGAAGACGCCGTGTCTGATGCAGAACGTGCAAAGGTCGGAGTAAGTCAGACGAATTTCGCTGAGAATGAATCACGTCATTGACGATGCGACGCACAGGAGACTGTAGCATGGTTTCTTTGCTGGCCAGTGGGTCTTGCGCTCCACCTAACTGTCAGCAAGAACCTCATCGAAGATGTGTCAAATCAACAACGGCTAGTCGAGCAAGCTGAAACTCACGTGAAGCAAACCGAGAGGAACATTCGAGAGATCCAAGTGCGACTACTCAAGTTGCAAGAACTACGTGGTCGAGGATCATCATTCACTACAGAGGTCCACTCGCTTCTCGAGGACATTGGAAAGACAGTCGATGCCGCAGCGGTACGTCGCGTCGCAGCTAAAGCGGTGCACGACAAGGTGCTCAGTATTTGGGGCGACACTGAAACGGTACGAAACAGCGCTGCAAGAGTGGACTGGGCTCTCTCAAAGGCGCAATATGCGAATGCGATCCTGCTCGCAATTTCAAACGTGTACTTCGAGAAGTCCATTCTTGTGCGTGAGCCAGCGACGTTCACCTTGTGGCGATTGCGCGATACGGATGACGATAAGGGCACGGTTGCTGCCATTCGATCACCCACCCTGTACGGTGGTGAGCCACTTCTCAAGAAGTTACTTGAGATGTACGAAACAGACCCCAACACGGGGGCGAGGTGCGTAGTGCAATAGAAATTCGCCAATACACAGCACTGCTCTAAAGAACCCAAGACAATCAAGTCCCATTTTGACTTTGGAAAGCACGAGAGCTGCTAAATACACGTGCTACTGGTCTCGCAAGCGCAATGTGCCTGCATTATGCATGGTTCCCTCCGCGGATGCTCAAGATTCAAATGAGGCTTGCGCTAGGTGCCGACCACGCACGCCACGATCTACTAAACGACGGACTCCGACATCGAACATTCGTATCCTCGTTTTCCAGTGCTTTGCGAGCTGCCAATCTCGTCCAACATCCCCATGGGGATTCTGGCCGTCGACCTGCTGCCACAGTTAGCGCCTGTACTTCTCAGTGTCCACGCAGGAGCTTCCGTCTTCCCCATTGGACGCATAGCCCACTGCTCGAAGTATTTGGACAAGGCGATGCGGATTCGTTGCTATTCTGAGGTGCTGAGAATCTGGTGTTCTGGTTATACCGACGTTCCTACATGGCTGCCGTGAAAGACGATGCTTTGCTGCGGCTTCTTAACCTGGGAGTTTCTGAACAGGACGCCAAAAATATGTCCACATTGGCAAAGAGTATTCGAGGTCAATATGAAGCAGCCTGTTCATTGTCCTCTCGGGCCGGCATCAAAGCGCTTCTCCAGCTTGACGTTGAGAACGACCTGCGGACCTTCGCTATAGCGACGGGCGAGTTTAGCAAGGGTGCTGCATCGTGGCTGAAGAAGTTGGCCTCCATGATCACTCTACAGCAGAAGGCCAGCGGTACAGCCTTACCATCGTTCACGTTATGTGCTTACGGCTCGTTCTGTCGACAAGAAATGTCACCATTCAGCGACCTCGATGTGGTTGTGCTATGTGCTGGAGACAAGACGGGCGTCCTTGAGGAACGCTTTGCGGACAATCTCGCTCGTGCAGCTACAGCCTTGATCGCTTTCGATAAAGACAACTTCCACGTATCCTTCGAAACCCCTTCGAAGGCCTATTCTCCCGAAACGTTCGCCAGCCAGGTATCCCTCAATGCCGCCTACAAAATTGTCGAAATCTTGCCAATATACGAACGTAACCCCGACGGAACTACGCCACCTTCTTATGCAAAAGACTTTCAAGCCCAAAGATCCGCGATCCAAGCCAAATGTGCCTCATTTGTCGCCAGCAGAGGACTCAACAGCTTCACCATAGGCGATGCCTACGACACCTACAAAACCCGAACCACCGAGTACGACATAAAAAGAATTCTCGCTTTCTATCAAAAAGCAATGGCGTTGTACAATTCTCACAAGCTGGCTGCAAAACCTTTGGAGGACGACATACCGAATGCCACGCTTTCAAGATTCTTGGTGCATGCTAAGAATGGGAGCGAGGCCGCAAGCTGGCGGAAGACGTATTTGCAGGTTTTTGCATTGCGATGCTATCTGCATTTCAAGGAGTCGAAGGAAGTCGATAGTATTGTTGTGTCGGAGGGTGGGGATAGAGTGGCGTGTTTTTTTAAAAATCAAGCCTGCCTTGGACATTGCGCTGAGGTCTTTGGATGAGCTGTTGAAAAGTGTGAAATAGCGTTTGGTGAGGAGTGGTTTCGTTGAAGCCATGTGATCTTTATTCAGTGCAGATGTGTTGAATATGGAAAGATCTCATGGAAGCTGTTCAATGCGTAACGAGCGGCAGGTGATCTAATGCAGCGAAAAGACACTCCTTATTTCTGGCCAATGCACCATCTAGAGGACCTCCTCTCAGCCTTCACAATCACATCCTGGACACTGAATGGCTCCAAGTCTAAGACCCAGCCGTCTGCGCAGCAAAATAGCACTTGCAATAGATAGGCGGCGGATTCCCAGCATTCCCTTGCGCCCCAACAGGCCTTTTCGCAACAATCGTTAACGAGCTCTTCCCAGGAGGCGCTGGATTCTGGAACCAACTGCAGGTATTTCCCGCCATGACCGTTTTCTCCGGGTTGTCGGAGGTACTGTTCTTGACCGTGACGGACTCGAGGAGAACTGGGAGGGCATTTGAGGCGTTCGTGTCAAAGAAAATCAGAGTGTAGTGACCGACACCAAGGGCGATCTCGCGATCCATCTGCCAGAAAATGTATTGTGGGGGTCGCGCTCCGCCGCCGCGCCAGGAGGCGCCGCCGCCGGTGGATGGTGGGCCTCGTGGAACGGGATTGATGAGGGCACGGAACTGGCATTTGATGTCGGAGGCGACGATTTTGGGTGTTGCGCCTGGGTTTAAGACTTGGGTGGCTTGGTCGAGCTCGGCCGGAGTAGCCTGTCCGCCCAGGTCGAATGTTGCGGGAGCCTGAGCGAGTGCGGTGTTGTCTTCTGGGTTGATGTCCATGATGAAGGTGATGTTAGAAGGGTGAGGCTTGAGAGAATGTGTTGTCTTGGTCCCCAAGGTCGACCAGACAGCGTTAAATCAATTCGTTGAAGAAACCAACGTGACTGAAACTTGGTTGCAGCAAGGATCCCATCTGGCCTGGCTGGTCCTGTCTTTCAGCCAGCCACATTCCTGATTCCCAAGGCGCCTCATGGTCCAACTGGCTAGCTGAGAGGTGTGAAGCTAGAGTCCGTACGAAGGTCTATTGCAGCAGCATGCAGTGAATATCAAGCAGACCTGCCGCTGACGATCGCCAAGAATCCCCACGTGCATGTGAAGTCGCGCTACTGTATCCGCTAAGGCCTGCTCTGCAGTAAAGCTATCCCTAGCCTGTTCTTCAACATTTTGTGGCTTGCGCACGGAAACGCCATGCACAGCTTCTTGCATGATGAGCATGAAAAAGGCCTCGTAAGCTGCTGCCAGGAGCACTGGAGCATGGGACTATTCAAAACGCGGTGAGGCATTCGAACTTCTCCAAGCATGGCCAGACCATCTCAGCCATCGCGGTGTTGCCCGGAACAAACTGATCCAGACCAGAACGTTCGCATATGCATCTGTCTCGAGGGTAGCGTGAAGTGACCTCGTCCAGAGAAACGGCCGCAAGGGAAATTTTGACTGCAACGTTGCAAGACAATTCGCGCCATGCTAGCTATCCCATCTGATGTTCCATTTTCTCTGTTCTCAATGCCACGGTCTTCACAGTCCTTGGTCCTGGGCAAAGTAACCGAGGGCAGGGCCAGCGAGAGAAGCCAATGCACCAACGAAAGCACTCTGGACACACTTAGCAGGAGGCTGATCGACTGTAGGCCCCAGGGAAAAGGGAATAGACTGATCAATTGCTCGTGTTGCACAAAGGCTGCGTGCAGCCACATTCCAATTCCTCACCGCCTCTCAATTCGCGCGCTGCGAGGGCGAAGCAGTTGATGACACTGTTTGTTCGCATCCAACGAGAATGTCTGTCCCGAAAGTTGAATGTCTGCTTCTGTACCACCCAATCAATTTCTCTCTTCGAGGAATTTTGTGAACGGTTTTCATTCCGGTATGCGTGTCATTCTTGGATTACCGCTCAGATCAAGTACCCTCTTCAGCGACCATTTCGGCGGTCTCGTACTGCTTGATAGCGGTGACTCTCGCGAGAGATTGCAGCCGGCGGGCCGGAACGCAATGGTTTCATGGTCGATAGGGTTGATGGCCGATCTTGCTCTCTTCCGGAGATTAGGTACTCATTGCCTGTGGAGACTGAGAGTCTTTGGAGAGATACTCTCAAGAGCGTTGGCACGGGAGATCATCTGGTGTGTGACAGGAGCGTCACAGTCCGTCGCGACGTGACTTCACGCGTCTCTCCTCTCACGGTTGCGACATCCATGCTTGAACCCTTCGTATCCGCTTTTAGAAGTCCTAACCCCCTCCATAACGCGCTCACAGCAGCGCCGTAAGCAGGTTCGATGAAAGTGAGGTCCATGTGCAGGAGAGCGCAAGCCGAGACTAGAGATCTAAGGTTCAGGACAGATGCTTATCTCGTTCTCAGTCGGTCCTTGGCAACCAATTGCGGCTGGGGACTGAGAAACGGGAGACAACAGCTCGAAAGATCCCTGCCTACTCTGCTTAAGTACCTTATCCAAAAGAAAACCCCTTCGAGAATGGCTCCTTCTACTCACATCGACGAACGCTTTCTCGCATTAGACGAAGAAACACGCCGCCGCCGACAAGGACAACGGCATGTGATCATACTCAAGCTCAACTCGCGTTCAATGGCCAAGTCTTCTATCCAGCAAACGAACTCAACACCGAGACTGCACCCAATCCTACATCCCTTTCGATCAGCGACAACCCGCCGTGTTAAGTCAGCTTTGAGATACGGTCGTAACCGTGCCTAGACACAGAAATAGGCAGCTGGTCCGGCAAGACAGAAACATCAAAATCAGGCAACCGGTCAGACCCTCAAAAAATCTCAGGATCTCCCTGTCTGTCTCTACACTAGTAGATGTCAGATCAGCTTGGTCGACACACGTCAAAAAATCTGAGTTTGAGGGTATAGATCGGCTACGAAGTTGATTGCGAGGGCATGTTAATTTGATACTGCTTGTTCGGATCGCTCTCTTTCACATCTCATTCTGTTCGTTGTGTCATCAGTAGATCAGATCTCTGTTGAAGGGACTGGGGATGTTGGAGTCTAACGAACACCGAATCCGAATGAATGATGCTTGTCCGGCGTGCAGAGTTGCACTTGCCGGTCGTGGAGAACTAGACGATAGTTTAGTCGTTTGCTGACCTGGTATCTTGCACAAGGACACGCAAGCATGTGTGCACAAAGTTCGCGTCTGGCTCGCATTGTCACATGCCTATGGCCGACTCCTCCTCAAGGTAGTTGGGAGAAAGGATCAAAATATGAGTGGGGTCTCGGTGATCGTCCAATGTTGATTCGAAAGTCCCCAGTGTTATGGAGCTCTAGTTGAACGAGAAGAAATTACACACGGGATGGCCTTCGTGCAGGCTCATTCTCCCAAAATGCCACCATTGCCCAAACGCCTGATATATTTCCTGGCGCCGGCGCTCCCAATCGCTGCTCTGTATCAAAATGCCTGTCCTGTACTATCCCATCTTGAGAGAAAGACAAAAGAAGGGTATCTTATGTTGTCGTTAACTTTTTAAATGCGCCGTGTTGAATGAATGCATCCGGTGTGTAATAAATTGTGGCCGGTCGTGTACAAAGTGTATGTTTGTCGTGATCATACTGCCTGTGATGAAGAGTGTACGAGATATTCGACGGATCGTTCCGTTACTGCTTAGACGGAGGTGATCCGAGTCGAGCCATTTGGCTGCAAGACTTTCTTGGGTCTGAGGTTGATGACGGATTCCAGCTCCTTCAGCATGCTCGTACTGGCATCTCTTTGTGCGCGTAGCTGCATTTGTCGCTCGCGTTCCTCGTGCATCTTCGTGATGCGTTGCTCTCGAGTCAGACCAGTGTTGGCGCGCTGTCTGGGAAGTGCCACTGCCTCGAATACCATTTCTTCATCAGATGCATTGTTCATGCTGGAGCGATTAGATCTCGACCCGCTGCTATCACCATTAAGTACTTTCAAAGCATCGGCTGGACATCCGTCAACCTCCTCGACTGCTGTGAGGCCGCCAAGACTCGATACAGGTGAGCGCAGGCCGCTAGAAGCCATTGAGATTCGACGCTCATGACGACTGATGTTGCTTTGCAGCGATTGCTTGCCGGCTTCCCACGCTTGTAGCAGCTCCTTTAAGTCAGCTCCTATTGCTTCGTATTGTGCCATTAGTGTTGGTCCGAGGTCGGATAAGTCATCCGACTGCTCAATTGACCTGTTCGTCTCTTCGCGTAGTATCTGCATCTTCGCTTGCAGGCCGCGTATGCCTGTCCCAAGGGCGCTGATCTTTCGCGCCTGATTTCGCACCTTCTCTTTGGTCGGAGTGTGAGCGATCCGCGCTGGTGAAGGCAAATTGAAGTTTTCCATCTCGTTCAACACTCTTCGAATGCGCTCGGCTGAGGCAGCAACGCTCTTGCTGAGACTGCTCATCACCTCTGTAGCCTTTTGCCAACGCCGAAAGTCCGCCTTGCCGCCATCAGCTTCAAGAGCCATTAGGTAGCAGAGTGTCACCCTTCGAAGAATGTTAAAGCGGTAGCTCAGCACCCGAAGTGACTTCAGTGATTCCGGGTCCTGCTCAAGGACGGACAATGCATCAGGCCCGGCAGCCTCTCTGGCATCCTGGACGCTGATATCATATACCTCGAAGTATTTGTCAAGATCCTCCTCGTCAATCAGATTGCGCAGCGCTTTACACGCGTCTATGCAAGCCGGGATGGTCGTGCTGTACATTTTGTGCAGAGCGTTTCGTAGCTTCGCACACCGTCTGGAAGTACCGTTGTCTTCTATACGCGAGGCAGGCGGCAACGGCGTGCTCAGCCTATAGCCCTTGGACACAAGCTCCACCTCCTGTATGAATGATAATGCGGAGCTGGCAGATAGCTCAAATGCTTGCCAGTTGGTGGTTAGGCCAGTGACTGAGTCAACAGCTTGACGTCTAAGCCCCTGAAGCCATTGTCGCCGGAGATAGCCATATCCCACAAAAGCCGCAACACCAAGAGCTGCCAGTACCAAAGCGGCCTTGCTCTTGCTAACTCGGCGTGTTCGAAGGTACTCGATCAGGTAGACTAGGGCGAACGCTAGGGCCGCGGCTGAGAGGGCGCCCAAGAGATTGGCACCGTCTAAAGGCCTTTCTATTTCGTCCGAAGCACCATCTAATCCCAGAGTGGTGGGCAGTGCCGTAGCAGGTTGAAGCAAACCATGATCGAGGTATTCATTTAGCAGCTGCGAAGCCACAATGGTGTATCTGAAATGTTCAAGAAACCTTGTGTTGTCTCCCGCGCCCAGCCTTGAGTTCACGGCAGATGACCAGGCATGGTGAGCTCGCGTGAGGGCGCTCTTGGGCGGCTCGTGCGCTGCTGCGGCGGTGATGGACTTGTAGGTGGTTGTCGAAGGCTGCAAGGGAGGAGGGATCTTGACACGTGGATGTCGTGCGACGTGAGCGGGCGGCGCAAAGGAGGGAGCGAAGGTCGACGAGTCGTGATTCAGCTGGTCTACGTCTGCTTCTGCGCTGGGATCGGGTGTGCGTGGGTCCGAGGCATATCTGCTGGAGTGGAAGTCGTTGTCGTTGTCGGATTCCTCAAAGGTACCCTCGCCTGTGCTGGGGGTCAGTCCGGGATCATACTAAACATGGTGCATGCTGACGGAAGGAGAGCGTTGGCAGCGAAGTGTTTGAGAGGCGCGGTTCCACAAGGTACGGACCTTCGAGGTAGGCGGCCAGAGGACTGGCGTCGGTGTGAATCGTCTCCATTCATCGGTCGGTGGGAGTTGTTGTTGCTGTCAATCGCGAAGCATGGCGAAGTTGCAACAAGTCCGCGTCTCACACGTCTGACCAGGAGAAGGGGATCAACACAGTAAGACAGTCAACGGCTCGCTGGAGGATTTCCGTTTGGGGGGAAACAACACTGGGAGATGCTGTGTTTTGAGAGTGCTATCCGACTGGGACCGTGGTGTCTTCGAGTATTCCCCGATGTTGGAATCGAGGCCGGAATATGATGTTGGGTATGCCTCGTTGTCCGGTCTGTATTGTATGCACCATGCACCGCGCACGAGACCCCATCACGTCTAGAAGCGCGCTAGAAGGATCAGGCCGGGATGACGGGATCCAGGGGCTAATCTTAGGCCTGGTCAAAATCTCAGATGCACCCCGAAAATCATCACTCGTTCCTCTCTCTGCTAACGTCCGACTTTTCGGACTCGAGTTCGTCCATTCGCCCTGTTACGCACGACTCCTCACCAGCGATTTGTGAACCGCAATAATCCCACGGATACATGTCCCGACCCCACTCGAAGATGCTGTCCGCCCATTCGTCATCTAATCAGGCATCAACGGGACAGGTAGAGGAACGCTGGTCTTGCCGATGCTGGGAATGGCGTGTACAGAGCGCAGGCTTTACATGTAAGGTAGGCAGGGACAGGAAGGTGGCAGAGCCAGTCGCCAAGTTCGCGAAGCTCTTCCGACCATCGTTCATCCGGTCTGATCAGATGTTCGAAATGCCGATGCTGGAAGGAGGTGAAATCATCTTTCCCGGATCGAGCAGCACTCGTTCGGTACTGTACTGTGCTGGACAGTGCACGCAGAGCATGCGCTGTTGTTGCCTTGCAAGTGCCTCACTGCGCCTGAATCCTATTGCGCGGAGCCTCTTAATCCTCCAGCCCTGTGGAAAGGCAGGAGCAGTAAAGCTTCTCACATCATCCCCTTCAGGCACAACTTCTTGCGCATCGTGAGGCTTGGACCGCTTGGAATGTACTCCGAGTAGGTGAATGTACATGGGTGTGCGTCAGCCTGCATGCCTGGGCGGACGGGAAGCCTGGCAGGGCAAACCATCTGCCATCTCCTGCTTACCCAACCTTGACGTCGTTCTGCCGCACCCTGCACGATTCCACAGACGACACCTCCCGCCTATTCTCCATTGCGCGTTGCGGGCGTGTACCGCAGACGCAAGTTGAGCGGCGAGAGGGTGTAGTGGACATGTCTGGTCATCCGAGCGGTTGGCACGTCTGCGTGCAGTCGCGCGCTTGCTCATCTTTTGACCATTCCCGTCCTATCCAGCTTCGACGTCTGCAATTGCACATCACTTCCTTGTCTCGGAAATGGTACGCGAAGTCTATCGCATTCACCTTCGCCCGTTGCGTACCTTGCATCGCATCAAGCCCTGCCTGCCTGCCGCCGCCGCCATGCTTCCACCTGCCATGGTGATACCTGTGCGGGAACGGAGTTGGCACCTACCACAGCGTCTCGTCCGACCGTCTTCGACCATCTCACATCTCAGTCCTACCTTCTGCATCCGACATGTCAGACGCAGACTTCACCTACACGCGCTGCTCGGGTTGTCGGTCCCAGCCTAGCCGTAGATTACGGCCTACTTCGCTGCGCCGACCCTCTGGACCTCTGACAATGCAAACGTCAGGCAGGTCATCTGGGTACCGCTCACCTTGAAGGAGCCCGTCAGCTGTTCACCGAACACGCAGTCATCGAGGCTTTGGACCTCGATACTTTGATACTGACGAGGATAGATCGGGGCCTGGTTCTCAAGACCTTTCGGCTCTCTTGGCCAAGCGCTGCTTGCTAATCATCTCCCGTCCGCAGCTCTGCTTCATCTCTGGTCGGACTTCTTCTTGCGCTCATACACTGTTCTGGTCCCTTCTCGAACCCTGCTTGCGAATATGCATGGCCTCTCATGCCGGACCACGATCCAATCATCCTCGTCGTGTCTCTCCGGCTGCTCGTCTGGTCCTAGCCGCTTGCGACTGATCTGACAAGCCTGAGGTCCTTGGCCAGCGTCGTCCACGTTCTAAGTCGACCACACCATCGCGTGCGCCGGATGGACCGCTGTAGGACCCGGAGCTGTCATTCTCTTGCGCAACAGGGTGGCGATAAATGCAGTCGTTCCTCCCGCCATACCCTCGTCCGTCTTGTCTATATGCATATTACTTAGGCTGCCTGCTGTCTGCATCAAGCGCCACATTTTAACCATGAGCGCACGCACCACAACCGCACTTCATTCGTCGATCGGACCGCCACAACACTACTTTGACGCACCCTCATTTCAACCACCTGTCAGTACCCGCTATTCTACTTCCACCCTCACCTTCAACAGGTCCATGCCCCTGCCCCCTCGCTACTGGGACTTCATGTCGCAAGCGAAGAGACTGAAGGCCCAGTATCGAAGGCATCGAGATAAATGTTGGCGACGGCGTGGTCAGCATGCACTACTTGCTTCTCCAGATCCTCCTGTTTTTTCTGACAGTCGCTAAAGTCATGAATGAGGAACAGCGCATCAATGTATGCAAACAAGGACTTACCCAAATCTATGAGATGCTGCGATCATCTCCCGAAGACTGGCGGAACTATGTCACTCTAGCAAGGACGATCATCTCGCATCTGGAAACTACGAGCTTCATGCAACAGCGAAATCGAACTCAAGAACAGGCGTGGATGGTTGCGGGTCTCCAAAGACTGGCTTTTGCAGAGCCAGATACCGGAGGAGTTTTGGATGTTGCGGCGTGGTGTTCCCGACAGTGGCTGGTCATCTATGCGCGAGAACCAGAGAATCTGGCCTCTTTGCGTGGAATTGGTCAGGCTTGGCTGTCGCGTGCTCAGCCGACTTTGGCAAGAATTCATCGCGCAGAAGGCAGCTCATCCTCTAGCGCGGGATCTCAGCGCTCGCACCTCTCCACGAGCTCTACAACTTCACTACTTGAAGCAGAACGAAGGGTAGGAACTGCAGAATATGTCGAAGCTAGGGGCTTTCTGCAGCCTGCTACAGAATACCTCGAACGCGCCATTGCTGCTGCCACTGTACAACAAGCACTTTCGGGAGACCTCCTCGCAACAGTCAGTACATCAAAAACTTTGTTCATCAAGCTATGCTGACTTTTTCACAGACAGCGGAGGCATACATGTCACTGGGCAACGTCTCGGACCCCCGAACCAACGAGCAGCAATTCAAGAGAGCAATCCAACTTCTGCGCGCCGCGGCATCAATCGAAGGCTATGTTTTGAGCCGCTACTTGCAACAGTGAGTCTTGTTTGTAACCCGTTTTCTGAGGAAAGTTTTAAACTGACTTTCGTACAGATACCTGGACGAATACGGAAAGCTACTGGAAGAGGACGAGTAATAGTCACCTTCGTCTCCGCTCTCGATTCAGCATCTTCTTCGACTTCTCTTTGGATTAGCGGTTTGGACACGATCATCTTCTTGGAGCGTTACGGTTACGAAAGCATAGCGGCGGAGCACCATGGGCTGAGTCGGGATTTGGAATTAATTCTAGGCAGGACGATCAGGTGCTGGCATTTGATAAGAATCATGATAGCCGTTTCTTCTTTCGCACTCGGGTCTTCGGGTTTCCTTTGCTCCAAAGCTCAGCATCTCTTGCTATGCATCTACAAGGCGCAGCAATTCATCTTTTGGAATTTGTGGAAACATGGCGTTACTCAGCAGGCCGTTCAAACAAGCCTTTTTCCTACACAGATCCTTGACTCCCTCCCACTCTGTCACATCTATCTTACTTCCCTCTTTCTCAAGGATGTAGGTGAACACGTTCTGCCGCAAGTCCTGTCCCTGCTACGGCTGTGCGGAAGATGCCAAACCCCGCGATATGAGTCTGAGCCAGACTGTCGGTACCTAGCTGTCCAGTTTATACTGCTGAGGACGGACGCTCACCTCTCCGGAACGGACAGTCTTGTACGATCAGGACTGATTGTCGTTGTTCGTCATGATATGCAGCCGGTTCCTTCCGTCTTAGCGGTGCGGAATCCGTCTGAGCCGCAAGTGTCGAGAGCGTTCCTGTGCCTGTGAGACTGGAAGGTGAGAGTGTGAGAGGAACGACGATCTGACGTTGGCTCTTGACAGAACGACCCGGTTTTTTCTTCGCTCTCGGATTATGTGGAGCTTCTCGGGCGGTGCTTGGTTGCACCGTGTGCACCGACCCTCCGACGTCCTTGGCGGGCTAGGAGCGGTTTCCGGCGACCTCACTGATTGCTCGCTCAGTTCATCACCTCAGCAAAGCACTGCAGACCAGCACCGCCTGATCTCAGTATCCGCTCCCGATACTCGCAACTTTTTCACTCATCTGGACTACTGTATGATCTCGCAAGTGCGGACTTTCACGGAGTTTGATCTAGGCTGCCTTCGCGAGGGATACGTTCTTTTGGACTCCAGCCACGCTTGGCATCATCTACGTCTACTCTGGCTGTATCGGACGTAAGACTGGTCGACCGGACATTCTCTACTGCGGTTCTAAGAAGGACATATCGACTTCTTTCGCCACTTCAAGACTGACGTGCATCTGCGCGTCTGAACCGGCATCATCATGTTAGATGAACGCGAACTCGCGATTCATCCAATCGTGCAGGAAAGCGTCCAGCATAATGCTCGCGTAAGTCATACCTTTCCTGGCACCAAGGCACGTACACATATGGCCTCCCTAACCTATCACTTCATACCGTTTCTGTCCTTTCCCGCCGCTGACATATGCACTCTGCCACAGACCATCTCGAACATTCGCTCCCTGACAGCCTCCCTTTTCGGTGTAGCCGCCGGTACACTTGGTCTGGAATCTTACCCAGGCTTCGTCTTCTACTTTTTCGGCACGGCTATTGTTTCCCTTCTGATTTACTTTACCAAAGCGGAGACGAATCCGAAGGCTTTTTTCTTCCGGCCTGGAGCAGATCTTTGGGCTGGAGATATGTTTGGGGGGTTGATGAGTTTTGTATTAACTTGGACGCTGTTTTATGGACTTTGTAAGGCTTGAGAGGGGAATTACTAGGGATGCTGGGTTGATGTGAGGTTGGATGAGGAATCTCGCTTGCTAAATAGGAGGGTGGCGAGGAAAGACGTGACGAGGGCCATGTCAACCTTGAGAAGGATTAGTACGCTTCACGGAGATGACCCCCGAAGCTGAAGGTTCAGTCAACCACATCGAGCACCTGCGAATCATCCCTATACTCGCCACACGATCATCCAACCGACCTGCAAACTACGATCCCCCGACCTACCTGGCCGCATATGTATGTACGACTGCACGTGCGTCTTCTCGCAGCGCATCCTTGAGGCTGAAACGCACGGTCAGTGGATCATCAAGGCTCGGACCTCTCAATCCTGCGGGTGCTGGACTTCTTCTCTACCTTGCCCCTGGTTGGGCTCTTCAACATTGCCACTCCGTCTCTGCGGGACATCAGTCATCTACAGGGCTGAGTAGTCAGCCGGAGGTCCTTCCAAAGGCAGATTTCTTTGCGATGGGGCTCTGTCGATCATGGAAATGTCGTTGAGATGAGGCCTGGAGAACTGGTTGAAATAGTAGAAGGTCTGATAGCCAATGAATCCTCAGGGGATGGAATTCTTCGGCGTGCGTTTTCTTACTCAGCTTTCAGGCTTTTGGTGGTCTCAAACGAAGGGCGAAGTAATCTTATACATGCGGCTCTAGGCTCGGCCGAAGCCTTCTCCAACGGTGTTCGCCTTGTGCTTCGGACTGTTGATTGTTGAAATTTATATGTTCTTTGACGATTGCAGGCTTCGTTGCTTTGTGCCATTTGGCGCTCTCATAAATTATCCGATAGACCATGATCGAAAGCATCTGCGTGTGCTCCGTCGCAGCTTGGTCAAACAAAATGCGTGTTCTGTGTTGGCTCCACTTAATACTTAATCTTCGTATGTCGTTGCGCTGGTGTCTGCCTCAGGCATGAGAACGCGGAGGGTGAGGGTCTTGGCACTCTCCACTCAACGCGCTCGCGTCTGCTTGACGCGTTCCAAAACTCTCCGTCTTGTGTTCCCCTCGTTTCCTTCCACACTTCGCCCATCACAGAACAACATCACGCGAGAACCTCCAGCAAAGCGCACTTACTCGCAGTCGATTGCAGCATAATTCAGCAGCACTTAATTAACGCAATACGATCAAGAGTGAGCACTGAACTGAGCATATTCTACGTACCATTGCTGACCGCCATACAGTGTTGGAGGCACGTCTCGAGCAGGCCGCCCTTCTCAAGAAGGTACAAGGAGAACAATTCAATGAAGCTCTGAACAGTCACTAATGATCTCTCCAGGTGGTCGACGCCATCAAAGACCTCGTGCAAGACTGCAACTTCGACTGCAATGACTCCGGCATCGCGCTCCAAGCAATGGACAACTCCCACGTCGCCCTCGTGTCCATGATGCTCAAGTCCGAATCCTTTTCCCCGTTCCGCTGCGACCGAAACATCGCTCTCGGTATCAACCTGACCTCCCTCACCAAAGTCCTGCGATGCGCGCAAGCCGAGGACATCCTCACCATGAAGGCGGAAGATGCGCCGGATGTTGTCAACTTCACCTTCGAGAGCGCTGAGAGTGATCGCATCAGCGAGTATGATATCAAGTTGATGGATATCGATCAAGAGCATTTGGGTATTCCGGACACAGAGTATGCTGCTACCATCACCATGCCTTCTCCGGAGTTCCAGCGCATTACGAGGGATTTGTCTGCTCTCTCCGAGTCTGGTATGTGGGATATAATATGAAATGAATGGAGACCACGATACTGACTTATGCCAGTCTCCATCGAGTGCACCAAGGACGGTGTCAGCTTCAAGTGCAATGGTGACATTGGTAACGGATCAGTTACCCTTCGTTCGCACACCAATGTGGAGAAGCCATCCCAAAACATCGAGATCAACTTGTCTGAGCCAGTCGCCCTTACCTTCTCGCTCAAGTACTTGATGAACTTCTGCAAGGCTAGCGGCCTTTCTGAGTCTGTCAAGCTTTGCTTGAGCAACGAGGTTCCACTGCTTGTGGAGTACGGACTCAGCAACAACAGCTATCTGCGATTCTACCTCGCGCCAAAGGTATGCTTCTGCATGCTCTATTGAATCTTGCGATTCTGCTAACACATGTCTTCTTCAGATCGGCGACGAAGAGTAAACGATACCCCTTCCGAACAATGACATCCTGCTCTACGCGATTGGTTTTGGACGGCGTTCTCTCACAATGCATTGGAGGGTGCGTCAGTCAGTCAGTCACATCAGCGTATGTCGGACTGCTGCATGAGAAGAACGAGGAAATGTATCATATTGCATGAGTTGAAGGATAGCGAGAGCAATGTACAAGAAGAGCAACGAGAGCCTGCTTGCGTTGAAAAGAGCCGGGTCTGTCGGGATATTCGGCCGATGTGAAGGCCGGAAAGAGAGTCCGAGAACCGCACCTGCTTGCCCTGCTTGTGCAGCGGGCTATCGCGGGCTATCTCCAGTCTCTGCCACACCCCACGTCATTTGTTGATTGTGTACTTTTTCCCGACAGTCAGCAAAACACCACACACCCAAATCTAATCTACTCGCATTCCGAAACGCAACGAGATTCCGTTTTCTCGCCTTTCTCGACTCTGTTCACGGCGCAGCTGCCCCTTAGCGCCATGGCAGAATCTTCAGATCTCGACGTGCCGGAGACTCACGTTCTGGCCGTTGCCAGTCATGTGGGTGCTCACACGATCTCTCAAAATGTAGGTTGATAAGCTAATTGGTTTGATGCAAGGTCACGTCTGGGTAAGTCTAGAACTCTCTCTCTCTCTCTTTGCATACGAGGAAAGAGTAAGTGGATGCGGATGTTGAATTGGGATACTGAGTCCAAACCCAGCTATGTCGGAAACACAATGGCTACGTTCTGCATGCAGACGCTTGGATGCGAGGTCAGCGCGATACATACGGTGAATTATAGTAAGTTGGCATATGAAAGGAAGCAGTGAGGGGGAGGGAGAGAGGCTGATGACATTGGATGTCTACAGGTAACCACGTCGCGTACCGCCGCTTCAAAGGTCGCAAAACCACGCCCGAAGAAGTCGCCGAACTATACGAAGGTCTTCAGAATGCGCGCCTCAACAGTTTCGATATGATGCTCTCCGGATATTGTCCCTCTGCAGCCTTGGTAGAAGAGGTGGGAAAGATTGGAAGGGAGAATAAATTCCGTGCAGGTACGAAACCTGGCTCATTCTTCTGGGTGCTCGACCCTGTCATGGGCGATAATGGGAGGATATACGTTGCGGAAGATACGGTGCCCGTGTATAAGAGTTTGTTAAAAGATGCGGATTTGATACTGCCGAATCAGTTTGAAGCGGAGCTCTTGTCTGAGACGAAGATTTATGATTTGGCGAGTATGGAACAGGCGATTGGGAAATTGCATAAGAGTTATGGATTGCCGCATTGTGTTGTTACGAGTATACGGCTTCCGCCAACGAATGCGCCTACGCCTCAGACGGAAGAGAAGGGGGAGGAGAGGGAAGGAGGAGGAGCCAAATTGTCGGTGATAGGATCTACGGCTACAAGTGATGGCAAACCTCGACTTTTCAGGATCACGGTCCCTGCCCTACCGGTCTTCTTCTCTGGGACGGGGGACATGTTCGCCGCACTCCTTGTCGCTCGCCTGCGCGAAGCCGCTCGCGACGCAGATGTCCTCTCCAAACCCAGCTGGACCAGCCCGGACGACGTCTCAGGTCCTGACCTTCCTCTCGCAAAAGCCGTCGGCAAAGTTCTAGCAAGCATGCACGCCGTCCTCAAAGACACTGCTTCCCACTACGAGGCTGTGACGAGGAAGATTGCAGAGGAGAGGGAGGGCGAGTTGAATGAGGGCGTGGGAGAGGAGGCGGAGAAGGAGAAGGAAGTTGAGAGGCATTTGAGGTTGACGAGAGCGGCGGAGGTGAGGGTTGTGAGGAATGCGAGGGCTTTGAGGGAGCCACCTGACGTGGGGAGATTCAAGGCGGAGGAAGTCCTTGTTGAGGGGAGGAGGGAAGATGGGGGTGGAGAGAAGGTGGATGAGTTGGGGGTTTTGAAGGTTGCTGGTGGGCAGGGGGCGATTCATCAGACTTGAAAGAACCTCAAATCTTTGCTCGATGCTCGGGACGTTTCTAGAGGCCCTATAGCAATCATGTGCGACAGTCATATGCGACAGTCAATGGTCAATGCCCATGTGCAAGCCAACCTAGGATATTCAATCTCATGACCTTCACGTGGTCACCTCTGTAAATGATCATTCACCAGCTGTATACAAGCACATGACCTTGCCTCGCGCGCTTATACAAAAGGCCCTTTATCAACATCTTCCAGCTTGCGAAAAACAACTTCAGTGTCTCATCTATCCGACATCCACAGCATCTGCGGCGTTCGACTCGTGCGACCTTCCATATCAAATCTAGCTACCAGCTAGCCGAGTCGCCGAACCGCCCGAGTGTTCAGACCTCGACGTTGGTACCGGCCGGTAACAATATATCCATTCCAATGTGAACGACCCGGTATACTGACTTATCGAACAGAGCATATTCGTCCAGTCACATGCAGACAGCTTGAGCCGCGCTGCAGGTGAAGTTTGCCTGTGAGGCGAGAGTTGGTGAGGCTGGTAAGTGCACCTTCGCCCCGCATATATTAGCGGCGCACGGGCCCACGCTTTCGAGCTCCTTCCATTTCAATCGCAAGCTGGCCTCTTCGGCAAGCAAGCTGCATTGAAATTCATCGACCACCCTCGACCCCTTCTTCCACCACTTGTCTACAACTTACCTTGCACTGACAACATACAAAGACGCTCGTGTAGTCACGAACACAGCGCACTTCATCGCTCACCATGAAGTTCAACTCGCTGCTTCTTGTGGGTGCCTCTGCCGCTCTGGCAGTTGCAGAGGACCCGGCCGTCGACACTGAGGCTTCGGCGTCTGTTGATGCCTCTTTGCCTGACTTCACCGTATGTATTCCGCTGTGTCTGGATCAGAGTTGCACGTACTGACCTCGCCGCCGCAGCCCACAATCCTCAAAGCCCCCTTCCTCGAACAATTCACCGATGGCTGGGACGCGCGCTGGAAGGCCTCCCACGCGAAGAAGGAGAACACTGAAGAGGAATGGCAGTACGTTGGCAACTGGGAGGTCGAGGAGCCCATAATATACAAGGGCATCAATGGCGACAAGGGTCTCGTCCTCAAGGACAAGGCTGCCCACCACGCCATCTCTGCCAAATTTGACAAGCCAATCGACAACAAGGGCAAGACACTTGTTGTCCAATACGAGGTCAAGCTTCAGAGCTTCCTCGAGTGCGGTGGAGCCTACATGAAGCTCCTCCAGGATAACGCCAAGCTCGCCTCGGACGAGTTCTCCAATGCCTCCCCATACATCATCATGTTTGGCCCTGACAAGTGCGGTGCCACGAACAAGGTCCACTTCATTTTCCGACACAAGAACCCCAAGACTGGCGAGTACGAGGAGAAGCACATGAACGCTGCCCCATCCGCCGAGATCAACAAGCTCTCCAACCTCTACACCCTTGTCGTCCGCCCTGACCAGACCTTCGAGCTCCTCATCAACGGCGAGTCCAGCAAGAACGGTACCCTTCTCGAGGACTTCACCCCGGCTGTTAACCCACCAAAGGAGATTGACGACCCGAACGACTCCAAGCCAGACACCTGGGTCGACGAGGCTAAGATCAAGGACCCAGAGGCGAAGAAGCCAGAGGACTGGGACGAGGATGCGCCATACGAGATCGTTGACGAGTCTGCCGAGAAGCCAGAGGACTGGCTTGAGGACGAGCCACTCACCATCCCAGACCCAGAGGCTGAGAAGCCAGAGGATTGGGATGACGAGGAAGACGGTGACTGGATCGCTCCTCAGGTCTCCAACCCCAAGTGTGACGAGGCCTCCGGCTGCGGCAAGTGGGAGAAGCCAATGATCAAGAACCCAGCCTACAAGGGCAAGTGGAACGCTCCTCTCATCGACAACCCAGCCTACAAGGGTGTCTGGAAGCCACAGAAGATTGCCAACCCAGCTTACTTCGAGGATAAGACTCCTTCTAACTTCGAGGCTATGGGAGCTGTAAGTTGAAGCTTTATCAAAAGATTACTGTGAAGCATACTGACAAGCATTTGCAGATCGGCTTCGAGCTTTGGACCATGAACGAGAACATCCTCTTCGACAACATTTACATTGGACACTCTGAGGAGGAAGCTAAGGCGCTCAAGAAGGAGACCTGGGACATTAAGCGACCAAACGAGGACAAGGCTGAGAAGGCTACCAAGCCAGTCACCGAGGACAAGAAGAGCCCACTCGACCTGAACTTCATGGACGACCCCGTTACCTACATCAAGGAGAAGACCGCCCTCTTCATCGAGCTCGCCCAGAAGAACCCAATTGACGCCATCAAGTTCGTCCCAGAGGTCGCTGGCGCTATCGGTCTCGGTCTCGTCACTCTCCTCGTCGTCCTCGGCGGTGCCCTTGGCTCCGGCGCTGCTCCAAGCAAGGAGGAGGTCAAGGCCAAGGCTGCTCAAGCCAAGGATGCCGCACAAAAGACCAAGGATGATGTTGCCGATGCTGTTGCATCTGGTGCTGACAAGGCCAAGGAGGAGGTCAGCAAGAGGACAACCCGAAGCTCTGGCCAGCAGTAGGATGCCACGCCAGAGACTGCGAGTGCGAGAGCTGCATAAGAAAGAGTACGAGCAAAACTTGATACAGAGCGAGAGTGTGAACCGATTCAAATTGGCTCATGCATGATACCATAAGCGGAGATTCGCGGCGTCGAGTCGAGAGATCTTCTTGGAGCTGTTTCTGATGTCTTGTAGAAAAGCAAGCGGGTAGATCACGATAGCTTTGTATGACTTAAGATGACATATCACTTCTTGACGTCTCGAAATCAGTGTACGAGGGACAAATGAGTCTATTCCAGAGCTCCCATGTGCTCATTTTGCGTTAGCCCCCAGGTTGGCGATTGCTACCATAGACGTCCCTGTAGCATTGGTGGATCTCCGGACAACTGCATGACTCGTCAGCAGCAAGAACGTCTACAGCATCGAGAAGGCAAAAGGTACGTACTAAACCGGTCCTCTTCCAAAAATGATATGCCACAGATACTCAAATACCCTTCCAGTAACATCATCCCTTAGTTCAGTCTCCATGAGCCAGTCATGATACGCCTGATACTCGGCTAACGGCCTTTTAAGAACTTGTTCCCTCGAAACGGCGAATTGCGCACAACACGGCGTTCCTATCGCCTCTGGCACAGCTTGATCGGGAAAAAATCTCCCCCAAACATCCCGCATCGCTTCTTCTGTTTTCCGTACTGAGTCGTCTTCGTGAGGGGGATCTCGTAATGGCTGTACTTCTTCTGGACACCCCGGATGAGGATTACATCTGAGATTGGCGTATCCGGATTCTTGGATGAAGCGGGTTTGGAGGGCGCGGAGCATTATTACTGCGTCGTGGTCTTTGGAGTCGGTGTGCCAGGCTTGTGGGTAGCCTGATCGATGGGGGTGGATGAAGGCTATGAGTGAGGGGAGGCTGGGGCCGTAGTTTTGGAGGATGTAGGTTAGGTAGACGTTTGCTTCGCGGCCTTTGTTGATGGGGACGGAGAGGTGTTCTGGGGAAGAGGAGGGGTTGTCGACGGTGTAGATTGCGGAGGGCCAGCTGGGTGGGTGAGTTAGTTGGAAAGCTGGGAGGAAAGGGAGGATCGAGGGACTTTACTTACTCTGGGAGGAATTCGGAGACCCAGGAGGTGTCTTCATTTTGGAGTTTGCCGATTACGACGATCTTGTCTTCGGGGTCGAAACCGTTTGCAGAGGATGTGTTTGATGCTTCCGTGGAGTTGATTGTTGGGAGCGGCTCCGGGTACTCAGCAGGTGTAGGGTTCGATATACTTGTGTTCGCTGCGAGGACTTCCACGACTGTCACAGGCTGTGGATTCTGGTTGTTGAGAGACTCCTCGGGATTAGCGCCAGTGCTCTTGGTCCTTGGTGGAGCGTTCGATGCTTCGAATGGTCCGTAGAGCTGGTGAAATCTTGAGTTCTGGATGAGTAGCAGGGTGCAAGAGACGAAGACGCATGTCGCTAATGCCGTTCGAAAAAACAAGCGCCTTCTCATGGCCGAGGCTGAGCCTAGCTGCTGTCAAACGTCCATCTGCTCAAGTATTTTGCTCGTCGTTGGAGCGACAAGTTTCTATACGATGCATTGGATGCTTTCTCTATTGATCCGAGACGTCCCAGGCCAGCTGTACGGAAACAATGCTGCAGTTTTTTTGAGATGCTTCCATTGCCATGTGTGATCCACGTAGGGATGCCATTGCGAAGCGCATGTCATCACAAAGTGTCTGGGGTGGCTGAAACAACAATGGCATTAGAACCGGCTGACGTCTCATGCAAAGCAACGCGAAAATACGAGAAGTGCAAGTACAAAGATTTACTACATTACATTACCTACTACGTCGCATCCAGCTCAAATTTCGGAGTCTGGGCCACGCGAACCTCTTGTGGTTTCTGGTGATGATCCAACTCGTGGGGCTGTAACTGAGCTCCGGCCATTTCCTGCATGGGTACAGACTGGTGGTGTTGATATTCAGGGTGCCATTGATACGGTGGAGCTCTGTCCCCTTTATCGATGGGTGAGTGACCGACCAGTTGAGTATGGCTGTCGGAGGCCGTGGAGACCTGAGATCTTCGTCGTCGTAATATAAGAAAGATGAGGCCAGCCACAACACTTGCAGCTCCAAAAGCGCTCCCTATCACTGTACCAACGATTGCGCCGATTGAAAGAGTCTCAGGCTTGGTGCTGTCTGATTCTGACGTAGTTTTGGTGGAGGTGCTTGTCGAGGCATCATTGGAGGCACTGCCGGTCCCGGAGGTAGTGTTGTTGTTGATCACAGGGTTCTCAGAGCAACTCCCTCCTACAGACACTAAATTCGTCTCTTCTGTCGAGTTGACTTGCCACAGAGTGAAAGTGCCTGCGTCCAGATCCACCATTAGGTATGCGGAAGAGAAGAACTCTTTCCCGATAATGGGAGTATCGTTGGAGTTGTCGGATGCTAGACCACCTAGAAGCAAGTCCGAGCCAGAGCTGTTGGTCTCTAGAGCACCAGTCGGACCGATGTATTGATCTGGGACCACGAGGACATCGTTCGGAATTGTAGCACTGAAGCCGTTGTTGAATCCAATGGTGAGGTCGCCTGCAAAGCTATGTGCTTGTCAGTGATATTCTGCCCATGAACTAAAGTGCCGTAACAAGAAAGTGACGTACACTCTCGAAGGACTGAATATTGGTGCGAAATAGTGGACACCAAGAGAGTTGTTGAAGTAACCCGTCTCAGTGTAATTCATGAAGCGCTCGTAGTACGGATTAAAAGGCGCATTCGCAACGAAAGGAAAATCGGGCTGTAGGCAGGCGGAGAATGTAGATGGCGACAAGATGTCCGCCATGGTGCCGTTGGGGAAGTCGAGCCTCAGACTTGTGACGATGACAGACATGCCTGAAGGACAAGCCTTCGATGGAGTGACGAGGTGCTGAGTGACGTTCGTTCCTGTGACTTTGGCTGCGTCGTATCCCCCAAACACGATTTGTCCGTCCTTGGCTGCGCTCGCTGTTGCGCTGTCTATTCCAGACCAGTAGGACCATGTCCGAGAAGCTATTTTGCCTGAGTCTTTTAGGGCCCTTAAGAAAGTCGAGTTTTGTCCAAGCCCGATGTTGGCCTGTGTGTCAAGACGACCACCAAAGTCCAAGCCTGCCATTCCGACTGGAAAGTCTTTCAGAGAGACATTACCGAGTGTGAAAGTATCTTTAGCGAACTTGTTGAACCAGATATGGGGTCCATCTATGCGGCCCGCGATATCGCTTGGATCTCCACCTGCTGTGTAGACGTTAAGGCCACTCACAGCCGTGGTGGAAGCGTTCGGGTCATAGAAGCCTCCACGTTGTATCAGACACTGAATCTCTGTAGAGCCATTGAAGCAGAACGTTGCAGATGAGTTGTAGACCCAGGTATCGTTGAAAAAGCTTAATCATTTATCTGTTAGCTTCGGTGGTAAAATGCAGGAGAGCGATTAGCATACTCGTGTGGCATGAAAGAGAAGTTCTGCGCAGGTGTTCCAATTGACGCAGCAATTCCTCGTATGCTGTTCCCATCAGCGAGCTCGACATCCGTGATCGGTAAAGCGATGGGTGTTGGATCTGAACATTGTGCGGCGACTGAAAGCTTCGACAGAAGGCATAGAAGAAGAAGCAAGGAAATCATGCCTGCAGTCTGCGGTCACATAGCGGGAGTAGGAGTGATGAGAGGGAGCCATCGATGTGTTTAGAGCAAGACTTTGCAGAGGAGGTTGGCGCCGATCCTACTGCTGCGCCGCTGTTGAGCATGAGAGCATTTCGTTAGGGAGATGGACCCATCGCAGTGAAACCACGAGTGGTGGCTCTCGCTACGAAGAGTCGCCATCATCGTCTGGAGCGCGTGGAAGGCCAATGGCGAGAATGCTTATAGGTCGGCGTTATCTGCGGAGTCGATTGAAAAGCTTGGGGAATCGCTTGGAAAGTAGCGCCAATCTGTTACACACTCACGGATGTAGTCGACCTGGCCCTGCTGGCCCATAATCAGATTGTGTATCATAGGTCGCGCGCCAGCTGAAGCTGAAGTGCTCGAGAAATTTCTCCATCTCGAAATCTCTAGTCTTGCAGCAGCCTCTAGAGCCGACTTCAACATCTCAATCTGTGCTCCTCGAATTGATGCCAACGTTCGCAAGGTGTCTTTGGTTCTGGCTTCTACGCGCCGGACTCATGTCCATGCGCTCCACTGGGAGTGCTGTGCCGCAGTCCTGCGCGGACAGGGGCACATTGAGCAATAAACAATTGTGCGTGTTGAGCAAGGTCTTCAGCCAGCTGGCAGGGTTTGGATCAGAGGAGTAGATGGAGCTCGCATGTGAACGAAGAGCCTTTGATTGTGTGAGGCCATTGTGCGTGCAAAGCTCCAGACGAACATGAAGTGCAAGATCATCTCTTATGCTTCTTCTCATTGGCCGTTCAAGCGAGAAAGCCTAAATCTTGTTGTCTCAGATTGACTCCACTGCCCTCCTGCGAAGAACGTCGCATCTCTCAAAGTCAAGAAGAAGCAAATAGAATCAGCTCCGCGCGCCGAAGGATGCGTAGAAATATGAGCGCACTCGAACGCTCTGACGAAGCTTGCTTGAGCCAGACCCGATGACTGACCTTCTGCCATCATGCCGGGCCCAATAGATCGACAAATCCTCTAGCCGCCGCCCTCGCCGCACTCATACATTAGGAGGCGACCAGGGCTTCAGCCTAGCGCCAGCACCGATAGCAGGTACCCGCAGGCTTCTTCGAACATCTTTCGCAAAGAGCTCGACTCCCATGAGGTTCGATATGGCTGGTACTGTGCGACTGCAGCCTTCACCACATTCACTTCCTCTTTCACGCTAGTTTCATGATTCGCCTTTCACAGCAGCTCAGCCAGATCGCCACTATGCGACTGACGCCGAGAAAATTGACGGTTCTCATTTGTGCAGCACTCGCTATCACGGCTGCGTTCTCGTCCGCCTCAGCTGGTCTGCTATGGACTTCAGAGCAGTTCGTCTTCGGTAAGTGCCGTTTTGGGGGAGTGAAAGCAGACAGTCTCTGATACTTTGTGGTACTAGATGCGTCCGGCACTTCAGTCGCGCTCTCCAGTAGAAGAGCAGAGGTGGATGCCGCCTTCCAGCACGCGTGGAATGGATACTCGAAGTATTGCTTTGGGAATGACACCTTCCACCCTGTCAGTAATACATGTGATAATGACTTTGGAGGATGGGGAGCCACTGCAATCGATGCGCTGTCTACTGCGATCATCATGGAGAAGGAAGCAATTGTGCTCCAGATTCTGCGATTCATTGCCACCATTGACTTCACAGTCGTTGAGGGCGGAGAGAAGATTCAACTTTTCGAAGTCACCATACGACACTTTGGCGGCATGATTTCTGCCTGGGATCTGCTCAATGGTCCATTTGACCATCTCGCGAAGGACAGCAATCTCCGGCAAAATCTGTATAGGCAAATGGTCAGATTGGGCGATGCGCTGAGCTGTGCTTTCGACACCCCATCTGGTATTCCTCGAAATTGGGTAGACCCGAAAGAATGTCACACGGACGACGGAACCACCGATACGGTAGCTGGTGCTGGCACCTTGATTCTGGAGTTTGCTAGATTGACTGATATCACTGGTAACCAGAAGTATGCTGCTCTCGCTCAAAGAGCCGAAGGTTACCTCCTGCGGCCACACCCAGAGATGGGAGAGCCGTTCCCAGGTCTGCTAGGCTCGTTTGTAAATGTCGCGACTGGCGAGTTTGTAAGCTCAAAAGGAAGTTGGGGCTCTCTATCCGACTGTAAAATTCCCCTTCCATTCCAAAAAAGACGCATAGCTAATATTATGCAGCGTTTTACGAATATCTAATCAAAGCATACATATACGATAGTGCGGGATTTGCAGAGTACCTGGATCGTTGGAAAGTCGCGGCCGACTCGACTATTCGCTATATCGGCTCTCATCCCTACGGGCATCCGGAGTGGACGCTCCTGCCATACTGGGAAGGGACGTCCTTGTATAATGCCATGGACTCGCTTTCGTGGTTTGTCGGCGGTAACTTCATTCTTGGAGGAATGGTAACCAACAACCAGACACTTGTCGATTATGGCTTGTCGATCGCGGAAGCAGGTGGTGCTGTATACCATTCATCCGCCACTGGCCTTGGTGGAGAGTTTGTAGTCTGGACAACGGACTGTGGAGCTGATTGGAGCAGCAGCTGTGACGGTAGCAGCTCGATACGCCTCTCCGACGGACAATTCAAGATGAGACCTGAGCTTTTGGAGACTTGGTATTATGCTTACCGAGCAACATCGGATCCAAAATATCGGGAATGGATCTGGGAGGCTTTCCAAGCTATCACCGAGAATTGCAAGACAAACACTGGCTTCAGCGCAATCAGTGATGTCAATTTGCCAGGAGGCGGAGAGAAGCTGGATCAAATGGAGAGTTTCATCTTTGCTGAAGTACTCAAGTATGTATATCTGACACACATGGAGGTATGTGCCAACTCTTTCAATTCCATTGATACCACCGCTGATCGCAATCCAGGACAAGAAGGCTCCATTTCATGTGCAAGATAGTCGCAAAGGCGTATTCAACGAGTGGGTTTTCAACACAGAAGCACACCCGTTCAAGGTCGTTGGAAAGCCGGTGTGAAAATATTTATAACGATTCAATCTGTTAATCATCGAACTCGCAACCCAGGCGTTGTGTGATCTGCGTGAACTGTGTTCATACCTCCCTGTCCTACGAATGAGCCGAGCGGGCAAATGGCTTGTGCGCTCGCAACAAAGGTGGAGGGATCAGGCCAAGGAGAGGTTTCGCTTCACGAGGCTTGAGCAATGGAGAAGTCAAGCACCGCAGGCAATCGACTAGGCGCCGAGGTGTCACATGTATGGAGCACAGACCCACACCTGTACCCGGCTAGATACAGTAGGGCGAGGGCGCCACGGTGGTCGCTTATGGCACAGCGGCGCTTTCAGCCTTCCAGCTAGAGCTGCACAGGGAGATAAAGGGCTCCCTCATCCAAGGCCACATCAATCAACACATCTCGAACAATGTACCACCATCAAAGAGTCTCTTCATCTCGACCGCGGGTCATCACTGCCATTGTTGTGCTTGTACTCATCGTTCTGTTTCTAAATTATGGAAACGCTCTCGTCAACGGCCCGGCACCCAGCAACCTGCCCTCACGTATGTCACCCACAATCGACCTTCCACGCAAGATCTGGCAAACATATGAAAGATACCCCCAAGACATGAACGCAGAATATCAAAGACTGTCCAAGACATGGACCGATCAAAACAGAGAGTACCGCTACGAGCTTCTCACAAGCGAATCCGCTGCCACATACGTCGAAGATCATTTCAACGACCAACCAAGAATCCTAAACACCTTCCGACGTCTGGATGATCGCATCCTCCGAGCAGATCTCATCCGCTATCTGACCCTTCTCGCAGAAGGTGGTGTCTACTCGGACCTAGACACTGACTGCACGCGACCCGTACGAGACTGGATTCCATCAAGTTTGCGCAATAGGACTGGGTTTGTATTTGGGATCGAGTACGATGCTCGTGGAGGGGACATCAGAGAAGACTTGGCCGTGCCGGCGCAGATTTGCCAGTGGACTTTGATGTCCAAGCCAAACCATCCTGTCATGCAGCACATCGTTGATCGGGTCATTGAGAGGCTAGAGGATCTTGGAGCGGAGAGTGAGAGGATCGCGGCGCATACCACGGCGGATGTGCTGGAGTCTACTGGGCCGAGGGTGTTTACGAAAGCTGTGCTTGAGGCGCTCACTGCACAGACTGGGAGAGAGGTCACTTTTGGGGACTTTTCGGGAATTGATGAGCCAAAGTTGATAAGTGACGTTTTGATTTTGCCAATTAGTGCCTTTGCGTCTGGACAGGAGCATCCAGCGAGTAAGCCTTGGGGAAATGACGAGCAGCTCATTTCACATAATTGGAGAGGGTTTCAAGGTTGGAAAACTTTATATCCCAGTTGATAAATTGTACAGCTATCGGAGACAGACAGTGAGGCAGCATATCAGTTTTCCACGTTGAACACCCCCTTCATTTGGAACCCGGATTGGCGACAGCCACATGATTATCAGTCGATTCTCTTTCAATCACAGCCCAGACTCAATCCTACGGCAGCTACACCCGCGCTGAAGCTTAGCACATGGCATGTCCAAGACCGACTCCGACTCCTTATACAACGCCAAGATCACATTAAAGGCAGATGACATGTGAAAATCCTTACTGATTTCCCGCGCGCTCCAGGCTACAAACAGGCCCACTGCAATCATGTGATAAGAACGTTGGGGTCCTGCCTGCAAAATGTCCGAGCTGTGCGGTCGCTCCTACCAGACTCGATTCATCACTGAACCTTTGGCTCACAGGCGTCTAAACAGCTCGATCTTCTTACGGCAATGAAGAAGTCATCACTCGTGCGGACAAGTACAGCGGCATACATATTCCGTCTCTTCGCTCACTTCCTTGTCCAGTACTCAGATCTTTACCAACTTCACGCGCGGAGGGCCCCTCACCACGCCGGACTCTCAAACGGATAACATCGCAGCAGGATTTTTTGCCGACGATCGCCATGGAAAGCAAGCCGAATAACCAACAACAATAGTCCAAGTAAACATCTTGACGGCAATTGCGAGTCCAGATGATGCTCACTCTCTTACTGAAGCCCATTCTTCGGGTGCAGAAGACAGCCGCACGAAGCAAATTCACAACGATTCGCCGTCCAGCAGAGCACATGAAGATAACATCATCGTGATCGGCAAGCTCTGGTACAAAGACACTGACTGGGTCGCGGATGCTCTACCGGAGTGGCCAGCCTGTCTTCTCCTCCCCCTTTACGCGCGCTCTCGGACTGACCATCATAGGCGGCAAACCGCGATATACACGGCCGACAACTTCAGCCTCCCACTGAATGCTCTCGTAAACACAAGCGGCGAAGCGAAGGCTTAGCTCTACTATACTGTTCAGAACTGTGACAATCTATCTTCCACGGTGGCCGCTATCCATCCCCGTCGCACTGGATATCCCGCCGTGTAGCACAACAATGTCAAAGGAGGGATGGCCACTGTTTCTCAGAGCACAAGGGATTGCTATAGCCATTGGAGCGCCATGCGGCTTGCAAGTTTCAGTGCCTCGCGATCAAACCAGGGAGCGGCCGTTATCGGAGTACAATGAGTATTGTGAGTAACTATTGACTACAACACTAGACGATGACATTAGCGGGCGAGTGTTTCAATATCTGTGGCATATCATATTCGGACAGGAATCGGTCTAGTAAGTCACTGTGCCGGCACCGTCCAGCTCAACACTAACAGAAACCTTAGTTGCCCTGAACTTCAACAGTGCTATAACGATGTCTACGGCGGCCACAGGTGAAGCGTTACATGCATGTGAATGACAGCAATCTAGCTCGGCAACAGAGAGGATAGCGATCCCTTGAAGCAAGTTACATGCTTGGCTCGTTCGACTCAGAGAGCAGTCGTGGCTCAATGAATTAGACGGTCTGTTCCACGTCCCTAAAAGAGAGTCAAAGAGTACTTGATACAGCCAAGACCAAGTGTAGGCTAGCCTCTTCCAGGCTCACCTGGGTCGTTTGTGGACCTTGTGGCAAGCAAGACTCTGAGCGCGAAAGGAATCCTGGGGAGTCTTTGCGACTCTAAGATACTACTGGATCACACAGAAGACGCAAAGCTGACATTATATGGCAGTCTTTTGGATAGAGATTAAGACCATGCCTCCAGGACAGGCGAAACTTCTATCACCCCTTGAATCATTAAAATTTGTACTCAGTCCAATCGTCCGTCACACTCAGTCCCATCCGCTTCGCACATGCCAGATTTCCCACCATCATCGGAAGATACCAGTTTTCTACAACGCGATGGATTCGCTTCGCTATCGCCTGGGCGGCTCATCGTCGGACGAATGATTATCAACAATGAAACGCTCACCGGTCACGGATTTTGAATTGTGAAAGCCGGAAGGGCGGTGTGCCATTATTGGACAGCTACTTGAACCCAAGATTTGCTTTGTGGAACCAGACAGCGATGCGGACTGAAGCAGGAGTCCCGACAGAGACAGCTCGTTACTCCTCTTTGACAAGCGTGTCAAGTCCGCAACTCGATTTCGTCCTCACGTTCCCCCTGATATAAATTGCATGTGCTCTTGAGTATTTCGAATGGATCTCAGACGCCTTCTGAGTAATCATGAGGTGCTGTATTGAGATCTTGCCGCAAATCTGCGGATTCAATACAGAGGAGTAAGCGTTCATTATGCCCGTTCATTTCGTCGTGCAGACAGGAAGAGATTTTGCTCCCAAAGCTCAACAGAGCATTCAATCGAAGAGTCACACCTGGCGCTTAGCTTGCCGCTCTGCTGTCACACGCCACGTTTATGGACCCACGTCTCTACATCGCGAGGTAACGTGAAACAGAAGTGCCAACTTGCGGCACAGCAGCGCTTCGAGCTTCTCTTCCACGGGAATCTCGCACAACAAGTCGTTCATAAAGCAGCTGAATCTGTCAGAAGCGTGCACACACAATCTTCAGCATGACTTCGCAAGCTCAACATGCCTCCTGCCTTCATAACGGTCACCATCATTCTCCTGCTGGTATTCATTTGGGGGCGATATGGTAACCTCATCCATGAAAGCCCGTTGGCCATGATGACCATTCAAGATACATTCTTCGACAGTACCATCGGTGTCCCGTACAGAATATGGCGGACTTACTATTTTCCGTGGTACTGGAATTCGGGGCGTATCTGATTGAGATTGCGAAAAGGGATGTGAGTGAATTTGATCATCTGCTGATGACTTCCAACGACTTAAGCTTATGCAAATGCAGGAGGAGCTGTACCATTTGTCGTGGCACCGTGGCCGTTTGAGACAGCATGTCCGTTGGTACCACCACAACATCCATTCGACGTATCGCCATTGCCATTCGCCTGAGGGGTGTACGCAGTACTCTTATTGAACGCCTGCGTCGACTCCGGTACATCATTCGTCGGATTGTAGAGGCAAAAGTTGTAAGGCTTCAGATGGACCTGAGCGATCTCAGCGGGCATGACGGGGAAGTCCTCAACTACGCCAAGATACATTAGCAGCAACAACCAGAACGATGAAAGGGGAGAAAGCTTGGCATACCTCGTGGATTATGCGTGAAGCCAAAAGTATGCCAAATGACAATATCTTGGTCCTTCACATTCTCACGATCATGGAGCCATGACTTAATACCGGTACCGCCGAGAGATTGGTTTGTGTAGTCGCCAGCTGGGAAAAGCTGACGGTCTTTGTATTTGGTCACCCAGAGAGGATGTTCGGCGAATTCTGAGCGACGCCAGTGCCATGACCCGGGTTGAGCAAGGAGCATCTGTGATCTGATTGGAACGAGTTTGTAGCCGATTGGCGTCAACGAGACAGGATTTGTTTGATCCTCGTTCAGTATTTTGAAGATGCGGCCTTTCGTGTAGTCGTCCTCAACGGGCCCAGAGCGGATGATTTGCTTTTCTTCAGTGACATAGCCTGTTCCGAGCGGATTGAGCTTGTCGTCCCAGGGCATTGGCACAGAATCTGTGTATGCAAAGGTGTTATTGTGTCCACCAACAGCAGGATCGATTCTGATATTGAATAGATGCTGGTGGTAGGGAGCCATGACACCATCTGCCACCAGCGTGCCCCACGGTACGCGAGCGTCCCTTTGCGATGGCTGTGTAGACAGAATGCCTGTGGCGCGGGTCTCAAAGGTGATTTCTCCTGATTGATCAAGAATCCAGGCGAAGATGTACTCGTAGTTCGCCACTGTCAGAATGGTCTGGAGAACAAGCTGTCTCTTGCGTACGACAACGCCTCTTCCAGTTCGATGATTCGTGTGCTGAGGCATTCTTTTTAGCAATTATCTCGGTACTCATGACCTGTCTTTGAGAGCTTACCTTCCACTGAATACCATTGTCAACTTCGTGCACACAGATCGCCTTGCGCCGAGGAGCCGGCGAGCCATCAACTGCCAAGACATGACCTCCAAAGTAGTGAATCATTCCTAGACAGTCGCAGCCAAGCTGTAAGTTGTTGGCGGTCACGCCTGCACCAACATTGCCAAGATCAAATGCGCCTTTGCGGTAGATTGGGTTTCGAGGATCGCCATACGGGACGAGCATCTCCGACAATTACAAGCGATAGAAGGCACTGCGGCCCTGAAACCACAAGTCGTGCAGTGTCAAGCCTGGTCAGTAATCAGCAAAGCGTCAGACGGCCGTCCTCGTACAGTACACGAACCTTCCCGCCAGTTGAAGCCAACGCGGAATCTCCATCCTTCCCATTCGATCAAATGACCAGCAACAGTGAAGCTCGCACCCTGGAAAAATGTCAATCGGAGTCTCAAGATGCAAAAAAGTGAAGATGATGACATACTTCAGGTTGAACGACATTGTATGGCTTGAGAGTCGTTCGAGGGGCTTTCTTCTGAAGCTTATGGTCGTACTCAGGCTCCTCGGGCGCAGTCTTGCGATGGATCACATCTTCGCCAGTCGTTGCCTTTTCGTCGCTCCCAGTCGGGATTCGGACAATCTTCTTAACCTTCATAGCGCAGAGATCAACGACTACCATGAAGTCCAAAGGGAAAGCGTAGTGATTGGAGTCCGGATCATTGTTGGCTGGATTCTTCATGTAAAGGAAGACCTGTGTATGGCGCTCTTGTGTCTCATCACCGTCCACTCCGTAGTCCCAGGGGTCCAAAACAATGTTGACAGGGTCGATCTGAAGACGCCGGAACTCAGCCTGCACATTTTCATTGGCCATGACAGTATCCGCAGCTTCTTTCAACTCGGTGCGGTCGACGGGACCGTGGTAGTCCCGCGGCAGCTCATCCTGATGCACGATCTTGGCATTGGTAACATCGACAATGGCCTCGAAAAGTCTTGGGGAGCGCTTGATGTACCACATGAGGAAAATGCGTCGCGGGAGAGATGGCAGAGGCTGGCCATTGTGTTCCGCGTCGAGCAAGCGGATCAGATCATCTTTGACAGGCTCTTCCAGTCCGCCAGCTTTAAAATGAAGGGGCACATCGCCAAAGGCCTTCTTGACCAGATTCGTGGCAAAGGTCAACTCCTCAGGCAGTGCCGGATCCAGTGGGTGCAGGGCAGTCGGTAACATTGTAGCAGAAAGTCAGAATCGACAGACTAGTCAGTAGCTGGGCTTGATGATTGAGGAAGCTGTTGAATCTCCGCTGATGCCATACTGTTTTGTGCGTAGGAGCCGAGTTGAACGGCCATCTGACAGGCGTAAGGACAGTGTAACTCGGCCATCACTGCGGAGTGGCCCGCCGCATGCAGACAGCCGTACTGGTCTCGTTTGCGCCTGCTGTGTGAGAAGTTCAAGTTGATGTGGATGATATGACTCGGCCTCTGCAGATGTTGATGTCGTAGAGAGGTTGATACTTGATAGGGGCTTGTCTCGGCCACCAATGCCGTGCAGGGCCGAGTCAAATGCATGGACCATCAATCGCCGACAACGCGGGAAGCCGAGATCTCCAATCTCACTCCACAGTGTGCACATTGAGCGAGCACGTTTGCGCGTGAATGCCACGCGAACGCCATCATGAACCAGCATGGCATCTCCCGTTACATCACCGTCCTCAGGATCAGCTCCCGCGCAGAGTCGAAACCGCCGGCCTTGGCTACCGCGCGAAGACGAGATTCTGACTGCACTCATCGCTCGCCACGGCTGTCAACGGGGGCCTCCATCGGAGAGCAAATGGGCTGAGATATCGAGCCATCTCCCTGGTCGCACAAGCAAGGACTGCCGCAAGCGCTGGCTCTCGTCGCTCGATCCTCAGTTGCGGAAGGGTCGCTGGACACGCGAAGAAGACGCCATCATCCGAGATGGATACAAACGACTCGGTCCTGCTTGGGTAGACATCGCCAACTTACTCAAAGGTCGCAAAGATGATCAAGTTGCCAAAAGATATACTGAGGTCCTTGCTCCTGCTGTCTCCAATCGCCTTTCTTCTTGGTCCGCAAAGGAAGACCACATATTGAGCTAGCGAGTCGCTGCTTTGGGTCATCGATGGGCTGCTATTGCCACTGAGCTGCCGGGACGCCCGCCGTTGACTTGTCGAAATCGATGGCGTGCTCTACGAAGTCGGGCGCAGAAGACCGCTGGGGCTCGCGGACATTCAAGTCCATCCGAGGTCAATAACTCAAGTGCCACCAGTTTTCCCTCTGTTCAGCCACCGTCTTCGACAAGCACTGTAGCAGAAAGCAACAATTGTGCGCATGTTGTGGACTTCTCATCTGCAACTGCTCAATACCACGACTCTTGGACAAATCAGTCTGCTGATGTTGAACATATAGAGGAGCTCTCGGTATCTGAGGCCGATGCGAACGCTTCTTTAATGCCTGACGTTCCTCTACTGGATGACTGGCCTACCGACTTCGATGTACGGTCGCTCTTAGGTATCAACGAGTTGTCACCCCAGCGCCTGGAGTTCCGCGACTTCAATGAATCACATTTGGCAGCAACGAATTCAAACGCTTCGGGCTCCTCAATGGACCCGTCGACAAACTCGGAATTGCCATTTTGGTCGTCGTCTGCAGGCACAGACACTTTTCCTGATCTTACTTCGAGCTCAAGTGGAGTCGATTATTTGGCATACGAATATTCCTCAAACTTTGGTCTATTCCCGAACCGCATATCAAATCACGGTCCAATCCCGCAGGCTATTACAGCGCTTGACAAGACAGCGCCCGCCGCTCCCCAGGAAATCCACGTTCAGCACCATCATCATCATTACCATCATGTCTACCACCACTACGAATACCACGGTTCATGAAGCTTACATTGCTACTTTTGCTCACCTTTTTTCGGAGTTGTAAACTCTGATGACCGCTGTCGAGAGACGCAGATGAAGCAACTTCTTTGAATATGAACTGGCATGGCCCTGCTATGCATGTCGCTCCTGTGTAAAAATACTCCACTACAACCGGCGTAGACATCACTCGAACGCGTACCTCCATGTCTCATACCATCTGAAGCTTTTCATCTTGATCTGCTGCTCAGCTTTAGCAGCACTCAGGTCAGTGACCAAGTCGATGTCTTCGAGACGGTGGCACCAAGCATGATCCCAAGTATACGCCTTGTGGCCAAAATACAAGGCCAGGAATATTGGAATGCCGATGTACGCAGTGAGAAAGGTAGACGTGTCCCAATGACCTTTGAGGAACACACTATATCCATTCAGGAGCAGCAGCATACCGAATGCGATCATGCATATCCAGGCCGCGTACGGTTGTGACCAAGAGCGGTATGGAATATCCGACACCCCGTGGAAGAAGGTGGCCTTGCGGAACCGAATGTATATGATACAGCAACAGATCCAGGAGATAAAGCCGCCTGTGTTGATGAGGTTCACAAACCAGTTGAACACATTGGACCCGGACTCGCTGCAGTTCAGGTATGCCAGAGCAGAAAGCGAGCAGGTGGCGGCGATTGCATAGTACGGGATTCCTGATTGTGCGCACCGGGTGAAGATCTTCGGTGCAGATCCGACTAGAGCCATGGAATACAACGACCGCCTGGACATGTATAAGAACGAGTTGGAACATGATCATGCCGATATTAGAATGGCCGCGTTGATAACCGAGTCCAAGCCGCTGATGCCCGCCTCCTTGATCGCGATGACCCAGGGCGAAGAGCCTGCGCCCGCGCCACCACTAAGAAGCTGGTCGTTGTCGCTGCTGACGATGAGGCCTAGGAAGAATACACCAAACACGTAGAAGACCAGCAGTCGATAGCAGAACCTCTTCCCGGCCTTTGGCAGGTTCGCTCGTGGTGCTTGCATCTCGCCGCCAGTTACGACCAACAATTCTGGCGCAAAGGCAAATGAGAAGACTGAGAATATCGTCGTCGAAAGAAACGCACACAATCTTCCAGATGCCCCGTCGACATACAGTTCCTTCACCGGACCTGGATGTTTCCAGTAGTGGGACCCAAGGGGAGAATCTTGCTGTGGTCCTCCACCGCAGACCAACACCAAGGCCAAGATGAGCAATCCAATGATGGTGAGCACCTTGATCGAAGCGAACCAGAACTCAGTCTCGCCGTATACCTAGGAAATAAGGGTCAGCGCTCGACCAATATTGCAGTTGATATCCATCGTCTGAATTCTCACCTTGACAGGAAAGCAATTCAGAACAATCACCACGACGATCATAATCGTCAACCAAACCGCAATATTGACCCTCGTATCCCAATACTGGATCACCAACCCCGCGGCCGTAATCTCATTCGGTACCATGATGGCGAACGTGTAAACGTAAAGCCATCCGAGCGCGAAGCCAAGGCTTTTGGAGACATACCGATGCGCGTAATACGCCATCGAAGATCCAGGGACAGGCAGGTACGAGGATATTTCTGTGGTTGCGGTGACGATCCCGAAGAGAAGGGCTGTTATGAGGATGTAGGCGAGGAGGAGAAAGAGGGGACCGGATTGGTGGAGGCCTTGGCCGGAGGAGACGAAGAGTCCTGTGCCCTGAGAATCGTTAACGACCGACTGGTGTGCGGTTTCGGGGCACACTGGGAACTTACGATTGTCCCGCCAAGAGCAATCATTTGTGCGTGGCGGGACTTGAGGCCTCGTTGCGTGACATTGTGGTCACTCCCCGCGTTGGGCTCGTCTTTGATGCTGAGGACTTCGCCTTCGGCATGGGAGGCGATTGCTGTGAGGGTTTCGCCTTTTTCGACATCATCGTTGGCATCGGGATGCTTGCGCTCGTCATGAGTTGGTGCCATCCTCGAGTGTGACGACGAAAAGAGGCAGCAAAGATGACCTGTTCAACAGATGTGGCGAGATCGAATGGTCAAAAGATCTGTCTAGTGTCGAGCTGAGATATCTAAGTCCACCCGTAATATCCTAGAAAATACCCATCTCTCAATTCCTACTGTTGGTTAAGTCGCGTGTAGCTATGTCTTCACCTCACAATGTTGAGCCGAGTCTTATCACACTTAATGTAGATGTTTCCTCCACGTGCTCTCAGATCTGGAATCATTCTGAGGCCCAGAGCTGTTGGGGCGGAACAATCGGTAAGGCAGCTGTTCCCTTGCCTATCGCGCCCTGGCTCGGCTCAAGCCACTGGAGAACTTTGATAGATAGGAGTCTTCGAGGTAAGTCAGGCCCCTCTATGATCAGCCCATGAATCCAGATAGTGGTCGTATCTACTGTTCGTGTGATCAAGACTGTACGTTCAGTTGATGGTGTAGGGCCATAGATGCAGTTGTACTCACAGCATAGACCACGTACTTTGCCGATGAACGAAGTAGGACTTGAGCGAGTCAATCATTCATGAATTGCATTGTCGCTACGGTATGACGTCTATCATATGTCGAAGTCTTGATTCACGAGCTACTGAATCGAACCCTCAGCTTAATACCCAAGCCTACTATCCACCTTATTCACAAGATCCTTCCCTTGATACAACAACTCCAAGTTCCTCATCAACACCATCGTCGTCCTCTCATTAAACTTCTTCGAATTCCCCGCACAATGCGGCGTGATAATCACATTCTCATACTTCCACAATTGATGTTCCTCTGGCAGAGGCTCAGGCTCCGTAACATCCAACGCTGCCCCTCTAATCAACCCCTCATCCAAGGCCGCCATGAGGTCGTCTGTATTGACTACGCTGCCTCGTCCGACATTACTGAGATATGCCTTTCGCTTGCTCAGGAGCTTGAACTGGTCTTTCGAGATCATGTTCTGAGTGGCTGGTGTGGAAGGCAGAGTGATGACGAGTAGGTCGAGGTCGGAAGCGAGGAAGTCGTTGAGTTGATTCTCGCCAGAGAACCATTTAGATGGGAACTCGCCTTCGGGATCTCCGAGACCGGGCTCCGTGAAACCGTCGTGTTTACGGGAGGCAGCTGTTGAGCGTGGATGGAGGGTGTAGGCGTGAATGGACATGCCGAAGGCTTTGGCAGCGCGAGCTATTTGTCTGCCTATGCTTCCGTAGCCGAGAACACCACTATGCGTATCTGTTGTCAGTCAAAAGTTATTTGTGGTTGATATAGGCGGAGAACCAACACTCTCAGACCGACTGCATCTTCCGTATCTTCATCAGTGACAGGATCCACCCAAAGGCCCTTCTTCTGATTCTCGAGATAACGTGGTATGTGATGCTGGAAGGCGAAGAACGTGGCGAAGACCCACTCGGTGATTTGAGGCCTAGAAAAGAGTAGATCAGATTCACGATCATTTTCGACTGTCGACGATTCGCAGCCACTTACGGATGGACTCCATTGGAGGTGCAGAACGTGACATCCGTATCCTTGAAGAGTGGCAGGTTCAAAACCTGATTTGCTCCTGCGCTGAAGAGCTGCACGTATTTTAGATTCGGGCAGTCCTCTTTCTGTGGAAACGTCTTCCATGTGTAAAGGATCGTGACCTCTTGCAACGTCTCGGCAAGAACGTCTTCAGGAAATGCGGCATTGTACATCTCAATCAGACGAGATGTGATTTGAATACCAGGACTGGCTTCTCTCAATCGATCGAGCCATTCCTCTGGTGGCGTCCATGGCATGAGAATGAGTAGGACCTCGGACGACATTTTGGCGGACGCTTGCGAAATTGATCGTGATGTGTTCTGAGGATGGGGTACGTGTATGAGAAAAGGCTTCACGGGCATTCTCTGTTCTCATAAGCCTAGAAATTAGCATCTCGTCAGGAACGCCGAGCTAACTCGGCCCTTCCGATTACATCGCAGGTGTAAAGTGGCTCGAATGCCGTCTGGTGGGTACAGCTGATTTGAAGCTTGACAGAGCCCTCTCGAGCAGTCGAAGGCTTGACGGATGCGCCGCAGACTATATCGAACAAGTATGGACGTAGAGAAAGTACTTAGAAGTAAAGAGCGACGCTGAAAGTGCATGCACATCGGTAGAGCTCGGTATCTTTGCCCGATGGAGACCCTGCATTCGGCTGTTCCTGGGCCGAGTCAGATACGGGTAGATCTATGCGACAGTCAGCTCCTCCGTCAGCTCCCTTTCCCACTTGTACTCGGCCTCGCCCAAGATCGCCTATCTTGTGTAGACTGCTCTGTGGAGGGAAGACTTGCCTGTATCAAACACTCAAAGCGCCGCGCATGAGTGACTCGCTTATAATATATTGACGTACCTACATGGTGGACTGAGGTTTGATTCCAGCAATCATCTTGGAGCCTCGTCCATTCCAGTCTGCAACCATGGCTGGACGTGCAGAAGCCCGAGACCCTAACATCCTCTGCATCGCGGACCTAATCGAAGCTAACGATGCCAGATTGTCGAAGACAGCTCGGGAGTACATAGCCGGGTGTGCGAACGACATGATCACGTAGGTATGTATTCCACTTGTTGGGAAGGCCGATCCTGATGCTTCCAGAACGGGAGAAAATTGCACCTCATTCAATCGATATCGTCTCCTTCCACGTGTAATGAAGGATGTCAGCCATGCAGATCCAGGCTCACACTGCTGGGGCGTCAAGGTCAGGCATGAATATCTCAGATATCCGCGGTCGTAGATTGCTAACATGACTGCAGTCTGCCATGCCGCTTGGCTTCTCACCCACAGGTATTCACGGTGTTGCGCATCCACATCGAGAGCTTGGTGTGTCGAGAGCAGCAGCAAAGGCCGGCGTGCCAATGTGTCTTTCCAGCTGGGCAAACACACCCGTAGAAGACGTTGTAGCCGAGGGAGCAAGATTTGGCATTCCATATGCAATGCAGCTGAGTGTCATGGTCGACGACGAAGCCAACTTATACACCATTCGCAAAGCCGAAGGTATCACCAGCGGCCACCTTCTTGGAAACCGTTTTTGAGGCTGATCAAGACAGCGGCTGGTGCAAAGGCTCTTTGGATCACAGTCGATCTTCCGATCCTCGGCAGAAGATTCAACGAGTTCCGCAACAATTTTGGCATACCAGAGGGTCTGACAGTTCCGAATCTGCCCACTGAAGCCAGCTTCAAGGGTAGCGGTCAGAGTCCTCGGTTTCGTCTTGGCGAGTTCATCGGGGAGTGTTGCTCAACGTTTGGTGTGGACTGACCCATATCAACAGATCGAGGCATGACCTGGCAGAAGATCAAATGGTTTAAAGAGAACACTAAGATGCAAATCTGGGTCAAAGGTGGTATGTCCAGCACTTCTGTCGTGACGTTAAGTTTGCGTTCATTGACATGCGGTTAGTAATGGACCCAGAGGACGCTGATCTGGCTGTCAAAGCTGGCGTCGACGGCATAATTGTGTCAAATCATGGTGGACGCCAGCTTCATGGGATCTCATCAACTCTGGAAGCGCTTCCAAGAGTGGTGAAAGCAGTACACGGCCGGGTACCGGTGCATTTCGATGGAGGCATCCGCCGTGGTAGCGATATTTTCAAAGCACTTGCTCTTGGAGCAGACTTCTGTTTCATAGGGCGGATAGCGCTTTGGGGCCTTGGAGTGAGTCGCTCTTTTTCCGGCAAGCATTTCATCGAATTTCGACTGACCGAAGCAGTACAACGGTGAGGCGGGTGTCAGTCTCGCTCTCCAGTTGCTCTATGACGAGTTCCTGTCAACCATGATCATGGCCGGAGTGACTTCCGTGGACCAGATCGGTCACAATTCCTGGCAAGGGTCGCAGCAGACGGGTCGTTATGTCGATTGACGAGTACAAGAGATATCATATCGAAGCTTTAGCGTCAAAGAGAATGTTTGATGGATGACTAGATGTTGTCGTTATGCAGGAAGGAGATGTGGGAAGAGTGCTTCAAGAAAGGGGGATGTGCAGATGGATGTTGGCTTAGTAAGGTTTCGGATATCGGCAGATTATTCACCCGATGCTCACTTTCACCCTCACTTCTCTCACTCCCTATTCACTTTCACGTCCGCGGCGGAAACAACAACCTCCCTTCCATCCCTCCATCAACAAAAACATTCATCCCACTCACATGCCCGCTCAGAGCCGGACTCGCAATCACAGCCACCTGTCTAGCAATATCCGCCGGCTCAGCAACCTTCTGCAACGGAATTGTGGCTGTCGTCTTCGCAAGCCACGCTTCATCCGCCAGCAATGCTTCCTTCTTGGCCGTGGCCGTCCAGCCTGGATTCACACAATTGACTCTTCCTCTCGGCGCTATCGCCACGATCTCATTCTTCAATGTCATCGTCAGGCCGTACATGATGGCTGACTTGCTGGCGGCGTAGTCGACGTGCGCTGCTTCGCCAAACTTGCCGGCCGTGCTGCCAATGAAGACGATAGATGCGATGTCTTTGGCAGCAGATGTAGCGCCTCGCATCTGACGGAGATACGCCTGCGAGAGCAAGAACGCGCCAGTCAGGTTCGTGTCGAGCGTTGACTGCCACTGAGAGAGATCCATATCGACAAGGTGTTGGTTCGTCTGCGGAGAGACGCCGTGGTTGACGATGAGGATGCTCACTGGCCCGTTCTGTCCAATGGCTTTCTCGAACAATGCTGATATCGATTCCGAGTTCCGAACATCTGCTTGGATCACACTGACGCCCTCAATGTGGTGTAATTCTCCGGCCTTGGAGTTGTACTGGGCTGTGATACGAGCGCCGAGGGACATGAAGGTCCGGACGATTTCGATTCCAATTCCTCCGGAAGCCCCTGAGATGAGGACATGAACGTCCTTGAGGCCGAAGTCTAGACCCATAGTTTGAACTGAGAAAGACGCAGGGCTTGAACGACTGATCCTGGCGGGCTCTTGAATAAGGTATCAAAGATGGTGGTCTTATGTGTTCGAATAGGCACTTGCGGGATCAATGCTCTTCCCAATGGAATTCCTGCTGGAATATCATGCTGTCGCTGTCACTTGCACAAAAGCGGTGCAACACGGCGAGCGATGAAGTTTGCCGAAACTGATCTGGTGAAGCACCTTTGGATGACTCATCCGACATCGCAGGATGAACATCCTAGTCTGCTCTCGGCCGAAGAAGTTCATTGTTCTGGCTAGCTTTGCTCGAGTATTTTCGTCGCTGTTCAAGCATACGCTGGTCGGAGAACACATTGGAAAGGCTTCTAGAGCAGGCTGATTGTTCCAGTGAGCAAACAAGCACTCAGGATAAAAGCGCAATGGCAGCGGGATCTCGGCAAGATGCAAAACAACCATGGCCACCAATTCCAATGCACGATGCCGATTGCTTGAGCTTCCCAGAGAGCTGCGTGACCTTATCTGGGAGTTTGCAATCACGAGCAACTCTGGAAAGGTGACTCTCGACCTCACTAACATGTGGAACCCCATCACCTCTCAGCAAAACCGTCACCCTTTTGAGCTTGTTCAAACATGCAAACAGATCCGGAGTGAGGTCGGCAACCAATTGTATAAAATGAACATCGTCGAGTTTCGAATCCTACTGGACTTTGACAACGAGGCCGCTGAAAAGGTTGACAAAATCACCGAACGCCAAAGGAAGAAGCGCGAGCTTTGCAAGAACGCCCACCTACAGTTTGGCACTTTCTCGATACCCGGCCACGGGAACGATCGCTGGCGAACGGTCATGCGCAAATGCCGAGCATTGTTCAAGGAGGGCGCGCTCAGCCAGTTGTCTTTTTGCATGTGGCTTGACGAGTACGCTGGTAAGCCTGAAATGGAAGTGCAGTACACGTTGGTTCTAGACAAAGGCCCAGAGACGGCATTTCGCGAGCTGACCGGCAGCCTGGACGGGCAAATTGCAGAGCTTTACGACCGGTTCACCTCACCTTTCCTTTCGAGAGCGGATGCCACTGGCTCTGCACGTTGGTTCAGGGGCAAATTGATAAGAGAGTTTTGGCCTGTCTGGGCTGTTCATAATCGCATTTGATTTTGCAAGATAGCTCACACAGGTAGGGCTTGCTTGAGGAGTACCATATGATAAGCGATGCATTTCTTCACCTGTCGTTTGTGCTCACCGACATGCTGGTCGCCAAAGGTGCTCAACCGCCGATCAGACGTCTCCAACTCAATCGTCGAGCAGAGAGCGTACTCTTCGCCGTATCTCAATTCGATCTTGTCTCCTCTTCAAGCACCCAAGCACGCTGCTCAACGCCCCTGCGCCTTATCTCTATCATTGAATTCATCGCCTCTTGACCTCTTGACCTCGTGACCCGGAACCAAGCCCCTATAACGCAGCAGCCATCGCCAAAGCAACCGCACCCATCGCTCCATACCCGACATACGACGTCGGCTGCGCAGCGCTCGAGCTCGAACTGGGCGCCAACGAAGCAGCCGCCGCTTGTGCGCTCTGCAGCGCCGCAGTATCATTCGAGTAAACCGCGATCGCTTGCGCCAACGAGTTCAGAGTCGGAGCTCCAAGCGCCGCGGACTGTTCTCGAGTTTGCTCTGGCGACTTCTGGACCAAAATCTCGTTGAGTTGATAACTTGTCAGGTTCTGCAATTGCAAACCCTGCAGCACGATCTGCTGGAATCCATTCTTCACGAAGAATTCTTTCGCATTAATCAAATTCGTGATCGTCAGGTTCGAAGCGAACGCCAAGCCTTGGATGGGCATGATGATCTTGATACCAGTCATCTGGTCAAGTGGTGGGAGCAGTTTCGCGTCTGCTATTGTTTGATTGATGCCGGCTTGGATGGCTTGTGAGTACGTGTTGACTTGAAGCGCTTGTATAGGTTCTGAGATGCCAACTAGGGATTCGCCGAGTGAGAAGGTATTGTTTGTGATGTTTTGGAAGTCGGCGACGATTGTTTGAACAGTGACTGATTGGCGCTTGATGATTTCGGCGGCATATTCGGAAGTGAAGTCGAGGCTGGCTGCTGCTGTGCCAGCGAGTATGAGAGGCGTGAGGAACTTCATTGTTGCGATTCCTGTCCAATTGCGTACGCTGCTCGGTCGATGAGATGGTAGAGATGAATGGCTCCGTTGTTTGCGGTGGACGAGGCAGAAGAACCAGCTAACAATCGAATGAAGAGCAGAAGCTTACCTCTAAAACGCTCTGTGCAAAGCATCCAGAGCGTGGCCATGTGATGGCTCGTGGAGAGGATGCCTCGGCTTCCTAGCGCTCGGCCAGCAGCTAGTGTTCCATTTGAAGCCAAAGTGTTCTCCACCATCCTCAAGTCTGGTTCACCCCCGCTGCCGCCACGACCGACGGACTATACTCTATCGAGCCGAGAAGCGCCTTTGTGTGAGTACTGATTGGTAGAGTCGTTCTGTCCTTCCCCGGACTTTGATCTCCATGGGGAGATTGATCGCCGGTGCAGGATTCCTTCGAACGACACGCCGAGGAATCTTTCTTTGTAGAAATACCTGCCCTGCGTCTGCACTCTTCCTGGGCAAGCCACGTTCTTTGCATGCCGACTGTGTGTAGTAGTCCGCGGACTTCTCTCACGCATGCGTCGTCAGCGAATGTCCCAAGCCTTCGAATTCCAAGACCTCGCTCGACGCCATTGGTCCGACCCCGAGAGGCAAGTAAGATATCAAACATCAGATGTGGAACGTTTTGACCGGAGGGTGATGAGAGAAACCCACGCGCTGCCGCCAGATGCCAACAGCCGACGAGACTTTAAAGGCCTGTTGTCGACAGAGGATTGCCATTGCGACGCACGGTGCGAGGGCATGTTCTGATCCTTGAGTATAACGCGCCCGAGATGAACAGCAACTCAATATACTCGACCACGACGAGAGTCAGGTAGAGGATGCAAATATTCGTTGATCGAGATGCTGTTTAAGCGGTCGGTACGTCGTCGCATGGTCGTCATTGCGGAGCCGCTTCTTTCCAAAGCATAAGATTGAACTTCTGATGAGATCTGCGATGATTGTCTCAGAAAAAAACCAATTTCTCTAGTAAGTAGCACTTTGTATTGCTCTGCTGAAACTTGAGAGTGCTTTGTGCCTTTTGCTCCATCTCGCTCTTCGTCCCAACGGGCAGGCCAAGATCCTGCGGATGGACGTTCGATACGAACCTCATCGAAATTCATCATTCTCACGTCGTTGCTGTGACGGAGCTTGCTGCAGAAGCGAAGGTAGATGGACCATGGTATTGGGTTGAATTGTGAAGATAGAGAATGTGAGATGTCATGATGAGCATTCACTTACCTCGCATGACGTAAGTATCACAAGCGCACGTGCCATCCTACGATTTGAATCCGAAGGATCACATCAACACTCTTCACACCTGCATTCACCCTGATCAACCGTTTTCTGCTGATGGATCTTGGCTCAGAAATCGATGAACTGGACACTGAACTGTCTTTGCCAGCGATCTTGAATAATGTCGACCATGTCCGGTTGGCAGAGCAGCGACGCCCTGCCTGAGGTGAATTTCGCAACTTGATCCTGTTGCTTTGCACTTGCTCATACTTCTTAGACTACGAGGCGATGTCGTCTGCTTGAAATCCCAGGCGAATTGCGAAACTACATTTACGAACTAGCAATCTCCTCCACCGCTCCTATCCCAGTCCATCTCAGTCCACCCCGGTCAATAACCAATACGACTTCCGCTCTTGCCTTGACATGCAAACAAATCTACCAGGAGAGCCAAGATCTGGTCTACTCTCTCAACAGCATCGAGTTCATCGCCGACATCCACAACAACTCCTGGATCCAAGACGTCACCTCCAAGTCGTGCAGCATATCTGCTCTTCGCTCAGTGTGCATCCGCCAGCAGAAGCGCCAGAAACTCCACAATGTAATAGTCTGTCTCGACCAATACCTCTCCTTCGATCAGATACCCGCACATGTGGGCATGCTCTTTCGCGCGGCGGAGACTTTACGAGAACTGGAAAAGCTTTGTGCGGATGTGAAGGTCTATCTGGTGGCGCAACTCTGCCCAGGCAACGAATTCGCGCCCAGATTGGAGTTCAGGCTTGGAGACGCTGAAAGTGCGGAGAGGGAGTTGGCAGCTTGTTATGAACATCAGAGACGCATGGCGGACTTGGGCGAGCGGGAGGGGTTCATGGCCGATTACTTCTTCGAGCATTTGAAGGCAAGGTTGATTGAAGCATATTTTGTTGACGAGGAAGACTTTTGAGAGATCGTGAGCGAAGGCGCAGTGAAGAGACAGGAGGTATCTTTCGATCTCCAACATGTAACAATCACTTTGGAACGGCTTTCTTGATATCTTGAATGCCTTGAAAGATGATCTTGAGCTTGGGCAGTGGGTCATTCTCGTCCCTGCGGTCGTAACAAGACCCGTTGATGGTTGGGTTCGAGATCACAATGTGTCGCAAATGCGAGGTGTTTAGATTTCCAATACCCTCCAAAAAGGCCGGGATTGCAGCTTGGACATCGGAGTGTACTAATTCGCGCTCGGGATGAAAGACTAGAGTGTTGGACTGGGAGAAGTGGCCCAGGGACTCCTTCCTCAGCTACCTGCGTGTGCGAGACAGTGTCAACCCTGAGTAGCCTAGGGGTTTCCATCTCATGTAGCAGGCCGTGCCAAACACTGCTGACCGCGAGATACGCTCAGCCGGCATTGCTTTGAAGATGTAGCGCTCTCATTTTCTGATGACGAAGTGGGCGCTCTCGCCGTTGCCAAGGACGAGCTCATAGAGGCGGTTGCGCAGCTCTGCCGGCAGCTTGTTGAGAACAGAGCTCTCCATGCTGCTGTTGGCAGCCCTGTTTGTTTCCGTACGGGCGCGATGGAGCTTCCGTGTTGAAGTCTGGGTGAGAATCTGTCTCGAAGCGCTGCCGTTGAAGCAAGCTAGAGGTGAAGTTTACAATTTTGCGGATCCCGGCAGTGCGTTGTAATTAGCGCCCAGAGTCTCATATTGAAGCAGCTTTCGTCCTCACCTCATCTGGAACTTCTCTCCATCAGCATCAGGGGTCACAGCCACTTCTCTACGACGCCCTGAAACATATCATGGAGACATCTTCCTTTGGCAAACTCCCCGCCGAGCTACACGCCCAAATTTACGAGCTCGCCCTCATCCGCCTATACCCCATCGTCATCGCCGCAGAGAACACAGATTCGCCTCTCAAGACAGTCTCGACCCGCAAGCGCAAATGCAAGAATCTCGCCGCGCTACTCCTCACCTGCCGCCAACTGCACCGCGAATGCGCCGGTATCTTCTACTCGTCCAATACATTCGAATTCCACACCCGCCTCATCGCAACCATGAGGCGCCAAGATAGCCTCCATCCGCTCATGAAATTTCTGGTCATGATCGGTCGCTCGAACTGCGAAGCTTTGCGCAATGTAACGACAAGGCTTACGTACCCCGGCATCCCACTCCCCTGGTCGCCTGGTCCCTATCCTATAATGCCGCTAGCTCAGGGCGTTTTCGCGACTTTGAACCTGACCTGGAGGTTATCGCGTTGCCACTTGAGGAGTATCATCGAGATTGATTGCGGTTTGGGATTGAGGACTTTGCGGATGGAGGTTGATACGAGAGATATGAGCGCAGCGAAAAAGGTGGTTCCTTTGATTGGGGTGGAGAAGTCTTCCGTTGAGGAGAGAATGGCGGCGAGTACACTTCGTGCGGTGGCGGAGCTCCTCTGTTGTTGAATGTTGGGGTACATTCTTCTGACGTGAGTATCGTGGGCAACGAGTGGCCGTGAGACGGGCTTCGGTGTGGCTCCAGACGATTTGAGGAACTTTGATGGATATTCGACATGATGTGATCGTGTTCATGCGACCGAGTGTGAGGGCCAAGAGCCTCTATGACAGCTCGCAGCAGAAGATAAGTGGGAGTTCTGAATGCTTCATGGAATTTATACATACAGCTGTTGCGCCTATATGCAGCGCCCTCGGCGCCCAGATGTCGCCGCGTCATAACAGCGCGAGCCTTTAGATCTCCTCTTCTGCTCGCTCGATATGCTATGGCTGGTGCGGATCTCCTCCATAGACGTACATGGCCAGGACCGGACCATCAAACTGACCTGGACAGAGGCGTCCGCAAATGGACATAAAAGCCAGCCTCGCCCGAAAGGGGTTTATAATACAGCAGTGTTGGGTTTCTCTCCCGGACGCCGCGGAGAGGCACCGCAGTGCAGCTTTTGTACGTGCCTGCGCATCGCTATTTGGTATCTGTATACGGCGATGATGTCGCGCATCTGAAACTCGTATCCGACCCTGGCTCTTTCTAAGTATGTCCCACAGACACCTTGATACCAAACTGACCAACCCTCCTCTTCCCTCCAGCAAAAGCGTGCTGTGTATGTGCCTTTCTGAACCCACGAAGCATGAATCCTGGTCCCTTCGTATTCGCACCTCTCCTTGCCATCTTCTTGGCGGATCTGTTGGCTGTCAAACGCTTCGTCAAACGACCCGCGGCTTCGACTTGCAGACTGCTGACTTGGCTCAGCCTCAACCCGTCGACAACCGATGTCGCGCTTGTTTGTGCCGCGTTGCCGATTGTGAAGTCTCGCCAGGAGAACCCATTCGCTCGACGTGTGATCTTCGCGTTGTTGATGTCTGAGATTTTCTGTGCGCTGGGCAGCGGCACCTTCCATGTCGCATCTCTGATCACTCTTCGCGGTGTGAACCTTCGGTCTTTCAGTCTTTGCGCGACGAACGCTGCCAGAATATCAGCATTTAGGTGTGCTTTGTTAATTCTGATCAACTTCAACTCCGCCTCTTTGCCATAAATCCGGCTAATCAAGCTCCTCAATCCTTCCTGGTTAACAGGATCCAGCATCTTGTCCGACTCCATAACCTTTTTCGGCGCGCGTGGGCTTCTCTCCCGCCCTCTGCCTTTCCCTTTCCCTTGCTCTTGCTCTGTCGCCGGCACTTTCCCATCTTCTTGTTCTTGTTTGCGAGCTGCGAGAAACTTTGATAGTCTCTGCTGTTCGGCTTCCTGCAACGCGAAGGCCCCATCCCACAAGAATGCCTTCACCTCTACTCGGTCCCCGTAATCCTTGATATGCGGTTTGCTGATGTACACTTGCTCCGCGCTCTTCCTCCGCGCATTTAACGCTGTGCGGATCGCGCGTACATCCTTGCCTCGGTTGTTCACTTCTTTCATCGTCACATACGAGGTTAGAAGCTTCTCGACATTGGCTGCGGCTACGGGTAGAGGCTTGATTGTCTGCTTGTTGAAGCTATACGTCGAGGTCTGCCATTCCATTGTACCGGTGATGGATTGGCCTATTCGAGTAATGGGTTCTTTGCCGGAGCGCCAGAGGGGTACTTCGCTCGTGGAGTTCGGGACGGAGAGACTGGTCGTGCTGGCGAAGCGGCGTTGAGCGCGGATTTGCTTAGCATGGTGACAAAGGGTACCGCGTGGTATGGCGGCACCTTTGGAAGGCATGATGGCGAGGTGCGAAGATGGAGGCGATACCAATGGGTTGCGAGGGTGAGGTCGATGGCGAAGGCACTCCCGCGGAGGAGTGCCAAGGAATCAGATGCTTAGCGTGAAACCTTAATCAAAAGTCCAAATTGCACTTTGACGCAGCACTGGATGGGAACACAATCACACTAACGCATGGCAGCACCATGCACGAGGTGGATGGACTCCATACGTCTTGTTCTCTCGAGATCTGAGATACATAAAGTGGTGTTCACAAAGGAAAAGCCCTTTCTCCTTCACCCGAAACTTGCAACGCCCCGCCCCGCAGCATGCTGGCTCTTGACGACAGCCTGCCCGTTGTACAATCGTGTGATCTGCCCAGGAAATCGCTGATCCATGAGCAAGATACGCGAATTGATCTGCCCCAGGGAACCGTATGAGAGTCTCGCCATTGCCTTCATGCTCCCTTTACTGCGGATAGGCGCAGCCTTGGCTGGTAATGTCTCCGTAGATGCCAGCAATGCATCGCTGCCCTGGGTTACGAGTGCAGTCGTTGTACGTATACTGTGGCTGCCCCCTCTCACACCAAATGGCGCTGGTGTAGTCGAGCGAGCACACGATACTACACGACTTTCACGTTAGCATCCATTCCATGACGGGTGCGAGTTCCGAGAGATCATACCCATTTCCTTTCCCATACTGTCCTGCGCAGTTGGGGTTTGGGTTGTCGTAAAGCTGTCGGCAGTTTGTTGGACCGACTCCTCCGCCGTAGCCATTGGGGAATGGCTGCGAGCAGCCGCTGCCAGGGAACTGACGCTCTTCCAGTATGGCTGGCTCTGCCTCTGGAACAGCGACAGCTATGACACTGGTCGCGAGAGCGAGGATGATTGTGGTGTCGAATTTCATCTTGGTCGTTGAATGACTGGCGCGAGGGTTACTGTTGGCGACTTTGTCGGAATTTGGGTCGTAAAGAAGGCTTATAGTGAATGGCGATGCAGAAACCTACCGGAAAACTGTGTCCTTGAGCAAGAACATTCCCCCTTTTTATAAATGGATATAGGAGTGTGCTATCGCGCTCGCTCCTCTCAGTCGAGGGCAATCATCCCGGCATCCACAAGAGGCCCATCAAAGTTCCCAGCGTTGGTCGGTAGGCTTCGCTGGGCTTCATTGGAACTCGCAAAGGAGTGAGTTCGTGTATCCTGGATTGGCTTTACCGATTGTTAAAGCAGCGGTCATTTCCACGACAACAACGTGAATGCCATGCGCCCGTGACCTCATCCGCATCGGATCTGACATTGTCTAGGGTGTTGATAACTTTGCTGCAACTGCGTAGGTCCTGAACGAGTTGCGAATACTGGCCTGCTGCTGAGAAGACGACGCAAACGAAGCGGCCAGACCTAACTCAGCAGATCGTTGACTTGATTGTTCCGCGTGGGAGCCTGTCAAGTCAAAGTCTCTTGTGAACCAATTTCGGCCTCGAGAAAACTCCCGCCGACAACCTTGCCAAAGACGAGGCATTTTAAGATTGAGTTACGAAGCGGCTGAGTGACACTGGTCATACGTTGCGTTTGGCTAGAATAGGTTGCGATGCCAGCATGGCCAGACCAGCATACCCTTCTTGATCCTGGGGCTCGAGCAACCTCGTCTCTGGAGTTGCCAGATTTGGATCCTCGGCTCGCAAGCACCCAGGATGTAATAGGGTCAGAAGCACAAATTCAGGAGCCAAATCACTCTGAGTGGCGGGACGAGTGGCGACGTCTTCGTACATGGCGAAATTGATGCTTCGTTCCATTTGCGTCGGTCACACGCCTAGGCCTTGCGTTGTCTTGCACCCGAGCAAAGGTGCAAGGACAACCCTGACCAACAGAGTATTACAAGTGAAAAGTCGACGCGGCGATGATGTACGGCTATTGGTATTGAGGTATGTGGTGGAGGAGGGATGGGGTGGAAGAAGGGCGAAGTCGCAGGTGTCGGCTCCGGCACTGAATCCTTCTGCGTCGCGCCAAGTCTTTTGTGCCTCAGGCCGATATCCATGACCAGGCCGCCATCTCGGACGCTGCCTTCGCCATCAACACCACCATCAACACGGTACCAGCACACTCATTGATTTGCATCAACACACGTTCTCAGATCGAACTTCAACTTGAGACGCGCAAATCCCGATCTTACCAGAGACTTTCTTCAGCAACGACGCGTCAAGACTCATTCAGGGCAGCTGTTGCTACCGCATCGCCTCGTCACACGCGTGTTCTGCCTGTTCTCAAGGCCTCCGAGATCCTCTGGCCCGAGAGGTGATTTCGTGGATACTGCCACCGAGAAAGCAGATGCCCATCATGGCCACCTCCCTCCTGGACTTGAATGACGATGTGCTTCTCATGATCTGCGATGCGATCACCGCGCTAACGGCACCTTCGCTGAATCCACAACTCCCAAAGTACAGCCTGACAACGGCGCTGAAGTCTCTCGCATCGACTTGTAAACGCTTTCATTTATTGCTTGGGTCTCGAATCTATAGGACCGCGAAACTGGGCCGCCAATACTGGGACTGGGATCGAGTGGAAGATGTGCTCGGATCAATGGAGCAGTCTTCAACCGCTCACCGTTACATACGCCACTTTAAGATCGATATGTATGCTGGCCATGACAAGACAGGCCGGCAGCCCGACAAAAACTTGGTCAACAAGATGTCAGACGCTATCAAGCAAATGCAGAGGATGGAGCATTTTACTCTGATCGTACCTGCTCACCAGGCACTTGTCTTCCAAAGACACTTCCAAATATCGAATCTGAGCCTCAAGACTGTCAAGGCTCTTACCCTTTCCAAAGGCACGCACTGGCTCATGCCTCTATGCCCGAACTTGACGGCGCTTCGCATTGATCAAAGCGGGATAGATACCATTCCGCAACCCGAATTTCGAGACGCGTTGGCGAAGCTTCAGCACTTTGAGATGTCACAACGATGGTGCGAGAAAACGATGGCTCTAGTGCTCGAACACATGCCAGGTATTCGCTCTCTTGGAATTGCATGCGCCACTGTGCAGAATGGTGCTCCTTTTAAAAACACCCTCACCGTCTTGGCGAAGTTTAGGCGGCTCCAACTACTGGCCGTAGCGAGTGCGTCGAAAATGAGAGTCGGCTTCAGCCTTCCGTTCTGTGGGAGAGCTTACCGAGGGCCAAACGGAGAAGACATGCGTACCACTTGGGAAGAAGAGAGACACAAGGCCAATGAGACCATCGCCCGTATGGCCTTCACATCGAACGCGAACCTGGAAGAGGTCTGGATTGGCTCCGTGACCAGAGCTACGGCTGTCAGAAAGCTCGATTTGACGCTAGACAAGATTCATTTCGACAACAACGCGTGGGAGTGGCCGCCGTGGCGGCTGTGAAATGGCGGCTTTGAAGAGCCATCAAAAGCATATGCTCACGAGATTCCTTCCATACGGGCTCTGCCACTCTATCTTTTATTCGTATTCGTTCTGGTCCTTGGAGACTGAGGAACAACCTCCTTTCAGGACTATGACCGCTCAGCCTTCCCTCATATGCCACGCAAGGCTGCTGCATTCCAATCGCGACTTTCCAGGACCCCATCCTGGATTGCGGGCATGCTCGTCTAGGGTCTCAATGCTGCCCACTATGCGGCTTTGGATGGCATGGACAACAACGAGCATCGAGACTGCAAAGTGATGGAGCTGGAGCTGAAGCTTCACGTCTGTTCCTTGCCCAGTTTTTGCCTAAGAGCGATGTTCATGATGCCACCGACACTGAAAGCTGGTATTATCCGCAGCATCCTGGCTGGCACCGCGGTTGGCATGTCTCGGCCTATCACTGCACTGCGGCTAGCGAAGCCCTGTCTGCCTTTCCTGTTGAACAGATCGATACCGAGCAGGTGAATTGGCGTTGTGATGAGCTGTATAGTTGCTGGTATCATGAACTGTGCAGCCTTAAGTTGGCTTGCGTCTGTCTCGAAAATGCCTTTCAGCCGAGGTGCCAGCATCGGCGGAAGGTTGAAAGAGGCAAATATTGTGATAGCGTCGCGAATGGTGAAGAGGCCGTAGCTAGCGGCTGGTACCACTGCCTTCAAGCTGCTTTTACCCATGATCTTAACCAGCTGACTGTCTTTGTAGATCGTGAGCCCCGTGCTGACGGCGGCTGTGCTAGCAAACTTGACTGAATTTGCGTTCGACATCTCTGTATGCCGTGCGATGGTGTCCAGCGTGTTCGCTGTCGCGTACGTCCCAAAATACACCAGCATCACTAATCGCGCTGGAGGAGAGAAGAGTAGTTGTCGAGGTATTCCGGAGATCGGTCGCAACAGCGTTGAAATGCATGCACCTAAGGAACAGCTGCCGCTTGCCTTGAGCATGATTGCACTGTCGATGAGGCATACTGTGGGAGAAACCACCGCAGCGGTAAGGGCAGCTGAGGTGACATCTGCTGTCAATTGATTGGCAAGGCCGTCCAGTGACTTTGTCGTTGAGGATGCATATGCTTGATCGACAGCCATGATACTTACACAGAACAGAACAGAAATCTTGATACGAAGTGCAAGACAACAATATTCAAACCCATGCAGTTGCCTGATGTCTCTCAGGCACCCAACATCTTCAGGGTGAGCAGCCGATTCTGGCCGAGCAAGCAGACACCCGGTTCGGTCACATTTCCAGTGACAGTTCAACAAGCCCAGAACCACGGCATAAGCTCCTTGCTCGGGAGTCTCCCGATGGCACACAAAGATAGCTGCTATCGGAACCTGGCTGTGAGGTTTCGTGGGTCAGCTGGTTGTCGGGCTTCATCCAGGCCTGGTACTGAGAGCTCCAGAGCTAGCTCTCTCCACCTTCCAGGATAGGTAAACTCATCCACGCTCTATCAACAACCACGACCATGTGATTTGATCCTAAATGACTTGAGTCGCAATGTATAGGACGCACGACCAAGCACAACGGGCTTCGTTCTGAATCAATACCTCAATCATGTCAACAACGCTCTCCTTCCCGAAGCACCATCTGCGCAAAGTGATTCGGCAAAGCAGAACATACAACACAACAGCCAAGCGAAAGTCTTATGGCGCTCCCACAGCAGCACATCATCCCTCGTCGGCGGTCGAAGAAGCATCGAAGCAGGCTGTACGGCCGGCCGGGAACGCTTCAATACCACTAAGTCGGCTTTCTACATCTGCGATAATTCGAAGTCTTTTCCTCAGCTCCTTCTTCACACGACCACTTCTCTTCAAGACCGGACTGGCGTTCATGAAGGCGGTCGCAGAATCTAAATCACTCCTTTTGAACCCGGATAGGAACCCGCTACTTCGAGCAACCCTCAAACCGATGATTTATGACCAGTTCTGTGCGGGAACTAATGACACCGAGGTGAAGACGACGGCGCAACGGACGAAAGCCATGGGATTTTCGGGCTGTGTCCTTGTCTACGGCAAAGAAATGTTGGCTGAGCATGCATCTTCGGAGAACGGGAAGGAGGCAGAAGCCGCCCAGATTGAACAATTCAAGCGAGGCAATCTTCACACTCTCAGCCTATGTCGGGAAGGAGACTGGATTGGTATGAAGCTCAGCGGCGCTGGACCAAAGGTCTTTGAAGCCATGGCAAATGACCAGCCACCGTCACCCGCGATGGTAGAGGCTTTGGACGCTATCTGCCAAGAAGCACTGTCTCGTGGTTCCCGAATCTGGATTGATGCCGAACAACAAGCCATCCAGAAGGCCATCGATAAATGGACGATTGATCTGATGCGGAGATGGAACCGTGGTCCTAAGCCAGTCATCTACAATACCATTCAGGCATATCTCAAAGAAGCTCAGCCGAAGCTTCAATACCAACTCCGACTAGCCCAAGAAGAGGGATGGACGCTGGCTGTCAAGCTTGTACGAGGAGCATACATCAGCCATGATGTACGGAGTGCTATCCATGACACCAAAGCGCACACAGATGACTGCTACAATTCCATCGTCAAGAATGTCTTGACCGGCAGTGTACCCGGATTTGAAACTGGAACATTCCCGAAGATGTCCCTTCTGCTTGCCGGCCACAACAGCCAAACTGTTCAGAGAGCCTTGGACATGGCATACGATCTCTCTGAGAAGGGCCAACTGAAAGTACGACCGGAATTCGCCCAGTTGCAGGGAATGGCGGATGATCTGGGGTTCAAGATCGTAGAGATCGGCGAGGAGAAGACCCGAAGTGGCGCATCTTACAAGCCAGATGTTTACAAGTGTCTTACTTGGGGCTCGCTGCAAGAGTGTATGCAGTACTTGGTACGGAGAGCTATTGAGAACCGAGGAGCCGCTGAGCGTATTGGAGAGAGCAGGGCCGCATTCTCTTCGGAGCTTCGAAGGCGGTTTTGGGGCCGGGTTTGGCGGCAGCAGACATAGCGATAGCTGTTGGTAGTAATGATTATGACTGATGATTTCGATACGTCGCGTTCCTTCTGAGCTGCTTGGGCACAGCTGCCCGTCTCTCGAAGTGACTTGGACGAGGTGAAGTTGCTGACCCGGGATCCTTGACCAGTTTCGGCCTGCCGATCTCGGAATCACTGCCGAGCGAACAGATCTGCTTTTGATTCCCAGCCTCCAGCCTGCGAGGGCGTGTTGGCGTGTCATCGTCCCAACCTTGCATCAAAATTTCATTCAACAATGACGACCGGAGAGGCAACCGGCGCCATCGCAAGCAACCCGAGCAGCCGAAACACGGTCGCAGGCCGTGTTCGAAAGCGCTCTTCCAACGCGTGCCGCAGGTAGGTGGCTGTACTGGTTTGTTTGTGTGAGGGTGAAGCCCGCTGACGCCTGGCGTCCAGATGTCGGAACCAGAAGATCAAATGCAATGGGGCCAAGCCGTGCGAGCAATGCACCAAACGCAAGACATCCTGCATATACGATGAGCGCCGCATAGTATCACAGAGCTTCATTCGGGACCTCGAACGGCGCGTGGCAGCCTATGAGAAGGGCGGCGTGGCACAAGGCGAGCAGAGCCCCGTGCCCGGGATCGAGAGCGATGCCGAGCAGGCCTCCGACGATGAGGGAGATGGAAACAGTCCTCCCGACGAAAGCATGCTGCATGCTCCCGAGCAGCAGCCACCGCCGACTCGCTCTGCCTCGCCCACGCCGTTGCTGATGGGCTCGAATCCTCTTGGACTTGATCATTCGACGTTTGCTCTTGATACGCAGGGCCGCCCGAGTAAGTCTTGACATCTACCATGGCTCTGGTCGTTGCATCTATTCACACTGCGACTGTAGTCTACCTGGGCGCTTCATCAGCATGGGCGTTCGGACGACGTGTGCTCGCCATGGCACACGAACGTGTCCTCAAGGCGCCCTTACCATCCGAACGTTTACACTGGGAGGGCGAAGTTTACGAACTTGACTTCGAGAAGGACCTCACAACTTCGCCCATAGCGCCTGCCTTCGACTCGGCTGCTTTGCCGCATGCGGACTTTGCGATCTATCTCATCAACACTGTGAAGTTCTACTGCGGTCAGATCTTCCATCTCTTCGATGAGGAATCGTTCATGAAGCAATTCGCGCAGTTCCATTCCGACATACCCTCCGAGAGATCAAGTGTATCTGCACTCTGGCAAGCGCATTATCTGCTGATTCTCGCCTTCGGCAAAGCTTTTGTTGCTCGAACATCTACCGGGAAACATCCTCCCGGCTGGGACTTGTTTCTGAAAGGCATGGGCCACATGCCCAATACAACATTTGTCTGCCCGGATCCTTTGGAGACCATTGAGTTCTTATGCTGCGCTGCGCTTTATCTGCATTCTCTGTACTTTCGATGCTCGGCATATCGCATCATCGGGCAAGCGCAAAGACTGGCAATGGGCCACGGGATGCACACAAGCATGCAGAGTCAACATATATCCAACTCCATGCTTCAACGGTGTCGCAAGATCTGGTGGACGCTCTTTGTGCTTGATCGACAAATGACTTGGCTTATGGGCGTGCCATTAGCCATCCGAGATCAGGACGTGACGGCGGAGCTACCTTTGTTCCCTGGAGCTCCGCAAAAGTCGGCGGCATTAGAGTTGAATGTGAAAATTGCGAAGACTATCACACATGTCGTATTCACTGTTTACGGCGCCAACGGCCAGCTGAACGAGAGCTTCGTGGTCAGCACCAGGTCGGCATTGAAAAGTATTGCGGAAGTCACAGACCAGTTGAAGGCGACATTCCCACTGAATGTCAGTGAGGGCTCGAACAGTATATCGCGACTTGCTGCATACTTACACCTTCTGAACCACCAGGTCAGTCTTCACTTGCTTCGACTTTCTGACAAGTAATAGTGGCTGACTCTTGCAGTGTGTTGTGCTTGCGACTCGTCCGATCGTCTACAAGCTACTCGAAATCAAGCTGTCCCATCTAGATGGCTCAAGGCAACGACTACCCAAATCTCGAAGCATCAGATGGCTGGCCCAAATGTGCGTTGAGTCGGCGCAACAGATGCTAAAAATTGTATCAGCTCTGCAAGAACAGAGCCTTCTGGGTAACAACAGCACCATACCCAAGTGTCTGCGCAAATGGCTAACGGAAAAGCAGAATCCTTCCTCCCTTTTGACCTCGATTCTGTTTTCATGTCGGACATCATTCTGATCATGGCAGCTGCGATCGACTCTTCATTGCTGAAGAGTCATGTTCCATGGACTCAACTGGCATTTGGACTCCTTGCCGAGATACGATCCCGTGGCAACGTCCGCGCTGGTTACCACAAGGCAGAATTGCAACAACTAGACGAATTACTGGCCAGTGTACATGAACAGGAACTCGCAGCAACTCAAAAGACATGTTCTACGCCTCTGCCGGCTCCGACTACTGAGAACATGGTGGATCCATCCACGACTGCCATGCTTGGGCCACTGGACGACAGTATGCTGATGCCTTTTGATCCAGCACACTTTGACATGGACGACGCAACATTCTGGCAGAACGGTATGGATGCGGATCACATTATGATGGTGGCAAACGAGCTCGATCTGGACGGCATGGTCTTCCCGAATACCTTGTCCGACACCTGAGGATGTTCAGACGTGTCTATGATAAAGCTCCGAAAGTCGGAATCCCAATTCGGTATCAATTTCCATGCAACGAAGCTTCAACTCCAGCTCGCATTTGCCGTCTAGCTACGGATGTATTGCAACCAAGACCTTGTACCTGGTGATCTACAGGTAGCGGCTATCTACGGCGCAGAAATGCAGGCTCCAGGTACAGCTGTTGAGTGTGCGATTGAGCTTGTGTGGAGTGCAACCACCCAACGGGACAGCTTCCGACCATGGAAGTACACCCTCGGGAGACAGCCGACCTCACCCATCTTACTGAAAAACATCGGACACACGCACAATATTGGACACTCACACACGGCAATACTGCCCATTCTTGCCACGTGCTTTCAAAAGATCTGCCGACACTGTCCAGTCGGACCCTAATCACTACTCGACACTGCATACCTGGACTACTTTATTCAAGATGCATCGACGAACAACAACATCGTTGGCCTATCAGGCCACCGCAGCTGCACGGACACAACTACGAAAGCCGACAGTCTCGTTCACAAGAACAGTGGTCTCTGCTGCTGGACCATGCAAACTCCCGAAGCCTTTTAACGAGAAGAACGTAAGTCGTGCAAGACGATCACTCACATCGACCATTACTGATGTCTGCAGCTTCACTATGCGCCTCAAAGCACAGAGCGAAAAGGTCTCGAGTCAGCTCTTTCGAAGCTGAGAAAGCAGCTGCCTGTCTCTGTGCCAGTCGTGAAGAACGGAGTCGCAGCTCAATCATCTTCTCAGCAGCTTGATGTGCCTATGCCCTCAGAGTCAGCATCAGTATTTGCAAAATACGCACCCTCGACAAAGGAGGACGTCCAGTCCGCTATCGAATCTGCTCTTGCGGCGAAGCAAGAATGGCAAGATCTTCCTTTCCATGAGCGAGCTTCCATCTTCCTGCGAGCTGCGGAGCTGGCATCTGGAAAGTACCGCTATGAGCTGATGGCTGCGACCATGCTTGGTCAAGGAAAGAATGCTTGGCAAGCCGAGATCGATGCCGCTGCTGAGTTGGCGGACTTCTTCCGATTCAACGTATCATTCGCCGAGGACATCTACAACCGCCAGCCTACACTCAACAGCCCAGGTCAATACGGGTAAGCATACCTTCCTCCTCTTTGCTCGGGATTCTGCTAACAGAAAGCTAGACGAACTGACTGGCGTCCACTTGAGGGCTTTGTCTACGCTGTGTCTCCATTCAACTTCACAGCTATCGGCGGCAACTTGATTTCTGGTCCAGCTCTTATGGGCAACGTCGTCCTCTGGAAGCCTTCTCCATACAATGTCTACGCAAGCTACCTGGTCTACAAGATCCTGCGAGAGGCTGGTCTCCCTCCAAACGTCATCCAATTTGTCAACGGAGATGCGGCCATGGTCACAGACGTCGCCATGAACCACCCCGAATTCGCTGCACTCAACTTTACCGGATCCTCCGATGTCTTCAGAAGCCTGTTCGGAAAGATCGCCGATGGAGTCAAGGACAGGAAGTACCGCGACTACCCACGAATGGTCGCCGAAACATCAGGAAAGAACTTCCACCTCGTACACAGCTCCGCCGACATCACCAACTCAGTCAAGCACACGATTCGAGCCTCTTTCGAATACGCCGGCCAGAAATGCTCCGCCTGCTCTCGAATCTACATCCCCAAATCCCGCAGCACCGAGTTCCTCGACACCATCAAAGCCGAACTTTCCAACGTCAAAGTCGGCGCTCCCGAGGACCACAAGTCTTTCACCGGCCCAGTCATCCACAAAGCTTCTTTCGACAAGGTCACTTCCGCCATCGACGAGGCCAACAAGGATGATCGTCTCCAACTCATCTCCGGAGGCAAATACGACGGTTCAAAGGGATACTACATCGAACCCACCCTCTACGTCTCCAAAACCCTCGACCACCCACTCTTCGAGAAGGAACTCTTCGGTCCCGTTTTGGTAGCTTATGTCTACGAAGACGCGGAATTCGATCAACTCCTCACCAAGATCGATAAGCAAGGCGGTGGGTTCGCACTCACTGGCTCCATCTTCGCTACGGACCCCAAGGCTATTCAACTCGCTGAGCATAAGCTTCGATACGCTGCTGGTAACTTTTACACGAATTGTAAGACTACTGGTGCGGTTATTGGACAGCAGTCGTTCGGTGGTGCGAGGAGTTCGGGTACGAATGATAAGGCGGGAAGTGCTGGGCATTTGATCCGGTTTACGGCTCCGAGGACGTTGAAGGAGGAGTTTTATCCTTTGGAGGATGTGCTTTATCCTTCCAACGCATAAGGATGTACACGTGTGTAATGAGTTGGATGTGGGTGATGGATGCATGGACTCGCTGTAGCATTTGAAGGTGTTGGGTGATTTGTAGCGAGATTGAAAAGAATCATTGTTTGAGTATTTGAACACTTCCATGAAATGTGTCTCTTGTCGCTTGCTACCGGCCGTGAGCGTGACCTCTCTGAGGATGATCGTCTACGTTGATCGTGGTGAGAGCAACTTTCCTACAAGTAATTACCCCTGCTCGAGGCCAGCCGCTAGCGGCCGGAGATTGTGAGCCAATCGAGTCGCGGACAAGCGCATGGGCAGTCGATGAACACCAAGACTGAAATGACGAAAAATCACAATGTATGCTCCAGAAGTATGCAATTACGCCATCTACAAAATGCCTCATCTATGAAGGTCACTCCCAACACACACACATGCATCTACCGTCTACAACCTCGCCCTAAACAGCTTCTTCTGCTCATCAATCAACTCCGTCAACTTCCTCTCCTTTCCAATCCTCCAGCTAACACCCTCTCCCCAACCAGCGGCACCCTCCTTCACGTCCCTCCACTGCCACCTCTCAAGCGGCTGCTGGCCCTTCTCGAGAAGATCCACGACCCATTTACCAAAGACTGGCATCATCTTGAAGCCATGCCCGCTGTCGCCAGATAGCACGACAAGGGAGTTGTCGGTATCGGGAACGTAGTCGATGCAGTACTCGGAGTCTTTGGTGTCGGCGAACCAGCAGAGCTTTTTGTCGACGAATGGTCGGTCGGCCATCCATGGGAAGACTTCTTGGAGGAGTTTGCGGAGCTTGCGCTCGTCTTCGGCTGGGATGAAGTCCTGTGGTGGAGGGAGGGAGCCGTCGGGTGGGAGCGAGATGCCAGAGGTTGCAGGGTTGGTGTAGCCTGCACCGAGAGGGCAGAGCTTGAATAGGCGAGTCTCTGGATCTGGTTCGAAGAAGAAGCCGAGGTCGCGGACGTTGGTTGTTGGAAGACCGCGGAGGTAGTCGCATTCCTCTTTTGTCAGCTGGACGTGAGCGACGGACCAGCAGCGTGCGACGGAGAAGCGGCCGAGGTTGGGGATGAGAGAGGCACCGTATGCCCCGAGAGCGCAGATAGTGGTGTTGGCATAGTGACCTTTGCCATCTGCCGTCTTGACGCCAATGACTCGCTTGCCGTGACGCAGGAGCTCAGTCACTTTGCCAGAGCTCTCGCCGAGTACGAATTTGACGCCCTTCTTCGCACAGTGCAGCCAGATACCGTGCAGAGCATCCGCAGAATGGGCATAGCCAGCTAATCTGTTGAAGTATCCCTTGAAGCCATTCAAAGGACCGGTGAATTGCCACGCATAGTCGCGGAAGTCCTTAGCACCAGACAATCGCTTGATGCCGGGAGCAAATCGTGGGTGCTTCTGGACTGAACCCAACGCTTCCTCGAGATGAGCGATGGCCTTTTGAGGAGCTCGCCCGGTAGTCGCTACGATGTAGCCAGTCTGATGCCAGTAAGGCCCGAATAAGCGAGACTTCCAGCCTTCGATGGCATCTAGGGCCAAGTCCGTGTAGAATGGGTCTTCGTACTCTGCTCGAACGATCTTGTTGATGTCATAGGCTGCTGAGAGAGGCGAGGGGATCTGCTCGGCTCTCTCGAAGACAGTGATGTTGCTGTAGCCAGTGTTGGTCAGGTGCAATGCTGTTGAAAGACCCCAGGCTCCGCCGCCGATGATGATGACTGGGTCTGACTTGTTCGGCATGACTGTAATCCTGGATTTGATGGAGATCTGTGTATGGGAGAACGTTGGCAGGGCGTCTGTCGACTATGTCAAAGCATCTCAGACTCAATTGTATGCACCGGTTAGCAATGCCTTTCCAGAGACATCTCGTGATCGTTACTGCCTCTGAAGCCGATTGTGGAGTGTGGTCGGAAGCTCCAAGCTGACAGCTGCGAGCTCGGATCATGTCCGTGGCATCGGGTGCACATCCGTGGTTCACTCACTCACATGTCCAAGAGCTTCGGAAATTGGTCTAGGATAAGCAGCGTACTACACTGGATTGCAATACCGTATTGAGATCGATTTCGCGGGTTCTCTGAGAGCTTGTCGCCAGCACAGAGACGTCTCCATCGCCACGACAGAGCTACGCGTCGAGGCCGGCTGTGTGGCCGTTGTTGAAATGTCCGAAGAAATCAAAGAGCGGCGGGTCGGGGCTCAATAATTTAGACGCCTATCAGGTGACAAAGCACCAGCAAGAAGATTGGCAGATAGGATTCCAAAGTGAACCATGTGGACAGGAACATTGAAGGCAGAGCAGAAAGGCGGTAATTAAAGGTGGCTGGCTTGGCACTACTAGCCTCAGGCGCGTATATCAATGCATTTCATCCTATCATTCCAACACTGACATTTCGGTCCAATGTGAACATACGTCTGCCTACCCAACATGGCAGCCCTACCAATAACTCGCGATGCCAATCAGCTCTTCCTCTCAAAACTGCGCTTGCTTACTCGCAACCTTGACACCCTCGCCTTCCAAGCCTTTCTTAAACGCATCCTTCAAGTCATCCGGCACAGTCGGAGAACCATCTGTCGATTCATCCCCATCATTGCCTGCCACTTCGCCATCATTCTTCAACTTCTGAACCAACATGCTCTCAACCAATTGCTCGCCTGCCTTGTCCGCCTGGTTAGCCTCAGCAGCCGTCGCACCCTCACCAGCGACTCTCTCATCAAGCGCCAGCTTCGACTCTCCCAGAGCGTGGATTTGTTCTTCGATGGTTCCACTAGTCACGAGACGAACGACTTCGACGTCGCGCGTCTGACCGACACGGTGAGCACGGTTCTCCGCCTGAATATCATCCTGAGGGTTGAAGCCTGAATCGAAGATGATGACCTTGTTCGCTGCCGCCAAGTTGATGCCAGCACCACCAGCACGGGTTGATAGCATGAAGACTGGAATCTCATCATCGTCGGTGAAGGTATCGATCATTTGCTGCCGCACGTCCATGCTCGTGGAGCCATCAAGTCTCATAAACTTGATACTCAACGTTTCAAGGACCGCCTCAAGGATGTCCATCAGGGTAGTGAACTGCGAGAAGACGAGAGTCCGATCGCCGTTCTTGACATACGCCTGGATCAGCTCTTTAAACTTCTCCACTTTGCCGGAGTCCATCCACTCCTGCTTCTTGAGGGCAAAGCGCTTTTGGAGGAACGGCCGCTCGTAACAGAATTTGTGCAGACCGAAATCTCCGCCTTTGAGCGAGATGGCAGCATCGCCGTTGATGTATGCTCTGATCTTGTCAGGAGGATTGTCTCCAAATTCATCAGACTTTTGGAGTGCTGCCACGATCTTGTCGATCTTCTTGTCATCGTAGATGTGACGTGCCATTAGCGGATGTATAGCGGCCTTTCGAAGTGCCATTATCACGTTCGAGCTGGCGCCGCGAGCGGTCTTCTTGATGGTACCAGCCGCCTTCTCGGCGAAGAATCGCTGCGCATCCTCCATTATCTCGGCGTAGTACGCAGCTTGGTTTGGAGTCATGTCGCACTTCTCCACCCTCGACTCCTTATTAGGTAGGTCGAGTACCTGTTGCTTTTTGCGGCGGAGAATGAATGGAGTCATCATTGTACGTGCGCGTGCGACTCGCTGGTTAGACAGTAGCGCGGCGGAAGCAGTGTCTTTGGTGGTGGCTTTGTGCTTGAACAGGAAATCAAGATCATCCCGCTTCTCTCGAAACATGTCAGGCATGATGAATGCAAGGATGGCAATGAGCTCTTGGAGGTTGTTCTGCAGAGGTGTACCAGTGAGCAACACCTTGAAATCAGCCCCGATGCGAGTGAGCTGCGAATACCGATCGGAGTTCGGGTTGCGCAGCATGTGTGCTTCATCATACACGCAAACAGACCACGGACCCTGGTTTCTTAGCCATTTATTGTCATCCTTCTTGACGGCCATATCGTAAGTCGTGACAATAGCATCAATCTCGTGGAAGTCTCTCTCGATGTCGTACTGGATCTGAGCCCGCTCGCTCTGTAAGCCGTAGTAAGGGCGTACATTCATGTTGGGAGCAAAACGCTGAAATTCGCGCAGCCAGTTCTCTAACGTTGAGCCAGGGACGATGATCAGATGAACGCCATCGACCTCTTCAAGCTGGAGTTGCGACAGAAAGGCGATGATCTGGCAAGTCTTGCCCAGTCCCATATCATCGGCGAGGATGCAGGACAATCTCTTGTCGTAAAGCAGGTGCAACCAGTTTAAGCCGACCAGTTGGTAGTTCTTCATAGTCAGGTCCGACGACATGTTCTCAGGCTGGCCGTACCACTTGCCCTTGCGCTTGCTCTTAGCAACACCTTTCTGAGAAGCATCGTCGGCAGGACCAGAGCTGGCAGGGGTTCCGATGCCAGAATCGTGCGCTTCTTCGAGATTCATCAATTGCAGCTCTCCATCGCCATCGCCTACTCCCCAGCCTTTGAGGGCTTCTTGCAAGGGCGCTGAAATTTTCTCGCACGCGACGACAAGCTCATCAACTGCATCATATCCAGACAAGACCTCTAAACACTCTTCTGCAAGTTGTTCGCCGACAGCTCTGGTCTTCTTCGACTTCTTGCCAGTCTTAGTAAGAGTCTCCTGAACGATTGCGCGAACCTCGTCAAGGTCATTGAACGGCCGTTTGTCCAACACAAACTCGATGACTTCCTTAGGTTTGGCAGTGACTTCAGTAAGATCCTGCACCGTGCTGTCGTTCAAAAGCTTGAGCACTCGCTGTTCGCGCATAGACTCCAGGTCTTCAGCAGAAAGAGCGGGCTTCTTGAATTGCTGCGGTTGCTGAACCTCCTCCACCACATCGTCGACCACACCAGAATCGCCATCGTCGTCAGAATCGATCGTTATGACCGCTTTGTTCTTGAGCCGTTGGCGCGGTTGCTCGAGCACAGGTGATGATGGAGGACTCTGGACAGGAGCAGCCTTTCGACCTTGAAGTATTCGACCCTTGCGAGGCTGAACATCGTCCTCGTCCTCATCCTCATCGTCGACGATGGTCTTTGCTTGTTTGTTGCTCGCGTATCGCTCGGCAATCGTGCCTTTCGCTCGAACTTGCTGCTTCGCAGCTGGTCGAACAGGTTGTGAGGATTCCATGGAGTTGTACGATTGCGATGTAGTCTTCGCGACACCCTTCTTCTGAACAGGACTGAGAGAAAGCTCATCCGATGACTGGCTCTTCTCCATAGCATCCTCCTCTTGCTCCACAAGCCAGTTCATAGCATCTGCAACATTTCCTCTCTTCGCGGTCAGGCCGCGCATACATGACGCTACGCTGTAATGAGGGAACGCCCGTTGTATTTCCTTGACCTTCTCTTTGAGCCGGAAGTCCTGAATCTCATCCAAAGATTTGTAAAATGGCTCGCTCGTGGGTGAAGAGCTGATTGGAATCGCCTTCGCTGGCCCATTCTGTCTTGGCGGCTGTTGCGGGCGCGGAGGTCTTGAGGAACTACCATACGAGCTTGCCATGTCATCTGCAGGACGAGCTGGCTTAGCGGAGTTTCTGTACTCAAAGCCTGACAACATCGCCATGAAGGGCGTGACAGTATTCAAAGCACCAGCAGCCGGGTTTCGCGGCGACTCTTTTACGACGTTTCGGTTCGGCGATGAGTCGAGCCCGCGGCCAGCTTTCTTGAACGCAGTCGGCTTCAGATTCGAGCTGAAGCCCTGCGTCTCCTCGTCGTCGCTATGTTGTACAGGCGGGTCGTCATCGCTGTCATCAAGGTTCACTGGGGCAGGCTTTCGTTGAACGTTCGGTGGTGGGCGATATGCGGATCCAGCAGGAGCCATTGCGCTGGCGAGGAAACCGTTCGGCTTAGCAAACGGCGCACGCTGCATGGGCTTGGGCGCCTGCCTCTGCGGAGGAGGTGCAATCGGCGAAGAGCGCTGTACTTGCACTTCCGGGCTCTTGTCGAGCGGCTGCGTGGGTTGGGTGACATGACCAAGTGTCTGCGTCGGTTGTGTGACGTATGGAGGTGGTGTTGAGCGCATCGGCGGCCCTGAAGATCCAAGGTCGGAGTGAAATTGTGCTGCTGAATATCCCAACTGCTTCTTCTGCTGCGTAGATATCGGAAGCGTCGCAGCTGTTTCGAAGTCTTGCTCGGTAAACTGCTCTCCATCGTCTTCCTCAGAGTCCCACTCATGTGCCAGCTTCCTCCTCTTGTGGGACGTCGAGCCGTCGACGATGGGGTCGTGTCGGTCTGCCATGATTATCTAGAAGTACAGGCACGTGAAAGGTACGTGCGTGAATCGAATGCGCTGCGGCGCCGAAAGAAAGCGCTGGACAATGCCGAGCGTATGGTACAAGGCGAAGAATGCCTTATGAGGCGCGGATGTTTGCTGTATATGTCACCGTCGCGATCATGAAATCGTACAAAGCCGCCAATGGAATCGATCGCAGGTGTCGCACCAAGGTTGTGAAGGTGGTGGGCGTTGTTGAAGTGAATGGATGTGAAGTCGGACGTCAAAGCGAGTCTTCACCGGATTGGAGCGAGGCTGTTGTAGGGCTGAGGTTGGTTGACGCACGGGCCATCGGCTAATGTCCTCAATTGCGGACAACATCGTCTCAAAGCATCGAGATACATGAACTATTAAGAAAGATCAAGATGGCGACGCAACGAATCAAGACGACCGAGAAGACACATCTTGACCAAGATGAGACGAAGTTGGAGCCATCATCGAACATCGCTCCTGCCGTGCCTTCGTAAGTCTTCCAATTGCAACTTTCACTGAAAGTGACAGCCTCTAATGCTCAATCTAGATCCGTCATATACAAGCTTCTAGGCTTCACATTCGCCATGGTAACCTTCCCAATCGGCAGCTACTTCCTAACAGTCAACCTGCTCTTCGGCGGTAAGCCCCAAAATCCAAGTCCTCAAAGCCTCAGCACGAACTGATTCGTCCTAGGCAACTCCACCTACGCAGGCGGCCTCGCAGCCATAGTAGCCAACGTCGTCCTCCTCGGCTACGTGATCGTAGCCTTCAACGACGACAAGACCGAGCGTGAAGCCGAAGCAGAGAAGGAGAAGAAGGCACGGTAGTCAGATTCGTGTGAGCTACGAGCATTTGTGGCGAATGAGTAGCTATCGACCGTGTGGCCGACTGCCGTAAGTGTGTTGCTGCGCCGCAACGGAGTTCAAATTCCATGTCCCCGCAGAAGACGAAGCACGTTGCGTGCAGTGCAATGTAGCCGGCAGAGAACGCGAGAGAACATGTGAATATAGGATGCAGTAGTGCGATTTGGTGGAAGTGCGAGTCGCGCGATATGAACCCGCCTATGGCCCGGGTGGCCCGCAGATACCGACTTCGATAGGGCAGCAAGACCGTGTGTTTAGATACGGTCGGATGTATGAATTTATGCATAGAAGTTGTAGCGTTCGTAGGGTCAAATCAGTAGCACGTTGGCAGACGAATCTGAATCAAGGAACGTCTCTCCCTCTAGAATCTAAGCTGTGTGTTCGCTGGCTCGAAGCCAATGAGGAAAAACATAGATCGCAAATGTCGAGAGCGCGCTCTAAAGGGTTACCTTGTGACAGCAAGCATTGACTGTCTGAAGTCAGTGTGCAATCTCCGTTATTGATAGAGGTTCAGAGTAAGGTACAAGATTCAGTTCTGCTCCTTCCTCGTGCACTCGCCGTTCCTGCCTTTTGTGTGCAATCACATGCATGAAGCCAGTAGCTTAGCTCGACCTCACCCGTTCATCTGCTACCAAGCATAATACCAGCGGAATCGTAACAAGAAATAGGACGAAATCCGTCAAAATCAACCCAAACAGCGTCTACGACAAGCGCGACCTGCATCATGATATTCAAGTATCTGGTATCAAAAGAGAGAGTCCACGTAAATGCCTCTCCTCTCCATACACCAACATACTTTCGACCCTTATCCAGGAGGTCCCGTCGTAGCCAAGGTGCGGATCTATCACGCCGTCTTGTGTCTTCAAGAAAGTCATATCCCTCATCCTCGTAACTCCGACCTGTGTCTGAAACGCCCATCCATTCCAAGCCATATCCAACCTTCAGATGCTCCTGAAGATTGTGGCCTTTCTTTCCCTCCGTTTCTTGTCATGTTTTTATCCATTACTCATTACATTATATGTGCATTGAAAGGAGGAAAATGCAGCACGCCCAGCGCTGAACCCACAAAAGGATGCATGGTCACTTCACTGCTCTTTCTGTGCACATGATAGAAGGAAAGCATGCTGATGCTAGTTCTTCTTGCTAAAACGTCGACTGAGCCAGCTCTTTCGCTTCTCAGGCTCTGGTCGTTTCTGGGCGGGAAGCTGGCCCGGTGGCAGCTGTGGCGAGCTCTCCGAGTTGCCAAGTGGAATCGGTCGTCGCGCGGCCGGCGGTTGTACTGGCGGCGCAGGGCCCGAGTTCATTTGATAAGCACCATCTTCGGGGATCGGCCCTCCGTATCCATTCTGCGAGTACGGTGGGTAACCATTTGATGGGTGGCCGTTCTGTTGGAAGTTCTTGTCGATTGAGCTGTTCTCGCTGCTTGGGTCTGTGCTGTTGGCCCACGGTCCAGTGCTATCTGATCCGTTCGTCACGCCGGTGTGCATCGTGTCTTGCGAATGCTGGTGCGCATGCGATGGATAAGGTCGTCGCCCGTACATCATGGGGTCTGAGTGCTGGCGGTGGTTCAGCTGCCTGCTAGGCCCAGGACCATAGCTATCTCGACCGCCATAGTATCCTCCTCCACCTTGCATCGAGTATCGGTTGGATGCTGGGCCGTTGTCGAAGCCTGTGCGTAAACGGTTGGCAAGTGATTGAGGTCGAAACCCGACGGCATACTCACCATAAGCACTGTTCCTTCTAGATGCGCCGAAGCCACCGCCCTGCTCGTAGGATTCTGCAACGAAGTATCAGCATATGGTCATAGCCACATTAGTCCGCAATCGACGCACCTGAGCGGTTATAGTTGGACCTCCTCTTGTACCCGTTATCAATAGCTGCCTCGAACGAACGAATGGTGTCTAGTGGGCGTTCCATGCGCGGGCGTGTTGGGTTGGACAAGTCCGGGTCGGCTGCGCAAGACAGTCAGTTTGATGAAGCGATGACGGCGTCGGGAGAGCACTTACTGATGACATTGCCGGTCGTGTCCTTGTGTTGAATGCCTCGCAACGATGTGATGGTGGTATCTTCGAAGATGGCATTGACTGAGGGTGGGTTAGCGAGGAGATCGTGTGGGACCGGCATCGTCGTTAATGCCATTGCGAGGATAGATGAATGAACACGACGTCGGCAAAGTAGAGAATACAGTCGTAAATGGGGCGGGAGGGACAGGAATGTGAAAGATGAAACGACGCACCTCCGGGCTGGGCCTCAGTCAACGCGGCATTTGGGTTGGCCTATGTGCGAACGTATGTGAGCGATGTCTTTGGTCGGTCTTTTCCGTGCGAACCGCTCACCTTGCTGCTGTTCTTCCAAATGCTATCGCGCCTATTCTTCTCCCTTGGCGACTCTGTGAGATCCTCCTTCGGCCGGGATCCACCACTCTTATCGCTACGGAATGAGAACGTGCGAGAGCGGGCTCCTGGCGTTTGCGGACCTGCGTCCATCACTTTGGTGGCAGCGAGACAATCGCTGATCGGAAGACGGTTGGCTGGGCGGAGTTGTGGCCTGAGAATAGATTGAAAGTGGATATGGCGCAGGATCGGTCACGGAGCCGGTGTGCACTACAGCGCAGACAAGGCACCGATGGGGTGGTGAAGAGTGGGTGTCGTTGGTGTGTGCACCAGCGGAAGCGGTTTAGAATAGCTGTGAGCCCTGCAAGCGGGTAGCAGGCCTGAGTCTGTCACTCTATCTCCGATAGCGAACGTCACCGCGATACAGATGCTGCGGCGGGGCTGTTGGAGGCGGCGGCGGTGAATGCGGTGGAGGTTGGGGGAGGAATATCGTGCAGAAGCAGTAGTGAATGCGAGCAAGATTGATGATGCGGCGTGGCCTTGGACAGTAGTTAAAGAGGTTGGGCTGCATACGAGAGCTCTTCTGCAGCTTCCGCGCGTACATCTACTGATTGGACTGTGGAAGGGTCTGGGGTGCTCGAGTGGCTGTGTCGGACTCCAGTCTGCCTTCCGCTTGCGAAGGTGACGAGTCTGACTGTTTTCACGGACGCTCTGGCCTCGTAGGTGCCTGTATCTACCTGATCTCTGCACCAACGACATCCTCGACTATGAACAACCACATCTGCTTCAATGACCTCTTCATCCGCATTTGCCTCCGACGATATTTTTGTTGAACGTTAGCTGCGGCTACGCGGAGGCTCAAACCTTGTTTCAACGGCCGTTTCGATCGATTCACAAAGCGCACGTCCCAACGGTTCTTGGTGACGTTCAAATGCCGCTGGCACAATTCGTTTCTTTGACGTCTTTGTCGACACCTGATGCTGCGCGCGGTGGAGTCCGCCCACCGATAACGTGGATGGCCGCGCAACAGAGTGTGCAGCTCCTGAGGCTCATGCCAGAGCATGCAAAACCTGCTTGACGGCACACCCGCCAGTTTCTCGGTGTATTTGAATACCTCGCTGTGGCCCCACTGCAGCATCCAGCCCGTAAAGATTGAACTCTAATAGATGTGAACTCTGTCGCACCGGGACCTGCCAAGCGCCGGTGAGCCGGCACATGTACATCTCTCCAGGAATCTCTCCACGGCCAAGTCTCCTCGGGCACGAACAGCACAAAGCGTTCGCGCATTCCTGCTTTGATGCTTCGAATACCAGTCCTCGCCTCACAATGCTCATCTTTGTGCGCTGGACGGGAGTGCGGGAAGCTCGAGCCGTGTATGAGGTGCAATGCAGTGCAGTGCTCTCTCAATCCTGACAATTCTCGCGTGTGGCTCCGCGGCGAGCTCTTCATGCGAGCACTTCCGGCGCGACAAGGATTCCATCGCCACCACCACACACCTCAAACTCAGCTTCCCTGACCTGATACAACGACCACCACCGCCCTCGCATGTTTCAGGAGAAGGCTCCAAAATTACGCCTGCATTGATATTTCTCGCAAAGCATGGCACCTCTCATCGATGAGACAGGATATATTCAGGCCACATCGCGCTCTCCTGTCATTTAATTGTCTTGATCAAGCTCTTGACGTGTGCTCGCGCAGCACGTATCTGGCCTTGGCTTGAAGTTGGACTCAGATTCATCACGCCTCGTTCTGGGATCACTGGCAACGGCACGCTCGGTGTCCGCTCCGGACCAGCTGGAGCCAGCAAAGTACTTCAGTACACAGCTCACGCATCTCTAGTGCTGAGTGCCTGAATGCCAGTCGCTCAACAGCATTGAAGTGTGCCTCGAGCTTGGAGCCGAGACTGCAGTGCCACCCCCTCGGTCAGCATCACATCGGAGCTTCATGAAAAGACCCTTGCTCTTATCTCGGAAGCATCAATACCAGCGGCAGCGTGGATGTGTCTTCTAAGATCCAAATATGCTACCGGTATCCTGACGGAGCTGAAGCTGCCAGCCCCCGCCACAGGATGCACCTGCTGGTAAGTCAAGCTGCGCCGAGAAGGATCGGAAGCTGCAAGAGCCGCCGGCAGCATCGTGAATGCGGTTTCATCTAGATGCCTTTTAGTCCTGATCCCCATCCACTCACTACAAGTGTCCATTGGGCTATGTCTGTCGGAAAGATCTCTCACATGGGAGCTCCTGCCTCAAAGGAAGCAATTCACGTGAAAGGCGCACGGACACGGCAGCACCAGGAAGGCAAGAGCGATCATGCGAAGCGTGAGCTTTCATTCCTCTATCCTTTTCCCCATTGAACAACAAGCAAAACTCCATCATCCGGGTATCATCGCGTACAAACTCACGAACACGCCGTGCCAATGCCTTTCTTCACATCGCCGCCACCATTGGCGTCGGCACAGCCTCGTAAACCCTCTGCGCCCAGATCTCAATATCCCTCACTTCTGTCCGAAACTGGAAGTCCAGCCCCTGCTTCTTATGGATATTGGTCCAGTGCGACTTGACTTTGTCCTTGCGATAGTACGCATGATACTTGTCCATTGCGTCACAATGCACGCAGTAAAAGCTCTCGCTGGTTAACCCGTGAGCTGTCTTCATGTGTCTGGACAGGTCGTCTCGTCGGGTGAAGCTATCTGGACCGGACTTCTGGCAGCCGGCGACTGGACAGGAGCATGATTCCAGCCGTTTCTTAGTGACTGAAAGACGCTCGGTCTGGGAAGGAGGAGTACGCGGGATTGCTGCATTGCGTCTCGGTCTTGTCGTTGGCTGCTGAGCTTGTGCATCAGGCCTAGGATTTGCCTGCCTTGGAGATCGCCTTCGACAGCTCGGACTACTGCACGGCTCCTCGCCAGCGGACGTTGGAGGTGAACTGGATCGGCTCGATGCTGAAGTCGAACTACTCCTGCTCAAAGGAGGTGGCGAAGAATTTACGAAAGCCTCGAAGTCCACTTCAGAGCCATCTGTGCTGCTGCCGCTGCTCAGTCCACCGGATCTCGAGGGTGATGACGCTCCTGCTGAGCTGCCATCTTCGCCATCCATTCCGGCGTCCTCGTGGTACGCGAACACCGCTCTAGGGCTGCAGTCTTTTCCGCTTGGGTGGACTTCCTCAGGAAGGCCATAATGGGGCCCAGCCCAGCCAGATCCTCCTCCGGAGACGAAGCTCGACTCGATGTCGAGCATGTTGAGCTCGTCGCTGCCGCACGTCAGTGGCTTATACGGAAATGCGAGGCCGCCTGCGAGTCCGTACCTTGGTGATCCGTATCCGGTGTCGAATTCGAATGGGGAGTCCCGCATCTCGACGTCGAAGGACTGTGGCCCATTCAAATCAAACTCGCTGCCACAATCGCACTGCGACATGGCTCCTGGCGGCCTCAAAGACACAGCTCAGATGGACTGATAGGGGCTGTGTGGGAGGGTACGGGGAGGCCTCTTTCTCTGTTCACAAAATTGAGTTGGACGGGACAGCTGCCACTCCAGAGGATAGTTCAAGTCCTTATCCGCGCCAGAAAGTGAGCTTGCCAACTCATCAGCTGCAACAATGGCACAAAATAGCCTCGTCCACGGCTCTGTGGGCAGTCCACGAAGATCTGTGCCTCTCAGGCCTCCAATCGCCTCCCAGAGCACCCCACCTACGTCGACATAGCTCTGAGCTTCCAGATGAAGATAGCAGGCCAGACCTCGTCGCCGTAACCGCTGAAACTGCAGAGGGGCGTCAAGCGCTCGCCGAACATTGGCGGGCACCTATGGCGAGCTGCCAGCTCAGAGCTCAAAGCTCCATGATGGCTTGCCGTGGGACATGATCATCGCCGTCTCTCCGTGAGTATCCGTGGCCTCCATGTGTGTTGTTGAGGTCGTGAGTGGACATGTAATGGGACCTCAAGTGGGAGGCCGCTGTGCCTCAACCTCCGGCTCGGCTCTGGTCTGACGCATTGTTTCTAGATAGAGGATTGAGCCCTCTACCTCGCTCTCAGCGACCTCGGCATGATAATCGGCTCCAGGAAGGTATGTATCGTCGACGGCATTGGAAGGAAGTACAAAGGCTGGCCTTGGCGATCATGTGATAGAGGTCCAGACCACGTGCGCTGAAGGTGAATACGCAACGAATCGGGGCCGAAATTAAGCGCAATCGTTCGGCGGGTCCAGCAGCTCGACGAGCAAGACGAGGTTGCCCTCGCATCTCCTTTCAAAGCATCAAATGCTCAAGTCTTCGATCGTAGAAAGATTCTATATCACTGAAGCCCAAGTTCTGACCGGTGAAGCAAACTGACGAATCATATGCTTAGACTTCGCTTGAGCCGCCCTCTTGCGCTAAGGCAGGTCCGAGCGGCTCGCCGTGCGGTATCGCATGTGTAGCATGTTGGTACGGGTGTCACGCGACCCTGTGCGAGGGCGAGCAACCAAGTTCGATCCAGAGCTGTCCGATGCACGAGGGCGATGTCACGGACGGGGCTGTACTGCCGGCCAGCCTTCCAGATGAGTTTTTATTTGCTTTAATTCGGACTTCATCCCTTCTTGTTCTTCTTTTCCTGTCATCGCTCTCTGTGGAAGGGCGACTAGAGATGATCCAGCACACAGCTTTACGCTTCACCGAGGTCCAGACGGCCCCAATGTTCACGCCATCTCGCTCTCGATCGACGACGGTTCCGGTGAGACGCTGGGATCGAGTTAAAAAAGCTTTGCAAATGGAAACTTGAAGAGAATGGCATCCTGAGGAAGAGTCGTGTCGGTTCTTCCGACTGCTCCAGGGCGACAAGCGTTTGTTATACGTGCTGCGGCCCAACAGGATGCACATGGCCAAAAGCAACCATGGAAGAAAATAACCTTGTACAACGCACACGAGACAGCACCGCCACGTGGACGACTGCGAGGAAGCGAAAGAAGACACATGCAGCTCGCCGAACGCCTGTCAACCAAATGAGAAGTAGCGGTCAGTGGTCGTATTTTGACTAAGGTTGCAAGGAAGAAAGTGGACATGGTCTGTCAGCGCCCCTGAAGCGTATACCAACATATCGCTTTGGGTCACGCGACACGTCTTCTGGGTAGCGTTTGAGCTTGACCTCACGAAGTTGCTCTCACAAGCTGAGGCACCACTTCACGTTACAAAAAAGGTAGTTGGGCTGTTCCTTGTCATGCGTTTCCCGCGCCGAAATCGTTCTCGAGCTTCAGGAGGTGCCTCGATATGCCCAATGCCGAAGCACAATACTGAGCCAAGGCTTTATTCTGACTGCCAGGTGGGGCCTTGAACTGTCCTTACGAGCTTTGAAGTGAAGACGGCACGACGGACAGTCATTTCCCCGCCCTGCCTCCTGAAAGACTCATCGAGAGTCGATCAGCTATGAGCTGTCTCGACAGGCTGAGCGAAGACCGAGACAAGATTTAACCAGGTTTGCAGTGGCTCTCAGCGCGAAACAGCCTCGACAGACACTCTGCAGTTGTCTCCAGGAACCTGAGCACTCAAGGAGCTCAAGAGATGATTGCCCAAGCTGAGACTCTGAAGCTTTCTGGACGTGCGTCTCTGGTCCTGGAGTCCACTGTTACGCCAGAATACTTTGGGAGGACGGCATTCCTAAGATCGGTCCTTCTTCTCCCGGCTCACCATCACGAGCGACTTCGACCGCATTGTCGCCGTTGTCTTTCGTTCTCTTTCTCAAGCATCGAGACGCTTATGAAGTAGACGCCCAGTGCTGAGCGCATTCCAGAGTCGCAGAGAGCGAGTGTGTCAATGCAGTCGATACTGGCGAAATCAACCGTGGATTTCCATCTTGACCCAGCGTTCGGACGCTAAGGAAGTCGAAGTTGACAGGTCAGTACTCTTCGACTTCGAGGAGAGCAAGGAGATCTCCCGATTTCAGTTCGGCCGATTGCAATCAAGACACACAGAATATCCCACCTCGAACATCTTTCTAGACGTCCGTGAATTCGAGAGCGGATGCTCAGTATGTGTAGAGTCGTAGAGTGAGTGATTCAACAGATGCGATAGTTGACACGATCCTTGAGCTTTTTACTTTCAGCCCTCTCTCTCCACACCCGACTCCGTGAGGAACGAAATAGCAGTACATCTATCAGCTGTTCAGTCTGCCAAGTGTTACTTAGTTTGTGCTGTCAAGCCTCGCAAGCACGCTTGAAGCCCATGATGAGAGACCCTGGGAAGACAACGAAATTAGTGGATGCGCATGTTTGCTTGCACAATGTAAGATGTCTTTTTTCAACGGCACTCATGCTGATTCGATTCGATGTCTTGGAAGATGTTGCCGTTGGACTTCATGAACACAGATCCTTGGTGCTGAAAGATTCAGGTCTTTGCAGTGGCTCGTGTAGAGTCATCAAACAGATCCATTCCATGTCGAAATCGAACTCGGTAGCGTCCCGCCAACGTCTTTCATCCCGATTGATCGTTGAGGGACCACTCAAATCCGAATTCGAATACCCGGTCTCCTTCAAGATCGCAGAGCGAGCGGTCCAGAAAGGACCAAGTCTCACGAAGTCCGCAAGGTTGTCTCATCCCACTGGAGCGTTCAGAGCCTTTCGAAGTCGCCATTGATGGCTTAGTACGCCTGATTGGCGCAGAGGTGAGAGTTAAGAACTGGTTATTTTCGATACAACCATTAAGGGCTCTCACCTCACTGATTTCTTCTAGGGTCCACGAAGCAACTGCCCTCCAAATCAGGAATACGCAGTATTCGAGGGTGCGAGACAGCCAATTTTGACTCATTCCGTCGACCTATCTCATGTCATTCAATCCCTTCGAAACCAAGGACTTCGACCCCGATGGATCAGTCCGATTCAAAATCGCAGAGAGACCGGCGTCCAGGTCGCCAATTTCTGGCTGAGTACCTCAAGCGCTCTCATCTCGAAAAGTCGTCCAGAGCCCACGGGATTCGAGTTCAGTAGTTGAGTACGTCTTGAAATCGGAGAGAGCGACTTGGTTTCAAGGGTTCCAACGATCAATTCGACTAAGTCTGACGGACTTTCTCGTTTCGAAAAAGCGTTCCGAGACCTTGGGATCCGATGTCAATCCCCTCGCACGTTTGAAAATCGCAGAGAAAGGCCAGATTGGTGTCCAAGTCGGCCGATTTTGACTAAGTCCGTAAGGTCATCTCATCTCAAAAACGCATCCACAGACCCGTGAATTCGCCTCGACAAGCTCAGTCGCTCCAGATTTTCGCGAGAAAGCGTTGGAAAGGGGGGTGAGGGTGCATGATATTTCATTTTCTATGGCTACAATCACGAATCTCATACCGATCTACCGCCCCTCTCACACACGTCTCTCACACAAAACTTCCATTCAGAGCCCCCGGAAGTCGAATCTAGAGGGAGAGTCCCTCCAAATACTTTCGAGCGGCCTCAACAGCATCATCTACCTTCTCCGCATTCACTCCCTGTCCGGAGGAAGTCGCGCCCTTGCCACCTGCCTTACCACCCACCAGCGCCGCAACCTCATTGGCCCATTTAGCGGCATCGGCTCCCTTACCCTGCGCATCAGGTGACACGTAGCAGGAATGGACGACTTTGCCGTCGTCGGTCTTACCGAGGAGGTAGACGGTCTTGTCCTTTTGCTTGGAAGAGACGGTCTTGATGGTGTCCGCGATGGCCTTGGAACCGGCGGAGACTGGGAAAGACTGCACGAAGGTCTTGGAGTCCTTGTTCTTATCGAAGTGCTCCGTGACGGCGTCGAGGACCTTCTTGCTCTCTGCCTTCTGCGCGGCCTTTTGCTGGTCGAGGTTGGCCTTAACGACTTTCGCGATACGGTCACGCAGTTTGGTCTTGGCGATCGCAGAAACTTCGAGCTTGCTCGACTCGTGCTGGAGCTCCTTGGTCTTGGCCTCCTTCTCGGGTCCATATGACATGTTCTCGAGTTGTGCGACTTGCTTGTCCCACTCTCCGGCAATGCGCTGGACTTCGTGGGCGGTTTGACCAGTGACAGCGACGATACGACGGATACCCTTGGCGATACCACTCTCCTCAAGAACGACGAGGTCCTTGATTTCGGTAGTGTTCTTGACGTGTGTGCCACCGCAGAATTCGACGGACACGTTCTTCCACTCCGGTCGCTTGACGTCCTCAAGAAGCTCCTCGACCGGTACACCGATGGAAACGACTCGCACGGGATCAGGGTATGTCTCGCCAAAGACAGCGCGGACGCCCTCGATCTGTCGCGCAGTCGCGAGCGGGACCTCTTGGGAGTAGACTTCGCTGTTTTGTCGGATGTAGCTTGTGCTCAGCTCCTCGATCTTCTCGAGCTCAGCATCTGAGCATCCTTGCTTGTGGCTGAAGTCAAAGCGCAGCTTCTCCGGCGCAACCAGCGAACCTTTTTGATTCACGTCTTCTCCGAGCACTTCCCGCAGTGCAAAGTTGAGAATGTGGGTGCCAGTGTGGTTGTTCCGAATAGGCGCACGTCGGAGCTCATCATATTCGCTCAAGACCTCATCGCCGACTTTGAGCGATCCGTAGTTCATGTAGCCAGTGTGCAAAACGTAGCCTGCGTACTGTTGCACATTTTGAACATCGATCTCTGCCTCTCCATCGATCAAGATGCGACCTTGATCAAACTCTTGACCTCCTTGTTCGGCGTAGAAGTTGGTCCGGTCAAGGATGACCCCAAATTGCTCGCCTTCAGGTACTTCCTTCGTTGACTGCAGGAACTTGCGCCCGTGGTAGATAGCCTTGATGACAGCGCGAATGTTGTCTCTCTGAAACTTCGGTGAGTCGTCTGTCTTCGGTACGTCGGCCATCTGCTCAAGCGCATTTATATCATGCACATCAAGCTTGACGAGCTCGGCGCCAGCTTTCTTCACTCCCTTGGACGCCTCTCGTGCCTTCTCTTGTGCCTCCGCGACGTCCTTGTCGACGATATCCAGTCCGCGTTCTTCGGCCATGATCTTCGTCAGGTCGACCGGAAAGCCATATGTGTCGTAAAGACGCCAAACATCCGGACCTGCAAGGGTCTTCGAGCCGTTGGCTTTGCATTGCTGGGCGTACTTCTCGAACATGGCCTCTCCTCGATCCAGCGTCTTCGCGAACGAGATCTCCTCTTCGTTCAGTATCTCGATGACCTCAGCCTGCTTCTTCTTGATTTCAGGGAACATGTCGCCCATTTGCTCAACAAGTGACGGCACAATCTTGGAGAAGAAGTCGCCGATCTCGGTGTTGAAGTATTTGCGCGCGTAGCGCGCACCGCGACGAAGAACACGGCGGACGACATAGCCGCGACCGACGTTGTTAGGAATACCGCCGTCGGAGATGGCGAAGGTGAGTAGTCGCACGTGGTCAGCAACGACTCTGTACGCGGTGTCGATGCCGTCCGCGTCCTCATCGCCGAACTTGCCGCGGTATTCTCTCGCACCGGTGATCTCTTGAATCCTCGCAAATAGTGGCGTGAATACATCGGTATCGTAGTTGGAGGACTTCTTTTGCAAGATGGACACAAGTCGCTCAAAGCCCATTCCGGTGTCTATGTGCTTCGCAGGAAGGGACTTCAGTGACCTGTCGGGCTCTCTGTTGTATTGGATGAAGACGTTGTTCCAGATCTCAATGACATTCGGGTCGTCCTGGTTGACAAGGCTTGATGCATTTCGGCCTCCAATGCGGTCGTAGTGGATCTCGGAACATGGTCCGCACGGACCCTGGTCACCCATCTCCCAGAAGTTGTCCTTCATATCACCGGTCAAAATGTGATCTTCCGGGACACCAACAGCCAGCCAGTACTCCTTTGCCTCCAAATCGGGCTCAAGCCCAGCATCGGGCTTGCCCTCGAAGTAGGTCACGTACAAACGTTCCGGCTCCAAACCGTAGACCTTGGTGAGCAGGTCCCAAGAAAAGGTGATGGCCTCCTTCTTGAAGTAGTCGCCAAATGACCAGTTACCCAACATCTCGAAAAACGTGTGGTGATATGAGTCCTTGCCGACATCGTCCAGGTCGTTGTGCTTGCCACCCGCGCGAATACATTTTTGCGAGTTGGCGGCGCGCTTCAATTTGGCGAAGTCTGAATCTCGGTCGACAGTTCCAAGGAATATGGACTTGTACTGGTTCATGCCAGCATTGGTGAAGAGAAGCGTGGGGTCTGACAGCGGGACAACACTGCTGCTTGGCACGAATGTGTGGCCATTCTTCTCAAAGTACCTCCCCAATTGTTAGCAAGATGTGGTAGGAACATGCTAGTGGCGGGGCTATTGACGTGAAACAAAAGGCAAGGCGGTACTCACTCAATGAAGGTCTTCCGCACCGTCGGGGCACTCCACTCAGGCGCCTGGCCTGTCGCGGAGGCCATGTTGCGTATGCTCGTGCGTGACAGTCGAGGGTGGTGTGGTTGTTTCCGAGCGCAGGTTCTAGAAGCGTACAAAAACTTCGAGGGTGCTGGGCGAAGGAGCTTGAGGCTCAACTTCATGCACTCTCACTGTCGCTTCAGCTTATGAGCTGCAGGACTGAGCACGTCGCACCTCAGTGGTTCCTTCAGATGCGGAGAGGGACGCGATCTTGTGTAGGGTGATGGTTGGTATGGGCGATGCAGACAGCGACAGCGACAGCGACCATGTGGCCATCCAATGGAGGGGAAGTCGCAGGGAGGAAACGGCGAGCCGATGAGTCAAACCTCACCACCGACGCCGAGCGATTCACGAAGCGCTTCAACTTATTGAACTTGGGTACGTCAAAGCCAGCATCCCGACGATGCGCTTCTGCATATAATCTAACGGGTTTCGTGTGTAGGTGCGAATGTCAATGGCAATAGCAACTACTACATCCCCGTCTCCAGACCGCCGAGCCCAGCCGCACCCGCCGCGCCTAATGGCAAGGCCAAGGTGGTCGTACCGAACGACGATGAAGTGATGCAAGTCGACGATACGCGTGATCGCGTCTACATACACAATCTAGATGAAGAGCTTGCGGACGTGGAGTCGGAGGAAGAGAAGCTGATATTTCTGCCGGACATTGAGAAGCGGTTCACGAAGATCCCCAAACATGTGCTCATGGGTCAAAGGGACGGGGAAAGCGAGGAGCAGCAGTTGATACTGTACAATGTACCCAAGTCGCTCACAGTAGACGAAGGCCACGACTCGGTCAGGAAGGCTATCGTGGAATCGAGGCGCAGGGCGCGCGCAAAGGCTGCTGAGGACGCGAGGCATAGTGACATGAACAACAAGTACGAGCCGTGTGAGCACGATGAGCCGGTAGAGACGGCGCATGGCTACAGTACTGGATACGTCGTGGAGCCCGTAGCTGAGCAGGATCCGGAGCTGGAGCCGGACCCCGATGCAATGGACATGGATTGAACGCGAACTCCGTATCAGTTCTTGACACTGCTGAGAACCAAAGTTGCCGGTCCTTTACATGATAATCGAGCTGCATGCAACGGCGCACGACCAACCTCTTGGTGCAGCTGAGTTTTCCGGGCTAGAATGCGAACTCAGAAATCAGAATGAGAATGAAGAACCCTTCATCGCTCTCAAGTCAAAGCTTGGTACTCTCCTTGCAGAACGTAAGGACAGTGACCTCAGCATCGCGGGCGTACGCCAACAGCGTGCTTCGATAACGGAAGCGGCACAATCATTCGCGACAAACGTCCGCAAACTCATCAAGTGCAGTTGCAAATGCTGGCTTCGTCTGCAGCGTTATGTGGTCAAAGGGAAGGCATGACGGCGCAGTTGGCGACGGGTTGACGGCTTGTGCGGGAGCCGTTGAGCTTCGATTGTCGGAGCAAGTGCAGGGCTGCTTTCACATGCAAACGCCGCTGGCGGGCTGCTTCTCGCACTTTCGAAACGTTTATTGTTGACCCACCTCGAGTTGTCGCCGCACAACAACACACTCCAACTCGCGATCCAACGATTGTCATCGCACAACATGGCGGAGAAGAAGAAGAAGCTATGTGGCGAGACCACTCTCGTCCACTGGTCACGACCTCACACGGAGGCTATCAAGTGAGTCACTGACCACTGAGCGCGCAGCCGAGCGTGTACTTATTGGCACCTTCAGGTTCGCCGCACCCCCAGTCCTCGTCAAAGTCGGAAGACCGCCCACCACCTTTCACGTTGAGGAGAATCTCCTTTGCAGCGGATCCGAGTTCTTTGGGACCGCGCTCAAGAAGGAGTGGCGCGAAGGCCAACGGCGAGTCGTCAACCTTCCAGACGAGCACGAAGATACGTTCAATCTCTACCTCAACTGGCTCTATCGGCGCCAAGTCTACGTCGATTCTGCGAGCCCAAGCGAGATCAGGAATTCCGACGCGTATGAGCGTCTGGGGTCCGCTTATTCACTCGGTGATATGTTGATGGACTTGGATTTTAAAGATGCCATCATCGATGCTATTACTGCACAAAGCATGAGCCAAGACGATAAAGGCAAGAGATACGTTCCACCTGATGACTTCACGAATCAAGTCTATGAAACGACAGCGCCAGGTTCAAAGATTAGGATGCTCATTGTTCATCGTTACGCCGAAGCACAAAATCCAGCGAATCTAGCCAGTGTAGGTTGCGTCGAGTTCCTGAGAGAGTTGGCGCAATTCCAGATGGTCAGTGAGCGCGAACGTCTCGTTCATGCGGTGGCTAGGTAAGCCTATGTCCTCACACTCCAGCGACTGCTGCAGCATGCACTCTTGGAGAGACTGAGCGCACTCGGGGCACATGCTAATGGTAGTCAGGTGCCTCTATCACGAGCACGAAGCCGGTGACGAGCACTGCTACCGCACCAAGTACGGACGCGCTCGAGAGCTTAAGTGGTAGCATCAACGCACTTCGCTCACGGCCAGTTGGAACTACATGAACAATCAGAGCGAGACAGGTCCATGGGAGCAACGATAAGGCGTATTTGAAACGACTATGCAGGGAAGCGAAGAGGAGAAATGGCGGCGCCTGCCAAGCACGGCATGAACAGTATTCTGCACATAAAACCGCTATCCAAACGCTCACAACCTCCTCCCAGCATGCCTCTTATGCTTCCCCAAATGTCTCGCTCTCGCGGCTCTATGACTCCAATTCCCATCATACTGCGCACTCCCATCACTCCCCATCTCCCACCACCCACCGCCAGCACTCGTCTGCTCAGCAGCCGCCGCCGTCGTTGCAGACCCTCCTCCTCCTTGTCCGATCGACCCATCAGGTCCTACAACAGGAGCCCATCCCGATCCCGAGCTCGATTCCGCCGGACTGCTTGGCGCAGACTGGCCACCCCATCCGACACTTCCCGAAGGTCCGACGACGGGCGCCCAGCCGGATGGTTGTGTTGCGAAAGTTGTTTGTGGGATGGGGGCGTAGGTAGATGTTGGTTCGAGCGAGGAGACGGGCGGTGTAACGTAGACCATACTCGTCGAAGTCGCAGTGTACGTTGACAGAGGAGCAGAGAACGAAGGAGAGGCAGCGCCATTAGCAGAGTAAACCTTCAATGCATTGACAGACCAGTATGCATCCGCAAACGCCTCTGGGTTGTTACCCACGTACGCCTCACAGGAATCAGCTTTGGAAGCGCAAGAACTGTCTGACCATGTCTTGCCCGCCCAGTCGCCGCAAAAGGTGGTGTCGAAAACGATTTGTTGGTCTGTAAATGCGGATCCGAAATCGCAGTCACCCGTGAATTTTGCGAGGGGCATTCCCCAACTCGCAGGGGAAGGGGAATCGCCGAGAACATCGGAGGGGACAGAGCCGCGAGGGAAGAAATAAACAGCGATATACTCGCCCGTCCATTCCGTCGCATAAACACCTCCCTTATTCTCGTTAAACCCGGAACCGTAGGTGTTCGCGCTACCGGCGGAGATCTGGCAGCCGGTATTGTTGTCTCCAGATGAAGCGCAGGTTGAATGGGTCATGGTGCCAGAGAAGCCGCCGCTGTTAGAGACGGAGCAACCGGGGCCGGTGTGGAGAGTTACGTCGTTAGAGGTTTGGTCGTTGACGCCTTCGAAGATGTCGATTTCGCCGCCGTTGGGCCAGTTGGGGCCGACCATCCAGAACGCTGGCCTGGGAAGTTGTTAGTTTGAGGGCGGGATATGGTTGAGGGGATGGGTGAGTTGCTTACCACGTTCCGCAGATACCGCCGGGCATATGTTCGATATCGACGACAATCAATCCAGAGCTGTAAGATTTGTTGCTCGTGAGACGAACACTCGGTCGTCCGCCGCTTGCATAGTTGTTGCTGCTATCCACACCCATGGTAACACTCGACGAGGTGTTACTGATGAGCTTCGCATTGGAAGCATCGCTATAGCTCTTGTATGCCACAAAGCCATTGGTAGGGTCCGCCGAATCCCAGAACGAGAATTGATCGAAGAAGCCTTGCGCGAAGTAATCGTCTTCGAGGACGTATTCAGCCCAACCGGTGGTGCTGAATAGCGCAAGGCTGGTAAGGAGCGTGGAGAATTGCATCTTGCTGAATGTTTTGAATGAGTGACTGTGCGATCAACGCACTGAAGAAAAGGCAAGCAAGAATGCTGAAAAAGAAGCAAAGTCTATACCACGGTCTGGGAAACGTAGAAGCCCGTTGCAAGAAATCGAGATCAGAAAAGGAAGAGAGAAGAGACAAACCTCTGATACTTGACCGTCGGTCCTACACACGCGCCTCCTGGCAGTGGAGCACCATCGCGTTCTCCTGCAGAAAGTGTGACTTGGAAGGTAGACGGTTTCCCGCTTCCCATTCGGCACCTCACAGCAGTGTATCAGGATCAAAAGCTGGTTCGGGAGCACCAACCGAACAAGATTCGTCCAGGCCTGACGCGGACGGTTTGCCGCAAACGGCCCAGGGCCAGACGGCAAGCGGCATATACGCAGAATTAGGCTTGTAGCGAAAGATTTGAGGCTCAAATGTATGGACCAGTCAAGGAGCAAGATGAGGTTGTACTCCTATGTGGCGGAGAAGAGAAGCCGCGAGGCGGACTGCAGAAGGGCTTGCTTGCTTCAGGGGACGGATCGCAACCTTCGGATGCCAGTTGGAGTCAAGCTTTGGGTTGTCGTCCGACATGTTGGCTTGAGGCGATTGTTCTCGAGTGTTTCAAAGTCAAGTCCGCTTCGCGTGATGAAGGAAGATGGAAGCAGAGGACGTTGATTCGTGCCAAGATTCTGGATCGCGTGCATTTGGCGCACGGCCCCTGAATTTGGTCGGCCAATCATGTGCGTCAGCTCGACTTCAAACGTCCCAAGCCGACACACTTCCTCTGTTCCGCTCCATAAACTATCGCATCTACGCGCCAAATCGACCGACAAACGCGTAGTCTGCTAGTAAAATACCCGACCAGGTCATCTCCTCTCTCCTGGGTTTTCAGTGTCACATATCAAGCCTGGGCTTGCGCACGAGGTGACACACTGGCGCGGGGCCATGCGCCTTCCATGCGGACGACGACATATATGTACTCCAGCTTCCATCACCTCATCCATTACCACTTAAGCCCACGATGGCACAAGTCGTTTGCGATACGTTTGGCGGGCGGACAAAGTCCTTGTTTCGTAGCAGTTGTGACTGAGACACTCGGCCTCAAGTCGTGAAAAGAGCAAGTACACAGAACCCAGCGAACAGGGCTGAGATCATGGTCAGCCAACTCGCGGAATAGGAATATCCAAGGCTCAAAGCGGAAGCTGTTGAGGACAGTTCCGGGCCTTGAGAAGAGGTGGGTGATGATGCGGTCGGAGCAGTGGTAACATCTGGAAGCCTTACACTCTCGCTGGGTTGAGATGTGCTCCCTGAATGCGTTTGGCCGAGCAGCGCTGTGCTGCCATCGACAATCGCTGCTGGCAAGCCACTCTCCGACGTTGCTTGTACGATTATTGCCGAGGAACCTGAGCTGATGGTTGTCTTTTGGCCAGGAGATAAAGTAATGCCATCCGCAATGATACCACCATTTGCGGCTGTGGACAATGTCAAGGAAGCTGCGGGATGTTGGCTTGCGGCTGCAGTATTATCCTCTGAGCCCAATTGCACTGTTCGACTACTTCCCAGCTGAACGTAGGTCTTCCCGCTGGTGGTGAGCAGCCCAACAGTGACGGGCGCATCTCCCTGAGTGAGGGTGATGGGGTTGTTCGGAGCCAGTGTCTTGCCATGTACAAGGTAATTGCCCTGGCTGTCGAGGGAGACCACTGGGCTGTTGACGGCCGCTGCTGAAGAGGGATCGTAGGCAAAGCCAGACGAGCTGCTGCGCATCATTGACAGAACCGTGGCGATATATCCAGCGACGTTTCCAGTAGCTTGCGATGTCAGAGGGCTCGCAACGGGCACCGCAGTAGCGCCTGGCATATTCGGCTCGTTGTCAGATAAAGCTTCAGACAGGATAGATAAAGCTCCGGACAGAGTGCTGTCTTTCGGCGAGTATGAGAACGAAGGCTTTCCATCCGGGCTCGTGTGGAGAGTCGCGGATTGTGACTGTGCTGCTGAAGCTCCGTTGCCGGCCAGAATACTGGCCAGGCCATCTGCGAGCGAGGTCGCCTTGCCTCCATCCACAGACGAAAGGCCTGCTGTGGCCTCTGGGGTCGGAGCCGCCGGCGTAGCGCATTGTGAAGCTGACTCTGGTCCGGCTTTCGGTGTTTGTTGGGCTGGGCGAGAGCTCATGGCTGAAGGAGTGTCTGGATTCTGGTTTTCTCCCGCTGGAGGACTACTCGAAGCAGCGTCGCCTCCTGTGTTCGATGCAGATACCGCATGTGGCAAAGTAGCTGATGCTGCCACCGCCTGTGCAGTCAGTGCGATTGGCGGATCGTATCTGCCGGTTGTCAGCAATGATTTCAGTGTCTTGACAGAACATAGACGTACAGGCCATCCAAAGCAGCCACGCAAGACTTCCACTCCGGATTCAACGAACGCAATGCCAAAGGAACCACCAGCGTCGGATTGTACGTCGGATAAATCGTCTTGCAACCAAACATGATACACGAAGGCTGATTTTCATAGTCCGTCAAAGGCGGAACGCCGAGCAGGTCGTTGTAGTTGAGCTGGCTGTAGTAGTTCGCGCCAGTTGCAGCAACTTTTCCTCCAATGTGCACTTGTGTTGAAACATCTGTTGGGTTCATTGCGAGGAGCGTGCCGGTGTGGTTTTGGCCGACTCTGGTGCAGGAGTTGGAAGCATAGACTGTGGACAGAGAGATGTAGACAGTGGGTGAGACGAGCGTCACACCATTTGTCAGGACAGTCGACCTGGGCGCCACCAGAGCTTCAGTCTCTGTCGAAGGACTTCGACTGGTGCTGGTGGCCGGTGGCCAGAAGTACAGCTCTACGGTCCCTCCATAGATTGAGCATTGGCCGCAATTGTCGCTCGTCGACAAAGCGATGTATCTACAGCTCGGCAGCGGTGCGGTGAGCCAGCTTTGAGTTTCCGCCCAGCTGGACAGCGTCGTCACCGACGGGCTTGTAATTGGATTCCCCAGAGCATATACCGGGGTGATGGTAACCTCAGCATTTGTCGCGCTCGCGTTGAGGTTCTTCTTGATAACAGATTCACTCGCGGTGCTGAATGTTGTGTAGACATCGACCAGTGTGGTTGATGGTCCTCCATCTTGTCCGTAAGTCGAAACGTAAGTAGACCATCCAGGCTCCGGGTCACTTGTCTTCAGCTTGTTGCCGTCGTAGGTTGACCAGAGATCATTGCAAGATGAGACTGCGGCCTTGCCCGCCTGTTGACAAGTCGTGTCATTCTGATGACAGTACGCTGTACACGGAGGATTGCCTTCATCGTCCAAGCAGACTTCGAACCAGAGCCCAGGGAGTTTGTCGTAGATCGAAGAGTTGCCAGTCGCTGGAAGTGTGCTCGACGCGCTCGAAGAGGACTGTGCCGCATTCGTCGCGGAGAGGAGGTGCGCGTCGGAGATGGAAGAAGTGTTAGTCTGCTGCCTTTCATAAACCGCAAGTCTTGCTGCTGAAGTCAAAGAAGGAAAGAGAGTCAAAACGCCCAGGGCGAACAGAAACGACAGCATGTTGGTGACAATGCAAATGTCGCCAAGTTCGAGAAGTTCCCGTACTTCTTGAAGGTACTCACTCCACGTGCACCCACGGGAATGTGTCGTGCAGCACCTCTCTATGAACGACTGCGGCTGAACTTGAGGCTGAACAACTGGCTGGCGGCAAGGCGCGGCGCGTGAAGTTATTCGTGGAGCGACAGTCCAGATCTGAAACGTCGAAGGATTTCTGCATATTGTCAATAGCGCGCTTTTCCTTCCGGTCGCAGTACGAAATGGTTCGAAAGAAGCATCGCGCCAGAGCTTGTCTTCTCTTTGAAAGTCTGGCCGAGCGATGTGGTGAAGTCGGAGGCTGAAGTCGGAAGACGAAAGTTTGGGGCCAGAATGGAAGCTTCGAATGCGCCACTTCCCGACCAGCACGTGGCATCTCCCTCCTCGCAAATACAACAGTTGTACATAAAAGATCAAACATACAAGAAAAGATGTTACTCTCCACCAAGCCCGCTACGCTACATCGAATCGAAAGATGTTGGGGGGATATAAGATCGGCCGTTCAGAATCGTTGCAACACGTCGTCAGTCTTTCGACCAACGTCTTTCTTTCTCTATCAAGGCCACCAGCCCATGGCCTTGTAGCTCTCAATCACCGCCTCGACTTCCTCCTTCGTTATGCGTTCATGCTGTGGTCTAGCCAGAGGTCAGTATCGGCTACATTATTTTCACTTGGGTACGTTGGAACTTACCTGAACCCAACGACTGTCTCAAACCGGCTGCCGTCAATGCTCAGATCCGCATCCCTCAGAATCTCCTTCTCCATGAATGGGCTCAGAGGTCCACCTTTGTCCGTTATCCCAGCAGCCTCTTGCAGGTCAGCCCAGTCGTCGAGAGTGTCGTCGTTCACGTCGTCCACCACATGCTCCAGGTTCAGCCGAGCGAAGGTGTTGATCATCACATTCTGGAAACCAGTGTCGATTCCAAAAATTGCCTTGATGATGCCTGCCATGGTGCCCTGCGTAGTCTGGCCCTTGTCGACGACGTTGAAGATGATCTTGTCAGAGGCCACGTTCGGTATTGAGTCATTTTTCGATCGCCATTCCGCTGCGAGCCATGATGCACGCGCTGCATCTTCCACGTGCAAGGTGTTCGTGCGCAGATCCCCGGACCAGAGCCATTTCATCGTTTCTTTGGGTTCTCTCGACTGGTACACTCGTGCCAATGCGAGCTGCGTGCCCAACCAGCCTCGTCCACCGTACGGTCCGTACACGTTTGGGAACCGCAGGACCACTAGCTTCAAGCCTGCAATCTTCGCAAGCTCATCCTCAGCAGCCAGTTTCCATTTCGCCTGCTTCGTATGAGGCTTGCTCGTTTTGTCCGTTTCCTTCTGCGGAGTCTTGTTTGGGTTGTACACGGTCCCGGTGCTGATCTCGACGAAGACCTTCACCCCTCGCTTGGCTGCTTCCTTGCCCACTGTCAAGCTCAACTGGTAGCTGCGGAGCTTGTACACCTCATCTTCCTGGGAAAATCTTGTCTCTCCTCCGCAGTTGAAGACATAGTCGAATTCTCTCTTTTCTCCATTCGGGCCTGCGGGAAGATCAAATATTCGATCTTGCGACTGCTCTCGGGAAGCATCGGCTTGGACGAAGTTGTCTTCTGAGCAAGCGTCCTTGTGCTCAGGTGCGAGAGATGCGAGTTGCGGTAGCTGCTTGTCGACGAGTCGGAGCGTGGAGGCGAGTTTGTTCCTGTGGATATAGTCGGCAAGGTAGCGGCCAATGTAACCTAGAACGAATAAATGATGAGTATGGCCTCAGTCACTCAACGTGGATCAGTCTTCCATACCAAGGCCTCCAATTATTAGCACGGCAGGTCGCGTGTCTGGTTCGGCGTGAGGTGCGGATTGCTGCGGCTGTCCATCCAGCTGTCCGTCTATGGGGTGCGTGTTGTTGGCCTCAGCCGACGGTTCCGTGCTTGAGTTTGCATTGGCTTGCGGTTCGGGGCCATTGGTGTCGTGGTTGGCAGTAGGGGCGGGGTCCGTGGCGGCAGCATCTCCGACGACAGCGTTGTCGGCCATGGATATGGTCTATCTCGTCTCGATCGGTTCGCGGGCCTCCTGCAGTGGGTGTGTCGTACAAAGAAGCTGTAAACACGAAAAGCTTGCTTGGTGCTGCACTCGAAACCGACACTGTAGCAGGGAGTGAGTGAACCAGGTTCCACCAGCGGTAAGGACCGACAGGAAAGAGATCGGACGGTGCAACGACCGGACTGCGTTGCTCGTGCGCACTGTATTACCGCACTGCTCCGTGCCAAGAGCGACGAGAGATGGTGTATGTATTGAAGCACGAGCAGGCAACGAGGCAGCGGCGAGCACAGGAACAGAAGAGTTCAGTCACTCAATGGCGGCCGGTTGGAGGGATGAGCTGTGCGCGTGCGGCGGCAGGCGTGAAGAGGCAGACGTTGCGGTGCAAGAGTCAGCGTCAGTCCACAGGGCAGGCTCGTCTTGTAGGTACGGCCACTGGCTACATGTACGTCCATGACTTGGTGGGCGAGTCCAGCATGCTAGCTAGATAGGCCTGGTCGAAGCTCGTGCATGAAGCTACGGCTCGTGGGCTCGACATGATGCAGTGAAGCGGAGCCTGTTAGAACAGCAGCGGACAAGGCCCACGTTAGTCCTGATTATCCAGGCGTTGTACCTAGGCGCTGGCGGCCAGGACGAGCGATGATGGGCGGTCAGCAGAACATGTCGGCCTACGATGCTGGTCATGAGTGCCCAAAGACTTTGGCAGTTTGTCTCTGCCCAACTCCAACATCGTCAAGCGCCGATTGTCAGCGTATCGCGCCGAGCAGCGCCATCTGCACTCATTTGCCAGGTGTCTGCCTGTCTCGCCGGACCTGCATCTGATGAGCAAGCGCCTCTGCTGAACACAGCGAGTCCGCGGCTCTGGGTCGCAAAGCGGAGCTGGTCGATCATATTAAATTGACAGAAGCAGCAAGCAAGCGGCCGCTTGGAAAGCCGCCGACGCCCGAGCGACTGTTGCGTATGCAGGAGTATATGCAGGTCCCGTCGCCTTCTCCTGCGCCCTGCATCAAAACCACCTGGTCTTGCATATATACACATGCTGGGCTGCTGATTTTACGTTTAGGCTTTTCTAGGAAAATTGTACAGTCGTGGGAGGCTTTTTTGAGTGAAGGTTATGGAAGTGCCTCTTGCCTCGAGCCGTGGCGCTGAGATGCCTGACATGCCACGGTCCGCTCTCGCCAGCGTGGCTTTGGCTCCGACAAGGTACAAGGGTATATAACTGCCGGACAACCTTCGCCAGGCATGTGAAACAAAGTGGGATGAATGACCTCGTTTGTAGAATTTGTCAGTGTCTGCGATCGTCATGCCCGCCATGGAGCGTCTGGCGTTTTCTGCGGTCAGGTCAGTTCTAAGAAGACAGTTCCGGAACCTCCTCACAGCGGTACATCGCAAATTTCGTGGATTCATTCTCCTCGAAAAGTTCAAACGTAAAGTGAGTAGAAGGAGCTAGAGCTCATTATTACGTGCGTCGAGCCGTGCCGTCTGCTGCTGCCCGTACCTTGCTGGCGCCAGAGCGATCGCAACGCTACGTTACGAACTATCCGATTGCATCTGCCTAGTACCACTGCCGGTGCCAATGCTGAAGACGCTTCTCATACCAATGTAAAATGACCGAGTTGTCAAATCCTCCTCCCGATGCCGCATACTTGGCACACGCATCACGTCTGCATGCTGCCGGTGCGTCCTGCTGCCGGTGCATCGAAAATCAGTAGGTCGTCCTGCTACTGCTTTTGAATGTGCAGTACCGCCGCGTATTGACGAGAGAAGGCCGGGTCGGAGGGCATCCAAACTGCCTTTTGACACGGCACGCGCTCAATATGTCGTCGGCTCCACATGCGCATGCACCTCGTCGATTGCTCTCCTGTGGACCTGCAGTAGTTCTGTGGATAGGTGCGGGACCGGAGACGGAAACAAGAGTTGGTCCATCCACGACATGTGCATTCAGTCGTCCACGATTGGCGCGTTGCAATGCAGACACAAAAGGTCTCGGGCATGCTTCTCGCCGGATGCTTCGACCACGACCTGTGAGTCCTCTGCCGCAGTCATACCAGCCTCTGCCGGATGGCCTTTGACGAAGACTTCAGCCTTGATAGTGCCGCCCTTGTTACTCGCTTTGCAGACTGCCGCCGAGTCTGTACTGATCTTGAGATTCTCCGGGCGACCTCGCTTCTTGGGAGTCGCAGATTTGTTGGCTGTGCAGGTGTCAGCAACGTTCCTCTCATCTTCAACCGGGAATTACTCACAGAGTTGATGCTCTGAGACTGCCTTCTCGGCAATGCATTTGACGTGCATCCACTTGCGACACTTTTCGTTTGAGCATTGGATGATCATCTCGTCTGGATTTGCCGGCTCCTTGTCGACACAGATGTTCCGCAGCTCCTGTTCACATTGTAAGTATCTAGCGAGGAGGTATCAGATCGATCAGCTTACCCCAGCTCCAGCGCCGTTCGCAAAGTCGAAGGTATATCGCCAAAAGTACTGATCCTCGATGGTGGCACTATCATCATCGGAATCGTCCCAATGCACGACTTCCAGGCTACCGTTGACAGCCATTGCATCGATGATATCCATTTGGTTTGTCGGAATGAGCTCGTTCTTGCCGTGAAACTTCTGTCGGCCGCCTTTCAGATCTTCTGGTCGATTGAGCCAAGCTACTCTTATGTAGACATGCTCTGTATCGAGCGCCCTCACTTCGAGCACCTTTGCCTTCCATTGAGCTGCCAAGTCGATCTTGTTGTCGTCTCCTCCATCGTGCTTCACCAGGATGCATTGCCCGGTTGCAATGCTGTCAGAACCCACTATATCCATTCGTTAGCAAGTTCCCACACCCACGCTCTTGCTCATGACCAGTCCGTACCTGTGAACTTCTTGTATTTCCGCAAGCTCTCCCACTTATCCGCGGGCCTGACGTTGTATGCGACAGTCAGGCGGTCCTCCCAGAGGTCATCTTGGATAGGCCAAGGGTTGTTACTGTTCAGTTTTCGCTTTTTCGTTGGGTTGCCAGTTGAGACACTGAACGGCGACGTATTCTTATCCAACCACTCTCGCACCTTGACTCTGTCCTTTTCGCTAAGCTCGGCTGGCGGTGCTGGCGACTTGACAACAGCCGGCGCGTTGGTGGTAGTGTTCGGGGTTGACGTGCGGTTGCCGTTCGTGTTCTGCTTCGCCCTCTTGGCGGTTTCTTTCGTTCGCATATTGCTCGTCATGCGCTTGCGCGCCTATGTCGATCGTGCGGATATGACTTTGATGGACCGCAACCAGGTACGCGTGGTGAGACTCGAGGAGGGGTGATGTTGTCGAGGCGCGGAGGATTGCGGCAGGTGAGGTTCTGTTGACCGCGAGAATATTGATTTCACGTGCAGATTGGCTGTGCGTATCACAATACGACGCGATTGCACATGTGCTGCTGCAGGTGAGGTTGTGGGCTCGTTCAGGCGCCTCAGTCGCGAAGTGTGAACGCAGACGCGTGCCTTTCGTTCTAGATATGCAAGGATCTTGACTCGAGCCTTGCACGTGACGGAAAGTGACGTTCCATCAACGGCTCACTTTCGGACTCACTTTCGATGCCGAATACTTGGATCACTTACAGCCAGGCCAGTAATTGGCTTCATGGGAGAGTCACGAGCTGTGTGAGAATCTGCGCCTACATGGGAGCATCTTCACGGCTCCATACGGCTCTTACACATTGGAGTACTGCTCCACGGAGCTGTCCAGACTGACATGCTCGTGCATCTGCTCGTGCCGTTGCCCGCGGCGAGCGAAAGTCTATTGTGCCAATGATGAAGCTAGTCTCAGCATGCGATATGGATGCATCAGATTCGATGCCAAGACACAGTCGTCGGAGATCCCACCTGTTCGTCCACAACGTCGCTTGTCGCTTCCAAGGGAGGTGGCTGGAAGGCTCGCTGTTCGGGTAAAGCACGCCGCAACTGCGCCTAAGAATAAACGAAAGTAACGTGTTGCGGAGGACGAGGCCTTGTTGATCAAGCTGTCGATGTGGTCGCATTTTCTGTGAGAATACGCAGCGTATTCGCGTTTAAGCCAGCGCCAGCAGCGGAGGAGAGAGGCGTGCAGTGGAGTGTGGAGTCTTGAAAGGACACCCGCATTGCCTGATCAGCTCTAGAGTGTGTTGTTGGCGCTCGCCGAGACAGACGTGTCGTCAGCCTCCCGGTACTTCGGCAGCTCGCGGACGCACCGCGATGATATATGTAGGAAGGATGGCGAGGAGCTGGCGGTGACAGCTGTAGACGCTTCCTCACCAATCGTTCCGCCAGCCTTGACAATTCGACCAAGGATACCAAAAACTTCACCAGAAAACTTGCAGTCTTGGCTGACAGGTCGAGGCTCGCGTCCCAAAGATCCGAACTCAGCAGGCTTCCCGACCGGGGGTGTTGAGAGCTAAAAACGGCGTCATCAGTCTCCCAAAAAGCGAGCCAGACACGCCGACACGGTACATATCCATGAGCCGATCCTCAAGCACCACCACAGCTGCCACCTCTTCGTGCTCCTCCGTCCTCCGCCAGAGCCCGTCATACCCTGGCTGCTGGCACATTCTCTAACACTCTTTGTGCGTTTTGCCCGAGAACAGCGGTACCGCATCACGCCCACTCATTTGTCCCAGAGACGCTTGCCCAGCGGCGATTTGTACGCGTGGTAGAGGCCGCACAAGGAAAGCGTCTCCTACATATCAACCACCCTTTGTCGCCCTCCGGACCTCGCGGCTTCGTCAACGAGACCCCTTTTGGCAGCGTACAGAGGCCCCAGAGTGCGGGCGACGGTTGTACAGCATGCCTCGCAATCGCGGTACGTCCACACTGAACCACTCCTGCGGCAACACTGGCGACACTGCCAGCTGGGCAACACGCCGACCTGCCAAGTCTGCGTCCATCTGTGTTCATGAGCGATGTGATGAACAGACGCCAAGTGTGCACTGACTACACTGCCTTGCTTTGAAGCCCCCAGAACCTGACCTGTCCGGATCTGAACCTGACAATTGCGTGTGCAGTCCTGTCCTTCATGTCCCAATGGGGCGGAAACCAGCCGCGCTCACCCACGAGCCCAGACTCGCCCGCAAGACTCCAGAAGTCGACACCTCCGCCGAGTGAGTTTCAGCAGGAAAATCGGAAGCCGCCGCCTCTCGACACGAGCACCCCGCAGAGCGCACGCCAAAAGCTGGATCAGTTCGCCCAGAACTCGCCACAATCGCCCCCCGTCACACCCTCGCGCGCACGAGGGGAGTCAAGAGCTGCGTCACGGCCGACGAGCATGATACAGACATACAATCCACCCCAAATGGAGCTGAGCACCGATACGCCGCCCGAGTTGGCGCCCATCTTCAGCTATCTCAACAGCCATAGTAATAAGCTGTACCAGGAGGGTTACTTCCTGAAACTGCACGACCTGGACTCCAGAGGCAGGCCGAGTCCAGATCGAGTATGGAATGAGTGCTTTGCTCAGCTAGTGGGCACCGTGCTCTCTCTTTGGGATGCAGCGGCCTTGGACGCGGCCGGCGAGGACGGCGAGGTTGTGCCCACTTTCATCAATCTGAGCGATGCGTCAATCAAGATGGTAGGCTACATGCTCATGAAGGGGATGGCTAGACGCTGACAAATGGGTAGATCGAGTCACTACCCATGAACGGAGCCCAGGGCGGCAGCCTTCAGAACGTACTCAGTGTGTCGACCGCAGCGAACAACCGCTACCTCCTTCATTTCAACTCTCTGAATTCCCTGACTCAATGGACCGCCGGCATTCGGCTTGCCATGTACGAGCATTCTACGTTGCAGGAAGCGTACACCGGCTCGCTCATTGCTGGCAAAGGCAGGTATTTAAATAACATCAAGCAGATCATGGACCGCTCAAGATTCGCCTACGAAGACTGGGCAAGAGTCAGATTTGGCGCTGGTACTCCATGGAGACGTTGCTGGTGCGTGATCAATCCTCCAGACGAGAAGGAGTACGCAAAATCACAAAAGACGTTGAAGAAGAACGCCTACAGCAAGGCACCGGTGCCCAAGGGTGATATCAAGTTCTACGACACGCGAAAGATCACAAAGAAAACGAAACCAATCGCTACGATCAACGATGCTTACGCTGCGTATGCCATCTACCCGCAGTCCAAGCCGCTGATCGATCAATCCACACTGGTGAAGCTGGAAGGCTTGGTCACGATCCATGGCACCCAGGAGACTACCACGGAAGGCTTTGTCTTTGTCATGCCGGAGGTTCACGCCGCTGTCTCTGGATTCGAAATGATGCTTCGATGGCTTTTCCCAGTCTACGACACGTTTGGCTTGTACGGAAGACCCACGAGGCTGATCGCAGACACTCTGGACCAACGCGGCTTGATGTTTGCCATGCCCCGGGACCGGCGTTATGGCTATCTGGATATTTTGGATGTCTCAGGCCTGATACATACAGAAGGAAGCCAGAGCTGGAGCGAGCGTCAATGGCGAAAGGAGCTGAGGAAGCTCACGGCGACCAGGATGACTACACAGATGGAGGACTCGGGTCGAGATCCGCTTCGAGGCATCGGTCAACGCCGCAACACAGTTGGTCGTTCATCACTGCCACCAAGCCGTGCAGGCGGCGTGCAATTTCAGGAGCCTTCAATCCACTCCTCTCCTGGATCCAGGTCTGGCTCCCCTGCCAGAGGACCAATCGAGCCTCTACAGCCACCGAAGCGTACGGGCACTGCGCCCCCAGAAGTTCTGCGCGGCAGTCCTCACAAGCGCTCAGCATCTGATGCAAATCATGGATACAGAAGGTACATGGCAGAGACCCCATCAAGACTCTCGCATGAAACGACCAGACCGGATGAAGATGACGAGCCACCTCCACCGCCGAGACATGGCGGTCTTCTCGGGACTGCCGTCGCGAGGATCAACTCTAGGGAGCGGCGGGAAGACTCGCCTTATGAGCAGGTTGCGGCGGCGCAGTCGCCGTTCTTGCCGCCTCCTGAGGCCGTTGCCTCTCCTCCCATGCTCCAGCATAACCCACATGGAAGGCCGCCGACGGAACTCCATGTGGCGCCCGAGCTTCGTCGTGCGCATTCCAACGTCGACGCAGCGACTCTTTATCAGATGCAGGAGGCCATGCGCCCATCTGAAGATGAGGGTTTTGCTGATCAACGCAGGGTGGGCGAAACTACTCTTGCATACCGTGACCAGGTTCCTGTTTCTGCTAATCAGTTACAGGGTTTCGCTGGTGGGGCAGCCGAGTATGGCAGCAACTATCCACCGCGGGACCCGAATCAGAAGCAGTCACGCCTGACGACAATCCCGGGCTCGCCGTATGCCGAGACCAACGAATACTTCGAGGCTCAGGAGCAGCCAAGCATCGACGGAGTAGCTGCAAGCAGAGGCGAGAAGAGGCCCGAACCTGTGCAACTGCACAGCAGTCAGAGTATCAGTAGGAAACCAGTCCCAGGCAGACAATTGCCGCAAGTCCCCACCGAGGCCGAACAGCAGTCTCAGCACGGCGGACAAGCATCTCAGGTGCGTGCAATGGCGGATACTCCAGCCTCGCCAGTCTCTTCGACTGGCAGTGTCGTTGACGCAGTTGGGTTTGTTGACGAGGAAGCCCTAGAACGCATTTTAAACGACGGCAGTGAACATGCCAACTCTCTCGCCTCGACCGAAACCCCAGACTACGCGAGCTCCAGCCGCCCTTCAATTGAAGAGCAACAGACCAAGAAGGTGAAGGAATTTACACGACCGGGCAAGCTCAAGACTGTCGGAGACCCAAACATGGCCCCCTCACATGATCGAGCTTTCGGTGCTGGAAAGCTGGACACTTGGGACAAAGATCAGGAAGAGCAGAAGGCTGAGATACCAACTGTGAACTTTGGCCCGACCTATACATACAAACCCAACACCACTAGTAGACCCGGCACGAGTGGTACTATTACACCAGGGGATATGGAGAAGCGATCACGCTCTAGATCAGCGGACAGGCTGCGCCAGTCTGGCTCCAGACTGAGCGGCTATTTCGACATTGCAGCAAAGAACAGCCCGGGAGAGAGCAACAGGAACTCATATTTTGGGGGAAGAGCTACAACTCCCACACCAATGGGCATGGAAGCGCTTGAAGGTACAGATGCTCTCAGCAACCGACACAGCATCGCGTGGACCCCAACAGCCGCCGCACAGAACTTTTCGCAGACCCGCCAGAGCTTGACGCCAGAGCAATGGGTTCAGTACCGTGCAGAACTTGCCCAACAACCGCAGTATGCCCTGCCACGAAAGTCATTAGCATCAGCATTCGCACATACTCGACATGCTTCCACGAATGATGTCCCTCAACGAAAGAGCATGACTAAGACCCCTCCTCCATTTGCACGTGCTGCCTCCGGAGATTGGAGCGGCCAGGCTCAACAGCGTACACCTCCTAGCAGGCCTCAGTCGCGAGGTGCCGGAGCCTTCCTGAATGCTGGCCAAGGCGGTCTTATGAACAGCAATCAAGCGGTCTCTTTGTCAGCAAGAGAGCAGATGCATGTTGCGCGAGCAACAGGCTCTCCTTTGGTGGACCTTGCCAATGGGCCCAAAGAGAGGAAGAATAACGATATACAATCTTCAGGCCTGGTCGGCGCAATCGCTGCGCGCGAGCGGGAGAAGGCGGCACTTGGACGAGGTGTGCGCAGTGATATGATCCAGCATGCCATCATCGCTAGACAGCAGCAGCAATATCAAATGGAGGCGGAGGCGCAGATGCAGGCACAGTTACAGATGCAACAAAGAGCACAATTGCAAGCTCAGCAAGCTGCTCAGGCCGCTCAGGCGGCGCATGTGGCACAATATCAGCAGCAGATGGTGTATCAGCGCCAGATGATGGCACAGCAGCAACAACAACCTCAGTATTCGGCGTATCAGCAGCAATCTATGCCGCAGCCCATGGACAACAGGGCCTCATGGGGACCAGGCATGCAACAGCAACAAATGATGCCGCAAGGCTTTGGAATGCAGCAGCCGCAGGCGGGCGGATTTGGAGGGCAATACGTACAGCAGCAACAACAAGGCATGCCCTCGCAGCGACCTCAGTCAGGACAGCAGCGAAGGACATCGAGAAGATAATCCTGCTTGTTAGGGATCGGTGGCACGGAGTGATGAAGCTGCATATCATGGGACGGTGTTTGGCATTTTTATCGGAGTGAGTGCTTTGGAAAGTCAAGATTGCATTCATCACATTTCTGGCTTTGCCTCTCTGGAGCGTTTGGCATCGCGATGCATTGTACAGAAAGGGATTCTAGCAGATACAGTAGAAAGACACTCACGAATTGATGGTGTTGAACGAGGGTCTCTTGACCATACGACCGTCATTGATAGGTATCCTTGGCTACGCCCTGAATGCCCGCGATATTGGTGCCTGAGGTTGTCCTCCGGATAATGTGCATTCCGCCAGTCGATCAACCGCCAAGCTGAGCGTAGCCAGATCAATCGGATGAAGGCGTTGTCGCATGTCTGGGATTGTTCAAATCCTTCGCTTTCCGGAGGAGTATGGCCTTTTCGGTGCCGCAATTTCAACTGCCGCCTGCGGTTCACAAAGCGCGGCTCTGGTTGGACGCCCTCAGGCCAAGGCCCTTGCTTCATGCAACACCACGCGTGTAGACCCACACAAGGCTGAAAGCTGAACGACCGGTGAGGCTCTAGCAATCAAAATACTACCGCAAGAGTTTTGGGGGCCAGCGAGGTAGTCCTGTGAGGACCGCTTTCATGCATCTGAAGTCGTTCAGCCGCACAAGGCCAGCTTCCGGTGAAAACGAGACCCAATTGAAGATGGCTGTTAGCGACAAGCTCCGCCATGTCAGTCGTGAACTTTCAGCTCCGGTCGATGGCTACGAGGACGGATGTTGGAATGACTGAGCCTTTGCCAATCGAGGAATGGTCGCCCTTGCTATACAAAGCCCTTCACGCCTCTCCACGAAGATATAAATGCGTCCAGCTGCACATCTTCTGATTTCTTCTGAGACGCTCCGATTCTCTTGTGCAAACTCAATTTTTGCTACCTACTATCGTTTTCTAGCAATGCGTATGCTGAAATCAGGGACTGCATTCAAAGGCCCGCGCATCTCAATTCAAAGCCGCCATATCATGGCCGAAGGCTCACGACCAAAAGCCGGAAATCCGTTCACTGCACACTCAACAGTGCAGAGAATGCCAGTCCGGAATTTGCTCCCCAGCCAACGCACCGCGATGATCGGATCAAGCCAGGCCGCCTGCCTTGAACATCTGCCCATGAGGCCGCCAGGAGTCTGCTAGTCAGGGCTAACTCCACAAAGCTCTCTACAGAATCCCGTTTCCCAACGGGACGCCGATGGCCGCCATCCATGAGGCCGCAAGGCATGAAGGCAACCGAGAGGCCGGTCTTGGCAGCTACGTCCCATTCTAATGATGTCCAGAGGCCAGCAGCCACGCAATAGCCAAGCAGGCTTTCGTTGGAGACTGCCAAATGCATCGTCGCACAGGACGTAATTTGGCGGTGCCAGAGAAGGCCAGCTTGGCGCACGGAAGCAAGTCGACATGGTGCCAGTCAGCTGCTTATGCAGTCAGCTTCGCAGTCCTCTGCGCACGGGACCAAAGCACTCTGCAGTTGCATTGCGAAGTGAGCAGCGAGGCGTGATAGAGCCAGATCAGGAAAATATTCTTCCTGAGGCAAGTCGCTCACCAGCGGCCTCCGCGTCCGCAGCACTCACCGGCCAATCAGAGGCCCCGCCCTCAACCTCACCCATTACTAGACTGGGCATGATCAAGTTGCACCTCACGGCCCCGAAAAGCTATGGCACTCTCTCTCAAAGGCAGGTCAATCATATCGCAGGCCCTTTTGAGGGCGCGGACGAGGGTCCTGATGGCCTCTCTATTTCATTGCGTCTGAACCCCTTTGTCATGGCTCTCTGGAATATACTTTCGTACATTGAGATACTGATCATAGACGCATGGTGACAATGCCATACACGCCCACGACTGGACGGATCACATCATCTTCACGCTTCCCACAGAGCCCGAGACGCCAGTTCAACACAGCCTACCTGACACCACCGCCCTCCAGCCGACAGACATCTTCTTTCGCGACATCGTCTACGGGCTACAGCGACTTTAGTGAACTCTCTTCGGTCTTTGAGACTCCGGAGACTCCTGCTGGCCTGTAAGACAACTCGGATGTAATCTCACTCTGCAGATCTGAAAATACTCACTCTCGCCCAGGCAAGCCACAGTCCGTCCAGACGACTTCTTGCCCGGCCCATCAGGTGGCGATTACCCATTCGACCCAAACTACTATTCACAGCTTTATGAAGACGTCCAAGAGGACTTGCAAAACAACAATGAGTTTCGCTATTGGTATCAGCACTTTGAAGATGGAACATACAACGGCACGCACGCCCGATCCCCACCGGCCCAGAGTAAGCAGCATCGTGCGAAAGCACTACTTCCATTGCTAACCAATCTGAAGGATCCACCAGTCGGCTGAGTAGTCGCAATGTCCAACAGAGAGCTGAGCAGACGCCGATACCGTACCAGCCAACGTACGCTCCGCCCATCAGCGAGCGCCTCCAGACCCCATCCTACCCCCAATCACCAGGTCGACCAACTCGCCCAATGCCTCCGACATCGCCTTCGCAATACCAGGAATACTATACCCCCAGACAGCCTTCACCGCCGCCAGAGCGTCTACCTCTCCCTCCGACCCCAGCACCCCTTCGCAAACTATCGCACAGGTCCAGAGGCGGCACGCATGGCAGGTATCCTTGCGACCGATGCCATCTACGGTTCACCAGATCATCGGATGTCGTCCGCCACAAAGAAACCTATCACGGGGACTCGCATGCACTATGGCAATGCAATGAGCCCAGGTGTAAAAGGGTGTGCAGACGCAAGGATAAGATTGTGGAGCATATTAGGAGACAGCATCCTCTGGGACGGTTTGGGTATAGTGAGATCGATGATGGGCTGTGAAGGAAATTTTGAGGGACTCAAGTGTAGATGGGGGATTGCTTGGATGATGGTGGACTGTTGCGGGTCGACAGGAGGCGGGTAGATGATGTTGTATGAGATGATTTCATATATGGTGTAGGGGGTTTTGATGGGTAATATTGTTGGCGGATCATTTTGCAAAGGAAGATGAAGGCACCCTTGCTGCTGGCATCTTTACTTCTGCCGGGACAGGACCGCGCGGGCGTCAGGACGCAAGCGTGCTGTCGCAAGACATTTAAGCAGCACTTTGGGGTTCGCCCTCGCAATAACTTACATCTTTCACGGGAAGATGAACATAAATGTCAACAAATCATCAACCACAATTTAGAAGACACAGAAGCATAAACAAATTCCCATCCCGCCCTTCCTCTTTCCCTCCGTCCTCATCCCTCAACAACAGTATTCAACCAAACATTCCCCTCCCCTCCCCGCTGTTGCTCCCTCTCCCACACAAACCCCTCCCCCTTCCCCTCCGCATCCCTCTCCCACCGCATAAGAAGCGTCTTCTCCCCCTCAAAATTCCACGCCGTACTCCCCTGATCAATTCGAAAAACTCTCAACTCCCGCAATTTCTCAATATGCCTCCAATGTCCTGACCATAACAATGCGGATTCGTATTCGCGTGCGTCGACGCGGCCGTCGAGATGAATATGGATTGAGACGGTTTGGAGGTTTGAGGGATGGATTTGAGAAATGATCTCATCGACGAAATTCCCGTCTTCGTGAAATGTGAGGCGGTCGATTCGTTCGACGCCGTTATGCGGCCCTGGAGATGAAGAGGGAGAAACGCGCCAGAATGCTAGGCAGGCAATATTGAAATGTACCTTGCCAACACCTCGGACAAATCCCGGGAGTTCAGAGACTTTCTTTTCGCCTTCTGTTTCGAGGGGTTGGTCGTTGATTCTCAAACTCGATCGCTTCGCAGAGAGGGATTGGTATTCTCCCGCGAATTGTTTGTTTAATGCTAGGAGGTGAGGTTGGGGGACATTGGTGGCTTTGAGCTTGAGACGGAGTAATGGTGGTCCATTTTCCAGAGCGAAGTCGATTGCGGGTGTGAGGAGTTCCTCGTAGATCAAGTCGCGGAGTTCGCGGGCAAGGGCGAAGAAGGGGATTGTTTGGGGCCGGACTCTTAGATTCTGCGTTTGCTCTTGCTGGTGTTGCTGCGACTGTGCTTGTTTGGAAGATCTACTGGTCCCGGCGGTTGAGGGTAATGTGTGTATGATTGTCGTTTTGGCTTTTGCGAATCGTGGTCTTTGGTCATGTTTTTGTTGGACATCTAAAGTCATTGTCGCTGGTATATTGCTGTGACTGTCGATGGTATAATTGACAAATGACGGTTCAAAGATTTCTGTTTGTGGCTGGAAAGAGTCAATGTCAATCGGTTGAGAAGAAATCATAAAAAGTTGCATCTTGTGTGCATGAGCGCGTCTGCTCCATTAATAAAGTACGTGAGGTGATCGTCGGCATTCTAATCCTACGGCGGTCCTGCTCACTGCCGACATTGGTGCATTCTGGTCGACTAGAAAAGTCGAAGTGAACTATGGCGTTGCCCGAAAGTATAGCGTACCGTTCAAGGGTCCAGTGGAAACTGGAATGTCGATTTTTATCCGAAGTCCGTGCATCCTTTGTCTGTGCTCAATGCGTCACGTTTCTCCGTTCTCGCTTCGTTCATTCATTGATGCGTCCACAATCATGTCACATCAATTTCAGCCTCATCCATATTTCTCAAGAAGAGGGTGAACCACTTGACGGTCTTGAAGTGGTTCGTGACTGCGATGTGCTCGTTCACGGTATGAACGTTGTTCAAGCCGTGCTCCTCTTCTTGGATATAACCTGGCCCGAAACGGAAGATGTTCTTGGTAAGGTCCCAATAGTACCTATAGTGCAAAGGATGGAAGGTTAGTGCATGTTTTTGACACTGACGAAGGGCGATGAGGAGAGAACGCGACATACCTCGTATCAGTGTTTCCTGTCATCAACGCTGGCGCAACAATCGTCTCTTCTCCAAAGAGTGCTCGGATGGTACCAGAGAGCACTGAGAAAGCAGTGACTTTGTCAATTCCAGTAGGAGTGATGGGAGCGACTTCGATCGTCGTGTCCTGATGAGACAGCGAGATGGAATTGTAGGCCGCATCCTGGCCGTCGAAGGCATGCAAGTCGAGGCCGTACTTCTCGGCGATGGGCTTGATCAACTCAGTCAGGTGCTTCCAAACGAGCTCTGGAGTATCTCCGATGTTGACACGGTGATTGACTGTTGCCTTCGCGCTTTCTGGCAGGGCGTTGACTTTGGTACCTCCCTTGATGAGGTCGACAGCTTGTGAAGTCTGCATGAGGTATTGAGCTTCCTTGCTAATCTTGGCAGCCTCCAGTGCTAGAGGGTCATTGTACTTGCAAGTCTTCTTGCCAGCTGCACGATCTCCAAGCAGCTTCTTGATCTTCTTCGGGAACTCAGGGGCATATTTCGCGCCGCATTGTAAGAAGCCGAGGTATGGATTGATGTCTTGGAGGTAAGTCGGGTATTGCCATGCTTCGATCTTGGTGATGATCTCGGCCAAGATTCCAATGCTGGTGTGGTCCTTTGGAATAGAAGAGTGTCCTCCGGGAGTACGCACAACGATGTCAACATCAGTGTGTCCCTTCTCAGCGACACCTGGTGTAGCGTAGCCCTGCCCGAAGGCAACTTGGTATCCCATGCCTTCGTCGACAATAGCGGCGACACCATTCTTGCCGTATCTCTCCAGCAAGAAAGGAGCGAGATGTCCAGCGCCACGCCTTCCGCTGCACTCTTCATCGAAGCCGAATGACAAGATGATAGTTCGCTTTGGCTCAAAGCCAGCTTCGAGCAGTGTCTCGACAGTCTCCATTGTGCCAATCAGCTGGTTCTTGCAGTCGCTGGATCCACGTCCCCAAATGCTCTTGCCATCGAAGTAGCCGCTGTATGGTGGATGTGTCCAAGAGTCCACGGTGTCCATATCAACTGGCACAACGTCTTGATGTGCCATCAGCACCACGGGCTTCTTGGAATCGTCGCTGCCCTGCCATGTGTATACGAGGCCATGAGTATTGACCTTCTCCACCTTCAAGTCTGCGTGGATGCGTGGGAAGGTCTTCTTGAGGTACTTGTGGAAGTCGTAGAACACATCCCACCTATCGTCCTCGCCAACTTCTTTGAGATCGTCGTATGATTCGGTAAAGACCTGCACGGCACCGGAGAGACGAGCGATGGAGGCGTTCTCGAATTGGGACGTAGAGAGGAAGTCGAAGGCTTGCTTGATCTTGTCGTTCTCGTTCGACGGGTGGAGCGCGGGAACCTGCTGGCACAGGGACTCCTTCGAGAGGCTTTCATGCGGCTTGTTGTGGAAAATGCGTTCGAGCAGGCTCGTGGTCGGCCACCACCAGGAAAGGAAGACGACGATTGAGAAGACGGAGAGGATCACAGCGCGAAAAGCAATTTGTCTTGGAGATGATCGTGGTCGAGGAGCGTAGTGCTCGCCGCCAATGGGTAGGGACTTCTCCATGTTGACGGATGCGTTGAGACAGAAGGAGGGATGAGGAGGGACTCACATGTCTTGTGCTATACCGCTAGCTGCCTATCGAGCATGATGTACTTTGACGTGGATAGGCCGAGCGGGCAAGCAGCAGCATGAAGAGCTCAAGAAAGTCCCGTGCTGCCAAGACGTCCTCTTCGGCTTCATTCGGATCCTTCCATTTCGACCTCATCCTCGTTTTCATTCGCAATCTCGTCATCACTGATCCTTCATCTTGACTGCATCATGGCTTCTCAAAGCGTCCATGTCGTGCTGCCCGCCGAAAGAGCCGCGCCTCATCCGATTCGGTAGACGGCGCTTGATCAGCCTGAATGCGGCACGCAAAGCCTTCAAAAGGAGTGCGGCGACCAAGCAGAAACCGACTGGTAGCGACAAGCAGGCGATGGTGATGACACCGATTACACCTGCGATGCTCCAGATGCCGACGACGAAAGCCAGGTTCAGACCTGCGGAGATCAAGAGCGCCGTGCAGCCGATCAGGACCACTGCTCCCACGCACATCGCAAAGGGAACAGCAACGGCTGCGAGACCGACCATGTCTTCCCAGCTCATCCACGGCGGGTCGTAGGTGATGCCAGAGTCCCATGCGAGATTTCCCTGGTGCACAAGGTCGGTAAAGCACCGATGGTGCTCCTCTCCACGGTATTGTATGCGCCAGAATATCTGGAGGAATGACATTCCACATGAGGCGCACGTCAAATTCATATCTCTAAACGTGAGCTCAAAGTGGACTTTGTCTCTCCGAGGCTTTACCCAGGTGCTATGCTGGCGCGCTTTGTCGAGCATTCGAAGGAACGGTGCGTTGGGCGAGAACGGAAAGTTGACCACTCCGCCCACCAATGGAGCTGCGTTGAATAGAGGGCCGTACGCCTCCGTCTTCATCACCACCAGCTTCGGATCCAAGATTCGATGGCAGATCCTCCATGCGCTAGTCAGTCTGGGTGGTTCTGCGCGCATCCAAGCCTCGTATACCATCAGGCGTAACTCTTCTGGCAGAGCGAAGAACGGGAAAATCTCCCGAGGACTGAGAAGGCCTCGTAGACCAGGAGTTTGTGACAGCTGAGACATGCTGTGCACGATGAGCCGAGTTGTAGTACGGTGAGTTTGAATCTCCGGTTCTGTCTCTAACTGACAATGGGAAGGACGGATCGTCGACGGTGAGAAGTTGCTTTGGTATCTTTACAGAAAATCGAGCGCCACCGCAGGCGTCGAATGCCCCCACAAGAAGATTTGAGGACTCCTTGCATTTTCAGGATGTGCTTCACATCCACCACTCAGAAATTCTGCTTGAAAATCTGGTGGCGTAACCGTGAGGACTGAGAATTGGACGAAACATCTGTCAAACGAGAGCCAATGGATGTTCACCTACTCAGCAGTCCGCACACGAAGTGCATCTCGCAAATTCGGCAGAGCTTCTGCGCACCACTACAGGCCCTCAAGCAACGTCTGTCGCAACGACACTCTCCAACAGTGTGCTGATCTTGTCGGACTAGGATTGATCATCGACCAGGAGTGGGCAATCATGAGCCACTCCTATCAGCCCAGGACGCCTTTCTTCTACTGGGTTGGGCGACCTCTCTCCGAGCTCGAAAGAGCCGAGCAAAGGCACGCAGAGGAATCAGAGTCGTCTCCTCGAGCCTCCATCCGTCACACTATCACCAATCGCATCTCGGCAAACCCCTCACCTCCTGTCCAATTGCCAGAAGAGCCTTCTACTTCACCACCCGAAGAGCCTTCTACTTCACCACCAGAAGAGCCTCCTACTCCATCGCCGGCACCGACCTTCCGTCTGTTAGATCTGCCAACCGAGCTCCGTCTGAAGATCTACGCCGCCTGGCTTCGCGCCGATCCACCCAGAATCACCGCAACAGGCGAAATATGTCATCCGCTGTGGTCTGAGGAGCTCGCGGCCCTGAGAAATGAAGTCGCCTTACAGCTCTTCACAGAAGTACCGCTTCTGTTGTCACCTGAGTTTCTTCACCCTTCGCCTGGCCACCTTCCAGACTACGTCCCGGATCTCGGCCAAGTGGTGCATTTCAGACCAGAGTTCTTGCACGATTTTGATATCTGTCTTAACAACATGAAGAATGTTGGACGGGACAAGATTCGTCTCTACCTCCGCATCCCCGGCTGCACAGCACTTTGTGAGGCGCACTACCTTCACCTCATTCGCGCCCCCATTGTTCGTGCATTCCAAGCGCAGCAGACCCATGGCAGCATGTTCACGTGCACCAACGGATGTTTCACATACCGCCACTATTTGAGGCACTACATCCGGCCCTTCTTGCATCGCGAGGGAATACCCACAGACAATCTGGTGTTCGATTTGTATGATACTCCGAAGCTGCCGGGTATGGAGGAGCTGTTTAGAGCGCATAGGGAGGGTCGGAAGAAGCCTCTTGTTGTGAGAATTTGCAAGGATCTCAATGATTGGTATCAACCGAGAGAGTGGGTACGCGATGGGGCGTCTGAGGCGTTGGAACTGGCGGAAAGGCACGTGCAGGGCGCGAAATGGCGAGTAAAGAGATTGGCAAAGGAGCAGATTCCTTTGGTGAGAAGTTTGGCTGTGTCTTGGCTAGAGGAGAAGAGGAGGGGGAGGAACAATGATGGTAGTGGAGGTAGTGGAATGTCACGATCCTAGAACGTTCTGCTGTGAAGTGGAAGCGTTCCAGCTGCTGGCCCAAATCACTCTTGCCTCCGAAAAGCGCAACGCCGCTTGGGACGATGATGACCATAGAGACTACAAGTAAACCCTTACTGTCGAGTTGCCTATGTCTCCTCCGGCGACTATTTCGCCCCGTTCAAGTCAAAGTCAGAAAGGGTATCCAGTAAGTTCAGCGAGGTCTGGTCTCTGGCGCGAAGCCATTATAGGCATACGGACAAGCAGGAAACTGTGTATCAAGAGCGAGGTATCCTTGGCATATCAGACCTTCTGAGTGGCACATATATAAACCTCTTTGAACGGCTGCCCAGGGCTTGGAGGTGGTATGTAGGGCTCTGTTGGTTTCTCGTATTACAGCGCATACTAAAACTTTCAAGCCTTGCTTTTGCCACTGATCGAGGCCAACTCTTGTGTCGGATTGGCATGCTTGTGAAAGCGACGAGGCAGACCGATCGCCTAGGCGGCGGAGACGCCTCATGAGAAGACGAAGCTAGGTATTCAATGTAGGTCTCCGAGCAGGCATTCGTGCGGTTACAATGATTGATTCTGAAGGTTTGGATGGGCCTGAATCGAAGCGCACCCTCGCGCGCTGAAGGAAAACGATAAACTACGTTTCAACGCTCTGAGACCAAGATTCCAGACTTCGAAGCTTGAATCTTCAGATACGAATCGCAGAATCGGCATCAAGTATTGCCCAGACTTAATGTTTCCTGGCAGCCTCGATCAGAGCTGTCTTGGTCGATCTTGACATATGTTGAGCCGTCCTTGGTCAAGGGGGGCATCTCTTTTATTTTGATCTGTGAGATCACGATCGACGCTGTGTGATATTCGATGCTCGCCCTTTCATGGAAGCAACAGATGATGTTCCTTATACCCTGGTTGAGACGGCATCATCGTTCGAGCTCTCCCTTTGACAGCGCAGCAAGCATTAGATGTCTCCATTCTTGTGGGGCTATCTGTCGTAAACAGTCTCGTGAACAATGGAATCGTCATCGTGGGGCGTCCTTGGGCCCCTAACGTTCGTCAAATACCTCTCCTCGTCCAAATATTCAATCCAGTCTTCCATCCCTCTTTGACAGGCAACCCAGCATGTAACATCCTCCGATCGCCTGTCCCGTTGGTATACAAATTAGTCCAAAACAACGCACTTCCTATAATAGGCTTGACTACCAAACTGTCCTTGACATCGCATTCAACGAATCGACACCAGCGCGAATCCTCCTTGTCCCAGTCTATCGACAACCTCGGAAAATGTGTGCCGCAGTCTGTGCAATTCGCTTGTAGCGTCGCGAAGAACGTTGTGTGTCGGTCTGTTGTGGCGACACCGAGTGAATGCGGATTGGATCTTGACTGGAGCCAGTCATAATGGGGTCCGTAGTGCTGACCGCGTCGGTAATGGGTGACTTGGAGTTCTTCCAGCATGTCGAGGTCGGCGTACCCTTGATACTCTGCTGCGCGGGCGATAATGCATCGGGATACTGAGCTTGTGAACGGTATGATGGACGTCGAGCTCGTTCGGTAGTCGCTAGTCAGTTTTGTTCCGTTGCTAAAAGTTGTTGTTGAGGGTTCGAAGGTCGCTTTTCTATCGGCATTATCAGTCCGTTGATCGTAGGAGAGTGTTGTAGGCATGTCATACGATGGATTGATGATCTGTCGTATTTCATCGGAGGTGATGAAGTTCTCGATATGTTGGATCAGAGGGTCGAAAGAGATTGTTCGCACGGTGTACTGCGGCGATTCGCATACTGTCTTTGGGCTCCAAGGCGCGAAGCCGAGATCCACTGGGCCTCGCAATGGCCAGAGGCGCAAAGCAAGAACAGCACAAAGCGATGCGAACACCACCAGAATGTTTGAAGATTTCGCCGATTGGAGCAGTCGACTGGTCGCCGCCATCTGATGATCCGCAGGAAGAGACGAGATTGACTTACGACTTTGCTGTATAGCTGCCTGTGAAAGCGCACCTATTTTCGAAGTCATCTGTACGCCTTCTGTGGAAACCCGCATCACAACCTGAATTGAAGGATGGCCTGATCAAACATGTGAAGACCGATAGGATGAGTTGTGGTGAGCCCTCGGCGTACAAACCCGGCTGTCTCTGCATTCTGAGTGGATGCCCGGCCCGACCAAGTACAGCGTTGCGAAAGATGAAGATGCAACATCAGTCTAAGGGCTTGTTTCTTGCATCCAGCTTTGAGGTGATGAGCCAAGTTTGCCTATGTTGAGTGATCTTGATGAGCACGGATCATGGGATTGAGCAGTTGTGTGTTGGTTCTGGATGAAGCGGTAGAATTCCCAAACAGCCAAGACCTATCCTTAATCTCCATTCTATAGAGAGGGATCCAGCTTTTCGTGCTCTTTCACGAACACGGCTTGTGCTCCGCGAATCGCCGTTGCTGGTGATCCCGTACTGAAAGGAACCTATCGAAGCCTGTGATACACGTGTCTGAATTGCTTATTTTCAGCCTTGATTGTGGATACGTTCGAGATCACGCTCGGGGAGCGCATCGGTCACCCACAAACCTGTCTCCTGCAGGCTACCGATACATTGGTCCAGTGGTCCTGTCGTACAGCCATCACATCATTCTAAAAACAGTTAGTGTACAGAAATGGCCAGTGCTTAGATCTGAAGCTTCGACGTCACGGAGATGTTGAATGATGTGCAATATATATTTCGCCAAGTGACTTGCACATCGACAAGAGGACCTACTCAAACCGTCAGCTTTTTCAAAGGTCTACCAAGCACAACATTAATAGTCAAAGCCTTCATCTATTTTGCAATGCAATTCACTCACCTTCTTGGCCCAGTCCTATGCGCTGCCGCTCTGTTCGGCATAGCGCTCGCCACTCCCCGTCTCATTATGGAAGACGAGAACGGGCTGGAAGACATCGACTACATCATCGACTACTCTGGACCATCCCACCGTGGGGAAGGGCATCGTATCAAGGAGAAACGCCACGATGCCGACTTCGAGGCCGGAAAGGTTGAAGTCTACCCTGAACGCAGGCGAGTTATGATCCGCGACGACAATTCGCTAGAGGATATCGACAACATCCAGGATTCTGGCCCATCGCCCGGTGGAGTAGGGCATCGCGCCAAATAAACGCCACGCCACCACTTTCGAGGTCGAAAACGCTGAGGTATAGCCCAAGCAGAGATGTGCCTTGAACCAATCAGACAAGCTGGAGGATGAGAAGGCGGGCTGGAACAAATCATTGCCAGCTATTGGACGATGGCCCAGATCAGTCTTCACCGGTTGTTCCGTATTTGAATCTAATAATGGTGTTTAGATGGGCGATGTGGGGAGAGTCATGATCCTGACGTTCGCTACGGAAGTGGGCAAAAGAGTCCTGAATGCTTGCTTGGGTTCGTGTGGAGGGAACGGTGGCCGGAATGTCGCTATTGTGGCAGGCAAAGACTTTCATTCTGAGCCGAGACCAGGAGCGCGAACAATGTCTTGAGATTTTTCTCGTGCGCTAGAAAAGCTTCTGTGGTCTTTACAAACCGGTCAATGTCCGTTATCGTAGCCCGAATCAAGCCCTTGAAGCCTACGCCGTGTCCCACCGGGCCGAAGTTCCATGTCTCTCCCAATCACATAGATTTTATCTAAGCTGCGACATGATGTTGTCGACAGGAGTGATCCTTGTACGTCGCGTGATGGGCGCGGTAGCCGCTTGATGGCCAGAATCTTGAAATGCAGTAGGAAATCGCGGTCGGGGTGAGCCCTCCAGGACCTTCTAGGGCAACAGAAGACTCGCCCGGGGAGGTGCCAAGCCTGCTGAGTGGAGAAGATGGCGTTCAACCTTCCGCAGTGGACGGCAATGATGATGTGTCAGAGCAGGAGAAGAGTAGAAGAGGCGTCAACGTAAGAAGTGAGGTTGATGTTTGGGAGTGGGCGCTTAGATATGCATTTGTGAACGCGGCGGATGCGTAGTTCCGCTCCGCGCACTGACCACTTTCATTACACATGCGCCAAGCCAGACTGACCCTGGCGTCTTTCCCAAACAACCTGTGACAACAACAACACGTCGACATCACCTTCTGCGCGACTTCATCTTCTCACAACCAATATCGTTACTCATTGCTGGCCTTTCAGACGGCTGTTGAGGGTAACTTGTAACCTGGAAGCGGTTGGCCATTTCTGCGAGCAGCGCTCCAGGATCTGGGTGGCGAGAAGGATGGCTTCCTGCTGGACATCCCTGGTAGCCTTCGACAGCACCACCTCGGCCGCTTTGTATGTCCAAAGCATTGAGTACATGGTCAATACTATATTCTCCCCGCGGTAGGCATGCAGCAAGTCCAACGCTACCTTCAGGGTTGATTCCACAATCAAATGCGTCTCGTACCAAGCAGCAGTTACTAAAGGCGAGGTGCCTGGATTGAGTTGGCCCGCTTGTATCTGGACGTTGGCCACCATCGCATCTTCAGCGGCACGATGTCTTGACTGGTCGATATAGAGCGATAGCAAAATCTCTGCAGCACCCTTCGGCTCTCCAGATCCCGGATGAAGGCAGTCGATAAACCTGGATGATCTATCGAATGCGGTACAAAACTGATTCCCGAGGCAAAACGTTACATTTTGCAAAATTCTTAGGTCTTCCTGGTCGCTATCGGAGTCTTGTGCGTTCAGTTCCACGCCGAGACGATGTGCGAACGCGACTTGCTGGCCAAGATTTCCAGTATTGATGTCAAATTGGCCACGCAAAGCCATCAAACACGCCGCCTGCAGGGCCTCAGTGCAGACTTCTGCAGTCACTTCCTCCGCAGATTCGAGCGCATGCTCATACATTTCCTCCGACATCAGGGCTAGTCTGGTATCCGCTTTCGGAAGGCAGTGGCAAGCAATGGAGTACACCATCTGGAGGGAAAATCGCTCGAACGCAGACAAGCCAGTGTCCTCTGGCGTGACGTCTTGAAATACGATCGAAGTTCTTTTGAGTATCGGAAACGGATCCTGGATCACATCGAGATACCTATGCACAAGGAACTTATGGATGTCGCTCTCCAGAGAGTGATGAGCACGTCTGATCAGGCGTGGATACATATCTCGGCGGGGGCAGCTAAGTCGAGGTTCTGATTTTGCTTGCTGAGTGAGAACACACTCTGGTCCAAGGTGTCGATCTGCTCTCCCAATGCGCAACCAAATGCCGTTCTCGTGCGCACTAGGATCGTGGCGCGCTGGATCACAACTTCCACGACTGCCTTCTTCCAGCGCATGTACCTGATCGATCAGGTCTGCAATCCGTTGCCGTGATACCGTCTCGTTCGCCGCGGCATCTAAAAAGATACAGTCCTGGTTCAGTCGACCGCAATTTGAACATTTCGGTATTTGAGTGTCGCATCGCTTCTTGCCTCGACGGCATGGTATACATGCTGGTATCGTCTGCAGTATTGCGCTTATGTCTGCACTAAGCATTCCGTCCTTTGTTCGCTTCGTGGAACAAAAAGGCCAGACGGCGAGGCAGATCACATAGCTTATCAGTGACGGCGGTACCTGCACCGCCAATCTCCTCACGATTACATAATGCAAGGGATGCCGGTTCCTGTCAACCTCTCCGCTCGCCCTCGCGTTCGCATCTACATCAGGATTCACAGGCGAGACTGGAGGCAAAGAAGCATCGACCTTTATGGGTGGCGGGACCTGCTTGTGCCGGCCATACTTGGACTTCGATGGTCACGACGATGGTCCGTCATTGCGAAAGGGTTCGGAGACGAAGCTTGTCTTGTGCAAGGTGCAAACGGAGAAAGATCCGATGCGACAGTCCCCAATCTTGCTCAACATGCCTCGAAGCAGGTGTTTCCTGCGTTGCCGTGGATCCGGCAACCAGTTCAACGGCCCCGCGCAGCGTACTGCGGTTTCTTCAGACTCGATTGCGGGAACTTCAATGCAGCACTCCCTCAAGACGCAGAGCAGTTGGAAGTGCGAGCAGCCTAGACACCGTCGGGCAGGGCTATGAAGACCTCGTCTCACCTCTTCTGGGACTTAACAAAGCCACGCCGTTGGCGTGTGCTATCACTCCCACACAGATACCATCAGCCAAGGATGCCTTTGGCACCTCCGATCTGAACGAAAACCATCCGAGAACGATCCTCAACCCTACAAGAGCCGCCGTTTCGCTCGCCTCTCTGCCTCTCACGGTAGCAAAGTTCCTGTTCCGCACGTATGTTCGCCGGATCATTCCACAGTACCCTATCTTGCACATCAACGAGGCTGAAAGATGCTTTCGAACTTGCTTCAGTGAGAAGTCGCCGAGCAACGATCAAACGTCCGGTCACTGTTGGGAACTTTTCATCGTCAGCATCATCATGGCCATCTCATTGTCCACGGCTGCACGAAACAAACAAGCGCGGGCTCAGAATATTGGAACACAGCTATTCCGAAACGCGATGAGATATATCTCCGGTGCGCTTACCAACGACATGCGTGGGCTACAGGCGCTTATCCTGCTGATCCAATACACGTTTCTCAATCCGAATGTCGCCAATCTGTGGCTGCTCACCGGCATGTCAAGTGAGGCATGTCTGGATCTGGGACTTCATCGAGAGACCTCAGATCAGGCCAATGTAGACGTTTTGGGTCGGGATATGCGTCGGAGGGTCTTCTGGTGCGCGTGGGAGATGGAAGTCGCTGTATGCGCCGGTCTGCAGCGGCCACTTCGACTTCTCAGCAAGGACATTAACGTCTCTTTTCCTTCCGAGCTCGAGGACAGTGCCATCTCTAATGGTGGCATAGACAGAGACGCATTTCGGGCAAAGTTCGTGTCTCACCGTATTTGGCGATTTCGGTGGATCGAGAGTAAAATCCTCGAGGTCTTGTATCATGAGTACCCGCTCTCTGGCTTTTGCTCTGTGGAAGATTGGATGACTCAGGTTGAAGCTGACATCAACGAATGGGCTGCAGAGGTCCATTACTCCGCATCTCTGAATCAGAATGCATCCGTGCAGTCTCAGTGGGCAGAGATCGAGCTTTACGCTGATATCGCAATGCCCTGGTTGATTGTGCTGATGTATCGGCCGTCAAAAAGAGTCCCGGTGCCGACCAAGGAGAACATGATCAAGGCATTCGAAGCGAGCGCACAGGTAGCCAGTGGCTACTGGAAGCAGTGCAACCGAGGCTTTGGCTTTATCAAATACGTCTTTCATCCTTGCCATCACTCTTTCGCCTCGGCTATGGTGTTTTTGCAGGCCTTGAAGTACTTCAAAGACGAAGTTGCTGTGCGCTACAGTTTCGAAGAGGTGGATCAATATGCGCAATGCTTCTCTCGCTTCTTCACTACTATTGCCGAGCGCTGGCCGGCGGCTCTGCAGTGCCTTGACGAGTACGAACGCTTATGGGCGCCTATTCGAGAAGAATTCGCCGCCTACCTGTCTCAACGGGCGGGCATGCTGGCATTGTCTTCGCCTTCAAGTGTTTCAATGCCACTCATTGATTCATTGGACACGTTCAACACCGATTACTATTCCGACGCATGGCCTGTATTCAATCCCAGCTCTGATACAGCGGAACTGGTCATTGACAGCCACTACCCTTTCCTTCCCCACGATTGGGATGCCGAATTCGACTTCGGCATGGGATCTGTTGCGAGTGTCTGAGAAGAGGACGGCTGCCGCAAACAAGCAAATAGGCCGTCTACCTACAATCGAGGCCGAACATCGCCATCAAACCCTAACTCAAGGATGGCATCTGGTGCTGATGGTGGTCCAATCTTCACAACTGCCTGGGGTACCTTCAAATCCATCACAATGCTGAAAAGCGTCCCAAAGGTGGAGTCGCCAACTTGCGCTCGGCATATCGCAGTCGGATAGTTATCTTGGTCCTGCAGCAGGAGCGATACTTGCTCGAAAGAGGACGAAGTCTTCTCGTTACAGAGCGATTTGATTCTGTCCAGCCGTGGCGGCGAATCGTCCAGCCATTTCAAATCTTCAACTCCTGGATGGGGCAAGATGTAATGGTTGGTGTGGAAGATCCGGCTGCCGTTCATGTTCACCATCTGTAGGTCTTTCGAGCTCCACTCTAGACCGATACTTCCAGATGCATCTGCAACGAGCATATGACAAGCAGAAGCAACACCAACCAATTCCAGGCTTTTTACAGCTTCGGCCATACTTTCGCTCTCCAGAACAATTCGCAGTCCAATATGACAGGGTATGCGGTTTACGTCCAGCCCTGGAATTCGAATGGCGTTTAGGCAAACACCAACACCTGCAGAGTTGAAACCAATTTTGCCTATGATTCCGGCTTCGGTGATCATCTTGATCACTGGCTTCCCCTCTGACTTGATTGTCAGGTATACCAAATTCGACTGTTGAGCCTCCATCCAGTCCCAGTTCTGCGCCAGCCAGCTCTCGTTGTCGGTCAGCGAGGATAACGCTGTACAACCATCACTTGCTGTGCGATTGCCACTCCAGAGTCCGAAAGCGATCTCTGTCCGAACGTTGAGTGCCATGATATCCACAAGAGGTACCGAAGCTCCAGCTGCGATGCCTGTTCTCGTCTTCAGCCTCAGACCTGGAGAATGTCAAAGCAAATGTACCTTTTATCTCTTCCGCGTACGAAGGCCATCTGACTTGGAGACGAGGTTCGAATTCTTTCGCAACGGCTCGTACTTGTGACCACTCCTTTCCAGCCGTCTGCTTGAACAGATCTGCATAGAACTGTATACAGCGTTTTATCGCGTCTCTGGCGAGAGTGCCATGCTTCAGACCAATCTAAGGCCTGTCAGCCTGCCGCTCTGTCTTCAATTGAGCACAATTTAACCCACCTCGTATGGACTCCCAGAGCACTCAATCGTCAACATTTTGATCTTTGTGGCGAGGGTTCTATGGACGCAATGTCGTCTTGCGCATCGGCACAATAGCTATGCTAATGAACTTCCCAGAATCGTCATCGGACGTAGGCCGTCACGTGTTGATAGCCCAGCGCCTACCTCCGTCGGCGAAGCCCTTCACCAATCTACCACATGGTCATAGCTCCAAAGCTTCCTTGCTTGTCCATTGAGTATCGTGAGGGTGTACCTTGATGGTGAGGAGAACGCATATGAGCAGCTCGAAGCCCGATACCAATGCTAGGTATGACTGGACGACGACCACCTGTGCCGCTTAAGCACTACATTTGTGCCCAGTAGGTAACGCAAGCCTGACGAGTCGCACTCCTGGCCGCCCATCCGAGCGCTTGGTCAGCCACTCCAAGCTGGAGGGTCGGATTCACATGGCTTGAAGCGTGTTCATATCAAGGGATTCCAATTTGGAAACGGAAGGATCGCAGCTGGCCTTCATCAGACGCCGTTGGATCACGATTCAAAGACTACAATTTCGACAGCTCCACGCCACCTTCAATCGTCACTCCATCAATCCGACCCTTGAGGAACTCCTCTGCCATGTCGCCAAGTGTCATCCACTCCACGCCAGGATGCTTGTTGATATGCTCAATGATGCTACACACGTTGTCAATCGATGTACCAAAAACGGATTGACTGGCGACCTACCGTTCGTGCATCATAATGACCTGAGGCTTCCCACTCACTTGGGGATGGATGCTCATGGGAAATATGAAGGTGTCATACTCGCGATAGGCGAAATCGAATTGCTCCTTCCAAAGCCGCTCGACCACGTGTGTGTCAACGTAACCTTGTGCCCAGCTCATGTCTGGAATCGGGTTGAGCGGTGGCCAGTCATCCAGATGCCAGTTTGCCGGAATCTTTGTTCAAGGTCAGTCAGTCCAGCGCCTCGGGGAAATAAGGGTAACGTACCTCAACCACCTTGCTCGGCTTCAATGCGGTCATCGGTATCATCCAAGATTCAGCCGACTTGCTCACATCCGTCTCTATCCAGGAGTGCGTGCCAGTGTCCGGTGCGAAATAAGGCTGGACATCATGGTGCATGAAAGAATGGTCGTACATGATCCCAAGTTCCTGCAACTGAGGGATGAGTTCTTTTGATGTCGCCCATAGTGGTGCAGTATATCCGCGGGGCTTCTTCCCACAGAACTTGGTTACCGAATCAATGGAACGAACAAGCACATCGTGCTGCTGCTGTGCCGACAGTTTGCTGATACATTCGTGCGTATAGCCATGAAGTCCGATTTCGTGCCCGCTATCGCGAACTTTGCTCATCTGCTGCGAGAACGACTCCAATGAATGGCCTGGCGTGAACCAAGTTGCTTTGATGTTGTACTTGTCGAACATCTTCAAGAGACGATCGACGCCAACAGTGGCGCCGAATATGCCTCTGGAGACGTTTGTGGGCGTCTGAGGCGACCCATCGCAGGTGTTGATCCAGTTCGCAACTGCGTCGACATCGACTGCAGAGATGTTAGAGTCGGTCATTAAAACAGTTTGACAGAGTGTTACAACATACTGCCGTACCCGACTAGCACACGTTTTCTGCCCATGATTCCAGCAATTGATCAGTAACTTGGTCGATCAAGAAGATGGGGCTGCAATCGACTTTTCGAAGCCCACGACACTTCCTTCGAGCAGTTTTTGTTTACTTTATCATCCATTGCTCCTCTCGAGAGCTGCTCAGTATGCTCATGCAGGGACCTCGAAGCTGTGCTCCAGCTTTGCATGGCTTGGGTCCCTGATCCTGGTAGCTACGGCGCTCATGTCCGTCGGCCATCAGCGTGGGGACCTCACTTCAACTTCTATCGCCCAATTCTCATTGGACAAGTCGTGTTTGATACAGGATATGTGGCCGTTTCTACACTGCAATCTCAGCGCTGTGGCGTGAGCATTGCAGCTTGAACATGAGTTGGGTTCATCGTTGGGCCATGCGATCGTATCATGGGAATGCCCTATCTCTACGCATTGGGAAGCAGAATGAGAAATGCTGGTAGGACCACTTGAGCTTACCTTCTATAGATAAATTCCTTCCAGGCCACATCTGCGTAGAAAAGCGGCATGGCCCTCGCAAGGCAAAGGTCTTCGGCAGAGCGAACTTTCGTTTGGAAGAGGCATCATGATCAACACTTCAGTGAGGATACCTGGCGCCGTGAAGATTCCAGGACTTCCTGAAGTCCGCCAGAGCTCTCCATACTGGCAGAAGTGAGTCGAAGACCCACTGACATTATTCAAGACTCCGCTCATTGTGGCAGCATCATTATCGGTATCCTCATCGGCCTCACTGCTGGTCTCTATGTCGCTCTCAATCTGCTTGGAGCAGGTGGTGGCAGACCCAACTCCGCATCGACAGTACAGATCGTCAACGCCACCCTCTGCACAGTCTGGGTATTCTCCTGTTGGTTCGGCGGATCCATTCTGAACACCATAGGCCCTGCCATCACCGCCTGCCTCGGCGTCGCCGGATACATCATTTACATCGGCTCTTTGTGGTATTTTGATGGATTCGGCAGGCAGGCGTTTCCCATCTTCGCAGGTGTCTGTATTGGAGTAAATCGTTTCCTCATAATTGAGAATCATTGATTAGCAGGCTGACGAAGACAGATCTCCGCTGGGCTCATCTTCGTCACAATGGGATATATCGCCATGTCATATTCCGAAGAGCAAGAGCGCGGTAGCTATATCACGCGGTCTGTCAACTTGCAAGCGCTCGGGTCTGCTATTGGCGGCATCATACCTTTAATCATCAACCGCAACTCAGTAGGTGCGCGAATTTCAGGTGTGCTTAGGTTCGGAGAGCTGACCACAGCAGGTCGAATCAGATTCAGGATGTCCTCCCGCCGTGTACATCGTGTTCATGGTCTTGGAAGGTGTCGGCATGATCATCGCATTCTCTCTACTGCCTCCCAACAAAGTCATCCGCGACGACGGAACAGCTGTCGGCGTGGTCAAAGCTCGCGGCTTTGTGAAAGAAGTCCAGGCCACGATTGAGACATTCAAAGACTGGAAACTGCTGATTATGATACCGGGCTTCCTGCCGGCGGAGTGCTTCTTGGTCTACGGAGGCTCCGTCAATGCATTCCACAACAATCTCCGCACTCGGTCACTGCTCTCATTCGTATCCGTCGTGCTGCAGATACCGGCTGGATGGGGTCTTCAACTCATTCTGGATCATCGTGTCTGGAAGCGAAGAACGCGTGCGCTTTTGGGACTCGGCGTTGTGGGCATCCCGCTCGTCGCCGCATGGATCTGGGAGATCATCCGTGTGCGAAACTACGATCGATCCAACCCTCCAACAGACCCCCTTGATTGGACCGACGATGGCTTTGTTGCGATCTTCTTTTTGTTCACGCTTAACTGGATCACGGGCTCTCTGTGGCAATACGTCATCCTGTATTTCCTCGGGGCCTTGACGAACAGCCCGCGCAAGAGCGCAAACTATGCTGGTATCTTCCGAGGCTGTCTGGCTGCTGGAGAAGCGATATGCTTTGGCGTGGACTCCATCGCAGTCCCGTACATCAAGGAAGCAGCTGTCATCTTCACCTTCTACACTACTGGCGTCATTGTCTTCGCATTGCTGGCGATTTTCTGTATTGAAGAGACCGAATACTTCAACGGCGAAGAAGACGTCGTCATTCCCAAGCATGTTGTGGAAGAGCATGCCGCTCACTCGATTGCGGAGGACGAGGTGAAGGACGAGCATGTTTTGTCCAAGGAGACGTAATGGTCTGATGAAACTGAATCGTAGAAGCAGTTTCTAGGGATCGGACCCGATCTTACGCTGTATCAAGAGCCGAGATGGTGTGACGGACTATGACCTTTGCACAGGTACTCATTGACAAGTGTCCGGCTTGGGCAAGCTAGCAATGTCAGCCCTAGCATCCAAACCAATCCACTGTCCCATCCACCTTTGGTTCAATTCTTTCGCCTCGTCAATCATTCCAACCTCAAGTAGCAACTGAATGGCACCTCTGGCCGCAGAGTGCAAAGACGAGCTGATCCAGGCATGTGTGGGAGCGGTATGCTCTCCAATGAAGATCGTGTTGTGCTCAGTCGTGTGGTATGCAGGGATGTAAAGCTTATGTTGCTCAACATCCGGTCTGCACCAAGACGTCGCAGTATGCTCATCTTGCAACCAACACAGCCTCGCATAGTCGCCTGTGTAGAGATCTCGAACCTCCTCGCCATGCAAGCTTACGATCGCGTCCAACACCAGGTCGACATGCTGCTGATCTGAGAAGCTCACGAAGCGATCGCTCCAATCTCCACCTCGGTAGTGAGTGATCAAGCCTGGTCGGCCAGTCTCGTTGAGACCATAGACGGGATAGTAAAGAGCACCGACAGCAGCACTCTCGGGTTGAGAATACCCGCCAAAGATGGGACGCTCGCCTTTTTCCCAGAACCGCTCCTCGAACAGGAGAGAAACTTTGCACGCTGACTTGAAGCGCAGACCGGCTTCGCTGATGGCTCGGCCGAGAACAGACGAGAAGCTTGGGAGATCCATAAAGCGGGTCATGGTGAAGGGCACCGCCATGAGGGTATAGTCGTACTTCTTTGAACCGGTCGTGCGATTCTTGCCGGATCCATTAGACCAGGAGACATGCGTTTCGGTTTGGCCCTGGTCGTTTGTCACTGCGTCGAGCTTTGTCACCTTGCGGTTCAGCTCGAGGCGATCGGAGACATGAGGCAAGAAGGCATCCGAGATTCTGTTGAAACCTCCGTCTACGCACTTCCACTCGGTCTCGCCCAGAGTACTCGCACTACCGTCGAGTGCAAGGTTGGAGTTGTGCTCTGCTTCATCCCAAAAGATGTCGTAGTCAGTCGCTGTCCACACAGCATCTGTGACGTTCTCGCTAGCTCCCCAGATATTTTTCATCATGGACTGCTGGCTGATGTCGTCAAATCCGGCTTCCATAAAGCGCTTATGCGCTCTCCAGATGTCGCGCTGGATCCATTTCATGGTTGCTTCATTCTTGAGGATGTGATCCATTTTGGCCTTAGTGTCCTTGTACTCGGCTGTCGACAAAGCAGCTTTAATGCCAAGACTTGAGTTGGCTGCAATGTCTCCGCGAGTCGGTACTCGCCCGTCCGGGAGTCTCCCAGTGCCGCGAGCCAGAAGCTCATTTGGATGATGCTGGATCCAAGGAATGAAGTCGATCTTCCACTTTGGGTCATTGTCATTCAGTTCGTTCAGCCATTCCGCCAGTTGGAACGTCAGTCGATGATCAGTATAGTTGTGCGTGGAGTTGTCACTCTTGTATGTGACGGAGTATGGGAGTCTCATTGGGCCCATCTCCGCGAACTCTTCTGTATCGCCGACGAAGATTGTTCGAAAGCGGCCTCCAACTCGATCACTGGCCTCGATGATCTCCCAATTGTGCACTCCGACACTGTCAAGCATAAGGGCAGTGGCGAGTCTGGCTTCTAGGTCAGCGCTGATCACTCATTTCTGTGAAACCAAGACCTACCCGGTGACCCCAGCGCCAACTATAGCAATCGAGATGTTTGATCGGCGAGGTATGGCAGTGCTATTGATGGCGGCAACACCATCAAACCAAGCTCCAAGGGCATCGAAGTCCTGCAATAGAGGACTCTCGGAACTAGTATTGGCTTCCCGTCGAGTATGCTGAACCGGCGTGCTTAGCACAGGCAGGCAGAGCGCTGCCAAGACCACTCTTGTGGCCTGGTGAGGGCTTATCATCGTTCAAGGGTTGCTCGTGGAGGGAGTTGAAGTGTGAATTCGACTCTCGCCATCGACCATCTCACCTCTTGAAATATACAGGACCCCTGGTCGCCCATTGCTTGTGAGGTGGTGTTTTCTTGCTGTGTAGTTGCAGTAGCGCGAGCGCTGAACGTGGATGTCCCAACCTTAATGAACCCAAAATCGGCTGTATGAGCAGGTTGCCAAGGCCGGTAGAACAGCGCTAGATTCAGTACAGTGATGGTTTGTGGACTTGTATTGCAAAAGCCATTGCCATGGCGAGCGTACCTCTGGAAAGCCAAGTCTTCGAGCTTGTTTAGCTCGAATTGAAGCGCAGGACGATGATGGTAGTCCCGAGAGCTCTTAAGACTGTGCTGGTTTCACTGCATTGAGTGGTGATCAACACTCAGTCCAAAGGCAGCTTTGATGGCGGTGGTGCAATCCGTCGTAGCTCTGCTGCTACACTTCATAATCGTCCATTCATTCACGCTCCAGTCGACCGGTTCAACCGTAGTATTGAACGACATACCTTACTTCGTGCCTTCCGAGACAATTGGACGCATCCCAAAACGCCTGTCAAATGACACGTCCAACGCAATTGGCTTCTTGCCGATTACTATAACGAGTACTTCAGAGTCCGCCTTCGGGGCTGAAGATCTTCATGCCTTGAGGAAGCAGTCTTCGAGCGTGGATGATGTCTTTCAAGAAGGCTTCTTGCAAGGTAAGTGATCCAGCATTCCCGGCGCATAGCACAAGGACTGACCGCTGTGAGTTTTGTACATCCAACACTTGAATGCAAACGCCTCATTCTCGCATCCAGAGCAAATTGAAAATTGTCGAATCGCATCAGCAAAACCGGCGATAGAGCGAGAGATCATTCCAAGCGGACCATACTTCGCATCGTCAATAGGGACTCTTCACCGAGCGTATCGACTGTACTCCGACCAGCAAGGCGCTTTTACCGAGACGACTTTTTCCAACGCGGATGGCTTTCACTCAGTTCTCCAAGCAAACGCTCCAGGCCAAGCTCTCGCTGTTGCCGTCCCTTCCAGACTGTATTTCACGAAAACGGAAGAGAAACCTTTGGCTGGTGTTCGGCTTGGAGTCAAAGACATCTTCGACGTGCAGGGCTTGAGAACCTCGAACGGGAACAGAGCTTGGTACGATCTGTACCCGTCAGCGAACAGGACCGCTCCAGCAGTTCAAAATCTAATTGACGCTGGAGCTGTGCTGGTAGGCAAGCTGAAGACCAGCCAATTTGCAGTTGGTGAGACGGCAACTGCAGATTGGGTCGATTATCATGCGCCTTTCAATCCACGAGGCGATGGTTATCAAGATCCATCTTCATCTTCTGCTGGTCCAGCGGTCGCTATCGGTGAGTCCCCAGGATCAGCTTTGTAATGTAACAAGCTGACCGGCAGGCTCTTACCCATGGCTTGATATTGCACTCGGCTCTGACACTGGAGGAAGTATCCGCAGTCCAAGTCAAATCAACGGCGTGTTCGGAAATCGCCCTTCACATGGACTCGTATCGCTGGACGGCGTAATGCCACTTGCTCCAGAGTTGGACACCGCTGGCATTCTCACTCGCGACCCAGCACTCTGGAGCGCTACAGCCAACGTCTTGTACGGAAGGAATTTGACAGCTGCAAGCAGCTTTCCCACAAGCGTGCTGACAATCGGCTTCCCGGAAAGTGCGAATTCATCCTTCGCAGCCACAGTTCTGGACTTTATCGGAAACTTGGCTGAGTATCTGGCAGCAAACACGACAACTCTGGACGTCAACAGTGCCTGGTCATCTTCCAAGCCAGATTCCCAGTCCCTGACAGCTTTCTTCAACACCACCTACGACATCATAACATCCAGGCGGCAAGCAGAGCTAGTGCGAGACCCGTTCTACGCAGACTATGCAGCAGCCAACGACGGTCGACTTCCATTCGTCAATCCCAGTCCTCTGGTCCGCTGGGCTGTCGCAAATGATATCCAGGACACAATCGAAGATGCCATCGCGAAGAAGTCGGAGTTCCAAGATTGGATCAACACAGACATCCTGCCCGCAGACCCAGAAACGTGCTCGAAGCATCTTCTAGTGTACGTTCCACGCACGCCTTCTCCCAAGTACCGAAATGCATATCTTTCCGGCCCCACCGCACCTCAGGCCTTTTCGACGAGTCGCATATCGGTCTTCGCTGAGGTTCCGGATATCGTGGTGCCGATTGGAGAGGTGGCGTACTGGTCGAACATTACCAATCATACGGAGTATCTGCCGGTGACAGTCGACTTCATCGCCCGGAAAGGTTGCGATGGGATGCTCTTCGCGCTCGTGGAAAAGCTGTATGATGAGGGCATCATCCGGAAGGTGAAGCCAGGAAGGAGCGTCGTCTCTGGGGAAGAAACATTGCTGTAATGGACATGGAAGAACCTGTGTAGGTTGGTCGTTTACAGCGAGACGTGAGCGCTGATGGAGCTGACGGATGCAAGAACGAAAAGGCGACCAAAGACTCGCTTTGTAGACTTTCAGGTTCAGATCCAATACCAAGTCCTCAGGCCGATACTCTCTCCGCCCAAGCAACGTACGCCTCGATCATGTAGTGGGCACTGGATAGTACTCCCATGTAGTTTTACCAAGTCCAATGTCCACACACTCTTGGCCATAGCAGATAGGCGCCGGTGGAGGAGGGGGCGTGAACATTGGGGGATAGTCTCGCCACGCTGTGCTCATCCACTCCTCCGTACACTCATCTCCATGCCAGATTGGGGCGGGTCCACATTCTTGACAAATCGGATCCGGCGTATAGACGACGGTATTGAGGTGCCCTGACACTGTGGCGATGGCGGTCTGGCCCATGTCTATCTTTGTTCGTGAAGGCAGGTCAAGATATTCGGTCGGATCGGGATAATCAACGACTTCCTTGGGCTTGCACTCTCCCGGATGCTCAGCGGCGTATTCTGGCCATAGAGAACAGTCGCCCCCACACACCAATCGCACGCTGAGGGACGGTCCGCTTGCTCTGTCGCAGCCTCCTTGGCCCCATTTGTTGGCCTACAAAGCTGTCAGTCACCTGTCAAACTTCGTCAGATCGTATGGCCTTACCCATTTGTCCGTGAATGTCTCGTCGCCTTGGCAATCGCGCTCGCTGTAGGTGATCAACTTGCAAATACCTGGCTGGCGTCAGTCAGTCTCTTCATTTGTGCCCGAGGCTGTGGGATGAGCATCACCGACCTAGCTTCTGAGGTCCGTGTCCAAAACGCTTCCAGTGGAACTGATGATTGATGCTCCAGAAAGGGTTATTGTCCTTGAAGTTGTGGCACTTGCCGCCAGGTCCGATTCCGTCGTCGCTGAGCTTGGAGCCTTTCCCGATGCGCTCGTCTTTTTGGCAAAATTGATCCTTGAAGCGATAAAACTCTATTCGGAAATCATGGGCGCAGCTGGACGGCAGTAATAAAAGTAGCGCCGCCACCAAATTCTTGAGTCCTAACATGATAAACTGAATGCTGTGTCGCGAACTCTTGAGAGGCTGTCAGAGATTGTCGAGGACCGCAGCCAGTATTTGCACCTCCAGTGCGACGCTCTTTCCAAGCCGAAGCAGAAAGCGTAATTGTGGCGCAGTCTGAGTAGCTGCTCTTTTCGCGCGGTCAGTCGCGATCTACCAATCCACCACCCAATCACTTGCGCCGCTTTCCCAAAACTCATCACATGCGGCCTTCAGTCCAAGATTGCTTCTGAGATCTTCCTTCTTCAGAGGATTCCTCGTGAGAGGGTCTGTCTCTGTCCTCTTCAGATGCTCGTAGATAGTAGCTCGTTCGTACGAATGTCCACTCTTGGTGATGACAGGATCGTGCATTGGCTCAAAAGTAATCATGTCGATGAGATGGTCTGGGATTTCTCGTTGCTTGTGATTCTTTGGATCTGCGACTTCGAACAGAACCTTCAGGTCCTCAATTCGCTCGGCATAAGTCTGTCGGACTTCTTCACTACGCTCGGAAGCTTCCACTGTCCCTAGCTTTCCGGCGTGCAGCTGAGATGAGATTTCGTCTAGTTCTTGTTGCCGAGCCCTCTCAAAGACCTCTTCGGTCTCGGCTCGGAGACCACCTTGTCGGCTTTGTCGCTCCCGTTCCCGAGCTCGAAACTTCTCCTTCTTGCAACGAAGCGCAAAGTTGGAGAAGGTCGAAAGGTCCTGGGGCGAAATCTTGGTTGCCGGAGCTGGATGCAACACCTGTTCGTAGGCCCTCAATGCAGAGGAAAGTGCTTCTCGCGGACGATGCATCTCCAGTTGTGCTTGCGCCAAGAAATACCACGCTTTGTGATTTTGGCCATTAGGTCCTGTGATCTCGATTGACTTCAGGCAATCGTTGACAACATCGTCCCATTTGTGCAGCTTCAGTCGGACGTTGGCTCGATTCGTGAAAAGGAGTGGATTTTTGGAGTATTTCTGAACGGCTTGTGTGTAGAAGTCTTCAGCTTCGGCGAAGTCGCCGTTGCGAAATGAGGCGTTGCCCTTTTCCTTCAATTGCTCTGCGATATAGGACATCCTCGGGATATGGCTGTTGCCTCAGAGCCTGAATAACGGCCAGAGACCGTGGGCGCGGCGAAGGTCGCGGCTGATCTTTCTTCCGGTCACGGCCTGTCCCTGATCCACGGCGTCGCGGCCAGATGCAGAACGCTCGCAAACGCCAAAAAGAGACCCAAAATGCTCCAAGAGGGCGACGACGCTGGTATCAGGCTGCGAAGGGGCGACGATGGAAGTTGTGGTTGTGGTTGTCGCGGGCGAAAGAGGCAAGGAGCAGAGTGGGGCTGTGCCGCATCCGGCCGGCCGTGCACCAAAATAGAGTTTAGTAAACATTCACTTCTAGATGCTTCTGTGTCCGCTGACATATCACCGGCCATCACATGCTCACACAATCTGTCTCTGCCATTCTACATCATGGCACGCGCTTCAAGCATGTGAAGTCCATCATCTGGGGGGCTCTGCTGAATACCACTATCTCGTGTCGTGGAGACCTTACCCGCCAAGAAAGAAGCAAGCTGACTCAAGCCTACATGTACTCAAACTGGTGACGTCCTCAGTTTAGTTCAGGTCGCATCACCCTGATATCAGCTCTGTTCTGCACCTATGCTGTGCGAGGCACGAGCCCCAAGCGCCATGTTTTGTGCTTGACAAGACAACAATCCATTGGCCAAGCCTTCCGCTGTGTAGCATCATCACACGTTAAGTTGAGGTCGAGGCTCAGCTGGCTCAAATGAACCAGTTCCTGCTGCTTTTTCAATAAAGCCGCCACTTTACTCTCCTTCGCGCGTTTTCACATCTTCCCAAGCTACCGAAATGGCTTTCAAATGCCTCATTCGGCATGTCTTGTGTCTCATCGCTCATTCCCAGTTGACAAAAGCAACGTGCTACTACGCAGATGGCCAAACAGTCGCCCAAGGTGACTCACCCTGCGACTCATCAGCCGCCATATCCACCTGCTGCGGAAGCAATGATTACTGTCTTGACAACGGCCTTTGTCTCTAATCCGGACTCTATGGACGAGGAAGTTGCACGGACTTTGCTTGGGGCAAGCCTTGCAACAAGCAATGTCCAGATTTTAACACAGGAGGAGGAGCTTCATTGATGGCTTGCTCAGTTGGGGAGCAGAAGCTTTGGGCCTGCTTTGGCGGCAGCTGTGCGGCCAACTTCTCAATTCCTGGCGGAGCACAGATTGTTTTGAGACCAGATCAGGTTTTGGGACTGGGGATCTCCACCGCAATCACATTAGGAGCCACAAATACCGTACCTGCTGCGAAGGGAGGTAGCTGTACGGCGACAGTGACATCCAGCTTCCAATTCTCCACGGTAAGTATCGTACCTATGGTTTGAGAGTTTATATGCTAACAGACAATTTTGGTGACCTCTTCTGCCAAAAGCTCCGACACCTCAGACGCAACGGGTAACGTCTCGTCCAAAGAGGGAAGTTCATCCAATGTGGGTACAATAGCAGGCGGTGCTGTTGGAGGTTTCGCAGGAGCTGCGTTACTTCTTGCAGCAATCTTGGTGATTGCGCGACGGCAAAGGAAGAGAGGTATCAACAAACAGTCGGGAGATCAGATCCAAGTCATCGAACACGCACAAGAACCGAAATTAGAGTTGGATAATCGAGAAGTCTCCGAAATGCCCAGTGCGCAAAAGCCCGTGGAGCTACTAGACCGGGAGCAGGCGCCTTCAGAGCTGGCCGGATGAAATACGTCACGCATCGGAGATTGCTGATCAGGCATTTATCAAGCTCGAACCTCATTGTAAATCATGCTTGAGACCAACCACCCGGTTAGCTCGTGGTGCTTAATAGAAGAAGGCTTTTGCATGGTGCTCTCACAGATTTTTGCCTCCGATAACCCCCAGTATGAGGGCAGCGACCACAGTCAAGCCAATCAGGATCCTTTGCATCCGCGTGAAATCTTCAAGGAACTCCTTCTTTTGTTCCCCCTTTGCCGAAGTGGGTGCGTTCTCAACACTCACTGCTCCAGGAGCTCGGGGCTCATGCACTGAATCCCGCAGCCGCTGCATCTCCTGCTCCGCCTCAACATTTGCCAACATGATCTCTGACAATCGCAGCTGTAGTAAAGCTTCCTCTCTTTTGATCCGCAGGAACATTTGCTTCTTGGTCAGTTTCACTGGCGGTGGTAGAGGTGTGCTATGTTTGATCGTGGCTGAAGTCTCTGCCGGAATCTGAAGCGTCAATTGCTCGATAGGCGAAGACTTTTGCGAGGACTCTCCGGAAGGAGGACTCCAAGAAGTAGCTGGGTCATTGACTAGAGCGCCGAACATATTGTGTTTGCCATACGCCGTTGGGCCCACATCTGGGAGCCGCTTGTTTGCATTTGCATCGTAGAGCTCATCTTGTGGAGTTGTTCTCTTCTGAATACGTACCAATGTATCCCGCACGTACTCAATGATTTCCAGCCAGACCTCATGGCCCTCGTCAGATTCTGGCCCTTTCTTCTCTTTGCACCAGCCTCTGTTGTACACAACAATTCGAGAATTCGTGATGGCGTACGACAAGCCTTCTGGTTCTGCCATTCCAGACTTGAAGGTCTTGTCAAGAGTCTTTGCGATCTCAAGAAGATTTGGATATTGTTTATCACCATACGGACCAGGCTGTATGCTCAATAGCTTGTCTTTCTCTTCTTTGGTGCAGTATCTCCTCACTGTTTCCTGTAGCCATTCAACAAGCATCTCTTCTGTGAGTTTGTATTGTCGCAGAGACGTGATGAAAGTAGGACTGTCCATAATTTTGTGAGGGTGGCGGTTGACTGTGAGTGAGATGGAAAGGAAAGAGCTGGTAATTAATGTCATTTAGACAAACACTTGTCGATGCTTCTTCTTTCGTCTGTTAGACACGGGCAAAAGAACCGAGCAAACGAACGTTAAGATCATCACTTGAGGCTGGCAAATTGTTCAACACTGCCACCAGCATGCTCTTGACAAGCCTACGGACGCGGAGCGTAAAGTTCCAAAAGCCCAGCGACCATGATGAGAAGAATAAACAAAAGACACGCAGCCGGGGTGATCATCCAGTACTCCAGTCCCTCCTGTGTCTCTTGAAGATCGCGCACATCCTGTGCCATTGTCTGTAGGTCCGTCCTCATGCCATCCAGCTTCGCATTCATTAGCAAAATTCGCTCTTCACTCTTCTGCCAAACACTGTTGTGGCCGCAACTCGGGACCTTTTCAATATCCGCTGGAGCATGATCTTGCTCTTCTGAGACTCCAGGTTCGTCCACTTTGGTTCCAGGGGTGGTCTGAGGGAACTCACTGGCAAGTGCAAATATATCAGAAAGAGCAGCAGACGAATCATCATCGGCTGCCTTCGACATTTGGACCGCTTCTGAGGACTGCTCGCCAGGCGCACAGCCAGCATTCCCATCTGAGATGTTGCCCATTTGCTCGTCTTGGAGGTTCTTGTCAGTGCTGGCCCCAGTCACGGAATCAGCCTGCTCACTGTCTTGAACCGAGATCAGTTCTGCCAGCATTGCAAGAATACGTCGAAGCTCCTCCATCTTTCCGCCCAACTCGACGTCGAGGAAACGAATGTCCATTGAGATAGGCCTGGTGCTCTCAGCGACCTGCTCTGCATCATCTGCTGGCGGCGGAGTCGTGGTAAGGGGGACCAAAGAATGGTCAGCGTTGGCATCTTCGGCAGCAAGCTCCGGTGAGTCGTTGGCTTCAGCAGTGTGTTTGGCAGTGTCAGCATCGTGGGCAGTCGCGATTGAGGTGTCTGCACTTGTTGCTGTCGGAGCGTCTGTGGAGATGAGTGCCTGATCGCTTGGCGTCTCGTTCTTTTTACTCTCGAATTTCCCTGCATTTGGCCCCTCCAGGTTGAGTTGCACTGGCGGGGAAGTAGCCTGTTGCTGCTGGCGAGGGATGTTCCGATTGCTTGGTCCATTCGACTGAGCCTTGACCTGAAAGCCTTTGCCATTTGGGTTGGCGGACAGCAAGAGGCTTTTGTCAAGACAAACTGGCATGATCTCAGAGGAACTGGTATGACTGGTAGCGAAGTGGTCATGTAGTCGCATAGAATGAAAGATCCTGTTCCAAGTGCCGACAACATGGGAGGCGATTGTCTCAGGGCCATCGCTCGCATCGCAGATCTCGATGTAGCTTTGAAACAGTTGGACAAATGCAAGTTCGAGGCGCTTGCGTTTTCTGAATTCAAAGAAAGACCGAGAGATATCATCGCGACCCACAATGGCATCTTTCAAGTGACCAGATTTGGGTTGATTTCCGATCACATCCATGCGGTCCAGCAACATTCGCACTAGCACGTGATAGCCAGCATGGTTTTCCAGCTCCTCCAACGGCGATTCTCCGTCAAAGTATTCCCGCGCAAGGCTCAGGGCAGCCAAAGCTGTGTGGCAGAAAAGATCGGGTATCTGAGAGTCTCCTCGGGCGGGATCCTTCTTCGTAGTGGCTGTCCCTTCCTTCAAGGCGACGCGAGGGACAAATGTGCGTAATCTTTCAAAAGTATCGAGCTTGGGGTATTCGGCAGTAAAGTTTTTGACGAGTAAACGGATCTGGTCATGAGCGATCTCCGTAAGTTGTGAAGTGATCGGCAAGGGGATGTTCCCAATTCGAGTCGCATTCCAGGTGTCTCGGACAAACTGCCTAAGGTCTGCACATTCTCTCAGAAGACAAGAGAGGGCAATTTGCGCATCAATGCCCTCTTGTTGAGGCTCAACGACGATGGTGAGGCTAGCTTTGGAGAGCTTTGGTTTCGAGGCAGAGACACGGTCGTTGGGTGGGTCGCTACTGGGCGGAGACCCAGGTTCCTCCAGAGCGAGACTTCCAAACGCATTTCCACGGCCAGTATGTACCTGGGCAGGCTTCCGCGTTTTGTCGAGGTTACTCGGAAACAGCCCTTTAACATAGTTAAGGTCTTGGACGACACCCTGCAAAACGACAATAAACGCTGCATGTCCTTCTTCGCCGTCAGAGTACAGCTGTGCGGCTTCTCGTCGGCGCGCGATTGCATCCCGAGCTAAAGTCAAGGCCATGTCGAGCCCTTCTATTCGCTTGTTGTCGTTGGATGCAGCCACGTAAATCTGGGATGATAGCCGCCTAAGATCGTGACGCGGTAGCGTGATTTCGGGCTCGGGGGTCGTTTTTGCTCTCTTATTTGCCTTCTTTCTCTTTTTGATCGCGTCAGAGGTGTCCAAGAAGTCAGCGGGGTCGCAATATTGATTCGCAGTATCGAGAAGCCAGGCAATAAGCTGACTCTCGCCTGACTTGTAGCGGGAGTGCAATTGATGCATGTCAAAAAAGGTTTCAGATGCCATGATGGATTTCGAATGAAATTGCACTCAATTGTGGTAGGGTGAGTCGAGGGCGAGATATGTTGGAATGGGAAGCTGCTTTTGTATGACGGAGAAGGCCAAATTTGACATCGAGTGAATGACGGATGTGTGTCTTAAAGCCGGCTCTCCCGCAGTGAAATGAGACAGTAGACTCGAATCCATCAGTCCAGGTACACATTCACTTACATTTTGCCGAATCGACCCTGAGTCGTGGAGTCGCACTGACGCGTTTTACTGGACCACAGAAGAGGCAAGCATGTCTCATCTGCGAGGCAGGCCTCATCAAATTCGACGCGAAGGCACTCTTTCGGATCCGCTATGATGTTTGAAAGTCCGCAACATGGCCTGCGGCGTTGTCGGTCCAAGAGTGACAGCGTTTGGAGGGGCCACGTTCGGTATTGACATCCCAGGTACGTGGCCAGTGTCAAGATGCTTGAGTCCAAACACTGGAGGAGAGTCAAGCAGAGAGACTGATGCCGGGAGCTTCATCGTAGACAAGCTGCAGAACGAAGTATGAGGTTGTTTGTATGGTGATCTCAATGTCGTTGTATGTTTCTCGTAGTGAATGTGAAGTCAAGGAGCAGGAGCGGCGGCCTTCTCCATACAGACTAGCTCGTCCGCTCGGACCGACTTTTCTCCTGGCCACGTTCACGCCTCAGGCGCTCGCGTTGGACGCGCATATGGACTTAACCGTAATGGTCAGCAGCAGGACATACATCTCCTGTTCTGCCATCGACACTCGTTTTGAGACGCCACACTCACCATGGCGCGGCTCGGTCGCTTGGGCTTCTTGGGGATCGCGGTGGTCTTCCACCTGATCTACATCTACTCCATCTTCGACATCTACTTCGTGTCGCCCATTGTGAGTGGGATGCGCGCCTATGGAGTCGAATCCCAAGCCAAAGCCCCCGCCAAGCGGTTGGTCCTATATGTTGGTAGGACTCACTGTATCACTGAGCGCCTCTACTATGAACAGAGCTGACGTATACTACAGGAGATGGCCTTCGCGCCGACAAGGCCTTCCAATTCTTCCCAGACCCATCAAGGTCCGCCAACGACACCTCGCCCGAAGAACTTGTCCCAATGGCTCCCTTCCTACGATCCCGCGTTCTCGAACACGGCACATTCGGTGTTTCCCATACTCGCGTACCGACAGAGTCACGGCCTGGTCATGTTGCACTGATCGCGGGGTTGTATGAAGATGTCTCCGCGGTAGCTACGGGTTGGAAACTGAACCCAGTAAACTTCGACAGTGTCTTCAATAGAAGTCGGCATACATGGAGTTGGGGAAGTCCAGATATCTTGCCTATGTTCTCAACGGGAGCAACACCGGGGAGGGTAGAAGATGCAACATATGGTCACGAATTTGAGGACTTCAGTAAGGATGCCACCGAGTTGGACTACTGGGTGTTTGATCGCGTCAAGCAGTTGTTCAAGGATGCTGAGACTGATGCGGCACTGAACGCGCGACTACGAGATGACAAGGTCGTCTTCTTCCTGCATCTGCTGGGACTGGACACTACCGGGCATGCGTATCGGCCATACTCCCAGGAGTATCTGAAGAACATTCAGATTGTCGACAAAGGAGTGCAAGAGATCACGGAGGTCATTAGTCATTTCTATGGTGACGATGAGACCGCTTTTGTCTTTACCGCGGATCATGGTATGAGCGATTGGGGCAGCCACGGTGATGGTCATCCTGATAATACACGCACGCCATTGATAACCTGGGGATCTGGAGTCGCGAAGCCGATCACAGTGCCCGAAGGCAAGGCTCCAGGCCATGAAGATGGATTCTCCTCAGACTGGGCACTTGACCATATTCAGCGACACGACGTCTGGCAGGCTGATGTGGCAGCGTTGATGGCCTACTTGGCTGGCCTGGAGTTCCCCGTCAATTCCGTCGGGAAGCTTCCGCTGTCTTACTTGGACGCCAATGGCGAACAAAAGGCAAAAGCAATCATGATCAATGCCAAGGAGATTCTGGAAATGTACCATGTGAAGGAACGTGAAAAGATGGCGACGGTTCTGCGATATAAACCATACCCCGGATTCGCAGACGCCGAGCACAGCGTGGAGAATCGGCTGAACACCATTGATCAATTGATTCGCAACAAGGACTACCAGAATGCAATTCGGCAATCGAATGACCTTATTCAGCTTGGCCTAGATGGCCTGCGGTACCTTCAGACCTATGCCTGGCTTTTCCTGCGGGCACTCGTGACTGCTGGCTATGCTGGATGGATCGCGTTTGCCTTCACCACGGCAATTGACGTGCACATGCTTGATGGTAAAGTGGAGGTTAAGAGGGGTACCGGATCCATCATGGCCTTCTCCTCCATCTTGGTAGCCTTGTACAGCCTGCTGCTCTTTCAAGCCTCGCCGGTCACCTACTATGCCTATGCCTTCTTCCCTGTTATGTTCTGGGAGGAAGTTTTCGCACGGAGAGAAGCTCTCTTTGAGGCAAAGCGAAGACTGTTCGCGAAGTTTTCCAAGACTGACGCAGCGAAGCTCGGACTAAACGCGCTAATGTATTTGATGCTACTCGAGATCATGGTAAGCCGCTTGCTTCAATGCGATCCTCATCAGACTGACCCGATATTAGGTCCAAAGCTACTACCATCGACAAATCTACACCATCATCTACGTCCTCTTCGCCGCTTGGCCACTCGTATACGGCACTGAATTTATTACGTCAAACTGGCTGCTGTGCGCCACCTGGGCGCTTTCGTGCACTTCAATGAGTGTCTTCACTCTACTTCCGGCAATGAAGGTGGAGAGCTCCAATCTAATGTATGTCATCCTGAATCTGCCAATCGGAAGATGGCTGCTAACGGATAATTTTGCAGAACGCTCGGTGGCTTCCTCATCCTTATGCTTGGTCTACTTTACATCGCATTTGAGAAGAGCTTACTTGTGCAGGCAGCGCCTTCCAAGGCCAGCTTGAGCTCTGCCGATGCCGACGGGGTATCGCGACTTATCTTCGGTGTGCAAGTTGGCTTGGTCGCACTTGCTATGATTGTGACGAGGTCTAGTGTGGCTTCTCTGCAGGCGAAGCAGGGCCTTCCCCTCGGCACGCAAATGGTGGGCTGGGCAACATTGAGTAAGTTTTTCGCTTTTCTCTCTCTTTTTACAAGCATCCACGGGTCGCAAGTATTCTACCGGACATACATCAATATCACCGAGACAGGATTCGACCACACTTCAACTATTCAGGAGCCGCAGGCATTACTTCTAGTGCTCATCACATCATTACCATTGGAGGATGGCAATTCTAGCCACCGACCCTCAGGCTCTGGAAGACGTTCTGCAGACAATTGAACATCCCGTTGAGGCCTTCAAAAAGCATGTCTGGTAGGCACAGGTACCACTTGGCCTCTTCCTGATCTTCTACCTGCCAGTTGGATTCACGCTCTCGCCGCTCTGGTTATTGTTCTGGCACATTCCATACAAGCTCTTCTTTCGGCCTCGCAAATTCCGCCGTACGCCTGAGAGTACAGACTTCTGGATGGACTACTATTATGGTTCACCCATGCGCAAAATACTCATGACATTCCTCCAAGACGAAGTCGTCTGCGCGCAGATTGATGGCGCAGATTCGGTCTGTGAGAAGAATGCAAGAGATTCTAGAACGACTTGGTCATCGAGATACTTCATGACTTGGGTGCACACAACCACCCTACCGGAACTGCGAGGCCCGAAGGTTTTTGCGCCGACTCAGGATCGGGCGCCAATTCCGGACAAACCATTACCACCGCTGCCACCGACGGTGGCTGAACGGCCCTGGACCCAGGCGAAGGAGCGATATTACAACAGACCCTGACCGGTCTCAGGCACGACGACTGCGATGCGTACATCATTTTCTCCGCTCAATGCTAACGTATTCTGCAGTTGCATCGCTCGTTGTACCATTCTTCCACGCCCTGCGCCCGCGAAACCATTACCTCCACCGGCTGGCAGTCATCTTCCTTGCATTTGGGCCGCTCTTCATCATCCTCACAATCTCATACGAAGGACTCTTCTACTTCGCCATCGCCGTCACCTTGGTCTCGTGGGTCCGACTCGAGCATCGCATCCACCAGAAGTTCGGCACTACCGCACCATCCTCCTTAGTTGTTGGTGACAAAGCGCCCTTAATCGACGTGACAACGCCCCTCGCACCCGCAGTCGACGCTGCGAAGTCTCGCGAAATTGCCTTCTCTACAGGTGACTTCAGAGCTCTTACGCTCTCCGACGCGCGCATCTGTCTCTTCTTTCTGTTTCTCTTGCAATCGGCCTTCTTCAGCACTGGAAACATAGCTTCTGTTTCGTCCTTCTCGCTCGACGCTGTCTACCGCCTTCTGCCTGTCTTCGACCCATTCAGCCAAGGCGCATTGCTGGTCCTCAAGCTACTGGCACCCTTCGCGCTGGTGTCGGCGAACCTCGGCATCCTCACCAAACGACTACGACTACGCGGCGGGAGTTTGTTTGCAGTAGTCATGGGCATCGGCGACTACCTGACTCTGCGCTTTTTCTGGGAAGTGCGAGACGAGGGGAGTTGGCTGGAGATTGGAGAGAGCATATCAATGTTTGTCATCGCTTCGGTGTTGTGTGTGTTTGTCGCTGGGCTGGAAGCGCTGAGCGAAGTCTTTGTAAAAGGCGTAGAGTTTAGAGACGAGGTTGTCCCACAGGCAAAGAGTGCTCTTGCCAATGGAGCTGTCAAGGCGAAGGAAAAGGTGGGGAATGGGACGTTGAATGGAAAGGTCTCTGCAAAATAGACGCGCGATGAGGTACATAGTGTATTGATGTTTGTTCATTCTCAGCCGCTCTCTGATTTCTGGTGTTCTGTTCGGGAGTTGAGCTGCGTGGAGCCAAGGTTGATGTGTGAGAGACGATCGACAGCGATGAAGGGAGGTCCGGAACAGCAGGCTTGGAACTTTTTCGAGACTGCTCCACTAACAACGGCGACAGCGCTGATTGCTTGCCGGCAACAGTCTCGTGACCTATTATTTCACTTCGACGTTCCAGGGTATGGCGCTTCAAAGGTAGTAGCTGTTGGCTAAGCAAGACCCCTTCGTGGCTCCTCTGTGCTACTATGCATGCTGTGTTACCGTCCGTCAGCCGCGCCTACTCCTCAGCCTTGCATCTCGATAGCCGTAATAACGATGGCCAGACGCGCAACTTTTTCCAGAACGAGGACTTCGGCTAACTTGCATTATGCGCCTCCTCTCGACAGCTGGCGACTCGCCGGTCCTCAAAACTTTCTCGAAGGAACCTCCTCCTTATGCAATCCTATCGCATGTCTGGATGGCCGAAGAGGACGAAGTCATTTTCCAGGACCTAGCTCAACTCGATGCTGCGAGACGCAAGTCTGGTTGGCGCAAGCTGGAAGGGTTCCGCGCTCGTGCCAAGATTCATGGGCACGAATGGGTGTGGATTGATACAGTGTGCATCGATAAGACGAGCTCTGCAGAGCTATCTGAAGCTATCAATTCGATGTTTGAGTGGTATCGAGCCGCAGCTACTTGCTACGTCTACCTTCATGATGTCGACATCACGTGCGAGACACTCGCACAATGCAGCCATCAGACTTCTTGGTGCCCAGGATGCCGGATAGTTGACACGCGGCACTGTTGGACGTGGGACAGCACATTGCGTAAATTGGTCTTGGGGATGGATTGCCAGGCATGTCATTCGAACAAGACCGCCTTGGGCCCCTCTCTGGGCAGGAGTCAGTGGTTCAGTCGTGGCTGGACGCTGCAAGAAATGCTAGCGCCTGCTTCAGATAGGGTCTTCTTCCTTGATGCGCAATGGACTCCGCTCGTGCAATTAAGCGTAATCAGTACGGTGGTCTCCGAGATAACTGGCATCGATCGCAGGCTACTCGATGGAGAAGTAAAGCTCTCTGGGTACAGTATTGCGCAGCGCATGTCATGGGCTTCTCGAAGATCCACGACTCGCATAGAAGACCAAGCTTATGCTCTGATGGGAATCTTTGGCGTCAATATACCAGTCATTTACGGAGAAGGCAAAAACAGTTTCGCAAGACTTCAAGAAGCGATCATGAGAAAAGAACCACTGGATCACACTATTTTCACATGGACTCGCCGCGAATGGCCTGAATCCTCGAAGACCCTGAATCTCACGCTACTGGCGAGCACGACTGGGGATTTCGAGCACTGCAGCTGCATTGTCCCAGTATCGACAGCAGAATTAGAGGGGTACGATGTCACTAACATCGGCATTCGGATAAGACTGTTGATTCTACCCGCCAAAAATGGGTACTTTGCAATGCTGCAGTGTCGAGATCTGAATCAAAACTGCTGCGAGGCCCCAGGTTTGTTACTACAGAGAGTCTGTGAAGATTTCGATGACTTTAAGGCGCTCGGAACCGCGAAGTGCGACACTTACACGTGCATGCGAGATGGCAAATATCGAAACGTCACTATTCGATATGAGGGCACGTACCCAGATCCTTCTTCCACAATTTCACGGTATAAAGGCCAAAGACCGCCGTTGTGCTTCACGAAGCTACTTGTTCGTTTCTCGAACTCAGAGCGAGAGCAATTTCGCGTCCACCAGGCCGAGCCTCAGAATTGTTGGCACGAATCTAGCTCCTACTTTGATCTCAGCGATTCAGTTTCTCCACATGAGTTCCAAGGACACGTATGTGTAACGTACGTCGACGCACGAAAACTTCTCGAGACATTCAAGCTTTCTTTCGACGCGCGTATGGAGAGGTCTCGACTGTTCTGGGAATATGTCCACATTTTTCTGGAGCAACTGCATGGGAATACCCACTCGATCTGCTTCAAGACGTATCAGGACGGGATGGAGAGCTGTAAATTTGACCTTCCAAGATCGAAAATAACTATCGAGTTTCGTATAGATGTCTTCACTCTTCTGGGTGAAGATGTGCTTGTCGTTGACTTGCGAACTTGCTGCACACCGCAGGGTGCAGGAAGCCAAGGGCATTTCGATGAAGCACGAGCGATGCCAATACAGAGACTCGGGCTGATAAGAGAAGTAGAAGAAAATGACGAAACTTAGACTAATCGCCCAAGCAGTGCGCTACTTCCGTGCAAATCCTCAGCTCCAAAGCGCAGCTCTTTGGATTGGTCCACTTTGTTCAGTCCTCTCCCCGACATTCTCAAAAACCATTCCCGTTAGTGCACTGCCGGACAGGGATCCAGAATCTCCAGATGCAGCTTGACAGGGTGAGAAGGCATGACTTGAAGCCATTCTGTTATGTCTCACTTTGCCCACCTTCAGTATGGTATCGCCCGTCGTGTCAGCTCCCGACCACAGAAGCTCCTCTTTGAGACTACTAGATACCAACATCCAGCTCTCAGGCTGCCGGCGCTCGAACGCTTCGACATTCCTTCGTGAAACACCTCTCCATGCTAGCCAATCCTAACCCCAGGCTATGGCATTCCCCACTCTTGGTCTCCGCCGTCTCACATCTTCGGGCTGAACATGCTTTGCTCTCCAGGCCGGAGGAAACTCGGCGTATCGAAGTCTGATCCGTGAGCAGTCGTTTCTGTCTGTATCTTCTCATCAGTCCCCGCGCCTTGCCCTACACGACTGGTCTTCATCCGTCGGGACTTCTTCTTCTTTTGTTTGGCTGGCATTTCCGGTTGTCTTGCAGCATTGCTTTGAAGACCAACTCCTGAGCTGAAGATGCTCTGTTCCCCGCCGCGAACGAAGTGTAAGTTGTTGATGTCTAATAGGCCGTTCGTTGCTTTCTTCGTACCAATCTCGCCTTGCTGTTGCTGGCTCGTCTGTGAAGCAGCCTTATTTTCTTTCTTGGCTGGCATGTGTGCTCCTCGTGTGGTGTTTCCTACACGACGACGTCCTGAACTGAAGATGCTCCGCTCCCCGCCATGGATCGAGTCAGTATCATTGAAGGCCACTTGGCCGCGCATCGCCTTCTTCATATGAGCTTTCTTCCTCTCCTCGATCAGTCTCTTTACCGCCAGTGGCAACTTCGGGGGTTTCATCTTACTCTCTCCGTCGGAGGGTACTCTCATGCCCATCATAGCCAAGACCCGGATATCAATCTCTCCGTCGATCAATTTCCACAGAGAAGGAAGGAAAGGGTGGCCTCCGAGATGTACGGTATTCAGCCCCTCGCGTTCAGCCTCACGCCGCAAGGTCGTCATGGTTTTCAAGAGAGTAGCCACACCATCCTCCTCTCCAGCCAGCATCTGTCTGCAACCACGCTTAGCATCGACGAGCGCCGTCTCTGTGAACTGAACTCTCTGATGAAAGAGCAACCCGGGAGTGTGATGAAGGGATAATACGGCGGTGTCTTGCTCGATGAGCTCGGAGGCGGCTTTAGTGAAGCAATTAGCCACGTTCTGGGGGCTGGCGGGTGCGGGCACCGCGAGAATGTTCTCGATAGTAGACTGGAACTCGGGTTCCAGAGAGGCGATCTCGCAAGTGTGGGTAGTCTCGGTGTTGACGACCGAGCCGAGCAGGCGGATTGGGTAGAGCATCTTCTCGTAGGAGAGATCTCTAGGTCCAGCAAACGGGTGTCTCTCCAGAAACGAGACAAGTTGACTGAAATCGAACTCCAGGCGGCGGAGCTTGTTGCCCTTTCCACGGGCTAGAAAAGAGCACAGGTAGTACACGATATTCCAAATGGCGGTTTTCCTGCCCAGCGGGTCGAGATACCGCCAGTGCCACATGGCGCTGTAAGGGAGTTCATGGTACGAGATTCGAAGAAATCGACAGCGGCGTAGAAAGTCAGGCCAGATCGGCGACTCGCTGGATTCTTCCAGATACTGACGCGCCTGGCTGAAACCTGCACGCTCGCCATGAACGTAGACGCCATCGGGACAGATTTTGACCTCGATCAAGTTGTCCCCATAAAGGATGCTAGACGCCTCGTTGTTGACATGCTTAGACGCGCAGAGAATTTGTGGGTAGCAGGTGTAAGAATCCTCCAAGATGAGCAGGTTGTTGTAGACGCGATTGCGAAGTTCTGCCACAAACCTTAGCTACCACAATACTCTTTTTCAACTCGGATAACACGTACCAGGAGCGAGCCTCATGAACGGGAACACGGCATCGCGATCCGCCTGCTCCAGCGCCTGCGTGTAGTCCTTGCGTGTAGGGCGGTTTCCTTTGCCAACGCGCCGGGACGTGGACGTCACGTCGAGGCCACGATTCTCTGCGAAGTCGACGAGATCGGCGAAGCTGTATTTGCTGTAGTCGATCGCCATGGTCTCGTGGCGAGAGTAGAGTGGTGTGATGTGTTGATGACGACGAGCCAGGATAGGATCGATGTGACGGATAATGTCGATGCGCTGCGCCGGGGCGGTAGAAGTCGAGGTGGCAGCAAGAATAGGCACAGAATAGAGCCTGCAGTGCCTCCCTCTTGGCTCCTCTGAGTCGTGAAGAGGTACAAGGGATCGAGTGGGCGGGACAGTCAATGGCGGGTGTCGAAGGCAACGAGAAATAAAGGCGGCGGCTGGTCTAGCTCCTCAGACAATTCCGGCTGAGCCGGCTGAGCCGCCGTCGCTGCTGGCTCAGAACAATGAGGACGAGATGTCGTGCAGGAATTGCCACTGTCCGGGTGTCTAATGTCAAGTGTCGAGTGTCAAGTGTCAAGACTGAAGGTCATAGTGCTTAAGAAGTTGAAGCTGAGCTCAAGCCAACAATGCGGCTGTCTCCGCAGGCCCCTGCGCAAACCTTAATCTGTGCACGAGCCAACTTTCACAAGCCAAATGTCGCGATTTCCGTGTCCAGACGGACTGCATCAGGACTAGTTCTCATTTTCACCATCTGGTATCTACTTAGGTAGTCTTTTACTCTCCAGACTCCCAACACCATGCTCCATATCTGCCACAACATGCAACATCTATTTGCAAGAGCGGAGTGTCGCATGAATCCGCTTTGATCCAAATCGGAAGTTCGCTATCACTAGGTAGGTTTTACACATCAGGCGCTCCCGAACGCCGGCCCAATGCAGGCGTATCCCATAAGTACAGTCAGGTGAGTCATCTATCAAGCTGAAGGATGCACTCAATCGTCCTTTTCGTCATCGCGCTCCTCCTTAGGTGGCTTGGCGAGCTGTTGCTTCCAGAGGCCGTTTGCGGCGTCCTTATCAACATCGGAGAAAATGAGATCGTAAACATCGGAGTACCAGTCGACTGGCTTGCCCTCGATTCCTTCTTTGATGTTCTGTCACGGATGTCAGTACATGCCTTCAATATGTAGTTGTTGCAGGACCCACCTCAGGCAGTTCGAGCCAGTCGCTCGTGTTATCGCGTGGGAACACGATCATACGGGCACCGGCTCTCCTTGCGGCAACAGTCTTTTCTCTCAGTCCTCCGATGCGCAGCACCTTTCCAGTCACCGTCAGCTCACCAGTCATGGCGATCGTAGGATCTAATGGCTTGTCCAGTGCGAGCGAAAGTAGCGATGTAGCCATGGTGATGCCAGCACTTGGCCCGTCCTTCTGAACCGCGCCCTCGGGGCAATGCAAATGTATCCGTGCCTTCTCGAAGAACTTGTTGCCAGGGAATTGTTTCGCCATCAGACCCTTGGCGAATGAGTATGCGATCTGAGTGGACTCCTTCATGACAGCCTTCAAATTACCGGTCCGTTCAAGACCAGGTCTCGAGTTGTATGAGAGAGCGTTCTCCAGAATGGACTCAACGTAAAGCGCAGCGCCACCCATAGAGGTCCAAGCAAGGCCCATTGCGACACCGGGTGGTGTCGTATCGTACAGTCGATCGGAGGTAAACACAGGCGGCCCAACGTAGTCCTTCAGGTTGTCCTTGTCAATGGTGACATGCACTGACTCAGGCACCTTCAAGGCAATGCGCGGCTGCTCGGTTGTCTCCTTCTCAATGTTCTCGGGCGTGTCCTTAGGGTCGCTTTCGTCTTTCTCGGATTCCTTGGCAGCAGCTTTGCCTTCTTCGGTCAGAGCCTTTTCCTCACTGACAATGTCCTCGCCAAGATCCTCGATGATCTTCAGTGCAGACTTGCGGTACACCTTCTCAATCTGCTTCTTGAGATTTCGAACACCAGACTCACGGCAGTACTTGTTAATGAGCTCCATGATAGCCTCGTCAGAAAGGTTGATATCGACTTCTTTCAGACCACTCATCTCCTTGGCTTGAGGAGCGAGATATCGCTCGGCAATGGCCTTCTTCTCGTCAGAGACGTATCCAGACAGCTCGATCATCTCCATTCTGTCAAGCAGTGGTCTTGGAATAGTATCAGTCATGTTCGCTGTGCAGACGAAGAGCACCTTGGAAAGGTCGACAGGTACGTCCATGTAGTGGTCGAGGAAGGAGCTGTTCTGCTCAGGGTCGAGCAGCTCCAGTAGCGCGCTGGATGGGTCGCCTTGATGTCCACGTCCAATCTTGTCAACCTCGTCAATGAGGACAAGTGGGTTCTCCGTCTGACATTTCTTCAACGCCTGAATAATACGACCCGGGAGCGCGCCAACGTATGTCCTTCGGTGACCCTTGATTTCAGCAACATCCGTCAAGCCACCAACACTGAAGCGGTAGTATTGTCGGTTGAGTGCTCGCGCGATAGACTTTCCAATACTGGTCTTTCCCACACCGGGCGGACCGACCATACACAGAATTTTGCCCTCGACGGTGCCCCGCAGCTTGCCAACAGCGATAAACTCAAGGATTCGGTCCTTGACATCCTTCAAACCGTGATGGTCCTCGTCCAAGACCTTCCTGGCATGCTGAATGCCAAAGTTCTCAGCGCTTCGCTGTCCCCATGGGATCTGTGTGAGCCAGTCGAGGTAGTTTCGAGTGACATTGAACTCGCTGGCAGCAGGTTCAAGATGCATGAGCTTGCTGAGCTCCTCATCGAAGACCTTCTTGACAGGCTCCGGCATCGCCAGCTTGGAAGACTTCTCCTTGAACTTCTCGACCAGCTTGTCCTTACCATCGCTCTCGAGACCGAGTTCACGCTTAATGCCCTTCATCTGCTCCATGAGCCAGTACTCCCTTTGCCGCTTCTGTATCTTATTCTCGACGTCCTTAGAGATCTTGCTGCTGAGTTGAGCGTTCATGTGCTCCTTCTTGATGATCTCAAGAGCCTTGCTCAGGCGTTGTTCGATGTTCAAAGATACCAGCACAGCTTGCGCCTCCTCCATCTCGCCGCCCGAAACTGCTGCAGCGAAATCGGCGAGCTTGGCAGGCTCATCAGCGATGTTGGCTGCAGACTGTGACATTGCGAAGGCAGAGATGTGGTCTCGGAACAGGTGGTTAACACTGCCGATCTCCTTGCAAGTGTTCACAATCTCTGAAACAAGTGCGCGGATGGTGGGCGACTTCTTGTCGAAGGGTTCATCAACCATGTTGTCCACCTTGACCAAGCTGACATTCCATGTCTTCAAGAAGTCTGTAGGCTCCACCGACTTGGTGAGCTGTTGCTCTTTCTCCGCTGCCTGCTCTTCAAAGCTGGCTGTAACACCACCCTTCTTCTCTTCTGTCTCCGGCTTCTCGCCATGCTCTTCCGAGACAACATTTTCGATGGTCGCCTGCGCTGCCTTTGACTCCGGCTCGGTGGAAGCTCCCTTGTTTGGTGGGATAAGCTCGCTCAGCTTGATTCTTCGGTGCGGGTACAACACAGCTTGTAGGGCCTTCTCCTCGCCATGACCGGCTGGGAATGCGCCAGTCACTTGACAGAAGGTGCCCACGTCGTACACCTCGCTCGGGTCGTTGATGACATCCTGGCTGCTTTCTTGATCCTTCAGCAGGAATGCGCCGACGTAGCTCTGGCCCCTCTTCAGCAGCTCCTGTACAGCGGCGATGACTGTAGGATCTCTGATGGTGATAGCCTTGTAGAAGCCAGGGAAGAGAGGCTTTTGCGCAATGGGAATAGCCAAGACTTGAGGGTATACGTCTGGCATCTGGGGCTTCATCAGCTCCTTCCCTTGGCCCTTTCGTTTCCGCCCAGGTCCATCGCCACTGCCTCCAGGAGCAGCCCCGCCACTGCTTCCTTCTAATATGGAGGACAGGCTGCGAGGCTGGTCTGATCGAGCATCTTCTATCGGGGCGGGCTCCTTCTGCGGCTTGCTCTTGTCGTCGTCTTTTGCCTTCTCCTCCTCCGTCACTTCCGTCTTCCCTTCGTCCTTCCCATCTTTGCCATCATCTGAGGGTGGCTTCTCCTTCCTCCGCGCAGGCGACGATGAGAAGTCTCGTGATAGGGCGAGGGGCGATCGGAGATAAGAATGCGGCGTTCTTCGGTCAAGCAGCGATGGAGCAGGTCGCGCAGCCAGCTGGGACTGACACGCCCGACATGGCGCCCTCACAGTGGAATATGCACGTTGATGTGACTGTCGTAGGGCGGTGCGCCAGGCCTGGCTCCTCCCGTAGACCATGTCCGGCCTGCTCTCGTGACTCTATGCCTGTATCGCTTTCGCAGTCGCAACCTCGCGCAATGGTGGAGGGATGGGTGATTAAGATGGAAACGAAGGTAATGTACAAAGATGGAAGGGAGAAATGGGAGGAGATGGATTGAATGGAGGAGTGTGGTTCTATCTCCGTCGGCTTAGCAAAGCAGCACTGAGCACTGAGCATCGACCTCTCAGTTCATCTTCGCCTCCAAAGACCATGAGCCGAGTTCGGTGTCGTCACCACTCAGGCCATCAAAATAGAGTTTTCGGTATCGGACTTCTCTAACCCAGTACTTTCACACCACTTCCTCTCCCTACACAATACATCCATCAACATTCTGTAACGGAACACCCCGTCTCTTGCCGTCTTGACCTGTTCCGAGCCTCAGTATGAGATTGAAACTGCCGTACTCATCATCGGTGGCAGGACTTCCTTCTCCACGACATTGTCATACAGCCATGCCCCAACATCCTCCCTCGCAATGCCCCACCCCATGATCTCCTGGCCCTGGCGGACTGCTGCAGTACCCTTTCCAGGCCGGTCGCTGAGAACACTAGGTCGGACGATGAGGTATCCACCAGGCAATTGGCTTTCGGAGAGGATATCCTCCATCCGTCGCTTATCATCGTACACGCCCCGGAGCATCCAGCGGTACAGAGGCGTCAAAGCCAGCGGGTAATCGCGCGGTCCAGTATCTGATACTCCGTTTGCCGAGATGACTACCAGTGGCGGAGAGCTCGAAAGTTTGGATCCCTTCATGGCCTCTACGATGCTCTGCGTTGCATCACCGCATATGGTCGGATCCGTCATGGTCAACGGTTTGAACAGCGAGAGCTGAGGCTTTGGAACGCCGCCTATGTCCAGAAGACTCAGCGTCTGTCTCATAGTAGAACTGAGCTCACATGCCTATGCCGCTGATGACAGCATCCACGCCCTGCCCATTGATTTGGAGAACTTTTTCGACTACACTAGCATCTCGCACGTCGCCTTCGACCATCTTGAGCTGGCTTTCGACGGTACTCTGGGGAATACCGCGCGAAATAAGCTGAGTCTTGAGTTTTTCTGGATTGCGAACAAGCGCCATTGCTTGATGGCCATTTTCGAGCGTAAGTGCTAGACAAGCATTCACGCAACCACCGGTGGCGCCAAAGAAGGCTACACTGCGCGACGACATGATTGATCGGGCAAGGGACTATGGACTTCAACATGGCCAGGGCTGCTTCTATATCTCTACACTTGAGAAGGTAAAGACGCGATTGCATCTTCTCGCCGTCATTGACGCTTGTCCATCCTTCGAATGCGGCACAGTGCACGTAGGACCCCGAATGATTGGAGAGAAGGATTCCGCATCCCGCAAATCCCGACCGTGTGTCTTTACGCTGGAGCTACCTCCGGAGCTGCGAGCCCCTGAGCTAGGTATCGAACAAGGGCTGGTGACAGACCGTGTTCTCTCCAGTGTGGCCTCCTCAGCATACCAAGCGCGACGACATAAGCATAGAAGTGCTTCACATTGACGAGTGACATTTGGCCTAAGATCTCTCCCTCACTATCTACTGCATCTTCTGCGCCGCTATCGTGACGCCCAGCAACCTTAAAATGCGGCGTCTTGCGAGAAGCCGGCCACCAGCTTTGTCGTCTGCGTCTACACTTCATTGCCCTTTTGATAGACACGGCCCTATACCTTCCTCCATCTCCCGCTGAACGCACTCCTCGTAGATTTCGAAATCCCCCCATCACAGTACCAGATCCAGAGCAAGCATGATCAACAAGGCATTCATCACCTCCTTCTTGGTCAGATCTGTACGGCTTCATTCATCTCCGACCCGCTGTCGAAAACCTTCTTGCAGGATGTCCATCTGGTAGGGTAAGAATGAAGTCAAGATTTCTCCGTGAAAGGGGAACAACACCAATTCGTGCATCAATACAACCCTCAAACTCCGCATATGAGCAACACAACGGATTCATCGTTGATTGAGACGAGAATGCAGCGCAGATTCAAGACTTCCTCTCCGCTAGCTGGATAATACACAGTGTCACACGACTTAGGTACCAATGTTGAGAGGAAGGGAGCCCTGAAGCGCCTGAGGAGGAGGTAGAATGTGACGCGGTGTCTTCACAATAGTGAAAGCGGTAAACTAACCTTCATACGGCCGAGCCATACTTACGGCCGTAAATTCTAGGTGCTGCACATCTTGTCTACGCTCGGGTTCTGGATGTCCGGATATTCAAAGCTCGGAATCTCGAAACTCGAGATATGATAGTAGGGGCTGTTGAAGTGGCTGGAATGCGCTAAGCTTACGGCCGAACGCTGCGTGTGGGTAGATCGCAGCCCGATCATGGTTCTATACTGCGACCATCAGGCCGACAGCGATGCTTCGTGCGTTGCTGTCGACGCTGTACTTCTAATGTGTTTGGAGACGCGTAGCCAGCATCACTCAAGTAAGTATATTATGGAGAGCCGGCAATCTTGAGTTTGTGCTCTTCGACAACTATCCATTTCAGCAAGCACACAAACATCAACAGGTCAGATCGATCTCCATCTTTCATCACAACACTGTCAGGCACCAGAAGCCCCTCGTCGATATAGATCAATCAAGATACCCCTTGACCTCCCGCTATGGACGACAGCAACTTCAAGGTCATCATTGTTGGCGGAGGGCCAGTCGGACTGACAGCTGCTCATGCGCTGGAAAAGGCTGGGATCAATTTTCTACTGCTTGAACAACGATCGGACGCAGTCGTCGACACCGGTTCGAACTTGGTCTTGAGGCCCAATGGAATACAAGCAATGATGGAGTTGGGTCTCCAGGCCAGCCTAGATGCTGTTAGCACGCCTTTAACTCGTATCGATCGTCTGGACCATAATGCACATGACTTGGGCGGCCTTGAGTACTTTGAAATGATGAAGCAATAGTAAGTCCACACGGCAACAGCTTTACGCTATTTCCCAGGTTTAGCTGACCACTCTACACAGCGCAGGCATATACCCTCGCGTCGTCAGTCGCCACAACCTCACCAAAGTCCTCTACGACAATTTGAACGAAGACAGCAAAAGCAAGATCCTCACAAACAAAAGGCTCGATCGCATTGTCAGCGTACCGGACGGAGTTCAAGTGACATGCACAGATGGGACATCCTATTCAGGCACGACGCTCTTGGGAGCCGATGGAGCTCACAGCCGCGTGCGGCACGAAATGCGATCCCTAGCACTGGAACACAATTCAGCAGAGGTCAATGCCGAGAAACCCTATCTTACGACCTATCGAGCCCTCTGGATCCGGATACCCATCGACGACCGCATCACACCAGGCCTAACATGCGAAACACACGGCCGAGGAGCCACAACGCAGTTCTTCGCCGGCGAAGACTCCGCAGTCCTAGGCCTCTACGAGCGCCTCGAAACCCCCACCCGCGAGCGTCAGCGCTTCACACCGTCCGATCAAGAAGCCCTCGTAAAACGATGGGATTCCCTCCCCGTCATCCCCAGTGGATCCCTAACCCTAGGCGAAGCCTATCGCTCAAAAATCGAATCCGGCATGACAAGCCTCGAAGAAGGCGTAGTCTCCCACTGGAGCTGGGCAGGCCGCATCGCCCTCGCAGGCGACGCAGCCCACAAATTCACCCCTTCCACAGGGGAAGGCTGCAACACGGGAGTCGTCGACGTGCTCACTCTCATGGATGAAATGTACCATACCTTCTATGAAGCGAGAAGGACAACCGGGAATCCTCATGCTGTGCCCTCTCGCGGCGAAATTGCGAAGACGTTTCGACAGTATCAGGCGATTCGGATTGTGACTGCGCAGAGTGGGTGTGATCGCTCGGGGAGGGCGACGGCTGCTGCGTTGTGGGAAAGTAAGGTGAGTAAGTTTGTGGATTGTCATGTTATTTCTTATCCGACGGTGCAGAGGTTTTTGGCTGAGGAGGGGATGAGGAAGTTGGCGGTGCCGCAGAGGTTTGCGTTTTTGCATACTAGTGAGGGGGCTTTGAAGGAGACGTGCTAGTTGTTTTATTTGGTTTCTTCATTGGGGGGTGATAGAAGGGGATCGATGTCTTTTCGTGTTTGGTCAAGATATCCCAATTCTCTAATTCTCTCTCTCTCTCCCCCTCTCCCACTCCCACTCACTTATCATACCCATTCCTAACCGCCCACAACGGCCAAAAATTCCGCAAAATTCTCGACTTGATAACAAGACACGAGTTGCCACCCCCTGGCGGCGTCCCGGGCATAGTCACGAGATCCTGCATCTGAGGCAATATCTCCTCCTCCATCTGCTCAGCCGCCTCTGTCGGATCATTCAGTGTGACACTCCACTCGACACTTGAATCGCATCCCTTGAACGAGAACGAGATGCTCAAGGACTTGCAGGTACGACGAAAGTACCGGAGTGGCTCATTATTGATCTCGAGGAAATTGCGGATGTCGTTGGATGAGCCGATCCAAGCTGTATGGAAGTTGACCTTCTTGAGACGATTGGTTTGCTTCTGCTGTGCGGCGATGAAGTGTAAGGCCTTCCAGTCGTCCGAGACGTCGAAGTTGATGGTGTTGAGGTCGTACATCCATTTGTCACCGACTTCGTCTCGGATTTGCTTGCAGGTGTAAAGCAATGCGAAGGCGTTGTCGGCGGCGGAGTAGCGTCGTGCTGCTTTGATATTCTGCAGACCTTGAGACTGGTCCGGTGCGAACGTGACAGTACCGCTGTCGTCGCTCAAGGCGTACTCGTAGATGGTATTTCTCATCTCCGCCGGAAGGAGGTCGAGGAAGAGGCAGCGCTCATCGTCCTACGACTTGGTCAGTGCACTTCTTATAGATAGCAGACGGCGTGTTCCATACTCCGGCAGAGGCGTCCATATCGGGGCTTTCTGATGCCTCGATGTCTGTCATGTTCGGTACTCGAGGCATGTGACAGAGTTTGGTAGATTACGAAGATTTGTCGAGAGATGAAAATCGCGAGCGGACTGCGGCAGCACCCGAAAGTGGGGCTGCGAAGTGTTGAGTGAATGAAGTGCGCAAAAGGTAGATGCATGTGAAACTGATTGATTGTACATCTACATCACAGTGCGCAAATGCAGCATCAGGCCTTCGATACACCAAGCCAGAACTGAGCTAAGGCGAACCTCTCACGAACAGGTGCTCCATATGCAGAAACTTGTACGGTGCGCCACCTGTACGCTGCCCTTCAACATCCATCTCATGCGCCATGGCCGTTGCGGATCGCCCAGAGTGGCCAGAAGATCCGTAGTATCTTTGACTTGATCCGTTCAAATTCATGAACATTATCAGCGTAACTTCCAGCGCTAGCCAGGTGTTGTATTGCTTGGATCTGTAACAAGACCTCGTCCATCTGCGCGGCGGCCTTCTCAGGTCCTTCAGTAGCACTTCCCAATTTGTGCGAATGTCGTTTGAACCATACCCGACCACTGGTAACCACGAAAAGTCTCTGAAGAAAGTGATGAGCAGCGACTTGCAACTCTTTTGAAGAGCTCGAAGTGGCGTCTGTACGGCTCCAAGTGTGACGCAGAAGTCGGCGAGAAGTATGCCGAATTCCTTGCGAACGTGAACCTTTCGCAGTCGATCCGTGCTTCTCTGTATCCTCGCAATCGTGTGAAGCGCATTCGGTCTGTCCACCACGTTGAACATGATAGTGTTGAGGTCGTAGACCCAGTGATGTCCAACCTCACTTCTAATCTTTCTGCATGTCTGGAGCAGTGCAAATGCATTGTTCGGCGACGCTCTGTAGCCAGCTCTTGGTACCTCTATCGTAATTTCGCCGCTATCGTCGCTCAAGGCATATTCGTAGATTCGGTTTCTCATCTCAGCGGGCAGCTTTTCGAAGAAAAGGCAGCCGTCGCCGTCCTGTCTCAATATCACTAAGCTAGAATCGATGAGTGGGTCAGGGGAATACCTTGACAGAGGGTGCCATTGCTGAGTCCAACCACGGAAATGGGTGCGCGATGTGGTGATATTTGTGGTTGTTGAAGTTCGGAGGACGCGCCCTTAAGTAGCCGTTGCTGAAGCATGTGAGGCAAACACCACAAACGCCTCACAAACACCCAGCCCTTTCAATGGATAGTTATTGTTCAACAATGTTAGCCGCTGGGTGCTTCTCTGCTCCTGCGCTTCTCTCCGATTCTGACTCTGTCGCACCTCGCTGAGCGCGATTACAAGAGCATAGAGCGTATTCTAGCTAAGCAGAAGTCAAACAAACCTGCTTCCTATGGCACAATATCCGCTTCACTCGGGATGCATATTCACGCTGCTCCAATTCGCAACGAGATCGGCCGAGATCCCCCCAAGATTGGGCCATTGACCTTAGTGGATAGATAGCAGTCCAACTTGTGGCAGTCGATCAACCAGTCTGTGCGAGCTCGTCGTCTGCCGTCTCTAGCCCAAAGTTCTTTGCAGATACCTAAGGCTGTTTCAGGGCTGTTAGTAGAGCTCTGCAACTTCTGCGGCATGGCTCTCTGCCTCGAACAGAATCGACTGAGGTACCAAGAGCATCTTGTGAATTGTGCTCACTCGGGCTTGGTAATCAGTAGCCTCTGAGGAGTTGCCACAAGTCCAGCACGACCCGTTGAGAGTAGCAGATAGGTCCAGGATAGTCTCTTGATCTTACGGTGCTTTGGTCATCTTGCTGAAATATTCGGAACTTGGATAGCGCGCCAAATGCGAGTGATACAGTTGTCCGTTCCCCCGAGGAAACACAATGAAAGAAGCGAAGACTACACAGTAGAATGGAAGACTGTCTCTTGGAAGCCGTGGACGTCTCCGTGTTTCCCATATCGAATGCGCTGCGATCAAGAGCTCCTTCGTTGGCTTCTTTGTCTTCGTCAAGCAGGCGTATCGGTCCAGGCGAGTATGGTTTCAGCCAACAGTAGCAACATTCCGGGCGGCTTTGCTATTGACCAAAGTAGCATCAACGATGCGATGATGTTCGAGTGAAAGGAGATGCAGAAGAGAGGACGTCGGACAGTGGATCCCCTATTGCCCGACGACGGTAACGTGGGCGCCAAGAGCCACGGAGGCCAGTCCGCCCACCGCCCACCCACCGCCTGCGTGCGGCAATCTCTCCCATTTCGAGTTCCTTCTGCTCCAGAGCACAGCAAACTCAAGATGCGTCTCATCATTCGACAAAGGCACCGATCAAGTGCCCTGCCTAAGGGGCGTTTGGCGGTCGACCGTGCTCAAAGAGTCTGGCTCATCGGACAGCCATTGTGGTTTGGATCTGCCGAATTGGGATGAAATCTGCCTCTGTCGACGGCAGGTCTGAAGCCGCTTAAGAGCTACCCACACGATCCGTTTGCATCTGCAGCTGTGGAGAGTTGATTTGAAGATTGAGTTGCGATGGCTCCTGTGGTGCATATGTTGACAGCTCTTATGACGGACACTCGACTCGGCAGACGTTCGCCACTGGGCAAGCAGAGAGCAGGCTACCAATCAGTACAGAGTCGCCCTTTTTAGTATTCAGGTATGTATCAAACTTAACGTCTCGATTTCAACTGTTCTTTCTGTAGCCCACCGCTGCCTAGCAACTGCTCGACTGCATTTCCCGCGACCACAGGAGTCCACAAGATGGTTCAGAGCCAATGGGCAAACGAGAATGCATTCCCCCCCGAGCATCTCTGGTCGGCGTTTATCTCAAAAGCCAACGAAGTGCCCAATGAGCCGGCCGTGATCAAGATCTCATCAGACTCTGAAAGAGATGAAACGATTACTTACCAACAGCTCAGCAGTGCTGCTGAAAAGATGGCTCTCTGGTTACGTCAACGAGGAGTACAGCAAGGAGACTTCATTGGCATAGCTCTTCGCAACAGGATCGAGTTTCTGGTCATCATGTGGGCTGTGTGGAGGCTGAGGGCTGTTTTCGTTCCAATCAACCCTATCACGCTTGACGCGCTGGACGATTTGAAGCATATACTGGAGATCGCCAAGCCTGTTGCTATTGTCGTTCCGGATACAAGTGCGGCCACAAAGGTTTGCAGGTCAATGTCTGGGGATATTTCGACAGTATCAGATCAAGACACGGGAAAGTTCGGCATTCTCTTCTCGAAGAATCTTCGATACGAGCCACTGGGCGACTGGCCATCACTTCTTGACTCACTAGACTCCGAGCCGTTTGGAAACGACAGTCCAATCAACGAGGTTACATCGGAGAATGGCATCCCGGAAGACGAGGCTATTTTGATATTTACCAGCGGCTCTACTTCGTTGCCCAAAGGATGCTTACATGCGCACCGCAGCATTGCCTCGGGTTGTCGAGGCTTCGCCCAGCTTCGTCATATGGAGAAAGAAAAATCACGAATCGTCCAGCACCTTCCCCTGTTTCACGCCTTCGCCTTAGATAATGCGATTGCCATGCTTATCACAGGAGGAGCAATTGTGCTTCCAAGAAGCGATGCTTTCGAGGCTAGCTCTTCGATTCACGCAATCCGGCGGCTGGAATGTACGCACATGGCTGCAGTTCCGAGTATGATTCACGCAATGGCAGCGCATCCGGACTTGCCATCGGAAGGATTACGATCCTTGGAGTCAGTTGAGATAGGTGGAGCTTTGATTTCGCCCGGCCTTATCGCCACCTGCAAGGAGAAGCTGGGCGCACGCTTTGTCTCCTCTGGATACGGGATGAGCGAAACTGCTGGTGCTATAGGCCTCGACAATAATGACCTGAGCCACGAATTACCTCAAAATGCACTCGCGGTACCCGTTGGAAAGGCGACACCCGGCACAAAAGTCCGAATATGCAAGACTGGCACACAGGAAGTGGTCGATATAGGTGAAGAAGGTGAGCTTCACTTGAGCGGTACAAACATGTTCTTGCGCTATCTTGGTCCCAGTAGCGAGGCAATCTACGAAGATGCTAATGACAAATGGATCATGACCGGTGATCAAGCAGTAATGAGCAGTAATGGCAACATTACGATCAATGGACGATTCAAAGATATTCTCGTGGTCGGCGGCGAAAACATCTCACCTGCCAAGATCGAGACGTGCATTGATCAAATAGATGGTATTAGCAAAAGCCAAGTCGTGGGAAGCGAAGACGAGATTGCCGGGGAAGTACCGGTTGCAGTGATCCAGACAGGGCCCACTTCTGAAGCTCCAAGCGCGGCACAGATTCAGGAATATGTCACCAAATCACTCGGGTCCGCTTACGCTCCAAGCAGGGTATTGTCTCTCACAAGTGATCTGGAGCGAGGAGATTGGCCACTGACGGGCGCCAACAAGATGGATAAGAAGAAACTCAAGAAAGAGATGCAGCAGTATCTCTCAGCAGAACAGGCGAAGCGTGTCGAGAGAGAGGGCTCGCCAAAGGATGCTCTGGCCAGCTTGTGGAGTGAAGTGCTTGGGCGCGAGCCTGAAGACTTGTCAGACGACATGCCTCTGGAGTCCATGGTGGACAGTATCGGAACACTGAGGTTCACTGGGCTTCTTGGCCGCAGATACGGCGTCAAAGTCAACCCAGATGATCTCAAGCAGCACAATACCATCGCGAAGCAGCGGGAGTTGTTCGGCGACAAGACGGATGGTTCAAATCGATATATCAACATCTTGCCGAGTCCTTCAGAGCCAAGTGCTGAAGATGCGATGTTCCGAGGAGATTCTCAAAAGTTCGAGCGTTATCGCAATGCTGCGGCGTTCATACTGCAAGAAGCCGGACTCGAACTTGGCGATCTCCAATATTTCTGTCCGGCAAACGACTATGCCTCAGTCTTCTACCTCCGCAAAAATCGGCCCCAAAGTTGGAACTTGCATCAATGCTTCTCAACGCCTTTGCACTCGTCTTCATCCCTGAAGTCCGCTTTGAGGAACGTTTTAGAGAGGCACGCTATCTTGCGATCGATGGGCGTCAGGTTCTCAGACCGAGATGCTGCGTCTCTCGTGATGAAGCCTATCGAGAGCTGGTTCTCACTGGTCATACGGCACGTCGGCACACTCCAGAATCCGGACGCTCTGCGTGATCTTGCTCTCCATGGTGACAGTCTGGGGTGGGCCGGCCTGCCAGGGCCACTGTTCAAGATTGTCATTGCCGACATTCAATCAACTGGTGGAAGCGGTTTTGTCTGGACAGGACATCATGCTACGTACGATGCTCTCTCAGACGGCCTATTGAACCAGGATCTCAAAGAGCTTCTGGAGACTGGAAAGATTGCCACTCCGCCTCACCAAGACTACAAGCCATATGCAGATGCTCTGTACGAGTCGAATTCCATGCCCGAGAACCAGCAAGGTGTCGAGTATTTCTCTGATCGTCTCAAAGGTCTAGCTTCAAAACAAGCTGCCTTGTGGCCTCCACAACGAGCTCCCGAAATGTTCAAGAACCATTACGAAGGCTGGGAAGAATATGATACAAGCAACGAAAGCCAGCTCGACCTCCCAAACAAGGAACGTAGAAACCTGAACACTCCCGAAGCGAACGGCATCAAAGGCCCATTCATGGAAGTCGAAGTCCCAGAGCTCCCACAACTTACTTCTGAACACAAGATATCCGCCCCTGTTCTCGTGAAAGCGGGAATAGCCCTGTACAACATCAGCCGCACAAACCAGCCTCACGCCCTCATCACCAACATCGAGTCTGGCCGTACCTGGCCCGAAGCCGCTCGCATCGAACACGGCGGCGAAGAGAACCTCCCAGATATCCTCACAGTAGCCGGAGGCTGCGTGACCCTTGCACCAGAATGTATCTCCCTCCAGCAACCCTCCACAACCGTCGGCCAATTCCTCTCCTACCTCCAAACCCAACAATCCCTGAACGCAAAACACGCCCAAGCCCCGCTCTGGGCCATCTCCGACCGTCTCCGCTCTTTCAATCACGAGAAACGAGGAGCCGAAGACGCTCTCGTCATGGACAAACTCTGTCGAAGACAATATTTCAATTGGCCTCCTGGAGGTGGGTATACGAATAACAAGGGAGATTGTGAGGTTATGCAAAAGGTATATGTGGAGGCTTTTGCGGATGTTGGGGCTATGTGGACTGCTTCGAGGAAGGACGAGAGGACGTTGGCGGTGAATTTGAGTTATGATGATGCGCAGATGTATGCGAGGGAGGCCGAGGAGGCTGTGCATGGGGTTTGCAAGTTTGTGGAGGTGTTAGGAGACGTGGGAAACTGGGACAAGATGTTGCGAGATGTGTTGAATGGTGAATAAAGGGAGGGTGAGGATCTTTGACGTTCAAAGACTGCACGCGGTAGAAGTTGCGTGCACATGCGGGTATTCACATGCAGACGGAAGCCCGCAGGTAGACCGCTTGTTGAGCTTGCCAACGGCTCACGCATCTTTTTAGAAACTTCTAGTTCAGGTGAAGTCCGTCCAAACCACGTTTCTGCATTCTGAATATAAGACTCAACTCATACCAACCAACGTCGTACCATTCTCAGTGCGCTGCTCCTGACTATGACAATGGCCAGCAGCTCCGCACCTTCAGACCAGGTATCGTAGACAGAGACTCTGCAATGAAGGCATTCTAATCAAGGCACAGAACACGAACCACTGTGGCTTCCTCGACACCCTCCCCGCCGAAATGAGAAACCGTATCTACGAGTACGCCTTAACCGACGACAGCGGAGAAGTCACCATTCCCAATGCCGGCCATACCTCCATCGCCATGCAATCCACGTCAAACGCCCCAGCGAGCACTTTCGCCCTCATTCAAACCTGTCGACAGATCAATGACGAGTGCAGCAACTGGATCTACGACCTCAACACCATGAAGTTCGAGCTTCGCAACCGAACCACCGTCCTGCAGCACTTCGTTTCAAAGCAAGGGAAGACATCTCTGCTACGCAGCGTCAACATCAATCTCGATACTTCGAAGGCTCCTCGGATGTGATCAGGTTCCTGAAGAATACGCAGCAGCAACTACGTGCGTTCCGGAGAGTATGCAAGGTCGTGAAGATCTCTTGGACACTTGATGATGTCTCTAAGGAAGTGAAGGAGAATCCAGAGTATGAGGGTGATTCGGGTGACTGGATACTCAATTTGGAGGATCCGCAGAGTGTCGTGGCCCAGTTCGATGGGATTGCTCAGTCACGGTTGCAAGCTGTGCGTCCGTACATGTCGCCGATCTCGTGGCTCGCGCGCGTTGGAGACACGGCGAACGTCAAGGCTAGGGTTGTTCGTTGGTTCTGGCCGTTGTGGGCCACGCGTAATGGTTATTAGAGACGGCGGTGATGGAAATTCACTTTTAGATGCCTCCAGTTGCGCGAAGAAGGGCCTGGCATTGGGAAGATTTCAGAGATTCATGATGAATGGCTATCAAGGAGACCAAGGCCTACGACGAGTATGTTCTCATATCGGTGAGCTATCAATGGGTATCATCATTATGCATTACATCATGTGCCAAAATACTATAAGCAAAAGTGCTGTACCTGTTCTCCAGCATCCATAGTCAATCGTCATGGCCGATCCCGTGTATGCACTCGCAGATGCAGCGCTGCCAGCAGACCGCCCGCTCGTGGAGTCTGAACCTCCACCCGCCTGTACCGATGCACTCGATCCCATGGTTGTCGCACCAGAGACACCGGCCGCGGTGTTGCTGAATTGACCACTATATGTGGTAGCTGCGTTGGGACTTGGAACGCCCGACTGACCTGCAGCCGTATTGCTGCCTTGGCCAAGAGCGGTGGAGGCTGCATTCGCGGTACTGCCTGTACCTTGTGTCGAGGTCCCCGATCCAGAGGCCGCGGCATTCGAAATAGGACCCACAGCGTCTGTGCCAGAGGGACCGCCACGGGCCGGCGGTGTTGTAGTCGAGCCACCTGACAGTACTGCAGCTGCACTCGATGCGAGGCCACTGCCCGCAATGCGTCCTCCGCCGCCTGCTGCCGAAGCCGGCGCTGTTTGATGACCACTTTGGCCGCCCAGAAGAGATGCAATGATGCCTCCAGGATTCGCAAAGGTGTTTTGGGGATATCCAGTTGGTGCCACACCTCCTGTCGATACCGCACCTCCTGAAGAATCAACGCCAGTGTCTAGACCTGGTGCATTGCCTGGTGGATTACCACTTGACCCGTGAGACTGCGCGGGTGCATTACCACCAGATGGCCCCAGTGAATTAAATCCAGGGTTTCCAGGGGGAGTACTCTGTGGCGCGTTTCCTCTATCTGAAGACGGTTCTGGTCCCACCACAACACCTTGCGAAGACGCAGTAGGCTCATAATCTGGCAAAGCAGTCGCAGTCGCATCGCTAGTGGGGGGATATTGTGCGGGAGTCGCAGGAGTACTCTCAGCTTCAGCACTCGCTGTGGCCGTCGTCCATGCCGAGGGGCCGCCAGGCAAAGTATAACCATCCGCAGCACTCGCCTGCGTAAGGGCAATAGGAGGATCCCAGATGCCGTCAATCCACCAACTCGCATTTCTTCCCCAGAGGCTGCTTATCATATCTGCTCCGACAGTCGGGTTCGGTATCACATACGGCTTGTAGTTGTTGACAATCGTCAGACCCGTCGTGATACCTCTGGCATAGTCGACAATCGGATTCGCGCCAAAGTACGCATTCGCTCTCACGTCTTGGTAGCAGTTGTCCCCACCATTGGTGTCTTGGATCGTGAATGTGCCATTAGGCGATTCGCACTTCCAATTGAGGTCTGCGAGGTTGAAAGGATACCACCCGTACGCGGCTCGCGCGCCTTGAACGCTTGTGAGTTGTTCAGGGAGCAGGGTGATAATGGTGTGATCAACTGTCGGACCGCAGCCATCTCCTCGATGCAGGCCACTGAAGGAGAGGGCCACAGCAGGTGACGTGATAGTCAATGATCCAGTGACGAACGTGTTCGGACCAGTGCCGGTGGAAGTACCAGGAATTGTTGGAGGTGTTGTCATGATCTCACCGAAACGGGAACACCAGTCTGGGTTTGGTATGTCGGAAGTTCGGACTGGCCAGTACAGAAGACGGACTTGTGAGCCAAAGATACCGGATCCAGCATCCAGAAAACCGGCACAGGACGCAGTCGCGAAGGGAATAGTGGTATTGCCTGGCTCGGTAGCGCATGGCGGCTCCAGAGCAGAGCCGTTCAAGAACACGAGCGAAGCCGAGGTGTAGCTCGCGAAAGACGTCCACAGATTAGAGCAATCCGAGGGACCAATCGAGCATGGTGGTGGAGTCGTGAAAGGGCCAAGGTCTGATGTTGTGATGGTGAACCCGCCGTATGATATGGTTGCCGTAGATATATCGAGGAACTTCGCGGAGCCAATCACTCGCGGATAGCCATCACAAAGCGTTGTCAGTCTCGTCGCAGAGACAAATCCTGTGAAGTCCGTGTATGTGTAATATTCGCTAATGCCGCTGGAAGAGACCCATGTCGTTGGAAATTCATGCTGGGATCCATACTGCTCGGACGATTGCTTCCATGACCACAACGCTGCTTGGCAGCTACTGGCGTAGGCAGCTCCGCTGCCTGTTGCGAGAGGTGATGGCGAAATGGAGGACAGTGTAGGAGTTGGGCCTGTGGCTATGCTGGAATTGCTTAATACATCGTCATTCGCTAGACCTTTCGCAATGTATTCGCCCAATGATGCTGCCCTTGGTACCTCGGCGAGAAGTGATCCCCAGAAGAGTGCCAGCGATTGGGATGCACGCATTATTCGCGAATGTCCTCCAGCAGCCCGAACAGTCGAGATTTGCGCAAAGTGTCCATACAGGCTTCGTTGTTGAAGGACAGAAGACCAAGTGTGAAGGAGAAAGAATTGTGGAAAGAAAGTGTCATCGGCCCTACGCCAACCATCAGGCCTCCCGCGCCGGACTCGCAACCGGAACCCATCCAGACCGGACACGCGAAGGATCCAAAGTGCCAAATAGAGTTATAATGGCTAAACACTGCGTCATACCACCCATACGATTGCAACTTGCAGTCCTGATACGGATGACATCCTCCCAATACGTGTCGCTGACATCCCGCGACCGCTAAAATGAGCGACTGATGAGGCGTGAAGGAGCGGCTGGTTGCGTGTACATGGGAAGACAGATAGAGCCTCAAGGTATTCCGTCTGGCAACCATCTCCCAGGCAAAGTCTTCGCGCTCTCCATGACCCATTTCTCATCGACAAGCCTGAAGTTGCCGATCCAGATTGCGCTCCTTGTAACGCCCTCAGGAATACCAGAGTGCTCCCACGTACACATGGCTTTTGCAGTGCGAGCTTTAGGATGAACTTCTGCGGTGCCATCAAGCATGGTGGTGGTCCATGTTGGGTTCGCTGCTGCGGTCTGTTGGAATCGTTCGCACATTCCGCGGATTCCTAGGTCACGGAGATCCATGGTGTTTGAGACGGGCTGTTGATAGATGCCGTTCGAGTTGGCTTCGATCCTGAAGTCCGAGGCGACAGTGTCTCTCCAGATTGGAGCGTCTGGGTCGAAGTTTCGGGCATTCATCGCGTCAACATAATTTTGACATATTGCCAGCACCTGCTCTTTGGCAGTTGGTACGTCTATTGAGGACATGATGATAAGAGGGTGGTGAGTGAGATGGAGAGGGATGGAATCGTGGCGCTTTTGACTTCACGCCAAGCTTTCGGCATGAATCCGTTGCTGGCCGATTGCCGATTCTCTTTACTTTCTCCTCAAGAGCAGTCTACTACAAGATTGCGGAGTATCTGAATGCGATTGCTGTGGAGTACAGAGTTACGAAAAGACTGAGTTAGAAACGACAGTTGAAGTCACGTCGAGACATCTGAAAGACCGAGCTGCTTCGTGCACAGACAGAGCGTCCATGGAAGATGAAGATATCGAACGCCGAAGGCAGGCCTGTCGAGTTGAATCATCTCGCGGAAAGGAAGATGGTCAACGTGCAGACGGCAGAGCAAATTGCTCGAGTGAGAAAACGATGCCACTTGGCGTGTCATCTTTTCAACTCAGCCGATGAGTATAATGCTGTATAGTCAATACATTTTCGAAAGCCACGCCGCCCATCTCGTTTGGCAGCGAGCCAGAGCGGGAATCATAGCCAGCCCATCTATCCAGCGTCGTCCTCCCCTTCTCCGTACGCCATGCTTCGCTGTCTCATCAATCATCACCGCCGAGCGCCATTGACACCATTCATGCTCATGCCCTTGACTCTCTTCGTCAACCCATTGGTGACATCGACACTGCCTCGCTTGTCAGGTCTCGGTCCTCCTTGTGCATCCACGATAGCCAGGAGGTTTTGCCAGCCTATCCATAGAGAAGAAATGTTAGTCATACCCAAAGTGTGCCCTTACAAGATCTGGGCCAACAAATCGTTCGAAGATATAGATATACAATGTGCAGTATGACTACATCTGAAGGATCGTTTGGAGTGTTGCCCAACCTGGAGTATGCATGAGAGTCGCGCCTTGAGAGGCATCGTGATTGACGGCGACTTGACAGAGAAGCTTCAATTCGTCCTGCGAACCCAGAATTAGTGATGGTTTGATGATCGATAGGTATGTTGATAGACTTACAGGGCTCAAGACATCCAGGCTCTGAATGTAGCAAAGCAGATGGAAGTCGGAGACGGCAAGTACTCCTTGCTGCGTGTCGAGAGAAACTCGACTCGCGCCAGCCTTGAGCTGCTTCTGCAGATCCCTAACGTCAGGAAGCTCACCCAAGGGTTCCCGGTTTTCGATAGCAAACTCGTTCTTTACGAAGATAGGCTTTGATACTTCTTGATTTGGAAAGCCGTGCGTCAAGGTGATCAGAAGGTATTCGACTGGAAAAGACGGCTTTGCGTTCTCCTGGACGTTGGCGCCGTACTCGTTGATGCGGCGGTAGAAGACTTCCGGAATGTACTTCCTTTGCCCTAATTGGTTGGCCTCTTCCTCGTCTTGAACAAGCATGACGGTGGGCTCAGCAGAAGGCTCGATGATCTCCGCGCGCACCATCTCCACCGCGGCGTTGGAGGCCTGATACGCAGAGATGGCTATTTGGCCTTCAGAATCACCAGATATTACACAAGTCACGAAGTTACTCCCGAATTGCCCGGTTTCGCTCCACTTGGACGGTCGTGGGTACTTCGCCTGGTACTGAGATGCAAAGCAGATCTCGAGGGAGGCAAGGAAGTAAGAGTCGACATGGCGTTTGCACAGAGCTTGAGCAGGAAGCTCACCCTCTCCGGGCCCATCTGGTGGCATCAGGTCAGTGAAGATCACGCCAACACGCTGCATGCCACACTGAGCCGCAAGCTTGTCGATTTGAGCCTCGTTGGCCCATTCGCTCAAGGTGACTCCATCGGGCTCGTCGACCTGCGGCGCTTCATAGATAGCCTCGACCACTGCCTTCGTGCCGAGCGGGATCTGATCGTACTCCTCGTATCGTCCGTACAGGAAACCTATCCGCTGAGCACCGCCTCTTCGCCAGAAGTCTATGAATCGGTTGACAATATCAAACGACTGGAACTCCACGTGGTCGACCATGCGGTACTCTTGGGGTTGCAGGGATATGGCGGAAGGTTGGCACTTTGTGCAGATCTCGGCGGGGAAAGGCCGGTGCCCTGAAGGGCAGTTCGGGTTGACTCGGTAGTATGGTTCACTGAGCGGTGGCATGTACGAGCTGCCAGACTCGTACTTGTTCTTGCCTTGGTTGACTTTCCGCAAGTATGCATGGTATGACATGTGCTTGATCTTGTGTTCGTCCAGATACTCCTTATTATAGGGCTCGATCGGACTGCAATACTCACACATGCCCTTCGGCCCGTGTCTACACAGCTTCTCGTCCCGCTTCCGCACAATCTTGCCATCGAGCTGGTCTAACCGGTCATCAAGCGGCGACTGCTTGACTGTATCCCATGGATTCTTGATAAGACCAGGGCCTTTGTTGAATGTGACGGATGAGTTGACCTCTTCTGGTGCGACATCCTTCCCGCTCAGCTTGTTGGCAGGTGCACTGTGTCCGTTGGCTACTGGCTCGTCCTGTTTGAAGTCAACGAATACCTGTGTCCCGTGTCTAGCTCTAATTAGCTCTCGCTCTTTCTACTGGATCTCTAGTCCACCTACGTGAGTCCAAGGCGGCCGAAGTTGACACCCTTCAACGATTCTATCGTTCGGGAGTCGGCGCCATGAGGCTTAGGGGAGATGGTGATGGAGGATCGTATCACGTTCTTAGGCAGCTTCTCAACCACCTGGTCGAGGATAGAGGCGATTTCGGTAGTAGGCTCGACGGTCAGCCGGAACTGCCCATCGCGGGATTGGAACCGCAATATCATTCTCAGGCACGTGTCGTGGTGTGGGCGGAGGTTGGGGGTGGTGTTGGTAGAGGAAGCGGTGAGGGCGGAGGCGTTCGAGTGGAAGTCGGTGGCGGGTGAGTAGAGGCTATCGGTGATTTCGTAGTGTGGCCATCTAGATGCTTCTGTGGTGTGTGGAGGTGAATGTGTTCAGGCGGCAAAGGCTTATGAAAGCACATCGATGGTGAAGCGCGAATGGAAGCACATGTCGGCGTTGGACGTCTGAGGTCACCGATGACAAGCTCCAAACAAGGTTCAGAAGGCTCGTCCCGCTGCAGGGATCACAAAGCGCGACTCCAAGATCTGGATACGTGTGAAGTCGTGAATAATGAATGGAAATCACTTTCAACAACCACAACCATCTTCTCGCCGACATACACCACCGCATTAATCGCTTAGCCAATTTCGCAGCTACCACTATCACATTGACTCCGGCGACCATCCTCCCACAGGGGTTGCGGCTACATACCATCAACAGCGCTCTAAGCGCAACTCCCCTCAATAAAGATGGACAACACTACAAATTCCACCTTCAACGGCACAGGCACAAATGGAACAAACGGCACATTCGGCGGCGACTTCCAACCGCCTCAACCCGGCAACTTCTGGATCGGTCTCCTCTGGCCAATCCTCTACATAACAATCCTCGTCGGCTCCCTCTCCACCTTCTCCTCTCTCTACCGAAAACGCCAAATAGCAAAAGCCGCCCGTCTGGAAGCCTGGTTCCCACCTCATAAGCAACGCGATATTTACCTCAGTCTGCTGCATCTCGATCCGCAAGAAGCGAGCGAGGGAGGAGACTCAGAGAAGAAATTGAAGCAGGTGCCGGACAATGTGCTCAAAGCGGCTTTGCTGAAGAGGGCGGTAGAAGATATCCAGAGAATTGTGCAGCTGAGGACATCCAAGCCCGCCCTACAGACATTACTGCAGAGGGGAAGCGTGGGAGATGAATTGTGGCAGAGGTTTCTGAGGGCAGAGCAGGAGATGGAGGCGGAGGTAAAGGATGTTGTGAATGAGGTAAATCTAAAACCCTACCGACGTAGCGGTGAGAGGAGTATGAGCGGCTTGCTAATTACTAGTTCCAGGCCAACGCCTTCTCCCCTAACTGGGGCCAAATCATTTTCCAATCCGCCAACGAAATCAACCAAAACCGTCTTTTGAAAGAACGCATGGCCGAGCTTGAAGCTACAAAGCAATCCGAGAAGGAATGGTGGGAGAAGAAGCGCAGCGAGATCTCCTCAGGTTTCATGAAAGAGTTGGAGGACGAGCAGGCATCACAACAGACTCTCGAGCAGACACAGACGGCTGCGATTGCTGCTGCGGCGGCGGGGAAGAAGAGCACAGGAAGCAGTGATGAGGAAGTTGTGCTTGTGGAAGCGGGAGGGCCGGGGAGCGCACAGGGGAAGACTGGCGGCGGTGGTGGTGGGAAGAAGAAAGGGGCGAAGAAGTAGAGAGATAAGAGTGTACGAGTTTCAAGAAGGTATTTTGTGTACTATGCAAGCGATTAAGTTCTTCATGTGCATTGGACGGCGTTCAAGGCGGCGAGATAGGGTATGCATTGAAGCGTGCCTCGGTCGGCGGAGAGCATTCAAGAGACGACCTTGTACGTCTTCCAGAGGCTGATGGGCAATTATACGGCTACTTGCGTGACAGCTGTCACATCAGGACAAAGAACAAATCTTCCCGAAGCGGTCACAAGATGCCTTCCTGTCCCGTTCCGCGTGATACAAGATAAGGAGGAGGGACGAGGTCACATGGCCGCCGCGAAATCCGCGTTGCAGGCCAGGCAGTCCACGATTTCACCTCAAGAGCCTGTGCGAACATCGGAGGCTCCGTGGATATTCGCGTTACTCGATGGTGCCATCTCCAGCGCACAGTGTGAGTAGGTCTGTTACTCGACACTGCAGGTTGATGATGGCTTGTGCTCTCTGATGAAGTCGCTAGTCCCAGGCGATTTCGATGAACGGCTTGGTGCAGAGGCATTGCAGTTGCTGCAATTCAGTCAGTACGTGGGAGAGAGAGCCGACTTGTCTCGCGACACGAGCGAGCTCCTGTAGACATTTGTGCCAGACCTCCAATCGCTCCTGCTTCAGTGGACCGCGGCGTCCGGGAGCCATAGTCCGAGTGAGCTCGTTGACAATCAGCTAGCAGTCTCGACTAACAATGTCTGCTCGTCCACGAGGTGTCGCAAGAATAGAAAGGTCGTCTTCCTTCCCCTCTCAGCATGCGTGCCCATGGGGTAATAGAAATAGGTACCTTGGTCTAGCGAGGAGACCATTACTTGAGACCTTTCCTCCTTCACACGGTCCGCGTGACTTGTGCCGCACAAGCACATGGCGGTCGGGTCTTAAGCCGATGCCCATGGGGTAATAGAAAGAGGCGTGCATTGGCGCAGTACAGTCCCGGTCGATGTCTCAGTCCACGTCCATCATCAACGTGTCGGCGTGTCGACGTGTCCTTCGCAGTTCGTTGATACCTCATGCATTTCATCCTGTCAGTCGTCATTCCGTCGAGTTGAGCAATCCCCCTGAAATGCTTCTCATCATCATCATCGTGGCAATCGAGTATCGGATCTTGAGCGTCACATGCACTCGTGTAATCCGCGGAGAAGATGTTTGAAGGATAGTCCGGCGGCATTGTTGTTACTTGATTGTGCGAGGTCTTGGAAGTGTGGAGGCGAGATGTGATCGGCTTCCATCGGTATTGAAATCGGCTGAATAAGCTTTGCGCTCGGCTCGGGCTTCCCGTCAAAGTGGCCGTTCAAATTCCGTTCAAAGTTTTGCGACCTAATTTTCACTGCAGTCGTTCTCCAGTTCAGCGCTTCAGAGTCAGCGGTATTCGATACGCTCTTGTACGCTTCGCTGGACCTCCCGAAATCGCAGGTTGTAGGCACATCTCGTACGAGTATTATCAGACCAACCGAAAAGTCGCCGCCGTTCGTATCTGGCAGTTCTCGCTCCTGTCGGATTCGTCGTGGCATGTGACCTCTGTCAGACGTCGCAGCCTCCCAACGTCTCGGCATGCGATTACGTTTCTATTACCCCCAGCCTTCACCACAATCGTCGACTACACTCTTCACGTGGTACAGCTGCGACACGTTCCGCCCGCCTTTGGGTAATGTTTCCTGCGAGACGCCCTGGTCCGATCACCGTCCGACGTGAGGGAGCCGGTTCTCTTGACTCATCAGAATGCGGCTTGGACCTGCTTCTTGCTGCTTGCGGTTTGGCGAAGGCGTGCGAAGGAGGCACTCGCAAGTACATTGCCGTACATTGATGATGGCGCCGGACCGCCAAGGCCGTCTCGTGCTGCTGGCCGCAGATGGCGTGGACCGTGGTGACCTGCTGTCGTCAGTTCTCCGCATCCCCAGATGAAAGAGATTTCGTATCTTGCCGCTGGCTCGACACTGTCCACCCGGGCTGTTACGGCCAAGGGAAGCTGCTTCCTCGCGACAACGGAGGAGACGGAGCCCGACTAGGGGGACGCAAAGACTCATATATAATCACATGCTCTTCAAACTCAGGCGCGTGTCCTGCGGGTAACAACGTCAAAATAAAGAAGCTCGCTGCCGCCCTTATCTGCAGCCTCTCTTCTTTGTTCTTTTTGACTAACGCTTTCGCATAATACCTCATCGCTATCTGCCTTCCCAACCTCACCTCTAGCCTAGATCAGCCGACAGCCACTCAGCATCTACTGGCTTCACACCTGAGGCATACAAGCATGAGCATCAACGACTTGCCTCACGAGCTTCTTTCGGACATCCTCCTCGTTGCCGCCAAGGCCAACGAGAACGAAGGCGAGCGCTTTACCTACGGACTCACCCAGGCGCCCCTTCCCATTCAGAAGGCCAAGCTTACCAAATATGTCCGTGGACCGGTGACGGCCGAGTCACTTCGATGGGACGCCACTGCCTCCATCCGCCAGGTCTGCGCTCTATGGCACGAGTGGTCTTTGTCCTACAACCTCGAGCACGTCTTTGAACGTAGGTGGCGAGGATCGGAGAGGTGGGCCGAGTTGTCTCGTAGCCGACGAAAGTACAGCATCTACGAACTCATCGACAACCCATCCGGATATGCCGTCTACCGCGACCCTCACATCTCTCTCAAGGCTACGGACCAGATCTTCCGCGAGCTGCCTCATATGACGAGATATGTTCGACGGCTATGGTTCAACGGCTTCTACACGGCAGAGACTGACAAGTTGATCTTGTCGGTTGTGGCCGAATGTCACGAACTGCAGTTCTTGAGTGTGCCATGGACCGTCCTACGACGAAGCACAGCCGAGGACTGGATCGATTTGCTCAACGTCAACACCGGCGAGGGACACTCACTTCAGTCACTCGAGCTGCAAGCTGTCTGCCTGCCCAAGGACCAGGCTGAGGCTCTTGAAGAAGACTGTTCACCAAATGCGCTAGAAGACCCTCGTGTGGACTTTTCCGCCTTGAAGCGACTGAAGATCTTCGGCAACACACTCCACAAACCCATCTGCGACGCCGATCTCCAGCTCATCGCTCGGACTGCTACCAACCTAGAAGTGCTGGACATCACCAATCTCTCCACCATCTCCGTTGCTGGCATGCTCGCACTCGTCAAAGCTTCGCACAACACCATCCAAGTCCTTGAACATTCTCCACGCTCCGACGATGGCTTCTACCACCCGTACCCAGGCCACCTTCCAAGCAACGAACACATTTGTGATGTTCTCACCAGCCTGCCACGCATGCGCGATCTCTCCATCAGCGTCCCTTACATGTGCGCCGATCTCTTCGCCAACACGGACGTCCAATGGGAAGGCGAGTGTCAGGTCCGTACCACTGATCTCTGCGGCTGTACACCTTCCACTTCTGCCCACGACCGCGCGATGAAGCTCCGAAAGGTCTTCACCGCCGCTAGGAAACTCATCGCTCATCGCAACCGACTCGGTCACAAGCTCTCCATCGAGCTCTTCTTCGCGGGTTGCATCTTTGAGCCGGAGAAAAACCTTGTCCATGGCGATTTTGTTCTGGCAGAGATCAGGAGCAACGGCGTATGGCCTCGTGGGAAGCAGATCTCCACCAAGGGACCATATGGTACGACTGGTGTGTACGGGAAAGAAGACGATGGTGTCAACTGGGATGCTGTATGGGAGGAGGAATATTTGACTGCTGTTGAGAATGGATGGGTGCAACTTTGACGGGGTGGGCGGTATAGGAGGATCTTCAAACCATTTTGAAAATGCTGGAGAGACTCCGTGAAGTTTTCACATGACGACCGGAGAGCAATTTCCTACCTGCCACCTTCACCACCACGGAGCGATTTCTTCTATAAGCAAGCGATGGCGTTGGGACTTTGAGGAAATGATAGGATCGGTGGCCCGCATCGATCTTAAGCAATGGAAAAATCGACAGCCTGGTGTCCCGACTATGATGAACGACAACGACCAAAAGTACCTATTACCCTTGATGAAATCATGATATGGAGTATGGGAAAAGTCTTACTTAGCATTTCGGATAGTCTTAGTGTAGTTCGCAGTCAATTCAAGTGTACGATATAATAGGAATGGGTATCTCAGCATCAATGTATAATCTCCATCTACAGCATCATCATGCCCAACACTACAACAGCAATACTTCCCATAACTCCCGCCCCAAACCTCGCTGCATCGCCCGTCAACGGCCTGCCGCTCTCACTCGAGCTCGGCGTCGCACTCCCACCACTACTCGTCCCACTCCCAATCGTCCCATTCATCCCACCCCCAAACGTCGCCGTCGCATTCCTCGGCCCCGTCGCATTACTCCCCAGCGCCTCACACCCCGTAAAATTCCTCCCACCCAAAAACTCCCGCACCGTAATCGCCGAGTTCAAATGAATCATCCTCAAAATACTCCCTCCCAACGTCGCATTCGTCGCACAATAATTCACCGTGAAATTAAACGTACTAGCTTTCCCATCACATACACTCTCCACGGTCATGCCGTCGTAGGGCGCGTAGAGGCCTACATTACCCGCGGCGGGGACGGTGAGGGGGGCGAGGGAGTGATACTCCACGTACGGGCCTGGGGCAGGTGGTTTTGAATAGTAGTCGATCGTCTCCACGACGTGGGCTCCTTCCAGCTCATAAGTCCTCGCAGTGCCGGGGGTATTGTCTGTTCCGTTTAGGGGGAGGGGGGAGGTTGGGACTCCGGACCAGGTGAAATTGCTGAAGTTGCCGATGATGGAGAGGACTTGGGTGTAGGTATAGGGGATTGTGTAGAAGACGGTGTCTGTGCCGGATGTGTAGTTGCCTGTGCAGGTTGAGGGGACGGTTATGTTGGAGGGGATTTCTGTTGTTGTTGTGTTTTGGCTGAGGGAGAGGGTCGCCAGGACTGTCGTTAGGAGGAGAAGGGTGGTTTGGAGCATTGTGAAGCTTGCCAGAAGCTGGTGATGCTGTGGAAAGGAAGAGGATGGATGTTTGGGTGCAGACGGAGAATGTCAACTTTGACCTACCGCATAGAGGGGACTTTATGATGTCTGCTGTCCCTCTCTCGGCATACCGGCTACTACCAATTCTGAGTTTGTACGAGCCGTTGCGAGGACGCCTTTAGCACATCACAGTCGAGCAGCCCATTGAGATCGTCCTTTCTTTTGTTTCATATACCCTACTAGCTTTTGGAGCAAGTGAGCAGCCGTATGATGCGAGCGTATGGCGCAACGAGTTGATGGTGTCTTGGAAGCCAAATTGTCGAGGATGATGCGAAGTTCGAATTCAGGAGCAGGAGCATTCAGGTTTGGGGTTGTGGCGAAAGCACAGACTGGTTCCTCGGCTGCCGGCCCGAAGCGAGGACATTGCATCCTGTGAAGTCTCCGTGCAACTTCCGTTGCTATTCCATGAACCACCAAACAACATCCATCAAGCTCAACTCGAGTGAGTCCTACACGACTTCCTACGCCCAATGAGAGGTGATAAAGCTCACTACCGGTCTCTTGCAAGGCACCATGTCCTGAAGTATGGCCAGGCGCGACGATAGCAGCTTGGAAAATGGAAAACCTATGGAGGACGAGAACTTGGGGCAGGCACCTAACTACTACTTCTGGATGAGCTGAAGTCCCATGCTTGTTCATTGCGCTCGGTATGCTCCGGAGAACTCATATGAAAGAGAGGCAACGAGCTTTGTCATCTGCCCTTGGTCTGAGACACTTCTAGCTGGAACATCTTGACCACCTGCGAGGACGTTTGTGTTCGTGCTTTTCGACGAAAGGCAAAGTAGGAAATGCTTCTGAATTTGCTCATCTGGAAAACGCCAGTTTGTCTCAGGCTCCGCCCTTCGGCTTGTTCAAGATTCCACACGTCTTCCCGTAGTTAACGGCATTGCGGGGCTGCTCCGCTCTCTATGCTGTGGATAGTCAAGTTTGTTCCAGCATACGACTAATGGAGTACAAGCGTTTCAAGAATGACGAGCTCGTCCAATTCATCAACGACCGGGGTCTCATAGTAGACCGAACTCACAGAAGCCGCATGATCAAGGGGCTAAAGCATGCAGACAAGAACCCCGAGTTCCATCGTTTCCTTGACCTCCCGCCCGGTATGTGATCAGAAGCTGCAGCCTATGATGGCTGCCACTTTCTTGACTAACTGAAGCAGAGGTCCGTAACAACGTTTACGAGTGGCTTTTGATCTTTAGATCATCGTGGGAATGCCACCCGAACATCCTCCGCACCTCCAAGCAGGTGCATCGCGAGGCCAGCAGCATCCTCTACGGAGACAATCTGATCGATGTGCGAATACACCGGGATGGTGTGTACGTCCACGGCAAACTTTACGGTACTTACAAGCCCAGAAACAAGCGGTTTCCTTGCACAGCTATCCTTTGGCCTCCGTTCCTCCGCCGTGCACAATTTGTGCGCATTTCCGCATCGCCGGACGATCCACATTCCCTCCCCACACAATTCTGGCGTACACGGCAAAGCAGTATCGCCATGCGCAACGTCCTTCACAGTTTTACTCTGACGGTGGGAGAAAGGCACCAGCTTCGTCAGCTCCAGCTTGACCTTCGACTTCTCGGCTTAACTGATGAAGAGCTATCGGAGGTTCTGTATCCACTCAGAGCCATGCGTGTTGGAGACAAGAAGCTTCTGAAAGCATCTTTCGTTCCGGCAAAGCTCGATTTCCAGGACTTCAGGATGTCGGCGCCAAAGGCGAGCTCTGCTTCAGAGATTGCTATCATCCGAGAATGCTACGACCTGGCGTGCTCGTTCGATCTTAAGCTCTCGGACATCCAGAACGTGGAGAGATTCAAGGCACGATTATTTCCTGTCATTTGTGCGGCCAACGAAGCCATGAATGCGCACAAAGCCGGAAAGTGCATGTTGAGGGGAGAAGACATGATTGACCGCGCTATCTTGGGGGTCTGCGCCAGCGTGGAATCATGGAGAGAGGTCACTACCCACCCAGAAGTCGTGGACGATCTGCAGAAGCTGGCTGACCTCACTGTAGACTTGATGGCGGCTCGACGGGGCTTGTTGGTGGCATGGAAGTCTTCTGGGAAGTCGGACAATGAGGGAGGGTGTCATTTGTACGTTATCTGAGGGCTTAAAAGGCGATCTCATGTTTCGCAGCTGCCGGAGGAGCAAAGCGAGGACCCTTTCGGATCGCGTTCTCTAGAGAGCGATGATTGGTTCATAGTGAAGGATTCAACGAGCTGATCCGTGCGTCCAGGTGGCTGCATCCCTCGGTCTCGCAAATCCCATGCTCGTCTCAACCTCTCCCTTCATCCATCATCATGAACGAGTGTTTCGACATGCTGATCATGAAGCCAGCGATTGCGCATCTCAAGCATGACAGGGCTGGTACATCGAACGAGAGCCTATGCTCCCAAGACCAAGACCGGTTGCATGATCTGTCGGTACGTTTCACCACAATTAGTACCATGTAACCCAAGTCTAATGATTCTGAAAGGAGACGCCGTGTAAAATGTGGCGAGGAGCGTCCAACTTGCCATCGATGCGAACGCGCGGGAAGAAGTTGCATTTACAACGATTCTGACACGGATTCGAGCTCTGCGTCGACGCCAAGCAGCAAGAGCAGCACATCATCCACCAACAGGCCGTTGCTCCCGAAACATGCTCTTCCAAAGAAGGAAGTTTCCCAGATCAGAGATTTGCAGCCTTGTTCTTTAGGCACAGGGCTGACAGAGGCGGAGCGCCTAGCTGTCGGATTCTTCCTCGCACGAACGGCCCGAGATCTACATCACTCATTTCCATCCTCTTCTTGGATTTCTCTAAGCGTGCAACTCAGCTATCAGGAGCCCGCTCTTCGATATGCTATTACCGCGTTAGGCATGATGCACCAGGCCCGAAAGCCATACACACATACCTCTCTTGTGCCCGTCATCGATGGGACTCGACACAACCATGCTCGACAAGCATACTCTAGAGCACTCGTCTCCCTCGGTCAATACATCAGCAAATCTGAGAAGACATGCCGCACGACTTCAACCTCCGTCGCCCTGCTCAGCTGCCTGTTATTCTTCTGCTTCGAGCAGCTGCAGGGCGAGAGCGCAACAGCATGCTTGCACATGTCCAAAGGCTCCCGCATTGTCAAGGACCTTCAGTACGAGTCCACACAGTCTACTGCAGGAGGTCCGCTAGGCGAAGATACGTACTTGCTGTTTCTTGGCTTTGACGACCAGCACTTCTCGATCTTCAATGCACAAGCACAGCCTGAGCCAGCTGCTAAGGTCGGCATCCGATTAGAGCATATGCCATCATCTTTCTCATCTGTTAGCGAGGCAAATGGGTACCTGAAACTTTTGGAAGCCTTCCGGGCACGCGTCAGCGAGGCACTACTTGATGCGGCTGAAGAAGTCCTCAAGAACATCCATCCATATCCCAAGGATCCGGCAGTCGCTCTTTGCCTGCGTCATTGCCTCAGCAGATCGATAGACCTCACAGCACATGAAAACATTGCCCGAGATATTGAACGTGTGCTTGAAGGATATGAAGCATGGTACGAGTCCCTATCCCATTCAGAGTCAAATCTGCGCCACAGCCCACACGCTCTGGCTGTGATGGAGATGCAATATATCGCCGGAACACTTGCTTTGACGACGTGTAGAAGCATACGAGATGATGTATGGGACCATTGTGAGCCGGAGTTGAATCGGATCCTTGACTTAGCAGAGCAATGTCTCCTTACTTATCCGGCCGGTGTGCTTGAAAGCCTAGGAACCCGGAAAGCGACAAATTGTCTTGCAGCTGGCCCGACGCTGAGCGGTACCGGCTACGGGCTAGCGATCAGTACTGACTTGCTCGCGCATATTCATATGGCCGGTACGCAGTATCATGATGGCATCGTCGTTGCAGATGTTCGCTGACTCTTTCCAGGCGCGAAATCCCGAAACCCAGCCACTCGAGCACGAGCTGTAAGCTTGCTCCAGAGCGCCGATAAACGGGAATCTGTCCATCAAAGCAACGTTCTCTGTGGCTTTATCGGCCGAATAAACCGATATAGCGAGCATCGAAAGCCCTCGTCGGTATATCGATCGAACATGCTCATGGCTTACGAGATGTTCCCGCCTGGAGCATCGGAGCGGCCGTCGGATATTGTATTCTCGCAGGTACAACATCGACCGCGCTGTATCAATATGGTTGCTACACGGTATACGTATGAGGATGGCCTACCCTCTTCGATCGAGGTCATGGAGGATGTATTCGACATCATGAGGTCGATTGATTATGAGAAGAAGTCTTATCATGTACCGCTACCGGAATCGTGTCGAGCAGCATTCAAGGCCAACCCGCCCCAGGAAGCTTTTGCAAACAAGGGCACTACCGTGATAGATCCAACATCCATCTCCGAGGGGCCAACAACAGTAGACCCGATGCTCCTCTCAGCCGACCTCTTCCTTCAACCGATGGACGCAGAAGAAGAGCCTCCCTACCCCACCCGTGTCGATCTCGGCCGAAGCCTCGCGATAGGTCTGAAGAATCATTACTTCTCACCCTTCGCTCGAGGATCCTCCGCCTACCTGCTCCGACCTCTACAACAACAGCTGCAGCGTTCAACTTCAACTTCAACTTCGACTTCCTTTGAAGATGACCAGCGCACCGAAAAGTCATGCTCCTGCGACTCCCATCACGTACAAAGACCTCCTGAGATTTCTCAGAACCCCTTGGTGCAGGCGTCTGTGGGGAAGAGTATTAATTTCCTGCGCAAGACGGCGGCTTTGCCTTATGTGTCAGAGTTCGCGAGGAAGTCGAGTGAGCTACGAGGAAACTCACCTTCCTCCAACGTCGATATCTGGTCATGAGCCAACGGATCCTCGCAGAAGATTTTAGATCATGCTTGATATGACACAACGCCATGTATACTAGCTACTCGAAACTCAGTCCATCCCTTAATTTCCCCTAGGCCTTCGAGAACCTACCAGCATTTACCTCTGATCATGGCTCACTTCCGCCCTGAGCAAGCAGGACATTTCCCAGCGAGATAATGGGTCGGCTGAGGAGCGTGACAAGCAGTCGGCTCACGTGTGCCTTGAGCTCGTGCTCGAGCTGCGGCCATACACATTGTGTGCATGTACGGAAGCTGCTGATAGTGATTGCAATCGCGGTAGATGATGGCAGGGAGCCAGTGACACATGGTGTTGCTTGACGGTGGCAGGGACTGTGGTGTTGAGCGATTGTGATGCTGGCAGTGGATTTGCTGACTTGGTTAACTGACTCCTCGTTGGCTTTTCGCTGTTACTTTCGGGCGTTCGTGAGGAGATGCGCACCACTGACATTGAGCGGCAGACCTTTAAGGGGCTGGTATAGCAGGGCGTTGGCGATTGCCACATGCTTGTGAATGAGTGGAATGACTTCTTGTTGACATGTGCGGCGAGCTAGATTTTCCATAATGTTGCTTGGCCTGATGTCGATTTGGCTCTTCATAAGGCGACCATCGTGAACGTCGGTCGAAACACGTGAAGTGCTTTGACATATGCCCGTCAAGCATGTGTGCTCACGGTAGTCGCAGCTGACTATGGACAATTCGAGCGTCATCATAGTCTTACCGTCACCTGACAGTTGGCCGCGTTGTGTGGTCACATGCTTGTATTTTATCAATACTGTATCATGGCGTTCCTCAATCTATTCTTTATCATCAACTCAACCAATCTCATGAACGCTCGTCACAAAACGCTTCCAATCCCATCAAAACGCCAGTATCCCGTCACAACGTAACGCTATGCATCATAATTACCTTCCCAGAATCCCATGTTACGCCTTTTTAAGCCTCCTTTGCTTGGTGAACACTGCAATGACCAAACAAATCCCAGCGCATACGATACTTTGAACTGCCAAATCCTCAGCGGCGAATCTAAATCTCATCCACAGATGCTTAATAACTTACTGTTAACCTCGTGCAAGGCCCTCACATAAGCCGGCACTATCAATCTTCGTATCTGCTCGCTTGCATTCTGCACAAACGTAATGTCCGTAAGTGCTCTCCTCATAATCTGTTTCGTCGTCAGCATTACCGCCTTCACATCTTTCAAACATCATTCCGTCAACACTTACCTCAGCACCCCCATCAACCCCCTCAAGCGCCGCCTCCAATCCCGTCCTCAAACTCTCCTGATAAACCGCCGCGCCCGCCGACGCCCCCGCCACAGCGCCCAAATTAAAGAACAGATAAAGCCCACTCGCCACAATGGCCATATCCTGCTCGGGCACCCCAGCAGCCAACGCAACAAAAACCGAGCTGGAGACCATTCCTGATGCGATACCTCCAGGTAAAATCGCAAAACTCTCCAGCACAGTCGTATGCCCATACCAAGTAAACAAACATATACACATACACAGAATCGCGAAAAGCGGCGAAATAACCGTCATGGGTTTATACATTCCCGTCCTCTTGATAAAATATCCTGAGACAAGACCACCGATCGTATTTCCCAAAAACGCAGGAATCAAATACGCACCAGCCTGTGCAGTGTTCGCTTTATTCGTAACTTGGAAATAAAGCGGAACAATCGTCATGAGTGAGAACTGCAAAATCACTTGCAGCATAGCGATAATGTAATTCGTCATGACGGTATAATTGCCAAAAAATTTGAGGGGGAAGATCGGTTCGGGGACGAAGTTTGCGGAGATGACGAAGGCTATGAGGCTTATCGCGCCGACGACGCTTGTGATGATGATGGGTTGGGAGCGCCAATGGTACTTCTGGCCGCCGGTTTCGAGGATGAAGCACGCGGCGAAGATGGTGAGGCAGAGGAATATGGAGCCGAGGAAGTCAATTCGTTTGAGCTTTTGGAGTTGGGTCATGCCGGAACTGGTGCGTCGGGGGAGGTGGAGGCGCCAGTGGACGAGGACGATGGAGATGACGGTGGGAGGGACTTGGATGAGGAATGCCCATCGCCAGCCGAGAGTGTAGGTCAAGGCTCCTCCGATGACACCTCCGCAGGATCGGCCGCTGGTTTGGAGGATGTTGACGTAGGAGCGGATCGTGGCGACTTCGTGTAAGGGCACCATGTCAGTTATGATGATAGAAACCATGGAGGTCATGCCTGCGCTTCCGGCTCCCTGAATTGCTCGCATGGCGATGACTTCACTCATGGATCGTCCAAGGCCTGTGCCAGCTGTTCCAATGGCGAAGAGGATGTAGGACGTTTGGAGGCATGCTTTCCGGCCGTAGATATCGCTCAGCTTTCCGTATAGAGGCTGCGCGACACATTGTGCGAGAATGAAGGCAGAAAGAAGCCATGATCCAGAGTCAAGATCGTTGAAGTCTGAAGCGACTTTGCCGTATGTAGCAAGCACCAAGCTAGCGTCTACTTGAGCGACAAAGACGCCAAGAAGCATTACCGAGATCGTTCCATAGATACCAGCAACATTGCTTCTTTCCTGATTCGTTCTTTTCTTCGCAAGTTCCAGGTCAGCATCGTCGGGCGGTAGATCTCCTGCATCGCTTCGTCTCTGCGAACGATTGTTAGCTTAATCACATCATTGAAGGCACCTAGCAGGTCATACGCTTATAGTCCGGTATAGAGCAGGTTCGGGAGCGCCAGCTATGAGAGGGGTAACCTCGTCTGCCTCATCCACGATAGTGTTGTCGGATGAGTCTCCGTCTGCATCGTCTCGATTCCACTCTTCGGCTTCCTCTGAACGAGCCATGTCAGTTGAACAAAAACAGAAACCCTCACACAAAGGAACAGACAGTCATCTGCAAAGAAAAGTGAAAGAGAGGCGCGATGTCTCTTTTGAAGTAGTTAGGCGAATGGTAGGCGTCCGATTTACCGGGGTGAGATTGGGTAAGACGGCTCGGCAAGACAGGCATGGAGCCCGCTACATACAGACACCGCCGAAAGCGGCCAGATTGTTGTTGAGGGCCGCGGTGTAGGTTCCCATTGCATGTATTGCTCGTGATGCAGTGGAACTCGGTATCCCAGCGGCGTTGATAGCGGAGGAAAGCGAGATGTCAAGACATTGAAAGACAGCGCGGCCAAGCCCTTGTGTCACCGTGGGGCTTGATTGCGCGATTGGCTTTGCTTGCTTTCAGAGCTCACGCAGCTCTCTTGCACGCAGAACTTGCATCCTTCAGGACCCATGCTGCAGAAAGAATTGTTCAAATGCCTCTCTAGTGTCCCAATCAAGTCTGAATGTATGTAACGTCAATTCACAACCTCAGTAGCTTTTACGAAAGCAGAGACGACAGACCGACCGATCGCCGGGCCATCGCCTGCGAATGGTTAGAAGAATCTGTATGGTGGAACGTCAACAAGAGGTGCTGGGAAGACAAATGGGAGAGCCTGGTGCCTCGGTGATGAGGATGGAGTGTGCCAAGAGGAGCAATAATGTTCTGCATGAGTGCAAGCTCCCTTGTAAGATGTACCACACCACGGCAGGATGCGATGGATCGGCTATGCAGCGGATAAATACCTCAGCCGTTTTCGTCTCTTTTTCTGTCGATGTTGTATAGTGAATCGGAAGTGCGACCAGACGGCGAGGTCCATCCGGCAATACTGGAGAAGTAGAGCTCGCTGCCGCCTCATGTGAACCAGCTCCAGTGGCCAGAATAGCGTAACGTACGTTGGGCGCTGCCATCTTCTGGGAGTGGAATCTCGTCGTGGCCAGCCCAGCTCATGCTTCTGCCCCATGCGTTGACAGACTGAGGGCCTTCCTCGCTGATCAAGTGACCAAGCGGACAAGATGAGAAGCTGACCTTCGGCTGTTCTTCGTAAAACGCGTCAAATCTCGTCCGTAAGGCATCCTGGAGCGTGTGCACATGCCCGTTAGGGTGCAGCGACTTCCACGGCTCGCGGCAAGATTCCGCTTTGCAAGATTTCAGTACCATCAGCAGTGAGTCCAGTCGGCTGACGACTTCGCTGAAGGGTCGACCCGCGAGTTCATAATTTGTGGCCAGGTGTGCTTCTTTCCCCAGGAGATTAGCTACTTGGTGGGGATCTGCATCGAGAAGCACGGCAGGTCAGCAAAAATTCGAGATGCCAATTTCAGGTGATATTCCTTACCCTGCTGCAAATCATAGTACTCTTTTTCGCCTGTGCACCAGACCGTGTAGAGAAGATTGTATCCCTCACCGACAACGCGAAGAGCCTTGTACGTGTTGTTGCGGGCTGCAATACGAGGGCTCCCCGGTTGCAGCGTCTCGTTCCCAAGCTTGCCGTACCTGCCTTCCGGTATCGCACGTCCCCAGAACTCAACATTGACATGCTCTCCAGAAGACGGTGAGGCCAATTCTTGTTCCGATAGCGGTATAACACTGCCATCAAGATCCGGGCGGGCTGACCCGGCAAGCTTCAGGATGGTAGGGGTCAGATCGGTGTGAGACGTGACGACACCGGCTACATGGCCAGCTGGGATACCCGGACCTGTCAAAAAGTCAGAATTGACCGCAAGATTGGTAAACATGATCTCTACGAGCATGCGCTCGTTCGAAAGGGTCCGGCGCAACTCCCGGGGCTTTATAAGCTGCTTCGGGCGGGAAGGCCTAAGCCACCAGCTCCTTCAAAGCTCTTGAGCTTACCTCGAATAGCAAGCGGGATATGGATATCTTCCTCAAATGGACACTCCTTCCCCGGCGGGAGTCTGTGTTGCGATATATGGTATCCGTTGTCGGTGGTATAGAATATGTAAGTTTTGTCGAGAAGACCATTCCGGTGAAGTCGCATCACGAGCTGTTCTACCATTTCGTCAACAGCTTGAAGTGCCCGTAACCGGCCTCGTTGGAATTCGTCGTGATATTCGATCACCGTACCGTTCAGCTGTTCTAGGCCCCTGACCCAGCTCACACCAGACGGTTTATCCGGGTTGAAGTTCGCCGTACGGGGGATTTTGTAATCTTTGAACAGGTGAGCATGCCTCGCCGCGGACTTGGGAATATCCATGCTCCTGGCTTTTATGTCAACATCGGAGTGCGGGGCGATTGGAGCGACTCCGATGAAGAATGGTTCGTCATGCCTACACGCCTCGTCTAGAAATCCGTATGCTTTCTGTGCAACGACGTCAGGAGAGTATTGACCTACGAAGCAAGGCAAAAATTGTCAGCAGACGTCATGAGCAGCAATATACATTCAACAGGAGCAGTTGCCACGAGCTTCTCCACGGTCTGAAGACTCAAGAGCAGGCCGGGTGAGACCTGGACAGCGCAGAACATCCGTAAACCATTGAGATAGTCTTCTGGAATGCACTCGCGAGCGGAAGGACAGGCCATGCTCTCCAGGCGCCGCCCGGCTCTTTCAGAGATTTCCAATCGAGCGAAGGCTGTAGCCAGAGAAGTTGATACGAGTCCGTAATTGATGAATTGGCTTACCTGCGTAGCTGACAGGCTTCGCAAAGTTGCGACTCATCTTCGAGCCGTAGTAGCTGTACGTGTACGGATCCAGGAGGAAGTCCGACCCATTAAACCCGTTCACTGGTGGTGAGTTGAAGTTGTCGACAGAGTGGGAGTTGAAAAGCTTCCCGGTGTAGTACGTGTTGTAGCCCTGGCCTTGTAGCCAGACTGGGAGCCAGTTCTCATTATGGCCTTCTTGAACGAACTTTGGATAGCCTCCCTGCATTTAAATGTCAGTAGAGTGATCGGAGCTGGATCCCAGACGCTCGGTAGACTTACATATGGCGGAAACAAGTCAGTCACATTGGTATTGTGGGCGGCTTTTCCGGTCCAGATATTGACTCGACTTGGACAACAGATCGATACCGTGCAGTAATGGCGGTCGAATAGAGTCCCTTCCTGAAGGATGTGCTTCTGTAGAAGAGGCATGTAGTCGAGTGATTGCATATGCCAGTCTTGATCATCTGGAGAACACAGTGATTAGTGATTATCTCTCACACAGATATTAGGTGGCTCACCCGTCAAGACGACCACGATGTTCGGCTTTTTGCCATGGCTCGCCGCTGCTAAGCAGGCTAATAGCAAAAAGGCCGCAAGGGTTAAGCCCAGCATCCTTCTCTACGCGTCGAGAACTGGCAAGCCAAGCGGTCGTGGAGCCTAATGTCTTAATTGCGGCTGGTTGGTGGCGATGGGCGTATGGAGCTTCAACATCGAGACAATGAAACTTGAAGGAAGGCATTGGGATCGATTCATGCCGGCGTCGCGGCTTCCCAAGCACGTCATCCCGGTTCGTCGCATCCTCCTGCTCGGCAAGAGTCAGAGCTGTGTCTCACTCGCATCTCTTGCATGTTCATCATTCTCAGTAGCAATCGGGATCTCTGGAGACTGTGAGAGTCTTTTGTCGAGTATTTGGCGAAGGGAGAGGAAGTGAGGTCGCGCGTTGGCTCTAATTTCACTTGGCCTCGAGTTTCTCGGACAAGCACGGGCCAGTAATGCTTCCTCAGGCCACAAAGCACAAAACTTCTGACTTCACACTGGAATATGTGATCCATCCTCCCTGACATAACGAGCAATATCGAGATTCAACGCATTGGTCGAATCCTTCTCCCTGCAGGTTATGGGGACTCACATACTCCCAATGAGCGCTGGAGACCTCGCCTCCCGAGACTTGGGCTGAACATCAACAAGCAGGCCACATAGAAGTCTCAACTCAAGGAGAACGCCAGTCCGGGCTCCTTTTACTGAGTATGGTCCCCACAGCTGGAGCATGAGAACATCTCGAAACCCTCGCGCTGGCGTTGATATCTAGTTTGAGGTCTGCCATTGAGTTTGCAGACGGGCAGCGCTTCAGAGAGCTGGCGTACCTGGAAGGTTTCACCCTGCTTCGCGATCCACATGGTATACGGCATCCATGAGTGCCACTGTTGTGAATGCTGGAGATGCACCTACGACCCAAGTTCGGGAAGAGGGACTAAAGAGGAAGAGTGACCTTGAAAACTTGCCGCCGACGAAGAGACCTTCCACCACTCTGGTCATTGATCTCTCGGAATCTCCATAACCGCTCCTCAATGGTGCACACCTCCAGGTCTCGATCCGACTTAGGTATGCGGCCCAAAAGCAAGGTCCCGGGACGTGTCTACGCCAAGCGGCTCTCGAAAAGCCCGTGGGTGTTTGGGACGCTCCATCAAAGTCCTTCTGAAATTGATTCAGCGGCCCCTTGAATCCATCAACGGGACCACCTGCAGCCACATCCATCATCTAGACCACCTCCATCTTCACGCCTCATTCCTACAACACACTTTTCGTATATATTTACCGGCGCCACGACACCGCTTTCGCATGGTGCTACTCTTACTGGAAATGTCTCACTGCGTATGGAATGCGCTGAACACGTGTGGTGAAAGCTGACGTCGATCCGGCGTTGGTGAGCCGCGAGCCGCTAAACTCCCTAACGGTCATCTATCAACAGAACAGGCGTTGTAACGTCCTTCCAGCAGGATGCCCGGAGATGCGAATGCGGAATTGCGATTGAACAACAAAAGGGCCCGACGGTCGTCGTGGTGAAAGTGCGCTGTTCGCGAACTTCTGCGGTTCTTTCTTGTTACTTCGTTTGGTCTTCGTATCGCAAATACCCACTTTGGTCCTCCTGGTATGCGGTATCGATTGCAATTGATATATCGACCAAGGTGCTGACTGTGAACAGCTCAGGACATCCACTCTTTACCACAGCGACACCTTATCATCAAGTACACAGCGACTTGCCATCAACAGCTTTCCTTGAACATCGAAACGATGCGCTTCTCGACTTCCATAATCTTGGCCTTTGCTGCCACCGCGTTCGCCACACCAATCTACAGACCCGCTTCGCCCGTTCTGCCAGGACTGGAGCCTACCTCTGGTTCCAGCGTACACGACGAAATCATCAAGCGCTGCACGCCCCTCGACGACGATGACGAGCCAGCATCTTACCGTCGTTCCACCACAGTGGCACACCCATGCCCAGCTTGGAAGCGCTGGGCCTTCCCAAATACCTGCACGCCTTTGAACCCGATCATTCCTGGCCTACCAGCCCTTACTACCAGAAATGAGGCTGAAGAGCCAGCAAGCTATGAGAAGAGGGAGGCGAAAGTCTGCGCTGCCTGGAAACGATGGGCGTTTCCGGGTTCTTGCCAGCCTTTGCCTACAAAGCCTTGGATCCCCGTTTTGGAAAGCTCGAATGAGAAGAGGGATGCGAGAGTGTGTCCCGCTTGGAAGAGGTGGGCTTTCCCAAATGATTGTCAGCCTCTCAAGCCGGTCATTCCTGGATTACCAATCCTTACATCCCGATCCGAGACGGAGGCAGTCAAAGGAAAGAGGGTGTGTGCAGCTTGGAAGCGATGGGCGTTCCCGGGTAGCTGTATGGATCCTGAGCCTGTGATTCCCATTGTTGATGAGATTCAAAAGAGGGGCGAGGCGTGTCCGGCGTGGAAGGAGTAGAGTGGGGAGGGGTGAGGTTGGTATGATTCATGTCAGTCATTACCATCGCCTATTGTAAATAAGCTGAAATGTCGCAGAATGTCTTTGTCCAGCAAGTCACCTGATGTCCCCATCTGTTGAATGGATCTCAATTACTCTTAGGCACGGCGTTCTTATACACAGGCGACACCTCTACCTCTCGCGTCCACAACCTCCAAGACTTATCTTGAGTCGCTTCGGTCATCTTCTGACAGTCCTTGCAATGGCGTTCTGACATCCCTTCCAATGAATTCTGGCTGTTGGAGGCCGCTTGGAGCAATGTCGCATTCGTCTGAACTCCAGCGGAGACCAAGGTGTATACGGCTCGGTACACCGCTGTCGGGATGTCCTTTCCCCAAGTGGTGTAGCCATGCCTCTTCATCAAGACCACATTCTTGTCCAAACTCGCGCCGTCTGTTGATGTCGAGAAGGCCGAAGCCAGCGAAGCCCCCAGCATCTCGTTGTTGACCAGCATGTCTTGTTGGTAGCTATCATCGTTATACACATTCGCGATATTCCAGACAGGAACTTCTGATCCAAGGAAGCCACTCATGTGGTACATCGGCTTCAGCTTTGCGTCGCTGCAGACGTATGGCAGCACTGCTTCGGCGTGCGAGTGCACCACACACTGGATGTTGGTGTACTTCTTGAACAGCTCGCCGTGGATATAGCGCTCCGAGTATCCCTTCTTGGCACCTGGATCGACTGGATCGCTTCCATCGACGTAGTATTCTATCAGATCGCTTTCGCTCTCGACCAAGGCTGGCGGCATGTATCCGCACATAATGTAGACCTCTGGCTTCTCTGGGTGCCGCACGGATACATGTCCAAAGCCATCGACGGCTCCATGAAAATGGAGGATGTGGTTTGCTGTCACTAATTGACGAAGAACCTGACATTGTTAGACTGGAGCCACTCTGTAGAACTGCGTTGACGTACCTTCTGGAGCTCTTGAGAAACCATGATGAGATTAGATTCGGCCAGACTTGATTGTACGTAACCGTTACCTTGATGAACTGGATTGGACTCACCTTTGTTTTGTAGATCAGCGACTCAATCTTGACACACAACTTCGCGTTTGCGAGAATGTCCGTCATTTACTTCTCAATATGCACAGAGCGAGTGGCTCCGCTGCAGCCGTTCCTTCGGACTTTTGGACAAGCCGAATCGGGCGATTCTGCAAAGAGCAAGCTTTCCTCGCTCTATAGCCACGGTGACACGCCGACGGCTATGATCACGGCATTACAATCGCTCTGAACACTGCCAAGATATATTGCGATCCTTACACAGCTGCTGCACTGCAACACTTAAGTCTATTCCCTTCGCAACAACGAAGCAACACTCCTACTCAAGCTGTATCTCGTCAGTTCCCTCCCTCAGTATCTTCATTCTACACTGCAAGACTCAGTGACCGAATCACAATGCCTCAACTCGACAAGAAGATCAAAGTTGCCGTCATTGGCGGAGGAATGGGAGGTCTCTGCGTCGCCATCGGACTGCTGAAACACGATCATCTGGAAGTCAACATCTACGAAGCTGCACACAAGTTCTCGGAAATTGGCGCGGGCGTTGCTTTCGGACCTAATGCCCAAAGAGCTCTGCGACTGCTTGGTGAAGACACTGAGAAAGCGTACCTCCGACAAGTCACACACAACCAGTCGCATGATCAAAAGAATGTCTGGTTCGAGTACAGGTTCGGCATGGGTCCACGAGAAGGAGAGCTCTTTGCGGCTCCCAAGAACGAGACGGGGCAGAGCACTGTTCATCGGGCGAAGTTTCTGGACGAGTTTGTTCGCTTGGTGTCCAAGGAAGTCGCGCACTTTGGCAAGCGGCTCGAGCGCATCGACGAAGAGGGTGAGACTCTAAAGCTGCACTTCAAGGATGGAAGCACGGCTGAGGCAGACTGCGTGATCGGTGCCGATGGCGTTCACAGCGTGGTTCGCAGGCACATACTTGGAGACGACCATCCCAATCTCAATCCTGTCTTCACAGGTAGTGTAGCCTATCGAGGTAAAGTATGCCTGGCCTTGTCTCCCGATCTATAACTAACGCCACAAATCGCAGGCCTCGTCCCAATGAAAGACGCAGAGGCCGCAATGGGAGAGCATTTCGCAAAGAACTCAACGATTCTGGTCGGCCATGGAGGCTGCATCATGACCTATCCGATCGACTTTGGAGAAACGATGAACGTTGTCGCCATCAATAGCTCATACAAGACATGGGACGGCCCTTGGGTCCAGAAAGCCGAGTACAGCAAAATCGCAAAAGAGTTCTCTGCATGGGGAACGCAGACCCAGAAAGTACTCAAACTCCTCGACAATCCAGACACTGCTGCCTGGTCTATGTGGGATGATCCAAAAGCGCCGACTTTCTTCAAGGGTCGAGTTGTCATGTTAGGTGACGCAGCACACGCCTCCACGCCATTCCAAGGCCAAGGTGCCGGGCAAGCCATCGAAGACGCCTACGTGCTAAGCGGATTGTTTGCTTCCATCGACAAGCTGGAAAACATCCCATTCGCTTTTCAAGCGTACGACAAGATCCGACGCCCTAGAAGCCAACGAGTTTGTGAGACCAGCCGAGAGGCGGGAGAGCTATGCGCTCTTCGTCTTCCTGGAGTTGGAGACAATGCGGAGAAATTCGAAGAGAATATCAGTTGGCGGATGGATTGGATGTGGCATAGGGATATTGCGGGAGAGAGGGCTGAAGCATTGGGAATGTATCTTTCGTTGGTGGAGGATCAAGCAACATCGGCGTAGAACAGTCTACGTTCGAGTAGAATTAGTTGCTGAATACATTGCTGAGAGGTGCTTTGCGAACTTCGTAATTAAATTTCATCCTTGACTGTTCCATTATTGCAACGTTGTGATATGCTCTGATAACTGCAGCTGTTGAAGTCCAAACACGATCTCCAATCGATCTTGATCGCCTTCACCTCATCATTCGAAAATCGTTCCCCGCCATTGAGTGTTCTTCATGAGACCAAGATCAATGCACTTGAAGAACAAGCTCACGGAAACCCGCTAGAGAATAGCTTGACCATGACAAGCTTCAGGATCGAGCTAATGCACAAGGCGAGCCAGTCGGAGAAAAGACAACTGCCACAACATTGTGGAGTACTTGAGAGCTCATGCGAAGAGCGAGCCAGTCGGATCAAATCGTTTTCTCGCTACGTGCATTGTTCCTGGTGGCTTTGAGCCTCGTGGCCTTGGAAATCGGCTGATGCAAAGAGCGAGAGCAAGATTGATGTGATGTACGAGACGGGTTTTCGGAATTCTTGAAGACATTGACTTTGCTGACGAAACACGGAATGACGTATCTGCTAGCATTCGGCACATGATTGCACAGCGCGAGAGAAAGGTCGATGTGGTTGAGATTGGTTATGACCTTTTGTTATACATTGTGATTGCAAAAGCATATGTTATTGTCTGATTGATTGCCCAGCAGTCATATTTCAGACACACCTGAAGACGAACTTGATCGACCCAACAATTGAGACCGCTTTTCCACATTCCAACCGCAGACATGGCAACATTCTTCCGAGATTACAACGACAACAAAGTGTTGGTAGGAGCATCCATTGCTGTCCTCACAGCTATCTCAGCCGGCGCTGTCTGGCTCTACAACGACTACACAGCCTGGAAAGCATTCGGCACAGGCGGGACACCAGCAAATATCTCGGGCTACATGCGAATCACCAGGTTTCGGATCTTGCGAGCATTCTCAGGAGACGACTTGAAAGACGCCTCTCCTCTTTCCACAGAGGGCCCTTCATACCTGACTCCTGGCCTCCCACGCCGCGAGGGAGCTCCGCCTCCCGTAATCGCTCGGACGCTGCCGCAACGACAAGTCCCTGCGAAGACTCCGTTGGATCAGGCTACGTACGATCGTCTTCATGATCTGCCGAAGAAATACGCCGAGAAGCTCAACGATCTTCTGAGGCTAGACAAATCGATCACAGAAGGTCGTTCCACAGACGCCATCTATGCGAAGCCCACTTGTCGGCAAGGTGCAAAAGACCACATTCTGGGTGACGAGATTGCTCATGTTCATCCTGCGGAAAACTCGTTGCATGTATGGCTTACGCAGGCAGATGCGAAGAAAGTCATCTCGGCGGGCTGGGGAGAACGATTTCCGCTTGCTTCGCTGGGGATGGTAGATCCTGGATGGACGTTTGTGTATGCTCCGCGGACAATGGCGGAGGTTGATGTTGTTGAGGAGATTGTGAAGGCCGGCATTGGTCACTTGACGGGCAGACGGATCTGAGATTTGGGCTCAATATGACTAGCATTTCATCAGAGCTGTGGTGACGAAGAGTTGCCATATCTTCGATTGGATCCGCGGTTTCCACGTGAAGGCTTCTTCCGTAGACTGTACACATATTGTCAAATCTGAAGAGAATTCTCACTGCCGAATAGCTCAAGAGTCTGACCTCGACAAGAATGCCTTAGCCTTGGAAAGCTCGGCAAGAGCAAGATAAGACGAGATGCTTCGCGGCTTGCAGCGGCAAACGATGGAATGCTCCATCCAGAGATTCAGACGCCATTCGCGATTGACTCAGCGAATTTCCCCGTCTTTGTCACCGCCTCGCATTTGATCAAGTGCCGAGGGCGGGATCAGATTACCGAATATGCGCACAGCGACGACCGGTGGCGTTTCGCCGACTGAGGGCATGCCGACCGAGCCATTCCGTACGATGCTCGCTCTTAGGTGATTGACTGAAGTCACAAACCGAGAGGTTTGAGCTGAGAACTTTCATATGCGAACACGCGTCCGTATCAGATACCAGAAGTGCATCTCCAGATCCCAAACTCCCGCAAATCCCAAACATTTTCTCTCGACTAAAATGGCTACCTCTTCAGCAGAGCAAACCACAGTGTGGGATGCGTTTTACGACATTCTTCGCGCATACGATATGAGAACGATATTCGGCAATCCCGGATCAACAGAACAGCCAATGTTGAAGAACTTTCCTTCCGACTTCGAATATGTTTTCGGGCTGCAAGAAGCTTCGGTCGTTGGTATGGCTGGAGGGTACTCTCAAGCCACTCGCAGACCAGTACTGGTTAGCCTGCACACGTCGGCAGGCACTGGAAATGGCATGGTAGGTTGAGCCATCCATCAAACACATGAGGTACTGTTCCGAGCGACTGACCCAGTATGTGATGTGAAGGGAACGATCGCAACCGCATTCTTGACCAAGATCCCACTTGTCATTGTTGCTGGTCAACAGACTCGCGAAATGCTCATCAGTGAACCAATGCTCGCCAATCGAGACGCAACGCAGCTACCCAGACCATATATCAAATGGTCTTACGAGCCTGTACGAGCCGCGGACGTGCCAGCTGCGGTCATTCGAGGAATCTCAATCGCAATGCAACCACCGCAAGGTCCTGTATACATCTCTGTGCCTCTCGATGATTGGGACGCGGCCTACGATACCAGCCAGTTGAGCATTCGTTCCGTAAGCACTCGTTTCGGACCAGATCCCGTACAGCTCGAAGCGTTTGCGAAAAGCATCCGAGAATCGAAACGGTTGGCGTTGGTGCTTGGAGCCGAAGTTGATAAAGCACTAGCCTGGGAATCTGCTGTATCCTTAGCCGAGTTGCTTGATTGTCCGGTCTTTCAAGCGCCGCTTTGCGAGCGAGCCGTGTTTCCAGAAGATCATGAACTCTACCATGGCCCTTTGCCGACTGCTAGAGGCCCGCTAGCTCGTTACATGGAAGGTTTCGATCTCATCCTGGTCATTGGCGCAGAGGTGTTTCGTTATTATCCTTGGGTTGCCGGACCGGTGCTGCAGCCAGGATCGAAGCTTCTGCAGGTCACTAATGACCCCAATGATGCTGCGAAGGCACTTGTCGGTGACAGTCTGCTCTCAGATGCAGGTCTAGCTATAGACGGACTCATTCGTTTGATCAGACAATCGGGTGTTTTGAATTCATCGTCAAAGCACTACTCGCACACCGAGCATGTCCTGGATGCGTCCAAGCCTTCAGCAGGAACGAGATCCTTGATGACAGCTTTCGAAGCGTTCAAAACTGCCGCCGAGCTTCGACCTCACAACGCCATTCTAGTGCACGAGACACCCTCCAGCACCGCTGATCTCGTACAAGCATGGCCAAGTACCAAACCAGAGTCTTGTTTCACTTTCGCAAGTGGCGGGCTAGGATGGAATATGCCCGCTGCCGTAGGTGTGGCAATGGCGCAAAAGATTCTGGCTTCCGGACGACTCACTGTACTCGTGATCGGTGATGGCTCCTTCCAATATTCCCTCCAGTGCCTATACACAGCGGCACAGAACAACTTGAAGCTGATCTGCCTTGTTCCCATCAACGAAGAGTATGCGGTTCTCAAAGAATTTGCCGAGCTGGAAAAGACACCGAATGTGCCGCATTTGGATATTCCGGGATTGGATATATCGGCGAGTGCAAGGGCGTGGGGTTGCTCCGCGTACAAGGCACACAGTCAGGAGGAGTTGAAGCGATACTTTTCCAACGCACTCATGGCAGAAGGTCCGGTCGTTATTGAGTTCCCAGTCGATCGGACCCTTCGTCCTTTGGTAGCGGAGACTTTGTCGAGAGCCTGAACATATGCACTTTGTAGCCGATGTAGAAGCCTTGGTTGGCTGTTGACTAGGTGCCGGTGACTGACCCCTGCCATGTATAGATCTGTTCAAAAGTCGGCTCTCGGGTGTTGACGTCCAAATTGGTGCACTTGTACTCCGTCAGCAGAATCTGGCCCGTATCACCTCCAAGATGCCGAGCGCAGCTCAAATACACAGCGTTTTCATCTTCGTCGGAGTTGAAAACGACGTCAGACATTCGAGCGGCTTCCAGAACAGTGGGCAACTTGGTCTGCAAAAGAAGACTGGAGTTTGGCAGGAACCAACGACTCTGCTGCTCCTCCAGCGAAATGACCGCCTTTGCAAACTTCGCAAGATTCCCGCTGAAATTTGGTCCTTCCCATCGGTTGGATAAAGCCAACAATTCAGCGGCACGGTGACGAAGGCCAGATTCTCGGCACTTGCAAGCAATCATGAACAGGGCTGGGAGCACGCCGTGTCCAAAGACGCCAGCTGCTTGACTTTGGTAAGAGCTAGCCTCGTGAGGCTGACGGAGTAGTTGTTGCGATTCTGAGTGGTCCTCAATCTGATCAAGTCTGCCGATCAGGCTATAAGCCACGGGGGCATCCAGATGCTGCATTTGCAACAGCATTTCAGCCGCTTCAAGTGCGTTCGCAAAGTCCTCGTGGCATGAGTCCGTCCATTGCTCGTCTGTGCTCCGGCAGCCCAGCATGGTCATTTTGGCGCAGAAGAAGCGCACTTTGAGCCTGAGAATGTTTCTGGGGGGGTGGCTTGCAACCTGCCGTAGCTGTCGGATAGCTTTTCTGAACAGTGCAAATCCTCTCCGTATGCTTTGCAAACGTAGTTCCGTGGCGCTTGGCAACGGCAGTGGGACTGACTTGCTGAAGCTGTTGACCAGACAAAAGCGGCTGGCAGGTCTCTGGAGGATTGCAGATAGTAAGGAACGATTCACCATTTCCTCGGCTATTTGGGCCAGTTCCGTTTGAAGCTCTTGCACGGCGTTGATAAGCATCTCCAAGTTCTGACGAGCTTCTTCCAGCGTCGAGAATTCTAAGTACGGCTCCAAATCTGGGATTGTGGTATAAGGCGGTTGTTCGAAGGGCATCTGGATGATTCTACAGCCATCAGCTGTTCTTGACGTAGGCTCAGCCAGGCCGAGCTTCTCGTTCAAAATTCTGTTGCCAATGCGTGCATGCAGCATAGCGGCCAAGGAGTTGCCCCTCATGATCTCAAGGACTACAAAAAGTGCACAGCAGACGATCAGGGGCACCACATCTGCCTTCCGAATCACTTCCGCCATCTGCCTGATGGCGGTTGTGTACATCCTCATTGCCAACTTCGTGCTGTCAGGCTTGGCTGGGCGCGCCAAAGAAGTGTGGACCATCTCGTAGGTACCGCTCTCCAATGATCCTAATGCAGCCAAAGTATAGAATATTGCTGGCTCGTGGCCGCACTTCGCGATAGCCTGCTGCATCCACAGCGTTGGATATCCACGCTGCGCCCACTGCATAGTGCAGTGAAGGCGAAAATAGTCGATAGCGTGCCGCATTTCATCGTTGATCTCGAAGTTGTGCAGATATTCTCGAGGAGTAGCGGGAACTGTTGCCACCTGGAACGTTTGTACAGTGTTCTGCTGTGCGGCTGGCAGGAGATTGACCTCCCATGAGCTGTAACCCTCGCATTGGCGCCCAGATCGAATACATTGATGGCAAGAAGGTCGTTGTTTCCCGCAGCGGATCTTTCGTTTCCTGTCGCAATTAATCAACGCCATACGGCTACTTCTGCCCCACTAATTCACTTACCGGCATGTACGACAGTACAAATGGGCGGGTTTGCTCGTCGTCAGTCGCTCATCCATTTCTTTCGTCTCCTGTTGACGAATGGTCAGGGAACAACGACCCGGTAGTGCAATAGACGAGAGCAAATCTTGTGCCTCAGGCCGTCTGATTACTCCTCAATCAGTCATGCTCGTAAAGAAACCTTGAAACTCCAGAGGTTTGAGTATTATCTCCGGTCCGCGGCAGAGTGATGATGCGTGGCATTATTGGCAACCAGCGTATTCGGATGATTGCACAAAGCTGGTGATGATCAGAGCCAAGAAGCCCGACCGTACAATGTGTCACATGGTAGGTAGTGGTCAAGATGAGTGAATGTTGATGTACCCTATGTTGTGGCTCAATGGGAAGGAGAAGGTTAAGTGTGCCGAGGCGTCTGTGCTTGCCCCACAGTCCCCACTTCTTCCCCTGTGGATCTCGGATGAACTTTTAGGCTTGACCTTCACATGCGATAGGTGTACATGAATGAATGGCTCTCCAGTCACATGTAATGCCGTACATTCAGCATGCCGGAGATTATCGATGACAAGTCGGAACACTGCATACCGTTCATTCTTGAGCGATTGAAGGAGCATCAGGAGAAGTATGATGCTCAGCGCCTTCAACCACCACCCTTCTTCCTGGGGTTGAATGGAGTACAAGGTGCTGGCAAGACTACATTGGTAGGTATATGACCTTCGTAACATTGTAGCTGCAGTCGATCGGCATGGAGGAAGGCAATGAAGCAAGCCGCAAGAGCAACTAACAATCCCAGGTCGAAACCCTCCAACGAGCACTCTCCTCCCCTCCGCATAACCTCCCCACGCTAGTCCTCTCCATCGACGACCTCTATCTTCCACACGACGAACAACAGGCTCTGGCAGCCTCCCACCCGGACAACCCTCTCGTGCAACACCGCGGCGTCCCCTCCACCCATGACATCAAAACTGGCATATCCCTCTTCGAAGGCCTCGCAACCCGTCAAGCAGAGCTGAAGATCCCAAGTTATGACAAGAGCCAGTTCAACGGCGCGGGAGACAGGCGGCCTGAGAATGAGTGGGAAGTGGTGAACAAGATCGGCGAGAGGGTGGTGGAGGTCGTGGTTTTCGAGGGGTGGTGCGTTGGGTTCAGAGCACTCAGTGATAAGGAGGTGGAGAGGAAGTGGAGAGCTGCGAAAGAGGAGGCTGATAAAGGAGATGGAAAATACCAGGGAAGATTGGGCAAACTGAAGTTGGAGGATGTGTTGTTCATAAACGAGAGATTGAGGGAGTATGATGCTTTGACTGATCGGTTTGGGGCGTTTATGCATATGTAAGTGCAAAGATTGGCCGGGAGAGATGCTCAATGCTTACCCGTTGGTTCTTCAGTGACGCGGAAGATACGCTGTATGTCTATTATTGGCGAGAGCAACAAGAGGCTGCAATGAGAGCTTCAAAAGGCACTGGCATGACGCCGGAGCAGGTGATTAATTTTGTAAACGGCTGTGAGTTCAGAACTCGCACAAGGAGTGGCCACATACTGACTGATACCTCAGATTATCCCTGCTACGAGCTCTACACAGACGTGCTGCGCCACGGCATATTCCAAGAGAAAGGCAAGCAGCTACGGTTGGTCGTCGGCAAGGATAGGCGTGTCAAGCATGTACAAAAGATATGACGCTCGAGTGTATCAATATCTTCCTTCATACTTCAACGACCGGACTTTCGGCCACAGAGATTGGAACGTTCAATTGTCAAATTGAACGCCCTTGCGACCGTGCCACCATAGCAGGATGTCGTCACATGCGGCTCGCTCAACAGAAACCACTCTCTTAATGCGCGTTGCTTGGAGCTTGCCGGGCGCGCTCTCGATGGCATGGCTGACTTATGCAATCTCGAAACCGTAGGCGAACCATGATCATGTGTCTTTTTGGGCAACCTCGAGAGCAGAGCCACAGCCGGTATGAAAATGACCAGCAGGCTGGGGCATGCGTACCTGCGCGATCTCTGGATCATCACCAAAGAAGGGGTAATGAACACTGCGCTATTCGAACAGCACACGAGAGTGCGCGAGAGCAGGCAGAAGTAAGCCGATATCGAGCTCGCAACGATCGCCAGTCGAGGGCGGGTACGTGAACTTGCGATTGCCAGGAATGTTGGTCTTCTGGGGAGGGTCACGATAGCCCTTGCTGAAGCGGAAGTTGATACGAACACCGACACCGTTCTCGAAACGCACGAAGGTGATGTCTTCCCATCGCAAGGTCTCATCAACTTCGCGAGTCGGTGGGCCGGGCAAGGTTGAGACTGTCGAGCCTGTATGATATCCGGGGCGGACTGTGAAGGAGCTTGGTCAGAGTGCTGACATGTAGACCAGTGCCCACGCGACAAACTGCTGCTTCCAGTTCTCAACATCTCAAACGAGCTCGAGGGGCTTCTGGAAGTACAGCGACAGCTCCAGGTCCCGCAGGTTGTTCTTCTCGTAGCTCTTGGTTCCTAGGCCTTCGTCGATGGCGACAGCGTGGGAGTGCTCCAGGAGTAGGGTGTGCCTTCTGAATCCCTATCTAGAACGGACGTCGAGTGAGGTAGGCTCACCACTGCAATCACGCCCTTTAGTCCTCTCATGCTCTCACTTGGTTCAGGCTTGTCTCAGAACGCCGTCTGAGACGAGTCAAGCAGAGATGTTCAATGTAAGATGGAGAAGAATCACACCTCGCTCTGTAAAGCAAGCGCACTGGAGCGCGGAGGAAGGTAGACGCAGTGGGCACTCATGTTTGACACACAGGACCACACTCATCCAATCGCAACCGGCAGATGGTCTTCGACGGTTCCGCAGAGAGCGTCAGCAAGGTAGCATGCTCCGCAAAAGGTCGCATGACGAGATTGGGAAGAGAATGAGTGATGATAATGCCACTTTATGAAAGCGGAGCAAAGGCTTGTGAGAAGGGAAACGCTCTTTGCAAGAAGTAGAAAGCATCACGTACAAGGAAAAGGCAGAAAGCCAGTGCATACCCAGCGCAGGGCAAGAATATGCTTACAGTCTTCTTCCAGGCCAAGAAAGTCAACAGGAGCACCAGTGAGATCGGCAGGATGCAGTCACCGCGGGCGCGTAAGAGGAAGATAACAGCATCTCCGACCACATCAAATTGAACGCGGCATTTGCTTCAGTGTGGAGGCATGTTGCAGATGTCCTCGAGGCCGATAATTTGCTCAGCACGCCCTCAAGAAGTCTCTATGGCGTTGACTAGCAAATCCTGAAGGGCAGGGCTCGGGAGCAGATTACCTGCATGGCGCAACAATGCGGTTTCCCAATTCTTGAGATCTGAGGTGACTTTCTCAGATGTCGAAGTCGACGCCGAAGCAGATGTGCGGGTTGCGGTATTTGGAGTGCCGCTTGTCTCGGAAGATGGCAATGACCAGCACCGCGCTTCAACCCTGCCTTCAGGAATCAAGACTCTTCTCCTCTGCGAGCTCTCTGTCATTCAAAACCTCGTTCGAGAACGGGTCAGCTCCTGGAAGATCAAGTTCCGACTATCCAGCAACCCAAGGTTCCCGAAGCTATCGGCCCCGATATAGAAAACAGGATCAGCAAGGTCTTCATGCTGTATGTCAAGAGTGCAGATCCTTCGATTGATCCCGCCGTTTCAACTCATAGGCAGAAGACGCCGACTCTGTGATGATTCTCGACACCTTCGCGATCCTGATAAACCTCTGCGACACAAATGAAGAGTCTGTCGAGGAGTGTGTTGCGGAAGGCATCGCAAGTGATCACAAAGACGAAACTCTGTCAGACTCGGAGGCCGACGCCTAGGGTTGGCTACTTAACATGGAGGCCGACGTCGGGCTCTGGGACAGCAACCTGATCGCAATGGCTAGAGATTGAGCATCGCCACTCTTGTTGTCGGAGCGGCACTCATCAGAGCACGTCTGGACAGACTGAGTCGATCACGGCCAATCGTGCATATGCGTAGGACTTCTCCCAGATTGAACGGTCAGCAAAACATTCAGCAGCGCAGCCAAGAGATCTGTAGCAGTATATGTCCCATCTGATATTGTGAGAGTCCCATATTCCCTCACCACAGAGTTTCCCAAAGACCTGCCCCCATTATATCGGAGTTGGTGGGCACGGTTAGAGGTCTTCTATCAGTCTCGTACCCTTCTCTGACTGTCTGAGAAGCGCATCGCTCACGACATCCTCTGCGAATTGGCTGTAGCTCCTCCTCTTGAAGATGCTCAAGCCGACTCATGACCACTACTGGCCTGCTGCTTCACACCGTTGATCAGCCATGCTATGTGAGCATGTCGGGTGGTTCTCGGATGCTTGTTCTCAGGAGAGTGCATTCGTGTCGGTGGCGCAGCTAAAGCTTCATGCGGTTGAAGATGTGGTCTCGATGTCGACGGCGAACGGCGAGTGAGCAAGCGGATGCGGCGCAACTGCTGAGAAGACAAATTGCACGAGTCGAATCCGTTTCCTGAGGGCGTCTCTGCCACCTCGATGTGTGCAGTGAATTTTTAGTTGGTTGTAATGTGGCGTGCTGCATTGTGTCTTGTCTGTGCTTGGCTTGGCGTTGGCGCCGTTTGCGCGCCTTCCTTCTTTGCGGCTTTCATGTGAAAGTCGGCAAACTTTACACCGACCTCACCTCATGAGCTACCCACGTTTCCACCAAAACACAACCAATGGAAAGGGACACAATGGCACTGAAGGAGAAGGAATATGTCGTGAATGAGCACAACAAATGCCTACCCAATGAATCGACCTTGAATCGCCGCGAATGAAATCCAGCGAAACGACTGCAGAGCGGATCTCGGGACCAGCACACCAATATCCTACACACTTCATACTAGCATCATTCCTTTCGGAATTACGTCCGCGCAAAACTTACTCTTGAGAGGGACCTGTTCTGAATACGGTGGTCCAATGAATGCGATCCAAGGACAATACACCTTGCGACAAGCGCCAGGGACCCGTCGACGCACTCTTGCAGGACCGAGTTGTGTGACGATACGTCATCCAGAGGCCTCTATGAGCCTGGATGCTTTGCTCCACAAGAGTATTCGTCGAACCTCCGGGAGATGTTTACGACCGCTGAAGTTGGCTGCAGGAGCTTTCAGGCCCCACAGACGCAGTCCTCGACACACTCCAGCATCCATGGCATTCTTCAAGAGCGATCTACATCATTCCAAAGGCCTTTGCCATGTCCTGTTCGGAAGCCGTTTGATGTTCTTGGGTCTTTGAAGGTCTCTGTGAGAGGTTGGGCCGGATTTGGTCGGCGCCAAGACAAATTTTGGGATCCAGCTGAATCGACTTTCCACTCACACAACATCATACCATGAACTCTCAACAACATTCGAGCATCTATAAGCACTGTCGGCATGCCATGTGATGACCTGAAAGCGTGGGTCGCAAAAAGAGAGCTTCAGAAAGCCAAAAAGAGTCATTTGCCAACGCTTTTCGCGAAGTGATCTTACGACCTATTCAGAGTATTAACAACCATACTACCACATCAACAACGACGACGAGCACGTACCAGCATGGGACTCGAACCCACAACCTTCCGCTCGTGTTATCCTCGTCGAGGAGTAGGAGGCGGACGCTCTACCATTGAGCCAACCCTATGAAGTTGTTAGACTCTGGGTTGAAATTCGGTTGTGCCAAGACAACTTACGGCCACACGATTGGACATCGAGATCCATGGTGGCCAAAGCTCCCAGCTGATTATATACCCTGGCAGAGCACGTCCATGGAGCGGCCGGCCCGCATACAGCTCGCTAGGATTCATTGTGGGAGTAAAAGTTGCCTCCAGATGAGGAGGACCTCAATCGATGTATCCCGGCGTCTCTCGCGACCTCTTTCACCCCTTCCAAGCTCTTCGGACCTTCCCTTACAATCGCTACGGACCCGAGGCCTTTCCCCCACTGCTCGGGAGCATAACTGAACGCGACGCGATCGAGACACTTCCGGCCTTAGATTCACGATTCACCCTCCATCGTGCGAAGGCGATAAGCGCAGCTGTATCAGGCTGTGAACGGCGAATACGCAGCGAAATGGAAGGTCCGACGACAGATAGTACGCCATGTTCGGGCCGGATGAGATGAACAACAGAATCAGGACGGCGTGTCCACAGAACGCATAACGCAGCCATCCGATCGGGTCCAGGTCCTCGCAGATCCGTATAGAAGATCGAATATCATGGTGCAGGGTCAGAGGGCGGCTTGAAAAGATGAAGAATCAAGGTCTTCGACAACAGAGCGGTCGACGATGCTGCTCGGAAAAGGAGACGCGAAACTGTGTCAAATCGAAGGCTGGAGGATGATACTTTAAGCAAGACGCGCTTCTCCATCCATCGTCGAAAACTTTCGCTGGACAACATGGCTACTCTCATAACTCTTTGCGCGGTCTACAACAGCACAGCTCTAATTTGCCAGACTCTACAGCTCAATGACAACCTTCTTCGCGCTCACGCCGGCCTTGTTCTTATTGAAGCCCTCCTGAACATGCTCCAGGCCCTTTCCGACCACCAATGGCTCAGGTACAGCCTTCAATTTGCCTTGTTCCAGAGCTGGAGTAAGGTAGTCCGCCCACAGTGGGTGGTTGACCGGGTTGACAGCAAAGACACCCGCGAACTTTACATTAGCCGGGACGCCTGACTCCGGAGCCGGGAGAGTCGAAGCAATGATTCCACCTCCCAGCTTCTCTGTGATGGGGATCGCGTGCTTTCGCGAGTCGTCGGTCGAGATAGCATCATAGGTACCGATAAATTCTCCTCCAACTGTCTGCACCGCCTTAACAACATCTTCGACAACACTCGCATCGTTGTAGTCGAGCACTGCGCTTGCGCCAAGCTTCTCGACAAAGTCGTGGTTGCGCTTGCTGGCAGTAGCGACCACCTTTGCCCCTGAAGCGGTGGCCAGCTGGACAGCCAAGGCGCCGACAGATGAAGAGCCACCCCAGATTACAAGCGTCTTGCCATTGGGTGTTGGGGTCAGAGATGGGTAGGGCAGTCCGAAGAAGCCTTGCTCTTTGCTGCTGTAAAGACCGTGACCAGCAGTGTCGACTGCCAGTGGGAGCACAGATGCCTCCTTGTACGACAGGTTGCTAGGAATCTTGGCTGTGGTCGATGCTGGAGCACTGGTGTAGAGCTGGAAGGCGCCATTCTGTGGCTTCTGCGTGACCAGGGACATCACGTGTCTACAGTCCATCAGCTGGGCCATTGCTTTGCAGAGAGAGCAATACTCACGCGAAGACTCGATCGCCCTTCTTAAACTTGGTCACGTTCTTTCCGACGTCATGGACTTCACCTGCAACGTCTTCTCCGAGCACGTTGGGCCAGTTCTGGATGAACATTCCATAGTCTTGGATCTTCCAGTCGACGGGATTCACGGCGATGGCGTGGTTCTTGATAACGACCTCGTCGTCGCCTGGCACTGGCAGCTCAGCCTTGTCGACCTAGAATTTTTCGTTAGTAACGGCCATCACAATGCTCGAAAAGGTCACACCCACACGAAGTGTCTTTGATCCCTTGTCGATCCATGCAGCCTTGTTGCTGCCGCCTGGGAGGACGTCCTTCACTGTATCGACAACTTTCTGCATTTTGATTTCGGTGCTGTAAAGTCGTACTCTGTGGGTGTTAATTCTTGTTCCGTAATAGCAGCGAAGAGGTTCTTTATTGCCCTGGAGTGCCCCGCGTTGTGTCCGGAGTTACAGCAGGATTAGTAAATCTGTTCGGTTGAAAGCTCGGCGATGCGTGTGGCTTAGAAGAGATGTTATCCTCTGGCCCCGTTTCTCGAAAGGAAGGTGTTCCAGATATCAACGATGACGTGTGTTTAGCTCATGTCGCTGCAGTGGTGCAGGTACTACACTTTGCAGCCGACTAAGCGCTTCGATGCGAGCCTTCTTTTGAGTCTGGATCTGGTGGGAGCTTCGGTGACATTCGCTGTGGATCCCGGTTCGGGAATTGGTCAACGAACAGAATCGCAGCCTCGCTAGAAGGCTGCAGGTACGAATTCACCACACCCAGATTTAACCTCAGCTTCTAAGATGTTACAAAGCACAATGGGCTTCCTGAGCCATTATGCCTCACCATCGTATCTACTTTCTGACATACGAAACCCACAGTCAGGAGGAATGCTAGGGCTTGGCATGGTGTACAAATCATCGCAGTTCTAAGGCTACACTTGCTGGTATGAGAAGTTCCCGGATGAGAAATCGCGAAGTCTTGAGAATGCCTCGCTGATTGGGAGAGGCGCCAAAATTGCATTATCGCGACATATACACGACTTTCCATTGCAGGCTCAGGCGGAAGCAGTAATCCCACTTTGGAGTGCCTTCGAGATCAGCCACAGCAGAATGTGATCTCGCGATCTTCTCCACTGCCACCTAGTTAGCAAAAGGTCAACGACAAAAGGACTTACAACATACCCCAAAACGATGGTGTCCAGTTAAAAACGAAAGATCCCATGAAAGCACCAATGAAGATACAGATGATGATGTATCCTTTGTAATACATGGCCAGCAACATCATGATGTACGCCACTGCGAATTGTTCCCAATGCAGAACGGATCGAATCGTCTGCTCGAGCACATTCGGCCTGAAGCTGATCTTGTTGGGCGGCGCTGGACTCGAACGAACAAGCGGATTCTTGCCACTGGAGTCGCTATCACTGTGTGGTGGCTCGGTAGCGAATGGTGGCGGAAGGGCGCTGCAACGACTGCGTACGAGGTAGGTATCGTACTCCTTTGCAGCTCGACGAAGTCATTCCAAGACCATGACGAGCAGGATGACTCCGATACATGAGCCATCGAACATGCCCTTAGAGGTGATGCGCCAACTTCGAGCAAGAAAGCCTGCAACCAACTTAGTATCGGATCAATTTCGACTCCCCCTCCACGATACCTACAAGCATCGACGGTATACCAGTTCCAAAGCATCTCTCATCTTCAGCCATGCCAAGAACAGGGTTTCCGACACGACTCACCGAGATCTTGCAAGCGTCGCCGCCCATGCTCATCCCACCCATGTCCATACCAGTAGAACTGGCTGCTGTGCTGGAAGCGGTAGCCGGAATACCAGGTGAGCAGGCCCGCGCAAGGAGCTATGCTTGTCGACGATAGTCAAAGAGTGATGAAGCTTGGTGGTTGAGCAAATGTTGAAGCGCATATCGTAGCGCGTCGCTGTATCTTCATAGTCTGGTGAATCTTAGAAAACTCAAAGGTCTTCTATTTCCTCCACATCCTCATAGACTCGTTCTGGATGATGTTCTCTGAGCGACTCCGGCACGTTGAGCCTGTCCAAGGGAACTTGCCCACAACCCTGAGGACAGTCTGGCTGACCCGTATGCCTCACAATTTCAGGCTCATGGGCAAGCCAGTTGAGGTTTGTCTGATCTTGACAATAAGCGATGTATGCAAGGAAGCTTTTCTCTTCCCAAAGCCAGGAACTTTGTGCTGCACCCGGCAGGTCGTGCTCGCCTTTGGCGCAGATCCTCATATCGGCTACAGGGGAGAAGGTGTTGTCGCTGAGGTAGTCTGTATTTGGACGACTGTAGTAGTTCTCGGGCGTATTCTGGCATCCGAAGTGCCATCTGTCGTCCATGGGGCAAAGATGAATCAAAGGCAGCCAACGGTGGGAGTTTGACCAATGCTCGGCCAGATACTGGATGTCTCTATGGGAGATCAACGAACTCTGACTGTGTGATCTCACCAGTCTGCGGCGACGAGCACTGATCTGTCGTTGTTGTAACATCGCAATCTCTCCTGTGTCGTCCTGGCTGGTTTCTATGAGCTTGATAAAAGGCTCCAAAGGCTCTTTCACTGCAGTTCTGAGATCCACAGCCTGGCTCTCTATCTCGTGACTCCCCACCATGGTCCAAGGCCCCTCTTGCCACTCTGCGTCGCTCGGTTTCCAGATGATGGTCTCCGACTGCTTTGGCTGATCCTCTTTGTAGGCGCCAGGTGGCGTTTGCAGGCGGTAGAGTGGCAGAGATCGAGGACATCGGATCATCAAGCTCCAGTCAGAGACCTTTGAACCGAACATCAAGGATTGGATCTTCACACCGAATGCTTCGGGCCTCGTGGACCTCCCTACACCAAGAGCCTCCCAAGCGATCCTCTCTTGGATTCCATACTCGCAGAGATCAAGCCCGGCATCTGAAACCATCCCAACCCACTTTCTCATCGTTATCAATGCAGATTTAAGCCATGGACGGCTGTCTGGGCGTATCGCCCAATCCGGGCATATATTCATGCTGTCCATGAGCGGAGTGACCCAGTGTTCATCGTGGATGCCACGGCTGCCAGATGTGAGATAATCTTTACGCCCATCCCACATGCTTAGCCAGTCCTCGTCAGCTTCACGCCCGGTGCATGTAGGAATAGCTCCATTGCGCATGATTTCGATGCCGAATTGCTGCCACTGATGTGTTAAAGAAGGTGGAAAGTCTTTGTACGCAAGATTCCACAGGCGCAGAGCCACGTGATGGAGCACGCTTCGTCCAGCGGCATTTCTTAGGTCGACGAGCTTTTGAGGGCTGCAATCTAGACCAACAGAACGAAGCCAGTCCGTGGGAGTCATATCTGACTGCACACCGACTTGCATGGCAAGCTCAAATTGATGTTCCACGCTACTTGCAAAGACCTCTGGTAGTTGATCTCGCAAGACTGCATGGAGACATGCTGTGCTGGGACAGTGATTTAGCCATTTGTAATGAGGCTCGACGGATTCAAGGTCCGCTTCGAAACCCGGAGCTTCAGCGAAGATTCGATAAGCATCGATGGCATCGCTTGAATTGTTGGAATACGTGTACCAATCGAGTGCGTGATGCAATGTGGCGCTCTGATCTGGCCAAGTTGTCAGCCCAATGAGGTATCGGCATATGTCGAGCTGTCGACATTGAGCGGCAGTCTACGATGTATCAGTACCATAGCGATTAAAAGCGCATACCCGATGAGATGTCTTACTAACCTCTAGTAGCGTGTACCACCTGTCGCTGTAGTGTTCGTTCGGTTGGACTTCCAGTGGCGAAGCCTTACCGCTCTCAATCATCCTCTTTACTTCCTTCAGGTTGCCAATCGCACAATAGTGCCATATCAGAGAATCGTCGGCTGACACGTGGCAGGTTCGGAGATGCAATGTCCATTGGTACTGCGTCTGCTCGAGGGCGACATCCCAAACTTGACTGGAAATCCATTTCGGAAATCTCAAGGAAACTTTTCGCAGATGCTGTCGATTGCCTTTCTTGGCGGCACGAACTGCCTTATCACTCTGCGCCCGACGAGTGAAGAGACCATCGGAGCTACGTAGGTCGCTATGCGTGCGATGGTAAGAAGCTGCTTGTGTGAGATCCATTAGATGACTTCGAACGTCCTCATATCTTGAGCGGGACTGAGAAGCCATGTCTTCAAGAGCAGCAGTGTGCTCAGTCAACATTGACGAATGTTTGAGGTGCTGGACTCTCTGCTCTTCGGCAACGTAGAGCATGTAAGTTAATTCGAGTGCGCTCTTCGCACGTTCCAGGTCATCGAGTAACTCATGAAGCTCCGGATCTTTGAAGGCCATGAGCAGTCTTCCGCTTATTTTGTTGTCTCTCCCGATTCGTGCTTCCAATTTTCTCACCACTCTTTGTATGTTAGTTGTGCAGAGCCGGCACTGTACGATGCACCGATGCATGACATCTCCGGTGGCCTGGCCAAGCTGTCGGTGTCGTTCGAGCTGCTGCAGAGCCAGACTCATCGTCTCCAGGCTGAACGTCAGACTTGCAATCTTTTGTGGCGCACTCTTGATTAAGCCGCACATCTTCTTCAACTTCATGGCGCTCTCGCCCAGCTGAATTCCGAGCGATAGCAAGCCCGCTCCACCAGCGACCACTCCAAGGACTGCTTCTGCTCCTGACATCGTGCAAATTAGCCGTCACTGACTTGAATTGTCTTGGACATATCAAGAATCCAGAAGAGCATCGCTTCTTCAAGTTGGCTTTCCAACACTGCCACGAGCTGAGCTGTTGTGTAACCACGCCAGCGTGGTCGGCGCGAAGCCACGTCGAAAGGAATGTGACAACGCTCGTCGTCTCTTCTGTCTACGCATTGTAAGCGTGTCCAACATGACAGCAGCAGTAGGAAATTGCGCAGGAGCAGAAATGAACCTCATTCTCCGACCAGAGTCCGGTTTCTCAGCTGTCATCGCCGCGTCCAGCCATATTTGAGAGTAGGTCGCTGGCGAGAGGCCAGCAAAGCGCTCTACTTCCTTCTCTCGTACTGTTGGCAGGAATGGGCTTCATCAACAGCTTTCATGTGATGTTGAATCTCATTTTGGCTGGCAATGCCGGGGATATTTGCTTCTGTCGTGGGTCTGTTTTCACAATAAGAACGCAAAGAGGCAAGCCCCGCCCTCTTGAAGCTGTCTGGCAAGTGCCGCCTCGCGATACAGACTTTCATGTCAAGACAGACCGCCTGCCATGACTCAGCCATTGTATGCAGCCATTGTCGCCGGTGCACGCTCCATGAGTAAGTGATATCTTTTGCTTCTGTAAGACAGATGCTGGCCGTACTTCGCTCTTATCATCGCCTCTTGAGCGAACGCGGCATCAGCTGAGGTCTGAGGCTCTCCGCAGACAGGCATCCTGCCTATTCGGCAACTGGCGACATGGTGTCCTGCAGAATGCGGCCGCGGTTCTCCACCAGTTCCAGGTACGCAGGTCCATGTAGCGCCGAATGTGGCTGGCAGCTAGAGGTAGCCTTACGAGTAGCCGACCGCGATCAGTCGATGGAAGACGGGGGTGAATGTAGAACAGTGTTAAAGCTGTAGGCAACATTGGACATGAAGGTGAGTACATGTATGGAGATGGGAGTGACGTCGCCGGGGTGAGTGAGTGAGTGAATTGAATCGTGAAGAGAGTGATTGACGTGCAGTGGAGCACAGCAGAGGTCGATCATCTGCGATCCACAATGGAGCCGTGCTTGGCGTTTCTCCGCGCCGCTGCCTCTCTGTTCAGCCACGCCGACGAGACCCAATCGCCGGACCAACACTCATATTTTCGCCTTGCTGTGGTGCGCTGTTGCTTCTTCTGCTATCATCCTGCACGGTATGCGGTATTAGACGCGCGGCCGAGGGTGACTTTGTGGTTATCTGGTTGGATTCCAAACTGCCCGAGACTCGAGATTCCTTCCGCCATCGCAACAACCACTAACGCCCATTCACCACCACCAACAATACTCCACACTCCGCACTCTTCTTACAAATTCCACCCTTCAGCCGCTTGCTTCCGCCATCGCCTGTTCTGCAGTGCGGCAGACATACAGTTCGGCCTAGAGCAGCCCGTATCTGGCTTCTGTCGAGCCCGAGGGAATCTTGAACAACATCTCAGCCATTCACAGCCAAGCCCACACGGCGCCCGTCATCGATTGCATCCTCGCCACCACCCACCACTACTATCAAATCAACACTACCAACACCACCGCCGCTGGCACCATCTTTTTACTCACGACGTCGCAACAATTGTCCGCCATTATCTGGCACCGTGAACACACTTGACCCGTCTCAATTGCGGAGGATTCCCGACATCACAGGTCTCCCACCTCAGCGTCTCCGCATCTCCAGCCAGGATACCAGGATACCATGTCCGCCGAGTGACCGACTCTAAGCAGAACGCGACATCGTCCTTGGCGTACCCCGAGACTCAGCGTCCGCTGCGTGAACAGTCTACTCTGCGCCTGACCGCCGGAATCGCTACACACTCGCTGCGCTGACGACCATGTCGTCCACCACCACCGCCGCGGCAGGTCCCACCACCTCCGCTGCTTCCACCAACAACAATAACAACAACAATGGCCCCACCAGTTCGCCGCTGCTGTTCTTCGTCGCTCTGGGCTTCGGTGTCGTCTTCACCAACCTATGGTATGCTTGCTCTGCCCTAATGTCAACCCCGTCGGATTCCGCGACGTTTAGCCTGATAACCTGGTGTCCGTATGACACATGACGCTAACTCACATACCACCCACAGGATCATCGTCGGCGTAAAATACTGCTTCCGCTATAACCAGCGCAACCGCGCCGCGAGAGCCCTGAACGAGAATGGCGAACCCATTGACCTCGCTCAGATGCCGCACCCACGCCGCCGACGACGCGAGAAGAAGCTGATGTCTATGGAAGAGGTCAATGAGCGCTTCCCATTGATCAAGTACAAGGCATGGAGGTCGTCACGAGAAGCCCAAGGACTGCCCGCCGAAGGTGGTGTCGCATCATCGCAGAGTCGGCCGGGAAGCGTACGGGACGAGGAAGGCACCATCGAGGCATTCGGAAAGCAGTCATCAGATACCGCACGGCCGCCGACAGCGCTTAGTATGGCACAGCAAGACCACGCCAATGCCATTACAATGGCTCCCGCGCAGCCTGAAGCCACCGCCAGCACCGAGAAGGTACCGGAGAAGATCACAATCGAACAGATGGAGAACGCGCGGAGGAGTGCAGAACGCAACCAATCCGTGGCTACCGAGATGGACGAGGATGATGACGATCCCATAAGAACCGCTGCACCACCCGAGATGTTGGCTGCGCCGGGAGATACTTGCGCTATCTGTTTGGACAATCTAGACGACGACGATGATGTGAGAGGTCTCAGCTGCGGGCACGCTTTCCATGGTTCATGTGTCGACCCCTGGCTCACAAGTAGGAGAGCATGTTGTCCACTCTGCAAGGCCGACTACTACGTGCCAAAGCCTAGACCGGATGGCGAGGAGAACAATGCTGGTGACAGGCGAAGTCGAAGAGGTGGACCGCAACAACCTCCCGCTGCTTGGATGGGTGCGCGTGCTGGTGTGCCATTCCGCCCTCGAATGCTCTTTGCCTCCTCACGGCCTTTCTTCGTCAGTGACGGGACGCGTGGCGAGACACATCCTTCACCAACACAAACGGAACGGAGGCGGCGAGAGCAGGACGTCGATCATGATGCTGCTGCGCCCGAACAAAACAACGTCAACCGCACATGGAGGAATCGCATGCCTACTATGCCATCATCGCTCATGCCTCGCTTCGGCAGGCGAAGTAGACAGCAGACCGGCGAGCATGGCCCAGTGGAAGAGACCGGCGTCTCCGCCAGCGATCTCGAGGCAGGAACGCGACGTTGATTGCCGGCTTGATCATTCCTACTTTGAGACGCGGAATCGTTCTGCTGCGAACTCAATCCCCTTTCTTCATATCTCGATTAGCGACTTATACGACAACACGATCTTGACGAATTCCTGGAGCGGAAATTATACTGCAGGACAGCATCACGACAGCATCGCCATCAACATTCCGCTTGCCGGTCAGCAGACAGATGGACTATGGAGGCCCAGCGCGGAGGTAGGGTCATTGTGGACTGCACCGCATCCTGCACACTTGATTGCAGGGGCTGGGCTTGGAAGAGGAGAAGCTTTATGGGGCAGGTCACGTCATGTGCATCTGATCCTTGAAAGACGGACACGACAGGCAATGCAAAAGATGGCGAGACAATCTACAGATAGCTTGGCGCAGTGCAGTATGCGAGGACAGCGGGGCAGATGAAGGGCAAGTTGGCCGACACACTCGAATGCACATTCTTCATTTTGGAAGAGTTTTTTGCATACCATTTTTTGAGTATGGCGAGGCATGAGTGAGCGACGGCGCATGGATGGGTTTTTAGGCCTATTGGAGCGGCTCTCTTTGGAAGGAAAGGGTGTGCATAGTTTCGAGGTTCTCTCTTCGCATCGCAGCGTTGCGTGAGGAATAGAATGCAAGCGAGCTTGTTCTGTTCAGTCCGCCATTTGTTTGGCGTTTCTATCTTCTCTTCCATCTTCTATCACGATCTTTCCACGGGATGAAGCCTATTTTCGTCTACCGGCCCATGCTTGGGACGAGGTCGAAGGAGACGAGCGGATCTGGCTGACGCTGAATTAGAGGAAGAACAGCTGTTCTGGACTGGAGACGAAAATCAGTTTGTTGAATTGGATTCGTTGTATCTGGACTTTCTGAGAAGTGAAGGCCGATCCGACTGAGGGTATCTGGCGTGGGTTCCTCACTGGAGGATGTAGTGCCGACAAGAGTCTGTCTCCTCGCCTCTCTGCAAAGTCGACAAGTCTGGGATGGTGTGGCGGTGCGTGTGGATTCCGAGGAAAGAGGTTGCGCAGTGCTCGGTGATGTTGCTGATGGTGCTCCTTGGCCAGAGTGATGTTGGGAGCATCTGGGCCCATTGCGATCTTGCTATCATCGTCTCTTAAACGTTATGTCAAGTTTCTGGTCTCTTCCGACTCTTCTGCACATCGTCGACGCTTTTCGCGACCTTTCTGAATCATCTTTGCGACCTTGGATTCGAGCTCCGCGGCAGTCACACCTTCCAGGACATTGAAGTCCCAATCTGTTAGATGTCCTCCCTCGACGCGATGAAGGACCGATAGCGGCTGAGCCGAAAGCTCAGGCATGAAACCCCGGACCGCGTGTGGCTCTTCACTTGGTTTGAAAAGCCAGACTCTGTCGTCGGCAGCCGACTGGCTCAACAAGTTGCTGTAACTGTAGTGCATGGCAAGGGGAGACCGACTCAACATGCTCGGGCTTCGAAGATCTAAGTAGTCTTTGAACGCCCGGCGAAGGACGATGGAGGTGTCTTCGCTCTGGAGCTCGAGCAGTGGCGCGAGGTGCAAGCCATCTGCGATCAGAGGGTCAGTGGGGCTTTTGTCGTCGCCAATATCAATCTCAAATGTGATGTGGAGCTTTTTGAAGAACCTTGGGAAAAGCGCGGCGCGTTGGTGCGAGAGAATGTGTGCGAAAACTGCAATGACTCCGTCAGCAAGTCGCGCTATATACTACAGTGTACCGGACTCACCGATGTCGTATCTTGGGTCGCCGGGAGTGGGGAAAAGGCGACAGTCCCACTGCGACCAAAAGCGGTCCATTCTCCACTGGAAGCAGTCTGTGACCACCTGGCATTTGGAGACATGTTGAAGAAGGTCGAAAGCGCCGCTCATCATCCACTCTGGCAATCGAGCAAGATCGAACTCTTCCCGCGTCACTATCTGAGCGACTGTCCTCTTTGTGGCGGTGTCCAGGTATTCTGCTCTGATCTGCTTACTCAGGCAGAGCATGGACGGGTTTGGCGCATCGAGAAGAAGCATGTACGGCTCGTACCTCGGGCCATCGTCTCGCTCACTCAGGGGCATTGTGTGCTGAGGGTTTGCGGACAAGGTGTGCCCGTAGATCTCGTCGCGTAGCTCTCGAGGCAGGGTATTAAAGCCCCATTCGGCGTCGGCGCTGGTAGTTGCGGCGGTGGAGTCGTGGTTCGGCGTGTTCGCCATGGTGCTTTGTGCATTGGAGGCGCGAAGCTTGAGGAGTTGCTGGGTTGGAAAACTAAAGTGAAGGTGAAGGTGAAGACAGAGTTCGCGAGCCGCCGTTTTTCACGTGAAAGCCAGGTTGTCCGAGGAGCGAGCGGCTTGGCGTCTGTGCGCAGATCGCTTTTGTCAATCTTCGCGTCGCGTGTTCCAGTTGCGCATAACCTACGGCCGCCACCACCACCATGGCCGTCACCGCCATGGCGTCCACCACGCCCTCGCCCACCATAATATCCGCACCCGACAAGCCATGCTATCTGCTCGAGCTTCCGCGTGAGCTTCGAAACATCATCTACGGCTACCTTCATGGTGAGTGCACGGCGACCAAGTCACGCTCAGATGAGGATAAGATACCGTCAAAACACATCGTCTATCTTGCACGTGCGCCAAACCCTTCCATATTCTTGCTGTGTAAGCAGATCCACGATGAATATGCCGACGTCGCGTACGATGACTGTCTCGGCATGATCCTAGTCAGAAGCCTTGAAAGCGATTTGAGCGATGTGGACTTGAAATACGGCGTACCGAGCGACATCGTGAAGCGATTCAAGGCCTGCATGATCTGGGTCCCCCAGGATCTGCTGCTAGAAGGAACGCTCGAGAAGCGCGCCGTGTTCATGGGCGAAGTTATCCATGAGTCGGAGCAGCAAACGCTGGAACGCGCCTGGACGCCCTCCAAAGGTAGCACGAAAAGCCCTACGATTCGAGACAACTGGAGGCTGACCTCGCCTAGACATGGTTCAAAAGATCGCAAAGATCTTGGAGAAACTCACAAAGATCGTTGCCTCGGAATCCAAGCCTGAAGTCCACGTGGTGGTTGAGATTAACGACGAAGATAGTGACCTGGGCGACTTAATCGAGGACTTCCGGTTGATACAAGCGCAGACCTTCCTCGATGCAATGGGCGACCCCGGCATTCCTTTCGCTCGCGAAGGGACCTTACGCATCGGTTTTCGGATCATCTCTCCACTGTACTACAAGATCACCGCTCTGCCTGACGTGGGCGATGAGAGCGATGCAGAGAGCGGTATTGTGGAAGCTGAGCCGGAATCAATTGTGCACCCCGGATTTAACAAGCCCTATTGTTCGCGCGAATCGGAAGACGACACGATCTGGTTCCTCCACCCTGTCAGTGCCGAGCACGCTCAGGACTCAGACATTGGTGGGTTTGCGATCGAGTTCGGAGGGTCGTCAGAAGGTTTCGAAGAGTAAGCACGTTCTGTATAGGTGTAAATGGGCTCGGATGTGTGGTAGTGCGGAAAGCTTCGGTATCAGAGTCTTTGCAAGCGATCAGAGAAGTATGGCTCAAATGGGCTGCCAGTATGGACAAACGAAACTCTTCTGCCCGAAAGTGACGGGAAAGTAGATTACCATGACATTCTGTCAAGCTATGGCTATAAAGTATCTGTTCCAACGAGCAGCCGCCGACGGACTGCAAGAAGCTTCTCGACGGCAGCGAAACATATGCTGATGTCGAAGACCAGATTGAAGGCCTGGTTGCTAGCAATTGTGCTGACACATGATGAGCAAGCAGAGGTCGTTGTGGTCCCAGGCTCAAATAAAGCATATATTGCAAATTGTATTGCTCTATTCATCTCACCATCATTGTATCACAATAGAGTGCTCGTATACTACACACAGCCTTGGTACTTAGCTAAACCCTGACAACCCTGACAACCCCACAGGCTGCTCCAACAGCATCAACGGTCCGGCCACCACACTCTCTTCAGTCGGAGCACCAGGCTGGTCCGCAATCACACCAATAACGATCCCTCTCATCTGATCAAACTCATCCGGTATCGTGCTCTTCATCGTCGTCGTGTCAAACGGCACAGTAATGTTACTCAAGGCATGCATAAACACAGCATGATACTCTTTCCCACTGTCAAACACCGGCTGCGTATCCGGGAAAGTGAACTGAATCTCGTCCCCAGGTCTTCCCTTGGAAGCAGTGTTATTATAAGCCAAATTCGGCAGCTTCTGGTTCGGATATGGATAAGGAGGGTTATTCGCAGGACAAGATCCATTCACAACCCACTGATTCGTCAACTGCAGGATCTGGTTGGGGTAAGGATACATCGTATCGGCTGGTCCGGAGAACGGATTGACGTTCCAAACATCAATCAGCGCCCATGTGTTGTGTCGCGTCTCGACTTCGGCGATAGCGGTGAGAGCTCCTCGCGTTGGGGAAGTTTTTGCTTCGATGCTCAGGCCTGTGAGGAACGCCATACTTGAGACTTCGATGAGGACTTGGAGAGCAAGCCATTCTTCGGCTGAGTTGGCGAAGTTGTAGTCGTATCGGCAGGGCCCTGGCTTGATGGAGTTGTCGCTTATTTGACTGTAGAAGATTTCCAGGTGACCAGCTTCGTTGTCTCGGATCTCCTGGATGCGATCGTATGTCGTGTTTGGAAAGCCGAGAGATGTGAACGAGGTGGTGTTGAATGCTTCCACACCCTGCTGGTAGAAGCTGTAAATCACCCACTCAGCCGCGAGGAGATTCTGGAACAGGAGGTCATCTGGCGCTGCAGTACCGTTGAGTGTTGGCAATGTGGCGCCTGTTACATTTCCAGGGAAAGGAGGTGCTTTGCTGCTCTGGTTGTTGTAGGGATCATACTGCCCAGCGACTGGTAAGGGAGATGGAGCTGAAGCAAGCTGCCCAGTTGGAGCAGCATTTATGAGAGACGATGTTGCGAGCGCTAGGAGCGCGGTGTTCCGAAATTCGAACATGGTCGATGAGGCGGCTTGGATGGTAGTTGATGATCGGGTGCTTGTGCGTCTCCTTCAACTGAGGTCGCGCAAGAAGCCTCTTTATAGGATATGCCATCTTTGTCATTGGCGCTGATGTCGCTCTCTTCGTCGTTTAGAGTATGACATAGCCTGCAAGACCTGAAGTGTCCGCGGTCAATTGCGCCACAGTTGACGAAGGATCGAAAAAGACCAGGTCCTCGCGTGGCAACGGCGCCGGCTTAAACATTGCTTCGCCTACTTGCTTCGACCAGATAGATTGTGGCGAGTCGGTAGTGATATGCACATGTGCTCAGCCTTACGCTGCTGAGAGGATCGGGACCCTGAGGGCAGGCGCATGGGATGCCAAGAACGGAATGGTCTGGTAGCCACGGACCACTCAGGCGTTCCCTTTGGTGACGTCTGTTCGTACTTGGGCCTCTTCAGGCTCCAGGTATGAACAGACCATCTGATGCTTGTGAATGCTTGTCAAAGCTTGGTCTCTCCGTATGTTGCCGCTCGGCTGAACACCGAAATAACTGTGCAGATGCCCTAATGTGCGTGCCTCCTCGCCACGGGTATGCTCTCCTCCGTCTCTCCGGATGCATCTTTGACCACGTAGACGACCGGCCCTTCGTACTTCTTCCGCGCCCATACAACGTAATACAGGAGCGACAAAGTCATGACTCCTCCAAACATGACAGGCGCCCAATTGAAATTTGCCGGTGTCACTGGATATATCGGAGGCAAAATGGCGTAGAAGACGAGGTACAGGCCGTACAAGGCGCCCAACATGTTGATTGGCAGACCCCATTTGCCCAGAGACCATGGAGCATGCGGTAGACGTTCCCCAAACAAGCGGCGCCAGGTCATGCAAAGTAGCGACACTTCGTAGGTCGCCGAGATCGCTAGGCCTTGCAACGAAACAATGGCATTGAAAGCGATTGTCGATCCGAGACCGATAAGGCTGATGAGGACGACGAAGAGAAAGACCACGATTAAGGAATTAATAGGAGATCCAGTCCGGCTGTTTACTCTGGCGATGAGCTTGCCAAAAGGAAGCCCGTCGTCTCGGGCGAAGGCGAATACTTGTCGCGAGGTCGAGGCCATGAAGTTGGTGACCGAGAGGACAATGAGAACAATCTGGATGCTGACCAATGTGACGGCACCCTGAACCGACCCGGTGGCGTTGATGAACACCTCCAGGAAAGGATAGCCAGTGGTCGTTGCGAAAGCTGCTTCCGGGTCGACAAAGCAGAAGCAGAATGCGATCAAAATGATGAAGTTCGCAATCCCCATAATCACATAGCTTCCGATCATGGCCCTGGGGATGACAATCGAAGCATGCTGCGTCTCCTCTGCCATGTGGGCCGTGCTGTCCGAGCCCAGAAGCGAGTAGTAGATGAAGACCTGACTGGCGAGCATCTCCAGGGTGCCACGGGAGTCCAAGGGTGTAAAGGTCTGGAAGACCTCTGATCCGGTGAGTTTCGGCGACAGCACCAGTAGCACAACCACGATGGAGACGAATGCCAAGACCATGAAGCAGAGCACAAAGCCTTCCAGCAGGGGCAGGTACCGGGCGAGGAAGCCGTTGATTGCGAAGCATAGCGTGCAAATCGCAACCACGAAAAGATATCCTTGCCATGCATGAGGCACCACGCTCGGATTCGTCAGACTGATGAGCGCCGGTATCAGGTTGCCGGCCAGAAACATGGCGCTCGCGACGCCAACGAGCCATGACAAAGAGGACAACCAGCCGGAGAGGTAGCTCAGGAACTTCTGTTGTGAGCGAGGCCCGAACTCAGAGACCCAGTGATATTGACCTCCTGCCGTGGGTGCTATTGAGGACATCTCTGCCAGGCTCAAAACCACTGTGAGAAAGCCGAAGAAGTTGCAGATGTATATGACGATCGTGCCTCCGGTTCCAGCAACTTCGATTACATACGGGCTGTTGATGGGAATGAAAACAAAACCCATCATTGTTGCCAAACAGAAGGAGCTAATGGACACGACTTTGAAGTTTCGCTGGATTTCAATCAGTATTCGTCACCCTGGGCTTGTTTAGGAGACATGGACTCACGCGAAACCTCTGCTCTTTGCCCATTCTCTGCATATCCTTGGTATCCGCCTGAGCTTGAGCATACTGCTTCTGAGGTCCATCGAAAGCCGTCCATTCTTTGCCGCTCCCGGAGCGCATCTCGATGGCGTCCATATTTGACGATTTTGCAGCTTGCCGATCTTGATAGTCTACGATTCCTCCCTCGATCGAGAGCTGTATGGCTAGGCCGCCAGCAGCTTCAACTGATACCACGCAACGCGATGTAATTGTCGAACATCAAGGAAGATTGCAAAACGTGGCAAAGGGTGCATAGCACATGGTCACCCGAGATGCTTCGTCCTTGCATAGTCGGGCAAGTCAGATCGTATTCTGACCAATGCGACTTGATTGGGTTTCGAGTACGTGACGACGTGCTTATGGCTGCATGTATGTTTGCGGCGCGTTCGGGAGGTTGTCCGCAAGTCGTGTTGTCAGCTGCAGATCAGTCAATAAAGACGTCGATCTCTCGAGCTTAAACAAACCGCCGGTTCAGTGGTCTATCCTTCCATCCGGAGTAGAAATCTGGAGGCCTGAAGATATGGGCCCTATTTATTCCTCCCGTCGAGAATAAGGCCAATTCTTCGCCATGGGGATTCCAAACCCTCGAAAACTGTTATTCCGGCAGTCTTCTGATCTCCGAGGCTCTTACATTGTCCGCGAGTAGGCCGCTCAGGCTCGATCACCGTAAAGGATCAGAGTTCGAACTCAAATTCCACAGGCGCCGACTCTGTGAGCTTCTTCACCAGCCCTCCGTTCCTGAGTGGTGTGCCCGAACAGATAACGACTTGGCACAAAGGTAAGATCCCGCTGATGAAGCCACTTGCAGTGTGGCTCTGACCAGGACCAGACAAGCAACACCGTGTCTTGCGGTTCTTTCCTTCCAGAACACATTTGACAAAACACCTTTCCACGGACCTGTTGTCATTCTCGAGAAAGATAAGATCTTGCCCACAGCAAAACGACATGAGGTGAGAACCTCTTCCAGACCTCGACAGTGGACCAAAATGGCAGGCGACATCCACACGCCTGCCATCAACGACAACAATCATGGCCCCAAGGTTGTGCTCGTGGGAGCGATCATGCTCGCAGCGACGATTCTGATGGTGCTTATTGCCGGATACAATCGATACCAAGCGGAGACGCTCCTGCATATCGATAGTCCGCTGCTACTTTTTGGGGCCATCCTTGATGTCGTCTTCTTCGCTCTGGCTTGCGTTATGGTTCACAATGGCTTTGGAAGGCATCGAGACGATTTATCAGATTCCAGAGCTGAGATGTTGAGAAGGGTGAGTCGAGCCGCAGCAATTGTGAAAGCAGGATGCTAACACGATGGAGCTCTTCTTGGGCAACCTATTCATCTTCTTCATTGCGCATTGCATCGTGAAGATATCATACAATTTGCTTGCTCGCCGGACTGCTCGGAGTAAGGCATACCACAGAGGCATTGATGCTTTCTCGGTCTTCATTGTGCTCTGGACATTGTCAAACATCATAGCCAATGCGTACTATCTCGGGACGTCGACGGATCCTGATGTAAGTGTCGAGCTGCCGTTGTATGTCCCAAGCTGACGTTTTGGGCAGAGATCATTCATTCTGGCTTCCGGGTCCATTTCCATTGCGATTGTAGTTGGGCAACTAGGCGCTTTCCTGCTCATTATCTGGCGAACACATGCGCGCATCATGCAGAAAGTCTCATGGACACTGTGCATGAGCGCGTTCGTTCCTCTCTGCGGGGCAGCCATCATTTGCCGTCTGGTGTACACGCCGAAGTACTTCTTCGCCGGAGACTGGACCTTCGACAGTGTGCTGGCTTACATGCTTTTCCTGATCGACTTGAACATGGTTACCATCACAGTCTTGGCACCAAATCTACCCATCTTCTTTGCGAAGACTTCGACCGGTGGCCTCAACTTCATGCCCAACGAAACTTTGACAGCCCGGTCGAAGAGCAATGCAGACTCGTTCAAGCTGCAGAAGAGTGACCACTCGCGGTCGACCTACAATGGTCGAGCTTTCGATGGAGGAAAGACCAGCCAAACTCACACATCAATCAGTCATGAGAGCGGTGGTGAGCGCCAAAGGGCAAATAGCTTTCGCAGCGACGTGATCATGCTGCAGACCTCTGTCGAAGTCAGGAACGAGGAAGTCTCGACGCCAGAACCGCAATCAGCCTCGACACTGGATTGATGCACGGCATGAGCGCAACCAGTCTTCAGCCAGGCCATGTAACGTGGTCAGGGTATAATTCGCCTTCGCCCGCAGTCGCTGGCGCCTTACCTGATTCGATACCTGGCCTTAAGCGAGTGAAGTCACGAATTGAAAGAGGCGCTAGCGACTGAGAGTGAGGGCGACTTTTACCCTGTCCACGTTATGCTCTCTTCGCGTCGAGAGCTGTTGCTGGCGCGTATCTGGGCACGCGAGTCTTCGAGACAATTTCAAAGGAGCCCCATAATCCGGGGGACTCCGAGCTGAAGGATTCGGATGCTTCCAGCTGGAAAGGCACGGTCTAAAGCTTAAGCAAGTGGTTCACAACCTTGAGCAATCATTGCTTGTCTGAGCTTGGCCTCGAACCTTCTTCCTCTACCACCTCCGCCCTGGAGACGTGAGCCGGGTCGACACGATATCAATGCCCGTGACTGACTCTTGAGACGCTCTTATATCGACTAAGCTGACCGGGCTGACTTCCACCTCACCACCGACGCGCGGCCATGGCGAACAGAAACACCGGGAGATCGTTTCATCAGGTCCAGCAGAATCTAAGCCAAGGCCTGTTGGAGTTCAAGAAGCCCGCGGATTTCTTGATCAATCTGATATATTGCATACCGGCCTTGGCCCCTATCCGAATATGCATTGAACATGGCATCTTCAAACGCCTCGCTGATTCTACTTCTCGGGGCGAGTGGCTCTCTGCGGAGGACATCGCAGAGAAGCTTCCTAACAACGATTCTTCCCAAGATGAGCAAAGCAGCGAACAGCGAAGAGACTTCATCGTCCGAATGCTACGCCTTGTCCAATCTGTTGGCCTCGTAGATGAAGTCGAGCCTTTCGTTTATGGGGCCAACGAGCTTACAATGGAGATGGCAGACCCCGGCATGGTTGCAGGCTATCTTCTCGTCTTCGACAACATCATGGGGCCGCAGAGCACGATGGCTGAGATATTGAGATACGCGGAACTGAAGTCGTTCAAAGCCCCTGCTTCTGCTGAAGATGGACCTTTCCAGCGTGCTCGGGGTATCGTGGGCACGTCGACCTTCGACCATTGGGTGAACAAGGAGCCTTATCAGCTGTCCCGTCTCAATACGTTCATGCAGCGTGTCCAGAAGGATCGGCCGCATTGGACTGAATGGTTTCCGAAAGAAACAATATTCCCGTCTGCCGAACCTGTGATCTTTGTCGATGTTGGAGGAGGTCTTGGCCATGATGTCTTCGCGTTGGCGTCCAAGTATCCCGAGCAGAAAGCCAAGTTCGTTCTGCAAGATCTGCCGTCGGTGATTGAGGAAGGCACTACGCAGAGGGCCGCTACCGGCATAGAGCTAGACCCGAGGATGGAGCTGTCTACGCATGACTTTTTCCAAGCGCAGCCTGTACAAAAAGCCGATGTGTACTTTATGCATAAGATCATGCACGACTGGCCAGATCAAGACTGTGTCAGGATCCTCGTCCATCTCAGAGATGCTATGGAGCCTGGCTCCAGGATCTTTATCAACGAAGTGATCGTTCCCAATCGCAATGCTTCACTGCTGTAAGTTCCAGACATCGTGGGAACCTCGTCATGTAACTCACTGACGTATCTGCAGACAAGCCGGGTTCGATATTACCATGCTGGCGCTGCACTCAGGCCAGGAGCGAGATGAGGAGATGTGGAGGCGGCTGATTCACCACGTAGATGGCCTCGCCATCGCCAAGTTCTGGCAGCCTCCAGGAGGTGAAGGCGAAGGTATTGTCGAGGTCCGCCGGACGTGAATTTAGCCCGGACGATGGAAAGGAATTCGCCTCTTACGTGCCCAAGACCTGCGCTCGTATAGGCAGAATTTTGATGGACGGGTTTGTTCTGTTTCAATTGATGATGACATTCGCATAAGGAAACAGGATGAAGTCTTCCTCAATTGCGATTCAGTGCACTCCGGCGCTTGTTCCCGAGCTTGGCGCTGACAGGGGGTCATGCGTTACCGTTTCATGTATTCATCTATTCAGTGATACTCGCTCCCTAAACACCAAGTAAATCGGTCGCTCCCACACCAAGCATTACATGCTCGACTATATCTTGTCTTCTTGTGCACTGTCCTTTCGTACACGCTTAAGCCTGGCAAGAAGTTCTCTGCCTCCAACTGCGACTTGGGAAGAGTCCGCGTTGTCCATAGACCTTGTTGTAAGTTAGTATAGAGGTATGTGCAATCTGCAATTCTCAAAGCATACCTGTCAACAGCACCAACAGCTTCACGGCTAGCCAGATTCCCACTCTTCTCCATCTCCTCCCTCCACCGATCGAAAGCTTTCCACCACCAAGCATGCGTCACCCCATCACGCCCAAGATATCCGGCAATCTCGCCCTCTCCAGTCCTTCTTTCCCAAGGCTTATCGATGATATAGTGCAAAGCCCTTACCTCTTCGTCTCTCCATGCAGCTTTATGCCAGTATCGATGGGTCTTAATAGCATTGTATTGCCATCCAATAGGTACCCATTGATCATTGAAGAACTCCACGAGGAAGTCCTGATCCGGAAATTTGAAGTTCTTCACTCTGGAATCAGTTACTCTAAACTCTTCAATCTTCTCCCAAAGCTCTTTCGAAGGCGTGCAGACGAAAACGCCGGAGTTGATCAGTCGATATGTCTTCCTCTGATCCTCTGTCCTCGGCACCAAGGCTTCCAGCGGTGCGTCCAGCCCCTCGGGATGGACGAGCGGTGTACACGGGCAATTCTCGATGGAGTACTCTGGAGGTGCCATGGGATCTCCATCGATGTTGCATACACAGGCGTGGCATGTTGCAATCCAGTCTGATCCGGGACGGGGGATATCGAAGATGTCGTCCAGATTCCGAAGGATCAGGATGTCTGCATCAAGAAAGCATATCTGTTCTGGTGCTCTATCCAACCCGATCGCTGCAACATCCCGGTCGTCCAGTGGTTGGAAAGCTCGGAGCTTGGTCAGGGTATCTCGGAAACGAGCTGCGACTGGCTCAAGACCGTTTGGAAGTGCAATCGGATCGACCTGCTGGGGATGGCATAACGGATAGACGTCGGAAAGACGCTGAAGGCACTCGATCCCCCAGTCTGGCAGACTTGTAGTGTACTGCACGATGATGGGATGCTTTGAGCCATGCTTGTAGAGAGAATGAAGCAGTACAGCAAGGCCAGGTAGGTATGACGCCTTTGTTACCAACGTGAGCCAAGCTCGTGAAGATGGATGAGCTGCAGGTGCATTTCGGTCAGGTCCTGGCATATTCGCTATTGATGCAATGTGGTACTCCGGTGGAATTGGTAGGTACGTCTCGATCTCAATAATGAAGGTAAGCAGAGTTTCCTTATAGATGTGCAGCCCGGTTTAGAGAGGACACCTGAGCGATAAGCCGGTATATATTCAAAGTTAATGATTGCAAGGGACTCCCACGTGCGGATGTTCGAAGTGTCTTCCGCAGCAGCATTCTAGGATTAGAAAGCTCAGGTTTTCCATCATTAGCCCTCCGGTCGACCAGAAGGGAAGTCTTCTCGCGTGGCGATTTGTTCCCTCTTAGGGCGCCTGAGCATTGGCGGTAAGAGGTACACGTCGCGGTTACTGACGCCGAACAGGCTGTGAATGCGATAACCTTTGCCTGATGCAGCATGTGCTGCCCTGTGTGTTAGCATCCTTGTCAAAACTCAAATCGACCTCACCTGGCCTGCCGCCAAAGGATTGGTCCAGCCAAGCGCACTCCGCCATGTTGATGATGTTGAAGGCTTGTTCGGTTCCATGTGAAGTCCACGGATGTGCTCGCTTGTCGCAAAAAGGTGGTCAGCTTGGGTATAGGAGAATTGCTTGCGACTGCCAATCCGCATGGATCCTGATTACTGTGCCATCGTTCAGCCTCACCTGTCGATCTTGCATATGCGAAGCTTCTTGCGCAGGAACGAATACACCGCAACAACAGCAAAAAGATGAGGACCATACACAGACCCTCACACGGACGTGACCGCAACCCGATTTGAACGGATGACCTTCTGGATGCTCCATTACACTGGAATCAGACGCGCTACCGCTGCGCCATGCAGCCCAGCCCTCGCAACGACTGTTGCGAGGCCATGAAGCAGGTACAATTCAAGAGGAACCATAATCATTGCTGTGAGTCACCAAGACTAGAGTGGAGAGGTCCGGTCCAGGATATACGGGGCCTTCATTTCCGAGTGTCCCGAAGACTCCAGACTCAGCAAGAGGTCCATGAAACGTTTAGATGCGACATGACAGCTCGGCAACATCTGTCAAAGAATGAGGTGGGAGGGATGATCGACGCAAAGAAGACAGCTACAAGGTGTGAAGAAGGTGCTGAAACGAGAACGGAGCGCAGCGGATGCGTCGGTGGGCCGGGAAGACACACAGATGTGCCGCGTCCGTCGTCGTATGATCGGGCCCTCGGATTCTGTCGTAATGACACTGTTCCCGAAGATACATGTGATGGGAGGCGATGAGATGTCGGTGTAAGAGACGAGGACGAGCTGATCTGGCGGGAAATCGATACGCCGCCAAGACATTTGAGTTTGACGTCACCAGCCTTCTTCAGTGCCCAAATGCGAGGGATGCAGTTTCTCGACAACATCGCGCACAAAGACGAAGCATCAACTACCTATCTGCCAACATTCAAGGGCTTCTCCCTCCCAGCCACCCTCCACATTTCTAAATAAAGAGCGGATTATCTAGTACTTCAATATGGAAGAACCCAGGCAAGCCCTTGATCCTCTCGATCCACGTCTGGACATTCGGATACGGCTTCAAGCTGATATCTCTCGTCTCCGCCAGCGAGATATACACGAACATACTGATATCCGCAATCGTCGGCCTCCCTAGCACCAACCACTCATTCTTCTCAAGCTGTGCATCGAGGATCTTGAGCGAGTAGTTCCCACGAATTGCCAAGAAAACATCGAGCTTCCCTTGCGACCATTGCTGGTTGTTTCCAAGACCGTTAGAAGAGCCGTTGTAGGAGAGGATCGCACGATTAGTGGAAACACCGTACTGGACCCAGCTGTTTGCCACGGATAGCTGCACAAGTTACATGTGTCAAAGATAAGTCTTCGAGGAGCTTCGACACAAAGCGCGTACCCAGTTGATGATTTGAACTGCTCGTGCAAATTGTTCGACCGGTAGGAAGAGGGTCTCTGAGGTCTGCCGCCGTCTGCCCATCTCCAAGCCAGCCACATCAGGATTGAGCTGGAGGTATTGAACGTCTTGTCGCCGTCGAGGCAGGGAACTTTGCCTCGAGGGTTGATCTTCAAGAACTCAGGAGAATGTTGCTGGTCTGCGAGAAAGTCCAACTCTTCATGCTTGAGCTGGATGCCGAGAAGAGCTTCGAGGAGCCGGACCTTGTAGCTTGTGGCAGAGCCTTTAAAGGTGTAGAGCATCCCTGCAGACATGGTGAGTTGAGACGACCGTCAAGACCTTTGAAAATTCGAAACCTACGGGATATGAGCGGCGGCTTGGTAATGTATCTCCATAAGTTGAGTTCCTACACCCCCTGGCAAGATCAACAAGCTGTCTTGCACCGTATCGATCAAACTCCTCGACGTGCCCAGAATGTGGGTCTGGAGGCAAGCTCTGCGATAAGCGTTCGTTGTACTGGGGTAGACAGCAAGGAAACGAACTGATTGAGTTCTAGCGTCCGGAAGTCGTTGGTGGCCGCCAGGCCTTCTCAATCGGACACGCTGACCTATTCCAGACCTCACGCTGGAGAGCGAGGACCGAAAGGGAAGGCTCGCAAGTGCCTTCTCTTTTGAAATGCATACCAGCTCTTGCGAAGCAATGACAGTCTTCTGCAAGCCTCATCAACAACTATCTGCTTGTGATGCATTCCTGCCGTCCGATAACCCCGTGCGAGAGATTCAGGATACGCGGGAGATCTGACCGGTGGATGCGCGGCAAGGTCACTAGCCACAACATTCAATACTCAATCGCATGAGCCACACCACAAGGAACATCGCTTGCGGCTGGTGTGGCATCACAGTTGTGGCATCGATACCAACATGCGCGAGATTGTACAGCTTGTCAAGCTATGACAGCCACATGGGGCCGGAATGGCGGCTCAGCCTCGTAAGCTATCGTTACTCCAACACGCAGCCAACTCCTACGAGGCTGACACCAATGCAGGACCATGTTATCTTCTCGTATCAGTGCTTGTTCATACCGGGATATTGATGCTGCGACGGGCATAGTCATTGTCTCTAGCCACAGTCCAACATCACGAGCGCGCGGTGGCCAGGAGCTCGGACGGGACGGAAGATGAGCGAGCATCTCGACCGGACAGTAGCGCCGTAGGGCTACGCCTAGTAGCAGCGCATCTCGCCGATTTATTGACTGCCAGTTGTAGGCCAGATTGAATGCATCGACATAGCAAAGGCAAGGGAGAAGGCGTGTGTGGAAGAGATGAAGTCTGGTCAGGAAGCAGAGCGACGTGTGAAAGTGAGAGTCGGAGGTCGGTGAGAGTGAAGTCGCGATGCCCCGCACTTCGAAACTCACTGCCACCAATCAGGAGCCGCGCAACGATTGTTTCACGAACAGGAGCAACAGCGCCAGCTCTCCTTCTCTCGCGAACTTCTCTTCTTTCACACCACCACAACTATCCATGACCACGACCCAGACAGTCGTAGTACCAACGTCGTCGCCTACAAAATGGCGTCCAAGAAGCATACGGATCCCCAATCCGGCGGTACACTAGGAGCGGTTCGTCAACGATGCATGCATAAGCTTCCTAGCCTCAGGTTTGCTGCGCCTTCTTCTTCCCGCACACTGCTGGGGCGCTGCAAGTGAGCTTCAGACGCCATGGTCCACACAGCATCACGAACGTGATGCTTATGGGCGTCCTCAAAGTGCAATGCCATACCGCAATAAATACTGAGCCTCCTGGTATGTATCCTCCCTGTCTCCATCTGTGGCTTCGGCGCATTTCGTACACATCAAACAATCTCCTTCAAGACAAGATCAACACCACTTCACAAGACTACTATCAACCCCGATGACTACGTTCAACACTCGCTATACCACCGTACTACTACTCATCATCGCATGCGCTGCCGTTGTGCACGCGCATCCCGATGGCTCAGGCAACTTCGAAGACATGGATTACAGCTGGATCGCAAGCGTGGGAGAACAGTTCCCAAATATGTTGGCCCATAGCCAATTCGCTCAGATGGTATGGCTTCTTATGGGTCACTTTCATTTCTGTCAAGGGCATGCGCTGATTGCGCATAGACAACCTCTCCCATGGCGGGGAGCACACGAGCTATCGCATCCCCAAGGCCTCAGCGACAGCCTTATCCTCAGCCTGGGATGATGCATCCTGGCCCGAACGAATACTTCTCCCCATACAGCATGGAGCTTGCGCACTTCGAGGATCATGTCGTAGCCGGACCATCTCAATCAGCGCCAGCCCCCGCACCAGCGCATACGAACGCCCCTCCCATTCCTTTCATACAAGAACGCAGCGCAACGCCAAGCAGCACACACAGTGTCAAGGGCAATATGAGATCTTTCTTTACGAGACTGGGAGACCGCAATGGATGCAGCAGTCCGCGACCGGACGCGCAGCAATTCCCGCAACAATTCCCGTATCCTGCGTACTCGACAGCGTCTCCTGCTCCAATACAGACTACTCTGGCAGGCACATACCCCGTTCCACCGGCCTTTACTCCGCCCCCGATGCAAATGCAGCCTCAACAGCTACCATCGCAGATGAATGACAACCTCGAGCACCTATTTCCTGAATTGCAAGAAATGCCACCGCAACAATCCGCTATGGGTTACTCCCACCAAGATTCGATACCCCGGAGCGTACCTCAAGAGTTTGAGCCTGAAATTACAAACAACCACAATTTCCAGCATGGAATGGTGAATCGCGCTGCAGGCGCTGTAAACAATATGCTTGGCTGGATTAATCGTGCTCCAAACATTGGCGACCGAGCAATGCCTCGTCTCGACACCAATCACCTGGCGCCGCCGGACCCATCGTCACTATACGGCACACCTTCTTCGGCCTCTTCAGCAGGCTCGTCTGGAAGATCGCCGCGCCGTCCCCGCTCCCAAATGGGCGAAGGTGAATTCATTTGCGGCCATCGCGAATGCAATGCCGGCTTCAGCACTCAGGGTGACCTCACTCACCACCTTCGCTCTCATCAGCCATATCAGAGCCGCAACCACGTCTGCCAGCATTGTACGAAGCGATTCCAGTATCGGAAAGACCTTAACAGACATCTGCCTCGCCACGACCCCAACCGGCAGAAGTACTACTGTCCTTTCACGGGATGTAAATATAATACGAAGGGATTTGGACGACAGGACCACCTGGAACGTCACATTGGCAGCCAACATCGCATTGATTCGCCCCATCTGCCGTCGCGATCGTCTTCGAATCGAAGTGCAGAACGCCCTTGATGATAGAAGCCACGAATACGAATTTCATTCATCTTATTTGAAGAGCTGGGAAAGAAATTGGCGAATTCTCTCTACTTCTGTACGGACAGGACGCGATATACGGCTTTTTATCTGCTTCGATATACCCAATTGGTGACGGCATTGTGATTGGCATGAAGTAAAATGGCGTTTGGGCATGGCATACAGGACAGGACACGGTGTTGGTGATACCCATAACATTATTGGAGTGAAATGATACGATAGACCCAGAATCATCAAACAAGAAACGATGCGATATCGATTCGCTCCCGAATTTCTTTTCCTATCTCCCTTGTCTCCGCCTCTTGCAAGGATCTGCAGTGAATGGAGTGGCTCAATCGAAAGCACGGGCCAGGCCGCCAGCTAATTGAGTTTGGAGATGCATGGGTCAAGCGGCAGCTGTCGAGGCGCAGTCGTTGCTTGGCTGTCTGCTGCTGCAGGCTTGATGTCAGATGGACGAATTGTGGGAAGGGAATCGGAGATTTTGTTGGAGGTGAGTTTGAAGGAGGTGGTGCTTATCGGAGAATTGATCGGGGCATTAGAAGAAGTGGTGGACGATCAATTGGATCAAGTATGTAGCAACTTGTGGAACCTTTTTAATGTGGACCGCAAATGCAGGCATGACTACGTCCATTGTAAAGTGTATGCAATTCCGCTGCTTTACCAGATAACACATTGTCGGGAGTGTCTATCACGGTTATGAGGAAGTCAAGATCTCTGGCAGCCCTTCGAACGGCGAGTTGCATCCCCGCCGCTGCTGTCTTGCGAACATACACTCGGCGTCGTACATAGATGCCGGCAACGTGTCCCCGGCGGGTGTAGCTGTTTGCCGATGTGATGGCGCTTTCAAGGCTGAAGGGAGGTTCTGTACGAGTATGCTGTCCTCGTGAGGTTGTGCCACTGATGTTGAGTTGCAGGGAGGCGTGTCGCTAGACGCATGTAGCGTTCGTCGCGCAGGTTGCGCAAGCAGTGCTATAAAGGGCTAACAGCCATGGCGTGGTAGGTGCTTTATTATGCTGCACAGCTGTTCAAGAGCCAGCCCACCCAATGCACTCGTCAAGACCGTGTGGTGAAGAGGGACGAGGAGTGGTTGGAGGTTCCAAGTTGGCGGTGCAGGAGAGTTCTGCGGAAGCGGGGCCGCGAGGGGACATCCGCGCCAAGAATCAAAGATCCTTGCTCCTTGCCAGCAACTGCTCGCGACGCTAGACAACAAGTCCGCAGACTCCACTGCGCACTTCTCACTCTCTCACGGAACTTGCGCCCTCCCCGATCACACGACGTGCTGCAAATGCACACTGGCGTTACGCACTTGCACCGCCAGGAAACAACCCGCCAACCACTTGCCTGCGACCCATTGCTCCGCAGCGGAAGCTTTCCCCCGCTCCACGTCTGACGTCTCCCGGCATGCCTCCTTATCAACCGAACAGAACCTCATCATCTCCCTCACGCAGCTCGCCGCTCTCATTCCTCTCTACACCGGTCTGAACATGGCGGTGCTCTATACAGCAGCAGCATCCCGTCATCCGGCGGCAGAACACGTATCCCGAACACGCCGTGAACACTCCATGAACTGTACCACGGGTAGCTACGGTCCCGCGGCTCAATGATTACTACGGCCTGCATAATGCGGCCTCCCGCGCTCTCGGTCTTGGAGGTGCCATGCCATTCGGATGAGTCTTGCTCTCACCTTCATCTACTTGTTCGTGAAACATCCAGTAAGTTGCGCTATCTTGTCTTTCGTTTGCTACTTGTTTCGAGTTGAGATATACTCGAGCATTCGACTTTCACCTGCACCGCCAAAGCACACGACAGGACAGACGCCGCCAGCACCGCCAGCTGTCGGGAGGGTCTTCTTACTACTACAAGGGCGCGCACCTCATAGGGCGGCCATCAGGTCGCGTTTAAATACGTCTTCCTCCTCCCTCGACATACGATCTCCTTCCTGTCCTGGGTCTCACCTCATCGTTACGACAACATGGACCCCTTCAATCAATGGAATGATCCCGACACCCTCGCCTTTATGGGCCCGTCTTTCCCGCCTTCTTACCAGGACCTTCAAGTAAGAACTGCGTGTTCAGGAGATACCTCATGGTCGCTGACCTCATCAGACCTCAGCACACAACCCAGAGTGCACGACTCCCTTCCTTCCATTGAACCAATGCGCCATCTGTTACCCCACAGGCCAGCTGCAACTACCCTACGAAGTCTCCCAGAACCAAGAGCATTACATCGCTGGCATACAAGAGCAAGCACACAGATCATGGGCCGCAATCGCGCAGTCTCCGCCTCCGCACACTCCACGAGCAGCACCCGCCACGCCTGTCACAGCTCCAGCTCTAGCAGCCGCAGCATTGAGATCACCACCAATAGTGCAAGCTCGTATGCGACAAAATGCACAGCGGCGTGTTCCTCAGCAATCGCTGCAACCGTCCCAGCCGACCCAACACGCACGTATTCATCCACCTGTGGTTCCTCAGCCAGCTCCGAGCAACGCTCCGCCAGTGATCTCGAATATCAATGGACAGCCCCTTTACGCTCAAGCGGCGCAAGGGTTGTTTGAACTCAACCCTGCCGAAAGGAGAGCGTATGGATACACACCGACTCCTCAGGCCCGGAGCATCTCCGCTCAAGAACAGATGATGATGGCACAAGCTCAGTATGTGGAAGCTCAGAGGCGAGCTGATATGTACAATCCAAATCGTAACAACTGGAACCAACTTGCACCAACTCAAAGCATACAGCCTGGACAGCAATTTGGGCAACCAAGCCGCGCTCAGCGTCCCCAGCGCCCTCAACAGCATATACGCAGCCTTGATTCTATCACCGAAGAACAATTTGCAGCGATGCTACATACAGAGTACACGGCGAACCCTCGCAGCGTAGATCAAATGGTCAATGGGACCCAGCGTGGTGGCCACCGCTATCCACAGTTGCTCGCCGCAGCTCCCCAAGATGGCTTGTCATCCCCAGCGTCGACCGACGCTATGTCTGTCACATCAGCAACCTCTAGCAGGCGCACTGGAGCGGCAATGTACGATCCCTCGAAGCCTTTCAAGTGTACATTCGAAGGATGCAACAAGACTTTTGACACGCGTGAGAACCAGCGTCGGCATACCAGTCGAACGCATACTGCGCGAACTGCGCGCGCTCACCCATGCCCCGAAGAAGGTTGCGGATGGACCTTCGTCAACCCGAAAGACCTTCGCCGCCATGCCAGGACCCATGCTGCTCCAGTTCATATTTCTTGCCCATACGATGGTTGCAGCAAACAGTACACGCTCCAGTACAACCTTGACAGGCACATCCAAAGGGAACACCAACAAGACTCGGGCTATGGTATGTCCATGTCGACGCCAATGTCACGCAACACTTCCTTCTCGGGTAGATCTATTACCCTGTCACGGGAGACATCTTCTCAAGGATTTGAGCCATATTAAGAGGATCTTGCCATTTGTACAACTCATCGAACTTGTCTATCGACAAGCCGGCCACCAGCATACTTCCAATTTCACGAACTTTACGATGGGGCAGCTTAATGAGTGGAGCGGTCTCTCAAACTTGTCACCTCGAACTCCCTTGTGTACATCTAGAGACGGACCTCACGGTAACAAAGACCTTTCCGGTAGCCATTTCTCGGGATGAGGAAGTCATGACCCCGGGTACAGCAGCGCAGGAGTGGGCTACGAAAAGCACCTGGGAGGGCCTTGTACTGGACTTTCTTTTTATCTCTTTGCGGGACTGTCTATGTCAATATATCTACTCCAATACAGCAGAGGATACACATGGCGTCGGAAAACAAATGTAGGAGTGGACGCTTGATACTTCAGGGAGGTGTGAACGGATTTTCATTGACGTTTGACGAGCTCATGGCTTTCTTATGGGTCTTCGGGTGTCAGTGATGGATTTTATAGCAATGGCATGTACAGCATAGAAACCCAAGCGAAATGTGAGAAAGAATCTCCTCAATGCATCTTGCTAAGTTCACTCGTTGTCTGTAAGCCTCTTGTAATATTGTTGGGTGACGCTGTAGTCGTTTTGATTGGTCCCGCAGTTCTCCACAGGCGCGAAACGCGATCTCGACTTCACGCGCCTCAGCTTCACTTGCAATTGTACAACACGTTCAAGAGTTTTGCGGCGTGATACAAAGGCAATGGCGTCCCTCAGGATTTGGGACGAATGAGTTGACCAGCGACTACGATGTCGGCATCACGAGCCCCGAAACGCCGCAAACTCGACGACTCAGACGAGACATCCAAATCCTCTCCTGCAACTGGTCGCGGCAACAACACTCCAGTTAGCTATGGGAAGGACGGTCGGCCTCAGGCGCGATCGAGTCCTGCAGTCCATGGCAATGTCCATGGCAATTCAGCGACGAAGGCAGGCGGTTCAGCGACTAGGAGAGCACCATCTTCAGCTTCTCGGTCGGCTGTAAATGGCCTCAAGGCGCATCGGACAGAGAGACCTGGCACGGCTGACAGCAGCGGGGTCTCCTCGAACGAGTTATGGCAGAACAGCAAGGCAAAGGTGAAAGAGGAGACGAGGAGGAACAGGATGAAAGATGGCGGCGACAGCACGGACGTGTATGACGATATTGAGGGAGCGCATGATGTTGGGAAGGCGTTTGAGCAGAGACCAAAGACGGCTTCGGCCTCTAAGCTCAAGGCGAAGGAAGATGCGGCTAAGAGCTCGCCGAGCAAGAAAGCGCTGGATCCGCTAAGAAATCAGAAGACGGTTGCGGCGAGTCCGCAGAAGCCGGTCAAGAGTTTGGGGTTCTTCAAGAGATTCAAGGAGGCAAAGGAGGAGCCGGAAGTACAGTCACTGGAGGTCAATGGCACCGCGTCTCAAAGCAGGCGCGAGGAACACAACGAGAGTCACGACTCGTCAGAGGAGGTCAGCGAGAGCGAGGCGGAGCGTGAATCTCCTTTGAAGGCGAAGGAGGCATCGTCATCAACTCCGAAGCCGCGCTTGTGGAAAGGCTGGGTCTCAGCCGAGAATGAGAAACCTAAGAAGACATTCGAGGATGAGATCAGGGAACTGGAACAGCAAGCGCGGCAACAAGTCGCGGACGACAGTGAAGACGAGCTTGCTCCTCAGGCTGAACCCAAGAGATCATCAAAACGACAGAGTGCACCGAAATCAGCGTCTATACAAACGACAGAGGATCGCCAAAGAGAAGCTAGCCCGTCGACCAAAGCGAAGAAGCCACTTGACCGACGGAAGGCCGCACAAGTGGTGAAGAAAGATATCTATGAGGTGCCCGAAAGCGATAGTGAGGACCGCATGGAAGTTGACGAGCCAGACAACGAAGCGACAGAGCCAACGAAACAGCGACGATCCGCTAGCATAGCCTCGACCAAGGAACTTGCGACGCCCAAGAAAGCCACGACGAGACTTACAAAGACCAACGCCATCAAGACGGGCTTCCACTTTAGCGACGACCACCTCCAATGCATACAGAAAATTGTCCTCGAGAAAGCCACTGGGAAACGACAGATATCTCTTGTGAATCTTGATGACGAATACGCAAAGGTTTCTACTGTGATTACACAGACCGTCACTGCTGGCGAGAGCAACAGTATGCTACTCATTGGAGCTCGAGGAAGCGGCAAGACTGCCCTCATCAATCAGATCATACGGGAACAAAGCGTCAATCATTCGGATGATTTTCACGTAGTGCGCTTGAACGGCTTCATTCACACCGACGACAAGATCGCATTACGCGAGATCTGGAGGCAACTTGGGAGAGAGATGGAGCTTGATGAAGACGAGGCTGTGTCAAAGAACTACGCCGACACCATGACCAGGCTTCTCGCGTTGCTCTCTCATCCTAGTGAGATGGGCATGGAGACGGAGCAAGTGACCAAGAGTGTCATCTTTATCCTTGACGAGTTCGAGCTATTTGCTACTCATCCAAGACAGACTTTATTGTACAACTTGTTGGACATTGCACAGAGTCGCAAAGCACCGATAGCTGTGTTGGGGTTGACGACCAGGATAGATGTTGCCGAGAGCTTGGAGAAGCGAGTCAAGAGTCGATTCAGTCATCGTTATGTCCATTTGAGCATGGCGAAGAGCTTTCAGGCTTTTGAGCAGGTCTGCAAAGCTGCGATGAGTGTCTCGGCGGGAGAGCTTTCCCTAGAAGAACGGGATGAACTTGGTGTGCAAACTGACGTCTCTGCCAAGCTATCCAACCAGGCAAAGTCCGGCGCCTCGTCTCTGGCGGCGTGGAACTCTGCTGTCGACGAAGTCCTCTCATCCGAAACCTGCAGCACTCGACTACGCCGCATATTCTACACGACGAAGTCTGTGCCGGAGTTCCTGGCTTCGTTCTCCCTCGCCATCGCAACCTTGTCAACAACTTCAGCAACCTCATCCTCCATCCTCGACCATCTCACAACTTCCCTCTCCCATCCAATCATTTCCCCGCCGGATAGCAAACTCACCCTTCTCCCCTCACTCAGTACCCTCCAACTCGCGCTTCTCATCTGCGCCGCGCGCCTCACCAACATCTACAACACAGAGATCATCTCCTTTGCCTTGACGTACGAGGAGTACAAAGTGCTCGCGTCCAAGGCGAAATTGCAGGCTTCGGCGAGCGGTGCTATTGCGCAGGCGAAGGTCTGGGGAAAGACGGTCGCCAAGGGCGCTTGGGAAGAATTGGTGGACTGTGGATTAATCATGGAGGATGGCAGGACTGGTGGTACTGGGAGAGTTGATGTCGGGTTGGAGGAGATTGGTGGGAGTGGTGTTGAGCTGGGGGCTTGGGGGAGATGGTGTCGGGAGATATGAGTAGGTAGGCAAGTTGCTACACAGGCAGCACTTTTGCTCAATCGAAGATGTTGAAAATAGGCCCCCTCCCGGACGATTCTGTAACCGATGAGAATTGGATTTGCGGCCATTCTGGAGATCGCTGATTGCTACTGTTGTGAGCCTGGTTACAAAGCCTGCTCGTGGATCATGGCTCAAGCAGGAAGTCGAAGGTGGACGCTGGACCTTTTGAACAGCTCCTCTTTGCTCTTGGCTGCGACGTTCAGGGCTAAAAATATCTGGCTTCTCCGGTGTTTGCCCACGGACGCGACGTCTCGACAATGAGCTTTTCATCCAGATTGTTGACATTTGAACTGGTCGCATAACGATACGGGGATGCAGATCCTTCCAATCTTGATGACGGGTTGCAAGCCTTGGTGATCGACTGCCTTTTCCCTGCGCCATGGACAGATTTGTGGTTGACAGACCGTCGTGATAATGCTTGGTCTTGTCCGATCGCTAGGCTATTCTTCATCTTGCAATCGCTGCTCGAGTCGGTTGAGCGACAAGCTGCTCACTTTTGGCCTGCTGAGCATGTCGATTCTCAACATATCTTCTGGCTCCGCTTGTTCTGAAACGACGCTGCCTAGCCTAGGCTTCGCGGACATGCACAAGACCTTGAAGAATCTCGCAGCAGCGTCCACCGATGGGCATATGGATGTGATCCCTTTTAGCTTCTGGAACATATACTCAAGCTCGTCGGTGTTTGCCTGGCGCTCCAGGAGATGGAAGTCGTCTAGGATGATGAAAACTGTGCCGTATGGAATTCGAGTGATCAGGAACTTCAACAAGCTGCACAAGTACCTCAAGTCTCTGGTCGAGATGCTCGAAAAATGTTCTGGGTGTTTCTTCTGCTCGCTCCACACTCTGAGGTCAAGATCCGGACGAGCTGCAAGCAGTTGGCAGATGATGCTTGCCAACACTTCACTCACCCGGATCTCACTGCCCTGATCAGTGTCCTCGGAACAAAAGTGCGAGAGTGTGATCGCATGACGACGCTCGCGGAGCGCCTGCACGATGCAAGCAGATACAAAGCTTCCCGCCCTGGCCGACAAGCTTCCCTGAGGATCGACAAACAGAATCTGAGACTTAGCCGACATGAGCCATGTGTCGAACTTTGGCGTCGCGATCAACCTGTTCACCAGCTCCGGTCCGGCGTCCAGAACTCGTGCAAGCTTGACATATCGATCGACTGCCTTGGCCGCATCATTGGTGAGATCGCCTAGCCACACAATGATCTCCTCCTGTCGGAGTACCTGCGTCATCTGACGAAGCCGCTCCAGATCATGCTGCTGCTTCGCCCACCGAGCTCGAAGCTCCATGTTCCAGGCTTCCATCTCCTGTCTGGCTCGCTCTACCTGGTTGGCATACACCTGCCACTGGGTGACTTGTTCTTGGGCTGCAAATACTTGCTGAAAGGCTACCTCGATCTGAGATCTAATGTCAGAGACATCTGAGGCTATGTTAGTCTGTTGCGCTTCCACTCGGTCCATGCCGGCTAACAAATCACTCGTGAGGGCAACATTGATCTGGAGACCTTGCAGTTGAGCGCTGCTTTCCTTGCGGACAATCGACACTATCCTGAGGATTGCTCTGGAGACCTGCTGCGTATCGACCATAGCTTTCTTATCCAAGATCTCCGCATGGTCAGCTAGTCGCTTGGCCGCTGTCTGCACATTGGCGATGAGGTCTTTGTACCTCTTTCCGTAGTCGTCCTGCTCCAAGAAGGCGCGAATACGACTCCCAGCTCCATGGCCAAACCATTCGATCATGCCTTCAATCGCTACAAGCAGAGCCACGTAGAGGTCTTCGATCAGCTCCGCCATATTGGAGTCGCATTCATATATATTCTGGAAATTTTCGGCCTGCTCCAAATAGTATGGCGCTTCATTCAGCGTGTCCAGGATTGTCTCTCGGACGTCTTTCATGCTTCGGAATGCTGTGAGCAGCATCGCAACACTCCCGCAGACTACGGAGGTGTACTCGCCGCTGGGCATTAAGCTTAGCAGCGGGTTGACGACCGCCTCTTGCTTGCCCATTTCACGCCCGAATCGAGTGAACAGCCTGGTAAAGCCTTTGCCTTTGGACTCGTACTGCGCTGCTGCGGCTTCTGAGGTTGCGAGGACTGAGTGCCAGGAGTACTTTCCGGAACGGATGTCGAAGCTATCTAGGCTACCACGATGGCTTGGTTCGTTTCGGAATCGTTCCATTGCGTTCAGGAATCGGCGTTCTTGGGCCTGGGTCTTTGCGCTACTTTCAACGACAGCTGCGGGTGGGTTTGTGTTGACATAGGAGCTGCCTATGGTTTGTTGTGCCATTGTGGATGAGTCGTGAGTTTTCAGCCCACGTCCTAACATAAATGCTTTCACATCTGTTGACTGCGCGTTGTAGACTGGAGCGAGACTCATCACGGTTGGGTCGCTGCTGTTGCCAGTCTTCCTTCTTGCTCCTGCCATGGTCGAGGTTCGCTCGGCCTACAGAGGGTGATCTTGTCACGCAGCCTTTGCAACAACTTCGTAACGCAAGGGGAAGTATTGAAGGTGGCAGTGCACGCCAGCGTCGGCTGCGACCGTACCCCCATGAACGCGTTACAAGATTGCGAGGTGGTGTGCTACCCCCTGTAATCTCTCAGCTCATGCGCGCGGTGCATCTCGGCTGCCTGTTTTCGGCCGCGAATGGTGCAACGCAGCTCAGCTTTCTCGTGCACCGCATCAACCGCGCGCTTCTTCGCTGCCATGATTGGTTTCATTTGTAACCGCGCCGGTGTACAAATTGGCTAGCGCCTGAAGCTCCTTCACCTCTTAAGGACATGAAGTCGCTCGCCAATCCTTCCAAGCCCCGAGCAAGACAGTGTATTCTTTTAGAGCCCTGAGTTGCCTCGACCCATCGAAATGGAGAATAATGACGCCACGAGTGTGGTAGCTGGAGACGAAGTAGAGAAACCCGATTCTTCCATTCGTACACGGCCTGGGGTTGGTCACGAGGATACTTTTGACTCTGTGCTGCAACGACTCAAGGTCTTGGAGACAGCCTTCATCGAAGGGCGGCCAGCACGGCGAACAGCTCGCGCAAAGGAGACTGCCAAACACGAGACACAAGAGATATTACCTCCCTCCAGGGAAGCTATCTCAGAACCAAACTACATTACCGTTGAAGATTACGATCTACGTCTCTTTTCTTATGAACAAGAGCATCACGCTGTGGATGTCGTCATGTCCAATTCCTGGAAACCAGCTGATCTGTCAGAGTCGTCTGGCGCCGGCGCAGTCTTGCATGATGGGGAGCTGCTATCAGATCCCAGCATTACCACCAGAAGCGATGACGATCTTCCGCGCTTCATTCAGATAAATTCTCCAGGCCTTATCGACCTGCTGAAATATTGCTTTGCGGATCGTACGGACAAGACCTGGCAGCCATACGTCATACTGGCCCCTTTCAAGTCAATCTGCTACAACTTCGACACTCTTTGCTCGTTCAGATGGGCCGACAATCTGCAGCGGCTCGTAGGTGAGAGAAGAGTGCTCACGCGAGATCAACACTTGCCGCAATATGACCTCAAGACTTGGAAAGATTTGCAATGTCTTCTGAAAATTTGCAATTCAAGCATATTGCCATGGTGGAATGAGATGAGAGGCGCCAGCACTAGTTCAGTGAGGTTCTCGGACCTTTGTGCTCTGTTTCAGCCTGGCGATCTCATTCTAGCTCCTGGCACCCAAGCAGCGCAAAAGCTTTACAAAGTCGTTAAGATCACAGGGGGGCGACCAACGCTACATCACCTGTATTATTCAAGAACTAATCAGTCTCTGGCCCCGGCTGCGAACGAGCAAACGCAGACCAGCGAGATATACTATATGCCTACCGCAGATACAGTTGCCGAGAATGGGACATGGACATCGTTCAAGATGACTTGCTATGCATTGGAATATGATGGCAAGACGTTCGGACTGCTGCCGCGCAATTTCGAGATCAAGCAGTTTTCAGGCGCAAAAGAAGTTCGCCAACTCTCAGAATATCCGGCTCGATATATGAGTGACAAGCTTCGCCGAGACCTTGTTGCCGATGGCAAGAGGTATCTAGACCGCTCGCCGCGTGGACTGTATTCTTATGACGGTCGTACAACTACCACTTTCCTCCCAAGAAGTGACGCTCTGGACATCTCGAGCCCATTCAGCATCAAGAAAACAATCACGGCTAAGGATGTCGTAGGGGAGATTGTGGTCGACTTCGACCTCGCATTTCAGGTGAGGCACTCTTCGCTGAATAGCGCCACCCTCGTGTTGCGGACCATCTGCTGACTCATACGCATAGACCAATACTACATGGAAGCCGGAATTGAACAATTTCAAGTACGACAGCGCAAGTGATCACGAAGACTTGATGCAGTTTCCACTTGCGGGCCCTATTAGCCAGACCAACATACAGCACCTCGAGTACTATGACAGCAAAGAGTCTGAAAGATTCCGCCTTCGAGACGCTTGGATGCGATTGATTGAAGAGCAGTATACGCACGACACTTTGAAGCAAGTCCTCTCACAGAACTGTTTGAAGACAGGCTCGGAAGACGATTACATGTTGCTTCCAAGCCGTGTTTTCGGTTACGTGCCGCACATACAAGAATGGGGTAAGTCAACGATGAGATGCCAAACGGTAGCTGCAACTTCTTCTAATGACCATGTAGCTTGTTTTGATGTTTCTAGTCGAGCCAAAATGGCAATGACAAGCGCCAGCTCTGAGAATTGGAATGAGCTTCAGCTGCCGGTTGGACACAAAACCACTTTGGAGTCATTATGCGAGTGGCATCTGAACATGCGTGAGCGGGCCAAACAACAGGGCGGGCGGAGTCTGACATTTGATTTCATCAAGGGAAAAGGCAAGTGCTGGTTGCTGGCCTCTGCGTGCTGCGATTATTGCATGTCTAATTCTGCGGCAGGTGAGGGCGTGATCATCTTACTTCATGGTGCGCCAGGAGTTGGCAAGGTAAGTAAGCTGCACACGCCTTCAAGACTTGCATCCTAACCATCGCAGACATCGACTGCGGAGAGTATTGCGAGAAAGTACAACAAGCCGCTCATACCCGTGACTTGCGCCAGTCTCGGAACAGAGGCCAATTCGATTGACAAGTCGCTGGCTGAGCATTTCCGGCTTGCAGAGGCTTGGGATGGCATTGTGCTTCTGGACGAGGCTGACGTCTTCTTGGCACGCCGAGAAAGGACAGATATGTACAGAAATGGCTCGGTCTCGGTGTTCCTCCGCACACTTGAGTACTACACTGGAATACTTATCCTCACGACGAACCGGCCTGGAGACTTTGATGAAGCCTTCAGATCGCGAATCAACATTGGCCTTTTCTATCCTCACCTGAGTCGGAGTATGACCGAAGCACTCTGGAGATCAAGCTTGAACCGCCTACTCCGTCAACTTGAGCATGCGAGCAACCAAGAAAAGATTACTGTGGTGGACTCTGAAGCCATTATTCGTTTCGGTCTCAGGCACTTTGATGCCTATACATCTACACTGGACCGCGTCCCGTGGAATGGACGACAGATCCGGAATGCATTTCAGACGGCCGTTGCCCTTGTGAGGCATGAGGCATGGGTCGAGCACTGCTCTAAAGAAGCGGGAAGCACTGCAGAATGGCATGAGACTGCCACTTCGCTGAACTGGGAAGCTTTTCGCAAAGTGGCTCTGGCAACTTACGACTTTGAGATATACCTAGCCGACACGCATGGCTTCACGGACGAGGAAATGGCTCAGGACATTGGAGCTCGATCAGCCAAGCACGCGCTTTCCGAAGTCCAGAAAGAGGGACTCTCCCAAGCATTTGGAAAGTCCTACAAATCAAACCGTGAGGCTAAAAAGAACGCGCGATCGATCATCGAGAACTTGCATCCTGACACCACTGTCTATGCTCAGAGTGACGGCGGGCTTTCAGAGCCAGCGCTTCATCGCAAACCGACGATCAACGAACAGATGGCGATGGCTCCGCAGATGGCGGTACAGCAAATGCCTGGTTTATATCGTCCAGCCTCAGCAAACTCGATCGACCCGAATGCTGCTTACAATAACGCTCCGGCACCTTTGTATCCCGGAACTATTCCTCAAGCGCCGATGTATGGTCCCGGCGTCCAGGCACAAGGAGTTCAGCCAGCATCGTACAGCCAGCCGTTGCAAGCACAACAACAGATGCCTGGCGCTTACTATCCTCAGCCCCATCAGTATCAGCAATATCAGCCATACGTATCGCCGCATCAGACCATTCCGGCACAAGTGCCAACTGGAGCACAAGGTGTGCAATATCAAGCGTCTTCCAACGCGCAACCTACGCAACCCGCGACGATAGGTCCAGGTGCTCAAGCTCAGTCGACGGGCGGTGCTACGTCGTGATCAATCGTCGTCGGGACCAAGCATCGTGAAACTAGAAGAATCCCATCATTCAAAGTTTCGCAGGACGCCCATTACAATGGTATGGCCTCAGGACAGCTTAAGCTTGAGGATATTCTGGACTCACCAAGGCATACATAGTCCCTTATCCCTCTTGTCTGACTCGACATAGGGATCATTGACGTTGGTCGACGCCAAAGACGCGTTGCTGGCAGATCTTCGGAAAACCATCCCAGCACAAGTGGATCGTGTCCACCCACGATCGGACGCAAGGGTGAAGGACCGACTTCCGGTCGTATGATCTTATCAGATAAGATTTTTCTGTTCTCCTTCACTCACTGACGTTCCAACGCACGTCCATCAGATTCTGCGCCACGTCTATGTTCCTTGCGTATCACTGGCCATTCTCAACCCATTCGGATTCCTTAGCGCCACCCATGTGATAGCGAAACCGGAAACTGAAGAATGGGCCTGCAGGGATGCTAGAAAAATGTTGAAGGTTGGTTGTACTGATACGGATCTTTCTGTTTCTTATGATTCAACAACTACTGCATCTCCCTTTACTTTCAGACTACTGAATTTGTCATCCATCACGATACTCATACCCGATCAACACGATGCCATCAGCAGCAAGAACAAGCATGCGAGCCTTCAGAGCCGCCCAAAGCCAATCCACTAAGCGAGTCGCAAGACCTACCATCCAACGACAGTTCGGCGCAAACAACCACCAAGCGAACACAGCATCTGCCACCCACGACGATCACATTCAATACCCTCAACCAACGCCCGCCGCCCACGAACGACCGGCCGAATACGAAAGCTCCGACAGCCACAGCAGCCAACACAAATCCTCCACCTCTCGCCTCTCCAACTTCGGCTCCTCCCATCTCTCCAGCGCAGCCATAGGCGGCGGCTTCGTCTTCGCAGCAGGATACCTCTGGTACATGTACCTCTCCGACCAATCCGTGCACTTCCCACACACCTTCGAAGAAGCGCGCTCGTTTGTCCAAACAGGAGCCGATCACTACCGCCCAAACTTTCGACAGATTACGCCTGGCCCTACCGATGAAGTTATAAGAGCTCTTAAGGAAGTCGCGGAACATCTTGCGGCTTGGATACCAGGAGGCAGGGAGTATGTGACGCAATGTTTTGGGAGATTGGAGGAAATTCGGAAGACGCATGAGATGGAAGTGAATAATATCGTGCGAGATACGTATGAAGAGTTACGGGATGTCGCATCTCGAAAGGGGTTGGGAAGTTTGGATCGCGTCAATGAGACATGGTATATTTTGAGTAGGAGGATGGATCAACTTTCGAGTTTGGCGGGAGATCAGGCGCAGCAGATTCTGGATGAGTATCCGGAGTTGAGGGGGGAGTTGAATGGGAGTTTGGAGAGGTTGAGGAGGTTGGGGGATAATTTGGGACCGGGGGCGAAGAGGCAGGTTGATGAGACGTTTGACAAGATGATGGGGATCGCCAAGAGTGGAGTCAACAGCAACACGGCCGCAGAACTGAAGAAGTTGGTTGAGAAGCAGACAAGGGAGCTGGCGTGGAGGAGGGAGAGGGCTTGGCAGACTGCCGAGGAACAGATTCAGCCTTTGCTGGAGAGAAATCCGCATGTGAAGAGGATTTTTGATGAGAATGAGGAGGTACTGAGGTTGGGGAGGGCAAAGGATGTAGTAGACAAGACGAGGCAGGCCGTGCTGAGTGGAAGTACGGGAGAGTTGGAGAGGTATATCAAGAGGTAAGGATCAACCCTGTGGTAAACTTTGTGCAGGACGATATATTGACCTATGTGAATAGTATGAAGCAAAAGACTCAAGAGCTTTCGAGCCGCGGTCTGTCGATTTGGCTAAGCAGAGTGCCGAATGGATCTCAGATCTTGCTACAGCTGCAGAAACTGAAGGAGGCTGGTGAAGCGCATAGTCGCGACATCGACGAGCTCACCGAGAATACGTTGAGTGAAGTGGCTGGTGTCTTGGATCAGCGGACCAAGCAAGCCGAGCATCTGCAGAAGTTGCATTCTGGTGAGCGGAGTAGGTTGACTTCGGTTTGGGGCAATTGAGGGAATGCATGGATTTGATGTCAGCGAGGCGTTTAAGGATGGAACTATTAGAAATGAATCTCAGACGAACTTCACTCCGGCGTTGGCAACGTCGTGCCTGCCTGTTTCGCATGTGAAGCTTGGCATTTGCAAAATCTAACTTCACCTTTGACAAACGTCTACGAAGACGAAAACATCAACAACCTCGCCACGACAACAGCAACAACACAAAAATTGCAACATCAACCATCCACCATCCACCATCCACCACCCACCACGAAATCTGTCCACCATGAAGACGACCCTCCTTACCATCGGCATCGCCGCCATCTTCGCCTCCGCAGCGCCTCAGCTGAAGAAGCGCGACGTCGCTGCACCGACCGACCAGACTCTCTACGGCACCTTCACCATCATGGCAACTCAGTGCCCAATCTCGAACGTCTGCATCACCAACGCAAACACCCAAGTCGTTCCGACTGCGACTATCTCCTGGAACCCGCTGAACACCGCGACGGCATCACACTACTGGTCGGAGTTTGGATCCCCAGCTCCTGCTCCCTCCTCTGCCGCCAGCACCACCGACACCACCAGTTATTCGTTGAACGAGCCTGTCAAGGCGACGCTCTACAGTGTCTACACTAGTTCCGTCACCAGTTCGTGCCCCAACCCAGATACTTGTGTCACTGAGTACAAGAACTTCAGCGTCCCAGCTACGACCGTTTCCGAAGGCCTGGTCCGCGTCACTACGGTCTCTCATGGATCTTCAAAGGCCGGATTGCACCTAGCATCTTCCGCCAGCGCCAGTGACACAGCAAGCTATTCACACGAGCCGCCAGTCATGCAGACGCTGTACAGCGTCTACACCAGTGTTGTCAGCACTGCGTGCCCTGACCTTCAGACTTGCGTGCCGGAGACCAAGACTTTCTCCATTCCGGCAATGACTGTTTCGGTGCCATCGTTCCACACCACGACCATGTCGCACCATTCGTCCAAATCGGGCTCGACCCAGCCGACGAAGCCAGCAAATTTTGGTTAAACCAGCACAACCATCTCAGCCGTTGAGATTGATTGCCCCGTGGTGAGTTAAGCTTGGTATCTGAGAAGTGGAGCGAACTGACATCTTCGACGACCAGTTCTTAAGCAGAGGCGGAATGAGAGCTTGCGAAGCAAACAATGCTATCGCTCGTCGGGGAGTGTCTGAGTCCAGCTCCTTCACAGACCGTGGATTGATGCTTCTGCGGCTCGGGACATGCGAGTTTGGTCTTTGAAGAATGCTGGTTTTGGGCGTTGAGGGAGTTCAAAATCCTTGAAGAGGGTACGGATCCGAGCGAATGCGTAGATTCCGACCGAGCAAGATAGTTTCTTGGGGTGCACAAATGCTTGAGATTCCAGGTTGACTTCTCAAACTCCATTTTCAGGCTTCTCAATCGGCACTCCGCGCGTGTCATTTGTTCCCAAGTCACGCGATAAGCGTGGGCTCCTGCATTTGGAGATGCCCGCGCGCCTCAGATCAACAGCGACACTAGAAACCGCAGCAAGCGCCCAAGAAGGCTGATAGTAAGGCCGACGATATCTAGTGAAGCAAAAATGGCCCGCCGCAATAAGCTCAGCCAGAAGCGCGGCCCTTCCAAAACTGCAGTGCCCTGTTTACTGGTAGGTAGTCTGCGCTCGCATCTAATCTCTCTACCAGCCACAGCAGTTTTGTTGTGCTGAGGCAAAGCTGCCCTGGCAGCAGTGCCTCGCCTCTGTGCATTGCACTTTGGCACGTAGGTAGAGGCATGAGGCATGGCGGACTGGTTACGATTGCCTCCTACCACACTGTCCGAGACCCATTTGTCCGCTTTGTATGCTTCGCACTTGGACGCTCCGTGAGGATATATGCTGTCACAATGCGGACTGCTCATCTGCACCTTGACTTGCTCCTTCTCCCGCCTTGGCACGACTTTATGCTCCTGTCTTCGCTCAGGGATGCACGGTTGAATGGCTGTTGCCGGAGATTTCGATGGCGGTCGTTTTAGTGTTCGTTTCGTTTTGCTTCTCGTTGATTTCGCCGTTGCTAGGCTTCTCTCCAAGACTGTAGGTATGCCACAAAGCTTTCGCGGCCCGTAAATCGTAGAAGGAGATATGGTGGGCTGGAGGCTCAGCCATGGCCGGATGGACGGGAAGAAATGCGCCATGAGATGCGTCGAATCTGGCATTAGAGAAGAAGAGTGAATTGCGAGAGTTTTTACGGCAGATTATAGGAGATCTGTTATCGAGGCAAGGGATATTGGACTGATGGTAGTGGATAATGGGGTCCTGTGGTGTAACATGGAGACTCCCAGGATCGCGATACGGAAGTTATACATCTCGAATATTCTGGACTAATGCAGACCGTCCATCGGCCAAGGATTACGGGCTGAGGATAACATAGTGGCCTGGTACTCAATGGTAGCTTCGTCTCCATAGGGATGTCCTGGGGGTAGGTCAGTTTAGCCAGCATCAGGAGGCGTCTCGATTTTGGCATTGGGGATTGTCTGATCCGCTGGCTATACGCATGACTGATCTCGTTGAGTAGGACGTGAATGATCTCAAGTCGACAGGACTGCTACGTCGCAACTGGGAATCGCGAACGATGATACGGGTGTCTGGTGTGAGAGGAGGGAGCAGGGTGTGAAGTCCGGGAGAAGGTTGTACGGAAGCCAATATGTGGCGATGGGACATAACAAAAGCTCCGACAAAGCGCGTCCACCTGTCTCTTTCCTCCCATCATCATCAACATCAAGAAGACTGCAGAGGTATCGACAAAGATGCCACTTGCTAGGCGTCTCACAAGACCCTTGGAGTTACTCTTACAATAGTATCCTCACCCCTTTGCTGTCCTTCTTCGTTCGCGGAATGAACGCCTCCCGGCACATTTCAACATCAGATCTGTCTGTCTCATACAAAGTCGCAGAGGCCGCCATTGAAGATCGGAAGAAGCTGGCCAACGCGATGTACAGTTCAGCATAGGCCAATTGCATCCCCACGCAACTGCGAGTTCCTTTGCCAAACGAGACCTGGTATCGACTCAGAGGCTTTCCATCTGGTGCCTTCGGACTGCCCAACCATCGCTCTGGCTTGAAGCTGAACGAATCCGGAAAGATGGATTCATCGTGGGACACGTCATAGTTGTTCATGCCGACTAGTGTGCCCGTTGGAATCTCCCAGTCGCCGTAGATGAGCGGACCATCTCTGAAGGCTCGCATCCTCCGCTCGCCAAGTCCGTAAGTGAGACGAATGCTCTCCTCGACACATCCGGAAAGGTACGGCAGCTGCACCAGAGCTTCCCAATTGGGCGTTTCCGAGACATCAGGCGCAGCTCCTCTCAATTCAGCCATCAAACGATCCCGGACAGCGGGTTGGTCGAGAACGTGGAAGCAGGCCAAACTTGCTGAGCGGGCTGTTGTGGAAACGCCTGCGGTGACCACCGAAGTCGCATCGTGCAGGAATCGGTCATGAGTACGCTCCTCGGGCGGTAGATCTTGCTTCAACATGGAGTGGAAAAGCGTCTCGCGTTTGCCTTCATTGCTTCCGTTCATGATGTTACTAATCTTCTTGCCTAGATTCTACTGCTAGTCAGCAAGCGAAGAAATGAGCAATGATCAAGGGGGCATTTCCGTACCTGACGAAGATACACAAAAGGCGCTATCTCTGCATTCAACATCACAGCATATCTCTCCGGAATTCTGAGCATCAACTTCGTCATGAAGGGGATATGCTTGGCCACTTGCGAGGCTTCCGTCATGCGGTCAGAGGCAAGATTGACATCGGACTCAAAATCAGGCTCGTTGACGAAGTCGTAATCCTCGTCAAAGCACAGGTTCATAACGTTGTCTGCCGCGAAACACTCCCACATGTTCGTCAAATTCAAGACTTTCCCTGTTCCGACGAAGTCATTTCTCAGACGACTCATCACAACGTCGGCCTTGTCTTGGATGCTGTCTCCGAACTGCGCTATCTTCCGTCGGGAGAAGAATGGATCCAGGGCCCTTCGTCTCACACGATACAGTTCCGGAGGACCGTCAGTCCCGCCAACCGCCAGTTCTATACCGAATCGCTCTCCATACTTCGGTGTTCTCCATGCATGACGGGAATTCGTGTACACCGAGTCGAAAAATGTGGAGTCCTTGATATGGAGCTCATTGGGCGTAACGCGTATGATCGGTCCGTACTGTTCATGCCATCGTCTTACTGCGAATGGAAATTGGCCGCCTCCGTCTTTGAAGAGATCGTAGTAAACCTCTGGCAAGCGCGTTGCAGCCGCAAGCTTCGGACCTGGGAACTTCGCTAGAGGACTGAGAAATAGACGATATATGATCAGGCCGATGCGGTGGACAACCAAGCCAACGAGGAAGACGATGATCGCCGAGAACGTTGAGATAGGCCACATTGTTGTCAGCTATCTAAGCAATGAGGGCGAAGTTTTGGGTCAGAGTGGAAAACCTCTTCCTTATGATAGCATCCACATTATAGCTACGACAGGGTTTGTAATTGGGTTGCAGCTGCAGTGTGCACAACAGCCTGATGAGCTTGAAGCCATTGTGCTACCTCAGCCGCATCGAGCCTTACACCTCAAGATGTTTCTACACATCGAAAGTCAAGGATGCCACGTCTAGCGCGAAGCTCGATTCTCTAACCAAATACAGCAGACAATCGAAAATGAAGAAGGGAAATAACAGACGACACATCTGGCCTACACCGAGCACTCGAGAACCATGTCCGGCTCCAACCCTGGCTCTCCCATCAATCTCTCATTCTACCCTTCAAGGCGATCATATGGGAAAATGATGCATTGGACCTGACATGGGTTGTAAGGCGTTGTTAGCAATCAAGACCGAGAATTTCAACGATTCCTCACAAATGATGTGACTGGCAGCCCGCTCGAAAGGAGATCAACCAAGCTGAAGGCATGCGCTGTGCAATCTGTGGGCCCCATGTTGCTCACAGCTAGACATCAAGCTCCACGACCGTATTGGCGTCTTGAGCAGTACCAGGGCTGAGGTTTAGGGCCCGGCAAGCTTCGTATATGGAGGAGCTCGGCGATCACATGTCGCTTGTCACTCTGCATTACGAGTGATGTTCTTAGCCAGACACTTCGCTCTAGCTGTTTGGCGAACATGGTCTTGTATGCTGCGTGAAAATTGCACTGCTAAGCATTTGGATCCTGACATCCGAGGATGTGTTGAGGATGTCTGCAGGCATGAATTTAGCGAATGCGGAGATGTGTATTGGGATCGTAATGATGATGGGGAGGTTGGACCTGAAGTTATCTGAGACGGAGGGGAATGCGGTTGATATGGCAAGCGATTACTTTTTTACCTGTTCCTCGTCAAGGAGCGTATGGTTTGATAGTAAAAGTTCGGTGATCAAGTCTAGCCAAAGGAGATGTATCTGCATTGAGTGTCGGTGTCGCCGTGAGTGGGGGCCGGATGCTTTGTAAAGGTGCAGATGCAACGATCGTGATTGAGAGTTGCATCTATCTCGTCAATGGCATCTCTCAGCTACCACACCGGTCATTTATCTTCATCCTTCGAAGACAGCCGATTGGGTACTCCACGAGCTGCTTTAGATGAGTCGAAGGTACCTTATAGCTGAAGACGTAGAAAGATGCCGCCTTGAGCATGGACTTCCTAAAAGAGAAGATGTACGTTCAGCCTTACCGGCATTGCTTCATCCCTTAGGAGCTATTGATTGGACTCCCCACGAACGACTATGGTGAAGCAATGAAGGGCTCAAGGCTGAAACCGTAACGAGGTTGCGCCTTACGCACCGGCCATCTGCAAGTGAATGATTCCGACCGAATCCGAACATTTCAGCCCCACTTGGAGTGGCTGCAAGTGGCTGCCAAACGTAATTAGACCGCGATATCCAATCAACAAACCCTGTTTACACTGCGTGCGTGGCTTTTCGGGCATGTAGAGCCGGAGCAACTGTGGCTAGTCATTCGCTCGCTCCAACGTTCGTCATGCAGGAATGGTGTATGTCGCGTGGTACGCATACTATTTATGCTGTTTACAATGGACCGGCCAAGGAGATACTGTGCCGATGTCCACCTTGGCAGCAGAGCACACCATCGCTTCCATCTCGTGAAGGAAGACGACCTTGAGACATGACAACACAGTCAGAAACAACGCCCGACCTTGAGAAGAACGATGCCGTGGACGAGGAAGTTCCTCAGCAAGAGCGTGTCGATACGCGACGACATTCGCAAGAAAAAGAGCAGCATCAAGCGAGCGGGGACATCAGAGAGCATGGACAGCATGGAGAGCGCGACCAGTACGGAGAGTACAGGAACTCGCTCCTCGCAGCGGTCGGATATCTGGACCTGGCAAACGCCATGGACTTCCCCGCCAACGTTTGGAATCAGGACCCTCTACCGGTCTTTGCGCAAGTCTTGATGGGTCTTGGTGGGAGCATTGCTATCTTGACGACAAGCTTCGCGATGTGGGATGCTGTGAGGAGTAGGCGGAATATCATGTTTCTGCTGAAAGAGAGGGCGGACTTGTATAAGCAGAGATGCGAGAGGGAGCTACTTCCTATAGAGAGGGCTTGGCTGGATATCAACTTTCGTGAGCTTGGCTGGGAGATTGTCGACCGTTTGATGCTGGATATCTTCATGGCCATTGCGGGCATTCTTGTCGGGACCGGATGCTTAATGGCTATCAAAGGTCCATCCCACCATAAGATCTTCGTGGCTAGTAACGATCTCTCCGGCTATATTGGCAACTCATTCAATGCTGCATATGGTCTGGTCAATGCAGTCTGGTCCGTGTACATGTGGCGGAAGGCCCACAGTCACGATGTGGCTGTGAGGAACGCGAAGGCGCAGATGGACCCGAAGTTGCTGGCATCTCTATGGAAACACTCGCGACAGCATAAGCTGTATGCTTTCGTAAATGGAGTTTCTATGCTTGTCTCTGGAGTCGGATCTGAAATCAGCTCGACGCTATGGTGGGGATATGTGATTCTCATCCCATGTATCTGCGGGTCTATCTTCTGCAATATCTACTGGAGACATCGACTGGGCTATGACCGGCTATCGATACCCAGGCGGAGGACAGTACATTATATGGATATACCTGAGAGGCTAAGGCTCCTTTCGTCAACAGCTTCTGGTCAAATGCCCAAGAGCATCGACTTCGGCATTGTTCTTCTATACGACCTCAACTTACTTGGAACTTACAGCTCGCGACTCCGTGCAACTGCGGCGAATACTGATCCTCGGTCTGCGAACAACAGTCACGTTTCGGTAGAAGCCGCTCTAGCCATATCAGCTTTCGAAGCGGATCGAGTGGCAGCATTCAAAGGGACAGTGGAAGCGTCTGGCAAACGATTCGAGTATGAGCAACGATTCCTCAGTGAACTGTACGGATACTACCTAGAAGCTATCGCCAACAGCAAACCGAAGATAGAAGAGATGGTATAGATTTCGAGCCCGCCGAATTTCTTCTGAACTTCCAAGACCAAAATTGGTATCTCACTTCATCATTCATGCCATCATAGCTGCAAAGAAAACTGCAAGCAAAGTCAGACCAATACCAGGCACCGCAAGCGATCCAGCAGCATTGTTCTGTCCTGGGTTGTTGTTTGTGCCAGTGTTGTCATTCGTAGTGCCAGCAGTGGTTCCCTGATTTGAAGTCGTCCCCTGATTTGAAGTCGTGCCTTGATTGTTGTTCGGCAAACCGTCGTTGTTATTATTGTTGTTATTGTTGGTGCCAGTCGTTCCTGTCCCGATTGTGCCAGTAGTCCCAGTGTTCCCGTTAGTATCGAGAGGAGAGAGTCGGCATCTTCCCAGAAGCTCGCGGATCTCTGTGAAGGCATGGTTAGTAGCGATTCTCGCGCAGACACGCAGCACAAGTGACTTACTATCGTATTCACGGTTGGTGGTGTAGTAAGGTGCAATGCATGCTTCGCACTCCGGAATCAGATTGTTTGCGTTCTGAGCGTTGCAGACACAGTTTTGTTCATTGATGTCGTCTTGATCCCGGCCTGGTTGGTCGTTGTCTCGGCCCCTGCCACCATCGTTGTCGTCGTGCTGGAAATAGCAGTTCTGTGCGATGTCCACCAGAGAGCGGCATTGATCTTGACATTGTGTCGGCACATTCTGCCAGTCAAGGAGATCTGCGTTGACCAGCTGGGAGCCAGCAATGATGGAAGCTGTGAACAAGAGTTGCGATTTCATGGTGACGCTAGTCGATGAAGTGTTTGGCGAGGAGTCTTCTGGAAATCCGAGTGTGTGAGCGGGAGCAGGTGACTGTTAGTTGCTATGACTTTCCTCACATCTCGAGAGCAGCACCATCAACATATAGTCTGCTCAGGCAGAATATCCTGGTGCATCCAATCACTTGTCCTCCGTCATTTCCCAAGGCATCTGACGACGACCGTGCTCTCGTAACCGGTTGTCATGCTGGTATGAAGTGGCTGTTCGATACTGGTATGGCAGGTATGCCTACACAATAATGTGCGGGCAGCATGGATCCGGCTATGAGGGCGATCGCCATGTGTTCGCATGACAGCAACTGCGGTGTGTCAGCCAAGGTGTATGCCATACCAAGATGTGGCGCCAAGGCATGAACTTTGAAATGACAGTCAGCGGAACACACCGGCAAAGAGAATTTCAGCGCTCTAGAGAGTGGCGCAGTGATTCAATGCTTGCAGTCTGCCTATTCTTTTGTTTCAACTGCCTGACTGCACACGCTGGTCTACGTGTGTCACAAGGCTGAACTTGAGAATGCTCTTGGCGGGAGGCAGCTTTTCAAGGGAGCCACACGGATGAGAGCCGTCCGTCGCCGAAACGTGCCCAAAGAGAACATCAGACCTTTGCCTGCCGAGTTGTGCGTGTTGTCAAGATCGGAAGCGCAGCGAGTCGACTCTCTTAAATGAACGCTAGCCTGGAGAAATGAGGCTTACTCCGAAGCTACTGAGGGTGTAAGAAAGCGACGAGCAAATTCTGAATTTGGTATTAGCAAATATTCGTCGGTATGCGCGGCCGATCTCGTCGTCGATGTTCCTTGGCCGCAGATTACATATGCCGTCCGACAGAAGAGGGTTGTGCTTTTGCAAGGCTCACTACTCGTAGGAATCGCCAGATCTTCGCCGTTCAATTTGGTTGATTTATGGACAAACATTCGATGCTTCTGGGCGTTCGCGAAGCAAGCTGGCACTGTCGTGATCGGTATGAGTTTCGTGCCTTCGGATCGCTCATCGCCAGGGAGGTCGGAAGAGTACTCTCCTTGCGCTTGTAGAATATATCTTTCAGATCGCGCCAGTGGCTCCGCCACATGAGCCGTCTTTGGTTTTCGCTACTCCATAGGTCGTTTGTGAGATCGGCCTCGTAGGAAGATGTACATGAGAGCAACGTTCTGGCTTTTGAAAATCGTGACACACTTCGGCAAATCGCCGACGAATCCAGCAGCGCCTCTTGCAGTCATACCAAATCTCGACCTACCTCTCATACAGCATATATCACGGCTTCGGCACAGAGCGCAAGCAATTCGCCGGCTTCGACAGACGTCCCTTCCGGAAACGTTTACTAGAGGAATTCACCGCCTTTTGTGTGTGCGCTGGAAGCCCTCAGTCGCCATTTCCACTGTCCACTCGCCATGGACCTCTCACAGCTCCAAGCCCAATCAGAATTATTACTGTAACGCTTCAAAGGTGTCGGTACAAGCGTGTTGAGAATGCTTCTCAGATGCTCTCTGGATCCGCCGACCTGATCTTCCTACTTGCCATCGCGAACGCCGGGTCTCGGGTCTTCTTCTCGAGTGGCGTTCTCCGACGGATCGCAGAGCACTGAGTATGGCGCAGAGCCACGAGTGCTCACCCGCGAAGACCCATCGCACAACGTCCACGGCATAGGAGTGATTCTGGTGTGACTGGCAGTGACAAAGGCGGCGACGTAGAATGGCGCTTGTCGATGGCGATGGCGATGTCGAGATAGCGGACTAGGAGGTGACGATAGCGTACTGGCTGATTACTGCTGCGTTGTCAAAGCATTGCTTTGCTTGTGGGTGCGAAAGATACAGAACCGGGGATATGTGAGGATGGGGCAGAACTGGTGATCCGGTGATTTCCAAGAGGAGGTGTGGTTGGAGCGACGAGAATTCGATTAACTTTGATGGCCGGATTTGACTGGACCCACTTTTCTCCTCTCAACTTCATGTGCCAAGGCCTGAGTGAGGTATCACTTCCGACTTCTTGTTCTGCCAATACTGATCGACGACGTACGATTGAATATGCGATGGGATGCTTGATGCTTTGTGCGTCGACTCATATCAACAATGTCTGGTAGTATTGGAAAGATGCAATTCGTCGGATGCCCTCGGCCCAGCTCGGTCGACCACATTCTGGAATGTTTAAATCGGTGTCTGCTGCAAAGAACCCAAATGTTTGACATGGAGAATCAGCAGATAACATCGGATTCTGTCCTGAGTAGCTCTAGTGCCCTGATTATGGTCTGATTTCTACCAGACATCGTGAATTTCGACTTGGCATTTTCGGATGTATATTCGATCAAGACGACGTTCCTGATGCTCAGAATATCGGCAGTAAGGACCCGCGGGCGGGCACTGTCAAGCCTGCAGGCTCATGCTGCCAGATATCGAGATGCACAAAGAATTTTTGGACCTTCAACTTTCACACTGCCGATGGGATCATATGATCACTTGAACCGACGATAGGTTTACGACTACAAACGCTACGAGGATGATCAATCGCTTAGAAGAATGCTCTTGTTCGCCTCTTTTCAGCGCCTGCACTGTGCGTTGTCTTCGTGAGGCGGCAAAAACTCATGCCTCGGCACCAAAGCCATACACCACCCCAAAACTTCATCGATCGATATCTCGATCACTATTGCAGCTATTGAGATGATTTTGACAGCGTTGGAAAGCGCAAAAAGAGATGGATGAAATTGCATCAGCCGTGAATCGAACACGGGGCCTGAGGCAGCATTAGTACAAGCGTTCCATGAAATGTATGCGTTCAGAACAACTTACCCATCGAACTACACGCCAATTACTTGGACGATGGCAACGATGGATTTTACCACTAAACCACTGATGCTCTTGAATCGATGCAGATTGTGCTGTTAGAAATGTATATAAGGCTGGAATGAAGTGGAAGTGGACGAAGGCCAAGCAAAGCCAGGATTTGGCACCCCACCCCGGAACGGCACCATTTCTCAGCAATCGGAGCGCACGTTTACAGTGACACATCATCTATCATACACTGGAACAGCAATAACAACTCGAATGGGCCATTCTGTGGTCATTAGGGTTCGATGTTGGTTTTTGGCGGTATATACCCAAATTTGTACTCATAGCGAGACAAAGCGAATCCGGAGCAACGAACACACTTCAAAGTGACCGATGCAATCGGAGAGTCGAGGAATTACATTAAGAAGTCGCATGAAGAAGAAGTAAGAGCATCGTGCGTGGTCCTTCCCCCGGACACCGGCCGTGGACGGGATCAAATCATTGCGAACCTGATGCACTGACCGCCGCAACGACTTTGCAGAAGCTCCGCAATTGGTTCCACGACTTCTTCGAGAGTTACAGCGGCCTCGTGCTGAACTGGTGTTTGCTTAATTACTAACGCGAGAGACGGCAGACTGCCACGGAAGACCACAGATTGAGAAATTACTGCATTTGACTTTGAATATGTGTGCAATGGCAGTCTGAAGCGGCCACTTTGGGAAAAGCAGCAAACTGTTCTACCTTTGACAACGTCTACGGTGACGAGATTGACAAGACCAGGCTTGCACACGAGAGACCGTCTCTGCCATTCCCGATACCATGACAGCAGTAATTCGCGATGGGGGAATACAAATAAAGACCTTCAATTTTCTACTCGCAAGCAATCGGTCATTGTTGCCATGCGTTTCAAGATTCGCGTGAGCTGCGCTGCTTACACCCTCTCGCTTGCCCAACGTACATTTCTCGCCATTGTCAGAAGCGACCGGACGATGAGCGAGGTCACATCTAAATCTTTGAGACCTTCGAGGCAGCCTGGCTTTGGCAAGGATGTCCTCGATGGAGTAAGCGGGTAGTAAATCAAGCGAATGATACTCACAAAAGAGGCGACTCTTCAATTTTTATTTCCAGCAAGCTTCTTCCCTGGATCAGCACAGTGCTCAAGCAATATCACTATCGAATCTGGCTCTTCTCAGGCGAGACTATCTGCGAGCCTAGCATGTTGAATCTCGACGCTCCGAGTGAAGGGTCATGTGCAAGCAAGCATGTTATTGACCTATTGTCCAGCTTCTGTGGAGCCTGATTCGCGTTTGTATTGTTTTGTTGCAACGACAGGCTTCGATGACATTCACTTTACTTCTAGAAGTGGTACTACGCTGCCTTACGTAGGCATTCAAGAACTTGCGACTTCAACCAACAACCTATACATTGCACATCCTCGAACACCATGTCGCTTGGGTGGCCTGACATCACAGTAAAGCTCGATCGCATCAGGGAAATGTACCTTGATGCGATCAACGAGTGGGACCTTGATGAGTGGCCATCGCTACCCTCGACATTTGCGCAGATCGAGCTACCTACACCCGCTCAATTTCAAGGCGGCAAGCCGACAATGTCTATCGATGAGCAGAAGTTGCTGGACGAGATCAAGTCGAATCCATTGAAACTCCGAACACAGCTTCTATTTAGCGAGGATGACTATCAACGAAAGATGCTCAAGGCCATTGAAAAGACACTCATCGCAACACACAAGGGCTACAAGCTGAAGCCGGCTAGAAAAACGGTCTGGAATTGCATGTACACTCAAAATAGATCCAGTAGCTGACAGAGTCCCAGCACTTCATTGAACCAAAAGGCAGCGCTACCGTGGAGAGAGTGCGACGGGCGAAGCGTCACTTTTACAAGTTCCGCAAAGGTCATCTCGACGCGGAAGATATCAAGGACATCATCGGGCCATACTCTGAAGAAGGAGTCACTATCGAGTCCCTGCAGGCTGAGCAGATGGACAACGCCAGACTCGCGCACGAGAAGACCTGCGATTTGCTTTACGCAGCTATGGCTAAGCTCTACTATCAAGTTGGCCCGGACGTCTGGTTCGTGGCTCACGAAATGCCCTGTTATGCTGCAGACGTAAGCTAATATGAGGTCAGGCCAAAGACCACTGTCTATCAGCGTAGACTATTGTTTAGCTCTATCTATCGGCGTGTTTCTATGCACGATATTGTGGGCTCACGTCATTGACCGATCGCAGACAAATACCTCTGGTGACGGATCTCCTGCTGTACGCCAGCGAGTTTGAATCCATCGACTTCTGCAATGTCCATGCCAACCCGAATGAGCCTGTGTCGAAAGCCTTCATCGCAGCTAGTGAAGAGAAGTTCATTCGCCTCGCCGAACATACGATGTACTTTCGTGTCTGGAAGTTCGACAACTGGAAGTTTGTGGAACCTACTATTCTTTTGCACCAGTCCCTGGCTCCAGCTAACATCTGTCGCAGGGAGCCAGTGTACGACATCTGGAAGAACTTCAAGCTTGATGATGTGTTTGAAGAACTTGGGATCTCACTCGACGTGCGGGACATTCCTGGTAAGACACATTCTGACATACGGCGACCAAAATCAATACTGATCCGTAGCTTGATAGGCGATTGGATTGGTCCTCATGGTGTAAAGATGTGGCTGGGTCCAGTTCACTATGGTTACGGCTCTTTCAACCCACGCACCTTGCGTTGAATTGGAGGCGCTAAGTTAAGAGGACAACAGCCGCCCATGCTAGTAAGAAGCGGATAAGAGCGCTAGGCAAGAGCGACTTCCAAACCATAAGGTTACAAGCAGAAGAGGCTGGAAAGACCAGACATTTCTTGCATAATTTTGACACGGCATTTTCTATATTCACTTCAGCAGATTCGCAAACGTCCCATCCCTCACACCCCTCTCCTCCGTCCACCTTAACCAACCCGTCGAAGGTTGATTCCTCTGCTCCCTCCGATGCGTTTTCAACATCTTCCCTCTTTGCTTCTCACCCCTCTCTTCCATCCTCTCCTCAGCAGCCTCCAACATATCTTCCCATTGCCCCTTCGTCTCCAAATTTTCCTGCTCCTCCTCTCCCTTCTTAGCATCAGTGGTCCGTCCCTGTAAGACCAGCGCAACAACAACTGATCCCACAGTCAAGCCCTGCGCAAAGACCCTCGCCTGCACAAGTTTCTGCTGTTTCGTAAGCAACCCCTTCCGATCGATCAGATGCCATGCGGTTCCTAGGCAAGCGACCCACGACCCGAAGACAATCTTGTACTGGTGTTGTTCTACAAATTCAGCGAAGCGTCGCTGAAGAGGTTTTGAAGATCTCGATTCGGCAGCCTTCCTCTTCAAAGCTTGATGGTATGAGTAATCTGGATGATGAAGAGCTTCATGGGCGTGCGAGGAGTAGTCTGCTGCTTTGACGGCGCCGCAAGTGCCCGCGCTACAGATCATGTAGCCGCGCCAGGCGAGGGTGATGCGGCGGAAGGATTGGTAGCGCAGGGAGGCGACGTAGACGGATACGGCACCGACGGAGAGGCCAAGGAGGCCACCGATTGTGCCGCCTTTGAGGGTCGCTCTGTGAACACATTAGAAGTTGTCCGGTGGTAGATTACTGGTGAAAATACTTGTAATGTTCGTGTCTCTCTTGTTCATTCAGTAATTTCATGTTCGATGCTGACTTGCTTTGATGCTGCGATCTGCCTCAGATGTCTTCTATACATCAAGCATAGCCACTCCGAAGGTCGTCCTCCTTATAAGTGGTCGTTGAATTGATGCAACTGTCGTGAGGAGCCGGGCTTGGGGTTCCTGTCCACACAGCCACTTACACATCCACCATCCTTCTTCCTCAAACACGAGAATCTCTTTGCCAGGCTGAACAGCAATGTCAATCGAAGAAGCCAGAGTGATACTCGTCGCTCGAGAATGCCCAATCTGGCATGTTTGGACGAAGGCGATCCGCACGTGCTTCACTGACTCCTGCCCTACCACTTAACTCCCCGAAGCCCCCTAACAGTCTCCAGCTTGGCGAACCCGACCTTCGGCGTTAAGGACGCGGCTGCCACATGTTGCAACTTTGTGTTCTCTTTGCAACCCTCGAGCTTCAATCTCGAACCCATTCAATTCAGTTTGTTCGACTTCAGGATGTCATCCAAACCGAACTCGACGTCCTCATCGCCGATATCTCCCGCTTGCTTCCAGAACTTGCTCAGATGCCTCGTCCCAGAATCACAGAGCACAGTCACGATCCTTTTCCCGCTGCCCATCTGCTTCGCCAACGTCGCGGCTGCGACACAGTTGACAGCACTGCTCGCACCTACAAACAGTCCTTCTTTCTCCACCAACCACCTCGCCATCTTCATAGCCTGCTCATCGGTCACCTTGACTGCATCATCGATCAAATGCATGCCAGCGTTGAAGTTGGCAGTCAGTCTGTTGACGCCAACGCCTTCCACAATGGAGTCGACTTGATGTCTTCGTCGCGTTCCTTCGGCTTCGGTGGGCGAAAACATGACGCCGTATCTGATCTTGTTGTATAGGCCGCTGCCTTGAGGATCGGCCAGCACGACTTTCATGTTCGGGAGGAGAGGCTTCAGAGCCAGTGCTACACCTGCAATGGTTCCTCCAGTACCAGCACCTGCGACGAAGGCGTCCAGATGGCCGCCGGTTTGCGAGTAGATCTCAGGCCCAGTAGAGTATTGATGTGCGAGGTAGTTCGCCGTATTTTCGAATTGGTCCGCGAAAAATCCTCGTCCGGGCTTGTTAGGGTCGTCTGTATGCTCTTGAGCACGTCGTCGGGCCATGTTCACGAACTGATTCTGGTCCACTATCGATGCCGGTCTCACCCGCTCGACGGTGGCTCCAAGCTTCAATAAAAGATCACTCTTCTCGAAAGCGATATCATCGGGCATGCATCTGCGGCAACTTCAGAAATGTTCTTGTGGCTATGTAGATTGACACTACATACATGTGCGCTTTGTAGCCTCGTGCTCTGCAGACGGCAGCAAGCGAGATACCTGTAGATCCCACAGTCCCTTCGTAGATGGTATCGCCTCGATCTGGAGTTAGCAGCCCCGCCTCTTCAGCATGCGTGATCATCGACAGAGCGACTCTGTCTTTCGGCGAGTTGCCTGCGCCATTGAGGAATTCAGCCTTGGCCAATATCTCGCACCCAGTAGCCTCGCTGAGAGAACGCAGCTTGATCAAAGGCGTGCTCCCTATCAGACCTTCCACGCCAACACTGATATCTTCCGTGTCGGATTTCTGAGGATCTGCATCGCTCCCAGGAGCCACAGACTTCCGCTTCGTGTGATCTTCTAACCGCACATAATCAGTCTGTCCTGGTAACGGATGCTGTACTCCTCTAATCTGACGTATTCTCCTCTGGAAGGTCTGCTCAAGATCCGGGTACAGGTCCTTGAAGCCAAGCGTCACCAGAATGCCGCACAAGAAGCCCCCAGTTGCCGTCAACTTCTGCCGATTATCGACGATGCTCTCCCAGATGCGATACCACACGTCAGCGACAATACCCATCTTCACCGTGCTGCCGCTTCACCGAAATTTCATATTGCGTGTGCTTGATGATCTGCGGTATCTTGCTCAGTGTTTGCCACCTGGGTGGATATAGGAGTAGCGTCGTTGTGGTGGTGGTAGGCACAATGTCGGGAGAAGGAAGTGAGGTGTTAAGCGATGTCAAAGATGATGTCGTTGTCAGGTCAAAGCGCTGCTCGTTTCACCATTGCAAATCCCATGTGGTGGGTGGAGCGGCGGTGGGTGCGATCCTTGTCGGCGGGCACGGGCCCGCTCGGGAGTGTCGAAGCTCTCCGCAAGCAGACCGCACCCGCACCGCCTGTCACATGCGAAGGCAACCAGGCGACATTGCGCATCGCCTGAGGTTGACACTGGATCTGGATGGACTCGCCTGCCGTTAATCGCCTGTTTCGACGACTGGCGAACCACCACTTCTGCCAGCATGGCCAGCAACTCCAGACGACAGCGAGGCTAGCTCCCACCCAATGGCGCTCCCAGAGCACGACGAAACGACCCAAGACGACGAACGAGAGCAACTGGCAGCAGCGGACAGATCACTTTCCTAGCGACAAAGCTGAGGAGTTCAAGAAGTACCCAAATGTCACATCCGACAGCTTGCGAGGGCGAAGGGAGAGACCGCGGAGGGTAAAGATGTTGATGCGAGACTTCATCGAGGATAGTCTGTACAATCCACACTACGGCTACTTCAGCAAGAATGTCACTATCTTCTCTCCTGGCGCGCCATTTGACTTCAATCGGATACGAGATGAGCCGGAGTTCTATAAGCTGTTGGGAGAGAGATACACGCAATTTGAGGATAAGCTAGATGAGCAGGAATACAACGAGGCAAGGCAGCTATGGCATACACCTACAGAGCTGTTTCGCCCTTACTATGGGGAGGCAATAGCGAGATACATGGTCGCCAATTACAAGTTGACTCTATACCCCTACAATGACCTGATCATCTATGAGATGGGAGCTGGAAACGGCACGCTGATGCTGAACATTCTGGACTACATACGGCATGCCGATCCCGAAGTCTATGCGAGGACAAAGTTCCGGATCATTGAGGTATCACACGCCCTGGCAAATCTGCAGGCGCAAAAGTTGAAGAGCTCTGCCTCTGCACGAGGGCATGCGGGCAAGGTGGAGATCATCAACAAATCCATCTTCGATTGGGACCTCTACGTACCCACGCCCTGCTTCTTCCTCGCCATGGAGGTCTTCGACAATTTCGCACACGATGTGCTACGCTACGACCCGTTCACTGAGGAAGTCATGCAAGGCTCCGTACTCATCGACAGCGAAGGCGACTTCTACGAATTCTACAGTCGAAATCTCGATCCAGTCGCTTCGCGCTTCTTAAGGGTGAGAGACGCCGCTTGTCAAGATCGAAACTTCCCCCACCCACTACGAGGCTCAAAAATTTTGCGAAACGTGAGACACCAACTGCCCATGGCACCAAATCTCAGTCTCCCGGAATACATCCCCACCCGCCTGATGCAATTCTTCCAAATCCTCGCCAACAAATTCCCCGCCCATCGCCTGGTGACCTCCGACTTCCACAGCTTACCGCAAAGCACTGCTGGCATCAATGCTCCCGTAGTCCAAACTCGGTACGAGCGTCGGACAATAGCAGTTCGAACACCGATGGTGCAGCAAGGCTATTTCGACATCCTCTTCCCAACGGATTTCGGGGTGATGGAGGATATCTATCGGGCGATCACGGGACGATTGACGAGAGTCATGACGCATGAAGATTTCTTCCAGAGATGGGCGTATGTGGAGGATACACAGATGAGGAGTGGGGAGAATGCGTTGTTGAGCTGGTATAAGAATGCTAGTGTTATGGTTACTGTGTAGAACGGGGACAGATGCTCGAATGGTCGAATCAAACACGAACTGTGTGGGCCATAACGAGTTTGTCGTCAATTAATTTCCTCTAACGATTAGTAATGCCAGCTTCGGACCATGCGGTTTCAAGACAAGCAATCCAGATACACTCGGGCAACGCTGCTCTTCACATGCCGCCAAGACCAAAGCTTAGGGTTAGATGATTTTCTCCCTTGCCAGGTCGACGGCAACACCACATTGCTCGAAAAGCGCCAAGACGCGACAAAGTATGCTTGATGTGTTCATACCATAATGTTCTTGGGATCTGGTGGCGTTCCATGCAGAATTGCGAAGTCAAGGTGCGATTGTTCGAATTATATATTTCTTGCAATTTGAGGGTTTTCAGGAGATGAGGTGCCACCACCACAGGTTGTAGGCAATCTCCTGTGTCACATGAAGCAACGTGATAGAAATGCAATCGAGACTATCAGGTTGGTCTTCACATACATCGACAATTGTAAACCAATCTTGACTTGCTTTTGACATCGAAGTCGGGGCAATGAATACGCCTGACTGAACTAAGTGCTGCCTCCTAGTCACCAGGCGTTCTGGTCATGTTACTGTACTACGGGCGAGCGAGATGAAGAGACAATACGATATGATGACATCTTGGAGAAAAGAAGCGACCACTTCATGGAGTTGTCATTCTACTGGGGCAGTCAACTTGGTGAACTGACCGAGCAATCGATCATGAGGTTGCCCAAGGCGGTCCGGCAAGATTGTCGTGTATAGAGAGCATACAGACGATGAAACTGAACTTCCACCCCGGCCTACATCGAACTGCACAACAAGAAACATACATGATATGTCGTGTACGTGCAACATGGCTGCTGGAAAGGTGAGCGTTTGCTGTCAATGACAGCCCGAAGATGGGAATCAGCATTCATGCTCTACGCCAACAAAGAGCATATGCTTTTGGCATGGAGAACATGTCATGATTCATGTAAGTCGGCATACTTTTCCTCAAGAATCTCGTTCATCGCAAAAGGCGCATTCTGGTCACAGCACCGGTAGCTCTCGAGCAAGGGTTCTGGCAGCAGTGTCGATGGAATATCGAGTGCATCACATACGAGTGTACGAGCGCATTGTAGGTACCGGTCAGTAGGTTACACTGGCTCTCGCATTGTTGCGGATGTAAGTCCTACCCGCAGCTTGTTACTTTGGACTGCGGTAGTTGGCTTTCAAGTACAGCACTGATCATGTCGCACAAATGCCGGTACGCCGGAAGATGCAGTTGCGCGGTACTTGGTACAAATAGAAACCAGCACTCACTTTGAGTGACTGCATCCAGCGGATGATCTTCGATCGGTTCCCTCCGACCCATGGGATGTGTTATGCATGTCTCTCAAGCGAAGCAGCCGGAGTAACAAGCGATGCTGCAGGACTTCAGGAGGCAGCATCTGCACTTCGCACGTGCTCCTAAACCGTCAGCAGTCGCGCCCAGCCTTTGTTCCGTACATCTTGTTGTTGCTTGCGACTGCAATTTCTTCAGCGAGATAGCTTTATCGGAAGTCGTTCTTCTGTTGCCCGAATCCAGAAGCACCTATTGTTAGCAGACAACGAGGGTGCGTGCGAGAGCATGGCAGTAAATTGCTTTCTTCATGACTCTGCAACGGAGCTCTTCCTATCTCGACCATTGAAGCGAAAGAGTACCATTCGAGCAATCGTATATCGCACCTCGGCGACAGGGAAGCTGTCGTCTTCATGGCAATTTCCACACCCCAGAGAGCGTAACATCTGCTCCAACGGACAGAGAAGACGTTTGAAATCGCTTGCAGGTAATGTTGGTGATGTTGCAATGGTCTTCGTTCACGTGACGTTTCACCATCGCACGCCAGCGTTGTTAGCACCTGTGGGCCGTTATCAGCTCAATTAGCTCGTAGCCAAATCACCCTCTGCTCCGGAGGTGGAAAGTCAAGTCCTAAAACAGCTCTTGCCCTCCAAAGCTTTGAAGCGCCATTATTTGACTGCCTCTGCCGGAGAAACATCAGAGTGTGGCGTCTGCAGTCCGGAGAGTAAGCTTGAAGGTGCGCACCCGTGGTGGAGGACATGTTGGACCTCGGACAGTGGCTCGAGCGCGATGTATTTGCGGTGCTGTTTCCCAGATTCCCAACGGTGGGCGCAAGCCAGCCGCGTTCGTATGCATGTGATGAATGAGACTCCCGTGACCGCTTGTTGAAGGGCTGCAGCACCAATCGTCGATCAGGGCCCTCCGGCAAAAGCACGCACTTGTGATCCTGCATCTTGAACATTTTGTTCTGGACAAGAAGATGTTCAGGGACTTTGGGCATTGCTGCTGTTAGAGAGTGAAACAATGACAGTCCACACGTGCCTGACTCTCGTGCAGCGCAAATCTTTCACACGTGTTGTACCGATGTTCTGGAATGTGTGATATTCATGCTATGAACGCTGTCTGTGTCAAGCAACTGCACCCCGGAGCATCTCGCCGGTGTTGCTGTGCCGAACATGTGAACCCTTCGGCGCTCTCCAGCGTCTCTGAGTCGTGTATGTTCGCTGGCTCCTGCGCTGCTTGCAGACGCCATTCCCGATAAAGATGTCAAGGTTTCGCGGGAGGCGTCTTGCTGTGCAAGAGGCTCCGCTCGATTTGACTGCAAGGGCTTACACCTGGCTGCAGGCACGGGTGCGAGATCTCAAAAGCGCAACAGCCGCGGTCTTTGATACCGGGTCACGCAGCATCCATCACGGACAGATGAGGGATCTTAGCAGCTTCTCCGCAAGCAGCTGCAGAATCAAGATCGGATTTGAGTGGTGAATCTGGCGGGTCAGCCGGAGTGCTGTGAGGGGAGGAACAACAAGCGTCGGCTCCATATCGCAGAGTCACATCAGGAAGTTGCAGCGCCAATCTCCTGTCGTCGACAGTAAGTGTTTAAAGTTGAAGCTACGCATAAGCATAACAGCCGTGGCTGGCTCGCTTTGGTTTGGCTGCGCAAATGGCTTGCTGGCAAAGTTGGCTGCTCGGAACAGTGATGCCGTAGGAGCTGAGCTTATATCGGTGGCGGACGCCTCAGGCTAGGATCTCGCAGTGGGAGAGTGAAGTCGAGTGGTAGCTTGGCATCAGCCATAGCAGAAGTGGCGCGCTAGGGGATGAGAGGGCAGCCGGGGGAGCAGTAGTGGCAGAGAGAAGCCGAGGCGGATGGAAGTGCTGAGGGCCTTGCAGGATAGGGAGTTTGCACGATGATGGATGGGAAGCTGAATGCGCGAGTAAGAGGTTGAATTGATGGCGAAAAATATGGTGCAGGAACAGGGTGCGATTGGGCGATTGGAGCAAAGGCGAAGTCGCCTGTGTCCGTGAATTGGTCGAGGGAGAAAGCTAACGACGTCGAGATTGGCTTCGGCTTTCTCTCGCCTGCTCCCCAAGCTGCAGCCCACAGCCCCACCGGGCGGGTGATGGGAGTGTGTGGAAGAGGGGGAGGCATCAGCCAACCGACGAAAAGGCGCAAAATTGCGAGCGTTGCGACGACGCCGTACAAGCCGTGGTGAGGCCAGTGGCCAGCGTGCGGTGCTGGCAGACGATGTCTTGCGTGCGCGGCTCGGTCACGACGCCAGAAAGCCATCTCACAGCCATCACCGCCATGGCCAGCGGCGCTGACGGAGGGCGGACGTTGTGCCCGCGATGCTATTCTCGGCCAGCAAAATGAAGCTGCGAGACATGTTTGGTGATGGAAGTGGTATGGCGGGACTCTGGCTCGGTGGGCGACGGTGGGATGCCGTGTGCGGTCAGCTGGCGTGCGCAGCTATTCGATATTCCCGACGGCGCTGGAAATTGGGCCAACTGTGTCCCAGCGCACACTACTCTCTCAACTCTCTGCTGCCATTCGCGCTGGCTCGGCTGCTTCTGCTCCGTAAAAGGCTAAATGAGAGACTGCTAGCGGGAGGGGAACTCATATGCGACGGTATCGATTTTGGCGCCAAAAGCGCAGGTGCAGACCGCAGTTTGGCAGGCGCGCAAACGTGCAGGAGCAGGTGCAGGTGCAGCGAGCGTGACTGGCCCATCTCTCATTCACCTCCCATCCCGGCACGCCCAATCTGAGCAGGAGCCATCGCCATCATCCACCACCGCATCGTCCATTGCGCTTGCAGGTGCGCTTGCAGACAAAAAAAGGGCCTGGCGGAATTCGCACTTTCCTCTGTTCTGTGTGGCTACTGGGCAGGAGCGCCAAAAAAGTGGACAGGAATGGAGAAGCAGCATCCCGGCAGCCATGACGCTAGAGAGGCACCTTCGCAGGCGAAGGATTGCAATGGGCGATGAGGGGGGTGGGCGCAGGATGCACAGTGCTGGTCGCTAGTCCGCGTTTCAGGACGCCAGTGGCTTGCCATCCCTGTCCACGACGCAGGCTCTCGCAGAAGGGGTCCTTCAGAGTTCGTCATTTGTACTGCGCGACGCTAGGCCTGCCAGCCAAACCAAGACCGCGCTTGGTCTGCTCGAGGGACCTCCTCTCCTCCACCCCGACACTTGAATATGTATATCAGAGCGCTGCCGCCGATCTTGCACGCATCTTTCAAAGCGTATCCACAAAAGATTGCTTGACCTCCCACTCACCATCCACGCTATCTTGGGCGCCAACATTTCCCGCCCTGGTGAGATAATCGTTGCTCCATACTCTTAAGCAGCCGCATATCACTGCTCTCTTCGTCCTCGACCGTTCATCACCGCGCCTGGACTGTTGCAAACGCAAACCCGCGTCAAGCATCTGCATCGCACCGCAACAACACTCCTGAAACACCTGCCGTCGTCGCTGACGGCTCCCGACCCGGCCTTTTAGCTGCATAGGGGTCCGTCCGCTGTCCATTGACAGTCCGCTGCCTCCCTCCAGGAACCACCGGTCCCCATCGATCGGCACCCTCACCTGCCCTGCGGAGTGTGTCACAGCCTTCTGCTCTTCGGATGCTCCCAGCCTCGAGGAACGAAACACTTAAGCACGCTGATCCCGCACATCCTCTAAGGCCTGATCGTCTCTCCACGTTTTGGAAGCTCGTTCTTCAGCGTTGATCACTACACTCGTGGCCTGCAAAGCTACTACCGGCGTTCAACGTTACTGTCGACGACGACGACATCAATCTTTGATCCTCCTTCAATCAACCCGACGACGACCTCATCATGGCAATGGCCGTGGATACACGACAACATCAACAGTTCAGCAACATGGGCTACGATGCAATGAGGTACCACCAGCCGCAACCGCAGTTCACGAATCCCTGGGTGTCTGCACCGCCAACCCAAGGCCAGATGTATGCGACCTCAATGCCACAAGGCGGAGACTCTCGCTACGTCCAGGCACCCGCTTCGGCTGCGTACAATGGCTCAATCTCAGCCCCTGCCATGGGATCAGGTATTACCCCCCAACTGGATCCAGAGCTCTTCGAACAGTCCGGCTTACAATTCATTGAAGATGGAATGTCTGCACCAAGGCCGTATGGTGCACCATATTCGTCTGCTCCAGCCGCGCAGACCACCTTCGCGCCTACCTCAGCGCCTCAGTATGCTGCGGCGTACGGATATGACAGACGCTCTTCGCATCCGTCAGTAGCCTCCACCATGTTCCTGGGCGAACCTATAGAGGCCCAAAGGTTCCGCCAAAGTTCATTGATTGACTTTAGCGACAGACTTCACGCAGCTTCAGAAGCTGAGCGACAAAGCTTCAGCGATGCACTTGACGCGAGCCGCGGTATGGTTGCTATGAGCCAGTCCGACATTACCCCAAGGAATATCTATGGCGCATCGACCAGCTCCGGCAGGAGTTCCACCGACTCTTACGGCTTCCCATCGCACTCCTCGCACTCCTCGATTTCTTCTGCGAGCACGTACCCAACCTACTACAACAGCTCCTCCATCAGCGAGGCATCTGTAGGCGACTACTCCTCAGCCAGCGAGTCTGTGGACATGTCGAACTCTAGAACACTTCCTCGCCCACAAGGTCTCGCCGGCCTTCCACCAGCACCGCAATCGATGATGGGACAATTCAGCTCCAAGGTGTCGTCCAGCTCCCAGAAGAAGCACAAGTGCAAGATTTGCGACAAGCGATTTACACGACCGAGCTCTCTACAGACTCACATGTACAGCCACACTGGGGAGAAGCGTAAGCATTACTGTTCCTGTCGATCATGAACATCTTTGCTGATCAATTGTAGCATTCGCGTGCGATGTTGAAGGATGTGGCCGCCACTTCTCCGTCGTCTCCAACCTTCGAAGACATCGCAAGGTCCACAAGGGCGAGGGCCGCGACCACCCTTCTCCTGACGAGGACGAAGATTGAATAATTTAATAACTTCGAGACGACTCCAGGATATGTTTGTACAGAGGGCGAAAACAGGATCCGGACGAACAGGCGCGATATTGATTTTATTTCCACGACGATCGTTTACTTCGACTTGATACCCCAGTTTCGACCGCGCACGGTTCTTGGAATGGCTGGAAATGCAAGGCGTTAAGGCGCACAGAAGAGAAGCTGCACAGGACGCGGCACGCTCTGTTGATATTTACTGTATGATTAGGTGGAGAGATGAACATGTACGGCAGAGCAAAAGCACCAGCTGGGTCTTCAAACAGTCGCTATCAGCGCGCTCGTTATGTACACTATGCTAATGAGGCGGATTTATTGAGGCCTACAGCAGTGGTGGACGACTGTACCAAATATAACGAGTTCTGAACGTTTGATTCTTCTTCCTGATAATACTCTTTCTAATGTTACTATTGATTGTCGATCTGTTGACAGCAGCAGCTCGAAACTCACCGAGGCATGCATCTCTGTAACATGTCCCAGACAGTCAGACTCAGATTCGTCAATGCCAAGCGATATCTGATGTTTGTCTTTGATCGTAAGCCCCGTCAGCGCCCAATCTCCAGGCATCCTCTACGCGAACGCACTATGCACAATCGCGTATGAGGCTTGCAGATCAAAAAGCAGGGCAAGCAGTCGCAGAGATATCCCTGTGCTGACTCACCAATCACAGAGAAGCACTGAGAGGGAAAGCGCAGGGTTACATCGTGCCTTCCTGGTGCGGAGTGGCCCCTATGACGCCCACATCTCACCTTCTCATTGGACGTGCACAGAAACATCGGTGCGCTCGTACGTCGTGCTCTGCCAGCGCAAGCAGGCCTCGAGACGCTGGCACGTGTGGGTGTGGACTCCATCCTAGCTACACGTGAAGTATTACGACGGGGAAACGAGATGTCGGGATACGAGTGCAATACGCGATAAGGCCGGCGATGAGGGCTTCATCTGCTGTTACGACATCCATTGGACGCGGGCTGACCGAACGTCATCAAACCAGCCGCCGGGGTACTTCGATTCAGACAGCCAACTTGCCAACATGGACTGTCCACGTCGCGAGGCAGGACAAGCACTCTACTGGAGACCCTGAGAGACATCACCTTGCGTTTCGGCTGGCAACAAAAGAACAAATGAACGCCGGAGACGGACAGCTCCTCCTCTTCGAGCCACGCACGACCAACCAGCACACTACTGGGATGTGAGGCATTCGCCCCGAACTCTCCCATTCAAATGACGCTATGTGCTACCGACTCTATCCATGCTAGCCTGCCTGGGAACCACAATGACATTTCTCCATCTCGGGGCATTACACGCGGCATGCATCTATGCGAGCACATTAGAACGACGAGGGGTACGCCGGAGGGGCTGACGATAAGCGATGAGATGATGATGGTGCAAGAAACAAAATGTCCAATCGTATCACCAGCATCGATATCATGAGCTCAACAGCTTGCAGTCCACGCAACGACGGACCCGGTCACAATTCTTCCTCCTCCAACGCATCGGCCTTCCGCTTTCTAGCACCACCATTGCGAGCTGCGTGTCCGTTGAGGCCATTCATGCTCTTGGTCTTCACAGATGCCACGGGATCATAGGTCTCTGCGCCAACGCCAGCTTGCTGACTGCGCTCACCCGATCCGGCCTCATCGACTTGCACTCTACCAAAGGCAGCCTCCTCGTCCTTTTTGACCTCTGGAAACGGAGTGAGAATGTTATCAATGGGACCCCACCAGCTTGAGAACTTCCTATACCAGTCCACAGTGGTTGCAAGGCCTTCTTCGAACGGCACTCTAGGCATCCAACCCAAATTTCGGAGCTTGGTCCCATCCACTGCGTAACGACAGTCGTTGAATGGTCGGTCCCTTGTGTGCTCGATGGAGCTGTCGATATCGGAAACACCGTACATGTTGAGCAGCTTCTTGGCCAGGTCCAGGTTGGAAACCTCGTCCCGCGAGTCGACGTTGTAAATTTGGCCTATCTCGCCCTTGTGCATGATGGTGTCGAACGCATCCGCCGCATCACCAGCGTACAAGTACCGCCTGGTGTTCTGTCCATCTCCATGGATCCAAAGAGGCTTGTTCCGCTGGAGCAGGTTGCAGAACTTGGGTATGATTTCTGTGATCGATCAGTAAAGACCCCTAAAGCGTTACGAAAACATCCAAGGTTTGGAGTGACGCACTCTCCGGAAACTGGAATTTCTTGTCAGCCCTTCCCTGTCGGTCAACTCAAGTATTGCAAGTTCGTACCTGATGCGGCCCGTAAACGTTGTTCAGCCGAATCATGACCACCGGCAACTGGAAGCTTTTGACGTATGCCCTGACGTGCATCTCGGCAGCTGCTTTGCTCGCAGCGTAAGGGTTTGTCGGAGCCAGGATGCTGTGTTCGGTCAAGTCGGCAGCATCTTTCTCGACTTCCCCGTACACCTGGGTTGAGGTAAGTATGGTGTTTCATACTTTCGATGTTGACAACTCACCTCGTCTGTGGAGATGTGGTAGAAGCGCTTGACTGTGTTCACCACCCGGACACTCTCCAACAGCACGTGTGTACCGAAGACGTTGTTCACTGTGAAGGCGTACGAGTTGCCAAAGCTCAAATCTACGTGCGATTGAGCCGCGAGATGGAAGACAGTATCGATTTTGTACATCCGAAGACATCTCAGCACGTCCGCATCTTTTGTCAACTCCCCGTGGAAGAACCTGAAGTTCGGAAACTTCTCCAGCATTCGGGCATTATTCAGTGAGCTGCAGTAGTCCAGCTTGTCGAAGCACACGACGTTGTACGCGTTCGGGTACTTGGTCACCAAGTGTCGTACGAGCCATGATGCACTATACCAGTCAGTTTTGGAGGCAGTCCAGACACCGGCAATGCTTACATGAACCCTTCCCCGCCAGTGACGAGAATGTTGCGAACGTCTGGCAGTGGCTCAAAGGATCCTTGGCCTGTCAACAATGGGGCATCCTTCCAGACGCCATCATCAACGAAGAATCGCGACTCCAAGCTTCCTGTCACCGGCTGTCAGGTCTTCTCTCGAAAAGATATGGCTTGGCACTTACCGCCAGTATGCCATCCAGAACCCACAGCTTCCATTGCAGCTGATGACAATGCGAGAATGCTGAAAGATCAGTGAAGACAATTGATCGTTCATTGAATGTCTATTATCTTCCATCGTGTGTGGTCGGTGGAGTGCAAGGGTGCATTCTTCGAGTTGGAATGCAGAATGTTGTAAACGCGTGAAGGCGCGTGCTCTTCAAAGTACATGCATAACAGCCTCACCACTTCAAAAGCGGTTGATGGCATAGACGAACGACACGGCACGAGCAATTAAAGCACCAGGAAACACAATGGAAGAGAAGACGAGAGATTCGAATGACAACTATGAGGAGGCGCAGGCCTTCCTCAAACAGGAGGAAAAAGACAACTTCCCACCAATACCGAACCTCGAGCCCAAAGGACTGAGCCGCCGATTCTGGATCAGTGCTGCAGTGAACACTTTTTGCACCGCGGCAATCGTAAGTCGTTCGCCGTGAAAGGCTATCTGATCAACTCTGACACCACCGGCCAGGTCCTTGTCAACAAGCGTATATTCGAAGATGACCGGCTCCGAAACATCCAGGTCACATTCGCCGCCTTCCACTTCGCCGTCACCTTCGGTCTTCTATGGACGATCTCCCGCCCATCGATCGGCATCTTCCAACCAAAAAAGCTCGATATGTTCAAGCTGCTTCCTCTGGCAATAGCCATGATCTTCAACGTCGTTCTACCAAACGCATCGCTCGCAAACTCCAGTATCCAGTTCTACCAGGTCGCCAGAGTACTTTTGACTCCGTGCGTTGCAGTTCTGAACTACACTCTATATGGCCACAAAATCCCCCGGCCAGCTGCTCTGACGCTCGTGCTGGTCTGCTTGGGGGTTGCCGTGGTGTCGTATTTCGATACGATGCCCTCTGGAGAGGAGAAAGCGAAATCGACAAAACCCATCGGTGTCATATTCGCCATGACGGGTGTGCTCGCGAGCTCCATATATACTGTTTGGATTAAGCAATACCACCACACGATGGAGTGCTCGAGTATGCAGCTGCTCATGAGCCAGGCGCCGATTTCTGTGGGGATCATGATGTATATCATTCCATTTTCGGATGATGTTACGGTTTGGCCGAGCACGACGATGCATTCTTATGTGTTGATTTTGTTGGTAAGTACAGCTGACCTACACGAGGATGTGTGGAAGGAAGCTGATTGTTGAACAGAGCGCCGTCTTCGCCTGCCTGATCAACCTCTCCCAATCCATCATCATCAACGAATCTGGACCTGTGAGCAGCACCGTCGTCGGTCATTTCAAGACGTGCTCGATCGTCGCTATGGGCTGGATCATGTCCAAGAAGCAGCTCAAGGATGGATCGCTAGTAGGGATTGTACTGGCCGTTGGAGGAATCATCGCGTGAGTGACGCATTCTGTCTAACTTCAGGTATGCTGTGATACTGACAGATCCACAAAGGTATTCGTATGTTATGCAGAAGCAGGCACGGAAATGAGGAGGCAGAATGCCAACCTTGCTCGAGCTGCGTAAGTTCGAGCGTTTGACGCGGCGCTTGAGCGCGGTTGGTGCATACCGCTTTTTCATCCCTTGCGTGGAGATGTCAAAGTTCCCAGCAGTGACAGGTGGCACGAGCGAGGCCTTTCTGACGAGAGTCACTTATATAGCGAGCTGATCTGCGAAGAACGAGTCTTTCTTAAGAGTCAAGAATTAGTCTACTCCCTTCATCTTAATGCTTTCCTCCATCCGCTCAACTCTCCAACACCTCAACAACCCACCCATGGCTCCCACCACCTCCAACAATGTCTACCTTATCTGGGGCAAGAACGGCTGGATAGGTGGCCTCTTGACCGAGCTCCTCCAACAGCAAGGCAAAACAGTCTATGCAACTGATGTGCGTATGCACGAGCAAGACCAAGTTCGCAAGGTCCTGGACGAAATTAAACCTACCCATGTCATCAACTGTGCCGGCAAGACAGGCAGACCCAATGTCGATTGGTGCGAAGACCACAAGCTCGAGACGATGGAGAGTAACGGCCTGGGGACGCATATGATTACTTATGAGTGTGAGAAGAGAGGGATTCATGTGACTGTTTTGGCGACGGGGTGTACGTTCACTCCCCTCCTCCCCTCTACTCCCGTCTCCCTCACTGACCTTCTGCTCCCAGGCATCTACACCTCCACCTACAACGAAACCCGCGACATCCTGCTCTCCAAACCCTTCAAAGAAGATGATCCCGCCAACTTCACAGGCTCCTTCTACTCCGCCACCAAAGCCCCCATAGAAACCTTCCTCCGCAACTATCCCAACACCCTAATCCTTCGCCTCCGCATGCCCGTCTCCGCCGACCTCAACCCCCGCTCCTTCGTAACAAAAATCCTCAACTACGAAAAAGTAGTCAATATCCCCAATTCCCATTCCCTCCTCCCCGACCTCCTCCCCATAATCATCGCCATGGCCGAACATCGTGAGACGGGCGTCTACAATTTCACGAACCCCGGGGCGATTTCGCATAATGAGGTGTTGGGGTTGTGGAAGGAGATTGTGCAGCCGGGGTATGAGTGGAAGAATTTTTCGCTGGAGGAGCAGGCGAAGGTGATTAAGGCGGATCGGAGTAATTGTGCGTTGGATAGCGGGAAGTTGGTGGGGAAGGTGGCGGAGTATAGGGAGGAGGGGTTGGAGGTGGAGGTTTTGGAGATTAGGGAGGCGTATCGGAGGTGTTTTGAGAGGATTCGGGATGATGGGGTTGGTGCGCAGCAGAGGGAGGGGGCTGCTGTTGCTTGAGAGTTCCGATGGAGACTTGGAGGCTGGAACTGGAGACAATGGCGGAGTCAGTAGTTTCTGCCCGATATCTCGTCAGGATGCGGATCTGACGAGCTTGACGGAGAAAGGCTTAATCGATTTCTTCGACATCAGAGTCCAGCTCGCTTGCGGCAAGCAAATGTTTCCAGAACTGCAGATCATGTTGTGGAGTCTTGTCACGAGGAGCATCACTAGGTGCCCTGTATTGTGTGTGCTGCGCTGGCGCTAAGCCCATGACAGCTTCATGAGATTCGCGTGCCTCTCTCTCATGGAGTCTTGCCACGGTGCAGTCTCCCGAAGCGTGCATGTACAAAGTCATGCCGGATACCTTCTCATAACTGTTGTCAATGTGGTCGTAGAGCTGTTGGTTCACAAATCGAACGTAATGGCCACAATTTTCAAGTTTGAGTTGGATAAAGCATGCCGAATACTCTTCCTTGTACGAGACTGGACGTCCCTGTACAGCTGCATCATGTCGCAGGTCGCACTCCAAACGTACTAGGTAAACCCCCTGACCCAGAAAGTAGCACTCATCTTCCTCATCTGACTGCAGTCTGACCAATCCGCTATCTGTGGTGATACGCGGTAGTGCATTGCCAGATGCGACAATGCTCCTCGAGCTGCCAGAAAAAGCTGCTGGGGACTGTGCAAGCAAGCAGGTCGTATATGGATCGGCCAGTCGCCACGGTGCGTGTTTTCCTATATCTGCACTCCAATTCCAAGCCAAGATGGACTCATCAATCGATGTGCGAATGATCTCTTGTTGAAGCCTCGCGAAAGCTTTGTGCCGCTCGCCGTATAAGAGCGGCATGTTGACATCAAGCAGCCCCAGCAGGCAGTAAGCCTCGTCTTCAACTCTGGTGGTCTGTCGTTTGCTTGCCCAGCTGAGCCTCTGCGCAACGCTGTAGTCCAAATAGTGTACTGGATTGCGAAGGACATCCGAAGGGATATCGCTAATCTGGCTGAGTAAAGCATTTCCATCGTCATGCCATGCCATGAGACAGTCTCGCGGAAGACTATCGCGATAGCAATTCTTCGTCCAGAAGACTTCCCACTTGCAAGTACAAAAGTGCATCCAGAGCGGAGCGACCAGTTCCTGGAGTGTCCAGCCACGGCTGAACCATTCACTTTCCTGAAAGTCCCTAAGCACAGTCGTCGCCTCGACATCATCGAGAGAACGAACATCGGGAAGGTAGACATAGCATTCCCAGGCTTCCCGATAGTAGTTGAACATGGAGTTGATAGCTTCGGAGAGCTCCTGGCTCGATTTCTTGTCGATGCATACTGTATCGATCCAGAGCCAGTCCTGCTGTCGCTCGAGTCTCGCGAAGTCACAAGCCTGGATAACCTTCAGATGGCCGAGGCTATCTTGTCCTCGACCTTTGCGATAGTCTTGATAGTTGCTCTCCCCTTCGCCCCACCGGTGCGATAGTATCGCGTATTTTGGGACGCGCCTGTCCAGGAATTCTTCAAGCTCGTAGCTGTGCGTGTTTAGCAATCTCATCGTCACGTAGAGGTCTTGGAAATTAGCTGCGAGTAAGTGCACATTGAAAGAGAATGAGACTAATCCTCATGGCAACAATCAGGTCACCATGGATGTTGTGAGGTTGGCGAGGCGGCGCCTGCAGGACAAGCCACCTGGAACGAGCAAGCTGGCGATATCGCACCTTTGATGCTCATCTCAACAGTCATGGCGCATTTCGTGGGAAGCGAAAGCCATCTCTGCGGTGGATAGGCTGTTAATAACGTGTACCACAGACGGATGCATCTGCGTCTTTGTGGAAAGTTGGTCCGGTCGAGATTCTGGCCTCAGGCACATATGCATTGATCGGCCTTGGCGGCCACCGAACTTCCAAAATCGCGAAGTCGCAAATCTCACGAGACTTCTGCTGGCAGGAACATCACCACCGACTTCACTTCACCAAACCCTCTTACCAACACCACCACACGCCTTAAATTCCTATATCGCATAGACGCTATGGGTGGCAAGAGCGGAAACAAGGCTGGCTACTTCGACAAGCTCAAGGGCTTGCTCGAGGAGTACAAGTCCATCTTCATCGTCACTGTCGACAATGTCTCGTCCCAGCAGATGCACGAGATCCGCCACTCGCTTCGCGGCGAGGGTGTTGTCCTCATGGGCAAGAACACCATGGTACGCGATACAAGAGAAGGGACGAGAAAATGCGATACTGATACAATGCGATCCAGGTCCGCCGTGCGCTGAAGACGTTCATCAACGACTCCCCCGAGTACGAGCGTCTCCTCCCCCACGTCAAGGGCAACGTCGGCTTCATCTTCACCAACTCCGACCTCAAGGAGACCCGTACCAAGATCTTGGCCAACCGTGTCGCTGCCCCAGCCCGTGCTGGTGCCGTCGCTCCGGCCGATGTCTACGTCCCAGCCGGAAACACCGGTATGGAGCCTGGCAAGACCTCTTTCTTCCAGGCCCTCGGTGTCCCAACCAAGATTGCCCGTGGTACCATTGAAATTACCACTGACCTGAAGCTCGTCGAGGCTGGCAGCAAGGTCGGTCCTTCCGAAGCCACCCTGCTCAACATGCTGAACATCTCTCCCTTCACGTACGGTATGGGTATTTCCCAGATCTACGACCAGGGTCAGACCTTCGCATCCGACGTCCTCGACATCGAGGAGAGCCAGCTGCTCAAGGCCTTCAGCAGCGCTATCGCCGCCATCACCTCGATCTCGCTCGCCCTCAACTACCCAACTCTGCCATCGATCATGCACAGCTTGGTCAACGGTTACAAGAACGTCATCTCCGTCGCTCTTGAGACAGAGTACGAGTGGGAGGCTATCGCCGAGCTCAAGGACCGCATCAAGAACCCAGACGCCTACGCTGCTGCCGCCCCTGCTGCCGCCGCCGCTGCCTCGGGTGGTGATGCCCCAGCCGCCGCTGAGGAGAAGAAGGAGGAGGAAGAGGAGGAGCAGTCTGACGAGGACATGGGCTTCGGTCTGTTCGACTAAGCGCCTGCGAAGAAGCATTGCCGGTTCATAGTGGACACGTTCGACTGAAAAATGTCGATGCACGATTGAATGATTTGCGGCAGCAACGAATGAAGGACTTGCGCCAACCATGCCGCATGCTGCTGGCACATTCTCAGACTCAATCGTGATGTTGTGACCTCGTCGTCGCGCACACTGATTTGATCACGTGGTACGTTCATCTTTTATCCTCTCTTATCACCACCTCGGATGATTATACATTTTTAACCCTGAGCTCGCTCCATGAGGACCAAAACAGCAACAACACTCTAATTTTTACATGACATTCACAAACGCAACCGCTTCATCTCTGCAGTCCTTGTTGAGATCCAGAACTGACCTGTGACTCCAGATTTTCCCGGAAGCTCGCTGTCCGTCGTAGTGCCTCGAAATTCATTTTCTGACCTAAGAATCATGCCTTTCGAGCCTCTGCAAGCTACGCTGTCTGTGCTTGCTTTAACTAATGAGCCGGCGCTTGCAGGTTTTCAAACTTCGCCAGCTATCCCATCTGCGATCGATTTCGCTGACTGAGTGGCAACGGTGAACTTCGGGGCGTTACGAGCCATCCCTTTGCGATTGCCTTCTTCAACTGATTGGCGACTGTCACCTGTTTCCAACTGCCATCGAGGCTCTGCAATGGGCTTGCTACGCAAAAGCTACTTCATTGCTTGAGTGTCCTCGTTTATTTTAACTTCATGAGAAGTGTCGATCGCCCTGTGCATCACGTCGCCTTACGCTTTCAGCCTTGTTCAGCTTTTATTTGTTTTCTGCAAGTTGCCTTGTGCATACCACCGCCACTGACGATGAGACTCAGTTGCCTTCGTGCCTTAGATGTCTCGTTCTGCTGCATACAAATACCGCACACAAGAGCCTCCCTTAGCCGTTCAAACATTCCCTTCACCTAAAAGCTGAGAGTCCTCCGGTAAGCAATCACGAGATGCGTAAAAGAGGCTCTTCAATATTGGATGTTCTTACTCCGACCTTTGCAGAAAACTCACGACTCGGCCGCCGGCAATCCCTTCCAGCACATCCAAAAACCACTGCGAATTTGCAAACCAGAAAATGCCTTCGAGAAGCGACAACTGTACCACATGCTACGGCGCGGGCTACTACGAGAAGTCCTGCAGCCGTTGCAATGGAGGGGTGGCGGAGGGGGCATGCAGCAAGTGCAAGGGCGACGGAGAGGTTCCGACCAGAAGGGGTAAAGACACATGTATGGAATGTCGTGGAACCGGCAAGGACCATTTCGTGCTATGCAGCCGCTGCGATGGGACAGGCACGGTGAGCGTCCGTTGCAATCATAGGTAGTCTAGAGCGGAGATATCAACGACTTGCGGCGTTGCACGGATCAATCAGTACGAATGTTGGAGGACGAAATGGAAATGAATGAGACTGCTGGAAATTTTTCGTAACTGCTAGAAGTACTCGTTCCACATCATTCGTGATACGTACATCTGGACGAGATAACCCATCCGGCAGTCTAGATGGAGGAGGAGAGATTGTGCGGCATTTCAGGTTTCCTCGCAGATCCCACGAACGATCGGTAGTAGAAACAACATCGACGGCGGCAGTTTCCTGTAGAGTCGGACATCCCACTGACGATCGGTAGTAGAAATGATATCGACGGCGGCCGTTTCCTGTAGAATCGGACATCCCGTTTGCATTCCTGGAACAGGATGCTCTCGACAGGCCAATTTCTATACTTTTACGCATGTCCCATTCGGTACGGCTAGTATCACTACTATCGACTGCAACTTTTCTTGTAACTGTTTTGAGTCCCGCAGGAAGTATAAAAAGAGAGTTCTGTCGACATGGCTGTTCCAATTGCTCTACGAATGTCCCAGTTGCTATCTCTTCAAGTTCATGACCATGTTCATCGTGTTCCGCGCGTTCCCACTGTAGCCGTATCGACGCGTGATTGGCTCGGCGCTGCCTCCGCTCAGCATTGCATCTCCTCATCGAGGCCGAGAGACCTTCCTCACAATCTCTTCAATTCTATCAACACCGTGACGCTCGCCTGGTGCGCGGCGTGGCGGCGGCACGTACTAGAGAATGGTAAGTAATTCTGTGGATTTTGTACCTATAATGCGAGGGAACCTACCTGCTGATCCAAATCGGCCTCGCCAGCAGACTGCTCAACCTCTCGCTCGTTTCCCTCTCGCTCGTCCCCGTCGTCCGACTTGCTGCTGGGCTCCCGGAAAGAGATAGAAATCGCTAGAGGAGTCGACCGTGATGCGCACGCTGGGCCTTGGTCGTGGTGCCTCCGCTTCGCGCAGTGCTTTTTCGTCCACGTGCTCTTCCAATGGCTCCTTCGCCCTCGACAGTCGCATCGTGCGCAGCGACTTGGTCCACCACGGCCGTCTCAGTATCGCCTTCTGCTGGCTTGTCCGCGGCTAGCGCCTCTTTGAGTTTCTCGAGTTCGACTCGCAGCTCTTCAAGAGATATGTCGACACCCTCATCTTCGCCGACGGCATGCCAATTCCGAACAAGGCGCCACATCGATTGCGCCTTGGTAAAGTACTCGTTGGCTTCCTCCCAATTTCCGAGGCAGTTTCCCAACAGTATCCAGGTCTTCATGCGATGGTATCGGGGACAGGCGTCGTCGTCGAGGATTTCGTTGCCTTTCTCGATACAAGCCTCCAGCTCGTCTTTGTCGTAGAGCTCCGCGGCTTCGTTGTAGGCAAGGGTAAAGGCTTTGTCGAGAATGGTGCTCATGATGGGCAAAGCAGGTGGGCGATGCAAGACTTGATAATTGTGATTGCAGTGATGTTGTTCGGTTCGAAATGAAGGTCGAGTCGAAAGGAAGTTGTTCGAAAGTGAAGGGCGAAGTGAGGCGCAGCAGTCTGCATGTGATTCCCTTGGACATCAGGAGACGCGACCGTTGAGCACAGACGACAAACACGCACTGCTCCAATTTAGAATGTCGTTTTCATCTTTCAGAAAGTCATAGAAGAGGCTGCAAATCGTGAGCCACCAAGCGACTATCCTCCAGCTTGAGCACACTGCCCATTGCTCACCACATCATATCAGCCCATCAATCGGAAAGACATCAAAGACGACGGCCGCATTGTTTTGTCTCCTGTCGACGAAGCTACACCGTCTCACCTTCTTGCGGTAATGGCAGAGATCGATGAAGATGGCAAAAGGCGCCCGGCACGCTTTACTGCTTCCACCCTCCAGTCGAATTCAAGCACTACGGCTGCCGAGCCTTCCCTAAAGAAGCGACGAAGAAGATCGACGCCCGCAGTCAATGCTGCAGCTCCCAAGCCCCAACTGTCAGCTGACGACCGCGACGATACCCTCCAGAGCGCCTCTACAGGTGGCAAGCGCAAGGCTGGTAACCAGAAGGCGGAGCAACCAAGAAAGCGGCGCACGAAGCAATCAGCCAGGGCTCCATTGACGAGGCCCAGCTCTAATCTCTCCGAGACTTCTTCCGGCACGCCACTCAACATTGAAGATATCGGTTTCCCGCTTGACGAAAGCACGCAAGTCTTGAACAAGTTCATCAATCTAGTCAGGACCCGCAATATCAAAGAGCAGCATGGAGCACCATGTCTGCATACTCCAAGCTACGAGCAACCGCAACATGTTTTCGATCTGCCGTGCTTCGCGCCAAACGAGCGTCTCTACGATTTTGTAGAGGCCAAAATCAAACTCGTACAGCACACGCAACCCGATGGCACCAGCACTAAGCGCTGGCGTATGTTGGCTCGCAACAAGATGGATGCTTCTGCCAAGGCAGTCGAGCTCTTTCCTCCGTCTTGGGACAAGCACGCCATCTTGACCACAGATGCATGCTCAGAGAAATCCAAGACCGTTGAGCACAGACGTCAGACGCGCACAGTCCTCCGATTTAGGAAGTCACAAGTCATCATTCGAAAAGAGTTAAGAAGAGTCTGGGGTCTACCAATCGTGAGCCACCAGGCGCTTGTCCTCGAGCTTGCAGCACACTACCCATTGCGTGCCATATCACATCAGCCATCAATCGGAAAGAGATACAGCAACCAGGAGCCAGGAGCCAACACACCGCTGGATGTCCAGCCGAGAGCTCACAATGTGGGCGCCGCGGCCTCAACACCAGCGTCAGACCCACGCGACCTCACAGGCTATGGCAACGAGCGTCGGAAGTTCCTCCTCGCTCATCCAGGAAGTCGATTACACAATGGCTTCCGAACCTATCATAAGGCTCACTACCCGCGCCATAAGCGTGCCGCAATGCGCGACTTCCATCACGTGCGCTACTTTAGATTTCGGCCTCGAGCGTTGAAAGGTGTTGCGGCACCATCCAAGGTCATTGCTGCTGTTCAGTCCGCCAGGATTGCAGACAGGAGTCGCAATCAACAGAGCATAGCATGCAGGCTGGTCGCACAAGCTTCTTCCCCGCAACATGGCCTACCGCTCTCGAAGGCCACGCAAGTCACCAAGCGCAAAGCATCGCAGACAGACAAGACAGACAACGACGAGCATAAAGAGAAGCGAAGGAAGATCGAGCAAGATGACAAGACTCACGCAGCAGTACCACCACCAAGTCCTCCACCCCCATCGTCAGCAGCGCCTCACTCAATTGTCGACAACCAGCGCGTGAAGGCAGCGACGAAGAGATTAAACCTTCTCAGTACGCTTTGCATGCACCAAACCTTCGCATACTGAGACCTATTACTGTATAACAGAGCTCGAGACAGAGATGCGTGGCCTATGACATTGCGCGTGTCACGGTCATTGTGGAGTCTTAGGCTGCTCAAAAGCTACGCTTCGATTATCTAAACGTGCCAGAGCTCCTGGATTTGCTGGCGACCTATGTACTGGACATGAAGGACGATTGCCAGTGGGAAGATAGCCAGTGGGACGATAGCCAGTGGGACGATAGCTTGTCGAATGACATCGAGGTCTACAGCAAGATTCATGTTCCAATGACGAAGAGTCAAAAGCATTGGCGTGCTGAGACGGAAGCTCAAAATTTCGATGCTGACGTCCGCGATGAATCCGCTTAGGATTCCGATTCCGACGAAGAAGATTTCGACGGAGAAGATGAAAAATCTCGACGGAGAAGACGCCCTTTGGGAGAGCATCTTGGTAAGGTGGAGGAAGTGGAAGCGAAGCCGGACATTGACAGCCTCAAGGACGAATACTCTCGACTGCGCGAGGCTGCAGAAGTTCTGAGTTGTAACCGACATCCGTACGCTCAGCACGGGCTGAAGAAGCTGTCAAGCCTGCATCCGCTGTTGGCTGATGACGAGCAGGACGCAAAGGAGGAGGCCGAACAGCAGAACACCGCTCTTTTGTAGACCGCTGTGGCTGAATCGGAGAACTGCATGCAAAACCTTGCGGATGACGAAGGTTCTTCTTCGCCCAAGGACGCTGCCATATCTGGGCCCAGCATGTCCGGCGACTAGAGCTCTCGCGTCGACATTTGCGAGAGTCGCATGGCACAGCTCAAGCGTGTCAACTTCCTGCCTCAAACCGCGGGAGATAATCCACGACGCGATCAATTCGAACATGGAAGAAGATAAGCTGTTATATCTGCGAGTAGCTTGTACGAGTAGCACATGCCCACGTGGGAAGACGAACACAGAAGCTGAGACTCTTAGCTAGGGCACACATGCTGAAAATGAAGCACAAAGATAGAACATTGAACATATCACAATCCCGATCACAGCACAGAAGGAGGACGAGGCTCAGCACGCAGATTTCCCGAATTCTCAGGCTATCTGACTGCGACCTTGAACAAGTCCTGGCTTCGACATACAGATATCTGGAAATTTAGGCTGTCCCGATCGCGGTCTGGAAGAGTGTCCATACAGTAATAAACGAATTTTCGAGCATTCATGAGCTATCCCGTCTGAGATCGGGTTTTAAAGACCTGCTACGCTTCACAGAGGTTAGAACGCCTTTTCCTTTCGACGTCAAGTCTCTTCTAGCCCATATTCCATAGAGCATACCGCATATTATTGCAGGCTCCGAGCGCTCTATCCATCCAAATCTTGTTGAAGTCAAGACTGACGAGTGTTTCTAGATGGTTCCATCTACCATCTCCTATCGCAGTGCCACTGTCTATCATCATGCCTCCTCCCTTCTATCATCCTTCAACACCCCCAAGATCCAACCTCACCCAAAACGTCTCTCCAATGTACTCCCCACCCAAACTCTCCGATACCTTCGCGCTCGCCACGTTTCCACTAACCACGTAATCATGTGCCAGTCTCGGGACCCCTTCTTCCCAGAAGTTTCCCATCTTTTCTTTCCATAGTTTCAAGGTAATCGCCTTTGCTAATCCACGACCTCTGAATTCTTCTTCTACGTGGAGGGTTGTGAGACTACCGTCGGGACCGACGAAGACCCAGGCGATGGGTGGTGGGTCTGAACCTTTGTCTGTTGGGAAGATGCCCAAGTTGGGGAGGAGGGCTAAGGTGCGGTCTTGTCGCGGGATCTGTGTTCGAGAGCGAACGAGGGCGAAGTGCTCATACTTCAGCGTGCCCCATCGTAACCCCTCTGGTAGTTGATCCGGTGGACTGGGAACTCGCTCATCTAGATCAAACACGTATGTCCAATTCGGTACCAGTCCCGCATCGAAAACATTCTTGATCAATCCATTTCTCTCTAATACCCTCGTTGTGCTAGAATGCACGGCTCCACAGAGGAGGAGGTTCTCATTGAGGAGGTGCGCGTTGTAGTCCTTCCTGCTGACGCCTGAAGAATCAGGCTTATCACTCGCATCTTCATCTGCAAGGGAAGATCTGATATTCTCCAGGATATCGGAATGAATTGATTCAGGCGGGTCACCCAACTGCTTGATCGCTCGAGCCAGCCCAATGACAAGGTCGTCTTGTTCTTTTCGCTTCCCCGGAGACACATAATGCGGTCTTTCCACTTGGATTCGTCCTTCATCGCCTTTGGCAAGAGGATGTACTGGCGCAGGCGTCCCCGATTCCCAAGAAGCGAAAATCCACACTTCAGTTTCCGGCCTCCTTGTCCGATCAATGCATGCCAAGATATATTCCTGTCCAATTGGAAGATCTTCAGTCTCCAGACTCGATAGGCTTGTGAGTACTCTTGCAGATTCCGAGAATTGACCGAACTGAAGGCGTCGGTAGAGAGGCAGAGATGTTGGGAGGTGAGGACGGAGGATTTGCAGGGCTTGTTGCACATTCTGATTGGCATCTTGGCTTGAGAGAGGGTAACTGTGGAACTGAGCGGAGTTCATGTCGAGATCAACTTTGATGGATGATGGTAATACTGTGAGCATGAATAGTATTTTGCTTGGCTTGAGTCACATGCGAGGTCCGTGGTCTTCACTTCGGCGACTGGAAGAGGAAGGAGCGAAGATGAGACCCACAGCGTTCAAGCTTTTTGTGAACGAGAATTGGAAGTGGGAACACCAAGGAAATAGTAGTAATGTTGAACTGAAACTGTTTTGCGCCAACTGACAAAGTACAGATAATGCTATCTTCACCCGGTAGCCTGTCCTTGCACGCCGAACGCCTCGAGCTGCTGTCGGGAAAAGCAGTATCATGCTCATGAAAGCGTGTAGTACATGCCAAAATCATCAAGCAAATCTATCGTCGCTCTATGCATGCCATACCGAGCCGCACCTGCCTGAAGCATTATCGAGCCGACTACGGCTCAAGATTACCTCAGCTCGGTACTGGACGTCCGCTGTATTTCATGCTCTTCGTTTCCTCATTTCCTTCGCCCGGGTATCACAAGCTCTTGCAGGACATCTACTGCGATGCGCATTGCACTCTCTCACCACCTGCACCCATCTCGTCGTCGTCATCGTCAGTGGCACGGGCTGCCCGCTCGCCTTCCCGCATGGGGTCGACCTTCTCGAGTGGGTAGTCCTCGGTCATTGCGTCTGGTGGTGGGATCGACTGTGGTTGTCTTGGTGGCAGTACGGACTCGAGAGCCTTGATCTGCTCTGGCTGAAGTGGTGTTGGGTAGCCATCTGCGTCTGGCGGCCCGCTGAGACGCTCTGGGAATTTGACTTCGAACTGGACATAGAGGTTGCCGAAGTCGTGGTGTCGGTATGATGGCATACCTTGGCCGCGGATGACCTTGATCTCGCCGGGTGAGATGACTTCGCCAGGGAGGATTTCGACGGTCAACCACCGCTCGTCGAGGTGCTCAATGTAGATAGCACCGCCGGCAAGCGCAGTCAGAAGATCAATCTCGGCGTGGTAGAAGAGGTCGTCGCCCTTGCGCTGGAAGCGTGGGTGAGGCTTCTGCTCAATCTCGAATTGGACATCACCAGGCTGCACGCCAGGCATTTGGTCACCCTCGCCACGGAAATCGATCTTGGTGCCGCTTTGCACACCACGGTCGACGTGAACGTGCAGCACCTTTCGCTCGATGACTGTCTTCTTGCCGTTGCACTGCTTGCACTTGTCCTTCTCCTTAATCTGCTCGCCCTCTCCGTTGCAATCAGGGCAGACGGTCTGGAATCGCTGAATCATGGGACCCATCTGGCGCATCATAGTCTTCATACCCTGGCCATTGCAGCCCGCGCAAGTCTTGACTGCGCCCTCCTTGCCTCCGCGACCCTCGCACTTAGGGCAGATGACTGACTTTTGCAGAGCCAGCTTGGAGACCTTTCCGCGGTAGATGTCTTCCAGAGATACTTTGTGGACATGGTGGATCGTTCGTGCTTTTTTTGGGCCAGGATCGCGGCCACCCATACCTCCACCGAACATTCCTCCAAAGCCACCGCCGCCGCCGAAGAACTGCGCGAACAGATCCTCAGCGGCCATTCCTCCGCCACCAGCTCCTCCTTGCTCGAGACCCTCTTCACCATATTGGTCGTAAAGCTGGCGCTTCTGAGGGTCTGACAGGACTTCGTAGGCGTGTGATATCTCCTTGAACTTCTCAGCAGCCTCTGGGTTGTGTGCATTCTTATCGGGGTGGTGTTTCAGCGCTCCCTTGCGGTATGCGGTCTTCATTTGGGCCTCGGTCGCATCAGGCGGAACGCCGAGCGTGTCGTAGTATTTCGTGTCTCGCACCATGGTGGTGTCGGGAGGCGGGGTATCTCGGGTGGTGGTTAAGGTAGGTGATTGTTATGCGCAATCAGGCTGCTACCTTGGAGTCGTCGATTTTATACTCCGCTGAGTCTGGAGGGATGCTCAGGCGAACGAAGTGGTCAAGATGGTGCTGGTGAGGGAAATGTCAGCAGCGATCCTCTCTCAAAGTTTGCTGGCAGCTGAAAGAGTGAGGCAGGGCGACAGCGTGATGCAAAGGGCGAGGCAGCGGAAGCGGCGTTCTGGTCCGGGGCTATGCTCTTTCCACGGCGTCAACGTCTTTTGCGGAGGAAAGATACTACACACCTTGTGTCAGTAACAGCTGCGCAAGTACTACTACTGCGGATAGCCTGCAGGAAGAGTGGTTTGAGTGGAGAGGTGGTGAAAAGTCGCTGACAATCTGACAAACTCGGTTGGAATGGCAATGATGTATCTTCGTCCTCTGCCCTGCATCTGAAAATACGTCGGCCACCGCACGGGAACAGCCGACCTTCTGCAACGTTCGATCGAATTCCTTGGAACCATGAGCTCCGAAACATCACCATCGCCTCACATTGAATGAATCTTCACATGCTCAAGACTCGTACTAATGGTATAGATATTCACATGCAATTTAGCGGCTTCAAATGCATTCACGGACGCTGGAAAGAGCGACTTTGATGGAGTCTTGGCTGCTCTTTCCGCAGGCCGACTGAACAACGGGCGCCAGATCGTCGGTAGGGCGATCCGAATCCGAAAACTCTAATCTCGAAATTCCAGGGGCCTTTTCGACGTGAGATGCTGAACATTGACATCAACATTTTCTTCCTGTTCCAGAACGTTCATTAACGACCGAGGTTGTCCCAACATGCAGCATCCATTCCAATGCCTCTTGCACGGTCGGGATGAGACCGACACCATCAGCGAAGGGTTTCTCGTTGCAGCCTGCGGTCCAAGACTCGTTACATTGAGTCTTACTTCGAATGAAATAATATCCGAGTGGTCCCCAAAAGATTCAGTATGTCTTGGCCGATTTCCATATGCAAATGGCGTGTCAGCTCCGCGCGCGATTATAGCAAGACTTTTGGAAGGAATGACCTGGATCTAACGACTCAACAGCCCGCACCACCTGAGAACGGGAATGACAACTACGAAGCAGAAGAAAGGCCTAAAAAGAAGCAAAAGACCAGCAACGGCTCATCGAAAGCACCGAAGCTGCCAAACGTTATCAAACTGACGCAGTCGCCCGATCATCGCCACATTGTGGCAGTTACGGACGACAAATGCATCCGCGTTTTCGAAGTCCAGGAAGGGAGGCTCAGCGAACTCAGCTCACGATGTATGCCAAAGAGACCTTGTGCTGTTCAAGTCATGCCAGACAGTGCGACCATCCTCCTCGGTGACAAGTTCGGCGACGTCTACTCTTTACCGCTCATTCCAGTCACCGTGGATGAAGCGGCCGCGGAGTTGATGCAAGAAGCGCCGGCTCAGCAGCAGAAGGAGTTCAAGGTCGCTGCCACAGCGTTGACAGTCCATAGTGGGAGAAATCGCCAAGCGCTCGAAGCTCAGATGAAGCAGAAGAACTTCACGCCCAAAAAGGAGCCGCTAAAGTTTGACCACAAACTTCTACTTGGCCACGTCTCCATGCTCACAGACATGAAGTATGCCATAGAGCAGAATGATGAGCAGCAACGAGGGTATATCATCACCGCTGATCGAGATGAGCACATTCGCATTTCCAGAGGGCCGCCCCAAGCGCACATCATTGAAGGCTTCTGTCTTGGGCATACCGAATTCGTGAGCAAGATCTGCCAGGTCGGTGAGACGGCGCTGTTGGTGAGCGGTGGCGGCGATGACTGGCTAGGCGTCTGGGACTGGACGACCCAGAAACTTCTCCGAAAATTCGATCTAAGGGAACTTCTCGAGGATCTTGGTGATCCTCACGTCATGTCCAAAGGCTACAAGCCCGCTGTCTCTGGTCTCTGGTCTCACACAATCGATGCCGATTTGGGAATGGAGCAAGTTATCATCGTGGCGCTGGAGAAAGTCAAGGCTCTGTTCATCGTCGCCCGGTCTTCCTTGGAGGCGGAGCCGGCAGAGTACGACGACGCACCAGAAGGTTTCAGAGTGAAGAAGACCGTTGTCGATTGCGAAGGCTATCCGCTCGATGTCGCATGTGTGGATCCACACACCATCATTGTCTCGTTGGATGCACGGGAAGATGGCCAGGAGAGACTGCAGTCTGTTTCCCTCCGCAAGAAACGCTCTGACGACCCGACCGATAGCGTTCGAGCAGAGTATGAAGATGGCGAAGGGATCGACATGAACTGTCAGGCCCTCAACAAATATGAAGGCCCGCCGGCCAATGAGTTCACCCACAAGGAACTTGATGACCTGCTGTATGGCATCAGCAATCTTCGGAAGCGAGGACCTCAGGAAACTCAAGAAGGGCAATCCGATCAAAATGGTCGGGAAGAACAGGAAGTTAACAATCAAGATGGAGGTCAAGCAGAAGCGGCTGCCGAAGAGGATTGAAAGATGTGTTGTAGGACCGGGCGGGTTACGAGCGGGTTAGTATGTCGGTCAATGATCCCGTACCGTCACTGTCGTGTGCTGCTTGATCGCACTCTCTCGAAGATAATTCGAGCGAATGAGGTCCTCGGTTCCTGTCTCTTGGGTCGGCTCCTTCGACTCACGGATGATCGGTATCTGCAGACAGGAAGGATGAAGGCCAATTTCTCAACCACAGAGATATTTTTCTCGCCTGTAGCATCCTTTCGTGGAAGATCAGGAACCGTCGATGCAGGAACACAGAAGAGTATCCTCGGTTGAACATCAGTCTCAAGTTTTCAATTCCTACAGGAGCGAGCAGAGCAACACTATTAACTGAACAACCGAGATCAATCGCGTGCAGTCATGCTGCTGATGACTTATCAGCTTACCCTCTCAATAAACTTCCTCGGCATCGGTTTACTTAACAACGCCTCGGTCGAACTCTATCTGCAGAATGAGATCGGCGCGCCGTACTCGCGGTCGCCGGCCTGAACATCCGGAGCGGGCGGAGCTGCGAGTAATCGGCCACTTTGCTTGCACCTCACTTCACCTCACCTCTTTTACACTGCAAAGTAGGGCCTGCATATTCGCTTACTACAGCATCACTGGTTGTACGAAGACCGCTATGACACTACCGGAAGCATATTCTTTCCCTTTCCAGCATTCCAGCTCTCTAAGCTTGTGGTAGTAATCTCCTTGTCTACGCTCGACGCTCTTTACGCGCGCATACCTACGGACCGAGCTCCTTCTTCATCCTCCGACCTGCTACTCTCTACATCACCGCTCTCTTTACAACTTTTTAGACTTTCAGCCGCATTCTCGTCCATTCCTTCTGCCTTACCGCATCACCCTTCCCCAACGCTATGCGCTCACATCATGTATGAACTCTGTACCTGCATCAGATACTCGGAATCGATTTCATGGCTAAAGCGGCACGCTCTCACGCGCTTCACCACGGCGTAGTCACCCGCAAGTCCTGGTTTTCCCTTTTGCTCTTGGCAGCCCAGCCCTTAATCAACTCATAGCAACGTAGTAGTCAGAAGCGTCTACCACAATCTAGCATCGTGAAGAAAGAGATGATCGATTGGGATTACTACGTTTAGTTAGACACAGCCTTGGGTCGTTGGGGGGCGCCTTTCGCTATATGATGGCTGCCGATACTACGACTCTACCGATGATGGGTGGCCATACTGACATACCTACTGTACTACACTCACACATCCTTATTAACAACCATGCTTCTGCTTTGCAGCCACCGGACGAACTATTAAAGCCGAATCACAAGTCACTCACACGCCACACTCTACCGACCGTCCCTTGTTCCTACCGGCAAGGGAAGTTGATTGACATTCACTTACTACCAAGGGTGATATGCCACCGCGAACGACAGATCGAAGTATTACTACATGTCGCACATGCAGGTACGTTCCATCCACCACAATCCGATCCACCTCATCCATAGGTCTGTACGAACGCACAACCACCCCTACGCGCGTTCGTATTTCAGGAGGAACATGGTATTGGTGGTTGGATGATATTGCGATCCCGAAGCCGATCATCAAATGTACTGACACACAGTCTTACAACAGGCGGAGGAAGATCCGATGCGATAGAGGTCGGCCGACATGTACCAGATGCAGGGAGACTGGAGCTCTGGTAAGTATTCCATATATCTTTCTGTCTTACATCTACCCTCTTGTGCCACCTTGCCTTTTGCCTGCACCCTCGTACCCTTTCTTCCTATTAGGGCAGGGACTTTCGCGTGCTGACACCCGACCGGACCGAAAGGGCACAACACACTTCGTCTTTACTTGGGGCAACGACTAATAGCGGAGATAGTGCGTGTACGAGGACCAAGCCGCGCAGCCAGCGAGAGAATATCAATTCGTAGGTAAGTTGACCCAGTTCCCCGGACATTTTTCCCAGTCCAGCATCCTCGTCCCACCCTTCTCTTACTTGGTCTCCACAATAAGATCATGTTCCAGCAGGCTGATTACCATACGTCTTTAGAAGAAACTCCCGGACCCATGGATCCAAGCAGGGAAGCAACCATCTCGACAGTCCCCAGTGAGAGGCTGAGGAACATAGAAGCCTTGGTCGATCGGCTTCACCGAATGACTCAGTCACTCACTCTTCAATCTACTGCGCCGGCCTCACCGACGGGCAGCAGAACTGGAGGCAGAGGAGCAGAGGTCGACCAGCCAAGCATCTCACCTATATCTCGCACCTCGACAGGCCAGATGAGTCCCGACACACGCTCGATCGAATCTTCATTGTTCAATACGATACGGGAAGATGCTGCTCAACTGCATCAACTACTCTCGCAACCTGTCGACACTTCTTCATCATCGGAGGCCACCAGAGACTCGTCTTCTTCTAGGCCAGTCACCTTCGTCCATGAGACGCCAGGGTTGGTCGAACCGGTGACGGACTTCAACCCGATGCTGGATAGCTCCATGGGCCCGCCGAATATTGACTGGGCGTACATTGATGAATTCTTCAGCGAGATGCAGTATCCGACAGAACCTGGTCCTGCGCCGGAGGAGGACGATGGCGACAATCGTTGATGGTGTGGCGGATAGCCTTTTATTCTTGTCTCATATGTTGACTTCTTGAAGCATTTCGGGCTGGGACCTGCATCAAGGATTGCGTTCCGAGTTAGAGAAAAGCATTCGTGGGCGTTCTTCATCTAGCATCTGGCATATATGCATTGGGCGGCGTTTGACTTTAAGCATCTTTTGTAAATAGAGAAATGCATCCTTCAGAAGATCAAGTCCCAGACAACCAGGAAAGTGCAAAAAGCTGCTGTTGCGAAGAAAGTCGCTTGGGCGGTACTGCGTCTTTTAAAAAGGTCAGCAATTCATTCCTAATGGCCTACGCAACTCCAACACGGATCGTGCTTCCTAGGGCCGGATGACAGTGCAGTATATGTGGAAAGGGCAAGACTGACCTTTCACTCGCTCGCTTTAGCTCCTTGTTTCCTTTGCCAAGATTCTCTGTCGTCAGGTATGAGTCTTGGATAAGCTGCTCAATGTGTTCGCTCTGAAGCGTGAGATTGGCATGAAGTGTACTGTGCAGTTCGCTGATTTCCAGTATGCTCCGTTCAGCAGTGCGGACTTGGTCCAGCTGATCCTCGTAATGTTTTAGAAGTTCGTGATTCTCTTCAGCGAACAGCTGAAGTTGCTCCTGAGTAAGCTCCTGGCGCACCGGAGCCTCGGTGCTCCCGTTCTGATCGTCTGCGGACAGACGTTGCCTCTTCGAAGCACTCGAAGTCGGCCGAGCGTAGTCCTCGTCGCCACCGATCGGCTGGAATTCTCGGGTCATCGGTGATTTGGCAAGTATCGATTTGGACTTCTCCACCTCCCGCGTCAGTCGGATATTCATCATGTCGCTCTGCACGCTGCCTGCCTCCTCAAGCTTCCCTTGCAGATACAGTATGATGCTCTCTCTGACGGCTGATATGGTCTTCCTTGCAGCCTCCTCCCTTTCCTCTTCTGGCGGCTTCGCGCTTTCTGTCCCGCCAGCTGCCCATAGCCCCAATCTACCCAGGCCTTTTCGGGCGCTCTTGTCTTTTGCTACTTTGTCGGCCGTCTGTGCCCGTACTTCCTCCGCCTGTTTGAGTCCATTGATGGCCGCATTGAGCTCGCGCAATATTGATTTCGATTGAGCATCGACTGCTTCCTTCTCCTGGTCCGAGAGAGGTCTAGGGCGCTCGGCATCTGGTGCATTTTGGCGTCGCCGAGGTTGAGCGGAAGAGAGATATCGGGGACGTATGGATCGAAGCTCGCGGTTGAGGTCTGCTATGCGCGCATTGATGCTGTAGGCTTCGCGGAGGAAAGAATCGATGGCTTCCAGATCGTAGTCTTTCTTCAACACCGGCGGCGCATCTTTGGCCTTGAGGCAGACATTAAAATAGGGCGTAATGTCTGTCATCGCGCCTGATCTTGTCTATTGTCATCGCATGTTGTACGTCGATGTACGTTGGAAGGAGCTTGGCCAACTGAGACATCAAGGAACAGCTGTTCATCAATTGCAACACCTGTCTCACGTCAAATTTTGGTTCAGCATGCTTGGCAGGCACTGCCGAAACCTTGTCCCACGCTCCTGTTCCTTGAACCTCAGGCCTCTTGGAAACTTTCACGTCAACGCTTTCTCCTACAACATCTCTGTAGGAAGAACATGCTCCAGGTGCCTACAAGTCGTGTCATCTTCTCGCTCACGATTCGTCTATCCTCCAGGCATCATGCAGACAAGACCTGCAGCTTGCCCGCCCGCCCGCCCAAGCGATAGCGGCGCGGCTATCGGATATAACAAGATCGATACCGGACAGATGGTATGCACATGCCACGCTGTAGACGATGGACTGCATCATTCTCTGAAACAATTGCGAGCCGTTGAGTGTCCTGCCTGCTTCGCGCTCTAGGTACACCGCGCTTTGTGCGACAACAGGCGCGTATCTAATGGAGTCTCCACTTGCGATGTTATATTCAACATCGCCACTAATGTCTCTTCTCTCACTCGTTCCTCAATAACATCCAGTCCCCGGACCATCATGAGCAGCTCCCAGGCCGTAGAAAAGATGGCCGTTGAAGAGACCGCCAAGCAACAGACGGCCGACATGTCCATGAAGACAGACCCCCCGCCAGCACCAGAGCGTTCCTACAGCCCATCTATTCGTTCAATTAGGCCCGCCCACGAGAATCCTGAAGACGAAAAGAACTTGGAGCCCGATCTTGAAGCTCTGCGCCCAGCTTCGACCAATTCGCAGCCATGGTCAGTCTTCACCATTCCGCAAAAAAGATTCATCGTCTTCATGGTCGCCGTGGCTGGCTTCTTCTCTCCACTGAGCGCGAACATATACTTCCCAGCCCTCAACAGACTGGCGACGGACTTTCACACATCCGAGAGCGTCATGAACTTGACCTTGACCTCTTACATGATCTTTCAAGGCTTGGCTCCTACCATCTTTGGCGACTTCGCAGATCTGGCTGGGAGAAGGCCGGCATATATGTTCGGCTTTGCCGTCTACCTTGGAGCTTGCATTGGCATCGCCAACTGTAATACCTTTGCGGCGTTACTGGTGCTGAGATGTCTTCAGTCCAGTGGATCTTCTAGCACTGTTGCTCTTGGGTCTGGGGTGGTAGCGGATATCGCCACCAGTGCCGACAGAGGTGTTTGGATGGGATGGGCGACATCTGGGCCCATGATTGCACCAGCCTTGGCACCAGTATTAGGAGGTATCTTCACGGGATTCCTGGGATGGCGATGGATTGTGAGTGTCACCTCGCACGTGGAAACCATCGACGCATGCTAACTTTCACTACAGTTCTGGTTCCTCGTCATCTGTGCCGGCGTCTTTATCGTGCCCTTCGTCCTCACCTTCCCGGAAACCGGCCGTAACGTCGTCGGCAACGGTTCCATCCCTCCCCAAGGCTGGAACATGTCCTTCTTAAACTACCTCCAAGTCCGCCGCCAAAAGAAACAATCCTCCCCTCTCCAAAGAACCCTCTCCCACTCCAGTGCCCAATCCGCGCGGTCCACCCTGGCAAAGAAACGCAAACTCCGCATCCCAAACCCCTTATCATCCCTCCAAATCGTCCTCCAAAAGGACGTCGCGCTCCTCCTTTTCTACAACTCCATCGTCTACTGCGCCCAATACGACATAATGGCCTCCGCCCCTTCCCTCCTCGGCGAAATCTACTCCTTCAACGCCCTCCAAATCGGCCTCTGTTTCCTCCCCATGGGCTTCGGATGTTTCCTCGCCCCAGGAATCTGCGGCCGTCTCATGGACTGGAATTTCCGCCGAACAGCCAAACGAATCGGATACGAGATCGTGGCCGGCAAAGCAAATGACCTTCGCTCTTTCCCTCTCGAGAGATGTAGAATCCAAATCACCATCCCCTTCGTCGCCCTCGGAACAGCAGCTATGCTCTGCTACGGCTGGATCCTCCAAATCGAAACGAACCTCGCCGCGCCGTTAATCATGATGTTCATCTCAGGATTCGCATACACATCTTCCTTCAACGCCATGTCCGTCATGTTGGTAGATCTCTACCCCTTATCACCCGCAACAGCAACAGCGGCCAACAACCTCGTCAGATGTCTCATGGGCGCTGGGTCTACAGGGGTGATAATCTATATGATAGAGGCTATGGGAAGAGGATGGTGTTTCACATTTCATGCGGGAGTAGTGTTGCTTTTCAGTCCAACATTGTGGGCTTTGGATAGATGGGGTCCGGGATGGAGGGAGGCGAGACGAGTTAGGGTCGAGGAGATCAAGGAACGACAGCAGCGGAATGAGCAACAGCAGCAGGAAGCAACAGAAGAAACGACAGATCACAGTGACCTGAACGAGAAACCATAAACGACAAGCGAGTCAATTCGAGCCGCAATTATCTCGAACTTTTATTTTCTTCTCATTTGATTACCGGTTTAGCGCCATGCTATCTGTCTCAGAGCAAAACTTGCCGCCGGTAGTAGTGATCCCGGAACATCCCATTCTCCATCACACAGCCAGTAGTGCGTTTTTGCGCCGTTCGCAGAGTGGTATCCGTTGGTAGTAAGTCATACACGCTAAAAATGCTTGAGCAAAGAAGTTTCGGTTCTCATTGGTATCTTGAAGTCATCGAAGCAAAGCACCGACAGCGTTGTCGTGGTGAAGGCCGTCAAGGACAACCAAAGGTCGTCGTAGGTCGCCGCAGAAAGTAGACGGCCAATGTGATCACTGCTGTCCAGGGCCAGGAGGATAGGGCGTGCCACTCGAGCTGTTGCTGTTGCTGCCCATGCCACGGCTACCGTTGTTACTGTTCCTATCCAGACCAGGGTCGCCGAAGATATGAGGGCCACGACTACCGTCCTGCTGCTTGCGCGCCGCAGCACCCAAGCCATCTGGCAGGTTGGCGGGGTTGATATCACTCTTGATCTGAGACTCGGACCAAATAGGCAAACCATCTGATGGCAACGCCTCGCCAGTCGGCTTTCCGTGTCCGTAATCTGCCAGGCATCCGTTGATGCCAGTGAGCGCCCAAGCGAAAATGGCTTGATCGCGGATCGAGTTCATGAAGTCCATCTGGTCTGGACCACCAACAGCAGCAGTGGGGCTGTCGCGGCGAGCACCTTGAGGACCAAGCGCAGGAGCGAAGGCGGAACCGTAGCCAGTACCTGCACGAGGAGGCAGGATCGGCTCGTGCGCCCATGGAGCGGCAAAGAGACCGTTCTGGTGGACTGGAAGTGCAGGACGCTCGGCTGGGTGAGGAATCATTGGGCGAGCTCGCCTGAGACAGACCACGAGGCCGTCGGAAGTGCATGAGATGACAGCTTCCAACTCGATCGGCTCGGGCACTACAGCACCAGGTGAGTTGCGTGATCGCTGCGGTGATGGGGCCAAGGAAGATGTGGAAGATTCCGCACCTGGAGGGTGGCCGAAGATGGCCTCGTGTGTATCAGCTGCACGCGTACTGTCTCCTGAGGAGTGTCTTGAGTCGGCCTTCGATCCGTCGCTGTCAACGTCCATGCTGCTAGCAGGACGTGGAGCTGGCACGTTGGTTGCGCCTTCTACGCTCTGGAGATGAACGCCGCCATCTTCGCTGGTATCGGTCGTCATCTCGTCGTCGCTGCTCGCCTCAGACTCGGCAGGCTGGTCATCGGTGCGAGGATCTCTGAACCAGAAGCGCATGTAGGCGATGGAGTCGTTGCCCTTGGCGTTTTCCAGACATCTGACAGCGTCGTTCAGGCAGTTTTCGGCAATGCAGTAGTAGAAGCTGCGGCCACGCATTGTCTCTGCGGGAATGCCAATCACTTCATTGAGACCGCTCGTGGCATACATGATGGTGAGAGTGCGGGTGAAACGGTTGAGGAAGAGAGCAGCACGAGGCTCGTGGACCTGCTTCTGGACGGGTTGCGAGAATTTGGCAGAGAGGTGCGACAACATGTGGTACCTCGGATCCTTGGGCGAGGAAGAGAAGATGCGCCGAACCATTGGAGCATCGAGGGCACGCTCTGTGCAATGTCAGCGCTGCTTCGTCAAGGGCTACACTTGGCATCCACTCACTCTCGGACTTGGTGCCTCGCTGGTAGATGGAGGTACACACAACCATCACATCATAGACGATGGTAAAACAGCACTCGCAACCGATCCATTGGCCATTCTTGTCTCGCACGCGAACGTACGCCAGGACAGCGGCCTTGTCGCTAGCAACCCGCTTCTGGTGGAATTTGCGTGCGAGCGGAAGCTCGTCCTCGGGAAAGAACTCCCATGCCGAGTGGTTGACAATGTCGTCTGGTGTGTAGCCCAGAATGTCGATGACTGAGTCTGAAGAATAGAGGATCGTCGCGCGGTCGCTGAGATCTGCACCGACAGGTGAGCTACCGCAACGGGAAGGCACGACGGCACGAAGCAGGGCTTACCATGAATCGAAATAAACGTCGTCTCCATGATGGGCGAGGATCAATGGCGATACCACACAGGAGAACGTGAGGAATGGGAGACAATCAAGTTAGAACAGAATGCTCATCGCCACGCCACGCGAGCGCAGTTGAGGATGCGGATGCGGATTGAGAGTTGCGGGTGCGGCGTAGGAGGAAGGCAACGAAGAGGTCGCTGTCGAAGCTCGTTACTGTCGTGAGGAAGAGGTTCGCTGGGGGGTCCAGACACCGAAAAGTCAGTTGCTATGGCCGGCAGTGATTCGCGTGGGCGAGCGAGGGTGGAAGACAGCGACCGCTCCGAGCTCAAGTACAGTCCAGCGAGACCCCGAACCGTGACGAAGCTTAATATGGACCTCTCCCTGGTCGAGGTGGATGAAATGAGCCGGACGAGCAGGCGAGCTGGGCGGGTTCCGGTTGTGTGTGGAAGAGAGTAGTAGGTCGTTTTGCAGTAGTTGGCAGCGTTCCGGTCTGATGAGGTGGTGCTCCGTGGGCATCCACACTGCAGGACCCACGCGAAGACCAGGGCGCAAGGGATGCCGGCAGTGTAGCGCGATTATTGAGGCAGCGAGGCAGTCGTGGGCCAGCAGAGACGGCGACGAAGCTTGCAACCGTGAACAGCCTTCAGCACACGACTGCGGTCGAGGGTGGATGTGAGAAGCGAGTCGAGGTCTCGTCTAATTCAGTTTAGCTTGTCAGGGTCCGACATGCACGAGTGGAAGGCGCGCCTGATGTCACACGTTCCTGCTGTTTGTGCGCTCTCTGTCTAACCTTGCGGCAGCACCCGCCCACGCAAAACACAGGCCGCTACTGCCACGCTCTGCTGCACTTCTCCTCAGGCAGGGCAGGGGCTTCCCGGCAGAGGCAGGCACGACCGCCCGACCGTTTTTGAGTGTGCCCAGTGCCGGCAGCCAACGTCACTCCGTCTGTCGCCAATACATGTACACATTCGCCATCACCAAACCCATGCATGTTCAATGATCATCGCCCTCTACAACGCGAGTTACCTAAACATACGCACTCTACGCCAAAAGCTCCTGGGTTTGCTCAGGCTCGCTGGGCGCCGACTAGCTGCGCAGAACCACGAGCTCCCCGCTGCTTTAGCCGCGCTCTAATGTATGTCCTACATGAGGGACAGCGCCTCCAGTTGCCTATAGCCTGTCTCTTTTCACCCCAAATGCTCCCACCTACCGCAGCCTGCCCTACACCACCGCCCGCCAGCGCCAGGTCGGCTCAGGCTGGCTTTGACACTCCCCTGGCCGTGTCACTCGATGCCTTCCACCTGACTCTCTCGTGTTCTGTTCATTGAGAGCCATGCCGGCGCGACGCGTCACAAATTCCATAACCAGTCGGTGGGACCAACCGCTTCGGATGCCGTGTTGGGCCGTCGTGTTGTCCGGAGTCGCTAATTTGGACGAATGCAGGTGCCCGCCCAGGAACGCCACTCTCTGAAGTCGCTTAAACAGACGCACTGCAATTTGGACCGCGTGCCGCGCTCCACGACCTCTTCTGCAGGACCCTGGAATACACCCTCGTCCACCGCTCCAGGCCACTCACCAGCCCAACCTCGACACTGCGACGCACTATATAAGTCTATTCCCAAGCACGCCGTTGCGCCATACCGTTGTCCTTCTGCAGTCGAGCAGCAACATCCTGGCTGCACATGCAGTGATCAGCCTCGCGCCACAACTGCGGGTCCCGTTGACTGCTTCCGAACCCACGTTCAACTTCTCATCGTCGATGAAGTCGGTTTTGTGACACCCTGGACTCGACTTGCTTGCCGGCTGAGCGACGGCTTCCTGCAACAAAACCGTTGGCTTCTGCTCGCGCGAGTCCGAACAAGTCCGAACATCAATCCTGATTCGTCCCAACTGATTACCTCGTTTGACGGCCTCAAATTGGCACTGTCGTCTGCAGACCGTATGTTCGAAGACAGGGCATCATAACCCCTACTCTCGTTTAACAGCATACAACTCGACTCCACCATTCGGCGCAGCTGCCGTCCTCCCGCGGCCCGGAAGAAGGCGACCGAGCTTCCCGGTCTCGTTGCCGTAGCCCTCTGTCCCCAGCGTGGCACGTGGGTGGGTACCTCGTACTCCAGGTTTCAAGGCAGGTAATCGGCATGCCGATATCAGGCAAGCAGTCATGAATAGTGAGGTGTTCCCAGTCCTGCATTCATGTACGAAAGTGGCAGCTGGTAGGTCTTATATCTCAGTTCTTCGATTCGCCAGACATTGACCGCTCAAATGTACAGAACATGAGATCTTCGATGTCACGTTCTGGCCTTACGGAACTGATAATGAAGAGCAGATATTCGCAATCACCTTTGTGACGAGTGTGAGTAATGTGTCCAGAAAGAGAAGTTCTCCCCGTAATGACAAGCCCCAACAGGTTCTCGTGTACCGGGCCGACTCCTCGAAAGACCCTCCCTACGAACTTCTTCAATACTTCCGAGACACAGACGTGCGTGAGCAGCACCAAATTGCACAATGGCAGGCATGGAGCTGATACACTTTAGGAAGTTGCATCGTTCAACAGCATAACTTGGACCAAAGATCCGGAATCCGGAAAGCCATGGCTATGCGTTGCCGGAGCTGAGCCAAAGCATATCAAGGTATTAGACATACAGTCCGGAAGACCCGTCCGAACGCTAGCCGGCCATGGCAAAGGAGTGAATGATCTGGCGACTTCTCCTACATTCCCCACTCTCATAGCATCCGGTGCTGAGGACTCCACGACTCGATTATGGAGTCTCGAGCCGTCTGCGTATGAGCAGCCTTGCGTGGCGCTCTTCGGTGGCGAAGGCCACAGAGCACCAGTGCTGGCAGTATCATTTCATTCCAACGGCAAATGGCTGCTTACAGGTGGCATTGACACAGCTGTTTGTCTGTGGCCTGTGCCCAGTCTCGGAGCCATCAACAGCAGACCAAGTACTGAACCTCTGACCGTGTACTATCCACACTTCTTCACAAAAGAGCTTCATCCAAATTATGTCGACTGCTTTGCGTGGTACGGAGACCTCATCCTCTCCAAAGCAGCACGAGATCAAAATGACGCGGGAAAGAACAAAAACAACGAGATCCTCCTCTGGTCCATCGATGGATTCGAAGCCGACGCACCACCACCACAAGAACCTCCCATACCCGTCCCAGGAGAGCGCACGCGATCTTCATTTCCACATGACGAGGGCTATCGAGGCTTCCGCCGCCTGCTCACCTTCAGCATTCCAGAAACCGACCGCTTCTACCATCGCTTCGGCCTACTTCACGCTCCTGGAATGAGACCGATCTTATGCATGGGGAACCAAGACTCGACATACTTGTTCTGGGATCTACAGAGTCTCGAGGAGGGCACTGATCCACGTCCTAAACCGTCATTGCCGAAGCCCAAGAAGAAGGCTCGTCCCTCCTCCTTGAAGCAATCCGCCCTAGACACCCTCACCGGATCTCGAAAATCCTCCTCAAGCATCGCCGGCGGAAGCGTCTCCGGCCGCGGCACACCTACAGAAACATCAACTCCTATCCCAGATGATCGTGAATTTAGCAGTCTGAGCGACCGCTTCACGCCTCTCAAAGCGCACCACAAGATCGTTCCGGATACCAAATTAGCGAAGAGACATCCAACTATGAAGCTGCAAAATTTCGCCACCTCACAAATCGCTTGGAGCCCCGATGGGAGATGGATGGTAGGCGTAGGAGATTTGGGTATGATGTGTATCTTCTATCGGGACAAGGCTGTGTGAGGTGAAGGGCGTGAGAGGCTGAGAATGGTTTCTTGCGGGAGCACTGTTACCTCTCAATGACGAGCTCTCGTCGGCTAGATGCCGAATATCCGCCTAGCTGCTGGAGAGGTATGTGGCGAACGTCAGTTCTTAGCTGCTTCGAAGACAGGGATGCAGAGATAGGGGGGGATTCGGTGACGTTGCGATTTTTGTCTTGCTCGGAATGAGCTCCGGAGAGTCACTGTCGTCAGAATTTCGTAGAGCATGAATTTCGATGGCCAGGCAATGGATGGATTCAAGCTAATCATCAGTCTCGAAAGTCGCTCTGCGGCTCTGCAGTGCACAGAACAAAAGAAAAAGGAGTGCCCAAGGCGGAGGCCAAAACTTCGTGTGCTGCGTGACTGACTGACTGCCCTCCAGGTCAATTAAACACAAGATCGTGCAAAGGAGTGAAACTGCAGCCTATGCGTAACGTGACGAAAGAGCGCGATTTACCCTCAAGGAAGAGTCTCCCCTCTGTGTCAGCGACACACTTTTTATTCTTCGGACAAACACCACAGTCACAGGTAGGTGCAGGTCTCCCAACACTGTGCAAACTCTATTCAATTCCCTGCTCGCTGCCTACCGTGCGCTTTGCACGTGCACGCTCCCATAGAACAATACATAGAATTCCACAAATCCATATGAGCAGTCTGGCGCTCCTCCGACGTACAAAACCTCCAATCCAGTGCGCTCTCATCAATGCCGTTCTCTTTCAGAGCTCTCCTGATCAGCTCCAGGGTTATCTCAAGCATTACTCGTCCGCGAACTCTGAGCGTATTGCGATTCTGGAACGACGAGTGGTGCTCAAGATAGCAGAAGCGGAGTTTTGCGCGCTGTTGCTGCAAGCCGGCCCTTTTGTAGGAGTCCAGAAACGGAATCTTGGGATTTGCCTCGGTCCATCTGCCAGGGAAGAAGCAAAATATCGATAGCGGAGCGGCGTGGAATAGTATGAAAGGCTTGACGTCGGATAGGAGTGCCCGCAGCTCTGGATGGAGGAGGTTATGCCTCAGATGTCCATTTGGGTTGATTCGTACTGGCTCAAGATGGATCCAGGCCTCGTAGATGAGCAATCGGACTTCGTGGGGCAGCTGCATGATTTGAAATCCGGAAGAAGGCTGGGCACAAGTTTGTACACTGTTGATTTGCCAGGGATCGTTGTGTGCAGCCGATGGTTTGGAGAGATGCATGGTCATCGCAGCCATGGTCTCCGGATTCACAACGTCTATTCCTCAAGATGTCTTCAAGTAATACGCTCGTGCGTAGAGTCCGCAGAAGGCGCGACAACAGCAAAGACTTCCGATCATCCAGTGCAAAGCAGATGAAGAGCTTCATGGTCTTGGCGTAAAGCTTGATGTTATGGCAGAGTGTGGATCAATTTCCTTTGGCCAACTGTTCCTCTACAGCGTATCAATCATAGTGCGTGCGATTTCATAAGCATAAGTGGCCAGAGGGTAGCGAGTACCTCAAATTTTGCTCATTGTCCTCTCAAAGATAATTGCTCTCGAGGCCGTCGAAGTGAGTGAACCCGTTGAAAGCGGCCGATTGCTGGAGCCGCACTTGGTTGTTGATGCTACTCAATCCGCGACCGACTTTCCCGCCTCTTCAGCGTCTGCAGCAGGCGGCTCTGGAGAGGGCGCGACTGGCTCGACCTTGACTTCAACACCTGGTTCGTCCGCTTTTGTCTCGACGCCATCATCTGCGAGAATGGTCGTCTCGTCGCCAGCGTCGGTCGATTCATGGGCCGCATCGTCTCCCTCTCCTGTCTTCTCAACTTCTGGTTTCAGTGTATCACTCCTTTCAATGCCGGGGAACGGCGCATCTTCTTCAGCAGAACTTGGTTGGCTGAGCGGGTCCTCGCCAGCTTTATCGGAGTCGTGAAGGACAGTCGCTGACCTGTCCAAAACCGGTGGCTTCTGCTCTCCTTGCTCATCTTCCTCCTCTGCCTCTTCCTGGATCATAGTTGTGGGTGCCCCAGAAAGGCTGCGGATGTGAGTGTGGCGCTTCGTGGTATTCCCCGACACCTCTTGAACATTGCCAGCTGGCTCTGGTTGTGCTCCCTTCTCTTGCGTGATATCACTCGTACGCTGCAAAATGCTTGGTGCTTGACTCTTCTCCTGCTCTTCGCCTGATGGTTCGGGCTCGTGGCCCTCTGCTTCTGGCGGGATTGTGTAGTTCTCTGGCTGGATCATGCCGTATTCGTCGCAGACCGTCTTGAAGAAGATGTATAGACCCGTCTTGCCCTCCACTCGCCAAAACATGTCCCGGTGCTGGAACCATGCGTGTGCGTAGATACGGTAGACACGGCGAAAGATGTTGGTGATCTCTTTCATCTGCTGGGCAAGTACCTTGTCGTTTCCGCCCACCTGCCCAGAGCCCAAGCCAAGTCGCGAGGGAAACATCTTACTGCTTGTCAAAGAGGTCGCGGCCCAGTCGAGAGTGTGACAGCAATAGTCAATCGCAGAGCAACTCTTAGGTGGATCGTGGACAGCACAGAGATACTGCCATTCTGACGCGCGCATCTCGGGGCATGTTTGTGCGCTGCATGGCGGCTCGTCTGCGAAGAGGTGGACGATGATAGTATTGGTCTTCTGGATCAGGAATCGGCCAAGCTCGTACAGCCATATCTCCTTCGATGTGCCAGGTGGTGGGCGGGCGAGTTGGCGCGCTAGGTCGGCGGAGACAGGGACGGTCGCGTCGGAGTCGGGAGGGTGTGTGTGGTGGTAGTAGAGCGCTTTGAGGTGTTCTGTCAGTTGGAAGGCGGAATCAATCTGCACATGTCAAGTCAGTCGAGATGGCCAGTTGATCGCGTGCCTGCAATCACTGCATACCTCTATAAGCTCGACGAGCGGAGGCCCTTCGTGGATGTCTTCTGCTTTTGTGCCAGGGCGTATTCTACGCGATGCTCCATTATCGACGCTATTGGCGCCCAGCAGCTTGTTCGAGTCCTCGAACAGCGAAACACCGGGAGAGGTCGGTCCAATCTGATCCTCTGCCATGGGCGGCGGTGATGGAAGTCGCGGGGACGACGAGGGCGATTGTGCGCCGGCCATTGTGATGTGCTGTGCTCTGTTCTAGTTGTGCTCCATTCGAAGAGGAAAGACAGTCGGGTAAGATTGCTGCTGGGTGGTTTGTTTGGAGACTCGGCGGCTAAGCTTCATGTGAAGCCTTCCCAGCTCCCAACCAGCAGCAAAGGCCATCTAGGGCAGCAGCGGAGTTCGGTCCGCTCAACCGAAGCAAGTCCTTCCGACATCACTTTCCTCTGCCAAAGCCTTTCTCGATCCCATCGTATCCCATCAGTCTGATTGACATCTACCTGGCTACAATGGACGAAGAAGATGATGGTCCGCCCATGCTGGTGGCTGCAGATGGCACAGACGCCGTGGAGGAGGCTTTGAGCTCTGAGATGGAAGATGTGAAGATCACAAAAGTTCCCATCACAATCATTACAGGTAGGTCAACCACTAAGGTGCCTCAATCGGCTCTTCCTGTCTTCTCGTTCGGATGCCATACACTTTACTTGCTCGAGTTCCTCTTGGGTACCTTAACCCTCTTTTCTCTGCCGATTGCCACAACGCTTTCCTTCAGCCAACAAAATACTGACTAGTCCTAGGCTACCTCGGAGCAGGCAAAACCACGCTCCTAAACTACATCCTCACAGCCCGGCACGGCAAAAAGATAGCAGTCATACTCAACGGTTGGTCTGTCCTACGAAATCGCCTCCCTCCATTTCCCTCGCCTCTTACGATACTTCCCAGAATTCGGCAACACATCCGACATCGAAAAACCCCTCACCATCTCCCAAGGCGACACCCAAGTCTCCGAATGGCTGGACCTCGCCAACGGCTGCATCTGCTGCAGCGTTAAAGACTCCGGCGTCAATGCCATCGAGTCCCTCATGGAGAGGCGAGGAGCATTTGACTACATTCTACTCGAAACGACAGGCCTCGCCGACCCAGGCAACATAGCACCACTTTTCTGGGTCGACGAAGGACTGGGAAGTACAATTTACCTGGATGGGATTGTGACGTTGGTGGATGCGAAGAATATCGTAAAAAGCCTCGACGAACCCGTAGGCGAGGAAGCCGTCCATGACAATGACGACGAGCACTCCCACCACTCCGGAACCCTCCTCTCAACAGCCCACCTACAAATTTCTCACGCAGACGTAATCGTCATCAACAAAGCCGACCTCGTCTCGCAAACCGACTCAGAAGCCGTACAACAACGCATCCGATCCATCAACGCTCTCGCGAAAATTCAAATAACGGATCACAGTCAAGTGCCCCAACTCGAAGGCCTCGTATTGGATCTGCATGCATACGACAACGTCTCTGCGGAGAACCTCGAATTCGCAGCTCGGGGACATTCACATCTCGATCCGGCGATGGGGACGATGAGTCTTAATCTACCTGTTTTGAGTGACAAAGGGCTGGAGAGATTGGATGAATGGTTGCGAAATGTGTTGTGGGAAAATGACGTTCCTGGTGCGGAGCGTGATGGGCTAAAGGGCTGGGAAATCCATCGTATCAAAGGGAGAATACCGCTACAGAATGGTGGGTTGAAAATGTTACAGGGCGTGAGGGAGATTTTCGAGTTGATAGACGGAGTGTCAGATAGTAGTGAGGGACAAGGATCTGGGAAGATTGTGTTCATTGGGAGGAATCTTGGTGATGAGGAGAGTAAGAAGGTATTCGAGAGGAGTTTATTGGGGAGGATAGCCGTTGCTGATGTAGACGATACTAAAGCGACTTGATGGGCGATGGAGACCCTCAGAATTGAACCATCCGAACTCGCACTGCACGGTACAGTGACTCATTCCGTGACAGAACACTACTCATCTACCGGCTCTTCTTTAATCGTAATTGGATTGTCCTCATCATCCCCTCTCTCTTCACCGACGACAACCCTCCTCATTCCCCTCCCCTCCACAATCTCAACGCGATTTCCCTGCCTCGGCCTCACCTCCGGTGCGAATATGACCGTCTCAATCCCCGCAGGCACCCTCTCATCCTCCGGCCCCCAAGGTAAATTATCAACGTCCACCTCTCTCCCCAACAAAGTCTTGAGTATGACCTCCGCACCTGCCTTGCTCATAACCACATTCGCCTCTTTACACCTTTCCGAACAGCAGCATTCCAGACAGCCGTCGATACAGTGGCATGCTTCGACACGGTCGCAGGCTTGAGTAAGGAGGAGGTCGATGAACTCGAAAGCTTTGGCGGCGATTCCGCTACCGTGTTGTCCCCCTTTATCATCATAAAAGGTAAGTCGGGCGGGACGTTTTCGTTTCGTTTCCTTTTTCGCGAATTCTTTGATGGCGACTTTGCATTCTGTCTTGACATCTCCGGGCATGGAGATGACGAAGTTTGGCATTAGTGAGAGGATAGCATGCTCAGCGGCATGGATACCTGCCGCGACGTTCAAACGACGAGATTGGAGAATCTCGATGGCTTGTTTCGGAACGTCGAGCCACATTCCCTTGGAGAAGATGATGATCGGCGGGTTGTCGACTTGTACAGCGTCGAGAATGCGATTCTTCTTGTCGAGCTTGAAGAAGCCGAAGACGTTTTGGTGGATTTTGATCGTGCCAAAGAAGGCCCTGCTGAGGCTGTCCGGGATGCGACGAATGGCTTCGGTCTCGACAGGGTCGATGTCGGTGTAGTCACGCTGCTGGGTGATCCAGTCGACTTTGACCAGCTCAACTTTGGCGATCATCTGCTCAGTAGACATTTGCTTCACGAGGTACTTGCGCCCTTGGTGGAGGAAGATACCGCCCTCATAGATAGTGAAAAAGGCACGAGATGCTTCAAGTTCTTCGAGCACAGTGTTCTTGCCGTGCGTAATATCGATGATGGCGAAATGGTCGTTCTCGGTGTCGCGAATGGCTACGGTACGGGATGGATGAGGGAGGAACCGATCGGCGGTGTGGAAGAAGCCCAGGTCGTCCTTACGGAGACGCTCTTCGCAGACTTCAGAGAGTTGTTTGCCAAACCACTTGTCGTCTTCATCAGCGTTGATTGGCATTTCGTACGCAGCACATTGCACGTGGCCTTCAACGACCAGCAAGTTCGTCAGATCTACTTGAAGCTCGCAATTGGGACGGGTAAAGATCTCATCTGGGTTTGCCATGAAATATTGGTCGGTAGGGAAGCAGTCGCCAACGAGAAATGACACACTGTCCTTGTTCCTTCGACCAGCTCGACCAGATTGCTGTCGAAGGTTCGCAATAGTGTATGGGAAGCCGTGAGATATCACAGCGTCAAGGCTGCCAATGTCGACTCCAAGCTCCAGCGCAGTAGTCCCGATGATGCCCACCAGCTTGCCCTCAAACATCTCTTTCTCGATCTTCCTGCGATCTTGTGGCGTGTATCCACCACGATACGCCATGACTCGGTTCATAACCTCAACACGGTCGAGAGCCTCCAGCTCCCTCTTGATGTAAGTTGTCAAAATCTCGCAGTACTTTCGGATACGGCAGAACGTAATGACTCTGATGCCTCGTAAGATAAGCTGGCAGAACAGGCGGGCTGTTTCCGCAAAGGTATCGCCACGACCGCTCGTAGGATCGCCGGGGTCTTTGTATGGCGTGTTCCAGCACACGAACTCCTTTCGCCCACATGGAGATCCGTCGAAGTCGATCAGCTTTACGTCCTGGATGCCAAAGATGGTGCGCATGTGCTCCTGTGGGTTCGACACTGTAGCTGAACAAGATATAAACTTCACTCTGCGGTTTCCCACCGCTGCGCATATTCTTCGTAGTCTTCGCATGATGAAAGCAACATGGGCACCGAATAGACCATTGTAGACATGCAGCTCGTCCATTACAACGTAGCGCAAGTTCTTCAAGAATGTGCGCCAGCTTTCCTCCTGAGGTAAGATGGTGAGATGAAGCATGTCAGGATTCGTGAAGATGATGCGCGCGTCGTCACGGATCATGTTCCGATCAGCGAACGGAGTATCTCCATCGAACGTCTCACACATCACCTCTTCCAGATTCGGAAGATATCCCAGCATTGCTTTCAAGCTTCTACGCTGATCCTGGGCCAGAGCTTTGGTCGGAAAGATATACATTGCCCTCGTGTCCGGATCGCTTTCCAGAGCGTGGAGGACAGGGAGCTGGTAGATCAAAGACTTACCGGAGCTGGTCGAGGTAGAGACGATAATGTTCTGTCCTTCATGGAGGGCATTGATTGCCTCGGCTTGATGGCTGTACAAGCTCTGGATATTCCGCGTGTTGTACAGGGCATTGACAATGTCCTGACTGAGCTCAAAGTCAAGCTGCCCATAAACAGGCTGCTGGGGGTCGAAGACTCGGTGCCCATCGGGTACGATCTGTCCGGTATACCACTCCAGACCCTTGAGTTCTTCAATGATCTCTGACACCGACTTGCGTTCTTCGGGGATGCTTTTTGGCAAGGTGCTGTCCAACTCCGGAGTGGCATGACGAGTCTGCGGCGGTGTAGGTACGAACCGTTGATGCTCGCTTTCCAGTCTTTCGACGGGATCTACATCCTTCTCGGCACAGTCATTCAGCCACGAGTTTACTGCAGAAATGAACTTGGCGTTTCGCTTCTCAATGAGCTTCATCATATTTTCCTGGCTGAAGACTGGCATCTTCAGATCCTCATTACGGATCTTGGTGTTGGGTTTGACAGCTTCACCTGTCTTCGGATCCACCACATGCCTCTTGAGGTCTCCATCTACGAACTCGAAGAATAGTACGTGAACGTGCTCATCCCTCCCCAGTCCTTCCTGCACATTCCGCTCTTCATTTGGATTCGATTGAAAGATATCTCCAACGGCCTTCTTGCCTCTCAGATCTTCTTCGCCATGTAGCGCGACTTGTAGGAGTGTCTCGTCCACGTACTGAAAAACGATGGCCTGTGGGAGAAGTGTCTTCACCTTCGCGACATCCTCGATCTCGAGCTTTCTCTTGATGTTGGCCTCGACTGAAGTGCGGAGGTTTTCCAGCGTCGTCGCAAAGTGTTTCCGCGTACAGCAGAAGGTGTATATCAAGTTCAGAGCCTTGTGAATTTGCTGAAGTGCGGTGAAGTCATTCGGCCATGGAATGGTCGTCTCAACGGCAGTGGACTCATTACGCTTGAGTGAGGGCTTCTCACCAGCTTTCTTTCGTCTTGACTTCGGTGCAGTCTTCTCCGCCGATGTCTCGTTGACCGTGCTATCGGATGGTTCCTCGGCAGTGTTTTTACGTTTCCGCTTCTTGAGGGTGACAGTCGGTCCACGATCGGTGGCTGCCTGTAATTTGACCATCTTCACTATCCTGGATCGGCGGGAGGAGGACGGCGTGTTATCTCATCGTGGCGCATCGGAGAGGTATGGAGTGCGTCGCGGCCGACGTGATGCGGGAGCGTCGTGAAGGGAGGTGGCGGTGTTGAATGGGCGGAAGGCGAATGGTGACGACAGAGGACGCGCCGCGATTTCACGAGGAGGACACGCAAGCACGTGAGCCCTCCATCCCGAAAATTCCCCCGGGCCCGGCCAAGAAGGACCAGCAGCTTCGAAAGTGCCTCACCCAAGACACCAGTAGCACTGAGGACACATTTGCATCCATTCAGACATCGCTGATTCAGAGTAGAATATCAGGACTGTATTGGTATTGCTGAACTTACGAAAAGCATGGCGTAAGCATACTGGCCAACAAATACCTCAAGAACCCGCCATATCCACGCAATCCCGCTCAGCACCACGAGGCAAGAAAGTCTTGGGGCTCGACAGCAGAAGTTGAAAAGTAGCCCGACTCTTCCAGAAACCTCAGCGTATACGATCAAAAGAGTTTATTCATCATCATGGCGACCATCGGGCATCTCGAGACTTTCGACCCTGCGACAGCAGGCAGGTACGATCCAGGCACGATCCAGGTCTTCTACGACAACCGATCATTCGGCGGGTTCGAGGACAAGATGCCATTCTATCAAAGATACAAGCTCGATGTACTGTCAAGGCTAGGGAGAGCAGATATCTGGGCTCCTGAAGACCTTCAGCCTGGGTATTTGCGCATCGTTTTTTACACAGTACGCTGATCCCCAGCCACTCGCTTTCTTGATACCCGACTTACGCGTGTCACAGAATGTTGGAAACCAGGGCACAAAAGACTTTCCCTTGCACAAAGCGATGGCTGTGAAGGAGATGTTCGATTCATTATCTGATGAAGGCTTCCGGCCCATGGTCATCGGATACAGTAACGAGAACCCATTCCCCATGCTTGGAGGCGTGGAGCCATCGCCGCCTCCAAAGAAGAAGGAGCCGAAGCGAGCGACCACATGGAGCAACACGGTGTCTGGTCACTCCACTGCCAAAGGGGTGACGCCACACGACCGTGTAATGGCGATTATACGGGAAGACGAAGACCGTGAGGCTCGGGAAAGAGCGCACGAGATTACAGAGTACCGGGACGAGAAGAAGGGCTTGATGACTGATGTGGTATAGGATGCCCATGTTCGTGTTCACATAGCGTAAGGAGTTATTACTCGCGGATTGAACATCTGTATTGACATGATTTTGACTCCATCATCATGCCTCAGGTGGCAGTGCACGTGCCATTGACTGATTGCACAGCTCTCTGCACCGACTTGGTCTTAACCAAACTGGCGCACCACGCACATTGACATCACATCGCAACATCAGGAACTACTTCTGAGAGAGCCCCCAATGACCTTCAAGATCATCGGTCATGCACAGCCTCAAAGACAACGGTACACTTCACGTTGCAGGATTATTCGAGAGTATACTGATCGTGCATGCAGTGCCGTAGAAAATGCGCGACGCAAGCGAGAAGAAGCCAACACATCCTTTGGATGCCTGAAGCTCCCGACACTACAGCTCAAAGAAGTCTCCGGCGGCGTTTCGATATCAATCCTGCTTCACTTCACTTGAGCGGGCGCGTCACATGCGTGGCTGACCTCAGTCACTCCTGCTCTTCTTGTACGTCTATTCAACTGACTCACAAGTCGGAATGTCAATTGAATTCGACAGGACAGTCATTCCAATTTCTTGTTGACGAACAGTTTCACAGACCTGGTGGCCGAGGACGAAACCAAGTCCGAGCTATCAGGCATGCTCCAAACACGTCTTCACACCTCATCGGAAGGCGCAAAGTTAGAAAAGTACGTCACATGCGCAGCACATATTAGCTGCTATCGCTGCTGTGCTCTTGCTTCAGTTGCATCATCAGACGTTTTTACTTCGACTGACTGATTTCACAGGACATCAACTCACCCGATGAACCTGCTACATCCGTAGAAGGCACAGTTTCTACGCCTTGCGCTTAATACCAAGATCACGTATCTCTATCCATTTCACTCGATCAGGTACGTCACATGCGCGGTAGATATTGTCTGCTGCTTCTGCTGCGCCGTCACTTCAGCTGACTCATAGCACAGTGCATCTACATCATCTTGAACACGATCTCACATCTGATCCTCCAATTCCCTATCAACGGCACACTTCAAAACGTTTCTGATCGAATCCTGGGCGCTGACGGTGCTACAGGACCCTCTTCAAGTCACTTCATCAAGTCGCGCCTCTACCTACAATGGCTTCAAGCAAGCGACCGAAGAGGCAATCATATAGGAAGAGCAGTGATGAGCAACCTACAGCTCAGCGATTACCTCAATCATCGTTAGACGACATTTGTAACAGCCCCTCCAACCTTCAGGATCCCCGACGATGGTATCCATTGAATGCAAATGGGCGGGACAGATGAAGATCCTCTGTGGATGCAGCCGAAATATAGTCAGAATCACCTCCGGAGGAAGGGTGCCGACGACGAGTTTCCCTTCGGGATCTTCTACGAGGATTGTAGACACAAAGAGAAGAAACCTGAGAATTGCGAGCTCTATCAACACTTGGACTTGCTAGGTAGCTCATTTGTCAGCTAGCTTTAGATCTCGTATGTCTCCGGCCCATCTGTTGACCTCGTTCGCGCGAAGGCAGCACCGCGCGTGAACGGATCCCAATGGAGATACAGGAGACTGTCCAGCTCGTCTCTCGGAGCGAGAACCGAGAAAAACCGCGAATGGTCTTTGAATGTACGGCAAACCATCTGTGACGGCAACTTGAGCCCCGCTCCTTTCATCTAACGCATCTTTTTCAATAGACAAACACACGTAGTTGGGGCGGATTGGCGCTGGCATCTGGCGTATCACTCGGAATGCGGTGGATTCGACCGTTTTCCATTTTCAACAATCGTCCTGATAGTATGTACAGCTACCTTTAGCTGCTGTCTTGACATCATTTCGAGGGTTCACAGAGTCCAAGCGAATCAACGTTGCATGATGGTCGATGTTTTGCCCAGACTGACACTGATCTCGAGCAGCTTTTGCTCTTGAATATGACGCTAACTATGTGTAAGAGTGCTATCACCGCATTCATTGAGATGATCCAAGAGGCTCGCGGGGCTCCGTTCACATAGTTACAAGGTTTGTGCACTAAAACGTGCGGTTCTGAAGCTGAAGGTGCTCCAGGTCCGGGCTGAGTTTTCCATTGCGATTCGTGCCAACAATATGTAAGAGACCTACAGTGGAATCGTTTACGTTCTTTCAGGAAGTTGCAATACCAAAGTCATATAGGTATGAGGTCAGTGTGCCGTAAGACAAAAGTTCAATGGCCGGTGTTGGCTCACGCTCAGGGGTTCCTAACTGCTGCAAAGCGTACTAACAATGTGTAGGAGCTCTCCAGTGCAATCTTTGAGATCTTTCCCAAAGCTACAATACCATGTACACATAGTTATAAGGTTGGTATATTGCAAGATACATAGTTCCCCGACCGGCGCTGGTCCGGATCTTACACCATCAAGTCACTGCAAATGGGGCTAACTATATGCAAGGTGGATCTCCGTCAACTCTTTGAAGTCTATTCCATCGGTTCGGAGTGCGCATTCACATAGTTACATGGTCTGTGTATTGCAAGACACCCGGCTAGTAGCTGAAAGTTGTCTAAGCCAAGCAGCTTTCGGCTCCTACAGATCGGCCTAACTATGTGTAAAAGGGTCATTTTGCGCCTCTTTGGACTCCATGGCATTGAATCTGAGTGCGTATTCACATAGTTACGAGGTTTGTAGATCGCAAAGCACACGGTCATGCAGCTGGTATTGATTCGGGCTCGAGCACCTCCGTCTATTACGAATCAAGCTAACTATGTGTAAGAGGATCCATTCCAAGACATAGTAGGTCCATTTCGTTGATTCCGACTGCGCATTCACATAGTTACTGAGTACGTGCAATATGATGGTCGTCCCAGCGTGGTCGGCCTCAGCTGTGGAGTCACCTGTCTCAGCCCATCAGCTCATGTTAACTATGTGCAAGGCGATGTCTGTAGGCTCTTTGAGATCTATTACATCGGTTTTGAGCGTCGATACACATAGTTACAGCGTTCGTGCAACGTGATAGTCGTCCATGCCCGCGTGGCATCACCTCCGGCCCCATGCGTGTTACTCGCGCAAGTCGATTGAACTTTGTGTACGGCATTGTCAACAGCATTAAAGGGGCCATTTGAAAGTCTCAAGGTCGTCATTCACATAGTTACTGGGTCCTTGTAATGCAAACCTCATTGCTGCATCGGCTTGCGCACACTGCAGCAGCAGGTGTGTTCCTCCTCGAAAGCGTCTTAACTATGTGTAAGACCATTTCCGAAACGTGTGATGGAGCCTACTGGAGCCATCGAGATCGGTCTTACACATAGTTACGTTGTTGCACGCGGCAGAACACATCGCGACCCAAGCCGCTCTGTCCACGAGCCGCCTCGCTCTGCTTTTTCTTAGGGGCATCAGATGACCGTAACTTCGTGAATAGTCGGTCGCAAGAGATGCTCGAAGAGATGAAGAAGAGCTCTGCAACTCGGTACACATAGTTCAGACCTATGTGTGATCATCCTGCATCGTGCGGTCGAACCCAGTCACTGCTTCGCAGTACCGTAACGAAAGCATGCCTCGCTGGATCACTTGCCCGCAACTATGTGTAAGCCATGGCTTGCTAGAGAGATATGATCTCATTCCACCTTCATGAGAAGTGCTGCACATAGTTGAGTGCCGTGTGTCATGCTCTGTGAAGTCGAAGTTCATGTGAGTCTTGGCGTTGGGGTGGACCTCCAGCTCGAAACACGATTGCCTTCGAGAATCCTTCCAACTATGTGAACTCTCAATTGTCTCTGGCGAAGCATGCAATGAGTGATCCCGAGAGACATGTTGTGCACATAGTTCGGTGGTGTGGACGAGCGTGGGTGGTCGTATAGTCATGTGCAGCTTGACGTGGTCCGTGCATCCGTGAAGCTGGTAGCCACCCATGTGTTTTCTCAACCGAACCCTCGTAACTATATGCAAGATGCATATCGGAGCAATCTTTAAATATGATTCTAGACCCTCAACTAGTTCTTGCATATAGTTAGAGAGCATTGTGACTTGGAAACATATTTTCAGATAGTTCAAGCGCACGGCGGGGCTGACAGCCAGCTATGCATTTAGGTACCTCAACCCCCCCTAACTATATGCAAGACATATATTGATCTGCTGATATAATGTCTTTCCATAGTTTGAGCACGCTCTTACACATACTTAGACAGCCTACATGGGACATATCGTATCGCTAATCTAGTGTACTACTATTGCACTTTTACACTTCGGACTATACGAAGCCCGGCTAATTATATGTTTGGAGACGCGCTATTGAGTCCTTGGCATCTAATTTGCAATACGAGACGCAACTCGCATAAAGTTAGGACGATTCGCTATCGTTTGGTCGATAGAGGTGTGATCACAAGCCAGGTCTTGGCACGGGCTTTCTATCCTTTGCACTGGCAAGTCCCTCAAATTTCTCTAACTATGTGTAAGGATGTCCATGCAGCTACTCAAGATGCTCTTCCGTGACGTCGCGATCACTTGCCTATAGTTCAGTCGGTTTGACGAAGTACCCTTCTCCCAAAGTCGCTCAGCCCGTTAAGCCTTGGCATGGCTTCCTATATACCTTTGTGCTTTGCACTCGCAACCCGCCCTAACTATATGTTGAATGCTATCATTCAAGCTTATTCGCACCCGGAACACATTTCTAGATACCTTTACATAAAGTTCAGGCGAATGTAGGAGGCAATTCTATCTAGAAGCTTATAGACACGCCCAATCGTAAGAAGGGGTTTTCTTGATACAGGCCTGCTGACTATATGTACCAACGCTGGCGTCTGATCTCTGAGATCGTATCTTGAGTCTAAGGTGCCTCTTACACAAAGTTTGGGCATCTAAAGGGAGTACTTATATCCAGAAACCGGCGTGAGCCCTGGCACGAGAACACGTCTTCATCGATGTCGACTTGCCAACTATATGTAGCATTGCATCAGGAGTATATTTGGCATCATACCAAGAGCCTGAGATGTAACATTCACATAGTTAGTGAGGCTCCAGCGAGCAGCTTGATAGGGAGGCCGGATCTCGTCTTTACCACGAAATCGTGTTTTCCTCTACGTCAACCTGCTAACTATGTGTAGCGAAGCAACAGAAGATCATACAGTACCAGTTGAAGCCTCCAAAGTGCAGCTTACACATAGTTGGAAAGGTTTCGTGAAGTTGCCCGATCGGGAAGCCAGCTCTTGGCTTGGCATGTGATACTCAGCATCTGGTACAAGTTCTCCACGAGACCCTGCTAACTATGTGCAAGCCGGCGATCAAACGAGACTTCGAGCCTGGAAGAAACTGATTGGAGGCGGTATACACAAAGTTAAGCAGGTTTCAACAAATGCTAGAAGCGCGGCTTGTGGTCCGAGACGTCGTCCCGCTCCATGTTTTCGTTGGCCAAACATGACTAACTATATGCAGCGGCCAGAGGATGAACTAATATGCTTACTGCAGAGCATATGAAGTGCGACGAACATTTGCTTACAGCTGTCTCTAGGTGCAACGTGGCAGAACCATGGATCGACCCTCTGCTTAATTCCAGCTGGATTCTTCGGACGACAACATCCCAAACGCCGCTAACTATGTGTATAGCATGATCGGCAGCACTCTATAGGTCCATAAGAAGCTCTGGGTCCGCACCTTACACATAGTTGGCCCAATTTGTCACGATTGAACAGAGCAGGCAGAAGCATCAGAATCTTTCCACGACTTGGCCTCACTCCTTTTCGCAACTCCGGCATCTTTCACTTCAAGGTCACATAAGAGAATGTAGAAATGCCATGAGATCCATTAATTGTCGTAGGCTTCAACTTCACAAATCGCAAATAAACCTATTCTTCCAGCAACAGACCGCTTCTAGGTTGGAGGACATCGTCCAAGTCTCCCTCGATCACTCCCTTTCCTGCCTCTCCTTTTCGCTCAAATGGACCGCGAGAAGTCGTGGTCGCTCAGGAGGTATTGCGAAGGGGCATCTCCAACTCGCTTCAACCTTTGAGGCCCCTCACTTCTTCTTGCTCAGACTCGAAGCCACATGCTTGTTGATCGCAGCAATCTGCTCATTGGCCACCTCCGCCTTCTCCGACCAATCCAGCAGCTTCGCCGGGTCGCGCAAGATCTCTGGCATCGACTTCATGAGGCTCGTCTCCCTCTCCACATAAACCCCATCCAACTCCTTCATCTTATCCATGCATCGCTTCTCCTTAGCCAATTCCTCCTCATCATGGCGGAGCTGCTTGAGCTGGGCTTTCATCTTAGCCTTATTGCGGGCGTGCTCTTCGTCGGAGATGGGTGGATCCTAATAGGTGAAGAAGAGTTAGAGGGAGTGCTTTAAGAGGGTAGAAGAAGGTTATTGACTCACTGAGATGTCTTTGTTGACTTTGCTGCCCTCGGTTGACTGCATCTTCGGGGTCGATGACGATGGAGGGCCGCCCTCAACTTCGTCTCGAGAGTTGAGGTCGTCCTTGTGTGTGACTTCGTCGTTGGACGTGGACATGATGTCTATGGCGTTTAGCTGGACATTGCCGTTGAGTTTTATGGAAATATGCTCACCAGACTTCGGTGTGTGGACATACATTGATTGGTTGACTATCAGGTTAGGTTGTTGTGTTGGGTTGTAGGGTCTGAGAGAAAGAAGGTGATCGAAGGAGCAGCTTGAATGGATCGTGCATGTGAAGCGCAGATCAAACAGACTGTCTGGCATGTGATTCGCAGAAACCCGCGTTTGTTCGCGGTTTGTCATTGGCTGCGAAAAGAAGCATGTGATTGCGACCAAGACTCCTCTACGCCTTGTGAGCGTCCATGTCACGTTCGCGGCTTCCATTATCGTTCGTTCCTCATCATCAATCGACCACAAACCCGTTCGCCTAGACTCCGCCGCTCAGTCCGAGAACGCAGCAGCCCCAGGAAACTGATTGAACAACGTGTTGTTGAAGTTCACCAGTTCTGGACATGCCCACTTATCCAACAGCGGACTCACTTGCTCCCTCACCCAATTCAACAATTGCCCAACATCCGCAACGATGCCATCTAGCTGCCCAGGCAAAGCCGCCTGTGTCGCTTGCAAAGCGAAACAAGCCAGGTTGTTGCCTTCCAGAAGCGTCTGGGCATTATATACCCCACCCGTAACATCGCTAAGATCCACACCGGTGAAAGTGTTGACCTCGCCCGTATTCCCACCAAGGGAGATAGCGCCAGGATACATTTGGTTATTAATGAGGGCATCCGCGACCACTTGCGGGCCAAGGAGGAGATCCGGACGCTTGTACCAATTCTCTGGAATACGCTCATGTCCAGCCGTATAGACAAAACTTCCCGGTTCGCCTTGTACTGAGTAGAAGCTCTTCAGAACCTCTCGGGTGAGCGTGCCGCCTGGTTCCTCAGCCGAGTGGTTCGACATGAGTTGTGGGACGAAGTTATATGCTGCTGCGACGATAGAGCCTAGAACAGGGGCCAGGAAGAAGTAAGGATTGTTGTTTCTCGAGTAGGTTTGCACGTACTCTTCATGGGCGGCGAGATCGTCAAGTGTATATTCCTCAGCGAGACTGTAGAGGTGTTCCCAGTGCGGCATGAAGAAAGTGTTGGTATCATTGTTGGGAGTGATGTAAGCATCGCTCTGCCAAAACGTGTCAGTCAATAACGAATTGACATGGTAGGTTGCCACGTTGGGCACGGCTTACACGGGTAGCAGAAGAGTCTGTCTCATACTGACTATGAGTATTGGTGATGCCCTTTGGATCCGAGAGAAGACCGGGCAGACTCGAAGCAAAGCTGCCGCCGATAGACCATCGCTGGGTAACGAAGTCTCCAGACGTAGCAACTGCGATGACGGTAAGGGCAAGAGACATATCTGGGGCTAAGTTGTACGCTTCCTCAAGGCCGGTGATGGCTATTTGCTCGACTCGTCAGTTGTCGCATCCAAACACTCGCAGTGGAACGAGACTTACTCTGCTGCAAGTTCAATATCCCATTCCTCGGTATGAAGTCATGGTTCGCCGCTGCATTGAGGCCCGGGCAAGGACCTCTCCGGTCCGTTGAGCTAGGCGCTTGCCACTCATGTCCGCTTCCGGCAGTAACGTCGACATACTGAGCTTCAGCATTGAAAGTGTTTAGGCCTGCGACTCCATTGTTAGGACGCCCAGATAAGAAGGCAGGTTGCCGGACAGCTGTTTGTCTCTTCCGCTGAAGGAGTTGCCCGGGATCCATGGCCCATGGATACGCAGCTGCAAAGGGCAGGGCAAAGGTGACGATGTACTTGATTGACAACATCGCAGAAGCAGCTTGATCTCAGACTGATTGAGTTGTGGTGGCCGATCAACTGATTAAGAAGCGTTTGCTTCGCAGAGAGCGGCATCACACCATTCTTTATACGTCGCTCTTTGCAGGAGGTCGCTGTGTCTTGAGCATTGCACAGCTGAAGAGCTTTCGGCTGAACGTTCCAGTGGAGGCGGCTGCAGATCTCCATCCACAATACTACACATTGAATCGACCAGCACACACGATTCGCAGGCAACGGACCTGAAGGGGCGCATCTCGACCACGCCATTGAGCTGAAGAATCCAATGAAATACAATTCTTAGGTCATGCCCCGTCGCCTGCGGCTTCGCAGCTCTTCAAATGCGGTCAGCCATCTTAAGCTTTCGTGAACTGACTATAAAGCCTGGTGCATTATTCCACGCATTTCTATTCAAATCGGCCCCGGAAACGATATCAGACGTGCTGTGAGCGCCTTATGAGGCAGTCGCCAAATAGAAGGCTGCAGGAATGATGGTAAGGTGTTGCAGATAACTGATTGATGTCTTCGGCTCTGAGCCGAACCTGGATATGTGGCTGGCTGTGGCACGCCCGCTGGCGCGCCAAACAGTAGAGTGTGTGGCATACAATGCTGATCGTTTCTGGCTTTGAATTTTCAAGGAACTCGGTAAGGCTCGGACGTCTCTCTATCATAACGACTCATTCGTAAAGGACGCAGGTCCAAATACCTCTTTGGGAAGGTTCTTGGGGTTTTAGATTGAGCGCAACTTCAGTAGCCGAGAGGTCCTTAGTTCAGTGAGTGTTTACCCGGCGACAATTGTTTGCTTCTCTTGACAAGGTTTGGTCGATTTCGAGAATCGTGTGCGAGGCTCTTGTTCGTCGGACCGGAAGCCATGCTTCGAGGCTCGCGCTCCGCCTATTATGATTCCTGGATCCAGGAGAAATTGCGAGCAGGCCATGATCCTTGCGAAGTAGCCTTCGAACTGGTCGTCAGTCGGGAGACAGATTGACCTGACTTTATCGGCAAGCCTTCCTTTACCAGACTGCAGCAGTCCAAGCTGCCACGATCGCGCTCGGCGCGTTGAAAGCAATGAGCTCTGAAGAAACCACCCCACAAACGATCTTCGAACGTAGTCCTTCCCCAAGAACCTAAATGCTCAGAAACCGTCATCTTCACACTAATCCTTCTTCCCAGTCCCTAGACAACTGGCATATCGATCCGACCTAGCCTCCATCATCGTGCTCTCCATCAGCGGCTCCCTATCACTCATAAGTATAGCTTCCCTATCCACACCCCATTTATCCCTATCATCCATCCTCCTCCTCTTGTTCCTCGACGGTGGCTGCAAATTCCCAATATTATCGTCCTCACATCTTTCAACCGTCCCCTCAATCGTCCCCGCCGTCTCCTCCTTGGGTGGGTCCTCAATCACAACAACCTCCGACCTCTTGATCCTCTCGGATCGTCGACGAATGACGGGGTCGTTATCATCAAAGTATGCAATCTGAACTAGACTCGAATCATGCAAGTACATGAGACTCAGCCACTTCATAGCAGCTTCTGCCCAGACGGAGGTCGCTTGCTTCATTTTAGGCAGATCGGCGGTTGGGATGGCGGCTGAAGGGTCGAGGGCCAGGTTTAGATGTACGCCTTTGAGCATCTTTGTGATCTCAAGGTCCTCCTCACCCGGCTCAACACTCTCGGGTGGTGTGGACGCCTGACTGGAGGACACAATAGAATCCCCGCGAGTAGTCCGGACATCTAATCTCCCACCCAACCACTCCAAATGAATCCTCAGGATCTTCTCGAAATGATGCATAAACAACGTCAACCTCCGCAAGCTAGAAATAGCCCGATCGACAAGCTCAGCAATTTCCTTTCCGCCCTTCGCCGTCGTTGTCGGTATCGAAATCCGCCTCTTCGGCTCCTTCTTATCAAAGAACCGCGTAGCTTTCTCCAACACCACCAAATCCCCATGCGCTTCAAAAACATAATCACACACCAAACCATGAAATCTCTTCCTCCCACCCTTTCCATACAACGCCTCCGTTCTTACACACCGAATATCCTTTTCGAATGTAATCGGATTGATTTCGCGCAATTGATGTTCAATCATCCTTGCTTGTAAATCATTCGGCAAAGCAGTCGCAATCCCATCATTTTGAGGAAGATCATCCTAGCTCTCCGTATCCCAGAATCCAACGGGGAAATTCTCCTGGAGCTTTGCCCAATAGTTCCAAGAAATTGCGATTTTTCCTTCGAGAGCCCAGTTCTGCTCGACGAGTCATTTTCGAATTGCTGAGCATGTAGACGTAGATCTCTAGTTGCCGTACTGCGGTCTTTCGTTGCTCCGTGCTCAGGTTTGAATCATGGATTCGGCGCATCATGTGCGTGTAGTTCGCAGCATGTTGTGCGAATGGAATGCTTTTCAGATCATGCTCTAGAGCTTCCGTGTACTGCTTGAGCACGAATCGCACCGTGTCAATGGTGCCTGAGGAAGGCTTGAACTCGCATTTCGGGTTGACGTTCGTGGTAAAGTCATGGCGTGCATCCTCCACCGCTATCCGCACATGGTCCCTAAGACCTCCAGAGCCGTCTTTCTTGGCTTTGGTGTAAATCTTTACAGTAATGACTTCATCGTTTCGGGTGAGAGCGTCGGCGGTGTACTTTTGAAGAGCTCTGTTCACGCGGTAGCGCTTCTTGTGTGGCCTTTTGAACTCCATCTTCGTGAGTTGGAGTCCAGATATTGAAGGAGATTATAACTGCCCTGCGCAGATTTGAGCTTGAGAAGCTGCGCGCAGTGCAGGTGCTGCATTCATAGCTCCAGTCCCAGAATTTCAACCGCTTACAAGCACATACGACTCACCGTATCCTCAAACCTTATTCGGGCACGGAAAGAGAGTGCCTAGCCTTAAGGCGGCTGCATTTGCACAGTATGCATACCAAGGTATTGACACTACATACCTCTTCCTCGCCTTCTCACCAAGCTAATACACCTCACGAAGTGTCCCAAAGGTCCACCTGCTACCGCTTCAAATCGCTATCAATGCTCTCCAACGCCGGTGTGCCGTCCTGTGTTACCGGCATGCAAGCGCCTTCCCTGTCGTTAATCATTACATTCGTCCTCTTACTTCCATCGTCGGCGTCATTCGTCTCTTCGGTACTTTCGTTTGTGTTATTTTCGTGAGTATCTGCAATGGGTGTCGCTCCAGGCGTGTAGAATGAATCCGGCGTAGGTGGTTCTTGCGGTGAAGCTGATGCTCTCTCGGGAGTTGTCGGAGCGTCCGGAGCTTCTGTGGATGACCCTGCTGTCTTCCCGTTCTCACTGTCTTCAATCATTGTCTCATCAAATCCGGAATCAATGTGCAAAAGCTCAGTCGTCTTGGTAGCCGCATCTTGGATCTGCAGAGCCGCAACGCGCTTGTCGAGCGCTGTTGAGGTAGAGCCACCATCGAGTGTGCTCCCAGCTTCACTAAGCGCTGGCGGAGCTCTCGAGGTGTTTACGTTTTGCAAGTCCCGCTTATCTGCAGACTTGTTGCCTTCTGTGCTCATGCCATCACTTCTTGTCTTTGGTGAAGTCTCCGAAATCGAAGTCGCGCTGGACATCGTCCTAGCATCGTACGGGTAAGGCGAGCTTCGGCGACGTCTGCTCGATATAGGCGACCGTCCTCGACTGGGACGTCTTCTGCCAACAATCCAAGATCCAGAAGATTCGAACTGGTACGTAGTTGAAGCAGGGTTGGAGTCAACACCGACATATGTTACGGCTGAATCCAACGCAGGACCTTCAGGCATGCGACGGCCTTCTCTCACGTCGTCAATCGTGACAGCCATATCCGGATCAATGTACTCCTTGGAGCGATGTCCAGAAGAATCACTGAAATCTGAAACGTGCAAGCCTCTCTGACTGGCAAAAGAGATGCGTCTCGAAGGCGGCTGACCAGCATTTGCAGGAAACCACTGAAGCAGTTGAATCGCGCTCTTCCTGCCCTGCGGCCGCTCGCTCAAACAGGTCTTGACCATCTCGCTGTAGTAGTCCGGGATCTCGTCATATACATCTGGCAGCGGACGCTCAACCCTCTCAGGCTCATCAACCTCCTCCGCGAGTGCCCAGAGCACCATTCCAAGCTGGAAGATATCTGTCTTGACGCCAATGCACATGCTGATACGCTGTCCACTGTCGATCAGCTTACCGAGTTCCGGGGGTTCCCACCCTACGGGACAGCCTCTCCGGTTGATGTCAATAATCTGAGCATTGTCATCGTTGTCAATCACGACGTTGGACAAAGTAAAGTCGCCTTGAACGAAGCCAGCTTCGTGAATGTCCGCGAGGCCGCTGACAATCTGTTTCGCCCATTTCTCTCTTCGATACCAAGGGAGAGAATTGGAGCCGCGAAAGTCGTAAATCATGTCCACGAGCGCACCTTGAGACGCGTAAGAAATGAGGAGGCCCTTGACGTGCAGTCCTCGATCGTCAGTAACCAGACCTTCTAGTTGCACGACGTTTCTGCTTCCAAGCAAAGAGTCAAGCGCATTAACTTCGTAAAGAAACTCGTCTACCGTGTCTGGGCCAGGGATTTCCTTTTTGATCACCACTCGATCGGAAAGGCGAACTTTATACACGAAGCCAGAAAGATGGGCATCGAACTCGATAGTGCTCTCATTAAAGCGTGGGCAACGTATATGGTCGAAAAGAGACACTGCTGGGTAGTTGATAATCTCGTTCGCGTCTTCACGCACGTGAACATGCAACTGACCGTCCTCGCGAGTCGTCTCCAGCTTGAGGTTCGTCACAGTGTCGTAATATTGAATTTCGGGCAAAGAGTCGCGGATTGCTTCGTAAATGCGCATGCTCTTGTCGCGCTGGTAACACAGCGTGGAAAGATCTGCTTCGAGCGAATCTGGTGGAGCGTCTCGATAGTCCAGAGATACGGTGATACGCCTCCACTGATTCCCCTTCTCTGCATAAGTCACAAAGAACTTTTCTCGATTCGACTTGTCTCGAAAATGCATGCTCAGATTCAAAATCCAACACCGGTCGTACTCTTCTTGCAAAGATGATTTGTCGATGTCGTCTTCGCCGTTGATACCGTCCTCATCGATGATTGGACTCTCATCGACAATATCCGGTATTTGAAGGGGAGGAAGATTGGCCAGATTCCTATTAATTGTAGAAGCAGAATTATCAGCAGGCGGCTGGGTCTCTGAAGGAGCAGGATTGGAAGTAGCCGCATTTGCAACGCTAGGCGCAGAAATAGAAGGAATGGTAATCGGTCTCGGAGACAAGTGACGACTGGTCTGACGTCGGTCGACGCTCAAGGTCCTCCGCTCATCATGTGTGGGCTTGACCTCCAACAGTCTGACCCGTTGCTCAGATTCCTGCCTACGGAAGGTCTGAGGACGGGGCAGAGATGGAATAGCTCTCCTGACAGTCGGGACATGGTCCGGCAAACTCGTCCTTCGTGCAAAGTATTCCGGTATGTTCGCCAACTCAGTCGGAGCAGTCTGCGGCAGTACTGTCTCAGTCGTGATTGGCTGAGGTGAGCGATGCCTTCTCAGCAAGTCCAAAGGATTCTTGAGCCTCGAATGCCTTCGCAGACGCTTATATGGCACGTCCTCAGGCCCCATCTCTTGCAATGCATCGTCGGTGGAGGTATGGCTGGCGAATGGGAAGAGGTGCGGCATGGTCGTGTGGGCCGGTCACAGGCAAGAGGGTGACAAGTGAGGTGTCGACCAAGTCACTTGTATCGCAGCTTGCTACTGTTGTAGCTGTGGCATGTGATGCTGAGAGCAGTAGTCGTGCTCGGTGCTCACTCATTCGCAGCAGATGCCCCTAATCTCAATCGCAAAGGTCGCACAGGCAGCCTCGTACAACGTTGTATGCTGCGGGTATCCATGGGCTGTCTCATGCAGGCGGCACGGATGGGAAGGAGCATTCGTTTGCGTCGTGTTCTCGTGATATGTAGTGCCTCTCTGCGGGCTTCCCAATGCTCCGGCCGTCTCGCAGGCGTTCACGCGGGATGACAGCAATGTAATTGAAACACGCTGTCCAGTTGAGTGATGTCGTCGTAGCCAAGCGTAGCACGGAGGGGCCGGGAGTCAGGTCGTGGTATAAACAGTCCCGCCTGTGGCCTGCCAACAGGATGATGTTCGGCTGATGTGAATGGGGCCAAGCGCTTGCCGCAGTCTGGAGGCTTTTGGGCGGTGAGCGCGGCACCAAGCAACAGGCCCAAGAAGCTTTCGCGCTCGCACTTTCAGGCCAGCAGGAGTCAGGCAGTGGCGCAGCTCTCTTCCCAGCTCTCGACAACAGAGACAGCAACAGCAGCGATTAACTATCGGAGGCGCCGCTCGTCGGGTGTTTGCAGAGACAGACGCTGATGAGCTGAAAGTCTTCAACGAAACACAGGGTCCAATCGCAACAGCAGAGAGTGGAGAAAGAAGTGAGGTGGGACTGCGGAGACATTTTGACGACCAACACCCACGAAGCCATCACCCGTCCATTCCTACGGGGTTGGATTGACACGTCTAGATTCCTTCGCCCTTTCAATCAACCAGCCTCTCAGAATGCATCTCCCACTGAACTTCCGAGAGGCGTTTGGCGGCTGCGGCGTCATTGCCTCAGAATCTGCGAACTGACCGGAGAACCAGTTGTACGACACCAAAGGACAGCAGACTGCGGGAACCCGATGCAGCAAGCAGTCTTACAAGATCACAGGGCCTCCTGGTTACGCAGCAGTGAGGCGGAGTTCGCTGGATGATGACTTTGCACCCGTCATCTTCATCATAGAGCATGAGCGATACAGGAAGGCATTGGATCGAAAGGGACGCTGCTGCTAGGACTATACAGCCTTGCTGTTACCGTCGGACAGCGTTTCCTTCCTAGTCACCGGAACGTATCCCTATGGGCTTCTATATGCATCATTCCTTCCTTCTTCCGATTTCATCCATTCCAGCAGGCCACGCCTGTAGCCGCAACCGTTCACACCATGCAGCCATCAATCACATGCTGCGGCAGCGGGAAGACGACGAACAGCGCACCGCACCTCGAGGTTAACTAAGCTAACTTCTTTCTTTTGACCCAATCTGGCCATTTGGAAGTCGAGGCGAGATACATGCAGCCTCCTGCATGCAGCATCTGCAGCTCGCCTTGTCTTTCCTTGAGCTTCTCACACGCCAACCCAAACGACTTGAGACTGCACTACTGTATGCCTCAGGTATAGACGCCCGACACTACTGTACATTCTCCCTGAGCTATGATATGGCCATTGGCGGCCTCTATAATACCATCCAACACATACGTGGACGCCTTTGGGTGTTGTTGGTGGTGGATAACGCCAACGCGAGAGCTGTGCCTACTGCACCGTGCGCTGTCAGCCTCGTAGAGAGACGGCGTGAATCCTGGACGTCTTCGACACATCATCAATTTCCATCACGGTTCTGCGCTTCCGAATCATCGTGCGACCTTATGGCTCCGGGCGCGCCTTCAATGGTATAGTTTCTGCATTCACGGCAGAAAGAATTGGTCCTCGCGCGTTGAGCGTCCTCTTGACCAAAGTGTAGACGTAACCTAGAAGACACAGCGTAGCGCAGCGAGTTCCATCGGCCGCAGTTGAAAACGTCGATGGAGAGCGATTGGTGGCACGTACAGCAATCGGGTGAAGGTTGCCGTTGCTACGGTCTCTCCACCCTCCCTGCCGGATGAAGGTACAGAACAAGATCGCCAATCCGCGGAGCCCGTGGGCCTCTGCCTCCTGGCTGATAGATGTCCCTCTCCTCATTCGCGAGCCGTACGTAAAGAGCTTGGCAGTCAAGTGGTAGTTGCAACGGGTAGTGGACCAGGTCCTCATGGCCTTAATGAGGGCTTCTTAGCCACGCTCAATTGGATCTGAAAGTAGGTACGTACAACAACTCTATTCATGGTCTCTCCTGGCACGGTACCAATTTTGAGATCGTACCCGTTCCGCAGCAAGGGCTCTCGGTTTCGGTATCTTCGGTTGATCTCATATGAACGACAACCGATGGCAAGCTTTCTGCGAGGCCTGGGATGAGCTCTTCGCGAGCAGCGAGCCGTTTCGCGGAGCCCACGTTCTGTCAGGGTACACTGATGGGGCCAAGCAGGTTTTCAGGCCCAGTGGTGTGAACGGTGGGGATGGCGTTGGGGTAGCTGAAGTAGGTACTACCGAGCATTTCTAAGGACTCCCAAATGGATAGCAAACCCGCTGCCTTCCCTCAGCTGATCCGAGAGCATGTCGTCCGGTATTCTCCAGACTCGGAAGGCCTTGATGAATGAGGCGAGCCATTGCTCGAAGACGTCCGGCTGTCGCAGCTGCTGGACGATGATACACGCGGTCGGTCTTGACATGCTCTCCTCTGCACTCTGGCGGGCTCGACAGATATCTGTGCATGCGTCCACCAGTGGCTGAATAAGAGCGTAGTTGTATATACAGTCGCAGGCTACCACGACATCAACACCGTCAGGCAAGCCATTGGAGCGCAACCAGCTAGCAATGTCGTCGTTCTCCCAGTCCAGCGAGAGTGTCTGAATGTGGCTGGCCCGGGGTGCCTTCTTGCCCTTGGCTCGAGTTCCAGAATGTACGCTGTTGGTGTCGATGTTTTGTTGCAAAGTCTTGAGGACGTATGCCTGATCTGTGACGAAATATTTCTGCACCTTGGGCCCGAGTATGCACGGAAGTAGCCCTGATATGCCAGCTCCAAGTTCTAATGCCACAGAGCTCGAATCTATCACGCCGGAAGTGATGAAAGGATTTTTCGGGGACTCCAGCCATTCGGCAAACTTCACAGAAGAATTCCATACTGCAGCGCCGGTAGTTCCGCCATCCCGCTTGGACTGCAGAATGCCCGGCGACTGTGTAATCTCGAAATCCTTGCCAGCGACAGAGAGTTCCAGCATCGGCTTCTTGGGATCCAGCATCCCGAGATCCTGTGAAGGAAGACCATGGGAAAACAAGTCAAAGGTCTCTGCACTTACCTGTCATTTGAGGACTATACATGTTGGCGGTCGGTTGAGCTGACCTTCATCGACATCTTGGACCTCCGTGCCTAGTTGGGGGAGCAAGCTGTCCATATTGCGGTCGCTATGGTGTCAGGTGGGCAAGACGATGACGACGTGGCTCTCGGTGTGGTTTGGACGATGGAATACTGCAGATATCAATGTTGAACTCTTCTCTGCTTCGGCCTGAGAGCAGAGCAAGTGCGACCTTTCAAGCGAAAACGTGGCTCCGCGGAGGCGATCTGCCGCTGCCGCTCTCGCAGTGGGAATGGGAGTGGGAGGTTTCTTGCTGAGAGGTACAGTACAATTGTTGCAACAACGGCGCTTGAGATGGTCCCAGGTGTCGTCGCTCTCGCTATCGTGTGCTCGTCGCCACAAAGGAATGTCGATGGCGGAGGTCACGCGTAAGGCTGGAGGATTCAGATTCAGGCACACCTCAGGCGCTGTCAATGACCGCGGCTTGCTGGGAGAAAGCGGTCGTGTATAAGTTGAAGCGTTTGCAGTCCAATAGGAAAGGTAGGAAATGTAAAGTTCTCAGGAGAGCAAACTTCATTTCACCTCCTGGTCGTCCCCGGAACGTCCGCACATCCGTCGTCGTTCGTGGAGGAGGCGAAGTTGTCTGCTTGGCATCTCGACTGCAGGTTGAAGTGGCTGGTGACATCACGCTGGGAAGCTCCAAGACCAAGACGCGGCAAAGTCCAGAGTCTCACCGTTGGCCAACAACGACAGAAGCTCAAACACTCATCACACGCCCATAACCAACACCACCTCCATCCCCTCCAGCTTCCACGTGTGCATGTCTTTTGATTGCCTCACGCAATCCAACTCCCTCAATTTCCGAAGTACAGGCCATTCCAACAGCTATACCGCCAACGAAGCTCAACGAAACGCCAACCAAAACACCGCCAAGATGGGCGACCCAATGAACCGCAAGGACCTCAAGTCCATGGTCCCGCAACCGAAAATGTACAAGAAGCCGCCGTTCACAGTCGAGGTCGAAGGCGTGCAGAAAAAGGAAGGCGAGACGATCCCCCGACGAAACATCCGCACAAAGGACGAGCTCAAGTCCGTCCCCGAGCCCGGCGTCGAGACCATCTACGACATCCTGCGACGATCGAGCGAGAAGTATGGCAACGCAAAGGCCATCGGCAAGAGAAAGCTGGTCAAGCTGCATGAGGAGAACAAGAAGGTCAAGAAGATGGTCGACGGCAAGGAGCAGGAGGTTGACAAGAAGTGGACCTACTACGAGCTGTCGCCTTATGAGTTCATGTCGTTCGCCGAGTATGAGCAGCTGGCACTCAAGGTCGGATGCGGTTTTCGCGCGCTGGGCATGAAGGCGCCCGATCGTGTGCACATCTTCGCTGCGACACATCCATACTGGCTTGCAACGGCTCATGGCGCGCAGAGCCAAAGCATGCCTATCGTCACTGCCTACGACACTCTAGGTGAGGAAGGGTTGAAGCACTCGCTTCTGCAAACCAAGGCCAAAGCTATCTTCCTCGACCCGCACCTCCTCACCAAGCTCATCAAGCCCCTTGAAGAGTCCAAGGATATCCAGCACGTGGTCTACAACGATGACGATGCGCCGACTCTCCCACAAGACAAGAGCAAGGTTCAGGCAGACGTCAAGAAGCTGAAGGATGCACACCCACACTTGACGGTCCACAGCTTCAGCGAGTTCATCAAGCTTGGCGAGGAGAACAAGGTTGAACCAACCCCACCAAAGCCAGATGATCTCTGCTGCATCATGTACACCTCTGGTTCTACTGGCACGCCAAAGGGTGTGTTGCTTACCCACAAGAACGTTGTCGCGGCTATCACGGGCGTGAACATCATCGTAGGACCTTACATTGGGCCTGGCGATGGTCTGTTGACCTACTTGCCGCTCGCACACATCCTAGAGTTCGTCTTCGAGTCAGCATGTCTCTACTGGGGTGGTATGATGGGTTACGGTAACCCAAAGACCATCTCAGACAATTCGATGCGGAACTGCAGAGGTGACATCGCTGAGTTCAAGCCTACCATCTTGGTCGGTGTGCCAGCCGTGTGGGAGACTGTCAAGAAGGGCATCATGGCTAAGGTCTCTAAGCTCAATCCAATCGCCAAGAACATGTTTTGGGGTGCAATGAGCGCGAAGAGCTTCATGATGCACAACTCCAGCTACCTACCACTTTCTGGAGTCGGTGCCAGCATCGTCGACAACGTGGTCTTCAAGAAGGTTGCCGAGGCCACTGGTGGTAGACTGCGTATTTGCATGAACGGTGGTGGTCCGGTCGCCAAGGAAACTCAGCGCTTCATTTCGATGTGCATTGCTCCAATGATCTCTGGATACGGTTTGACCGAGACTGCAGCCATGGGTGCTCTTATGGACCCACTCTCGTGGACTGACGCTGCGCTTGGTGAGATTCCAGGCTCCGTCGAGATCAAGCTTGTGGACTTCCCGGATGCCGGTTACTACTCCACAAACAACCCACCTCAGGGTGAGATTTGGATCCGCGGAGACTCTGTTACGAAGGGCTACCTCGATCTGGAGAAGGAAACCAAGGAGTCATTTACTGATGACGGCTGGTTCAAGACCGGAGACATTGGCGAGTTCGACAGCTACGGTCAACTCAGAATCATCGACCGCAAGAAGAACCTGGTCAAGACTCTCAATGGCGAGTACATCGCTTTGGAGAAGCTGGAATCTGTCTACAGATCATGCTCGGTCGTTGGCAACATTTGCGTTTATGCCGCTCAAGATAAGAACAAGCCAATCGCGATTGTTGTTCCTGCGGAGCCTGCCTTGAAGCAGCTCGCTAGCGATAACGGCATTCAAGGTCACGGACTTGAAGACCTGTGCCATAATGAGAAGGTTAACAACTTGGTCCTCAAAGCACTGCAAGACGCAGGAAAGAAGGGCGGTCTTGCTGGTATTGAAATCATTGATGGAGTCGTGCTTGCCGATGAGGAGTGGACCCCACAAAATGTGAGTCTAGAACACCATACATGGACACTGACCCTATACTGACATGCACGACAGCAACTCGTGACATCCGCTCAAAAGCTGAACCGCAAGGGCATCCAAGAGAAGTACCAAGCAGAGATCAAGAAGGCCTATGGAGGCTCGTAAGCGCGAAAGATGATACGCATTGCTCACCACGGTTATGCGCTTGGATGACTACCCGAACATAGGCACGAAGAAAACGAGGATACGACAAGCGGGCGAGCAAGGCGTAATGGAGAAGAAGATTGGGAAGATGGCCGTTCTGCTCACTGCGGAGGGTTTGCTGTTGTTTCTGTCTGTTAAGTTGTATTTAATGGATAACCTAGCAAGCGATTACTGTATTTCACTCATTGCCTCAGGAGTGCATCTCACTAGGCTATCGGGTACTTGTTGGAAGAGCGCGCTTCACATGTGGAATTCCGCATTCCCCTAACACTGGTGAAGGGATGTCAGACCAAGTCAGCGCAGGGACTCATCGCCCAGAAAGCCTTACACGGTCATGCCTGCATTGGGGCTGTCTTCTGTATGGCTGACGAGCGATCTCTTCCATGTAACGAAGTCTAAGTCTACACTTGTTTTGCACTGACCTCGTTTGGTTCAAGCTACCTCATACATAAAACGATGTCTGCCCCATTTCATCTCCCCGCGCAAATACAGCCCCTTCATCAACGGCCATGGCCTCGAAGCCAGACCTCCCACCACGAGTCTTCCTCGACCCACGCGGTCGCAAACGAATAATCCCCATGAAAGTCCTCTGCTTGGGAATGTCGAGATCTGGAACCGAAAGTCTTTGTAAGGCGCTGGAGATTCTGGGATTTGAATGTTATCATGGTTGGCAGGCGCTTTATAATCCTCGCGCAAGTCGACTCTGGACAGAAGCCATCGAAGCAAAATACGAGAACACCGGGGAGAAGATATGGGGACGGGAGGAATTCGATCAGTTGCTGGGGGATTGTAACGCAGTGACAGACTTTCCTGCCGCTCTGTTTCCCGTCGAGATGGTTGAGGCGTATCCGGATGCGAAGGTGATTTTGAATACGAGGGATTATGGGAAGTGGTATGAGTCGTTTGAGGGGACGATGCAGAATGTTAGTGAGAGGTGGGATTTTTGGGTGTTGAGGTGGTTTGGGAGGGATTGGCGGTATGGGAGCTCTTTCCCTTTCATGCCTCACGTCTTCGTCGCTGACATCCTCCTCTCCCGTCAGCGCAATTCAAACGCCCTGGCCCAAACTCATGGGCCACAAATTTCACAATAACTTCCGTCGAAACGCGGAGATTGTGTGGAAGGAACATAATGCTCTCGTTCGTGGCGCGGCGGCGATGTCGAATACAAAAGCTCTCTTGAAATACGATGTCGCGCAAGGTTGGGAGCCACTGTGTGAGTTTCTGGGCGTCGAGGTGCCGAAAGAAGAGTTTCCACACGGGAATGTCAGGGCCGAGTTCGATGAGAAGGTAATGGAGACCTTAGAGCCCGTTTTGCGGAAGGCTATGATCAACATGGTTGTCGTAGTGGGGCTAACACTTATTGGCGGCGGGATTGGGTTCCGTAGAGCGTGGCCTGGTATTTGGAGATGGTTTCGTGAGCGATCTTAACGGCGCTCGTCGTCTGATGTTCGTTTTAGGTTGGCAAGCGTGGATGCAGTTGGTGGACTGGTGGACTGCTTGAGCCCCCAAATGCTCAACGAGGCAGTGGCAGCAAGCAGGACCAGATTGGAATAGTGAGACCCCTGGCGGTTCTCTATTATTGGGAACGATGGTTAGCATATATCCGCCTCTGAAGATAGAATAGATAGTCATGACTTACTGCCATATCGCATGACCTCTTGAGCCATCCGTTGCGATCTTCTGGTATTTGATGCTGTATCTGGCATACCCACGATTCCGAGGTAAAGCTCTGTAGAGAGGATGTAGTATCGGTCCATCGCCAAACTGGATTTTGGTACTCCCTCACCCATGCGTAGATAAGGAGAGCAAAGACGGCCGTGGCTACTATCGATTGAAAACCAGCGTTGGCAAGGGCAATGTGTAGTTCACCCTGGGCTGGAATTAGCTGACCGCCGTAGTCTACTATGCAAGAACAAGTCTCACCTTGTCCATCGACCGTCTCTGCAAGCTGCGCAGACTGCTCAGGATAGAGACAGCGCCTGCGATGAGAGCCAAAGCTCCGCAGGCAATGATAGCCTCAGCAGCGCTGGTGACCAGGTTCTCCGGAACATACCACAAGATGCGGGCTTTTCCTTCTCCATTGGAAGGCCAGGAGGTGCCACCAGTGCCGTCCGAGAGGGCTTTCTCGACAGACGATTCGAGTGCAAGTATGACTGCTGCAAGTATGATTGCTAGTCCAGAGATGCCAACGGATACGTGGTCTTGATGCAATGCCTTCATGGCGATGGTATTTGGCCGGAGATGGAGAAGAGAGTGAAGAGTCGAAAGGGGCTGAGGCAAGCACGCGCCCACTGTGGATCTCATGTACCGACATCGTGTTAAGTTGTTTCGGTCTGAAGCTGCAGAAGCGCTTCCTTTGTAACTAGAGCAGTCTTGCGGCGTGGTTACATGGGAAGACCCATGTCGAGAACACGCCAAGCCATATTGACGCCCTTGGCTTGGAAGTTGCCGAGTTGCCATTTTGACCTCTTCTGCACAGATATATATGTCATTGCCATATCGCATGATCACACATCTCCAGCGCAACGTTCTCTTTGTCGTTAAGTCGATTGTCACATCAGTACCAAAACAGATCCAAAGTCTCGATTCGCCGGGCTAGCCATATAGTCCATTCCCAGCAAAGGATCATGAGCTTGCAAGCGGCAGCCTATATTTCAGAAGTGAATTCGTGGATGGGTATCAAGCCTTGGACAGCAAATTGACGAGTCGGTGCAAGTAAAAGCGTAATCGACTGTTCATGATATCGGTCGTCTGATATTGTATCAAGATTCTTCTTGTCTCGTACACACTGACCGTGGTTCATGCAACGGTCCACGTAGAAACACTCGAAGCATCAAATGCGAAGGTATGGTAAGCTTGCCACACTTCAAAAAGCTCGACCCATGCTGCTTCTCTCACATCATCAGAATTTCCAAAATGGCCTTTGTTGACATACATGAGTCGTGTCCGAGCTGGTCTCTCTCTGGACTCTGGAACGTGACCAATATACCGGACGACACTCCAAAGGGTCGGTCGCTGCCAGATCTGATGGAATCCCTGCCGCTGGAACTGCAGTTGAAAATCCTCGAGGCTTGGCTGAAGAAAGATCCGCCACGCATCAACCCCTTTGGACGTCTAACACATCCCCTGCTCGACGGGCTTGAGAGCGTCGTCATGAGCAAGGAGCACTGGAAGTCACTTTTCCATGCGGCACCCTTAGTCTTTAATCTGCCATATCATACAAGCGCCGACTCGCTCTACCTCCAACAGCATGATCTGCACTGTGGACAACATTTGCGAAATCGAATACTGCTGCAGTTCCGGCAAGAAAGAGGATCGGCGGGGAAATGGTACGTGAAGAACTGGTGCCGCGCCGCCGCTGGACTGGGTGTCCGCGTCGAAGTGCTGCAACCTCCTCCCATCGTGGAAGATGAGGACAACAGCTTAGATCTCGAGGCGTTTCTCGCTGCTTTCACATGGTTCGGTTTTCCGGTGTTGATATTTCTGCTGATCAACCTTTGGGTCTGGTGGTCGGCTGAATGAAGCTACGCGGTGTACGAGCCGAATATGAGCGCTTTGCCAGATGATTCCATGATCCTTGTCTGGGCGTCTTCGATGGTCAGGAGCAGATGGCTGGTGCGCACGACGACCTCTGCAGCATGTCAGCAAGTATACGAAATTTGCGCGATACCAGGCCAATCGTACCTTCAAGTTCCACATGATAGCTGACCGGTACTTCAATCTCGCTCGAGAATAACACCGGATTCTGGCGCTGCCACTTCTGCTCTTTTACTCGGAACTTGATACCAAAGTCATTCGTACTCGTATTGAGCCACAAGATAGCAGGATCTTCATGCGGGTCCGAGACATCAGTCACGCTATCGGATCTGGACTTGCCAACAGGTGGTTGATCGTCGTGTATGATGCTGACAGTCTCGCCATCGCTCCAGCGCTTGCTTTCGCATTGCTTGCTGAGCCAATCTCTCCAGACTCGGATGGTACCTTCGCAGACTTTTTGGATGCTGCATAGAAGCCCGCGAGTGTTTTCACGCCGACCAAGATAAGCCAGAGTTTCGAGCTGAGAGAAGAGGAAATGGGCATCAATTCCTACAGTCCTAGATACTGCGTTTCCAGCATCCGCCAACTTGGCTTTAGCGGCTTCGGCGGTGATGTATGACCTCGAACCTGGAATATCTCCCGCAGGATGAGGACGGGGAAAAGTTGTCCAATCTGGCTCCTTATTCACAGGACGAAATCGAGTGTAAAGAGTTCCCATCTTCTGAACCAGACCTTCGCGGCTGTCACTCTCTTGGATTGCTTCATTCAGCTCTTGCATGCCACTCGTTCCCAACGCAGTACACAAGACTTTGGACGTTGTCCACTTCGCTGCGGGTGGCCCGCATTCGAGGTATAGTGTATGATCATCGAGACAAGCGGCGAGCTGCAGACGATGGTGGAGGAGGCGAACGACGAGGTTCTGGAAGTGACGACACGTAGGAGTGAACTGAACGAGCTCTTTGGTAGGGAAGATGCTCAATACGTTCAACAAGATCTGAGGCTGGTTAGCCAATGCTTAGCATAAGCAGCGACAGGACTTGCCTCGTTTGGGAGGGCAAAGATGCCTCGATGGACCTGCTCAGCATTCGCCATGTCTGCGATGAATCCACCTAGATGGTGAAAGTAGTCTGAAACCTATAGATCAAGACAATACCTCTCATAGATGGACTGATAGCATGACGGCAATGCGCCTCGGCGGGCTAAGGGATGCCATCCAGCACGTGATGCTTACCGATGCCATGGCCAGTTGTCTTTGGCTGCGGCTGCGGCGGTTCAATGCTTCAAAGAGACGGCATCGAGCACGACGTGATGATTTCGCTCATGATGAAAGTCGTCGTCGATGCCAAATCAGGCGAGAAGTCGGCAGTCGGTGCTTGTGATTTCGTGTAATGTTCGCGAGGCGGGCTGGCCCGTATTCGACGCGCGAGTCGCGACTGCCTCCACTTCGCATGAAACCTCGACCTCACGTCTTGACTTCAGACGGCCTGCAACCACCACCACACACTCCGCCGGCCTCGACAGTGAGGTGACAAGACCATCTGCCATGGCGCAAGGCTTGCAGAGCTTCGTTCTTAGGCAGAACGGCATTTCGCAGGTGGACGGCGCCGACGATGGCATGCGGGCAGGCACCAAAAAGACCAGCATCAAAGTCGAGGACCCAGGTGCCGAGTTCAAAGTTGACGTCCCTCCCGTGGGCAAGAAGACCAAGACTGGCACCAAAGGCAAAGTTGGTCATCAAGCGAGGCGCACCACGAGATCACAGTCACAACAGCCTGACCATGATCGCGTTGGCATGTTCGGTACGGACGCTAGCAACGCTGACAGAACATCTACGACTGGCAGCAATGTGACTCGTCGCAAGTCTGGACAGCCTCACGAGCAGAGAGGCGCTCAGCATGATGCTCACTTCAATGCTCATTTCGATACTCAGCAAGATGAGGAAGGTGCCATTGAAGCTGTTGATGAGAATGGAGAGCGACGCCCAAGTCCAGGCTTTCCTCCTCACCGACCAGGTGATTCTTATCCCGCGACAACTGATGGAGAGCCATCAATCCAAGACCCGAATGAGGGTCACAGCTCATTTCCTCCGCAGCAGACCCGGACTCAGCAACCACCTCCCGCCTTTCCCACTCGTGGATCTCGAGGCATGCCTGCCAACATGCGGCAGAGTGGCCCCTTTCACCAGCCGACTCACTCTCAACCGCTGATGCACATTCAACAGGCCCATGAAATTCTTGGCGATGTACCAGCTTTCAGCTATGCTCCTCGAGGCGCACCAGCGTCAGTGAATGTTAACCGACCTGACCCGCACGCTCGAGCTCCTCAGGCACCACCGCAGCAGAAGCCGCACCCGCCACACCGGCCAGCCTCACCAGCTGTTTCACCACCAAAAGGCCAGGCGATGCAAGCACAGAGGCACACCGAGCCTTCCCATGATCTGAGAAAGCAGGCTGCCGAGAACCAGCAACGTCAGCAGTATCCTGTAGACGCACGTCCACCAACTCGAGATCCGCGTGAGCAGGAGCGGCTCCGTCACCACAAGGAAGGCCATCATCGCAAGAGTCGTGAGCCGGCATCACCAGCACCGCCGACCGAGCTACCGTCCGAGATTGAGCAAGGTGAAGAGGAGTACGACGAACACGACATTGTCGAGCATCATGCCAACCAAGGCGGAGCGATGGATGGCATGCAGGAAGAGGAGCAAGGCGAATCAGACAACCCATTTGACTTCCCACCGGAACAGCTCTATGCCATGGACTTTATGGAGATCAAGGCACAGTCATTTGATCAGGATCCAGCCGCCGAAGAGTTCAGATTTGAAGGCGATTTGCAAAAGAAGCCTCTGGAAGATAAATTGGCTGCTGTCATTGGCATTGATCCACGGAACCAAGCCCACTTTCTGCATTCTCTCAACCTCGACGAGTGGGAGGAAGCCGGCGATTGGTTCGTGGGTCAACTCACCGACATCGTCACTCGATTTAAGCACGCTCGTAAAGAGAAGCGCAGAGCTGCACAAGAGTTTGAGAGCGAGGTCGAAGGCCGTCACGAGGCGATCTCCAAGAAGCGGAAGCTCACTCAGACTGCGCTGAGTGAGATGAAGGAGAGTGGTGGCAAGGTCCTCCAAGGCACTCCACAGAAGAAGAGCGGCAGGCGCAAGTGAACAGGTCCGCCATTGCGATGAAAGATGAGCGGGCGGTTTGCATTTGGCGGACTTTACGGACATGGGCTTGATGAGATGGACATCTCAAGGAAGACGTTGCTGGCTCCGGAACGACGAATGATGGCTACGATATGATGCGATGACGAGAAATGATGCATTTGCTGGCGCTCGATACCCTTGGACTTGCTATGGAAATCTGTAAGTATATGTATATTTGCTCGAACACACAATGCATGCCGATGCGCTCGGCCATTCGGCACAATGTTTCCATTTCCACATCGTCCACAAGCACAACAGACCGGCTGAAGTCGTCGCTAACGAGTACGTACCTCATCACGGCTGTCCCTCCGAAGAAGCCAAACCGCAATATGCTTATCTCTCCACAAATGCACTCCACCATCTGCGATCAAGCCACAAACGGTACATGTAGTGTCACTTTTCACGACATGTCACTTGCAGCGTGTACATGTCACGAGTACCTCATACCGCACATGCAACAAGAAAGTAGAGGCTTCATCCCACGCTCATGCCGCACTGCGAGATGCGAGACAACAAGCCACATGTGCGCCTGCACGACGGAGAACGTCGGGCTGACTGAGGACCAAGGCTGAGCGCATGTGCTTGCAGTGTCACCGCCTATCATCGTTGTGAGGAAGCGAAGGTGTTGGCAGGTCGTCGGTCATCTTGGGTTGAAGTCCTAGACTCTGCAGACCGCTCTCATATGTCGCCTTATCGCTGAGTGATGATGACAGCGTCTATACTTTTTCTTACTTGCGCCTTGCGAGTTTTCTGATGAGACGGAGAATCTATCCGCCGCATCTGCATCTTCAAGCTAGATGTGGTGGAGACCACGAAAGACTCGACGTCTTCGATTCGTTCATCGTGCACGAGCAAAACGTTGAGAACGATCATCACTTGCGCAGCCTGCGCCAGCCACAAGGAACAACAGCTCTCTCATCAGCGACCAGCTAAGCAAGCCCCCATGCATGTCGTTGAGATGCCTACCCAGAAAACTGATTGGCTCCGCTTAGCTTCCCCGGAGACCGTCCGGTGAGCGAGAACCACCAAGCAGAGAAAAAAGGTGATATGATGTGTCGTGAGAGAACGTACGAGCAGAACGATGATGTGGTGCCAGGATCGACGACACGTCTCCATCCTGCTAGGCGCGGTGAAACTGGGGAAGTCAAGGGTGTAACTCCCCTAGTGACCAACAGCATCTCGCCGTGTCAAGAGAAAGTCTGGAGTCGTGCGTGTGGAGTGCATGCATACCGGTAAAACCAAGTGGAGGTGGTGGTTGATGAAAGCGCCGTGTGCCTTCGAACGCCGATGATACGAGGATCTTGCGGAAAGACAACCAACAAGTCCCAAGGCACGCAATCGCTCCTCACTTATCAGCATACCAGTCTCTAACAGGCAAGCCGAAGACGCTTCTTCTCTTTTTCCCCTCCACCCACCCGCTAGGGAAGGAACGTCATTTTATACTTTGTGGGGAAAGAGCAGAGCAATCGATGGAATGTGGAGTCAGTCCACAAGCACCTCACTCATTCTCGGAGATCGAGACAATGCATTGCAATGCCATGCTCCTCCTCGAGACGAGTCCCCATGCAGCACACATTCATCACCAGCGGCCTTGGTATGGAACAACATCGCAGAATCTCTCATTCAGACCTTGTGATCCCCTCCATATGTTCCCATTCAAAGCCCGATAAACGACAATACGATAGATTAGCGGAGATCGGTGGCGCGCCCCAGATAGAGAGAGTGGTATGGGGAATTGCGATAGCGGAGAGACCGAGAGATATCTGCTCAACAACCACGAAGGCTTTGTCACCGCGGTGAGGTGGTGTCCACACCTCCGAAGGTAGGTAGTCAGATTGATGATGGGGTATAGAGTTCTCCAACTCCACACGCTACGAAAATCTGGAGCCAGATCTCGCCAGATGATGACCGAGCACCCGCGGCTACCATCTTGATTCTCGGCTTTGTTGTTGGATGCATTGCTCGGTATAGTGGTAGGGTGAGTCAGGTCACTTACCGGAGACAAGGAGTATGTGTCCAATGTGGATTGTCTCCTAGAGGCGATGAAAGTTCATGCTAGTACCGTTGCGCCTGGCATGCTCAGCATTTGATATTAGAGAGAGAGAGAGGGGGAGAGAGAGAGAGAGAGAGAGAGAGGAAATGAGTTGTTTCTTTTCCCTTGGAGTACGTGTTGGATGGATGTTCCGTGTGGAGAGCAATTCAGCAGTCTATCCAGTAAGTCTAATAGGTAATAAGTGACTGAGCAGAGTCAGAGTCACGCGCAAAACCAGAAATCAAACTTGCTTGCCAGTCGTTGTGCCCGACCGCTGGTATCATGGGAGCAGCCTTTCAAACCCATCGCCATTCTATTCAGAGCAGCCCAGTCAATTCCCAGCTAGTCTTGCGACTGCACCATTTCTTCTTCGCCACTATTCGCCGTCCAGTCTATAATCGCTAAAACTCCTCGCCAAAAGTAAACAATACTAATAACTTCCTTTTCGCATCGATCAATAAAGAGGCCGTGACTGTACTCTTGCCAGAGCAGAATTCCCAGTAGTCTATCAGTTGCTCGTGCTGTCAAACCAGATTTTCCCGACACTTCCAAATCAGAATATCTTCTATAGTCGCTCCGCAAGGTCGTTGCCTGCCTCGCTCGCTCGTGTGCTGCTTTGACCACTGCTCACGCCACTGCCAGGGTTCGAAATGTCTTTGATGTCCTTGACTTGGTAGCTGGTGTCTTTAGAGGCGACCATTGGGACTGGCAGTTTTCGCTGCGCGCCGTCGCCAGCTTCCATGATCTCGCTAATACGCAAGCCACTGTGCTGAGCGGGGACGTATGGTTGCTGACCGTCAGCCGACGGCTCCACAGGCGCAAGCGCTGGAGGCGGCTGATGTGCCAAGGACAGGTGATGCAAAGTCGGGAGTTGAACGCCGTTGTGCCAGAATTGGGGCCGTAACCGCGGTGAGTGAGAGGGTGTTGCCAAGGGTGTGTGGTCCGGAGTGGGTGATGCGGAAGCGTGCGAGAACGAAGGCGATGGCGGCGCCGTCGATTGCGGAGAACCCGGACGTGACTTCTTCGTAGGTCGATGATCGTCGTCATCGTTAGAATGCGACCTTGACATTGGCTGCGACGTCGGATTTGATGAATAATGGTACGACGAGAGCGACGGCATGCGCCCGGTATTGTAGGGGTGGTGGTATGGCGTGTGTCGCGTAGGCAGGGAGAGGTGCTGATTCGGTATTTGAGAGTTGTTTTCGCGCTCGACTTGAGACGCGGCGGTCGCGAGAAGGTTGATGTCCATGGGTCGGTGGAAGCTGCCACCTTGCGCAGGACTAATGTCGCCGCTGACATTCCGGGTGATGTAGGATCCGGGATTGCTCGAGTATGTCGAAGCATACGAGTGCGGTGGTGACACATTGGGCGAACTGAGCTGCGAGGCAGGAGCAGACTGTGGCTTCTGCTGCATCGCAGGGGGTGGTGCCAATGGATTTGGTAGCTGAGGAGGCGGCGCTGGTTGTGGCTGCTGTTGAGGTTGCGGTGGTGGTTGAGGCGTCTGTTGCTGTTGGTGCAATTGATTGAGCTGATTGAACTGCGGAAGGCCATTGAAGCCACCGTTCATGCCATTCAGCTGTCCGTTCATCTGCCCGTTCATGCCGTTCATTTGACTGAGCTGGTTCAACTGCTGCATTTGGTTCATCTGGTTGAGCTGATGGAGCTGGTTCAACTGCTGGAGGGCCGCATTGTCGTACATGCCTCCCTGCATGGCAGCGGCGGCGGCCGCCGCCGCCGCAGCGACATGTTGCTTGTTACCGCGACGTGAGTTGGGGTTGTTGTGAATGCGTGAGTGCCGAGTGAGTTCATCTGATCTGCTAAAGCGTTTCGTGCAACCCGGGAACTGACACGCATGTGGCTTCTCGCCGGTATGCGTTCGAATGTGTCTCGTCTGATGCTCCAAACGGTGGAAGGCTTTATCGCACAGCGGGCACTTGTATGGACGCGGCAGGTCCGGTCGGTTCTCGTCGTTATTTTGCATGGCTACGCCCATAGCCGGCAGCGTCGCAGCTGAGCCGGCCATGGGTGTTTGCAGCGGTGTTGATGCAGCGCTAGATGATGGTGTCGCGAACGATGAGGTGGGCGGAGGGGCGGAGTGCGCGGTGGAGGAGGAGTTGTTGTTGTTGTTCGAGGCCGGCTGCTGAGCGTGAGCGTCCGGGTTCAGCAGCTGCGAGAGCATGTGAAAGTGGCCGCCTCGCTTGGCTGGGCGGGCGAAGTTAAATTCGTGGGTGGAATGATGTGGTGATGCCCGGTGATGCGGTACGACGCGGGATGGCGATGGTGATCCGGGGCAAGGTCGCCAGGGTGCGGAGAAGAGGTGAGAGAGCTGCGGAAGGTGCGAAGTTGCAGAGGAGAGAAAGTGAGGCAGGAGATGACGCTGCGAAAAGAAGTCGCGACGGCGAAGAGGGAAGGCTCAGGCGCGGCGGTGACGATAGCCAGAAAGTTTCGAACGGAAACTGCAGGAGCGTGGGGAAAGAGCAACAGAGGACAGATTGCGGGTCTGGCAGGGATGGCGATTATGCTTCTGGGTAGCGCGTCCGTTGGGTGAATGCCGGCGATGATTTGGTGATCGATGCTGCACGTCTGCAGCGATAGGCAGCCTCTGAGAGCCTGCGACGCCTCCTTTCCACTGTTCCTGCGTCTGCGTCAGGTTCCGCCCACGCTCCGCGACTCCGTCGTGGGCCACACCACCCACATGTACTTCGTGGAGATGGGGATGGACGGCTGCCTCTGATGAGAGCCTTTCTATCTATGGACACGCAAGGAAAAGGGAGAGGGGTGGTGCGTCTTCCGTAACCAAGCGCACGGCCGCCGAACGCTCAAGAAGCTGGAGACCCCAGTGTGGAGGTATCTCGCCCGCCGGCTTCCCTGTGGCGGCAGTGCCGTTTCCCTGATCGAGAGAGCCAGCGCCGGTCAACTCCCACCCTCTGTTCCTGGACGTCGCGGCAGCCTGCAAGCAGAGACAAGTTGTCTGCCGTCGACCTTGCGCCCGCTGTGTAGGGCTGCGCGGGCGCTGCAAAACCAGCTCAATTTGACCGAGATGGCGCGACCAGGACCCACTCGTGTCTTTCGGCCCGCACGAATTCTTCGCAGCGTCCGTTCGACGGTACTCTATCGGCATGATTGAAGAATTACAAAGGCACTTTCGCCTTCGCCGAGCCACGAGACCGACGCCGATGCCTGCGCCTCGAAACGCCCTGGTGTTTCTGAGGGAGGTTCTCATGGCCAGTGAGAGACTGTCTGCCGCGTGTGCGCCCCGATGGTATCACAAGCGGCAAATTTAACAGCGTTTGTTGGCGAGCATCCTGCGACTCGCATGCCAGAGTCATCCCTCGTGATGTCTGAAAGGGGCACCGAACGGCTGTCTCATCCCGCAACAGCATCCAACAGGGGCCAACACGACGTTGCGATAAGAATGGCAGCATATGCATCCTCTCACGCCAGAGGCGCTTCACATACATGGTCCCTATTGATCACGGCTTGGGGTCGTCTGGGCATGATCGATGAGTGCGAGTGATGAGTCCGGAGAATCGAGATTCTTCCGCGCTGAAGCATCTCTCCGGGAGATTCCCCGTCCTCCATGCTGACAACGGGCAAATTCTCCGTGGGGCAATAGCAAAGAGACTTTGGACTCTTGTCTCGCCTTGTTAGCTTACGCAAACTGTCGGTCATGCTCTGGATCGCCATGCGAAATTGGCTGTCTTTTCGCCGTGAGAATTGTGTCTTGGACTGTCGTGCTCGTGGTCTGATATCCTTCACCACGAATGATTTGTACCTGCACGACAATCTGCGGGACCAAGGTTCTGGGCCGGCGATCCGGCAGGCTCTGCCCGTGCCCCAAGTTTCTCCACTGGAGGCGGCGTCTTCTCTGATCTCTCTGCCAGTCTCACTCTCACTGCAGGTAGGCGACGACTCCGCCCCATACAAGTTATATTAATTCGATATACATAGCAATAAGAAGTCAGGCACCAAATGAAGCGAGAAGAAGCCGGCATGCCGCCCACGCTCGCCTCCATGCACAGGAACATCGGTGCAGCTGAGAGAGAACGCAATCTGCAACTCTGCATCAAGCCACCCTCATCATGTGTGGTGAGTGAGGTGGCTTGTCAGGCAGGCCATCATCTGAGGCTTCTGGAACTCGTGGGGGTTCTTTGAACTTTGAGACTAGGATACAGCACCTCATGTCACAGGCTAAATCGCTTCGAAAGCGGAAAATTGTTGGAGCCTTGCGATATACACTCTGCTAGGAAGCGCTTAACGAAGGCACCGCAACTTGCCTGATCGGTCTTGAGAGAGTCAGAAGCTGACCATAGCTCTGTACGACCACAACGGCCATTCCTTTACAGCTTTCGCGAGAGCCAAGGCATGCGGTTCGCGCTCGAGAGGTTGATCTTCATGCTTCATGTGGAGAGTGAGTTTGGGAAGTGCGGAGGTGACTGGAGACGGGCTTCACATTTCATATTTGTGCCATGCACCAAGCCCACTCTGCACCCACAACTCGTCTTGATGTCTGCTGCATCACGCGATATCTCCTTCCACGCACCCACTTCGACTGCACCTGATGTCGCCTTGTGATTGCGAAGTGCACAGCCGCGGCCGCACCGTGTCGCAACATTGAATTCCGTTATCCGCGGTACGACGTATCCGACTCTCTCCGATATGTGGAGAACAAGAGTGTTGGGACTCCAGCATGCCTTGTAGTGGATACTTCACTGCCCTCCAAAATTTGCAAGCACGGCAAAGTCAACGGTACTTGCTGTCAGGTGAATCCGCGATGCGACCGGATAACAAACAAATTTCAGATATCGGTCGGAATCCAACCAAGACAGTGCAAGTTCAAGGCGCTGCTTCGGCGTGCCATTCATACGAATTCGCCATAACTGTCCAAATCTCGCCAGCGTTCGAGAGCATGATTCCGGATACAGCTGTGCGGACCTCACCCTACCCCAATGGGCAAGACGGCCTATCTATGAGCAACTTCACATGCAAGGCCTGGATGAACCTTACGACTTCCTTCTCCTTCCACGCAGCATGTGAAAATCGCGGGATCGGATCTGGGCCCTCCACACGCCAATCTCCAAACGGCCAGGCACGTGGCCCAAACTTTCGACCATCTCCGAGTTATATCCAATACCCACAACGTGCTTGTGGATGTTGTGGACTCAGCTGCTGACATCTCTGAAGAGACGTTGACAGATCTCGTGCCGCATCGCTCCCTGACATCCAAGGTGCTCTGGACAGTGCAATTGCGCATCAAAAGGCGCAGCGAACAACTCGTATGAGGGGAACAACGAGTTTCAAGACTGAAATCACCGGACGTCATAGGGAGCGAGATGACTCCAGAGTCTCACCCGCCGGACCACACTCCGCGCCCTCATCATCGCGCTCGGCGTGTTGAGAGGGGCCCGACCAGAGTGAGAGGACGGCAACGACTCTTGTCCACTTCTCTCGATTTCGCGCTCAACGCTGACATGTGAAAGCACCTTCCACGACTTCCAATTGGCCTTCCAGACATTGACTTTGAAGACCGCAAGAGCACTCAGCATCCCCGGAAAGAGCTCCGCACGGCAATCGTAGTTTCTCATCATCAACTTTGCTCAGCAGTGAAACGTCCTCGTAATCCTCAAAATGTTCCAAATCGCAGATCAAGACTCGGACCGCTCTGCAACAACACGGCAAGCTATCAGTTCTCTCGGCAAACCCGATCGATAGCTGCCTCTTCGCCTCCTCGGTCTCTCCCGTAAGGTCTTCGATCCTTCGGACAAATCCGATGACATCTTGCAGAACCATCCGGCTATGGCAAAGGCGGTTAACCGAGGCCGCCGAACACCAGTTTCTCGGGTTGACTGGTACATTGTCTTGGTCGGGGCAAGGTTGCGGAGTGCATTATTAGGTGCAGAGACCAGCGGAATGCTGCTGCCGTCTGGCGAATATTTCCCGGAGCATCCAATTGCCTACTCTCGATCAGGCATACACAGGATGTCAAGTTCTGGTGGGAGCACTGCGATCAAGTCTTCGATGTGGCAATCAATCTGTTGAGGGTGTCGATCATCAATCACATCCAGGCAATCGACTTATTAGGACTGCTATCAACCTCGGGAACATCTTCAGGGCTAATGTCCGCGAGGTCTTCAATGCGCAACTGCTGGTCACCAACATTCTCCATGTGACATGAGCTTGTTGCACTTTTGAGAGGTCGAGAGATGGGACAGAGCTCATTGCGAGCTGTCTGCCTCGCATCTGATCACTTCTCACAATGTAAGTACAGGAGCCGACACAGTAAGTCAAGATTTGGGAAAGGCCATCGACTACCCTGCGCAGTTTGAGAGAGGCCATACTCCAATACTCTTGTACGCTGAGGCGAGACGGCCTCTGGAAAAATGGGACCGGCAGCGAACTCTGTTCGAAAATTTGGATCATTCCGCGAAGATGATCAAACAAGAATGAAATACGTGCTACTCAAAAGCGCACAGATCTATGATACATCGCAATCGACAAACGCCATGCTATGCTCCAAGCCATCCTATCTCCATCTCAAGAAGCCCGGAAATTCATCCCACACTTTGGACAAGCACACTGCACACTCGTTGGATCCTGGTAGCTGGTATCGATCCCCATACTCCACTTGTTCAGACAGTTGGGACACTCGACTTTGACGTTCTCGATCCTGGCAGGTTGTTGGGTTTGATACTGCGCTGAGGAGTTCTGGTTTCCCTGCTGTTGTTGCTTTGCCTTGCGGTGCTTCATGGCACGACGGACTCCCATGGCGATCATCATCTTGGCTGGTGGGTTGTTTGTGTCGAGGTAGATGGTAGATTGTTTATTGTTGGAGCTTCTCCGCACACTTGGACTTGATCTTGCGGGAGGCGATGTAGTAGTATGCGTAGGCTGATTCGAGCATATGGTTGAAGAAGGCGAAAAGGATATGAGGTTGTTTCGCCGAAGGGTTGAGTGCTTTTGCTCTGTTGATGTTCTTGTTGATTGCTGATGAGATGAGATTCACTTAGTTGTTCGACCACATATCTTTTATACATATCGACCTGTACTGAAGTCGACGTCAAGGGACTACGACACAGCCCAGCGCAACGACTACAGTCGCGATTCCATAATGCGCATTCTCTTCCATCTTCAGAGCATCACGACGACCAATCCTGACAGATCTGGCAGTATACACCGTCCTTGCGGTAACGTCGACAATTACAGTGAAGGAGGTCTGCAGATCTTGACCAAAATGGGACAGCTATGCGTTCAGCGAGATGTGCTTACCAAGTGCACATGGCTCAGCCATTGACATCGGCGGCATCGGTGACCAATCCTCTACCTGGTCGGATGGAATCTTTTTTGCGCTCCCGAGACGTCGACGAATGATACAGCACGAGGAGATTAATCAGTACCTGTGATGTTGTGTTTGAATGGCTGTGACCTTCTATGGACGGTGCCGGGTAGTCGACTTCGTGGTCATCGATGGCTCTTCGCTAATGTCGACGACTTGGTCTGGGTCTGCGCACAAAAGCGCAACTGAGACGTTGGATGAAGAGGCGCGATTGTCTCTTTCAATTGGAAGCTTCGCGATGTCATCCAGCTTGCTGGAGGTTGTCTACGTACATGTATTCCCTGAGAGGCTCAAGAATCAAAGAGCTGCCCGTTTTGACAAGATGATGCCGGTAGAACAGCAAGATCACGCATGCTGCTCCGTCATTCGCAGTTGGGAGAGTCTGGGAACTCTGGACATTTCTCATCCGTCGCCTTCGGCAGCATTATTCAAATACTACGACATCGAACGAGCGGTGTGAAGAAAATGATATTATTATGGGACGGATCTTTGAAAAGCCTTAGAAATCGCTTGTCTAGATTTTCAATCCTCCCTCCACACCCTTCCCCAAATACCTCCTTTATATTATCTCATCCCTCGTCCTCTCATCAACAACAACAATATCTCTCTGGGTATCTCCAAAGCAAAATCCAAAAACGCCATTGCTCACATTCCCTCCTCCCAAATCCTCCTCCCCTCTCCCCCTCCCTCCCCCTCTCATCCCCGCTCTCATCCCCCTTCTAACAAGCAACCCGAAACCTCTTCCCACACTTCGCACAATCACAGCTAATATCCATCGGATCCACCAACGCCTTATTGATATTAATCGTATAGACCTCCTGACAATTCGGACATTGTGTGTTGTATGGTTCGACGCAGGGTTTCGCGAGGTTCTTTTTGGTTTGTCTTTGGTAGGCTTTTTTGAGGGCGTAGCCGCCGATGATCATTTTTGATTGATCGATGGAGGTGGATAGTGTGATGTTGGGTCTGGTATTGATAAGAAGGAAGCTTTGTCGTTGTTGGAGGAGAGCTTTTGGTGGTGTATCGAGCTTCGGAAATGTCCAGCTTCTGGTGTAGATCAATGCTCTCTGTTTTTCGGAACGCGACTGATATATAGAACCCGCTGTACCTGTCCTCTCTCTTCTCATCAGCTCCAGCGGGGTCACCTTTCCTTTTTATAAATCCTTCGATAATATTCAGCTCATCAATCGGTATGAAGCTAAGGCATCCCATGCAGAGGGCTTAGCTACATGTCTTACCCAAACGGGACAGCGTTGCGCTGGGCTGAAGGCCAAGCACTGCCCAGCTGGAAGATCAACGGCAACACCCTTTTTGATCCTGAAAATAGTCTGAATTTGCTTGGTGTTGAATAAAATACGACTGCATGCCCAGGAGAGCACATGCCTTGTCTCACCGAAGTGTTGCTCATGTTCTCGAACGTCGTGGTTGTCGTGAAATTGTACAGGCTGAGCGGGGCTTCAAGCATTGAATGCGGTACCGTGAGAGCCAGTGTGATGTCAATGGCTTCGACCGTACATGAAGCGCATCGAGCATTGCCTAGAAGAAACAGGATCGCCGGTCTGGCTATGTATCCTACCTCTGACGAGCAGCTCTGTGAGCCATTGGGAGGTGGCTGTTTGGAAACATCAATCAATCCCAGGTATCTGCTTAGCGCTTTTTTCTACAGTCAACAATCTAGGCAAAGGCCAGAGCATCTTTCCATCCATTCACAAACACCCTGCTCATATCATTGCATTCGGTCTTCTTTTACAACGGCTTGCCGCCGATGAAGTCGCTCCATCGGCGGACCTCTGCCGGAATACCCTCCTTCTTTGGCAACTTCTCACTCATGCACTGAGCAAAGAGAACCGCAGTCCTCGGCTCCATGAACAATGGCACGCCGAAGTCAACAGCATTCCTCCTCATCACGTAGTCCTCATCCAACATGCTGCTCGCTCGGCGCTTAGCAAGGTTGAATACACCAGTGATATCGTACTTCTGGAAGACCTCACGCAGAGCACGCTTGTCGTCCTTGGGGAACTCAATGACTTCAACACTGACGCTGCCGTCCTTGGAAGCCTGCTCGAGGTGGTTCTTGATCTCGTTGTTCGCCGCAAAGAACTTGTAGCCCAGAGGGTTCAAGTAGTCGACGATTGTGGCAAGATCGGTAGTTGTGGTGTCACCGCCGAAGAGGAGACCCTCACCAGGCAGTGGCAGACGAAAGTTCATCATACTTTGAATAGCAGTCCAGTAAGCCTCGACGAGGTCCTTACCGAAGCATGCCATCTCACCAGTGGAAGACATCTCGACACCAAGGAATGGATCGGCACCGGCAAGACGAGTCCAAGCGAATTGTGGGACCTTGACGGCAACGTAGTCACGCTGCTCCTTCATGAGATCCACTGGTGCGGGTACGTCCTTGTCGAGAAGAGCACGAGCGGCGATGTCAATGAAGTTGGTTCCGAGAACCTTGCTGACGAATGGGAAAGACCGAGAGGCACGGAGATTGCATTCGATGACCTTGAGCAGAGGCTCGCCACCCTCTGGATTGTCGGCAGAGATGATTTGCATGTTGAAGGGACCAGTGATGTTCCAGGCCTTGGCGACCTTCTCAGCGATGACCTTGACGCGGTCAATGGTAGACGATGGCAGGCTTTGTGGTGGCAAAACAAGAGAGGCGTCGCCAGAGTGAACACCGGCGTTTTCTACATGCTCAGAGACAGCATGCACGAGGAGCTTGCCTTGGTGAGCAACAGCGTCGCAGTCGATTTCGAGGGCGCCTTCGATGAACTTGGTGATGACGACAGGGTGGTCTGGGCTGACATTGCTGGCAGCAGTAAGCTTCTCTTCAAGCTCATCTTCGGATCGGATGACGGTCATGGCAGCACCAGAGAGAACGTAAGACGGACGGACGAGGACAGGATATCCGACAGAGTCGGCGAAATCCTTGGCCTCCTTGACACTGGCCAGCTCCTTCCAGGCAGGTTGATCAACACCAATGGAGTCCAGGATCTGAGAGAACTTGTATCTGTCTTCGGCCTTGTCAATGTCTTCAGGGTTGGTACCGAGAACCTTAGCCTTTCCAGTTTCTTGGAGTTTCAGAGCAATGTTCTGAGGCAGCTGGCCACCAACAGACACCACAACACCAGTAGCAGACTCAAGCTCGTAGATATCCATAACACGCTCGTAGCTCAATTCCTCGAAGTACAGACGGTCGGGAACGTCGAAGTCAGTAGAGTAGGTTTCCTGTGACAGTATGTTAGAAGGCCGAGACTGAAGCCTATCGTATACGTGTTATTGCTTACCGGGTTGTAGTTGATCATAGCAGTCTTCTTGCCTTGCGCCTTCAGCGAAAGCGTAGCGTTGACGGCACACCAATCGAATTCAACAGAGCTTCCAATACGGTAGACACCAGATCCCAGAACAACGATTCCATGGTCGTCAAAAACAACATCGTGGCTCGACGCGTTGTAAGTCGTGTACAGGTAGTTGGTGTCGGCAGGGAATTCAGCAGCGAGAGTATCGATCTTCTTGACCCAGGGACGAATGCCAAAATTCTTGCGGCGGGCGCGAACCTCATCTTCGGTAGAGTTGACAGCGCGGGCAATCTGCTTATCGCTGAAACCCTGCTTCTTGGCCTTGAGCATGAGCTCCTTCTTGACGCCGAACAGCGAACCGATGTCCTGGAGTTCGTGTGTAGTGTCAACAATGTTCTGGATCTTGTACAAGAACCACTTGTCAATCTTGCTGAGCTCGTGAACCTTGTCGACGGAGTATCCTTCGTGAAGCATGGCTTGTCCAACAGCGAGCCATCGGCGGTCGGTGGGGTTCTGCAGAACATCGTCAAGATCATCGAACTTGTCGCCCTGGAGACCATCGAACTTGGGATCGACCTGGCGAATAGCCTTCTGAAAGCTCTCTTCGAAGGTACGGCCGATAGCCATAACTTCTCCGATAGACTTCATGCTGGATCCGATGGAGCGACTGACGTTGTGGAACTTGGACAAGTCCCAGCGAGGAATCTTGGTGACGATGTAGTCCAGCGAGGGTTCGAAGTTGGCAGTCGTGGTGCGGGTGACAGCGTTGGGAAGCTCTGGCAGAGTGTGGCCAAGACCAATCTTTGCAGCAGTGTAGGCCAGAGGATAACCGGTAGCTTTCGAGGCAAGAGCAGAAGAACGAGACAACCGAGCGTTAATCTCAATAACACGGTAGTCAAGACCGTCTGGCTGAAGAGCGTACTGGACGTTGCACTCTCCAACGACCCCAAGGTGACGGACGATCTTGATGGCAGCGGTTCGCAGCATGTGGTACTCCTCGTCGCTCAGAGTCTGAGAAGGCGAGACGACAATACTGTCTCCAGTATGCACACCCAGCGGATCAAAGTTCTCCATGTTGCAGACAGTAATGCAGTTGTCCGAGGCGTCACGAACCACTTCGTACTCTGCCTCCTTCCAGCCCTTGAGAGACTTCTCAACCAAGATTTGAGGGGACAGCGTCAGCGATCGAGCAGCCAAGTTCCTCAACTCGTCGGCATTGTTTGCGAAGCCGGATCCAAGACCACCGAGAGCGTAGGCAGCTCGCACGATGATCGGGTATCCGACCTGCTCGGCGGCCGCAAGCGCGTCGTCGACAGTCTCGACCGCAGTGCTCTCGGCAATGGGGATGTTAATCTCCTTGAGAGCCTTGGCGAACATGTCTCTGTCCTCGCTCAACCTCAAAGTGTGAATGCTTGTTCCCAAGACCTTGACGCCGTAGCGCTCAAAGATGCCCATCTCGTCCATCTTCACACCCAGATTGAGTGCTGTCTGGCCACCAAACGACAGGAAGATGCCATCCGGTCTCTCTTTCTCGATAACGTAGGTGACATATTCGGGAGTAACAGGGAGGTAGTAGACCTCATCCGCGAGCACGTGAGCGGTTTGGATGGTCGCGATGTTGGGGTTGATCAGGATGGACTGGATGCCAGCTTCCTTCAGGGCCTTGAGCGCCTGCGAGCCCGAATAGTCGAACTCGCCGGCCTGGCCGATGGAGAGACCTCCAGATCCAATGACCAACACCTTCTTGACATCGACGAGGTTCTGAGCTCCTGCAATGGCACCGCTCTTAATGTATGCCTCGGCGTTGGGCGCCGTCTCGGCCTGGCTGGCAGCACGCTTTGCCGTTCGTGAGAAGTTGCGGACCTGCCTCAATGCAGGCTGTGTCTGTTTGATTGGTGTGCATCGTGCCACGGGCTGTGTGACAAAGCTTCGTCGGGCGATGCGGTTGGCAGTGTATTTGGTCTGGTGAAAAAGTTCGCTGTGCAGCTGGCGGGCAATTCGCCCGCTCAGAGCCATGTTGTAAGGTCCTCAGTTCACCGAGGCCTTCCACAAGTGGTCACTAATGTAGTCTTCAGCACCCGTTAGCATCTGTTGTCTACTGAGAAGTATCTGCCCACGGATCGACGGTTGTTATCCGGGCAGGATAGGACAAGGGCGGTGTGTGGTGGGCGTACCTTGCGAGGTGTAGAGAGTCGGCAAGAAAAGCATAGAGGCGATCAATTCACTGCGGACTGTCAGTACGGGTGGTGGTGGTGGTGTACAGGTGTGCGGCGTACTCTGGCGGGCTCAATAGCAGAGAAGAAGATTGTTGTGTGAGTCTTGGGCGGAGTTGTCAAATTTCAAGCTTCTCCCAGCTCCCACGATCGGCGGTGACGCTTGGGCCGCACCGATGATAAGCCCTTCGCCCGTGAAATGGAGTTGAGTCAAACTACTGACTACCTCCTAAGGTTCCTATGACCCGCGGACCGTCTTTTCAGTGTTCACCTTGCAAAAGACGAAGGAAATGGTTGATAGAAGGCAGTGACGAAGCTGGAGGGGTTGCTGGCATCTAGTCATTCGCCAATGCCTAGGTGGACCATTAAGCTCCAGCATCGAAAAATTTCGGCTGCATCACGCCTGCAGCTTGCGTTCAGGCGCAATCACATGCCCACATCTCCTCCGTTTTCATTTGGTGCCATGCCGGGAGTCTGCAAGACTGCAACACAACAGGGAAAGTATCGAGTCTCCGTGAGTTGCCGCTTACATTGAACCTCAAGGGTCGCGGCATGTGCCTGGAAAGTCTCGTAGCATCAGACACGTTAGGTTGGTACCTGAGTCTGAAGGAGTTCATACGAGACACTTGATAAATATATCGCGAGACGACTACAATCGCCCCATTCTTCATATCCCTATCTACGCTGCTACCCTTACTCCTCTCTGTGCTTTGCTCCACACCCATTCGCCGTTCGATTAAAACGGCCGTGCAATGTCCAACAACAGAGCGCCCTCTTTCCGAGCTCGGAAGAGGACGCGAAACAAACATAGTAGCGCACCATATACATTAGCAGCTGCCCATTAAGAACTTTGTATACTGAGCCCGGAAGCGGCAGCCAGCGGCTCCGAGCGAATCGATCGTACGGCCGTGCCAGTGATCGGGAGAACAGTCGATTTAGAGCAGGTGCTTTCGTGTGCAGACAGCAGCGCCTCAGTCTAAAAGAGATGCATCGCTTGCTCGCGAAAGGTTCGACCAAGGGGTCGACTAAAACAGTAGTTGCGATGGAAGGAAACCAGCAGAAAAGCAAGAGTGCTCAGAACGCAGTGGTATCTCGTGCATATGCAGAATGGCCGAAGACCTTGCCGGGCGCCATGAAAGGACACGCCGTGACTGAAGGCAATCGGTCGAGTAGGAGACAATGTCGTTAATGAATGTCGTGACGGCGTAGCCTGTACATCGGAAAAACCTCTACCGGAGAATGTTGCTTTGGATCATATTCTCGGTGGACTAGGCTGACCTTCCAGCTTCGAAAACAACTGCTCCGGAGGTACCCGGCTCACGTTGCTCTTGTCTCCCGTGATAGGCACATAGCCCTCAATGCGTCGTCTCCTACGCTCGAGCAGGAAGCCAATGACAACGATGATGCCCGTTAGAACCAAGGCAATGGCAAGACCGATCGCTACAATGGCACCCAGGCTCAGGCGATGGCGATGGCTGTCCAGGAAGTTCTGCGGGTTGCTGACGAAGATGGCGGACAGACTGCCTTGACTGCCGTCGTCCATATTGGTCAAGATGTACGGCTCGTAGGTCGTGCCGTTGAAGAGCACAGCGCTGGCATTCCCTTGGTTGGGGATGTTGATGTTGCCCAGGATCATCAGTACCTGGTCTTCAGCCATCAGATCGCTGCTTCCATGGTTTGAGGTAAGCGGCATGATCTGAAGCTTGCGGATGGAAGTCGAATCTCCAAGACCAGATGCTGCAGTCCATGTGCCAGATGCATACTTGGCGAGATATGTGGTCTGGTTGTTGGTGGCAGTGCCGCTGACCCATATTTCGTTGTAAGCGGTGCTGACTGCTGACATGGCGGTGATTGGGCCAGGGAGAGTTGAGGCGCCATTGAACGCTTCGAACGTCTGCTTCTTTGTATCGTACGTTGCCATGGTGGTGTAATTGTCGTTGATGGTGAGATTTCCAGCAATCAGCAGGTTGTTGTTGGAAGTCCACATCATGGCATAGATGATACCTGAGAGACCTGTGCCTGTGTTCTGCCATTGCAGAGCGCTGGTGTCGTAGTAGCAGAGCGTCTCACACTGCAACGAGCCTGCAGTCTGGAAGTTGCCGCCAACGTAGACGTTGGAGCCCTGTGGTTCAGTAGCAATGGCGTACACAGTGACGTTGTCGCCGCCAAGCGCAGGTGGATGCGGTGCTGCGAATCGGTTTGCCTGGAGCTCGTAAACAACAAGTCCCGTGGCTCGATTGCCATTTACTGTGCCATTAACGGCTCCTCCAGCAAACAGCAACGTGTTATAAGTATCCATTGCGACGAAAATTGAGTCAGAATCAAGTCCGCTGACGCCAGTGACCTCTTGGTCTGAATTGGTGTTGTTGACAAAGACCAGATTCTCAACGACGGATTCATTGGTTGCGGTAGCAGAGAAACTGCCACCCAAGACTGTGATGTTGAGGCCGTTCTCCGAGTAGAAGAAGCCGTCATAGATACCGGTATAGTTTTGGTTGTTGCTCTGGTCGAAGGTGTAGGCGCGCTTGTGCTTCGTCGACGTACTAGTCGCGCTGCTCGTGTTGCTCTGTTGCAGCTGCACACCGAAAGACTGCAGCTGAGGCTGTCCGGATCCCACCAACTCCACCACGTCGCTGTAGTCAAGGCCTTGTGATGTGATCATGCCGCCATATAGCGGGGATTGATTTGGCACCGCAGTCCATGCGGTCAACGTTCCATCCAGTGCGTTGTTGGAGCCGTTGACGTTCTGAAGCCAGTTGCTCTCGCTCGGGACCCATATCGCAAAGCCGTTCACGTTATGGGCATCACCCTTAGTGAAGGCGTTAATCGAGCTGAAGTTGCCGCTGACTGCAAAGCAGTCCTGCCGGTCGTTGGTGGTGACATTGAGTGACAGCGGGATGATGTTGAAGACAGCGCCATTGACACCTCCGCCCAGTGCAGTCCACTCATTGCTGTCGACAGAGTAGGCTGCGATATTGTTCAAATTCTCGGTACTGCCGTCGACCGTGTCGTTGAATGTACCGCCAAGGTAGAGTGTTGTGCCATTGAGCTGCATACCAAGGACCTCGCCATTCAATCCACCTTTCGCGAAAGAGGTAGCATTGTCCGATCCAATGTACATCACATTCGACATGCCATTGCCGCTGAAACGACCTGCCACGAATAGCGTGTTATCATGCACAGTGACTGCATTGACAGCAGCATCGGTGTTCAAGTCGGAGCCCGCGGTGTTGATGTTGGAGTTGGAGAAGTCGGTGTCGACCTCGACCTCATTTGGGTTGTAGTCGTAAAGCCCGTTCAGACCGCCAGTAGAGGTGACCAGGTCGAAGCGCACGCGAGAAGCCACCACCGTCAGGGGAACAGACTGGCCAGCGACTGGCGTCAAGGTCACTGACGGCTGGAAGCCGCTGTCGGTGTCAATGTAGCCATAGTAAATTTGGTCGAACTTTTCGTAGTTGTTGGTTTGGTAGGTCGTTGTCGTGACAGGAGCATTGCCGCCGGTCATGGAGCCAGTGATGTTAACTTGTCCCCGTGTTGCGCAAGAACCGTCGCCAATGCAGCCTGGTGTGTACAAGAGCACAGAGTAGTTTCCGGATTCCGGAAGATTGGGGCGGAAGACGACCTGAGTATCTGAGCTCACTTGCGACTCCGCCGTGAGGGATGCTGATAGCCAGTCGCTCTCGCCGTTTCCCTTGTTCGCGACCTGGGTCCATGTGCTGTTCGGCGTGGCGCTCGACGACGAACCAGTGCTGACGCCATCACATTGGGGCTCGTTGAAGTCATTCACAGCGTAGCTCCAGATCTCGTTCGTGAACATTTCAATGCCGCTGAGCCCGCCGCCGGAGCCATACCAGTCGGTGATCCAGATCCTGAACCTGCTCATACCAACTTCGCGATCAAAGTGGAATTCCTGAGCGGACGTGTTGCCCTGTGGCAGAGGGCAGAACGAGACGCATGAGCTGTTCTGGCCAGTGGTAGGATCGACGTAGGTGAGATTGAGAACGCCTCCTCCATTCAGCTCCTCAAAGTAGAAGGTCTTGGTTCCACGGCCGTCTTGCTTCGTGTTGTACAGGCGCATCTTTGTCGGATTTACGCCGAAGCCAAGGGAGTCCTCCCAGTAGCCTCCAGTGTTGTCTGCGAGCAGCCAGGTGTTACCCGATCCGTCGGATTCTCCAGTTTTGCAAATGATATTGCTAGGGTCTGAGAATCCTGAAGTCGTAGTGGTGCCAGACGTGGATATTGTACCTCCGGCGAGGTTGACGACTTGCTGGGTTGCGGTAGTAGGCGCACTTGCATTACCAAGGCCGGAGAACTCGCCACCGAAAACAATGTGTCCGTTACTAGTCTTCGTGATGGAGTTGACGGGTCCATTAAACCCAGCAAATGGCAGATTAACCCAACCCGTTGTCCACGCCATCGCGTTGGTCGAATTTCCAGCCATGAAGTTTCCACCCACGTAGACTGTTGATGAGTTTTGATCGCAGTACAGCGCTCGCACCGGCCCAGTGAGCCCGTTGAGCGCGGTAATGCTGTCATCAGTAGGATTCCACAACGCTATCGAACTGGCCTGCACGCCCCCAAGACTCGTGAAGTTGCCGCCCACCACAACGCCATGATTTGTTCCGTCCTTACCTATGAATGAGCACATTGCCGCTATCGAAGCGTCTGCATCTGCCAGCGCAAGCGACTGGAAGGCGCCATCCGGATAGCGCGCAAGCAGTGACTGACTGCCATTGGTGGATGTGTTTTCGTTCTGTCCGACGTATTTGTACAGCGATATGCTGTCGAAGTCTCCGCCGACTGCGACGCGCCCGAGCGTTGAGAGGTCGAGATTCGGTGACGACACGGCTGTTTGCGTGAATTGTGCATGTGCGCCGCTGGCAGCGAGTATCGGTGTCGAGAGGATGAATGCTGCGAGCTCCGGGCCTATCGCCAGCAGCTGGGATAGTACGTTTCGCATCGCATCAAAGCGGGTGACGCACCGCGTCGGGGTCGTGTCGATGGGTGCTCGCTCGTATTAATGGTGGTTTTTGTTTTTGTGTCGCCAAGTGAGGAGGTCGGTCGCTCGGCGATGGAAGTGATGTCGGTGGTGCCGCTGGTGGTGGAAATGGAGCGATAGGTATGTCCGGCGATGGATAGACAGCGCGCGCGCGGTTATGAGGGCGAGACGGTCAGGCGCTCATGACATACGGCGGCGCTGGTGAAGTCGATGTGGTCGACGCTGGATGCCAATAGTTGCAAAGTGTATTGCTCGTCGATTGCATGCACACAGCGAACCTGCAGCGGGAGTCCTGCCGATCGTGCTGCAGCTGCCCTGTTTGTGTTGGTTCTGATGCCCCTATTCCAGAAGGAGCGCCGTGGTGAATGAACGAATGACTGCGGTCGGTGGTGATGGTGGTGAGGAAAGAGTGACTGTGGTGAGAGGATGTGGTGGGTGGCTGCTTCCTCCCTCGTCGCCGGCGAGGTTGGTATCGCTGCTGGAGAGCGGACACGCGATGGAGGAATGCGTTGCACAGGAGATGCAGCCTCGACGAGCACTGAGCAGCACACTGTGCAGCCCGGAACACGGACGTTTGATTGTCGTTGCCGGGCGGGCCAATCGCAGCAACCGTGGCAAGGGTATGCCTCTTTAACCTTCGACGGCTCGACCCTTAGCGAGATTATTACGACCAGCACCACTCGATGGGAACGTCACTTCTCCATGTACTTTTCCTGTTGCATGTATTCAAAAGAACTGAATTGCTCTGCGAAAATGAAGTCTTCACGGACACCGACGAGTGCATGTGATGACGAGTTCTGCGACCAAAGGGATGTCGACGCCCGCAGGCGCATGTCATATCGGCGGCTTTCCTGACTTGCCCGGATACGGTGACGAGTCGTACAGCCACGCACACCAAGCACGACCCTCGTGCTTCTGTAACACCAGGACTGCACCAACAAACTGCTAGAGGGTCCACTTGCCCTGGGTGCGGATGAGCGCCTATATCAGGAAGTGAGATCTATATCGATGATGCAGCTGACAAAGTTCGGACTGAACAGGCAGAGAATACATATCGTGCTTGAGGAAGTTGATTCATGTCAAAAAAGCTTGCCTGCCGCCTTCAACAAGCCCCTCGCAGAGACCTGGCGAAGATCGCCCATCACGACAGCCGCCACCTTATATCCCCAGGAAGAGGCTCAAAGAGACCCAGAGAAACCAGATCGATGTGGCTAGGCGCCTTGATGCACTCTCTGTGTTACCGTAACACCGCAGCATCTTCGAGTCGTACAGCCGGATGTGCCTGCAGCGAGACGCTTCTATCCGACCAGCCATTTCCGCAGCTCTTTCAAAGTGAACGACAGAGACATTGAGACAGGGCTCATCGCGCCATTTTCACCCCGAGGCTGCTCACTTTCTGGGCAGACGCCGCGTTGGAGAGCTTTAGCCGACGGAGATGAGCTCTCCGTTCAACTGATGTCCAGATTTTCAAACACCTCCCGCCGAATTTCCGTCCAAACCAGCTCCACCACCTGACACCACCATGCGACGCAACTGCGCTTCGAGCGAGTTCGACTTTTGTTCCTCAAATTCGATCTCCTGGCACCTGCACGCCATGGTGACTGTCTCCCAAGCCGCTTGACCCGCTTGTACCATAGCAGTCAGGGTATTTCTGGCCTTGAGCTGTCTGGCGGCGACGCCCTGGTAGCATCGTATGGTCTCTGGCTCAGACTTGTGCGGAAGCTTTCCGAGTTGTCCAGCGGAGAGCTTCTCGCGGACTTTGCCAGGTAGAATCAGCCAGTTCTGGTCGTTAGGGTTGTGGTTGCCATAGACATCCGGCATCCAGTCCTCGTGGACGTAGAAACAGACCTGTCGAGGACAAGCGTCCTTGCTTCCTGGCGACAGCTCACACATTCGGTGAGTGCAGGGCACCTCTCTTAGGATACACTCCTAAACTAGAATTAGCAAGTGAATCTCGAACGCAGGGTACGTTTGATCTTGGAGCAGACAAATCGTGAGTTCGAAACAAAGAGCACGTTTCATCTCCATGTCAGGCACGTTTATTCAGTGACGTACCTTGCAGACTGATGCTTCGTTACAGCGGATGCCATGCGAGCGGCAATGATCGCAGACGAGGAATTTGGTCTTTTGTGGGGTCTGGCCGTCAGGCTGGAAGCTCGCGGCAGTAGGAGCAGGTGGAGGTGTTGGGGTCTGCGACTGATCCTGTCCCTGTAAATGTCAGCATGATATTCCTGCCACATTAGGATACTTTCGACCTCACTTACATCTGTAGGAGGAGCAGTACCGCGCAAGATGCCCAGCTCGGCTGCTCTAGCACGCAGAGTCTGCTCAAAGTCGGATGCGCCGCTACTCTTTGTTGGCGTCTCACTACCCTCGCTCTCATCCTTCTGCCGCTGTAGCTGCAGCTCATGCTCGCGCTCGTAGCTCCACGGGTTCGTCACCTGGCGCGCGTTCGGCGATGGCGTCGGCTTTCCATCACCGATGACTCCTGGGTGGGCTTTTCGAGGCGGGCTGCTGACCGCGAAAGAACGGTCGGTCTGCGACTTTTGCTCACGGTGGTATTGTTCGAGTTCAAAAACGTGCTGCTGCTGGAGCAGGGACTGAGCGGCACCAAGTAGCCTCTCCGCTTCGAGTACGAGGTTTGCTGCGTCGGCACCGGGACGCGAGTTGCTCATTTGCGCGAGCGGCAGATTGACGACTTCGACGCGCGCATTGTGGATTCTACGGCAGACTGCACAGGTGCAGGTGTTGGTTGGCTTGGTCGGTGACATTGCGTGTTGAGGCGGTGCGTGCCTTGTCCAAATGGCTTGATGGGGATTGTTGCGTGCGAAGTGTATCTCTTGATGGCGTATGAGCGTCGGGAGATGTGATGCGGCTGTTGTTGTGATGAATTTCGAGAATGATGTGTGTAGAATGTCGTGTTCGAGTAGGATGTGCAATGTAAGTTGTAAGGTGAATGAAGTCCGAGATTGGATTGTTGATGTTCGTATTGTGTAGACCGGTGGAAGAGAAAATGAAGTGGAAAGTCATAGCAACGGTTGCCTAAGGTTTGCGTTTGCTTTGCATGTGATTGTCAACGCCTGCCTTCCTTTTTGGGACTCGCTAAGCAAACATCCCAGACAACGCCCGCAAGTTCTCTTGCATGCAAAATCTGAGACAGACTTTGGCGGTGCAACTTCTGGCTGCAATCAACACACCACGCCACATCTTTGGCGCCGAAGATGGCAGATACCGACACCAAGTCCGCCCTCTGCGGCAATCTGGCTCGGTTTCTCGATAGCCCCGACCTCTCCGACTTCGCCATCACCAGCAACGGAGCTAGATGGAACGTCCACCGTCTGGTCCTGTCACTTCATTCTGACGTGCTTAACAAGGCATGCGACAATGAATTCAAGGAAGGCCGGGACCGCGTGCTAGATCTTTCGGTCCATGCTAAGGAGCATGTCGAGGCTCTTGTCCAGTACCTCTACAAGCTGGACTACAACATCGAGACGAAAGCGAAGGTGAAGGCGGAAGAGGATAGCAGTGAAGGTGTCGATGGCTCTGCAAACGAGAGCAAGGTCAACGAGGGTCGACAGCTCTGCCTGCACGTCTCGATCTGCGTTTTGGCGGACAAGTTCAACATCGATGGCCTGCAGAAGCTGTCAGTACAGAAGTTCAAGGTAAATCATTGAGATCTAATGAGCATAGAACACGGAAAGGAGCGCACACTGACATGAACCAGACCACAATCCAGAGCGAAGATGCGCAGGCGGACCTCACGGCTGCCGCCCTGCTCGCATGTGAAGCATACACCGCGACAGAGGGCATACGCCAGAGCATTGTTTCGTTTCTGGTCAAGAACGAGAACTTTCCGGGCCCCGTCTTACTATCCCACGAGTCTGAGATGGAGGGTCTGATGCGTGCCTATCCGGAATTCGCGCTCGACTTCGCCAGGGCATTGCGGGCATACGATGGAGGACCTCGACCCAAGGAAGCAGCAGCCTACAAGTATCGATGCCCGAGTTGCAGCAAGACGTTCACATGTCACATCCACAGACACCAGAAAGCATACTACAGCTGCCCTTTCTGCAACACCCTTCGCAATGGCGACTCTTGGGTCCACTATATCACCAGATGATATACCACGACGAGCTTTGAGGGTTGCAAGGGAATTGCCATCACGACTGTTCATTGGCAGCACTGTATCTTCATGTTGGCGTCAAGCAGATTTCGCAGGGGCCATGAATAATGGGACGGGAAGAGCTCACAGCGACTTCGGACGTTGTCGGTACCTCGCTTCAGCAGGGACCGACCAGCACCAGACTTCATCAATGCATTCGATGATCTTCTTTCCACCTCCTTCTCCCATGAGAGGTTTACCTATGTACAGACTTTACAAACGTGATGGGCGAGTCATGCGTCTACGTGACGAGACGCGTCTGTTTCGGACGCGTCGAAACGGTGAGCAGGCCCGTGCATCCTCATCCCCATACAACCCTGCGCGATCTATCACATCGCGTTGTTCACTCGTTATTTGACCTCTCCTCTCCTCTGCATCTCACCATCTCAATCGTCAAAGACGGCCGTGAAAGGAACACAACAGGATGGCCCCCAGGAAAGCCACTCGGGCAACACAAGCCGCTGCCAGCAGACTGAACACCCAAAACCTGGACTCTGTCTTCGACAAGCCGTCCTTCAAAGCTAAGGGCAAGGGCAAGGCACCCAAGACGTCCTTCGACCGTAACATGGCGTCTCTGCTACAGGAGAGAATCAAGCAGGAACCACAGGAAGAGCAGGCAGGACGGAGTGCACCGGCAGTGCAGCAACCTCTGCCACAGGAGCGAATCAAGCAGGAACCACAAGAAGAACAGGCGGGTCCGAGTGCTCCGGCAGTACAGCCATCTTGGCGAGCGACCTCAATCTACTCTGAAGCGCAATCTCAAGCTCCTCCCGCCGATATGCCTGCGCTCGAAGTCGATATGCGTCAACTCGTGGACGCGAACATCGGGACAAACAGACGACTAGATGGTCTGCTGTCAGAAGTACAAGCTATGCAACAGCGCCTCAGTGATGCAGACGAGACCACTGAGGCCGCCTATACACATTGTCGTGGAATAACAACAGGCCTGACGTATTTGCTGGAAGAAGGCGCGAAAGACCACACTCTCTTGTTCATGGATGATAGGGTCAGGGATATCCAGGACACTGTCGATACCATGAACGACGAAGGGGCAAAGGAGTACATGGTGGAGGAAATTCAGGAGATCGTCACCACAATAAATGACGAAGGTGCGAAAGAAAGCACTTTGGAAGATGTCCAACGAGATGTCGAGAATATGGCTAGCGACGTTGCACAGGAAACCACACTACGGGATGTCCAAGAGACGGTCGATCAGATGTCCCAAAATGTTGCGCAGGAAGACACCTCGCAAGCTATCTTGAACAGGCTGGACGAGCTTGAAAACGATCTTGGTGCATTAAGGCAGGGACTCTTTGCGCGTTTCGACGCTCTGGAGCAACTCTTCAAAGACGGCATGCGAAGTGTCAGAGGATCTGGAGGCGCAAGCTCGGTGAGAGTCAAGCAGGAGCCACTCTGAAACTACTGTCACTCACTCCGAGTGTTCCTTCTTGTCGCGAGCTGAGTATGTATATGTAGTTCTTGTCCGCGCACAGGGCCATGAGAGCCCGTGTTGAGGTCCAATACCATCCATTGTCTCTCGTCATCCCTATGAGAGTGACCTTCTCTTGCGTTCTTCTGCCTCTTCGTACCATCCTCTCTTCACGAGATTCCCAGTGCAATTGACTCAATGCGCAACTGCTTTTCCAAGACTGAGTGGCAACGGAATTCCGGGACGAAGATCTCCAAACGTCTACAGGGAGAATGGAATCTGCTCTGGCTCATCCGACATCTTGTCGGGATTTGGAGTATCTCCAATTATCCTTCCATTAAGCGGGCAGGGTTGCATATAATCCTGGAGCTGGAAGGCGTGAGCTTCATTTCCAAAGCATCGATTTCTCGAAACACTCCCACCCCAGGGTGATCATACTGGACCGAATCCTCTAATTCCAACCTGCCGGTACAGCTGCCAATACCCATATCTTCTCCGCCATTTCCACTGAACCATTCCAGCTCGTCTGGTTCCCGCAGGCCGACCAATGATCTCCACAAGCATAAAGACACTGGCTTGTCCCGCTTGATCGTGCATTTCGACATTCGAGCTTACGATGCTGATCTGATGCTCGGGATCCTGCGCGGCAAACGAGCGATGTAATGCGAGATAATCTAGGTATCCCTCAATGTTGGGATGGGCTTGATTGTCGGCTTTGAAGTCGGGAGCGATGAAGGCGCGCTGGCTCAGGTCTGTGTATATGGTGCGAGAGTTAACGTCTCGGATGCAGAGTGCGCAAAGGTTCTCGAGTTCACTTTCGTCCGTGTCTACGCTTTTCTCCGCCAGCGATCCGTAGTTGGTTGTGGGTGGTTTGAGAATTGAGAGCGAGTCCTCGAGCTCATCGACCGCCATCTCTATTTCCTACGTGACTTGGAAGATTCGTTTGAGAGCGAAGAGGGAAGGTCGATATTAGCTCCGGTACACTGGTGAGCGGCGATGAAATCGCTATATGCACTCGCCGTGCTTTAGGGTAAAAGTATGAAGGTCAGTGGGATCATCAATTGTCTCTTGAGGGCAACCCCCGACGTCCAATGAGAACAAGTAGAAGATGACAGCTCCGTGCGAGAGTCTTCTTGCAGTTGGAAATCAGGCCCAGCCGCGGCATACCACCTTGGCACCTAGGCGGCCGATTTCACCGCAGGGCTTTTCCGCCACTCGTCTGCTTACGTGCGCAACCCTCAATAATTGTCTGCGCTGTGGGAGATGTTGCATCCAAGACATTGGTGTTGATGTGACGGATTGAGAGAAATGTATCGGGCGCGAGGAGCTGAAGTGTGACGTCGACATTTGCCGAATTTCGCCCGACGAACGCGTCTTGACGCGTCTTCCAACTTCATGGCTCGACCTTGACTTCGGCACGAACATCATCACTCTTTTCCAACAACATCGCGATGATCAAACCGCACCATGGCGATCCAGGCGCTGCCGCAGACGACTGTGCGCGCCCTCGGGGCCACACAGGTTCTGACCGATCCCGCAGCAGTGGTCAAGGAGCTGGTAGACAACTCTCTCGACGCCAACGCCACCTCAATATCAATTGAGATCAGCAGCAATACCATCGATGTTATTCAAGTTCGCGACAATGGGCACGGCATCGCCCCCGATGACAGACCACTCGTGGCCAGGCGGTACTGCACTAGCAAGATCACTCACGATGACGATCTCAAAGACATTGGTGGATCCTCGCTCGGCTTCAGAGGCGAGGCGCTTGCGAGTGCTGCAGAGCTGAGCGGCTCGCTGACCATCAGCACACGTGTCGAAGGCGATTCGCTAGCTATGGCTATCAAGATCGATCAGAAGGGCGAAGTCATCAGCCAAGATAGAGCGTCTTTACCAGTGGGGACCACGGTCAGGATCACTGACTTCATCAAAGCCAATCCAGTTCGAAGGCAAGTGGTGCTGAAGAATACCGAGACTTGTCTGAAGAAGATCAAGCGCCTTTTGCAAGCATATGCACTTGCTCGACCCCGCGTCAGGCTGTCCTTGCGAGTATTAAAGGCGAAGAACAACAAAGGAGACTGGGTGTATGCACCGAAGCCCAATGGCAGTGCCGAAGATGCAGCATTCAAAGCAGTCGGCGCAGCTTGTGCCTCTCAGTGCACATGGTCAGTGGTGGAAGGCAGCGGTTTTACTGTTTCAGCCTTCCTACCCCGTCCAGATGCGGACCCGAGCAAGATCAACAACATTGGTGCGTTCATCTCGGCGGATGCTCGTCCAGTATCTTCGATGAGAGGAACTTTCAAGCAGATCGTGAAGGTCTTCCGTGAGGCGTTGAGAAAGGCTGATACGAAGCTGGAGGATGTGAAGGACCCGTTCCTGTATCTCGAGATTGGTTGCCCGGTTGGCAGCTATGATGCCAATGTCGAGCCGGCGAAAGACGACATACTTTTCGAAGACTCTACCAAGGTTGTCGATCTGGCCAGAGATCTTTTCTCGGCGGTCTATATCCCGATCCCCGTAGCTGCTCTTGAAGAGGAAGGCCCGACACATGCTGCTTCACCTGAGAAGCAATTGCAGCAGGATTTGGATGACTGCGCATCTTCCATGGAGCAGCTTTCTTCAGGCAGACAAGATCCCGCTCAACGTTTACACGCTCACCTTGCAGCTCTGGAAGGCCACGACCTTCGTGGCGACACTCCTCTAACGTTCGTGCAAGACGAAGCCGAACCCTCGAGACAAGTCTTCAGGTCCAACATGTACGGTTGCGATGAGGAGGACCTGGATCACCTGAACGACCGTCCTCCAACAGGTCATACAGAAGCCGACTACGAGGAGCTGCGTAAAGCCAGAAATGATATCACAGTGTCCAATCCATGGGTAATGGCGAAGATGAACGCTTCTGCGAGGCAACCAGCCATGGCTGCAGGAGACCATGAGCATTTGAACGAGCGACATGATAAAGCCGACGAGCACGCAGCACTGCCAGCCAATGTGCCGAGCTCACCAATGAAGCGCGGGCAACAGCCACCTATCGAGCTAGATGGGCTGCCGACGCCTCGACCTTCCTCGCCATCTCCGCCAGTAGAGCAGTTCCATCCGTCGCAGCATGTACCGGACTGGCGACTCGCTCGAGATGGAAGAGTCATCGGGTCCTCCGATCTGCCACCGCCCCAGCCATACACTCCATTGCCGTCGAGCAGATTTAGAGGCCCAGACGAAGGCTTCGATGACAATCAGCCTAGAGCCCCGCCTCAGTACGACTACACTCTGTCATCGAATGCTGCACCAGGGCCGTCTGGGACACCGCTCCATGCGATACCAAATGCCAGCACGCGTCCTCGTCAAAGTCCGAGAAAGCAGCCACAGTCTACACGGGTTAATCAGCCCTTCAGATCGCCTATGATCGATCAGCCCCAAACAGACAACAACTGGTTTGACCATTTACAGAACATCGACCGACCTCGCGGCCAACCTAGGAAGCGGCGACCCAATCCTCAACAGCAGGGAGGCCAACTCGTGACACAAGGTGAACTTGGCGATCTGGCAGAAGATGCGCAGCCTCTTACACCTCCACGGCGCAATCGAGACATTCGAGACTTCGTCGGAAGTGGATCCGGCGATACCGTTGCGGCGATGCTTGAGCGCCGAAATTACGCTCAGCGTATGCATCAAGATTCTGCAGCTGAGCAAGAAAACGCCGAGCAACCACCGGCTCCTGCGGCACACACACGCCGAAGGGCCAGTTCACTCGGCCGGAACTTCATGCCCGCCAGTGAGTTGATGGGCCTAGAGGAGCGCGTCGGTCTCCTCGACAAACCCGCATCTCATGCTCCCAAACGCCGAAAGACCAGCGAGCGACGTGCGCTGCAGGAACTCGATACCAATGCTCCCACTGTTGCCGAACTTGACCTCACTGGCGAAGATGATGCCGAATATCGCCCTGAGACGAGTAATCGCAGACGTTCACGACGAAAGAGCTCTCACAAGATCGGACGGCGCAAGTCTTCGAATCTGCCTCTGGAACGTATTCCGCCTGGTCAGGAAATTCAGAACCTTCTCTTCAACCTCCAGATTACTCCAGCCAAGATATCGCAGCTGACCGGAAAAGTCAACGAAGAGGGCTCTCTGCTGGGATGGAATGAACCAGCCATCCCTTCCGCCAAAGGGTTCGACGCAGCAGAGAGGCACGTTCTCACCTTGACCGGCAGTCTGCACCAGTTGCTCATCAAAGCTGGAGGCGACTCAGACCAGACAGGAAACGATGTCCTACTCAAAGAAGTCAAGGGTGGATTTGCAAGCCGCCCGAGTGAGGATGACGATATCGACAGAGACGACATCTTATCTTTAGCTTGATTTCCAGACGATCTGCTGTGGGTTTTCTTTGCATGTCGATGCGCATTTGCTGTTTGGGTTAGCGATGGCGCTGGCGAAATACTTTACTTTACTTTTGCGATTGCTCGACGATAATACCCGAGGCCAGAGATGGCTTGTTTGCTCAACTGCAGATTCCGTGCCGGTGATGCGGCGCCGGAGAACACTCTACCTCGTCTCGCTACGAGTAGCTTCAAATACAATATCTGTTACACCACCTTTGATCCAAGGTCGGTTCGATGCGTCATCCCATCTAGCCCCAAGAACGCCCGCCTGTCCATGTCATCCAATCCGTCGTGAATTCCAATTCCAACTCTATGATCTTGGTCTATCGTTCACGCTTCTTCCCCTGTCCCAAGTACCCTCCTCCTCCCTCGTCATCGGTCTCCCCATCGCCCTCATCAAAAACATCCCGCACCCTCGCATCCTCATCATCCGTAAACTCATCTCGATACCCGTTCCCTCCCTCCAAATCATCCTCATAAGTCGTATGCAGACTCACATCACTCGGCCTCGCCCGCAAAATATCCACAGCATCTTGCTCGTCCGGATCATCGATATAATCTGGATCGTCCGGGTCCGCACTTCTCCGCCTCCCGCCGGATGTAGCGGCCGCTGCTTCCTCAGCTTCGAGTGCATGGGCGCGAGCTTTGGTGCGAGCATATATCAGGTAGCCTGTCAGGCCGCCTAGGACCATTCCAATGAGGGCGCTGAGATAGGATATTGCTTTTGTCTTCGTGTCCATTTTATCCCCGTTTTCCGCAATGTCTCCCAATCTGCTTCCGACGAAGATGTGCAGTAATAGCTTTGGCGAGGCGATAGCTGTCGCCAACATGAAATTCTGCCATGTTACAGTTGGAATGGTGCTGATAGCTCCGTTCGAGAAGGAGTATGGCAGCGGACAGAGTCTGATCATGATCAGAAGCTTGAGACCGTCGTGCTTTAGCACCAATGAAAGTGCGGCGAATTGTTTGTTCTTCTCCGTCATCTTACTCACGAACCTCTTCAATACCGTCCTGCTCACGATGAATGATACCGTACTCCCGACGATCGTCGCAGTGCTCATAATAAACCATCCTTTCATGCCAAACACGAATCCCGCTATGGTGACGCAAGTGCTATATCCGATCATCGGCGGGAAAGAGACCAGGAATGTCATGAGCCAAAGTATTAGCCATCCTGCTGGCATTTCTCTCCATCGTTTCGCCGCGGGTGCGAGATATGCAAATATGGCTTCGTTATAGACGAGTACCAGAATCGTTATTATGAAGGTGATGATTCCGAATCCCGCTAGCGCAATCTGTTGCAGCAATGACAGGTGATTCCATATCCTTAATCCTCGGTCTGAGAGTTTCTGTGCGGAGCGTAGCCATTTGTCTTTTACGGTTCGAGGGCGCGTAGCGGAATCGATAGATCGACGTTGCCATATCGGGGAGTTGGATGCTCGGCGCGCGTTCGAGACGGGAAGTATGGGCTCGTCCTCTTCGTCGTCGTTGTAGTCGAGTTGGGAGGCTAGGGCGCGGGCGGTGGAGTTGTAGTGTTCTGAGTCACCCATTGTGGTTGTTTATGTTGGCGCCTAGGTTGGTCGAGCTCAATGCGATTGTTCGAGCTGTCTCGGTAGCCGGCGGTAGGGGCTTGGGTTGTGGTGGAGGTGGAATGTCGATTACGGTATCATTGGTGTTTGTGGTAGTTCGGTCGCTTGTTGTGCTCCATTCGGTAGGCAGCACAAAGTTGATGAAGCTGTGGTATGTGGGAACTCCATAGCGCCAGGAACCGCTGACATGATGGATCCAACTCAGAGGCGCGGTTCTCGTACAGCTGAGCCTCAAACCGTAAAGTCCGCCCAAACATGCAAGGGTCATACGTCAATGGCTTGGCAGTCTGCTCGGCGGCGCGAAACCACCTCACCTCCTGGGACATTTAACCCTCCCCTAGCCTCACCTTCAAACACTGTCACATGAAATTTTCAGCTTCTTGAGCTTTGCATGCTTGAGGACAACGATGGACGTTTGCTTTCCAGATTGACATCTGCGCATCAACATGAACATTGGCGTCTCCTCATCTCATGCCCGATATCGCAAAGCGGGTAAGTATCCGCATACTAAAAGGTAGGTAATGCCGATGGGACTCTTCTCTATTTAAATTCTTCAGGTCTACGTTCATATTCACAACCCGTTCCGGATCGACTACTGGTCTGAAAACAGCTGAGAACATGCCCGTCTCCGCTATCGACTCCTTCCTGTTCAAGGATATCTTCGGAACCGCAGCCATCCGCGATATCTTTGAGGACAAACAATATGTCGACTACTGCGTGAACGTGGAGGTATCTCTTGCCCGGGCACAGGCTGCTTGTGGGGTCATACCGGACGCAGCAGCCCGAAAGATCAGCACCATAGCTACCACAGCGCCTCTGGACCACGAACGCCTTGCAAAGGAAACCGAGATTGTCGGCTATCCCATCCTCCCTCTAGTCCGTCAACTCTCAGCAGCATGTGGCGAAGAAGCTGGCGCATCTGTCCACTGGGGTGCAACAACCCAAGATATTCAAGACACGGCCGCCATTCTCCAGATGAAATCTGGTCTAGCCATCATCGAAGAAAAGCTCCTCGCCATTATCAAAACCCTCAGCTCTCTGGCTGAGAAGTATCGAGAAACCCCAATGGCCGGCCGCACCCACCTGCAGCATGCCCTCCCGGTGACCTTCGGCTACAAATGCGCCGTCTACCTCTCCTCCTACCAGCGCCATCTCGAACGCCTCGAACAACTGAAGCCCCGTTGTCTCCTCGTCCAATTCGGCGGTGCAGCAGGAACGCTGGCTTCTCTTGGCCCAGATGCTCAGAAATCCCTCGCGGTCCGAGCGGCTCTGGCCAAAGAGCTTGATCTGCATGATCCGAGCATTACCTGGCATACCGCCCGCGATGGCGTAGCAGAGATAATGAACTTTCTGGCACTTATTGGTGGAAGTCTGGGTAAGCTGGCCACCGATTTCATTGTAATGTCGTCGAACGAATTCTCGGAGATCTCTGAGCCGTTTGTTCCGCACAGGGGAGCGAGTTCGACTATGCCTCAGAAACGGAATCCGATTTCTAGCGAGATCATCCTGGCAGCGTCTAAGATGTTACGATCGAACGCCTCTCTTTGCCTGGATGGTATGATCGCCGATTTTGAACGAGCAAGTGGACCTTGGCATCTCGAATGGGCGGCTGTTCCGGAGTCCTTCGTCATCGCTGTCGGCGCCCTATCGCAAGCTGATTTCGCACTTTCTGGGTTGGTGGTGAATGTAGACCAGATGAAGAAGAATTTGAATTCTACGAGGGGTCTGATCGTCGCTGAGGCAGTCATGATGGAATTGGGGAGGACGATTGGGAGGCAGAGGGCACATGATGTCGTTTATGAGGCTTGTAAAGAGACGATTGAGAGTAAAGAGGAAAAGTCGCTTCATGAGGTGCTCGTGGAGAAGAAAGAGGTGACTAGCGTGTTGCCGAATGAGAAGATCAAGGAGTTGTGTACGCCGGCGAACTACATGGGCGCAGCCTCGGCGATGGTTGATGCTGTGTTGGGTGTGAATGGGAGACTGAGAACTTTGTGATGGGAAGTTCCGAGAATATTTTGCACCACGTAATTCCCTAATGCTCAGAATTCCACTACGACTGCTGATACTGCCCCATCTAGGTCATCCTCTCATTGGGTTTGAGATCTTCATTTTCCACTGAGGACTCAAGGCGCATTGTCCCATTGGCTACCTCATTCACCATGCGCACGCCCTTCGCCTGTCTTGCGGTCGTGGCGTCGCAGCTCAATCATTGCTTGCGCGCGAGATTGGAGTGGTTCTCTTGATCTCTTAGCCGCTCGGCGGGTCTCTCGGGCTCTTCGTATCTCCACCGCTGCTTGATTATTAGTGTAATGCTAGGATACCTGCAGATGAGGCTACGGACTGATGCAGCTGAAACGCCCAGAACGACATCCTGAAAGCGTCGAGACTGCGGACAGACCACATTGAAGATCGATATCTGGATTCTTGAAAGTTATGGTTCAGACGTGAAAGTGTGGAGCTCTACTCTCTTATTTACTAATCCTCGTCGTGCCCGCGTGATGCACTCTGCCACCACCTTGAGGGGGCGGAGCAGCTGAAGAGCTGCAGATGCAGACCTGCGCCCTTGTGCAACGGGAGCGAGAGATCTTAGTGGTCGACTGGGAGCGGGCTGTAGAGCCCTCCGGATCAGCATCGCGACATATGAGCTTCCATATGCGGCTTCAACAGCTCGTCATGAGCAATTGAGCACCGCAATTGCTACACTTCATGATGGATGCAGTCTCCACGGTCGCCAGTGTGGCAACGCTCATAGATGCAATACGCATGGTGTACAAATCGACACGCGAGATATGCAATAGCCTTCAGAATGCAACAGAGGAGCTGAGCGAGGTTCAAAGCAATATAGCAGAGCTGACGCTTGAGCTATCAGAGATCGAGCGAGCTTTAAATGCCGCCAGAGATGTTCTGCTCTCAGCAGAGATACGAAGAGCTCTCGAAATTACAATTTCTGGAGTCCGCCAACATCTCACGAAAGTCCACGGGATCTGTGGTAGCAACGAACTCAGCAAAAGCCGCTCTCTGATAGATCATCGAGTACGATATGCTCTACAAGATAAACGCCGGATTCAGCGATGTCTAGCCGATATTCAGGGGACCAAAAAGCGCCTCCGCGAATTGATCACCCTGATCGTGTTGTGAGTGTAACCGATTCAGGCCCAGAACTGTCACAGTCACTCATCATAGCGAACAGACACGGAGCGGTTCACACTCATGTCGACGTTGCAGACTTGAAAGCTGCAGTATTTGCCCGTCCCGAACCTATGGTGATTCAACCTGGCTATAACTCAGCTTCTCAACTAACAGCTCGGAACGCTCCCTTGGCCTTTATTAGCGGCTGGCAGTCTGGTCAACTTTGCGAAGCCTTCGGTCTCAAGCTCACAGCTACTTCCTACGATCGTAAACGCTATATCGATTACACAATCGTCGTCAGAGCAAGCCTACCTCTGGGCTTTCTGACGGGTCATCGCATTCTCACCCTCACAATCGCCGCTCGAACCTTTCCTCTCTACAGGTATAGCGCTCAGCTACTCACCGGGAGCAGTGTTGGTGTGAGTAGGCTCTTGCCTAACGACCATCCGTTCTGCCAAGCTTGCAGAGTTGGAGACCTGATCCGGGTACGCTCCATGCTCCGGACTGGAGAAGGCAGAATTACCGATCGAGTGGCGCGGGCTAGGCATCCCAATGATAGTGGTGGAGTCGAGATGCTTGACGACCCTGTATCTCCATTCTTTGTGAGTATTTCAAACTATGATAGGGACACTTCGAGGCTGACTTGCTCGCTTAGCTTGCAGTATACTATGGCCGAAACACGCTGGTACAGGAATTTCTGGATCTTGGAGTTGACATCGACGAGCCACTTACTCTGGACCAAATGTCTCCGCTTCAGCTGGCTGTCCTTATGAAGCAATACGATACTGTGAGACTACTCCTCCAGCACGGTGCTTCAATTGACCATGTCGACGACGATGGGTGGACAGCTTCCCACTTCTGCTATCCTGCGATGATCCACCAGCAAGTGATGGTAGACTATCTCAAGCTGATGACCGAATACGCCAGCTTAGGACAGTATGATCTCGCCATTACGAACAAGGAACAATGGACCGTGCTACACAGAGCCGCGGTAAGCGGCACAGCTGAGGAGATCAACTTACTCTTGAAGCAAGGCGCCGACCCATCAACAAAATCCCTCCCACTCTCCTGGACACCAATCCAATTCGCGATGTTTCACGCCAACATCAACACCTTTGAAGCCCTCCTACCTGTGTGCTCGGACATTAACGAGTTTCATGACGACCGCAGCTGGACATCACTACATATCGCAGCCGAGGGTGGAAGTACTGATATTATTCATGAATTGTTGGATCTTGGCGCGGATCCTAAGGCCCTGACGCCGAAGGCAGTTTCGCATGAGTATATACGAGAAGTATTGTGGCACAAGGAGTGTATAGCAGAAGAAGTTGCGGCTGCTGAAGGGCCGCAGAAGGGACTAGCTTTCTTGAGGGCTTTGGAACTTGCTGGCTTGACGGTGGAGGACGACGATGACGATGAGTTCTTCGACGCCGTTGAGACATAATGTCGCCTGAATCTGACTCTGATTCTGATTCTGGTTGCTGCATCGGTCTCAAGTAGCCAGTGGAAAATTATCGTTCCAATGTACATTATGCACATCGAAATCAGCGACTTTGCGATTAGCGTTTACTTCACATGCTATGAAACTCCTCCTTCCCATCAATCGCCTCATCAACCAACCACGCTCGCCTCCCATCCTTCCTCAAGCTGACGCCAAACTCATATCTCTTCCCCAACCGACCAATCCTCCTATCCCTCATCTCCGGTTTCTCCCATTCCGAGCCCTCGAAATCATCCAGCAAACGCGAGCCATGTAGGTAGAGCATCTTCGCCCCCAGCGTATCCGGGTAGAAATAGATCTCAGGCTCGTTCCCTCGGTTCCAGATAACCATCGCACAAGCAATGATCATGAGCCCGAGAATTGCAATGGATATGTATGCCGAGACGCGAAATTGCGTCCAAGTCTGGCCGCCTGCGAACGGAACGCCTCCGATCACGACCATGAGAGCTTCACTGAAAAACGTCATGAGCGTGACGAGGGCAGCGAACCCGTAGCCATGTCGTGACATCCTCCACGTTGAGAGAATCGGGATGTTGCTCGGTTTCAGAGCTATGGTGCTGCTGTATGAGCTTGGACCTTTTGCAAGGCGCATGTAGGGGGCCATGGATACGGTACTCTGTTCGACGTTATTCCACATACTGGCGATAATGGTACCAGCACCTGTGAGAATGAAGCGCGGACCGAATGTGTTGCTGCTGAAGAATCGGTTGAAGCCGTCATCTCTGGCATCCAGGTAGTAGCCGAGCACAATACCCAGAGTGCCAAGGACCATGATTGCCAGGACTATCTCAACCCATCGCAATCGTCGAAGGTTGGGCGTCGCGTCATCGTGTAATCCATTTTCGACGGGTGTATAGGCAATCTTGGCTTTTGCGAAGGCCAAAGAGGATCTATGTGGTGTTTCTGTGTCTGTCTCCGGATACGCCACTGGCCGAATACCGTAAGACTGGGAACCAGATTCGCCGGCCCAAATGCCCAAGCGATAGCTCTTCCCAGCCATTGATCGTCTCATCGACGTCTTATCGATACCGGTCCCTGTTGGTAGCTCGCTCAAATCCTCTGCAAGACTGGGGTGGCGCATCAGAGATGCGATTGCTGCCATTGAACTTGGATCATTGGCGAGACCGGTAGGATGAAAAAGGAGCAACGATGCGAGACATAAAATGACAACAGCTGTGAATGCCAGTAGTGCCTGAATTGCGCGAGTCACAGTTCCAGAAATCACAAGCCGTGCTGGACATGGGCTACCACTGTCGACTTTCGGGCTGGGACATTTCCAATCGGCGTCGATGTAAATGGCCTCAGAGGCCAGTGCTGGAAGCAGGCAGGCGGCAATGTAGCCAAGACTAGTGCAGAAGAGGGCCCATCGACCTCGGCAGAGGGCAACAATCGTGCTGAGTACAGATGTTCTACCTTGAAGAACGAGAAGAATGCGCGCTGAGCATCGGCTCCACCAGGTTTCAGTAGTTGGCGAAAAGGTTGAATGAGGGCTAGATCATTGTGAACAGTTGAGAACAGTACGCGGTAGATGACGGCGAGGAGTACAGCGAGGTACGTCCCGACAAAGACCTTGGCTTGTGTCCACTTGTGTGCCACGATGTGCTCCTCGCTGCCGCTCGAGGGCGCTTCAGTGGCTGTTGGCGCAGACAGCTGAGAAGTTGTCAGGAACAGTCTGCTCACTCATGCGGCAGGTTTTCTTACAGTAGATCTTGTCTCTGTAATTATGACGACGGCAGGGCTGCTGAGCAAAGCGGTCGCGGCTGGTGCCCCAACAAAGGGACTCACTGTCGACAGCGTGATGGTCGCTCGCGATTGAACATACCCTCTGGGTGCGTTGGAAGAGTCAGTGGCTGTGACAGGGGTGGGGACTAGCCCTGTCGTGTCATCGATGATCTCCGTCGTTTGCACATACCTTGTATCGGCCGTAGATGGAGACGCTGCGGATTCTGTCGAGTACGCGATCGGTGTCGTTGTTGTCGTCGTCTGTGGAGTCGGTACATATTGAGCTGCAGATGTCGGCGCAGCCAGTAGCGACGTTGTCTCCGTTTCTATTGTGTTTAAGGGTGGCGACGTTGCAGCAGTAGGCTCCGTAGTATCTTGCGCTTGTGCAGATTGTGTTGATACCACGGACAACGTGCTGACGTTGAACTGTCTAGCAAAGACGAAATGCAGCTCGCTGTTCAAAGCCGAGATGTTCCCAGATGAATGGTGGCGGTTTTGGCTGTGAGGGAGTCTGACGAAAGCGTACTCTAGCAGGCCAACTAGGACCAAGGCGAAGAAAGCTACTGTAAGGAGTGGTATTGTTCGTAGCATTAGCGGCTTGTAGTTGAACCTGGTGCCACTCCATCCCGCGCGACCTGTTCGTCATTACATTAGCAGATTGATCCCAGTCAACCCAGCTGACATACCAGCGCTGCCTTGAAGGGCATCCCCCATTGTCAATCTGTATCTAACATGTGAGTAGAATCCAGTAGTAGCACATGTCTTGCTTGAGAACTGGGATGTCGCAATGAGACGGCCGCTGCAAGACAACAAGGATGCGCAAAAGAAAGGCTGCGATGAGCTACTTATCTCGAGCTTTGACTGGGTACTCACTTTTGTGGCTTCAGTCGACAGCTGCAGGATCCTATAATGCGCAATCAGGCTGATATTCATCGCGTCAACCTTCGACATGCCCGAGCGATGAAACAACGCTGGTGGGTGTACGCATGAAACATCCTCCATGGCCATGATCGTAATCAAAGCGATTGCCAGTTCCGATGGCAGATCTTGTTGGTATGAAACACGGTATGCGGAAATGCTGATGGAAGTATGCACGTAGGGCAGAGGGGCAGGCGGGCAGCCAATGTCCGTTGCAGTCAATCCTCAGGGTGCTGCGAAGAGGCAAGGCTGTATGTACGTCGCTTCAGCCTCGAAGGAGCTCATCCGCCAGCATGCAAGTTGTCATCGCATATCTGGTGAGCATCAAGTATGCACGCAGCTTTGGGGGCCGTTTCAGATGGGAGGATGTAGTTGAAGGAGGACGGAGGACGGAGGACGGAGGATGCATGTGGTGAGAGGAAACCCAGTAGGTGAAGTCGTCGGCATCGGAGGTAAACTCGGCCTTGGCACTACGCACGGACTATAAGTTCAACCTCGCGCTACTCTGTCTTCTCGACCAACCCGACCTGTTTCTGCACCGAGCACGAACTACTATGTAGTCGCATTGGTCGAGATCAGGACAGCTTCTTCATATCTGAGGTAGAGGCATGTCTGAGCAACATACGAACTCAATACACATCGCTCTCGCTCGATATCATGAGCTTTGACGACCGTCGGGCAAGGCCGCCGTATCCATTTGGCCGCAATACCCGATCCTTGCCCGGTTCAACATCTCGAACGATGAGAGATGACTGGGTTCCTCAAGCACTGCAAAATGCGTGCTGAGGTATCTTTGTACCGAAGTTGATGTCGCAGTGGTTACATTTACCATCAAGCCACTCGTAATCTGCTCTGCTACAGCCGCACCGAACGCTTCCTATGAGGACGAGTCAATCGAAGCCGAACATCTGGATCCCAAGACAAAGCAATAAGCGCGGGAGAGCCTGAACAAAATACCATCACACCATTGATGAGATATGACCGTATCTGAAAGGCCCATGCTAGGCCGTCTACTCCGGAAGGACAACTTGGCTCTGCTCTTGCAAGATGTCCTCCAGACCGCAAGACTGGTCGGGCAGAAATCATGGAGGCGAACCATCGACGCCTGGATTCTGGTGCCAATAGGAGTGGCCGCGGTCATGGCCGTCTGCTTCGGCGTGGATAGACTGATCAGCTTGAGCTCAGTCTCCTTTCCTGCTTCCGTAGCTTGCATGATCATACTCTTCTTCGGCCTCATTCTCTGCTCGGTAGCACTCGGAGACAGGACGACGAAGACGCTGGTTGGCTACATCGAAGTTCCTTGTGGATGGGCACTTCGATATATCAACGTCTTCCTCTGCCCCGGCTTCGTGACTCTGCCTCTGAGTCCTTCAGTGAGCGGAGTTGAGGTTGGCAAGATCATCGCAGTGGCTGTCATTGGGTGGGCCGCGGTCTTTGTGTTCTCTGCGTACTTCGTGCGAGGCCTTCTGGTCTTGCTCGGAGGAAGCAAGAAGTCTGCTGTGACGAGGGCGGAAGAGTTGGGAAAGCAGACTGGCCAAGAGATCCCCATGACTACGCCGAGACGGTGTGCAGACTCAAGGCGAACCTCGAGCGATGGAGAGCGGACACCAGATGAGACTCCCGCTTCGTCGACGCCATTCTTACTGCAGCCGCCGTCTAGAACACAGGATCCCGATGCAGTAACGGGCACTGGAGGGCCACCTGTCGCAGATGAGCTGCTGACTGAGACCGTGGGACCGACTTCGATCCTCAGGCATGATGCACCGCCAGAGACCAGACCAGAGAAGTGGGTGGCCGTGATCATGCCTCGACTCGATATACTTACCTATGCTGCGCTACTCGTTTTTGTTGGCATCCCAACGTACTACGGTGCCAGCTACGCCATGCCAATCCAATTGTGCCTCAGTGTCATCACATACCAACTCGCAATGGCCCTTCCACTCCGCTGGAAGACCTATCTCCACCCTATCCTCGTCTCCTCCGGCACCACAATCCTTGGCATCTGGATTCTCGCACTCATCAAAGGCAATTCTCTCTTCGATGGTCTCCACGCCTACTCCACAGGTGCCAAGTACACTAAAATCTGGTCGAAATCCACCGCAGCCGCTCCAGGCGCTGGCGACATCCTCAGCTCCATCATCGACGTCTCAATCATCGCTCTCGCATTGCCGATGTTCCAATACCGCTATGAACTTAAGAAGAACTTTCTCGTCATCATAATCCCCAACGTTACGCTCGCTGTCGCCTCGCTCTTCGGCTATCCAGCGGCCTGCTTCGCCATTGGCATCGCAAAAACAAGTAGTCTCGCCTTCGGAGCTCGGTGCCTCACATTAGCACTCGCACAAATCGCCGTATCAAATCTCGGAGGCAATAGCAACGTCGGTACACCTTTAGCAATCTTCTCTGGCATCTTCGGGGTGTTGATCGGAACCTGGATCTTGCGGAAATTGAAGATCCCCGAGGATGATTATATCACGCGTGGGATTACGTTTGGTGCGAATAGTAGTAGTCTTGCGACTGCTATGCTCCTCACGACGGATCCAAGAGCTGCGGCGTTTAGTAGTTTGAGTATGGGGCTTTTTGGGACTGTTACTGTTGCGGTTACGAGTATACCGCCTGTTGTGGCTGTTGTGAGGAGTATTGTTGGACTGTAATAGGTCAAGAAAAAGAACAAAGAAAGCACCTGCTCCCACTGCTCAGAGCGCACCTTGCCGATTCTGCTGGAGAGACTTCCTGAACAATCTCGCCATGAGCTTCAGTTGTGGCAAACCCACCCTCCCTTCACGTTTCTTGCTGAGTTTATTTTCACTGTTCTCAATTTGGGCAGCTTTCCGCAACATCGCAATCGCCAGTGGATCAAATCGATTCCTACCATCAAGGTACTGGTCTTGACTAGGACAGTCGGTATTCACCATCCGCCGGACCTCGTCCGTGAGCCGCTTCAGCATGGCATCGCAGTACTTTTTCAGGCGGTGGCGGTCGACAAGTTCGGTAGCATCGACTTTCCGGGAGATGTGCCCGAAATTGGCACAGAAATCGATAGAAGCAGGGTGGTTGAGCAGAGCAAGTTGCAAGCTTGGGGGTTCTGTGCGTTGATGCAGCTGCAGTCATGATAGACGCCAACTGAGCAAACGCGGGAGCCACGTTGACGTTACTGTTGCAGTACGTGAGTCTCTCACAATCTCACTCCGCGTGCCAAATAACAGCATTCAAACTCGTTCTTGAAACCCTCAGGATATGGCCGCGATGGTGGAGGCGTATAACCGAGCCATTTCTCCTCGGCAGTAAGCTGGATGGTAGTGAAATCCGCCTCCACTCGCAGCTCCCTTTCCACGGGGAGGCCCTCGGCTCTTAGCGTGGCTTCGTGGATCAGATCGACCATTTCTGCTGGCAATCGCCTTCCGACCGCAATCAACACGTTCAATCGAAGTTCATCATGGCCTGATCTGAGGATGTTTCGAATGAGTTCCAGGCTCTGTCAATGAAAGCAGCGCGGCAGCTGACTCCGGGATGTGCGGTCTTCGTCTTCGTCCTCGATTGGACCCTCACAGACATATTGACAAAAGTCGCTCCACAATGCCCGCCAGCAGGCTGCGGTGTTCCAGTATCTTCGTGGCATCCGATCTCTCTGCGTCTCACGTCAGTCAATGCCTATCTATTTACAGCAAGCGCTCCATGCTATCATCGCGTGATTGGCGATACCGACCTTTCTTCTCCAGGAGTCGTCACCCATGTATCGACCGAGACATCTTTGGCTGAGGAAGAACTTAAAGGCGTCGACTTGTCGATTGTAGCGTACATTTCTGGGTTCGAAAATATTCGATCTGTGCTCGAAGTCCGACTCCCGCAGACGCATGCACAAGAAGCCACTGAAGCGGAAGAGATCGTACGAGGCCTTTATGTCTGCTCGCGCATAGGCGTGAAGGTCCTCCCAAACCTTGAAGACAGTCTCAAGGAAGTCATCGTAATGAACGTTGCCATAGCAGCCGGGTTCCAGGAGGTTGTGCGAGATTTGTACTTGCATGTACTCGATGAGGTCAGCCACATCGATTTGAGTCTTCTTCAGCAACGAGTCAAGTTGGTCCAGATATAGATCTGGTCGGATATGTTAGCCCATTAGGATCTCACAACGCATTTTGGCACCTGAATTACCAAAGATATCTCCATTGCGATACCACTTCGGGTCGACGGTAGGAATAGCTGCAATGAAATCTGGCTCGCTTTTCACGATTTGCTCATGTTGCTCATTGATCGCGGCCACAGATTGTTGCAAGATGTAATCGATGTGGCGACGAGCGTGGCGCACTCGCCGATCTACAGCTCTGAATTCGCTCGTCTCTTGTGTCTCCTCAGGGACGAATTCTCGAAGTAGATCGCAGCGTTTCTTGCTGTAATCGGCGCTCCGCTGAAAAGATGTGTTCGCTGCATGCAGCAAGTCTCTCTGATGTATGACTGCTGTGTCGTGGTCCACGCAAACCGCCTTATTTGGAGCGAATGGGGGCTCTGATGCGGCGCGCTTCATTTTGGATATAATAGCAGATGTAAACGTGGTGATGTAGATGGGAGGTTGTCGAATGTTTAATAGAAGTCGCGTCTGCGGAAGACGCGTGTTTCGCGAAGAGGACGCGCCAAGATGGCCCCTACTTTCCAATTCATTTGCCGAAGAGAACTCTGCAAGAACAACAACTAACCATCAACGATTTCTCAGAACAAAACAGATTTGACGTATACAAAAGCCAGATTCCAGAAGACATGTTGCTCACTAAGGCTCACAACCTCCTCTACCTTCTTTCCCACCGTCGACCTTGCAGCGACTGCAAACACATTCGCCACGATTCTTGATACCCCCATACTCAAGAGCGGCCCATGGCTGATACTCACGGCATGGTGTACCTCTTCTCGCGCAGTGACGGCACGGTACAGCTCGAAGCTGCCGGAGTTCGTCGTCCTCTTCGATTCTGGCCACATGAGACCATCTCGTCAGCGTATTGCGGGCGTTTTTGGCAGCGCGTGGGGCACCACTGTTCATGATCTCGATCAATCCTGTGTTCGCATTAGTCGGCATGCACGATACGACAACTTGGGGTACTAGGAAACGACGTACTGTTCCATTCGTCCTCACTGATCGGACGATACCACGAGTCCGACTTTTCCGGGCGACGCAGCTTGATGTCCGCGAAGCTGCCTGCTGGCCTACCAGGACCACGTCTGCATGTCTCATTCGCGCCCAAAAGATTGACCTCTCCGCGTTCCTCCGTCGATGCTGAGCCTGATGACGACGGGTTGAGCTCAGACTCTTTCGGACGAAACGGCGTCGTTAAAGTATGTGCGACTTCGATCTCGCTTTCGGAGTCTGTGACGTCCTCGGAGTCTGTATCGATACAGTTGACTTCAACGTACGGCTGCTTTTTCGTCAAATGATGCTCAGACTGAGCTGCCGTTCCGTGCGTCAGGACGGCTGGCTCTGGAGTTGAGCTCGTCTTGAGTTCCGGACGCGGAGTCTTGCCTTCGACAGGGACACTGTGCATTTCTTAGCCAGAAAGGTTGCGGCTCGCGTTGCGTACAGTCGTTGCATTACTAACCGTTCCTCTGACCTTTTCAAGCATGGCAAGAGGACCCTGAGAAGTCTGGAGGTCCGCTCGAACATCGACTCTTCTTCGATGTCGATGCCTTGCCTTGCTGGAGCGGATCTCTTCTGCTTTTCCATGACCGGATCGCTGGAAGCACGAGAAGCGGTCGACGGAACTCGACAGCTCTCTACGATGCTCATGTTAGAGCGGCAGTAATCGAAGCGTCTCAACGACGTTACAATGCGAGCCTACCCCTTTCGATGGGCAGGCTGTCTTAATGAAGACGAAGATTGGATTACGACGATGACACCGACGACATCACACGCATGCCCTTTTCATCTCCGGAGGAACCTTCTCAAGGATAGCCCAGAGAATTGCTGTATAAGATAGGTACCTAATGTTCCCAAATGTTCGTCAAGCACAAAAAGACAACCAGGCACGGAGAGTCCCGTTACGAGAACTTTCAGCCAGCCACTCTACTCTCGAAGACAGACATATGGAACCCAGAGTATTCTGCTAACTTCTCATAGACCATTGATCTTATGGTCTTCGGGCATAACGAGGAACGACTGCATCGCTGCGCACATTAAGGACTACAACGATGTTGCGGCGACCAATATCCGCATCAACTCACAGAACTGATCAACATTCCACGTCTCTAAGTGCTGCATGGGGCCTTGTTCCGTAGTGTGCAATGTATGACGGTCCGATAGTTGTGGTGTCAATGAGGAACAGGAGAGACGTCTATGCCAGTGCCATCGGAGACTTTTGCCATTCAGCCCTTTGGCCTCTGCGGGGCAGCGGACATACAACCGGCATCGTGCGACTTCAAATACATACTTAACACCGTTTCGTCCGCCACCAAATGCTATTACCATTGCGCCCGACTCGGACGTTGCTCACATTGCCAGTCCTCATCAGAAGCTCTAGCGACGTTTCGAGACCTCGCAGCCAGAACACGTTGAACGGCCCTTCGCGCCGGTGGAAGATAGCAACAGTAGCTGCTTTGAGATCATGTACGGTTCACTGAATCAACATCTACGACTGCTTCTGACTCAAAGACATAGTCTCTGCAACATCTCCCGCCATGGCAGAATTCAAACCCGATACCAGCAAGTTTGGCATTCTGAAGGACAAAGTCGTTGTTCTTACTGGCAAGTCTTACATCCCTCACACGATTCTGGCGTAGGCTCATGAATTTAGGTGGCTCTACGGGTATCGGCGCTTCCACTATCAAGATCCTCGCGCAGCACGGCGCCAAAGTTGTCTTCGGCGATGTCAACACATTTGCCGCCGAACAGCTAGTCAAACAACATCCTTCCGTCAAGTTCGTCAACTGTGATGTGACCAACTATGGTGACCTCTACAATCTCTTCAAGACCGCACACGATCAGTACGGCCGCGTTGACCATGCCATCTCCTGTGCTGGGATCTTCGAACAGGGCAACTGGTATGATCCAAAGCTCACAATTGAAAGTGTTGGAAAAGACCCAGGCAACATCAAGGTGATGGATGTCAATGTAATGGGCTCTCTGCAATTTTCACGGATTGCGGCTGTCTTCCTGCGAGAGGGGCTACAACAGGGCGAGAACCGGAGCTTGACATTGCTCTCGAGCGTCAATGCGTTCAGAGAGAGTCCTGGTCTCTTCCTCTACCAGGTGCGAGCAATTTACTACGTTCAACAGTGGCTCAAACTTGCTTACTCATTCTAGACCTCGAAACACGCCATCCACGGGCTTCTACGCTCATCTCGAAAGACACTCTATGAGCGAGATCACATCCGAGTCAACGCGGTCTGCCCAGGCGTGACTGACACACCAATGGCAGCTGCTGTCGTTCCAGCTTTCAAAAAAGCTGGCTTATTCACTCAGGAGCCTAAAGTGGTGGCGAATATCATCGTTGGTCTGCAAACTTCGGAGGATCTGAATGGCAAAGCTATTTATATCGAGGGCGGCGATGGCTGGGAGTTCGAAGACAGCTTCTACGCAGCGCAGCCGCAGTGGTTGGGTGAGGAGCCGACAAGGAGGATGAGAGCTAATGCGGAGGCTGTCAATAAGGTAGGTTGCAGGATTTGTGAATAAAGAGGCAGGTGCTGACTTTGAAAATAGGGTGCTCTTGTTCCAAAGGAGTAACTTCAAGGCGCGAGAGCCCACACGATGGTTTATTCTGCGCTATTGAACTGGAGAGCTAGCTCGGATAATCGCAGATCAAATTCCAAGCATGTGGATCGAATTAAGACTTCATGTCCGCGTGCTCCGAATCAAGAAAGTTACTTGGGGAGCAGTAAGCTTATAACATCGCGGGAAGACTGTTGCATATGCTATTACAGCTCGTCGAAGTGATTGGTGTCTCGCTTGTGTCTTCGAGAAAAGGATATCGTAAATGCAGCCTGGGGCAGATTGTGCATTCCGCCGAGGTTGAGCTATGATGATCAACTCACCATAGCCTCAGGCCAAGTAGCAGTCTTAAAACCAGCTGGATGGCAGTCAGAAACTTCGTCGGCGGTGGTCTTCCAGATGAAGACGTTGTTGTTGGTCTTGTGAAGCAGGTCAACTGAAACTGAACTCAGGCTTCACTTGAGGCTGTTGCCAAGACCTGCGCTCCGCCCCGTCCGTCGGCGACTATCGGCACCGGTGGCCGAGCGCCTGCCTAGGTACGACATCGTTGTACTTGCTGCAACACACACCTTCTGCCTCTCTTCACGACAAGACACGCCTTACAACACCTTGGTTCGGGTCTCAGAGCTTCCACAAATGCTCTCTTATCAACTGTGGCCCCGACGCGCACTCTCGACCTAGCTTCCTCCGCTCCCCCGCCGAGACACATGCCACAGTCGTCACCCAAGCCTTCCAGATCGCTCGCTCGTTTGAGACCTCTCTTCCACTTCTCCGACATGGAGGTCATGTCGATTGCGGACTTCGAGCGCGAGCAGTCGAGTCAGATGGATTTTATTATGGAATCTGCTGTCGATCAGCTCGAGGCTTTAAGCCAGCCCGCCAAGCTCGCAGATACCATGATCCAGTTTGGCAACTTGAAGATACGAGAGGAGGTCCTCCCCAAACGGTTCGAGTTCAGTCTGCCTTCAACTTGCAAGGAGTGGCCAGGACCTCATTTCGGAACATTCTCCCTGCACAAGGTCATCGCCAAGCCCTCGACAAAGTCTAAATCTAAGTCAAAGAGGAAGCGAAGTCGGCGGGACAGCAAGCATGGCGGCGGTCAACAGCAGAAGATTTCCAAACCGAAGCCGAAGAAAGAATCAAAGCGAGCGAATCTTCCATCCCCCTCAACCACTATCTGCCTACCTAGCTCACGAAACCATCTTCTTGCACTACCTGCGGAGATAAGGAACTCGATATGGAGCATGCTCGCCGAACGCAAGGACCCTGTGGAGGCTCAACTGAGACATATTCAGCCGTGCAAGAAGGGCACCAAGCAACGTGGCAAGATCATCCGACGCTTTCCCCGAGAACCGAAGGTTGCATCCGTGAACAAACAGTTGCGGAAAGAAGTCTTGTCGATCTTCTACGGTACCAATCGCTTCATTTTCGAGAGAAATGCGTGCAGCATGTTTCACGACTACAGCATGACCAACCCCGCTATGATGCAGAAGTGGAAGCCACAGAATGGTCTTGGTATTTTCTTGACCTGGGTGGACCTGCGGTTTAATGCCTTGCCACGAGTCTTCGGCATGATCCAGATCGTCTACAAGCTACGACGCCCGACTGATGGAAAGGTCACTATCGAGCTTACGTTGGAGAAGCAGAACTCGAAGAAGCGCACTGATGCAGAGTGGCTCGACATCTGCCTCTGCGACGAGAAGGCTGTCGCGGATGACGTGATGGAGGCAGATGGTGATGGCAAGGACTTGGCTGAGATTGCAATGGCGTGCGTGCGGAAGAGACACGAGAAGATCTTTGGAGAACCTGCGATGAAGAAGACGGCCAACTTCTATCCACCAAAGTCACGATGCGAGAAGTGCGAGAAACCGACCTTTGAGATCGTCTACAGTGGGATGTAGAGAGGGAAGGAAGGGAATGACATGATGAGAAGGGAGGTGACGGGTTCGACGAGTAATGGACCTGGCTTTGCATGATTGTAAGAATTACGAGAGCATGATTGGACGATTGATATGTTATGGAAATGGAACCTACGAGGGCTGATTGAGGCCTGCGGGCTCTGATCGGCACATTTTGCCTGCATTCAATATCCTTCTCTCGAACCTTGTGCCATGTTCCTCGATTGCCGGTCGATAGTACATTCCCGTCAAGTGGCTTTGACCTTGACTTCGTGAAAAGGAAAGATATGATGCTGAACGTAGGAGTATTAACTTATGTCGAAGGCTCTTATACAATGAGAATTTGAAGTGGGATGTAGCTGCATGGTGTTGGTCGATGAATGAATGTCCGATCCTCCTCACTCCACTTTTGACATTAACACTAGGGACAAGACATGGTCTATGATACCTCTGAGATTGTTCTAATCGTTAGATGCACCGCGAACGTCACTGAGGACATGTTGGCAATGTTGGGGTTGTCCGAAATGCTTGTAGGCCGCTTTGACTTCACCTTGGATTTCAGATGGATTTCGGTACCACAACCTTCTGATATACAACCCTCAGAGGAGCAACAGGACTCTAATAGAAGCAGAACAATCATAGTTGATTTTTTAATTCATATAAAACAGTCAGAGAAGAAGAAAGAGGTCTTGCATGCGTCATACCCCAAATTGAGCTAGTTGGTCGTGACAACAACATAACGATCCAAGCAGATCTTTATGAAAGTCCGAAGAGAGAGATCGATAGAGCATCGTCTGGAGAGCACAGGGATGTAGATATGATGTTGATACAGTGTAGTCGTCGTCGTCGTCGTCGTCGTCGCCGCCCAATTTGGAAGTATTGGCATCCGACCAAAAAGCTACCTCCTCCTCTTCCCCTTCGACCACCACCATTACAACAACAACAAAACAAAAGGAAACGTCGTTGAAGGGCTCAACCGGGATTCGAACTATTGCAGAACTGTTAAGGACTTGTTCTGATAACAACAGAGGTGGTTTGCTTACCCCGGGGCTGCAAGAGAATTAGCGCATGTCCAAAGAGTATTTTCCCGACCGAAACTTACCCTGTCACAATCAGGTAGAGTAACTCTACCAGGTAGATGAAACCCGAAGCGACAATCATACCACTAGACCATTGAGCCGCGGTCTGTAGCGTGTAATACGCTGATTGGATAAGGTTGGCGAGGATGTGGTTGTATAGACAGACTTGTGCGGAGGATTTCCGCTGTGTGGCTGACGATTGCCGACGAGATGGGATTTAAAATTGTTTCTTTCGAACTGTGGGAGCTGTGGTATACTCCGTTTGATCGTTCAGAAGTCCAATTGAAGGCGTAGAGTGACCCAGGACCAATATATCGATCATCGATCATTGTGACGAATGTTGCCAACTCCGATGTGAAAGTTGATTCTTGGTCCGCCAATCCGCCAAGACATCGTTGTGCAGTGTTAAAAGCCGGAAGGATGCTGTCAATTGTAGGGCAAATATCGAAAGGAGATGGTAAACGATCGATCGTGGACATTGGTAGAAAAACCTCGAGAAATGAACAAAAGAGCACGTTTTTCTACCACCCACTTTGCCATCAGATTCAAAGTCCATTCTCGCCCTTCTCCTGCAGTGCATCCGACCTTCGGCAACTGGTGGGGAGCCAGCTTCGACGTTAGTTCATTAATTGATCAACATCAACACAACAACATTCCAGTCGTCCAAAACCTCCCCAGCATCACACATCGACAATGTCTCAATCCAACTCCCTCGACTACCAGGCCATTCGTAACACCCTCGCCACATACTGCATAGCCCTCGACACCCAAGACTGGCCCCTCCTGCGACAGGTCTTCACCGAAGACGTTGATACCATCTATCCTTTTCGAGATGGTGAGATCAAAGGGGTACAGAATGTTGCGAATGCGATTCAGAAGAGGTAAGAATACTTAAAACATACAAAACAATGGGCGGATTCCCTCAGAATTGGGCAATCCAACTTACACACGGTCTTCAGATTGACACCCATAACCTCTCAGCACGCTTTGACAACTCAGACAATCTCTATCGCGGAAGACGGAAAGACCGCAGAAGCCGTGACGTATTTCACTGGTATTCATTTCGGAAAGGGAAAATGGAAGGGTCAGCAAGTCACTGCTTGGGGGAAGTATGCCGATCATTTGATCTTGACGGGCGAGAAGGGCTCAGTTCCTGGGTCTTCTGGTCATTGGATGATTGATCGAAGGGTGGTAGAATTTATGGGAAGGTTGGGAGAGGAGGGGGTGATGGAAGGGGGGAGTGGATGAAAGATATCATCGCCGACCACGGACGCTACTCCATTCAACTTGTCAGATTCAACCGAGGAGTTCAAGCAAGTCGATGCGAGATAGAATGGTCGTGAGGTCGATGCGAACTCTGATGACAAGCGTCGTTTTCGCGTTGATGAACTGTGAGCTTGTGATGGAGGTGTCGATGGTTGGTGGAGACGGGAGAATGGCGTGTAGGAAGTGCTGTGCTTGCCAAGCCTTTCTCCCGCTGTATGAAACCGTCCATCAAATATTGATAACCCTCTGGTCTGCTTAAATCGCCGGCTAAATTCAGCCTTTCGCATCAACTTCACCTGTGATCCGTCCTACATCGGCACTCCACCACCCAACAATGCCATTTATTCTCCCGTATCTGTCAAGTTTCCGGCGCCCCCAAATCAGTCATCATGGTTTACACCCCAATAGCAACCCCAACGTGGGGTGAATGACGTTGCAGCTCCCAGCATTGGCAATAGCTTGAATACCATGCGTACCTGCCGATCCCCAACCTCAGCTCTCGCAGAAATACAACAGTTGGTACCGCTCCTCTCCCCTTCTTCCTTGAGTTCCATATTCCTTCAAGCACCGTCACGATGGCAGTCACAATAACCTCAGTCACGACCCGCGATGTCCGCTTCCCAACCTCCCTCGACAAGACCGGCAGCGATGCCATGAATGCTGCTGGAGACTACTCCGCCGCGTACTGCATCCTTCATACTTCTTCGCCGACGCACACTGGCCATGGCATGACTTTCACCATCGGCCGCGGAAACGAGATCGTCTGTCAAGCCATCGCCGCTTTAGCCCAACGAGTGGTGGGAAAGAACCTCGAAGATCTGGTAGCGGACTGGGGAAAGACTTGGAGGTATCTCGTCAGTGACAGCCATCTGAGATGGATTGGCCCTGAGAAAGGAGTGATACACCTCGCATTGGGAGCGTTGGTAAATGCGATTTGGGATCTTTGGGCGAAGGTTTTGGAGAAACCGGTCTGGAGGTTTGTTGCTGAGATGAGTCCGGAGGAGTTCGTGCGGTGTATTGATTTCCGGTATATCACGGACGCAATCACCCCTGAAGAAGCGGTGGAGCTTTTAAGGAGCGAAGAGAAGGGCAAAGCTGAGAGGATAAAACAGGCTGAGCAGAATCGTGCTGTGCCTGCATATACGACTTCGGCTGGCTGGCTGGGATATGGAGAGGATAAGATGAAGGCCTTGCTGAAAGAGACTGTTGATCAAGGATACAAGCACTTCAAGCTGAAGGTCGGCACAAGTCTGGAACAAGATCGCCAAAGATTACGAATCGCGCGCGACGTGATCGGATACGACAAAGGAAATGTCTTGATGGTCGATGCCAACCAAGTCTGGAGCGTACCGGAAGCCATCACCTACATGAAGGACTTGGCTGAGTTCAAGCCTTGGTTCATCGAGGAGCCGACGTCACCAGACGATGTGTTTGGACACAAGGCTATTCGAGAAGCACTAAAGCCCTATGGTATCGGCGTCGCAACAGGCGAGATGTGTCAGAATCGAGTCATCTTCAAGCAACTAATCGTACAGGGTGCCATTGACGTCTGCCAAATCGATGCTTGTCGAATGGGAGGCGTCAATGAAGTTCTGGCTGTACTGTTGATTGCGAAGAAGTACGGCGTACCCATTGTCCCTCACTCCGGTGGTGTCGGACTTCCAGAGTACACTCAACATCTTAGTACAATCGACTACGTTTGTGTCTCAGGCAAGCTTTCGGTACTGGAGTATGTGGATCATTTGCATGAGCACTTCCTGCATCCCTCGGTCATCAAGGATGGGTACTACACGACACCGCAGAATCCTGGATACTCTGTTGAGATGAAGGCTGAAAGTATGGATCGATATGAGTTCCCTGGCAAGCCGGGCATGAGTTGGTGGCAGACTGAGGAGGCGAAGTCGATTATCAATGGCGACAGGATATAGAATGAAAAAATAGGTGGGATTCATAGCAGCTGCGTAGCGCTCCATTGAGATGCATATGCTAAAAAGGACGAAGTCGCAGACACATGCAAAACAGTCACGGGTTTCTGCACAGCTGCGTATGCGGTGCGCTCCGTTTTCACATGCAAACGGGCCGCAAGAGGCAAACGCCGCCTCTTCACCTACGCGCTGAATCTACTTCCGACATCCACGACCCTCGAGACTTCATCCACCACTGTCCAACCTCCACCATCACGCCAAAATGGCGGGCGCTGCTATGCAAAGCCCTGTTGTGGACAGGTACACCCGATACAAGGTAAGCTTTTCTCGATGTCCGCTGCAAGGCCTTTCTGAAACTCTTAGGTCGGTACCGCGAAGATTGTGCAGTGGCTCACAGGCGCTGCGAATCGCGAACAAGACCTCGCCACCTTGCTCGACTGTCTCAAGCTCAATCGAAAGAAGAAAGCCACGAGTAGCCGCGCACACACGGAGAAGCGCATCAAAACGCACGAGCTGATTCAACTTGCCGGGCTCATTGCAAACAGTGAACCCGCCATACCGATTCCACGAGCAATCTTGGTCATCTTGAAAGATGTGATCGACCTGCGCAAGGCAAGCGCGAAATGGTATGCCTCGCAGCCTATTGCGGACGATGGAGGACATGCATACTTCATCGCGGCTCTCGAAAAGATACAAGAGCTGCTTCATGCAGCACCTGGAGCTCCGGGCCCGGAGGTCAATCTGAGTGGCGGCGCAAAGAATAAGGGCAAGAAAGTGGAATCCGGCCTTGCGAACCTCTTCGAATACTTGGAGCTCGACGAGCCCTCGGAAGCTGCCTTGGGGCAGGCATATGTGCCCAAACTCAGCGAGGAGGACTTCGAACCCGAGTTCACTCTTGATGACGGAGAAGATGACGACGAGAGTTTCGCTTTGTGGTGCTTTCTGGAGGACATGAACGAGACACGGCAATACGTGCGACAGCTCTGGACGGAGTACCGACACGGAGACCTCACTCTAGCAGTTGCTGGCACGGTAACTGAGTGCGCCATGGGGATGCTTCACCGTGCTTACAACGAATTCGTCGCTATTAACCCTCGATTTCGTGAATGGGATACGACGATGAACTATCTGGGACTGAATCTGCTCATCAACAGCAACATCGTGTATCTATTTCCTGCGGATCCGAAAGACTCCGCAAAGCTACCAAGCGCCGATGCTAATGTCCCGGACTTGCTTTGCTCAACCGCCGCGCTGGTCCTGCGGACATACGTAACTGCACCCTTTGACAGAGAAAACGCCGTCAGCACAGGTCGCCTATCAGCCCTCGACAACCTTGACGAGGAGATCAAATGCGAGCGCCCTGATACGAGTTTCGAGCGTACACTTTTATCCATGCTGCGAGAGCTGCAGTCGCTGAAGGTGAACTCCAAAACCGACGGGGTTCCTGGCCATTATCACACACGAATCACCGACGCCCTTCTTCCCAAGACCAAGGGTCAGCAATCTTTCAAAGAAGAAGATCTTGAGACGCCTCTATGGGTTCTCTTCGGACTTAGCATTTGCATGGACGTAGCAGAGGTCGTGCGTACAAATCGGGAATGTGGAGGAGATGGAATTCTTCAGAGTGCTCGCCAGATTACCGGCGCCATCGACGCAAGCATGGCCTTCCTTTCGAAGAAACCCTTCATTGATGCGATGAACGAAGGCAAGGAAGCGCAGTACGACAGAGTCAGAGTCTTTGTGACTCATCTGAGCAGCGTTATTACCAACGGGAGAACACTCGATAAATGCGACAAAGATCTCCGATTGAGTACGCACGAAAAATCCAAGCTCCACGTGTCCAAGATGTCTTACCCTGCGCTGGGCACCTTTCCTCACTCGGCCGGAGAAGCTCAGTATGGCATGAAGATCCGGTTTCACGACCTCGCGGTCTTTGGCGGGAATGCACATGGGGCAGTGCTTCTCTTGGCTCACTTCTACAAGGCTGCTCGTCATTACGGTTTGGTCACAAGCAATTGGCAGGATATCGACTTTGTGCTCGCCCAGCACTCAGGAAAGAAGCCCTTCATGACCAAGACCAGCCTTCACCACGACCCCTACGCCATGCTTCGGCATCTGCTGCTCGATCTTGGAGTCGAACCTTCAGCTGTACGTGCAACTCCAATCCCCAAGTCTCCCTCTGCAGAGACTGTGACGACGAAGAGCAAACAGCTCAGGCCGGCGGTAACTGGATTCCGCGCGGCATTCATCGAGAAGCACAATGCAGACGATAAGCTTGGTGTCAAGAGACCCGATATCATGCACACTGTGCTGGTTGGTCTCACCAAAGACACCGAGTCGAAGAGAACCACGCTTGGAAGAGCGAGCATGAAGCAGCAGCACTTCACGGCTTCCCAACTGCTTGCCACGTTCAAGTCTGAGCTTGCTGCCGATGAGCCGCGCCTCAACTTCGACTACATGACTTTCACGTCGTTCTGCGTTCAGATGATATTTACTATGATAGCCGAGATCGTCCACGATGTATCAAGAGAGCACCCTCCCGACGCGAGCACGACGTGGGATGCCGTGTACTTCCTGCTCAAAACGGCCGCCGATGCGAAGGCTGGGTCAAGACCTGTGAGAGGCACACCTTTTGCTCGAGCAGCACAAGTCATGCAGTCTTTGCTATCAGACTCTGATAACGCAAAAAAGTTCTCGACCGCAGCCTATCACCAATCCAGCGGCCGAATCCCAAAGCATCTACGCCCAGTTTTCGGCGCAGAGATCGACCTCGAACCAGCAGCCACTGCGCTCAAGTCTGCCTTCCCGATCGCTTCTCTCGGCACATCTCGATCGACTATCGAGGTCTATGACCCGAAGGGGTCCGCGAGCGCCTTCCAGAATTTGATCAAGAGCAAGGAGCTTCGTCCGTTCTTGCCAGGTGGGAAGGCGTCGAGTGTGGTGTATGCGATTGTGCCGCAAAATGAGTTCAAGAGTGGAGCTGCTGAGGCGGCTGTGAAGCCGCATTGCGGTAACGTGATCTGCTACGATGACTTGGACTCTTCCAAGAAAGCTCTGGATGTTGCCCATTCCATGAGGAAGAAGGAGAGGATGGGTTGAAAAGGCGGATAGACCCACTCGTGCTGGCTATCTTGAAACCAGGCCAGACCCAAAGTAACGTAAAGCAGGAGACTGATCAAGGCTTCAGGGGCTCTCAATGATCACTGAGCACATGGTCGATGTTTATGGTAGTCCACCTGCAAAGAGAGTACATAGGCTGCGTGTGCTTCGTAAATCTCTCAATCAATATTTGACGGCAGCTCTCTTCCGAACCTGCTTTCTCCAGGCAGGGCCTTGGCAAGAGGCAATGCGAACCTCACTCAGCCCCATCTGTACAACCTTCGATGCACAACATCTGCAGCTCCGCCTTGCGAACGCTGGCGCATTGCCACGCTGTGGCACTCGAAGGTGGGTGATGCTTCCCGTCGTAAGTCTTAAAGCGTTTCGCTCGTCTGGCTTCTACGCTATACTGTACTCTTCCTGGTTTCCTTCCTTCCTCCAATCTTGATAAGATCATGGATCCAATGTCCGCGCTGAGCGTAGCCGCTGCTGTAGTCCAGTTCTTGGACTTCGGCGGCAAGGTGATAGGTACCGCAATCGAGATACACAAGTCCACGAATGGGGCCACGGAGCGCAATGTCGACATCATGGCGATTACAACGGACCTCAAGGCCCTAAGCGTCAAGCTCGAGAGCACGTCCGCAACCAATAGCAATCAATGGGTCGAAAGCGAAAAGAAAATGCAAGAGATGGCACAGCAATGCAGCGTGCATGCACAAAGGTTGCTCTCGGTGATGGACAGGCTTCGGAAGAACCCACAGAGTCGCTTCAAGACCTGGGAAGCTCTACAGCTTTCTGTGAGAAGTGTGTGCAAGAAAGAAGAGATTGACACTCTGCAGATAAAGCTGGACAGAATGAGAACACAATTGGCGATTCACATGTTGGATGTGCTTCACCAGAGACAGTCTTCGATCGTGAAATCCATTGATGAGCAAGCCGCGGCCACAAGAGACATGAGATCAGAGCTTGCCGGTAGCATTGTTGCCGCAAAGAAGGAGCTTTTAGCCTCTTTGAAAGACATACATGGTAGATTTGAGATGATGAGGCTAGAGAGGATTCGCGGTGAGGTGTTATCCAGAGTCAGGAAGTTGCGGGAGAAGTTGGTCTCGATCGACTTCAGTGGCATGTTACGAGAGGCGTTTCGATGCTTTCTCCTCTCGGCGAAGGTCGACTCTAAGCTGGCGCGAGAGCTCACTATCCGCTTTCGGCCCGCTGAGATTCGAGGTCACAACACACTCTCTTTCGCTGACGTGTTGGCGCAGGCTGCCAGCAGGTGGCCCCGGAGACAGACTGCATTAGCAACGTATCTGAGACAGGCAGGCCTCTCGTCCTACATGTCTGCGCTTTCACTGGATCCGGTTGCAAAACTCGCGAAGCTCGAATCCAGCTTGCAGGAGCCAACGCTGGACCTTGCGGATGATGCAGATGCACCATATCTACGCTTTCCAAACTCAGAACGAGAATCTCATGTCGCCTATCAGCTCCAAATCGCCAGGAACGACATCCCGCATGTTCTTGACGACATCCAGGAACTGGTAAACGCCACCGTAGCCCTGCCACTTCCGAATCTGGAGACCCAAAAGCCGGATGCAAACCGTCCAAGCATGACGCATCTTCAAGCAGACATTGATACTGTGAAACAGCTCAGCGAGGTTCTGCAAGACTCAATCCAACAATACGACCCTACGTTACAGAGAATGGGTCAAGTCAACCTTTCCTCACTGCTGAATGAGGTGAGAAAGACGCATGCCTCAAGCTTTGGAAACGTGGTGGAGGCGCTCCGAGATATGAGTAAACGTTTATCGGCTCTTGCAGACGTCAGTGCCTCTGTCTCCGCCACGCATGCCATACTAGAGAGTCTCCGATTCAGCGAGATGCCAATGCGATACATTCAGATTCCGGAGGCGTATGAAAACACAAATACCTGGATCCTTGAGAAAAACGAGAGTCCATTCAAATCATGGCTGCAATGCTCGGGCGGCGTGTTCTGGATCAATGGCAAGGCTGGCTCTGGCAAGTCGACCATGATCAAATTTCTCGCCGACAATATGTTGACACGTACTATTCTATTGAAACGGGCTGGGCTCTCTGATAAAGATGAAGAGGAACGGTCACGCAGGCTGGCAATCGCAGGTCATTATTTCTGGAAGGCAGGCACGCATATGCAGAAATCCTTGAGAGGATTGCAGCAGAGTATTCTCTTCCACATATTTCAGCAGTTAGTCTGCAGTTCATCATCACATGAGAATCTTGCTAATGTCTGTTGCAGGTGTCCAGATATGATGCAGAATGCATGCCCCAGTCGTTGGCAGCACGGACGTACACTGCGCAGATTCCTCGAGCCATGGTCTCAAAAGGAGCTCTCAGATGCACTCAACACCTTGCTTGCATCCGAAAGCTGGACATCCTATTTTTGCTTCTTCGTAGACGGACTTGACGAGTATTCGGGGACTGCGAACGAACAGCACGCAATGGTACAAGACTTGAACAAGCTAGCGAGTAGCCCATTCGTGAAAATCTGCGTATCCAGCCGGCCTTGGAACGTATTTCGAGCGGCCTATGGGAACAACCCTGATTCTATGCTGGTACTTCAAGAACATAACAAGGCCGATCTGGACGCATTCATTTCTGGCAAGCTCGAGTCGGACAAACGATTCCAGGCGCTAGCTAAAAATGACAAACGAGCAGCTGAGTTCGCCACCGACATCCGCGACAAGGCGAATGGGGTCTTCTTGTGGGTCTTCCTTGTCGTCCGTTCTCTGCTAGATGGCTTGACAGAGGATGACGATATTCCGATGCTTCAGTTGAGGCTTCGAAAGCTGCCTCCAACTTTAGAGGATTACTTTGCGCTCATGCTGTCGAGCATCGATCCAACATACGAGCGTTACACCGCTCGAACACTTCTGCTAGCTTGCAATGCTTTTGAGCCTCTCTCGGTACTCTCGTATTATTTCCTCACACAGGAGCTTTCGGACCCAGGATATGCGTTGAAGCTTCCCGTAGAGCCGTTAAGCAAGGAAGAGTACTCTTCGGTGAAGCAGAAGGTGATATCCTGGATCAACAAATGGTGTCGGGATTTGCTGGAGGTGGCAAATGCTCCCATCGACTTTGGACCACAGCTAATGGAGATGCAAACGCATCGAGTCGAATTCCTGCATCGAACCGTAAGAGACTTCCTGTTTTCAGAGGACGTGCAGAACCTCTTTGACTCCAACGCCGGGCGTGACTTTAGAGTGCAACTCTCACTCTGTCGCAGCTACCTGGCCCAGGTCAAGACCCTTCACACCGACCAGCCTTCTCTTGGCGAATTCTTCAACTTAGCCGGCTTCGTAATGTGTCATGCACGACACTGTGAAGTCTTATACAGGAAGACTCCACATAGGATCCTTGAGGAGCTGGATAAGACAGGCGCTGAGGTCGCTAAGATTTTCAGTACGAACCATTGGACTTACGCATGCCCGAGACTGGAAGACGAGTATCGAAAAGCAGGCTTACGAGACAGCAACTTTTTGTCCTATGCCGTTGAATTCAACCTGCAGCTCTATGTCCAGCAAACAATCGATGCATACCCCAGTACAATTCAAAAGAGCCGTGGAGCTCCTCTCATAGCCTACGCGAAGTGGCCAACCATCGTTCATCCAACGTACAGTTCGCACAAGCCTCTGCGCGAGATGAAAGTCCTTCTCATGAGCCTACAAGCCCGACGGTATGACGAGCTTGCAAATGTCATGGAGAACGACGAGTTCCATCATGCTCGCTCGCAAGCAAGACAAGAGATGTCGAAACTAAACTTCTCCGCAGCAGCTTTTCCGGAATCAGATTCAGGCGACGAAGTCTGGCTTTCGCACACGGCGAAGGCAGATTGGCTCACTCGCAAAGCGGAAGAAGACGAGACCCGCTATAGAGCAACCTACCGGCCGCAATCCTGGATGGAGAATGCGGCACGTGGATACATTTCAGGGCCGCCGAGGCGTGCCTTGAGACCCTCCAAACCGTTCTATTTACCCCCAGAAGCAGACATCTTCGCGGACTGTGCGCGGCAGGACCGTGGAATGGGACAGTCCGAGGGTCTTGACACATGGTGATTTGCTCTCCTGAGCTTTGAAGATGCAACAACATATGCATCACGACAGGGTCAGTTTCCGAGGAGTTGAGTTTCAAGATTATCGTGGATATGAAAGCTCGAGCACCAGCGCTCAAGCAAGCTGTTCAGCGGAGCAAGCTACGTTACTGAAGAGGAGGAGCCGGGGTCTGGCAAAGCAAGCGCTGTTCACTTTAACAGCGAACCGGGCAGTGCGAGCGTAGGGCTGGGGATTCCAACTCCTCGCAAAGCCAGAGTACTCACTGGACCACGACTTTCCTCCGCGTTTGAGTGAATGCATGTGAGCACATCACGCAGACCTTCGTACGTTTGAGTGGAATATTGAGCGAAGTGCAGGCCACGAAATCCTCCTGGAACAGCGCATTGCTTCATCCATCTGCCTGATTAGTAGTGCAATCAACGTTCAATTCGAACATGCGACGCATTAGAGAGAAGCGACAATAGCAAATGTAGTCGGTGTCCTCGTCCTTGTTGATGCAGTTTCTCACATTTTATGACTATACTTCACCTGGGCCTCCACGGAAGCTCCAGCTCAGCGACATCGGAGCCAGCTCCAATTGACTTCATGAACTCGCCTCCAACACCGCTGTCCACCTTTCACAACTCCCAGAACAAGGATTCGCTCATTGAACAACTATAGCCGATCTTACATACCTGTCGGCAAGCGATATCGATTAACATCCGCCGACGATGGCAGACAAGAAAGATCACTGGTCGTCCTCTGCCTACAAATCCGCAGCCGGCTTCGTCCCGAAACTCACCACAAAAGTCGTCCAATATCTCGACGCTCAACCTTCCGACAATATACTAGACATCGGCTGTGGAGATGGCCAATTAACAGCCGAAATTGCCAAATCCGTTCCTCAAGGGAAAGTCTTAGGTGTCGATGCGAGTAAATCATTCATCGCAACCGCCAAGGAAACATACACACCCTCCTCAGGCTACCCGAATCTGCAATTCTTTCTCCACGACGCGAATGATTTGGGAAGTTGCGAAGCAGCGGTGACAGGAAAATGGGATAAAGCATTTTCGAACGCGGCTATGCATTGGATTTTGGGAGCCGCAGGATCGGAGGAGAAAAGAAAGCAGTACTTCGCGAATGTTCACAGGGCTTTGAAGACTGGTGGAACGTTTGTATTTGAGCAAGGTGGACAGGGGAATGTGGCGGAAGTGCAAGTCGCTACGATTGCGGCGCTTGTCAATGCTGGGATTCCTTTGGAGAAGGCGAGGAAGTGCAGTCCGTGGTTCTTTCCCTCTGTTGATGGGATGAGGAAAGTTTTGGAGAGTGTTGGGTTTGAGGTAGAGGTTTGTGAGAGTGAGTATCGACCTAGTCCGGTTTCTGATAAAGTTGAGGGGGGACAGAGCGGGTTGGAGAGATGGGTGAGGTTGATGTGTGGGGAATTTATTGAGAATGCTGGGTTGAGCTGGGATGAAGGGAAGGGGAAGGATGTGTTGAAGGAGACCATGAATTCGATGGATTCTGTTATAACAAAGGAGGATGGCAGTCAAGTGTTGGGGTATGTAAGGCTGAGGGCTGTTGCGAGAAAGAAGTAGAAATGGCCGATGCAGCAGGGTTATCTAGATTAGAGTTTGATACATATACGATACCGAAAATTAGACGCTAGTCTTTTCTTGGCCGCCTAAACGAACCGCAGGAATGAAGTAGCGCGAGCAGGAACAAACCAGCCATCAACCACAGAACAACATCAAACCGGCCAGGAAAGCCCATGGGAGCAGTCTCGCCAGCACATTGAAGCAGAGGAAGAGGGTCATGGCGTCCACTCACAACATTCAAGATGGATGCCCGTTCCCAGAAGTCGCCGAGTCTTTGCGCCCATACATCAAGACCCGGCAAGAAGTCGACTCCATCCGCCAAGGCCTTCAACGGGCGCTGCCAGTGTCAGCTGTAGACATCTATCGGCCGCTGACCGGCGACAATATCCAGTCTTCTGGGATTGGGGCGGTTCGAAAGGCATACCTACGTGCCTTGCAAGCCCACAGAGCAGCGCAGGAAAGATATGACGCCCTCAAAGCAGATATCGACAAGCTTTCCCAAGTCGATTCTTCGGAATATACCAACAGCGAAGCAGAGTCTTCTTTCTTGACTGAAAGCTACATCCCTCTACTTCGCCAGCGCGAGAAGCATCGCAAATTGACCATCATTGAGACCACCTTGGCAAGAATTACTTCTGCTGGTGGCGACGTGCTGTCCGATTCTTTCGACAGGGTCACGAAACGAGAAGTCGGCGAAGTTCCTATACCGCCATCTACCGCGGGAGTTGCTGAGCGCGAGCTTGGATCGGACTCGGATTATGACCTGATCCGTTTGAAGAAAGCCATTCTCGCAACGCAACAACAGATCAAGGAGCACGAGACTGCCGCTGCTGAGGCCAATGGAATCGCCGAGAGCTGCGTCAATCCTCACGCGGATCTTCGGGCTTTACAAAGAACGCACAACGAGCTCACAGGCTGGATGGAGAAGCAGCTGGCGATGATAAGTGATGTCGAGGCTCCAAAAGAGAGCGAGAATGGGGTGAGCATGGCTGCTGATGGCAACGGCGGTCTCACAAACCCGATGGACGACATCGAGGCACTTTACGAGCAATACTTGGAGTCCAGGCAAAGGCTTTTGGAGCTGGTCGCACATCCGCCATCGAGTGGTTTGAGCGCTCCATCATCACCCGAAGTCATACGGAGTCCGCCGTCGGGGGCACTGGAGCGTGAGCAGCCACAGCACAGCGCATCCGAGACATTGCTACCTTACTTGGCCCGTCTCATCTCTGCAAAGCAATCTGAACAAGCTTTACTGCAACAGAGCGGATTCACCAGACGTCAACTTGCTTCTGAGGAGGCCCAAACTCAGGCGACGCTCACGAGGCTTGCCGATGAAAGTCACTTGGTGCAGCCAGAGCTACGACGGGGCTCACCGCGTGGTGAGGACTGGGCTAAAGCTGCCGAGGCGGCTAGTGCTGCCACGAAAGCAACTGCTATGCAGAGACTGGAAGCGGGACATGCCGCCACGGAAGCAGCATCAAGGACATTGAGAGCAATCAAAACCATGCCAAACTCCATCAACGAGCTGCTTGATTAGAGTTCTAATGCCTCAACGCTGCACTGCACGTTCGAGGCCGTTCGAGAATATACTAATCGTGGCTCATGAGGTCGTAAATGCTACCGCTCAATCAACGCTTCCGTGTCGGCCTTGATTGCCAGACAAAATAAAGAGAGACAAAGAATCCAGTACCGGCAAGAGCGATACCAAACCACCAGGCGTTCCTCATCCCACCAAGCAGGCCGGCATACGGGAACGTATATCGATCTATCGTACCCGCAATGCCTAGCCCAGTGGCAATGGAATAGTTGACCATCTGCGTTTCGTCAGTATCAAGATCAGGACTCAATCGCGAATTGCAACACTCACTGTGCTAATGAGGGACGCCGCAATGCCTTGATGCTGTTTGGCTACAGCATTGGACATGAGAATCGTGCCAGACGGAAAACTCCAATTCATGGCCAGTGGTGCAACGAGGACTGATACCATCGTGCACATGTAGTAGGGCTGATCGGCGGGAACGAAAACCAGTAAAAGAATGGCAATGACGAAGACAGCCATGGCGATCGTCATTAACTAGGTTCTCAGTCAGCTTTGGTTCCTCATTTGCTGCACGATCCTACTCACATAGGGGACCTTCATTTTTCGCAGAAGGAAAGGAACAGCAATGGCTGCGGTCAGCCCTATCGGAGCGACGGGTGCGATTTGGTATGCGGCGACCAGTGGAAGATGCTGTCGAACCTGCTCGATGAGAAGGCAGAGATAGTAGAACCAGATGCCGTGGCTGCCCCATCCGCATCCAATGCAAGCCAGGGTGAAGGCAGCATCTCTATGCAAGCCTCGCAATGGGACAATAGGTCTCGCAGCGACCTTGAGCTCGACGTAGACAAATGCACCCATCAGCAAGATGCCGACGACAAGAAGCACCGGGATATAGGGCGTTTGCCATCCAACCACAGGTGCCTGATTCAGGGCAAAATTGATCAAGATCAGACCACTGACGCCTGTAGCGGCTCCGAGCGTGTCGAATTGCTCCTTGGCGCCCTTGGTCATCTTTTCCTCGGCCGACATCCTGGATTCATCGGAGGGGATGACGAAGTAGCTGAAGACGCAAGCTCCAGCGCAAGCAATGGACATGGCCCAGAATGCCCAAGGCCACCAGAGCAGCTGCGCGAAGATTGCGGTGAAGACGAATCCAAGTGTGACTCCGACCGGGCCACAGCCACCGAACAGTGCAATAGCCATTCCACGCTTCATACCGATCGGGAATGTTCTTCCAACAAGCGCGATGCCGTTTGGGACGAGGAGGGCAGGTCCAATGCCTTGCAATCCACGGCACGCGCTAAGCATGATGTGACCCTCAAGGTAGCTGAACCCGCAAATGAGAGACCAGAAAGAGAACCAGACCCAGCCTATCAAGAAGATCCGTTTGTGACCATACATGTCACCTAGTCGACCAGCTGGCAAGATGAAGGTTCCAAGGGTCATGCTGTAGGCTGCGGTGAACCTGGCAAATGTTAGCAAGAGGACGTCTTTGCACAGCAACATATACCATACCAGGCCATTTGTCCTGGATTTGTGACCCCGAAGTCCTTCGATATAATCAACAAAGGGGCGAACGATTGTGCCAGTCCCGCAAGCGAAAACAATTGGGCCAGGCAGACGTTGAAAACAAAAATGTACTCGTGCCATTTCGAAAGCCCGCTGGTGGCAGGAGCAGCAGGCACTGGCGGCGCTGCCCGCGAGGGCATGGGCGGAGTGGGCGATGTTGCGCTGAAGCCTGTCGGTATTTGGCTGCCATCTTTCGACGTCCACATGGAGTTGATCCGCAAGCCTGGCCGATGTCGAGGTTCGAAATCGAACGTCGGTAAGGAGAATGAGCCATCGCGGGAAGTGCTTTCCGTATCACTCTCGGCCTTCTCGATGTCCTTCACATCGCTCATTTCGTACAGTCTGCGGTCGGCGAAGTTGGCGGTAGAGGCTCGATGTTCGGCGTCGTACTGGCTCCGCCAGTAGTCCTCGCCGTCCCCCATCGGTTCGTCCTGCAAGGTCGCTGCTGAGCTTTGATTGTGATTGTATGGGAAAAGATGTGATGAAGAAGAGGTGTATCGACGGTGATCCCAGGGCCTGGCAACATTATTGGGGAGACCCAAATTATCTCGATCACTATCAAAGGACCCTCGCAATGTCGTCTGCATGCTTGCTGCGGCGGTGCTGTATGAGGTCGTGGCCCTCTGCCTTTCGGCAGTGGACCTGTCAGCTTCCCCGGGCATCCTTAACACAGAGATCGAGCTTTGCTGGCTGTGGGATGCTGGTCGATAAGTTGCCAACGGCCAAGAAGGATGATTCAAAACACCACGAGGAAGAGGGATTTCTTAAAAAGAGTGACTGGGGCTAGTTGAATAATGGGTCCGATCTCAAGAGTTGGTATGCATGTAAGATGCCACAGCACGGGCGAGAAGGTACGCATGGGAGAGCGAACAGTCTTACCTGATGAGAGCCAGGAAGGCAGCCTTCAGGGAACCCGCAGCCCTGTTGTGTCTAGTCCCAGAGCGGCATAGCAACACAAGGCATTCGCTCGGTGACTGCTGGGTGGAGACAGAGATCCGCGCCTTGGGAGCAGAAAGCGAACGTTTGGTAAACGGTCACCTACCTCGGGACGGTCATGGCGTCAACGGATTCAAGGGCGCCACGCGAACGCTCTCGGTAAGCCCCAGCCTGAAGAGCACACGCAATTTGTGGAATGCGCCCTTCCTATCGCGGGATCAAGGCGCTTGCAACCAGATTCACGCCAACGGAAATTACGTCCTCGTACTGCAGCTCGATACGTCTGAGTGCGCCGCACGGTTATACCCATTGTTGAGCATGTCATGGCCTGCGCAGCAACTCCTTTGCTGCGACATGATGCCTCAGCGCAGCAGCTGGGAGTTGCAATGCTTCTTCCAGGGTGGAGGCAGCGTCAGCAGATCGCACTCTAAGAATTGTACCTGCCGTTGCCGAGACAGCGCACCAAGGTTGAGCTTGCGCTACCCGCTGGAGCTTCGATCGACAGAGTTCACGGAACTCGGAAGTCGAACGAATAGCAACGTGCCAGATTCAACGCTCAAGCCAAGATTGGTAAAGGTGAAGAGGATTCAAGCTAGCCTTATGCGTAGTAACATTGCGCCGAACATCGCTCTTAACACCGCCGGCCTCTGCTGCAGCTTTACAAAGAGGAAACCCTTTCCTCGACTCAGGAAGCAGGCGATGGATCTAGAGAAATCAATGGCCCTGCTCTGGACTCTGGTTCTCGTGTATTGGAAAAGCTGAATGTACTGCTTAGCAATTTTGCTTTCTAGGAGAAAAAAGGCAATGCTGACAGCCAATCACCAACTGCGATATGAGGTGATTCCGCATAACAGACTCCACGTAGCACTCCTTCAGACCAACAACGACTCTCGCAGCAACCTGAGGTGCGGAGCCGGAGTGCACAGTGTGCTGACCGGATATCCTTCCCGGCGCACTCCTTCATAGATACACCAAAACTGCTATCTTCTCCCGCGCCAACAAAACACAGCTCATCAACGCACGCGTCGCCATGTGCATGCCGACTCTTCTCTGGTTTCCACTGTACCACTGCAAGTAACTTGGCGGGGTCCTCCTTTTGGTTACAGTCGGCTTAGGGTACCGCGTACCTGCATAAGACGATGGTTTAGCAAAAGGCTTGGCTACGCCACAAGCCCTTTGTTAAGAAACAAGGCTTATCTACATCTGTGGCTTCTCCTTGCCGATCTTGCTTGAATCCTCCTCGCGGGCTCGCAATATTTCATTCCGACTGCCGCTTTCGGTAAGCATTATTGATCAAGCCTCAAGCACCTCGTGTTCCTGTCATGAGCAGTGGAGCACGGAAGGGAGACGCTTGGCAGATGGTATACGGTTGCACGGCGGCGCTACGTACGCCCACGAGGATGTTAGAACTGCTCCGTTTCTTCCGGCTTTCGGTAGGTTATAACGCCTCGCGGACCACACGAATGCGCCGCGGAGTTTCACGCTCGAACGTCGTGGCAGAGGGCGCGATGAGGGCGCGATGAGGGCGGCGAAATGGGCGTCTTGGCAAGCGCCAGCCGTCCACCGTGCTATTATTGCTTTATCCAGGTCTTGCTCGAGCCGAATTGCATAACCAAGAAGCGAATCTGCATACAATGCATTGGAAACAACAACACAGAACTACTTGAGATACAAAGTCTTTGCATGCACACAGCCCTGGCCTCATCCTTCCGATACAGCGAAACCCTCCTTCGAGAAACTTCCTCCTATTAGAGTGCCCCTCCGTTCTCCTATTCCGTATACCACTACCGAGTTACGGTCGATCATTGCCAATAAGCTCTAAAATCCAAATCCTCTATGAACTTCCGACTCGCCGACACCCTTCACAGGATTCTGATGTTGCACGCGGCACGTGTGCTGTGTCAAATGAGAGTCAGACGACGTGTCGGTGTGTCGGTGACTCGCCGTGCGTCTCATCTTTTCGTTTTCGTCCAGAGAGAGCCAAATTTGGACGTGGTACAGTCTTGTTTGGACAGGAGCTGGAGTACAGACTTCGAGCATGCGCAACCTGAGAAGCAGCTGTGGCAGCAGGAGACGTTCTGGAACTTCGTCTATGCAGAGATTTCTCTGTCAGCGTATGGCGGACTGGAGTATTATCGGTAGGCAAGAGGTATATGTGTTCAACAACACCGGAGGTCCTTGTACAGCTATGCTTGAGTGTTCGGCATCGCTCTACATAGACACGGAACCAACCTGGCATACATCGGGGCCTCCAGGGTTATCCTTCTTTTGCTTGCATGGAGAGTCCGAGACATTCTGGAACGCCGTCAAGGCAATGGCCTCTCAGTCAGCATGACACACCTCCTGCCGAGCACCCACAAAAGGAAAAGTCATACGTCGGTGGGTGATGTCGGACTTTCGAGGCCAAGATACCCCAAGCAACAACAAGCAATCGTCAGTGTGCCCTTCAACCCCATAAGCACCCCATCCCATCATGTCCATCATCACCTCAAGAATGAGGTTCTGCATCGATCGTTGTTGGAAGGAAGAAACATACATTTCCATCCTTATCCTCAGCCACTCTCACAACCACGTCAATGATGCTGCTGACTGTGGCTTCAATCTCCCCCAGTCAGCAATCCACCATCCACGCACAAGAGCCACAGGGCTGCAGACCCGACAGCCGGGTTTCACATCCACCAACAGCAGCATCATCATAGCACCGATAGAGGATGGTCCCTGCCTCACCGGCTTATCTTCCCCAGAGGCATCCCATCGCAAGCTTCCGTCATAACACAGCGGAAAGACCCAGAAGGTAGTCCTTCAGCGAGGCGCGGTGACGATAATGCTCACAGGCACGAATCCCGATCGTAAGATAATATCGTTCTCCTCCTCCGCCTGTTTCCAAAGAGCTCTCCTGACATATTCTCCGTCTGATGCAATTGTTGCCCAAGCCATGGAGACGCGTCATGAGCGAGGAGGGCGGTGACGAGAATGCTTCACGGATCACGATCCACGATTTCACCTTACACATGCCTTTTTCTGCAAGCAAAAGACAAATTACTGACATATTTTCCGGATGATGTTGCTCCAAGCCATTGAACGCGCCAGCTGCTTATCTTCATGATCAGGGATATTCCGACGTCCGTCATACCACAAGTGGTCCATGATCAATGACGGTATGAATGCTCACGAATCCCGATCAGAGGAAGTTGCCTCATCATCTTTCAAGAAAGACTGACATATTCTCCATCTTCTGCACTGTCCTCCATCATACCGCAGCAACGAAAGGTAGGTCCGCTTTTGTAATCCTACGGTGGCAAAGACGATACTGCACATGAACTCCGATCACCGTCGGTAGTCCAACTTTGCTTCAACAGACTGACATACCCTCCGTCTGGTGTACTACGATCGTCCAACAAGCCATGGAGAATCCGTGGGCCTCCAGATTCTGTTTGTTGGTCAGTGGCAATGCGGTGTCGACAACACCGATGAGTCCTAATAATCACAGTACACAAATCATCTGCCCCATTCACGGAATGTTCACATATTAATCTTCTCCATCTGATGTGCTCTTCGTATTCAAGAGACTCATAGTACTCACTTCAGCAGCACAGCCCAGCAAAAAACAAAAGTCCAACGTCCATCTAGCCTGTCTGTCTCCGTCCAAGACGATAATGCTCCTTCGATCCCGATCCCAAAAGGGAGGGCGCCGTCCGTAAACCTGATATATTCTCCGAGTTTCTCTCATGATGATGATGCTCCGCTGCCCCAAAGCCCCCATCATCGATCATCGAACACGTCAGGCAAGTAAATACGCACACGCGTCCCCTCTCCCCCTCAGACGCATTGCACTGAACGAATAAGAAGTGTGGATAATAACATATAAGACGAATTGTCCGAAGATCGTGACTCTTCCAGAGCATCTTGCAAGAACAAATCGATCATGCAACTTTCAACACAACATCAGAGCCAAGCCAAGCCATACTGATATCAGGTTTCCAGGCATGTTTGTGGATCCGTCCAAAGCATGCGTGCATGTAAGTGAGTGAGCTCCACCAGACACTCACACTCGCATCGCGTGTATATCGGCAATACCGATTCATGTAGAGTCAGTGCATCCCTGCTTCTGCTTTCTCACTCACTCACTTCACATGCGACTGCCAAGGCTAGGGCGGAGCCGTGCCGACGCATGTATGCTGTATGCTGTATGCTGTATGCTGTATGCACTATGCAGGAGCTCAAGCTCAACGAGAAGCAGCAGAAGACAGGGATCGATAAGCATGGTCAAAAGACTTCAAGACTTGTTGACGGCAAGCAGAGCGATGTAATAGCGCAGTATCTGTATGCACGTCAGAGGAGCTCTTCGAGAAGCAGGGGACTGGGATCGATAAGCATGGATGAAGGACTTGTTGACAGGTAGTCCGATGTAATGATGCAGATGGATTACAGCGTGGAGACAGTGAGCAGAGAGTCCAGACACATCACGAAAGCAACTTAAGACCATGGTGCAATGTGCAGATAGTTGACTAGGATTAGCTCTCTAAAGAAGCGCGCTTCTAACTGACTACTGTAAGTGGTATCAAAAAAGATCAGAATATCAGCGCCCAACTTCTCTTCCATCTCGCAACCTTGCATCGACATCAACAAAGGAAATTGGTATCTCAATATGTCCGGGGAAGAAAACGGCCTAACCAGGCACGCACGCGCTTGCTGAAATCGCTGCAGAGGTTGTATTCGAAACGCGGTCGATGTGTGTAAGTTGCGTTGTGGACTTCGACATTAGTGCGTGGATGCGCCGGGATAGTGATGTGTGTGGTTGTGTACGTGAAATGGGTATCCGCGATGATGGGTAAGTATCCGCAATCATTGACTCAGCGGTGCGCAGAGACAGTCTCCATATTGCCGGTCAGCTCCGCAACTCTCGCCTTGATGCGGGCAACTCGCGATTCGATGGCTGCAAAGTGTGTTGTTAGCTTCTGTCAACTTTGCGCGCGACGGACGCGTACTTACTCTCCTCACCACTGGTCTCTCCATCATCGGTAAGCCTACTTGGCCTGCTTTGCGTGCTCTGATCCTCGCTCGCCCGCTGGCGCTCTGCTCGTTTATGTGCATTCTCACGAATGGTTGCCCAGCGGTCTTGGACAATCTGGGGATCCTGATGGTCTTCAATGGTTGTTTCAGACTGGTGATCGTCGGCAGGGTTGCCATGTCCTATGAACGAATCCTGCTCAGCACCGGAGTCCGCTTGGTGATGGTGTCGGCTCGTGGCAAAGTTGCTGAACTTGTGCTCATCTGGCATCGGTGATGGCTCGTCCTCGGACTCTGCAGGCATTGTTGATGGCATGTCATCCATAGGGCCTTGATCGAAACGCGAGAACTCATGCTCCGCTGCTTCACGCTCGTGAATGCTACTCCGAGCATCGGCGACGGGATAGTCTGGTTCGGCTGGAGATGAAACGACTGGTTGCTGAAGGCCAAGGCCATGAGAAGGACGATCAGCAAAACCAGACTCACTAACACGTGGTGACGCGGGTGCTGGTGCAGCCTGCTTCTTGCGCATGAGAGAAAGCCTTCGGCCAATGCCACTCTCTGCGGGTGGAGCAAGACCATTGCTACCCGGTCGCGCTGTGTCGAAGGAGTCTCCACGGTTTGTGTCTTTCTTCCTGCCGAACAGCTTCTTGAAGCCACCTACAGTACCAGGCTGCTTCTTAAGCTTATTGTCTGGACTGCCTGCTGAGGACTTCGACTGCATTGCTTTCTGAGCAGCAAGAGCTGCTGGATTCGCCACAGGCGTGACTGGTTTCTGACTCTCGATCTCTGGTGATCGATGCGCCGGATGGTCATCTGCACGTGGCACCGGCTTCCGGCCAAGCCTGTTAGTCACTGGCGAAGGCTCTACAGCGCCGCCGATCTCCTTGTCGAACGCACTTGTTGGCTCCGGTAGAACACTCTCCTGTGTTGCTGCTGTCGAGGGCGCCGTCGGGACCACAGGTGCAGGTGGAGCTTCATCGACCTTGCTTGGTGATTGAGGGACGGGGGCTGCAGGCTCATCGACCGGGAGCGCAGGAAGCTCGCGAGTCTGCGTTTGCTCTGGTTGGAATGAAGATACGGAAGGTGCGACAGGCGATGCAGCTGGCTTGAGGCTTGCTGCGCCCGTCTCCGTGCCTGTGTTGGAGGTCTGCCGGACGAGGTTTTCCCTGGACATTCCCTTGCCAGCGAAGGAATCGCCGAGATACTGCTGCCGAATAGCATGCTTGTCGTACGAGCTCGCCCACTTCATCGCGGGTCCAGCTTCGCTCTGAATGCCAAGAGTCAGCATACTATTCGTCTTGGAGGACTGAGCATCATCGTAACGGCCGCGCCTAGCGGCATCCGATTCTGGTCCATCCTGCTTGTTGCGGGTCAATGCTCTGGCGGCGGCTTTGATCTTGGCGTGCTGATCGTTCGTGATGCTGGTCTTGCTTGGTGTCGCGGACAGGAGACGCTCGGTCGGCTTCTCAGGCGTGCTGTTCTTGCCCACCGAGCGCTTACGGCCAAGGCGGCTGCGCTTTGTAAAGCTGAATATGCTCTTCTTGGGCGCAATGTAGGCACCTTCGACCGGGTCTGGAGATGCGCCCTTAACTTGCTCCTCCATAATCAGCCAGGCACCATTGCCAATGGTTGTCTCGATGAGCGCGCAGCGGCCGAAGACCGCTTTACGTTCAGAAGGCTCTTCACTTGCGAGACTGGTCATCCACACCCACCAGAAGGCATCGTCCAGCTCCACAGTCCCAATCGCTGCAAGCTCACCTGGAGCCAAGTGATCCTCATCCATTATGCTGTGCAATCCCGGCGACGATGATCGGCTTCCGAGTGGTGGAAGCACCTGGGCAGGAGGATACAGCAGAGTCGGAGACTTGGCGCTGCCATCATCTGAAAAGCCAGATGACAGGAAATCCGCCCAAGATGGAGTTGTCGGTCTGTTAGAATCGGCGTTTCTCGACCTTGGTTCGGCGCGCAGTCCCTGGCCAACTGTCTTCGTCGACCCGTTCATGTTAGTGCCGGACTTGTTGGAGAGTGCTTTCTCGTCAATGTCAGAAAAGCCGAGGTTCTGGAACGCAGACCAGGATTCGTCTGGCTTCGCAGGTCCCTGTCGGGATCGCACGGTGGTCGATATGTTTGCGGAGGAGATGGCGTAGAGCACGCGCTTGCACTCATCCGTCAATGCTTCAATGGGGTCGTCAAACTCGGAGAAGTCGCGCAGAACGTTGTCCTTCTCTCTGTACTCGAAGTGCTTCGCCCTCCTCAGGAGAGCAAACGGCGTCGGTGAAACAGTATCAACCACCATGACCACTCGGGGTGTGGTTCGTTGAAGCAAGACTGGTGTCTCCGGCGGGTATTCTGTCTGGGCAAGGAGAGCTTGCAGTGATCGCGGAATGCGCTCAATCACGTTCAGCGATGGATCCGTATCCGGAGATAGCGATCGCAGGTAGGCAAAGAATAGGTGACTGGAGGCATCTGCAGCAGCGTTCCAGGACTTGTAGCCGATCTCAAATCCTTTCCCTTCATTCGAATGTTCGAAAGCCCACCAACCCGCTAGCCGTGAGAGCTTCCGTCCACCAAGTCCATTCATCTTGCCATGCGCAGCGACTGCCGCAAGCAGGTCGTAGAAATCGACTATGATGCGTCTGCGGGCATCTGAATCACAGCCAATTGGGATGAATGTATCGAAGGCATTGCGCGCCATGCTGGCCTCTTTCTCACCCAGGCGGAAGCCTTCGTACACCGGCCAAGAGACCACGCCATTGGGCATTCGACTCCAGCACCACTTGATAATGCTGCAGAGCACCAGAGAATCGGTAAGTCGAAGCTCCTGCTTCAGCGATTCGCCGCGATATTGCGGAGATCGCTCGGCATTGGCCTTGTAGAAGTTGCGCACGAAAGTGCGTGCGCCTTGTGAGTCGGTGGCCTCAAGTCTGAATGGGAGAAGCATGAACGGCGCATCGAGTGCCTCAGCTAATGTCTGTTAGCCAACCTGACCACATTTCTCAGAGTCAATATACCACGTACCTCTGATCTTCATCTCCGCGGTACACAGATGCACCAGCTCCTGCACCTCGTCGGGCACAATGGTGGTGCTTTCCCATTTGGACTGCCATCGCGCAGGCTGCGGAGGTTGCGCGGAGCCATTGCCATTGCTGAAGTCGCCCAGCTTCTTCGCTGCCGGCTGTGCTCCCTTGTTCTTAAACCGGGAGAAGAGCGGCATCGTGGAATGTGCCCGAAAGTGTGGTGTTTGTGATGCGGCAGCTCCTGACTCTTTCACGTGCGGTGTCGCTCGCACCTGCAGGGACTCGATCCCCTATTAACGGTTGGTCCCAATGGTATGGACGATATCGATGCTGTGACAGCGACGCGGAAGGAAACGACCGGCTCGCGGTTGGTGTATTGGCGCTCGGCGCGCGGGTATCGTAAGATGCAGCGTGGATGAAGTTGGTGCGCGTGTTGGTCGCGTCCCTGGAGAAGTGAAGGATGCTGGACCCGCGATTGCTCGTTCCGTGTAACGCTGACGTCTACAACGCCTCGGTGGTGAATGGCAGCAGCACAACAATAGAAGCAGGCAGAACAGACAGAATAGCAATGATGATGCGGCAATCAACGAGGCCGCGCGGAAGCAACGCAGGGTGAACGCCTGGGAAGAGCAGCAGAACAAAAATTAGACGACAGCGCAGGTGATGCTGCGAGACTGGCTGGGCTGGGCAGCATGGGCGATAGCACAGCGCAGCGCACTTCAAGTGAAGGGGCAAGAGCGCTATGGTTGTCCGCTAGTCCACTTTCACTCTCGCCAGTGCTCGTTTATTAGCAGGGGTTCTAATCGGAGTCTTTCCCTCACTCTAATTCGACCAATCCGCCTGTCAATGCCAACGGCTGCTTCCTCTCCTGCATGCATATGCATCCCATCTGCATATTCCAAGATTTCCTTCTCCATCGCTCCTGCCTGGACAGCTCCACGTCACAAGGCGTTTCAGTGTGGACGCGCACCGCGCCTGCCGTAAGCTTTCAAAGCTCCCCAAACAGAGCAGCCACGGTCCAAAGAAGGAGGCACGAGCCAGGGCGGGGAGGCGCTAGCCAAACCCAAAATTGACATGTCATATCAAAGACGTGCCGGCCGAAGCGACATCGTCCTGCCTCTCTCCGACAACAACAACATCACCTCATCAGCAGACCGTATCGGGTGAACTTGGCACAATTCTTGCAACACCATCGAGAATTCTCGTGTCGGCTAACGTCGGGCTGCACCAGTTCAACTTGGAACAGCCTTTTCCGATTGACCGCCGACGGAGATTGATTAAGGATGACGCCCGCAGGCCTATTCGAGTCTCAAGACATGGAGCCCGATGTTCTCTCGGAAGCCTCTCAAGAACATATTTGAGAAATCGCTATTTCAAGCCCGACCAACTTCACGCCTCTTGGTAGAAGCTCTGCAAGCCTGGCGGAGAGTGTCTGGATTTACTCTTCCCTTTCAGCCCGGAAGCCTGGCATACACCGGCGTGGAATCGTGCTCATCTGCGTAAATGAGTCGCCTACCATCGGGATTGGGTGTGACAGTACGATTCGAGATGCTCGAAGCTATGATCACTCGGAGAGCTTTCCTGCGCCAATGCCAACTCAGTGCGAGATAACGTTGGATGTCTGAAGAAGCGACATCTGAGCTGAAGCAACCAGATTCGCAGTGTACAAACACATAGCACGCGTGCCTGTGCTGTGAGCAGGTGAAGTCAGATAGCTCCTTGGAATGCTTCCAATGCCATGTTTCTGGTCACTGATCAAAGAACTTGTGGTCAATGTTGCAATGGTACTGACGTCATGACGACACTTACATTCAGGACCACACAGGAACAATGCAGATCTGTTACACAGCTAGGTATATTTCGATGTTTCGTATCTTCAAGACTATCACCAGCTACAACCGCGCATTCTCATACAGGAGAAAGCCACCCTTCGCCAACTTTCAATCTTCTCAGCGCATCAAGCCGTTCCACAGCACAGCATCCAAAATGGTCAAGGACAACGAGACAGTGATTGAGTATGGAGTGTGCCATATTGATTCCACAGCCCAATACTGATATGGCCCTTCAGAGAGTTCAATGAACTCGTCAATATGAGCGCTGACGAGCTCACCGAATGGCTCGGACAAGAAGAATCCGCTGGTGCTGGATGGGACAAGGACGATGGCTCAGGCGAAACGATCGGCCACGAGAGGTGAACTATAAAATAAACACTCCCTTGCAACTTCATATACTCACTGTTGCCCAGTGGCCGCAAGATCATCGAAATCCTAAAAAAGAATCCCAAGAAAGACCCCAGCAAGTACGATCAAGACGACATCGATCACATGCGTCGCGTCGTTGCATACAACAAGCGCCACCTGGCACAGGAGGGGAAGGCGAAGCAGGATCCGAATAGCAAGAGTGCGAAGAGTTTGAAGAACTGGGGACATGGTAAGTCATTCCATTTTCACGGGCGATTTGTCTCATGAAGAACGGGAGGGTACTGACTGGTAGTATAGACCCACAGAAATCGTAGGCATGTCGTTGTCAGTCTAGTGCCCACACTGGCTACACATCAGACAAGTAGTAATAAAAAAACTATGCCAGCTTGAGCCGCAGGCATCCACTTTACACACGAAGTATCCAGATCATAACAGCACTTATCGGCCATAGAAGCATACAGACTTCACAAGAGTCTGCTCACTGTATAGCCTATAGATAGGATGGATTGACCGGTCTCTAGAACACCTCCCACGGGACCTCACAACCCTCTCAGGAGTGCCTACTATCTACCTCTTCCACCACCCCGTCCAACTGACGCTACCCTAGCGACCTTCTCATCCCCACGCACAAGCAACAATGAAACCTCCCCTCCTATTCTTGGGCTTTACCGCTCTCATAGTCAGACGAGCCCCCTCCCCATCCCTCCCCGCACAACAGCATCAGGATCGCGAAAGGGATGCCCCCGCAGCAGCAGCTCCTCCATGGGTTACTCCCCCCTCCTCTGAAGAGAAAAAAGGGAACGATGATGAGGATTCGATCTTGGGCAAGCTCGCAAAAGAAGACACATTTGATGAGTTCAAGGATGAGTGTGAAGTTGCTTATCCGTTTTAAGAGGGATACGAGGTTGGAGAGGTCGCTGAGACGGACAGGGCGCCAGGTTGGTGCAGATGTTGTATTGTAGTAGAGGGTGAAGAGGTAAGTAGATGAATGACTGCCGGGGGAGAATGCGAGAGATCCGTCATTCGACAGGAACACTTCATCTGAGTTGCTTCCTGCCGATTCTACTCATACATATCCTTGATGATGAGCACTCAACATACCTATTCACACTACTCTCGAGAGTCGCGTAGGAAGAAGATGAAGAAAAAAGAAATCCTTCAAACATCCATAAAGCAAGAGAGAAAAAACTAATGTGGTATCTTCTATCATCTCATGCGCTCCAAAATCCTGTTTACAATCCTGTTGATCTCGCAAACACATCCCTCGGATTTTTCCCCGATGCCCTAATCGGGCTCCTACTGCGATGCTGACACGGACACGGACATGCCACCGCTGTCATCCAATAAATCAGTCTTCCCGCTATCATCCACCTCTTTCTTGTATATGGTACAAATGCCGCCCCAACTTTGCATGCATTTTGTCGCCGTCCTGTGCTGTGATGATGAAGTAATCTCCCTTTCTCCCAAACGCCTCGCCGGAAAAAAGATGATGATGCCTTCGGTTCCCAAGAGAAGGTCTGTCGATGGAGGTACGAAAACAAAAGTCTATACATTAAAACAAGGTCGGCCGTCGGTATGGTGTCGCGCAGGGGCGTGTCCTTAAAAGCGAGCGCATCGCTTATGGATGACGCATCGACACAACGGGACTCGGCGCAGCGCCCTCCTCCTCATCATCATTCTCGCTATACCGCTTGCTGGCATGCTTCTCCGGAATAGCAGGAACAGGAGGCAGATCATCATGACTGACGGCCCAGTCCCTCTCCTCGCCGATCGTCGTGCCGCTGATGGCCGCTGAGACAGGTCGGCTGTTATTCACGTCCGGGCGACTACGGTTGAAGCCCGCAGCAGATTGAGGACGAGAAGGACCGCCTCTGCTGTGCAGACTGATGCGCGAGCCGAAGATCTGGCTTGAGCGCGCGGAGTGTGTGCCCCGGGAGGCGCGCTTGGAGGCCTTGGACATGCGCTTCGACTCGCGGTCGGCCGCACGCTCTGCAGCGTTCTCCTGCTCGGCTTCAAGACCAGTCTTGGTTTCGCGGTGCTCCCTTGTGAGTTGCTTGGGTCGGATGCCCAGCATGACGATCAGGCCAAGGGCGGCGAAGCAGGTGTACATGATCCACATGGGCTGGAGAGAGTCTGCGAATGCCGTTCGGACAACGCTCTTCTGAGGCTGAGGAAGTTGGTCGATGAACTGGGTGTTGGCGCCAGCATTACCGCCTTCTACACGTCCGAGTTGTGCGGGGTCGAGGACTGCAGCGAGCTGCGCAGTCTTCTTCTTCATCTCGTTCTGGTAGACGACTTCTCCGATCACGACTGACGAGGTTGTTGCCAGTTGACGAATGAAACCAAGGGTAGCTGTTGCAGTTCCGATGTCACGCGGTTTGATGTGCGCCTGGAGCGCAATGAGTGGAGACTGGAACATTGGACCAACTCCAAGACCTGCGACAATCTGAAAGGCGATGAGCTTGCCCCAGCCGCTGGTGGCATCGAAGTCGATGAAGAGACCGTATCCAAGTGTCATCATGAAGAAAGCGAAGTAGATTGGAGGAAGAAATTTGCCGACTTTGCCAACGAAGACTCCGGTACCGACTGATGAAACGGCCAGGGCGATGGCGGTTGGAAGTAAGTAGACTCCCGAAAGAATCGGAGTTGCGCCTCGGATTGCCTGGAAGTAAAGAGGGAGGTAGTAGCTGGCCGAGATGAAGACGAATCCGTGGAGGAAGACCGTTCCCAATGTGCAGCCGTTGGTCACGGAGTTGAAAATCTCGATGGGCATGATGGGGTACTTGGCGAATCTTGTCTCCCAAATCATGAAAAGTACAAGCGTGAAGACTCCGAAGATGATAAGGCAGAGAACTAGAGCAGAATCCCAGGGCGCGGTTACGCCTCCATACTGCAGACCGAACAGGAACATGAGAGTACCGCCGACAACCAGAAGAGATCCAATCCAGTCAATCGCCTTAAGACCCTGGAGAATGTTGGTCCGCGGTGTCTTGACGTCCAAGAAGAACAGCAAAATGAAGAACGCGATGCCATCCAGTGGCAGATTGATGTACTGGCAGATTGTTAGCTTGCATATTCTCTGTGACATGCTGCGATTTAGACTTACGAAACACCATCTCCAGCTGACGCCTTCCGTGAAGGCGCCTCCCACGATTGGTCCGACAGAAGAGGCGATTGCCCAGACACCTCCGATGACACCGTAGAAAGCACCACGAATGCGGAGCGGGAACAGATCACCAATGACAATGTTGACAAGGATGATCAGACCTCCACCGCCGATACCTTGGACAGCTCGCGCCGCAATCAGCATGCCGATGCTGGTGGATAGCGCCGCGACAAGCGAGCCGACCATGAAGATGATGTTGGCGAAGAGAAGCATGGGCTTGCGGCCAAAAATGTCTGTGTTCTGTCAGCCAAAGTAGCGCTTCTCACTCTTGACTGAGCGCATACCTGAAACTTTGCCCCATGATGGGATGGAGGCTGCGTTCGCGAGCAAGAAGGCAGAACCAATCCAGGTGTAGCCAGAGGAGGAGTGGAAGTGCTCGCTGATGGTGGGCAGTGCTGTGGTAATGATTGTCACGTCCAAGGCGGCCAGGAAGACTGCCAGACACAAGGCCAACATGATGACTGCAATCTTGCCCTTCGATCGCCCATTGATCTTGCCATCCTTGTTCAACTCATCCTCTGTCTCTTCTGTATGCGGCTCCTGCTTCTCGACGTCTGTGTCGGACGCGCTGTGGTCGGTCCCCGGCCGCGCATTCCTCTCACCCAGCTCAATGTCCTTGTCATCGTGGGCGGGATGTCTTGATTCGAGCCTCGCGAGGGCATCTGAATGTGCGTGCGGATTGGGCGGCAGACTCTCGACCGACGCCATTCCCTGTGGCCCTGCCATGGTGGTATTGGCTGATTGCTTCCCTGTGCTTGGCGGGCGGCAGCAACCTTTGCGGGGAGATCTCGAATCTCACGCGGGCGCGGTTCGTGCGATGCTGGTCGCTGACCACGGTGCTGGTCGTGCGATGAAAGTGAAAAGAGCTCAAGGTAATTCTACACAACTACACAACAACAAGACATTAGGAGGATTGGTGAGGGCACAAGTCTGTGACGCGACGTTATTAAGGCCAACGGCTTGTAGCCGAGCTAAGCAGCATCGGGCGTTCGATAAACCCGATCGACCACAGGAATCGAAAGCGGATCCTGCAGCTTCGGCTCCTCACAGCGTCGAGCACTGACGCCAAACGACCTTTGTCGAATCATCGACTCTCCTTTCGGACTTTGGAGCTGTCACACGCAAGCGCAAAGGCAGTGCCTGCGTCACTGTTCGCATGTTGAACATGCTTGATTGCAGGAGAATGCGTTGCGCGCTGATTTGCGCGAACACAAACGAATGTCCTGTTGTACAAGAATGAAACGGACCTGATTGCGGTGGCTGCTGATTGGCGCAACAGAGAATTGAAGATTGGCTTCGCTAGGGTAAGTGCCTCGCCCATCGCCGTTGTGCCAGCAATCCCAGCGTGTCTTGAAAAAGCATTTCAAGCCTCAAGGGAGATGTGGACACGTGCAAAGTTCTGCCATCAGCGCCTCGTGGTGAACAACACACACTGAAGTAGGGACAGGCAGTTGAGTAGGATCGCAAACGGGTGGTCTTGAAAGGCCTGCTCTCAGCGGAAGTCGTGAAGTCCAGCCTTACGATGAGTTCCCTGGTACCGTATCGAGAAACGATATTGCGGGAAATTCGGTACCGTGGCCGAGTCGTGAAGCGGCTCTGAGGCGCTCACCCTGCCAACGGTAGACTTCCATTCGCACATGATGGCAGAACGCCAATGACACGCTGACCTCTGCTGGGAAAAGGCTCGGCGTTAGAGCAGAAGAGCTATTCCCATCTGTCGGCTTTTCGAAACTGCGGAGGATGGGAGGTCCCATAGCTGTATGTCCCTGTCAGAAGACCAGGAAGTGGATTCATGTTGACGCAAAAACAGGTTCGACAGCCTTCGTGTTTTAGAGACATCTCAGGGTACTGATGCTGGCACATTGTTCGCAACCGGAATGGTAGGTTTGGCCGTTTGCACGACCGCCAGCGCTTGCGGGCGGCATGTGTGAAGGAAGGACCACAGTGATCCTACGCAGGATTCCGTACGAGGCCACGAGGCAGCCATAGCCGTAGATCTTTGTGACCCCATCTCAATCCTTTACAAGCAAATATCGCAGGGCAAAGAAGTAACAGCTTGGAGCTCGAGCTGTAGCTGTAGCTGACTTGCGTTCGACGGACATACACGGTGATTTTGGAGTAGCAAGACGGCGTAGGCTGACCAACTCGATTGTGATCGAAGCAAGAAGCATCAGCGAACCTCGGAGTCGGCTGTTGATGATTACATTTCTTCCACCGCAAATTCTCGATGCTGCAGCTAGGCGACTGCGTGTCGTGGAGTGGGCCGCCGGATTCTCGTAAGTGGTTGCCACGCTTCATGTGATTTCTGTGCTGATGAGTCGATAGGTGACTACCGCTCGAGTGCCTTTTCCAACAACATCTTATGTGCACCGCGAGCAGATAATGGAGTGAAAGCTTTGTAGCTTCCTATCGAAGCCTCTTGATCCGCCAAACCGACATCGTAGCTTGCGTTGACCAGATGAGCAGACCTTGAGGGAGGGAAATTTCTCTTGTTACAATTATGCACCTGCAGCCTGAGGGTACGTCGACGTGAAGTCTGGAGGAGAATGTTCGGGCTCGCCTGATGTAGATGAAATGCGCCAAAACACGGTCGAAGAGGTAACATGTGAAGAGCCGGAGCCATGTCGACCACATTCGTTTCGAGAAGGAGAAGGAGAACTGCTCCTTCCCTACTTTCACATGCGCGCCCGTTTGGGCTTGGCACGCGACATTCACCCAATAGCAGCCGCACCTGAATGTTTTGGCAACCGCGAGCTTCATCTCGTAAACACGACAGAATCGCGGCTTCCCTCTGCGACAGACCGACGACTCTTCAGCTTCAACACTCCATTCTACGGCCATGACAGACCCATGAACAGGCAATATGTGCTTTCAAGGCTTCGTGCACTTTTTGTGCGGACATAACAAGTCCTACGAAGACTGCTGCGACTATGCGAACGAACTCGAGGTGCCGTTTTGGCTCAAAGTCGCCTGCCCGAACTACAGCACCCAATCTCAGCACGCAAAATGCTACTGCAGCCCCAACAAGTACTACTGCGCCAAGACCGAAGATGGCCAACTCCTCGATCAATTCCACAGCCGACGAGAAAAGTCCGAGCAGGCCCGTCAGCACGAGCATACTATGCTTTACGACAACTGGAAGCCGGCGATTAGGAAGAAGCAGCAGGAGTGGGAGGCGCAAGGCAAGACGCTGGAATCTTTTCAGCAACGACCAGATATTCTGAAGGCGAGAGACAGCGTCATGGACCTGGATCGCCAGATTCGAGAGTACAAGGCAGACATTCAGTATTGCGACAACATCATCAGCGCCGCCAGGCAGTATTACATCCACCATGCGCAGCATGCCACAGTGCGAGTGCCTCCACCCTCCATGAACCTGGCGGCACGTCTGCAGAGATTGCAGGCGCAGAGGCAAATGCAAGCTCAACTTCAGACGCAACAGCAGATACAAGCTCAAATCCAGGCACAGCAGCAGATTGAAGCGCAAAGGCAAATGCAAATGCAGGAAAAGATTCAAGCGCAGATGAAACAACTGTTGGAAGCGCGGGGCCCCATGTTCGCGCAAAGCCTTCTCGCCGGGCTGCCACCTCATTTGCAAGCTCGACAGCCGCAGTCGGTTGGAGAGAACATTGTAGTCACTCCAAGGAAGGTCAAGACCCGCCGAGACCTTCCATCAAACTTCGATGTCTCCTCTCATGCTGTCCAGAACGCATTAAGCGAGGAACAACTAGCGTTCAAGCAGAAGCGCGCTCAGGCCGCGATACCTGAAGCTCCGGTGACCCAGAAGAAGCGCGGACGCCCAAAGAAAGAAATCAAGAAGGAGAGTTCTCCAGAGAAAGAGTCATCAAGTGTGCGAAGAAGCGCTCGAACCCGAGGCAAGAAGGTCAACTACAACGAAGAAGCTTCAGAGGTCTCACAAGCTTCTTCTCCGGAGAAGTCAGAAGCTTCCGCTTTCTCGCCATCCAAGTCGGATCGCTCAGGCAGTCCGATCAAAGGGCGGAGCACCGCTCAGCAAATACTCCACGAGAATCTCCTGGGTCGTGGTAATGCTTCTCTAGCAGACAAGATCGCGCAGTGGAAGCGTGGCGGAAGCAGCATCGCCTCCACCTCAGGAGACGGAACTCCACGAAGAGATAGCGTCCACGCTCAGAATGGACTGCCTGCAGGATCACCCGAGAAAGATGCTGCATCCGAAGCTTCGACCACCCTCAACACTCCGAACAAAGACTGGCTTCTCAACAGTGGTACATACGGTCCAGAGACATCAACCGCGTTCAGCGCACCTGCGTACACTTATGCAGGCGACATCTCCCAGGGTTGGAACGCCACTCCAAACGTTGCAGCCTCAAACCCACTAGCCTATCCTTTAATGCAGGCTCCGAGCTTCAGTTACGACCAGATGCGTCGCAGTTTCCATGCCACCACGGATCTGAGCCATGAGAAGGCCCCGCGGGCTTATCAAGGCCCGAGTACGATACCTTATAGCGAGCCGAAGAAGCGCGTGGTTTCTGCTTCCAGCCCCATGCCCGACACCAAGAGGACGCGGCTGTCTCTTCCTGGACAGGGCGATGATGATGTGTTCCGTTAGAGGCGACGCCACTCAGTTGCTTAAATCGGGTTGGCTGTCTTGGGGGAGCGTGGATTTGGGAATGCACGGGGAATCGGGAAGAGCGAGCTGGAAGGCCGTTCAGAGCAGGCTTAGCGATGCGGACGGATGCTTCAAGGTTGCTTTGGTTGGCCTGTTGTTGTGTCCTTTTCAAGGCCAAAAGTAATCAGATTTCAAATTGAGCAGCAGGGGCTTGAAACCACTATGAATGCTACCAGCATCTTTTGGGTAAATGAATGCTTACCTCTACTGTATGCTTAAACGGCCCTGATCCGAAGCGATTCAAGGCGCCATTACTTCTGTGGAGAGAGAGAACCAGCATGCCTTCTCCTGAATACCACTCTAAGTAAAGCTGCTTGGATCCGAGCTTGAAGCCATAGCCTGTGTCTTCTAGTCGGAGAGCGTTTCCACTGCGAATCTCTCATCCCCAATTACAAAAACATGATCAGGGGCTCGAATTCACTATGAATGCTATCACCATCTAGGGAGATGAATGCTAGGTTGTCTCTATCGTATGTTCTGGCGGGGTCTCGCCCCATGTACCATCACTGCCTTCCTTCTCCTAGATACTTCCGAGAAAGCTGCTTGGATTCGAGCATGAAGCCATAGTCCATAGCTTCTACTCGGAGAGCGTTTCCATGTGAAGCAGCCTTACATAAAGAGCTTGTGGCCACGGTACTTCGTCGGCTTCTTGTACTTTCCAGCCTCCTCCGCCGCGAGCAACGTCCGCTCGGGAAATCCTTTGAATGACTTCGCGTACGTCGCAACAGAGTGGGCGATTAATTTCGTGTTGATTTCCCACGCAGTGACGTTGACGTTGCTCACGTCGTCGCACAGCTGGTGGTAGCAAGGATCATACCAATCACCTGCCTTTCCGCCAAATACCTCCGCTTCCTTCTTTGTTTTGATCCCTTCTGCGCCGGTGGCGATACCTCCCGCGGGGATGCCGGCGTTGATGAAGCCTTGATAATCGCTGCGTCCGTCGAAAGGGATGAATGAATAAGATAAATTATGAGCTTTATACCAATCAACATATAAATCTCGCAATTGTTCGGATCCAGCAGGATTCTCGGCGTTAGTGGCATTGTAGATTTGGTAGGCGAAATTGGGGGAGCCCATCATATCGTAGTCCATAAAAAGGCGCACTTTTAGATTCTCGGAGGGCGATAGGGAGGCTGAGTAGTAGTCTGATCCGATGAGACCTTCTTCTTCGGCGGCCCACCATGCGAAGCGGACGCAGTTGTTTACGGTGTAGTTTGTGAGTTGTGTGGCGACTTCGAGGAGGGAAAGGGAGCCTGAGCCGTCGTCGTTGATGCCCGGACCTTCGGGAACGGAGTCGGAGTGAGCGCCGAGCACGACACAGTTGTCTTTGTCGCCTTCTGTTGTCTGCGCAACGATGTTGAGGGTATTGATTCGGGAGACTATGCCGTCGATATAGGCGATGGAGTCGACGGATTTGCCCGCTTGGAGTTTTTTGAGAGTAGGTGAGGCTTCTTCACGGGAGATGCCAAACGTTGCGATGTGGTCGTCTGATGGTGTGCCCATAGTTCCGTGCAAGCTTCCGTTCTCGTTGTTGTAGATGATGGCAGCGACGGCGCCTGCGCGGCCTGCGTTGGCTGATTTGTCTCCGAAGGAGCATTCACCTCGCTTGATGAAAGCGATGTTATCCTTGAGAGATTCAGGATAGTCTGAGGGCGAACAACCGCTCTCCTTGACAAGGATCAGGTCTCCGTGAACGGGTTCCTTGCCCTTGGTTGGAGGCGTGAGCGACATGGCTGAAGCGTTGACGATGACTTCATCCCCAAGAATGAGGCGAGATTCGTACACCGCGCCAGAGAATGCAGGAAACGATTGCTCGGATAGCTGGTAGTAATCGCCTAGTTGAGCCAGGTGAGCATAGATATAGTCCAGAGTGGCGACATGGCCAGCGCTTCCAATGACCCTTGTCGGGTGGTTGTAATCGTGCCTCAGAATTGAATCAGCACAGCTTCGAGGTGTTTTGAAATCACTGTGCTCACCAACTCAGCTCTGCCAGCTTGTAAAGATCTTCGGCTCTGGAGAGGAGTTTCTTGCCGCTGATGCCGGATTGTAAGGCCTCGCTATCTACGAGTGTTTTACCCTTTGCTTGATGCGACGGAGTCGAGAGGAGAGGTTGCTGTTCTGGAAATGCTAATGCAGTGCTCAGGAAAGCAGCCGCCAGGAAGGTCTTTACACCAGCCATCTTTTTGAGGTTGTGTTGATGGCGATGTTTACCTTACGATGGAGTCGTTGCTCGCGTGATACCTATCTACCTAGATGGGCCCGGGGGCGGGTGACAGAACTCATCGCCGGTCGCTCTCTCAGCGCTACCCTCTAAATTAACCGCTGAGTGCGACGACAGCGGCTTAGAAGACGAGAGATCGAGAGAGTGAGAATTTCCAGTCTCGACTTTTACTCTTCTACATAACGTAGCTCTATGCTAGTGCCGTCGCCCTCAGCATGCTGAGAATGTCTCGCGCACGAGAGAGGCAACGAGCTTTGTCGACTGCCCTTGGATGACCCATGTCTCAGGCACGGGCCTCTGATAACGGCGAAATGGTCGGCCCGTCCTTCACTTTCACCTTCTCCACTCCTGCTTCACAACGTCCTCTTGCGTCTTCCAAGTTCTCTTCTCACCGGCCGCATACAGAAGAAGTCCATCGTACGGTTGCTGCGCTCAGTCCATTACATCAAACACTTGAGAACAAGATGAAGAGACGTCCATTGCAGGCCGAGTCACAGCTCTATGGCCGTTCACACAAGTCTTGGGTTGCAGCCGTTGGTGCAGAGCAATGTAACCAAAATGGACAGAAAACGACCACGCCTATTGGCTGATGCGAGCGCATTCGCGGAGATGCCAGTAGCGCGCCATGGCAGGAGTAGTAGGTGAAGTATCAAGTAGGTCTTTTGGAGAAGACATCTGGCCACAGTGTTTGTTTGCGTTTCTCGGCATGGCTGAGCATGCGCGATGGATGTAGTTGACCGCATCACGAGAGTACTCGGAGTACAAGCCGTCCTTTCACGCTGGCGCTAGCCTATACCACCGGCGCACAAAACCATCATTGACTTGCACCTTCCGCGGGAGTTCCTTGGCATGACATACAAGAAGGTAACTTCGCCTCTGCCTGGGGACGCCAACATACCGATCTTCACTTTGCCTCGCCGGAGCAATTCGCTGACAATGGACGTGTCGCTCAAGACAGCCTGCGATGCTCTCAACAACATCGCTACGATTGCCACGTAGCAAGGCCATCGGCATACTCCTGTTCCTACTACTCGCCCTGTACCTGCTCCTCCACCGCGTTGGACCTGCCGCCGGCTACTATGCCTACCCACCACCCCGCCCAGTACTGCACCGCATTGAGAAACCTTTACAGGCCACCACCAGCGGCTTGAGCGTGAATCTCGTGATAGCATCAGTTGTCACAGACGACACCGACTGGACGTCCAACCTTCCAATTCCGAACCTCAACGTCGTCAGATACGTGAGCAATGACCAGTCTGCTCGATACCATCCTCCTGCGCCGAAAGGCCGCGAGGCGCTCATGTACTTGACATATCTATACGAGTTCTACGACAAACTGCCAGACGTGAGCATCTTCGTCCACGCCGATGAGATTGCATGGCATATCGAAGGCACCCTACTCCGGAACACTACATTCGCACTGTCCCAATTGGACCTCGCCCAGGTAATGAGGAGAGGATACTTCAATCTACGCGTCACCTGGCGAGCAGCCTGTCCTTCATGGATCGACACTGCCAAGAAATTCGAGAACTGGGACAAGCAAGAGGAGCCCTACATGAAGGAAGCGTGGGCAATGAATTTCGGCGACGATGATCCGATTCCGAGGCTCTTAGGCGGGCCGTGTTGCTCGCAATTCGCCGTCAGTCGTGATGCGATTCAAAGACGTCCGAGAGAGCAGTACAAGAAGAGTATGCAGTGGCTGATCAAGACGCGATGGTCTGACTACATTTCTGGAAGAGTCTGGGAGCATATGTGGCCGAAGCTGTTCACGAATCGAGGAACGGACTGTGACTATCCGGAGAGGCAGAGTTTGTGTGAGATGTACGGGATCTGCTTTCCAAACGATAAGACGCTGGATGAGTATAAAGAGCTGTGGGAAGTGCGAGAGAGGCTGAAGGAGAAGATGTCCTTCTTCCGAGCTGTTTGGAAACCAGGTCAAGCCAGGGCGGCGAGGGGTAAGATGGATGAAGTCAGCGATGAGATTGAGCGGCAGCTTGGAGAAGCGCTGGGGCGAGGGGTAGATGCTGATACCAAGGCTGGCATCTTGAGCTCGTTCTCAAAGGGACAACGGGTCTAATTGAAGAGCCATTGAACGACCTGCCGTTACTCGATGCACCTAAGATGGCATTCAAAGAAACGTCTCTGCCGTATTGAGAAAGGACAGAAACAGAAAGGACAGAAATCACTGAAGGAATGCGAGATCTCGCTTATCTGACTTCGATCCTACAATTACTCCTTCGTAAGCCCGAGCGCACGGTCCTGGTGGATCGGACTGTACGAGCCATGTTCGACTTCACTCTATTTTGTCAAGAGTGTCGGTTCCATTGAAGCAGGCCTACGAATAGAACCGGGGACAAAAAGAAAAGAACTGACAGTTCGATATAGTCTGGCGTTGACCGGCACCGCCCAGATTGTGATTCGACATTTTTGTATAGCCTCGACCCCCTACTACAATAAAAAACAAAAAATCTGTAACTAAGACACCTCCTTCTCCCCTTCACTCACTTCAGACAGTCTTTCCTCCTCCTCCTCCTCCTCTTTCCCCTACTCCCCAGGCCGGGTTGGCGTGTGATCTACCAAGGAGTCCGACCAAAGTAACCATCATTATCATCCCATCCACCAAAATTGCCACACTGAGCCTCAACCTGGTCCCAGTCATCCCAGCGGTTGTGACCGCGGCCACGGCCACGAGGACCCCACGAGTTCCAGTCGTCGCAGCCATCGTCCCACCAACCCCCGTTGCCGCAGTTGCCGCCTTGTTGAGCGGCCTGCTTGCAAGCGCGTGTGACGCCGTTGGGCTCGAGGCCCAGACCGTTCTCGTCAAGGCACTGAGAAAAGACTCAGTTAATTCGGTTCTGACTTGAAGTATATGGGGCACGTATGTGAGAGGACTTACGCTATTGCCGTACCATTGCAGGTTGTCCCAGGATTGGGACAAGATCTGGCAAGCCTGGTATCCGAGCCAGGGATCGACGCGGCCGTTTCTGGAGCAGCTGCAGCCGTCGCGGTAGTAGCCCTCTTGGTTGCCGCCGCGCCAGTTTGGTGGGCCTTGGTTGTTGCGTCGGCCTGGTGGCCAGTAGAACTGTTTGGCCTGGGTGTCTCTGGCTTGGATGTCTTGTCTGACGGCCTCCTTTGGGGCAGCCAGGGCGCTGTAGTGATATGATCGGTTAGTTACGAGTTCTTCTCGAGTGTGGACTGGCTATTGAACGAATGGTGGCTGGTGGGAGGGGAAAACGTACGTGGCCGCCAACAGGAGGGAGGTGATGCCAATGATCTGCATTATGAAGGTGACTTTTCTGGTGTCTTTGGAAGGTGAAGCTGCAACTGTAACGTTGATATACGATGCTGGTGGTGCTGATGTTTGGACACTGAGCGAGGCAGGACGTCTTTATAGGCATCTTGAGGCCCAGACCGCATGGTCCTGTTTGGGGCAACCGCGACCAGTTTCCGTACCTCACAACACCGTCCTGCATAATTCCTTGCTCTCCATGCGAGTGTTTGAAGGCATCAAAGCTCCATGTCGAAGGGTACCCTCAGTGCGGAGGGCCCGGATTGGCTTCTGACACAGCCATAAGCACAGATGTCTGTGACTGTTCCTGTCTTCTTGGCGGATATAGCTCGGGATCGTTGCATGCTTTTACCAAAGCGGAGTCGCATTGGCAGGAGATCGGCGTGCCCTTCCATTCGCGAACTGGGCCGCCTCGCTCCGGATCTGTCTTTTGCACAGGATGTCATCAAGCCTGCGCGACGTGACCCGCCTGTCTCATTGGCGATTCGGCGGACGAGTGCCAAGCATTCTTTCTGCCAACACCGATGAAATTGAAGGCTGTGCTATAGGTTTTGCCATCACGCACGTACAAGGCAAGCCGTATCCCTAGGAATTGCGTCAGACGGTATATTTCAGGAACGCCCTGTCTGCATAAGCGTAAATGCTCTGAATAGGGTTTGCCTGTTGTCGAAGTCTACGGGCCCGCAGTACGGGACTCCAGTACAGAAGTCCCAGATTCGGTCTCGCAAAGTCAAAGGAATTCATTGCAAAGATGAAGTGAATAGCATACCACGTGGAGAAAGGGTCCGTCGATAAGATGACAAGCGCTAGTGGACTAGTTGCAGCAAATGCGAACACGTTCATCGCATTGACAGCGAGACCCACTTGACTGAAGCAGGACTGAATGCCGGATCGCTGGATGCCGACATCCGTGAGCACGCGTTGAAACGCAGCAAGTTTCAGCCGCACGACAATGTCGTGCATTGAATCAGGTTGACAGACTTTGTCAGATGACAGGCCGAAACTAAACGACCGCTTCTAGAAATCAGTATACACGGACAGACCCAGTTGAACGAACCTTTGTGCACTAGTCTTGCAAGTCAAGTGCTAATTTCGTGATCCCTCTTCCCGGGAATCTGGTCAAGCGATAGGCTGGCGGAGACCGACAGATGCCGATGAAAGTCCTTGTAGGCACAGTCCCTGGATGTGCGGTGTACGATCGGTACTTACTCAGCGTGAATAGTGTTCGGTCCCCTGCTCGAAAAGCTGTGGTCCTGCAATCCGCCAGCCGCTTCATCACGTTTCAAGCGGACCGTAATACTTGAAAGGCTTCAACATCCGCCTCCGCAGGAACCCGCAGGAGGTGATGGACGTCGTACTTTCTGGATCGAGGGCTGTCGACCAAGAATGCCAAGCCAAGGAGTGATGGATAGTCGGGCTCCATGAGGATAATGCGGAATTGGAACTCCATGTGAAGGAGCTTTAGAGCCTACGGCGCGCTTTCCTTGAGGGGACCGCTGTGAAATGTTTGCCTAAGACAAGCATATTAGGCAGGTCGTCGTTTGACCGGTTCTTCCAGCGTTGCAATGACCTGAAAAGTTCAGAACAGTGCGGAAGTCTGCAGGTATATCGATTTTCAGAGCAAAAAGTCAGAGCCAAATGATTGTTCAGCCGGTTCTTCTAATGCTGCGATGACCTGAACAGTTCAGGACGTTGGGAGTATTGGTTCGTCTCTTATTCGATCACCGGGCGTAGGTGTTGAATCCTCCGATGCGTATAATATTGGGGAAGAGCAATCGTCAACGCAGTCGACTGCGCGCGACTTCAAGACTCCATCGTTCACGCGTGTAATCATTGTCGTCGCCGCCTGGTCGCTGGATCGCCGAGAACCTGCGAGACGCTTGGGTAGCAGCACTGCCGACTCGTTCGTCGCGTGTTCGCCATCGACCTGGTGGCCGGTACAGGGCCCACGGTTCGCGGTCAGAGCAATGCAGCACAGCCATCAGATCCGGCCAAAGATAGGTCTTGTTCATGGGTGCTCGGTCTCTCGCTGTGGTGAAGCCGACCAAAGAAGGACTCGTTACGAGAATACGAAGGTCGTTAACGCTGCGCTGGTGAAAGCCAGGTGCTATTGACGCTTGTGGCGATGGCAGGAAAGAGACGCCTAGATGGATTCGTGATGTTGTGCTCTTTTCTCTGCAGGATCACGAAGTTCCAGGCCATGATGCATTGCCCCACACGCTTGGCGTTCCTTTCACATGCCGAGGCCGCCGCCAGGTCCCGCCGCCGCCAACACTGCAGCCCGCATGCACTGATCTGCATCTCTCGTCGACCGTCGATGCCAGCGTGTCCATTGTTCGCAAACTCCTCACCCCCGCCGATGCTCGAACAGCGAATGCGAACGTCGTAAAGAACCCATCGCAGAGACTTCTCAAGCTAGACTACATTGGCACGATGGCGGACCTGTACGACCACGGCTTCGAGCCATTGAAAAACGATCTGCTCCTACGAACCGCAAGAGGCGAGAAAGTCGAGCGGCCACCATGCTGGGTGATGCGGCAAGCAGGTCGCTACCTCCCAGAATACCATAAAGAGAAGGGCAAAAATGACTTCTTCGAATGCTGTCGGAATCCCGAGATTGCCTCTAACCTCACACTGCAGCCCATTGACCGTTTCGAGGGCCTCATAGATGCAGCAATCATCTTCTCTGATATCCTGGTCATCCCGCAAGCAATGGGGATGGAGGTCGTCATGCTCGATGGCAAAGGACCCCATTTCCCGGAGCCTCTGGAGGGTCCTGACGACAAGCAATACAATGAAGTCATGGAGCGAAACGTAGATGTCAAACAAAGTCTGGGATACGTTTACGACGCCATCACTTTGACGCGAAAGAAGCTCAAGGGCAGAGTGCCTCTGTACGGCTTCTGTGGTGCACCTTTCACGCTACTCTGCTACATGGTTGAAGGAGGTGGAACGAAAGTCTTCCGACAGACCAAGACCTGGACATACAAATACTCCGAAGCTGCTAAGGCTCTACTGCAGAAGATCGCAGAATTGTGTGTGGAGTACCTCGCGCAACAGGTCGTTGCCGGAGCTCAGATCGTACAAATCTTCGATTCTTGGGCGGGCGAGCTTAGCCCGAGTACCTTCAAAGTCTTCAGTCTCCCATACTTGACATACATTAGCGAGCACTTGCCGAAACGACTAGAAGAGTTACGACATGAGCGTGTGCCAATGGTGGTGTTTGCAAAAGGCGCCTGGTACGCGGTTGAGACACTCTGCCAAACGCAATACGACATCATTGGCTTAGACTGGCTGCACGATCCGAAGGAGGCATACGCCATCGCACAGAAGCATGGCAAGGTTTTGCAAGGTAACGCCGACCCAGGCGTGCTCTATGGCGGGCACGAGGCTATCACAAAAGTTGTCACGGAGATGGTAGAAGGATTTGGAGGCGGCAAGCAAGGATGGATCGCGAACCTTGGCCACGGTACGTCTCCCAGCACCGAATCTAAACGAGAAGCTGACATGAATAGGCATCACACCTTGGGTCAACCCCGACGATCTCAAGTTCTACTTTCAGGAAATCCACAGGATATCAGGTAGTTGACTCCGTTCGACTACTGTCAAGCCCTGCTCACCTTCAATGCTCTAGATCAACACCAAAGTTCGAAGATGCCCGAGGTAGCCGACGTCCGGGATGCAGAGAAGAGGATGCACGAGCGGTTGATCATGACCACTGGTGATTGGTAACAAAAGTTCTGGATGTCGCGGCCGCTTGAACAACGACAGGCAAAATGTTCAGTCAGATATGTACAGTTCAAAAGCGTCTTCACGGGTCCTTGTCGACAGTACCGGCTGCCCCCAACTACTTGTCTTCACCAATGTCTTCATACCTGTCATCAAAACCCAAGGTCAGTCAGACTATTCTTCAACGGACGGCCCACATCAGCCTCGCATTATGACCCACCAGTCCTCAGGATGCTTGGCTATGAAGTCCTTCATGAGTTGCTCACACTCGGCATTCTTCAGGTTGATGACCTCGATGCCTTTCGACCTCAGGTGCTCCTCGCCACCGACGAACGTGTTGTTCTCGCCCATCACGACTCGAGAGACCTTGTACAAAATACACGCTCCAGTACACATATCGCAGGGCGAAAGTGTGGTGTACATTGTCGATCCTTTGTACGCAGATGCTGGTAGTCGGCCGGCATTTTCGAGGGCAGATGTCTCTCCCTGATTTACGTGTTAGAGGAGCAAAAGGTGAATTTCAATAGCGGACTCTTAATTTGACTGAATGAGACTACGTACATGCAAAATAGCACTTCCTTTCTGGACTCTCAGATTGTGTCCTCGTCCGAGTATCTTGCCATCTGCTGCTACGAGACAAGCGCCAATTGGCACACCTCCCTCAGCAAAGCCTTTCTTGGCCTCTTCTAGGGCAGCTTTGAAGCCAGCGTCCTCGGCAGACATGATTGCTCACGTGGATCGATTGGGTGACTTTGATGGACAGTCATAAGGCTGAGATCGGGAAATTTAAGAATCTGATAGATGCCTCAGGTGTCAGTCAGGTACATCGGCAGCCCTCTTGCCGAAGTGTGACGTCGCCGGGGGAGGTAAGTACCACGCACGGAAGATACCGCTCTTGCAGCAATACCGACGGTGTCGTCTCCCTATCCTCAGACTCTGCATTCAGCTCTTACACGCGACATAACAATGCCATAGTACCGCTTCATTCACTCTCCGTATCACTTCCTCCCACGATCATACCGACGGGTACCTGAACGCCCGGTACCGCCGCCTCGGCACGAGCAGACGACGCGCAGGTTTCTTTCGCGCGCCGCCAACCACACACGACCTCGATCTTCTGACCAGCTCCGTCTCCCCTATGCAACCCACCGAGACACCCGCCGTTCTTGCAGTAAGAGCTTGTTGGCAGCGTGTTTGAGAGTGAGATTGAGGTGGGCTTTCTGTACACGGCTTTCACACACACCTATCCGTCAAGATGGACCCTCACCGCAGCTGGCCACCGCACCAGCCAGGCGGGAGCGCGCATGGAACAAACGCAGCACCAGAGCAGTCGCAATCGCAGGTCCCGCGGCCCGGAGCTTCATACGGGTAAGTCGAGCTATTGTTCTCATCAAGCAGAGTCAAAGCCTCGCCGCAGCTACCCAGGCGAGGCGTGAGGACACCAGTGGCTAAGCTGGAGGGGAGCTCCAAAACTTGCTCCGAATCCACACCTTGCTTGCCATTCCAGCCTCACACCTCTTTCACACACTTGCATCCCCATCTCCACGCGCGTTCAGTCGCATTGCCAGGCCTTAGACTGACACTTCGTCTCACACAGTCCCGGCACACCACAGCAACACCCACAGCAATCTCCGCCGTCTGCTCTGCCACCGCCCGGAGGGCCATTCCCTTCGTTCCACCAAGGACCTCCCCCACCACCCCACAGCCTCGCCAGTCTCGCCGGCATCAGCCAATCTTCACCGCGACAGCCGCCACCGCAGGCGCACCGTCCTGAAGGTCCTCCGTCGCAACACAACACAGGCTTCGGCTTACCCAGTCTCAGCCAAGCGACCGGCCAGCCAAGCGCGGCAGAACGCGAGCGCGAGCGCGAACGTGAAAGAGCGCGTGAGGTGGAACAGATCCACATAAAGGAAGAAGAGGATCGCAGGCATCGCGAGCAAGAGCGTCAGCGCATGGAGCAGGCTCCTCCGCATCAAGCTCAAGGACCTCCTGTACACCTTCATCAGCCTGTCGCGGTCGGTCCGCGCACAATTCACGGGCCAAACGGTCTACTCGGCAACCCAGGACTTGCTGCAGGCCACGGGCCTCATCCACATCACCCTATGGGCGCTCCAAGCGGACCTGCCAACGTGTTTGCTGGTGGTCCTGTGCAGCCTGCACAGCCAGGTCTGCTTGCTCCATATGGCCCTGGCGCACAAGCGCAACAACAGCAGCAGCAGCAACAGCAGCAGCAAATGGCGCAAGGACAACAGCAAGGCCAGGGTCAAGGACAACAGCCGATTCTGAACGACGCGCTGAGCTATCTAGACCAAGTCAAGGTCCAGTTCGCAGATCACCCCGACGTGTACAACCGCTTCCTCGACATAATGAAGGACTTCAAATCCGGCGCAATAGATACCCCAGGCGTCATTGGTCGCGTCAGCACGTTATTTGCCGGAAACCCAGACCTCATCCAGGGCTTCAACACATTCTTGCCTCCAGGATATCGGATCGAGTGCGGCACTGGAGACGATCCTAACGCGATTCGAGTCACCACACCCATGGGCACCACCGTTTCAGCGATGCCACAGCCACGTCCTCTTAGTAGACAGGAAGGGCATGACGCAAGACCTGCGAACGGAACTTTCACGCCTCAGCCTGGCGCGCACAGCGCATCCATGATGTACAGCCCAAGCGGCCGACCGGTCGGACCTGCTGCTCCAGGCCAACAGCAGCACCTTTCGCCTGCGGAAGTCGCACGCCAGCGCGAGGCAGAGCAGCAGCAGCAGCAGGCAATTCATGCGCAGCAACAGCGCGGTGTCAACTCCCTTCAGAGCGCTGTGTCCGCAGCTGCTTCTGGTAGTGGTCTGCGCGCCGGCGTCTCACCTCGTGCGACTCCCGTTCCTGGACAGGAAGCTGCGGCCGCACCGGCAGCTGGTGATCAGTCTCAAGCCGGGCTGGAGAAGCGGGGACCTGTCGAGTTCAACCATGCTATCAGCTATGTCAACAAGATCAAGGTAAGTCTTGGCGCGTTTGCTATTGTAGAAGATCGCACAATAGACGCTTTGACGCTAACTGTGCCGCAACAGAACCGCTTTTCATCCCACCCGGATATATACAAACAGTTCTTGGAGATTCTGCAGACCTATCAGCGCGAGTCAAAACCCATCCAAGACGTTTACAGCCAGGTGACACGGCTTTTCGGCGACGCGCCAGACTTGCTTGAAGACTTCAAACAATTCTTACCGGAATCTGCGGCGCATGCCAGGGCTGCTGAGAGAGCACGTGCTGAGGCGGAGATCATGACTTCCAACATACGCAGCACCGACGGTGGTCGCGATGGCATTTATGGTAGCCCGGTCGTTTCGCGTGAACAGCCGATGGGCACGCCGGGCCACGCACGTGGCCTTCCACCTGTTGGCAACTTTGCACCAACACCAGCATCAAAGGACCAGAACAAGCGCAAGCGAGATCAAGGTCGTCAAGGCACCGCACCCACCGACGGTGGTCCAGGTCCAAGCAAGCCGAACTTCCCTGGCCCTCCTGGCAAGCGACAGAAGCACAACCATTTGGTCTCCGGGAACACTCGAGAAGCGGCGCAGCAGCAACCGCCGGCGTCACCGACTTTGATTCCACAATTGCCAGGACCAATACCACCAACCACCACCTCGGCCGCGACTGGAGAAGAGCTAGCGTTCTTCGACAAGGCGAAGAAGGCCATCAGCAACAAGAATACCTTCAACGAATTTCTGAAGCTGTGCAATCTGTTTAGCCAAGACTTGATTTCCCGAGCGACCCTGGTTTACAGGACGCAGTTATTCATCGGCCAGAACGTGGAGCTGATGAAATGGTTCCATGACTGGGTGGGCCACGATGAGCGCGACATCGTCGTTGACAACAAGCCTCGCATTCCTACCGGACGGGTTATGTTGAGCAACTGCAGAGGTCTTGGTCCCAGCTACCGATTGCTTCCAAAGCGTGAGCGCCAGAAGCCTTGCAGTGGCCGCGATGAGCTCTGCAATTCCGTCCTCAATGATGACTGGGCCTCGCACCCTACCTGGGCTTCCGAGGACTCTGGTTTCATCGCACACCGCAAGAACATGCACGAGGAAGGCCTGCACCGAATTGAGGAAGAGCGCCACGATTACGACTTCAATATCGAGGCTGCTGCCCGCACTGTCCAACTACTTGAGCCTATTGCGACACAGCTCAGGCGCATGGACGACGTGAGTCAGCGCAACTACCAGCTTCCTCCAGGTCTTGGTGGTCAAAGCGAGACTATTTACAAGCGCGTCATCATGAAGTTGTACGGTCGAGACAAAGGCGAAGAGGTCATCCGATCCCTGCATGATCGACCGTATCAAGTCATTCCCGTCCTACTCAACCGCATCAAGGAGCGACTTGAGTCGTGGAAAATGGCCCAGCGCGAGTGGGAGAAGGTCTGGCGCGATCAGACCCAGAAGATGTTCTGGAAGTCGCTTGATCACCAGGCCGTCCAAGCCAGGAACACGGATCGTCGGGCATTCCAGGCGAAGACGCTCACTGGAGAAATTCAAGTGCGGTACGAAGAGATGAAGCGTGCCAGCATGATCAATCCCGCCATCATGCGCCAGCCACAGCTGCAGTACACCATAGAGGACACAGACGTCTTGGTGGACGCCACTTCCCTGGTTTTGGCTCAGGTGGAGTACACACTCTCGACTGACCACCCCAAGCTGTCGGAGTTCATTCGAGACTTTGTTCCGCTGTTCTTTGGACTCGACTGTGAATGGTTTAAGAACAGGCTTTCAGCGAAGACACATACCAACGCTGCGGCTAATGATGCGAACGAAGATCCATTTTCAGGTGGCGAGGACAACGCTTCGGTCGGCTCGCGCAAGGGCGCCGTTAAGAACGGTAACAGCTTGCTGCGAACGGCGCTGGATCCTGTTCGTGGACGGCCGCCAAAGCGCAAGGATCGTGAAGGTAGCCAGGCGTCCGGCAGCCGTGCTTCAACGCCCGACGTGAACTCCACTGAGGATGTTGAGGCGATGGCTGTTGATACCACCGAAGAGGTTGAGCCCAAGACCGATGTGAACGCTGCTCGATGGCTCGAACATCCCATGCAAGGCAATAAATTCGATGGGCGCGACATCAACCCGAACGAACCCCAAAAGAGAGATTTCTACCGATGCTGGGCCAACCAATCCATCTACTGCTTCTTGCGACTGTTCTTGATGCTCTACGAGAGACTTCTCAAGCTCAAGACGTCCGAAGAGGAAGTACGCAAGACGATCAGCAACGCGCAATCTCCGAAGCCAGCAGTCGAGCTGGGGATCATCGACAAGCGCCCGAGCGATTTCTTCGAGGTAGACGGCAGTGAGACTTACTATAACCAGATGCTGCAGAAGTTCGATGAATGTTTGGCAGGCCAAATCGATTTCGCCGAAATCGAGGAGCCATTGCGTCGATTCTACTTGCAATCTGGCTACCCTCTTTACCCCTTTGAGAAGCTGGTGACAACCCTCGCCAAAGACGCTGTTCAGATAATGAACAGCGACAGCAAGGACAAGTCTTGGGACATCTTTCAGCTGTTCAGGAAGGACCGCGCCAAGGAGCTCAGCACGCAACAACAGCAGACAGACTACCGCAAGTCAGTGGAGAAAATGATCAAGGACTCGGAACTCTACCGCATCGATTTCGTCAAAGGGCCAGAGGATGATAATCAGCAACTTTCAAGCCGGGTCAGATTTCACCTTGTTAGAAAGGACGACAAGGCCTCAGATGACGCTCTTAGTGCCCTGGACCAAGAAAGCCGCTGGCGATTGTACATCGCGACTTACACATCCATTGATAACACCGATGGTGTGGATCTCAGCAGCGTTCAGTACCCGTTTCTCGTCAGAAACATGCGACACTACGGTCTGGATCCTCGCAGTTCGGATGCTGCAGGTCGCTCTCCTGACGCAGCCCAGGAGCCTTCACTGGCCGAGCGATCCCGATTTCTGGACATGAAGAACGAGGAGAAGCTGGAGGTTAGAATCGCGGTCAACAACTACCGCGCTTTCTTCTCGCCTGAAACGCACGAGAGCTGGCACGCTGTTCTCCAAGATCGGGAGAAGGGTCAGGATGGCGTTCAACAAAGCGAGGACGTCCTTGCTCATCGCGACGAGCGGGTACAAGAAAGCTTCGTGCTCAACAACAGCGCCATGAAGGACTTGAGTAAGGATGAGGTTGAGAAGAAGAACTCCACGGTCGTGGGGTTGGTTGAGAATGGTATCTCGGCTGAGGAAGAAGAGAAGATGGAGACTGATGAGTGATTTTATGCATTGTACGATACACCAAGGAGGGAGTTTTTGCCGGCATCGTTTTTGGGGAACATCTCGATGGTCTCACGTTAAGCTGAGCTGTCTTGCGCGTATTGCGCTCTTTGTGCCCTTGTAGTCGGTAGCGAGAATGAGACGATTGGTGAAATGGGTATTCAACACGCTTGATGTTTCTGTTGTCTGATCGCGCCAACAAGTCATACCAAGCCTGGAGCAGTCTCAAGAGTACCCTCCCAACCTCTCGCATTACTGAGTCTTTGCCCTTCTGTACACTTCTTGCACTCCATACCGTATCTTGGCGGCCATTAGTAAGACACCGGCTTCTTCCCGGAGATCATTGCCAAATGGGACGATACTGACTCCCAGGCGTGCCTCCTCGGCAGCTTCCTTCTGGTGAGCTTCGCTAGTTCACATCTAACGTCAGCTTTGCTTTGGTCAAACATACAAAAACAGCATCATTCCATTTTCCTCGCCTACATAATATTTTCCTATATAACTCGAGCTGCTTCTGAGCAAACAAGACACACACACAAAATGACGCCCTTCACTTTCGAAGAACACTCCATCCACTACGAAGCTTCGGGCAAGAAGACACTTCATTACATTGCCGCCGGACCAACAAACGGCCCTCTTCTCATCTTCCTCCACGGCTGGCCCGGTATCGCAAAAACCTGGCGTCCCCAACTCGAATGTTTCGCGTCCCTCGGTTTCCGATGCATAGCGCCTGATATGCCCGGGTATGGGAAATCGACCGCGAATAAAGTCTACTCGGATTACTCGCAAGAAATCATATCCCAGGGAATGGTGGCGCTTTTGGAAGCTACAGGGAGGAAGAAAGCGGTTTGGGTAGGTCATGATTGGGGAAGTGGGGTTCTTTGGTCATTTGTCGCGGTTCATCCAGAATATTGTGCTGGGGTAGTGAATCTGGCGGTTCCGTATAGGGTTTTGGAGATGGGGTTAGAGGAGTTGATGAAGTTTGTGAATCGGGAGAAGTATCCTGTGGAGCAATTCCCCTACGGGCAATGGAGTTACCAAGTTTTCTATGAGCAGTCGTTTGAGAAAGCGACGGCGTGGTTTGATGCGGATCCTGCGGGGGCGGTGAGGATGTGTTTTGTTAAGGGAAGTGCGGCGAATTTGGAGAAACCGGCGAGGACGGCGAATGTGGTGAAAGATGGGGGATGGGTTGGGGGGATTGAGAAACCTCCGAGTAAGGAGGCGATTCCGAAGGGTGGGAGTACGTTGGATAATCTTCCTGAGGAGGATGTGAGGGAATTTGAAGAGGGGATGAAGAGGACGAGCTTTTGGGGTGGGGATGCTTATTATATGAATCATAAAGCGAATCGGGATTGGATCTTGAAGAATTCGAAGAATGACGGGGTCTTGGAGATGCCGGTTCTTTTTATCGAAGCGAGGTATGATGCTGTTTGCGACACGGCTGATTCGAGGGTTACGGAGCCTATGAAGGAGTTGTGCAAAGACTTGAGTATGGCGTCGATTGATGCGGGACATTGGGTTGCTTTGGAAAAGCCGGCTGAGACGAATGCGTTGATTGCCAGGTGGTTGGTAGAGAAGTTGCCGACGTATTGGCCGGGGTATTGGAGGAATTCTGTTGCGAAGAGCAAGGTGTAATAGCAGCCATATGATCAGCATCTGATTGAGTGTTTGCCATCGAAGGTACGAGGACAAATGTTCCAGTTCTGGAGATGCGATCTGTCTGGCTCCCGATTATGCTGTTGTCAATCATGGCACAATACACAATCGGAGGGTTTCGGTCTTCATCCTCAGTCAAATTGACCAAGTCCAATTTTCAGCTCAAACCTTCCAGCACTCATATTGAGCAATCTCGGTAAGTCCACCACGTACGACCACAGGAAGATGAATACACGAAACCCCGTCCGATCTTTCAGGTTAACCATCTTACCGCGAGATTAGTACTGTAGTGCGTGAGCATACGGGAATACCTCGTGTTGTACGTTTTTGTTTTTGCTTTTGCTTCATGTGGATCCGCCGAGGATTTGGAGGCCGAGATAGAGCCGGTAAGTAAGGTGTGCTATTTCTTTTGCTTCAGAGTGTTCTTTGCTGCTGGACCAGTGCGCAATCAACGAGTCTAGAAGACAGGAAATGGCTGGGACGTGTTGCAGGACTGTTATCTTTTGCACTCGTATTCGCGAGTGATTCGTGATTGGCATCCGATAACGCTGTAAGAGAGTACTCCTGAGCATGTGAGGTAGCAAAGAGACAGACGAGAATACCAGTCTGAGTCCAAGAGATCGCCAACGTGTGTCAATGTATTTCGTCTGGTGAAGGTGAGCTTCATCTCCATCTTGCTTACCTACCACTTTCACATGCCAGCATATCACGTGCGGAAGCCAAGCCGGCAATTAAGCTTCAAGGCTGACCAATGAGATTTGTTGACAAATTGATTGGCGCTCTCGTTCAAAGGTGGCTAGACGCCGGCTGAAGCGGACGAAGCGTAGCGCAAACACGTCTTGTCATCTCGACGACTGAGCATCGAGACGCTCTTCGACCGCAGGAGCGTGGCGGCGTAGTCCCCACGGAGAACTGAGCTGGTGGTGTGGAGGCGGCGGAGAAGAAGAAGGCAGGAAAACGGCTGTGGCTCCGGCTTGGTGTGCGGATCGTCGTGAAGGCGCAATGTCCTGCCTACGGTGCCTGATGATCTGTTGAAGCCGGACGCCTATGTGGCTGTAAGTGTAACATGTGTTGCATGTTCACAGCAGACACATAATGCCACACTGTCGGCGGTCTCAGCAGGTCGTACGCTCATCTGGTCCGAGACAGACAGCGACTAGATCGGGCTCTCGCCATGGATTTGCCCGGTTGCGTGGAAGACAGCTCAGGCGGAGGGCTTCCAGAACGAGCAGATGCAAGCGTGAAGGATTATCCAAGACGCAAAGTGAAGGTCTGTTTGGATCGTGTTTGGTGCAGCAGGTCACACCTTTCATCAAATAGTGGAGGGCGGCTTTCCTGGTTTGGGCGTGCTCCAAATGTCGTGGCTTGATCTTGTGATCGCCATCCCAGTTGTTTTCGGACGCGCTCCCTCGCGACTTGAGCCTCGGTGTTTTCAGGCCAAAAGCAAACAGGCAGTCAAATAGATGAGATTGCGGTCGGGCGCAGTCGGAACAGCATAGATGATGTCGACATGTACACCCCGAAAAGGAGGCAGACGGGCAGTGGAGGAGTGGTGTGTGGTGGAGAGTGCCATTTTTACGATGCGGGAAGGCGAGCATCTGGCATCTGCATGCTGCACCCCGCTAGAGAGGCGGAAGGCTTATATGGTCTGTGCGTGCTGAAGAGCCTCGACTGTGTCGCTACTGTGCATGCGGCTTTCACACAACCACCCAAACGTGCTACGAACCACTGCCAGGCACCACCGCTCCCTCTCACTCCCACCGCCCCATTGCTGCGATACTCCTGGACCGCGACATGCTCCAGCGCGCCGCCAAAGCGCACCCGTGAGCCGCCGCACCGCTGCCGAGGCGAAACAGCTGTCGAAGCGTCGATATGGAGCGACCGCTGGCCATCGCTGATCCGGGGCCCCAAAACACACCTCCCACGAGTGCGCAATCCAACAGTGGAGCTTCAGGCCCGACGGCAGCTGCTGCACCCAAAGATCAGATTCCCGGGCACCCGAGCTTTAGGAGGCACGTAGCAGAGCGCATGTGAGAGTTGCGCCCACCGCTGACACCGCAAACAGGCAGCGTGCATCGCGAGCATGTGAAGTAAGTTTGGACACTACCCAAGTCACCTTGCCAAGCTTGCTAACTAACGTTTGCAGACATGTCACGCCCGGAAGGTATACACATAATGCGTATCAGAGATAGGTGCTTGAAGCTCACCGCTACAGGTCCGATGCGACGCCGCCAGCTTAGGCGTGCCATGTACCAACTGCGTCGCCTTTTCCATCGAATGCAAGATCCCGACCCCTAAACGAAAGAAGACGCAGGGCAAGAAGGACAATGACAGGTGAGGAGCTATTTGTGCGGTGTACATACCGGGTCGCGGCATTGCTGACCCAGGCCATGCAGCGATCGCGCTGAATCGACCACGGCGGACAACCGCTCGCCGGCCGATGAGGCCCTTCCCAAACGTGGAGAGATGGTCATGTCTCGTGACATGGAGCCCGAGAAGATTGGCATGAACACCAGTGCTGGCATGCCCAAGACCGAAGGCTCCGAATCATACTACGCCAGCCAAACCCTCTCCAACGGGACATACGCACAGTACATGAAGCCGAAGTTTGCCAGGGCGCCGATCAAGGAAGCAGGCCGGGTCGCCTACCTTGGAGAATCGTCGAACCTCTCACTGCTTGTACAGGACCGCCATGGCACGACAGATGTCGTCCACTATCCACTTCCCGAAAATGTTCGGGGCGCTCGCGCAAGAGTGAACGAGCTTGATAATGTCGAGATCGATATCCTGCACCAAAGAGGGGCTTTCTTGCTGCCTCCACGCCAGCTCTGTGACGAACTCGTCGACGCATTTTTCACATGGATTGCTCCAGTGGTTCCGGTAATCAACAGGAGCAAATTTATGAGGCGATATCGAGACCCTAAAAATCCTCCTTCATTACTTCTTTTGCAGGCAATACTGCTCGCTGGCTCGCGGGTGTGCAACAATCCGCAATTGATGGATGCGAACGGCTCCACCACACCCGCGGCAATGACGTTCTACAAGAGAGCGAAAGCTCTGTACGATGCGAATTACGAAGACGACAGAGTCACCATCGTGCAGGCTCTAATTCTGATGGGATGGTATTGGGAAGGACCAGAGGGTAAGAATCGAGAAAGAGGAGACATCGTCACGCACGCTCGGTCTGACCTTGCTGCAGACGTGACCAAGAACGTCTTTTACTGGAGCAGAGTAGCCGTCATTGTCGCGCAGGGCTCTGGTATGCACCGAAGGTGAGTAATTGAAGCAGAAACTGTTTGACATCACGGTACAATTACTAAATGACATCGCAGCGTCGAAGGCTCTCAGCTCAGTAAAGCGGACAAACGACTCTGGAAACGAATTTGGTGGACATTGTTCACTCGCGATCGATCAGTCGCCGTGGCGCTCGGGCGTCCAGTCGGTATTAACATTGAAGACTCAGACGTCGAGATGGTGTCTGAAGATGACTTTATCGATGACGAACCGGACCGACCTGCCGAATACCCACCGGATCCCATACACGTTCAGTTCTTTTTGAATTATGTGAAGCTCTGCGAGATCATGGGCTTGGTCCTGTCCCAACAGTACTCCGTGGCTTCGAAACTGCGCCGGAACAACGCTTTAGACCTAACACACAGCGACATGGCGCTCGCCGACTGGCTCCAGAACTGCCCACAAGAAGTGAGATGGGAGCCCCAACGACACCATTTCTGGTCCGCGCTCCTTCACTCAAATTACTAGTAAGTGTTTCCGAGCCGACACTGTTTTGCGCACACTGACCTGCTGTAGCACCACTCTGTGCCTCCTCCACCGAGCGCACATGCCTCCAGCTGGCTCGCCAGACTCTCGGAACAACAGCGGCTTCCCCGAAGAAACCGCATACCCGTCACGTTCCATTGCCTATCAAGCAGCTGCCATGATCACTTCGATTATTGAAGCGCTGCAACAGCACGACCAGCTCCGATATACCCCTGCATTCATGTATGTTCCCTTGCCCTTACACAAGCCTTCGGCACGCGTGGCGTTACTGACAGCGGATGTAGTGTTTACAGCTTGTTCTCCGCGTTGATCATGCACGTCTATCAGATGCGCTCATCCAATCAGTCCATTGTCTCGGCTACACAGCAGCGGCTGAACACCTGCATGAACGCGCTCAAGGACGTCTCCAGGGTCTGGTTGGTCGCCAAGATGGTACACACTCTGTTTGAATCAATCCTGGGCAACAAGGTACTGGAGGAGAGGCTGCAAAAAGCCGCAGGCCGCCGACACACCAAGAACAAGCACAATGGCAGCAGCAAGAAACCATCCGAGACGCCTGCCGTCCCGGACACGGAGGCGCAGAAGCGGAAATTTGACGAAATGGAGCTCGGGTACACCAACGGTCCGCCTGCGCCGCAGATGTCTTACGAACGCTCTCGGCCTCAGTCGCCGGCCATAACGCCCTCTCGCGAGCTTCCACAGTCAAGCTCAGCTCCACCACAGCAGCAAGCACCTCAAATCACTGCCGGCAGTCCAACACTGCAACGGCACGGAACAGACGCCTTTATGGGGGCCTCACGTGCAAACACCCGGCCGACAACTCCTTTCAACCATTTCTCCTACCCTGGTACTCCGCCTGACCTCTTTCTGCATACGCGAGGTTCGCCAAAGATCTCTGAAGATTTATGGCAAAATTATGCGCCCGACCAACTCTTCCCGCCCGAGACGAATGCTCTATTCCCGATTAACACCCAGAGTCCGAACCAACAGATGGTTGATCCAGCCTTACGAGCGGGTCCACCTCACACTCCGCAGCAATTCCAGCAGCAACCCATGCAGAACCCACAGATGCAGCAACAGCATTCTGGGCAGCCAATGCAAATGCCGGAGGGCCAACAACATATTGCACCTATGGCTTATCAGCACGACCCAGCGGCGTGGGCGCAACTCAACACCATGCATAATCAACCTCGACCTGACGACTCCTGGAGCAACTCGAGCGGCACTGGTGGACCGATTGTGCCGACGACGTTGAACGTCGGAGACTGGTTCGAATTCTTCGGCATACCGAATGGATCGGACATTAACGGCCTTAACGGGGCCGCAAGCTATGGTTAGGAATGAAGCTTCGACATTCACCTGTACGATCTTTGTGGAGGCGGAAAAGTGTTTGGCTTGGCCATTTCGCCAATTTGGGGCGTTCTAGCGTTTGTATGCTATTCGTTGCAGGGCTTTGCACGAAGGGACGGGTTTTATTCATTCAACGGCAGAGGCTGTGGGATAACGTATATACTAGGTGCACGGAACCAGATGATAGGGACGAATATGAAGAGAGAGAGATCCTCACGTCCAGTTTCAACAAGGTCGTCCTTTTTGTGTTTTCGTGTTTTCACAACTTCGCCTTCACGCCCTCGTCTCTTACGATCAGTCCCTTCTTCCTCGAAGGCTCTCGATCATTCGCCTTCAAAACCCTCCTCAACAATTTCCCTGTCGGACTCTTCGGCAATTCTTCACAAAACTCCACCTCCTTCAAAGCTTTATACCGACTCTTCCTCTCCATCACAAACCCCAATAATTCCCTCCCCAGCTTTTCACTCCCTCCCACTCCCATCTTAAGCACAACATACGCCTTCGGTTTCTCCCCCGAATAATCATCCGCTATCCCCAACACCGCGCAATCTTCGACGGAAGCGTGGGCTTGGAGACAATCTTCTAATTCTGCGGGCGCGACTTGTTGCCCTCGGACTTTGATCATTTCTTTTATCCGGTCGGAGATGTGGAAGAGGCCGTCGGGGGAGATGTAGCCTACATCGCCTGTATGGAAATATCCGTCTGAATCGAATGTTGAGGATGTGGCGGTGGGATTGTCGAGATAGCCTAGAGCGATTTGGGGGCCTGCGGCGAGGATCTCGCCGGTTTGGTTGGGTCCCAGTATACGGGAGGGGTTGTCGAGGGATATGACTTTCGCGGTTGTGTTCGCGACGAGTTTCCCGCCTGTTGTGGCGTATTTATAATCGTAGTGTGTAGGGGGATGGGCGGTTATACAGGCTGTGGATTCGGTGGCTCCGTAGCCCTGGCGGAAACCGGTTTGGGGGAAGAGGGCGTGGAGTTGGGAGATGATTTCTGGGGATGTGGGGGCTGAGCCGGAGGAGAAGCGTTTAATGATGGGGAGGATATGGGGGAGATAGGTTTTCACGAGGGGGTCCCGGACGAGGCGGATTACGATTGGGGGGACGAGGATGAGTTCGGGGATTCGGTAGGTTATGGTTGCTTCGAGCATGTCTTTCATGTTGAAGGAGGGAAGCATGACGCTTTGGCCGTTCATGAAGACTGGGTAGTGGATGTATCGGACCAGGCCTGTGATGTGGAAGAGAGGTGTTACGGCCAGGATGCGGTAGTTTTCGCCAGGTTCGATGATTTGTAGTTGTCGAAGTTGGTGGCATTGGGCTATAATGTTGTGGTGGGAGAGCATAACAGCTTTGGGCAAACCGGTAGTCCCTGAGCTGAAGTTGAGATATCCGCAGACGTCTTTGTTGGTGTAACCGGGTGGGATGCTGTATGGAGCATTGGGGGTGTAAGCTTCGCCGGCCCTGATGAGCTGTTTGATCGTCGTGAAACCCTGCCTCTCACCTTCGAGGAGGAAGATGTTGTTCGGAGACATGCCTGCATTCTTCGCGGCGGCCAAGGCCACATCGAGCGATCCAGGTAGCGTGAAGAGGAACCTCGTCTTGGCAGTTTTCAGGGCGTGTGTCATCTCATCGATGTTATAAGCCGGCGAAGCACCATTTATCCGGCCACCTGTATGTGTCAGCGAGGTTCATGAGTGATCGCTGGTCGAAGACATACCGCCTCGGATCGTGGCCCATAGAGCAACAGGATACCATATCGTATTGCTCGCAAAGATCGATACCGTGTCCTTCGGCTCAAATCCATACTCTCTGATCAAAGCCGTACTAAGCTTTGTGGATAGATCCTTCACTTCGGCAAAGTCCAGTCGTTCTTTCGTGATGGCATTCTCATACGACCCAAGCTTCTCCCTTGGCGAGTATATCACAGGAGAGAACTCGGGCGTCTCGAATGCCCATTGCCATGTCGTTACTGTAGAGGGAACTATAATCGTATAAGTATCACGAATCGTCTGATTGGAGGTGTTCGTCACTTACTATCCAGCTCAGGATGTTCAGATCTCCAAATCGTCATCTTAGTGTGTGATGTCGGGTGTCACCATATGAGAGATAAAAGAGAAGACTTCTGCACCTATAATTGACTGATGTACAGAAGCACGCGAGCTTCCTCTTACAGCCATTTCAGCATTGCCTTGGGCAAAGTGGGCAGCAGAAGTCAAAGCCGAGGTGCGGGAAGAGCAAGGATCCATGCAGCGAGGGCAGCAGAGAGGTCGGCTTTCGGTAGATCTTTCTGCCGCACGGCTCGAGCGGGTTCAGAATGGAGCAACGCCTGCTTCGAGATCAATACCAGCACATTGAATTGACACGTCTGCAGTGAGAGATGTGCGGATTCGATCAGTCAGCACCTAGCGCATCGATCTTGCGTCCCTTGAGGATACGGACGTCTAGGGCGTTGGGATGATCGAGTCCGAATGAGGTAGATACGTCGGAAAGTCTCGAACGCTTTTGAATCATCTAACACTTCAGCAAATCACATTATGAAGTGGCATATCTTACAGCTCATCATGGTCCTCCGCCTTGCTATCCTTTGCCTTTTCGCCTTGCTTCATGATCCGTTCATACTCATCATCGTCAATCTCCTCAATCTCAAAGTCCATGCCATCTGGCATCTGTTGTTTGAGGCCTTCTCTCATCTGCTTAAGCTCCTCAGTCTCTTTCGCGGGCCTCCATGCAGAGTCAGGGATCTTCTCTTCTGTTTGGAGCTTCACGGGCTCGGATGGCAGGGAAGCTGCGTCGGCGATGAGACCAGTGGGAATATCGAGTTTCTTCAAATCGCCCATCCGAATGGCATCAACCCAGTCTTCGACCTGCTGTAGCTTGAAGTCGCTTGTGGAAGGGTAGTGACGCCACCAGCCACGCTTGCCGTTGACCGCAACGATTTCGACATCGGTCGGCGAGAGCTCGAGCTTGGTGCGAAGAGCCGCGGCTTGCGTATTGGACTGAGGAAGTTGGTAGAATGGGAATAGGTTTCGCTTGCCCAGTTCGTGCTTGTGGTGGACTTGACTGAGGCTCATGACAGCTTCCAGTGTCTTCGCAGATGGCACGTCTTCTTGTGGCAGGAGCGCCAGAATGCAAGTGCCGGCCTTGTCATTGAGACACTTTTGCTGAAGGGAGAGGCCGTCTTGTAGTGAGAGGATGGGTGTTGGAGTGTCTGGAGTGGACGGTCGAGACTCCTGCTTGTGGGGTTGCGCATTCTCCTCTTCAGTGCCCGCCTTGCCTTGCTCCGCCTTCTGAGATGCAGAGGCCTCTGCAACCTTAGAAGATGCGCTCGAAGCTTTGCTCTTGTCAGACTTCGATGGCTTTGCCTTCTTCTCCTTGACTGGTGGGTCTGGGTTTGGTGTGGCTGCTTGTGACAGGAACTTGACCATCGGTTCCTTTTTCAACTCCCCGTCATATGTAATGGGCTCTTTACCCTCGCCAGGCAAGAGAACAAGAGTCGGGAAGTTCTCCACGCCAAATGCCTCAGTAGCTTCAGTCTCCTTGTCTCTGATCTGTGCGACGTCCAGCGCGCCCAAGAAGTCGATAGCCAGTGACTTGAGCAGTGCGCTGACTGTGCCCTTCTCGGTAAACAGAATTGCCTTGGGCTTGTCCACTTCTGCCACCCACGCTGCAAAGTCCGCATCTTTCAGTCGCTTGACGTGGTTCGGGATCTTGTCAATGACATAGTCCACAATCGCCTTTGCGGTTCGTGCACCTTGATAGTCCTCTACTGTCGGCTTCCCTGGCTTCTTGCCCGGGCGGACGATTTTGAGAGTTGGAAAGCCCTGGACGCCCATAGAACCGCAGAGTGGCTTATTGCTCTCCTCGTCACAATCCACTGCTGCCACCTTGGCCAGCCCATTGAGCGACTTCGCAGCCTTCTCATAAGCCGGCTTAAGGTTCTGGCAGTGACCACACCATGGCGCGTAGAACTCGACGATGGCGGTGTGATTCGATTTGTCGATCAGGCCGTCGTATGTTTTGGCGTCGACTTGGAGAACGGGAGAGGACTTGGTGTACATGCCATTGGCGCCGGGCAAGGAGAGGAGGAGGGAGGCTGCCGCGGCAGCAATCGAGCCTGACCTGACCATTGTGAGTGGTTGTGTGTGTCAGTCTCCACGACGATGATCAATGTGAGGACTACTACATGTCCTAATGTCTATTATAAGACGAAGTCGTTCATGACAAGTTGCCTTTTGGCTTGTGCTGCCATCTCGAGAGGAAAGCTTCTCGAAGGAGCTTCCCCACACACGCGGATGCAGGGGCCATGAACCTTGTTCAGCCGCATCATCGCATGTGATCATCGCCGAAGCGTTGTTTGGGTCCACCACCAACAGGCATCGACATTCACTTACACCGTCCTGTAGAACGAAGCTATCAGTCTCCTCCCACCGGCGCCGACGCCGCCTACTGGGACGAGAGCTATACTACGAACGAGAAAATGGCAGCAACTTTGCCAGCAAAGCTCAAGGCCGCCGCGCCTGATGTCGGCCGCTTCGCGACAAGGGCAGCACAATTGGAAAAGTTCAGACCGGTCGTCAGCTATTGGTGTATGTCTGGCTTCCCTGGACCATCGTGAGCGAATCTGACAAGAGCAAGGCGAATACTACATCCTTCAGCAAGTCCTCAATCGACAGCTGCATACTACCGATGAGGAGTGTACAACGTATGCCCTCGGGCTGATGGACAAGCTCGAGGCGTTTAAGTCCGAGAATGCTTCCAATGACACTGTGGTGGACGATGTTGCGGCAAAGGCGTACATCGAGAACTTTGCACTGGAGACATTCAACAGAGGAGACGAGGCGCAAAGGAACAACAAAGTCACCAAGCAGACCGCAGACACCTTTCAAGCTTCTGCCACCTTCATGGACCTGATGAATATTTGGGGTCCATTGGAACCAGAGCTGGCCGCGAAGAGCAAGTTTGCCAAGTTTCATGCATTGAGGATAGCAAGAGCAATCAAGGCTGGTGAGGACCCGAACGCTTCCAATCCAGTGGTTGAGCAACCACCTGCACCCGAAGAGCTGGGCATGGACGAAGGGATAGAAGCGGAGCTGAAGAATATGGAGAACGATGCTGGCGTCTACCAGCAGCCGACTGTGGAAAGCGTACCGGAGAGTGCGCAACCTTCCCGACCACAATCTACCATGCAGAACGACTCAATGGCCGCTCCACCTCTACCGAGTCGGTCAATCAATGAACCAGGCAATTTTCAAACGAACGAACCTGATGTCTCACCAATTGAGCCAGCGGAGAATGCGAATAGCAGAGCTGGCTCCATCGGCGGAGGCTACTTTCCATCTGTGCCTGATGCTCCCTCGAATGTTAATGCGGTGGCGCCTATCGATCAGTCACCATCTTCGACTTCGACGTTCGCAACATCAGACCCAGCCGACTTCTACAATGCGCCTACCCCACAGCCGCCTTCAGCTCCATCAGCGCACGAACTGGGCATCACTCGTTCGGCTAGACCAGAAGCACCAACGCCACATCAAATGGCGCAGCCTCCTGCAGTCCCAGCTGTGCAATCGCCTCAACCGCCCGTAGCTCCGACTCGACCAGCGCAGAATTTTCCTCCGCCATCCGCTCCTGTCGCTACCGGTCCTCCACCCGGTGGATACCGAGACGACGACGAGTCTATTCTGGCAGCACAGAAACATGCAAAATGGGCCATCTCTGCTCTGAATTTCGAAGATGTGCCTACTGCGGTCAAGGAGCTGCGTATTGCATTGCAGAATTTGGGTGCGAGCTAAATGGAGATCTGCCTTGGCTGGATGCCAAGGCTTGAGAAGAGAGCAGCGGCGACGAGATTTCACTTCGTCCATCCTGCGTCCAGCTGATTACGGCCGCTTTGTAGATGATTCCTTAGATTGCATACCCGATATACCCATACTGGCGAAACGACAGACGAACCTTGAGACAGTGAACGATCAATCAACCAGCGCACTTGTGAGGATAATATTGGCTCTGAGCACTCCATTGGAAGTGTAGCGACTCTGCTGCCGGCGAACTTGCTGTCAAAGGAACCTTGGCTTGTCGAAAAATTCGTTGCCTTCGTCGTGAAAACTGACTTTATATACAGCAGAGATCTTGAACCTGACATCTCATTGGCTGGTCGGTAAGTTTCGAATCTCGAAAACCGCATCGGCGACATCCGCTAACAAATTCAAAGGTTAGCTCAGTTGGTTAGAGCGTGGTGCTAATATGAGTCTTCTCATGACAACGCCAAGGTTCGTACTTATTACTCCTCTGCTTCCTAAACATCAATTAATCAATTTATCGCAGGTCGCGGGTTCGACGTGAGTGCTCTTCTGATCATTCTGATCTTGATTCGTCTCGCTAACATTGGCCTCAGCCCCGTACTGACCAATATCACCCTTCTTTTTGACTTTTTTGCACACACAACCTCTCCCTTGTGAGTCACCGGCCTCTTGTCGGTCTTCGACTTTTTTTGCTCCCCTACAGCACACTACAAGTCTCTATCAACTAATTGAAACTGACCCTCTCTTCATGCACGCCATGGCGCAAGCATAGCTTGCAATCGCCCGCTTAGTACGTCTTTTCCCAGACATGTTTGGCTCTTTGGATCAGTTGCTAATTGATCTTCAGGTTTAACGGTTAGAACATAGGTCTCATACAGATGATTGAGCACAGCTCAAAGCATCCTATGGCAGCTATCCTAAGATATGAGTTCGATTCTCATAGCAGGCAAAATTCGGGTTGATATGAGTCAACCAAGAGGGTGTCTCTTTTTGGCAAATCTTTTTGCTTCATCAGGGATGGAGAAATCACGCTTGCCGACCATTGCAATGTCGCAAACAGACACCATGACACTGACGGGTCGGGGTTATTTTTTGAACGATTGTGCTAAATCACATTCTTAGACGATCTCTGTCAAGCGGTGCAAAACAATCGACAGAAGACATCCGGGTACCAGGGTGCACGCCAAAGCAAGTCATTACGCAGTTTCGATGTACCCACAATCCCAATACGACCTCAACACCTCAGTCAACAGCTTACATGTGCTACGTCGAGAGTAGTTGTTCTGTGCGCTGCCGTTGCTTCACCGGGCGTGCAAACTCAAAACGCACATCACTTCACGCCTAAGTTTGAGATCAACAGAAACCACATCAACGCCTCAACGAATATGTGCGATCGAACATACAGATGATGGACAGACATTTGACATTTGAAATGACCCTTTTTGGACGATCGACGACGCAGGCTCTTGATGCAGAGGAGATCTAAGTGTTTACCGGCATGACCAGAAGATGCTATAAGCACAGCGGATGGCGTGCGAGCAGCAGCACCCTTTTTTTGGTTCTGTCCACGAGCCTCGGTGATACTCCGAGGTGCTATTATAACGATTTTTGTGTAACGGAGTGTCCAACAAGGTGAGGTGAGTGTCTCGATGGATGGCGCAATACATTGACTTTCGGCGCCAAGAGCCGGACAACTGCAGGAACTTGCACCCTTTCAGTAATCCATAACACAATGATTGGACGTTCGACTCATCAAGGAGACCATGATTGGATATTACATGAGTCAATTAGGCAAGGAATGAGGAATGCGGCGTGCGTCCACCCTGTTCAGCCTTCAAACCAGGTTCTGGATTGATCGACATCAAGCTTCTTGGTCAAGCTTACTGGAACGGACCGATCATTCGGAAGGTAGACAGTACCTACTGCATACGGTGACTTCAAATATTCCCTCATTTTTGGAGAAGACCTGCCGTTGCTCGTGAAGAACATGAGCGTCAAAGGCGATGTTCGTCCAGAGACCCACCTTGGGAATCGATCAAGACCCTGAAGACCCTCGACAACGTTCTACCCAGGACTATATCTGCCGGAATACATGAGCAAAGAAACATCAGCTGTGGCAACTCCCTGCCTTTAGACCAAACGGCAAACTCGGCGATTGCGGTATCACATTCAGCAGCCCACCAAGTTGTGTCGCACAGCACGCTACCGGAACTATTCGATGTGACCCAAATTACATTGAGTCCACCATCTGCTCGTTGAAGATCATTGCCACTTCCATCAATGTCGAGCGACAGCACAGCAAACTTTTCGAAGGCGACATCCCTTAGCAGACGCCTCTTACATCCGTGACCATTGTGGTTGGTATTCGGCTGCAACCCAACGCAGACCTTGTCTCAGCCTCGGAGTTCGTCTCGCACACGAGTGTCGCTCCTATGGAAATGATCGGCTTCACACACAGACCGTCCGGAGTGGACCGCTGAGAGTTGATTGAAGGTCACATCGTAGCGTCGACTGTTGCAATGAAACTCTTGAGATGCTTTTCAACGAAAGAATCGAGCTGTATGGCGTGCGAAACACCGCGTCGAGAACAGAAAGAAGGAGTTGAAAGAAAGACGGTATAAGAACTCCCGTTGTTGCCAGCCTTCGATCGAGAGAAGCACTCCAAACGAGCGAGCGATCTCTTCTCCTCTTCCCGAATCTTCTTCATCCCCTGCTTGCTTCACAACATGAAGTACACCCTCGCCGCCCTTACGGGACTGGCCATCCAAGCAACTGCCTTTCCCTTCGTCCTGAACGACGTCGCTGCTATTGCTAAGCGCAACGATGTTGGGCAATTCAAGCGTCAAGCTGGCCTGCCTTCGACCGCCGCCGCGAGACAGCTGAGTGCCGCTCGCACCAACTGTGGTGTCTTCCCTTGCACCACTTTCAATGGACCCGAGCAGCTTGTTTCGACGACTGGTGACCACGCTTATGCTAGCCCGGCTGCGGATGAGATTCGTGGACCATGTCCTGGGTATGTCGTCAAGGCTTTGAGCACGACAAGACCAGCGACAGATACTGACCAGACGTTAGGTTGAACGCCGCCGCCAACCACGGCTACCTCTCCCGCTCAGGTGTCCAGACAATCCAACAAACCGCCACCGGTCTCGCAGGTGCCTACGGCCTTGGAGAAGATGCTTCCGTCTTCTTGGCCGCATACGCGATCATCTTTGACGGCGACCCAGTTCTCGGTACCTGGTCCATTGGCGGCCCGCCAGAGTCCAACCCTCTCACGAAAGGTCTACTTGGTGGTGCACAGGGTATTTCGTACTCGCACAACGTCTACGAAGGAGATGCTTCTATCGGTCGTAACGATGCTTACTTGAACAACGGCGATGCATACTCTCTCAATGTGACGAGGTTCGCGACTGCGTTTGCGACGGGGGCGAGCGATGATCGATATACGCTGGATCGATTCGCTGCTCATTTCCAAGACAATACGCAGCAGTCGATCAGTAACAACCCGTACTACTTCGCTGTGAGTCTGCCCTCACTCTATGTCAACGGCCCCCTCCAATTAGCTGACGATTGCTCTTTCACAGGCCCCCTTCTCCACAACCGTCGTCTCGCCCGCCGCGTACAACTTCGTCATCAACTTCATGTCCAACCATTCCGCCGCCGAACCCGGCGGATATCTTGACGGCAAACAATTCAAAGAATTCTTCGCGATTACCGGTGACACGCCAGCGGACTTTAAGTGGCTGCCGGGTCAAGAGCGCATCCCAGATAACTGGTACCGTCGCCCGAGTTCTAGCCCTTATGGTCTGAAGGATATCGGTGCCGATTTGGCACTCAACTGGCTCGCGTACCCTGAGTCGTTCCGCCTTGGTGGAAACACCAATGGTGTCAACACATGTGCGTGCCCTCCTCCACCTCCCCTCCCTTCCTCAACTTGATACTGATTTCCTCACAGACACCGGCGTCGACCTCTCCGATCTCACCGGTGGCGCTTACCATGCCTCTGACCTCCTCGACCTCAGCGGCAACAACGCCAAGTGCTGGTATGCTCAACTCGTTGAGGCTATCCTACCTGACTCGGCTGCGATCCCGCTTCAGCAGTTGCAGCCCATCACCGACTTGATCAACAACTCGATCAAGCCAGTCACCAATGGTCTTAACTGCCCGACTGTTGATAAGTATGATCAGGGACTGTTTAATAAGTTCCCTGGGTACAAGTACTCGCCTACTGGACCGGCGACGAATTATTAGATTGGGAGGGTGTATGGGTTGTAGAAGTTCCTGTCGTTTTCCACCCACTTTGTCGCTGAGTCAGCGAACAGCCGTGGCATCGGGGTCCAACCTCACCTGCCAGCCTGCCTGCCACCTCAACTTCCTCCTATTTCGTGAGCTATATCTACATGTTTACATACCAGGACACTCCATTCTCAAATTTTGAGCTATTTGACCTCAAGAGAGGATCGACACATATCTGTGCCCTGCTTTGGCCCATTGTTGAGACCACAGGAAATCGAATACTTCGGCCGAATCCTGAAGGATCACCAGATCCACCTCATACGGGAGACACGGAGTCTCTTATACTGACCGGCACTGATGTATCGTGATATATCAGAAGTCCACGTAATATGTGGACCCGAATGCCCTCATGGTGTTAAGCTCTTGCGGTGTTGAAAAGACATCCTTTTCAGCAACATGCCTCCATCATCGAGTCGATCAAGAGACCTCCCATCCACCTCCACACTGGAACTCGACCTGCATAATTCTTCTCGATTCATATGACGCCCAAGCTTCGCGATAGCTGTGAGAACTGCGCCTCTGCGAAGGTCAGATGTGGGAAAGAGAAGCCATCATGTTTACGCTGCCTGCATCGGGGGATGTGCTGCGAATACGGGGCGTCGAGACGAGCAGGGCGTGCGGCACATGGCGAAGGGCAAAAAAGAAGGAAGCTGGACATTGTCGAGTCCACGCGGACACAAACTCAAACATATGCCTGTGGGAGCAATGTCGCTCCTGTCGCCCCTATGGTCCCGAGAGACGACATTCAGCAGGGTCATTCACAAGATGAGAATACCTCTAGAGCCCCGCAACTGGACGCCGATTCAGACTTGTTGTGGGCGCTGGGACGTGGAGAGATGGACTGGAACACAGGTCCTCGAGCTTACGAGTCTTCGATTGAACCATTGGAAGAAGCATACAAAGATGCTCCACACCTCTTGCAGACTTGTTGCTGCCTTGACACAGCACTGGACAATTTACGAAAGTTGAAAACGACAGTAATTCCGAGGTCATACCATGCGGACTCTCGAGATGCCAGGCCCTCACACGAGAGCTGTCTCGAAGCTCTTTCGTCCACCACAAAGACTACACTCCATGCCCTCACGGACATCCTGTCCTGTTCATGTTCCCTCGGCGGAGATGTGCTCACCATCATGTTTCTCATTGCCCTCAAGCTCGTTGCGTGCTACGCTACGGTGGTGCACAAGGCGCCGCGCGCTGGAGACTCTACTAGAGAGCCTTCACCTAGTGCGTCTACTGGAGTGGGTCTCTTGCACGGCCTGCCTTCTGGATTCGATCGTTTGTTGAACACCGCAACCCAACCTCCGCTCCAGCTTTCTCACTCCGCGGCGCAAGAAGCCTTAGAGGGCTTGTATCGCATACAGGATATTGGCAAGAGGCTCTCACAGCGTGTGGATGATGCTCGGCACTGCACCGACTCATCGGTCTCACAAGACGTCACTGCGAAGAACGATGAGCTCGCGGATATAAATATTGATACGGCGCCTATTCTTTCTGATCTGGTGGCTAGCCAGTACCAGGAGAGCTTGACGCAAAGCCTTCGCTCAGTCACCTTCCAGATCATACAGGTACTGCTACAGAAATAGTGCATGGAGGAGCTTCCAATATAGCCTCTCAGATAAAATGAGGCCATTGTCGCCTGCGAATCATCCTCGAGCAACGAACTTCGCGCGATGCCAGAGTGTCAAAGCTCAGCTTGTCACAATTATAGCAGCTCGTCAGGGATCAAGACTGTAGAGTTGTGAAGATGGACTCAGTCATTCTGCACCTGCACGGACAATTTTACACGCCTATCCTTGCCTCTTGGGCTGACGCTTTCATGCGCCCTCAAACGACCCAAGTCTGGGTGCAGTGCCATCCACTTTATATGGCTCGAGCACAGGCTCTAGCTATTGGAGAACCTTGCAGCTTTGCCTTGGGATCATACTTGGCTTTGCCCGCTCGAATGCGACTCCAGTTCTTCTCATATATCTGTCAATCAGAAGTCGTCAGCATTACGAACGGTCTCGGTGCATCAGGTGAGGGAGTTGCACTTACCTTCTCGATGTTGTGGTAATCGTCTAATGCACTGGTTGCGACCAAGCTATCATCAAAATCATCAAGTATCTCAGATGGTCCATTGATGATGCGTTGACGAGCGCGAGCAATCTCATGCTCGGGAGCTGTTGGTGCTGCTCCAACACTCAGCATACAGAAATGTCGACACCGATCCGATCGAGGCCAAGCAGATTCCGAGGGTCCACTGGAGGAACCACGCTGGTGCGGTTGTCAGCAGGCATCTCTCCGTAATGGATGCATCTTAACTTACCACTCCCCAGAGTTCGTACATGACATTTGCGTCAACACCGTCGGCTTGCATTCGACGCTGCCAGTCGAAAGATTTTAGCAAAACATCCTCTGACAGTTGTCCAAGAGCCAACGGATTCCACCACGCATGCTTCTTGCCCTTGCCGCCTTCGGCTGGTGCTTGCATGGCCGCGAAGCCTGCCAGATCTGTCACATGCGTCGAATCAAGCGCACCTTCGATGCTGAGAAGAGGTGCAAATGTGTCCCGTCCATGTTCTTCGCCCATGGCGTCAAATGAGTTCACGATAATCACTTCAGGCATGAGCAGCAGAAGAGCAAAGACTCGGCGTGAGACCTTCTCGGACTTGTCCATGCCTGATATAGCCTTGGCTACCTCTCGTTCTTTCGTCCTGGGTATCACAATGGGACCACCCCAAATGTCCCTCGGATACTTCCGAGCCCGTAACTTCAGCTTCGTGACGACTGCGTGTCAGATGAGAGTCAGTAGCCGGTCGTAAACATCCGATCTTCGAGGCCTTCAACTTACCGCCCAGGCCCAGGTGTGCTCCCCTCAGACCCCACAAGAGATCTGGTTCGCTGGACGCCCAAACGACAGAGCCGTCTAGCTTCACTACTTCTGCATCAAGCAGATTCTCTGGATCCGAGATGCAACCGTATTCTTTGGACATCAGACTGAAACCCGCTGCGAGAACTGACCCTCCTACTCCAATGAAAGGCGTCGCGGCAGCCACGACTACGCAATGGTCAGCTTGTAGGTCGAAATAGGTCTGGGCATCAACATGTGTACTCACCAGCGTACTCTGGATCAGCCTTGCGCATTTCTTCGTGGTACTCAGACCAGAGACTTCCAGCACCGATTGTTACCACTTCTGCCTCCCGATCAAAATGAAAGTCTGTGAAAGCTCGAGTGGATACCAAAACATCTTTTGCTGAAGCATCACCTGCGCCGCTGTGCTCAACGTCAATCTTTTGGAATCACTGTTTCAGGACATTGGAGCGCTTACCTGTTACGAACGTTGAATTCGAGAGAGGAATTCGCAAGGAACTTGATTGCTCGAGCAAGCGTCTCCACGGATTGAGGACGAATGATCAGTTTGGGATGGAGGTTCTTGCTAATGGACCAGGTCTGCGACTCTGATTCGTATGTCGGTGAATCGGGAGTGATAATTTCAGATGCTGATAGAAGTGTTTTGAGATGCTGAAGCTCTTCCATCTTGTCATACGAAGAGGCTCGTTCTGTTGTAACTGAGGTCTGCGTGTCTGTGGCCATGTCTGAACGATTAATTAGGTCTCAAGAAGGTTCTCCGAATCGCTGCAGCTGCGCTCCTCTTCCAGGTCATTTATACGTCTTCTGGCCCATACGATATGGTGGCTATCGGCTCTACGGAATCCGAAGAACAGGCTTGCAGGAACGAAGAGAAGGATAACGTAATACTCGTAACCCGAAGCAGATGATCGCCTGTGCCCGAAAACGCGAGCCGAGCGATTGGAACAAGAGTTGCTCAACATAGGCTTGTATCACGAGACCGAGTAGGTTTGTCTCTCTTCTCTCGACTCAACGTTCGAATCGAATTGTGGGTTATGTTCAAGAGTAAGTCATTCGTACTGCTCCATTCCTACAAGCTGCTCTCTCTGATCAACCTTCCAGTTATACATGATCCTTCTAACATGCTGCAGAGATCTACCGCCCGAAACATTGCTCACGATCATCTATGCCCCTTATCCATCACTACACTCCATCAAGCAAGACCTTCATCCCAACCACAGCCCCTATTAACGGAAACAACGACCTCGTCAAATGTCCCCAACCCCAGAACCTAACCAACTTCCTCGCGTCTTCAATATCACCAGCCGCTCGACCAGAATTCGTCTCTACATCCAACTTCTTCAGATAATTATTCGTCGGCACCAGGAATATCCACGTAAAAGGCACCATGAGGACCGTTATGATCCCCGCTGCGGCACTGCCGGGCCAAGGCTCGCCGTTGCTTCGCTTCTGAAAAGCAATCAATAGATGGATGGCGCTTGTTGCGATGGAGATCGTCGGGAGGACGGGGAATCCGGAATAGTAGATGTGATACCATTGGCGGTAGAGTTGGGCGGGTTGGGTGGTTGTTCGGAGGACGGTGGGGACGGCGCAGATGGAGAAGGAGATCATTGTGCCTAGAGAGAGACGGGGGGAGGTGAGCTCGGGTCAGACAGGTTTTGAGTGTGGGGGTGTTCGTTAGGAGGAGCGTACCGGAGAGCATTGATCCTGAAAACACGGCGAGTGCTTGGTAATCTTGGGCGGTTGGCATGGTTGAGCGTGAATAGTTCTAAATTGATTTCAAGATCTCGATTGGTAGGTGCGAGAGAATGGGCATGATCTCTTACGCTGAGCGGCAAGGTCGCGGCTTTAATAGCCACCGCCGTGTGACCCGAGTAAGTACGGGCTCCGACATAGTGTCAGGCCATCATGACTTTGTTCTCCGTGAGATGTGAGGGTACTGAGTAAAGAGCTGGACGAATCGTTTGCCGGGCAGTTAGCTCAGTTCCATGAGACGAGGGGAATGATATTGCTCGTAGAACGAGGGTCTCATGGTGCACCCATGGGTGAGGACGAATAGCATACCCCTTGCTTCTCATTGCTTTTGTCGAAAAATGTCGAGTGTTCACGTTTACGATCTATGCTGATGATCTGCAGCTCTATGCAATACGCGCAGATAATGCCCAAACCCGACTCCTTCGCTCTGGTTCTGTCTCGACAACTTGCATGACCTATTCTACCTATGAACAATCGTACATTATCGTAAAACTCAAATATCTTTGCGAGCATGTCTGCTATACTTTTTTCGAAGTACCTCGCCGTACTGCGGACAAATGGATCAGCTTCGAGACCTTTGGACAGTCAACGTCGTTAGATTGCTCTCAACTTACCCTGTACAGCACAAAGGGCACCGGTATGAATGCGATACTTATGAACGCCAATGTAGAGCTTGCCCAGTCAACACCCAACTCTCTATACATTGCCGTAGCTGATAGCGGTGTTAGCAGATCTTTTCACCCCAGACACTTGAAAACTCACCAAAAAGGGGAAATCCGGCGCCAAACGCACTTCGCATCAAGTCATTGCCAGCCATGACAGATGCCACATACTCTGGGTACGCATCTGGTAGATAATTTAGGATGCTGTTGAACATCAGGAACATGCCGATAGGGAACCAAGCCGATCCAATAATCGGCATGATCCAGTGGACGTCACTCCGCGCAGACCACCCGAACCAAAACAAGCATCTGTCGAGGTCAGTCATGGTGTGGTACCAGCACTATATCGGCAGACATACATGGGGATGCAAAAGCATCCAACGAAAGCAGCAGTGAGTCGAGCTTCAGGTCGTATATCTCCGTTCTCATCGAATCGCGGCTCGAGATACATTCGTAGATAGACGAAATAGCCGATTGTGACGATGACGAGGCCAATAAGGATTCCGAGGTATGCCAGACCAATTTTGGAGTCATCGAAGCCATAGATTTCGCCAAAAACGATCGGGAAGGATTCGAACCAGATGTACAGTAGTCCGTAGATGAGTGCAATGTAAAGATTCATGAATAATACCTAGACGCAATGGTCAGCTTGTTTGCTGATAATAGTCTCATACAGGAAGCTGCTGCAATACAATTGGCTCTGTGAAGTTGAGCGTGAACGGTCTGATGAGCACCATCAAGGCGATGTCCCGTCCGGTCATATTCTCTTGCATGATCTCTGGTTGGCACGTCAGTTGACTCTCGTTGACACCAAATCTATGACGAAGGCGACGAGTTCGCCGGAGCAAAATGTTGTTTGCGCTCGTCTCGGGAAGCAGGAAGAAGAGAACAATCAGACAGCTTGCCGAGAGCCAAGTGAGTTTCCAGATGGGCCATGTCCAAGGAGCAGTGAAGACTCCTTTGATGGGACCGTACTGTACGGCAAATGCTCCAACCAGTGGGCTACAAGTAGTCCATGTCAGCCGCCGATGTCTTAAAAACGTCTCAGACTGGATACCCTACCCCAAGGATGGTCCGAATATGGCCGCATCTCCCCATAGCGAGATCGCATACGCTCGCTTGGCTGGCGCCCAAATATCTGCCATAGAAGCACCACCAGTAGCCAGAACAGGTGAGCCGAAGAAGCCCGTCAGAAAACGGAATGCAAGCAACATCCCTAAGCTCGATGACCTTGCTGTCGGAATCTGTAGCGCGACGAATACCACGAGCGTGCCAGTGTAGATCGGGTTTCGTCCGATGAGCGGCACCTCGCTCATCGATGCTACGAAAGATTAGCCATTCAGAAACGCTTCGTTGGAAGAGCCACAAGATACTGACACCAGATCATTGGCCCGATCCCGTAGCCAGCCACGAAGAGGCAAAGTCCTAAAGTCGCTCCTACTTGCGAAACACCAAACGTGGCCATGACAGATTGCGTTCCCGCTGAATAGATCGACGAACCAATGTAGACGGATGTCGTGAGAAGGCAAAGCTGAAAGGTCGCAAGAGACTTCTTCCAGAATGGCCAATTCTGTATGGTAAGTATTAGTGGTGCTACCACGTTGAATTGATAGAAGCAGATACTCTGGGGTTATCGACATCCTCGTCGCCGTCCCATGAGACGATCAAGGCTCCTTTCTCTGATACGGGAGTTTCCAGACGATTCTGCCATTTCGAAATATCGATCTCGTCAGAGTATCGCAGATAGCGATGTCTTGTTATGAAGCGTACGAAGTGGCCAAACGCTGTGTCATGGATGAGAGCTGCCATGCTGTCAATACGAAGGAGCGTGTGTGAGAGAGAGTGCAAGGACCGTATTCTCCTATCGAGGGTTTGTTAAGTGGAAGTTGCAGTTGGTGGGAGTTTGCACGTACCTGTAGTATCCATCATGTTGCGTGTGATCAGCAGCTCGAATTACGTGAGAGTTCGGATTCCGTATTGCGAAAACAGTTGCCACGAATCTGAAAGAACGTCTCGACGTTGCTCTAGTCGTAGCCGCGATTCTGAAAACTTTCCGCTGAAGTGCAGAATATGATACAACTTGCGTAGGTATGATCCAATGACTGTGGTACTCAAAGACAGCATTCGACTTTTCAAGCAGATGAATGCATATACGTCCCATCACAAAGGCAATCTACGTATTCAAGTACACACAAAGCCCGTCTAAGCTGCACCGCCATCCAGGCAGATACTCTTTCCATTGATCCACTCCGCTTCATCAGATGCCAGGAAGCACACAGTGCGAGCCACGTCAATAGGGAAGCCATTGCGCTTCAATGGCGAAGCAGATGCTGCTGCGGCCTTTAGCTGATCCATTGTCATCTTGTCGCCACCTGGAATGTAATGGTGAGCGACATCGTGAAACATGTCCGTGACTGTGCCGCCCGGAGCAACAGCATTGACGGTGATTTTTTTCCTGCCGCAATCTTTCGCCAAGATAGGTACAAAGACCTCGATGGCGCCCTTGGAGCCAGAATAGACTGAGTGGTTGGGCACGTGAAATCCTGTCGCGGTGTTGGAGCTGGTTAGGATTATACGGCCGCCGTTATTGAGATGCTTGTAGGCCTCGCGGGCGACAAAGTACTGTCCGCGTGTGTTGAGTGTGAAGACGCGATCGAATTCATCCTGCAATAACAACTCAGCAAACGCCATGGAACCAAACACGAGAGACAGAACTCAATTGCTCACCTCGGTGACGTCCTCCAAATGCCCAAAAGAGACTACACCAGCATTGGAGCTGACGATGTCCAGGCTTCCGTAGTGCTTGATTGCTTCCTTAAACAGTCGCTCGGTTTCTTTCGTGTTGCTCACATCTGCTTGGATTGCAATCGCGTCTGAACCAAGCGCCTTGATCTCTTGAACCACCTTTTCCGCTGGTCCAGCCGCGCGAGAATAGTTGACAACGACCTTAGCACCAAGTCGAGCAAGTTCGACGGCGATTGCACTCCCGATCCCACGGCCTGAGCCGGTCACCAGAGCTATCTTGCCGTCGAGTCGATAAGGAGCGAAATTGATCGACGTGCCGATGGAGCCCATCTTGCTGAAGCAAGCTGAAGTGCTTGTGTTTGAGGCAGTGTGAAAGAGTAAGAATGATCAATCAATAACAGACGGTAGACGATGGAATACTTTGCAGGCGCGGTGTAGCATCCCGGCCGCCATGGCAGCTCGCATGCTGGACCTCATATAGGCAAGACGGGATTCGCACTCCTCTCTGCGCCATGAGGCTTCTTTGTCGATAGATGGCTTTACGTGAAGTGATGCCGATAGATGCACGTAAGTCTTCCTCAGTGGAGACTGCAGTCGGTGTCAGGGGCGTTCTGGCAGGCTTACGTGATTCACTCGGGGATGCACGGCCCAATTGAGCACGCCAATCAGACCGAAGTGGTGGTTCGATCTTCTCTTGGCTGGCACTTCAGCCCCGACTTCAGCTTCTACGACCAACAGGAGCGAACAGATCCATTGAGCTCGTGCGTGGCTCATTTCAGACCGCTGTATACGAGTATGCATGGCGGTACTAAGGTGAGATTGGTTTGATATCGATATGTGGCCATACTCAGATCCATTCGAGAAGCTCATGAACCAACAGCAGGCTATCTAAAAGATCTTGTCGTAGTCGTACTCCGTCCACCTTACTACGGGAGTCAATCCAGCGAATTTCCAGACACCATTAATCTTCTTGTACTGCACGGTCGACGTTCCGTGGGCATGGCCCTTGAGCGCAGCTTCTCGACACGTCTCATCCGCGTACCTCTGGTGGGCAACGCGCATTTGCTGCTTGCTGACAATTTTGTCGCCTGCTTCCTGTTCCCAACGGCTTTGTCCTATGAAATGCTGCGTCTTCAGGGCTTTGTCGCCGACAAAGCTTGGATCGGACGCCATCGCGAGGAAATCCTCTGCCGGCATATCCTCCCAGATCTTGCCCAAAATTTCGCGGTAGTCGATCTACTGGGTGTCAGTCCAGGCCTCAAAGCTGATGGCAATTGGAAGGCGTACTCTCAAAGTGGGTGCAATGGTTCCTCGAAGGCGTTCCCAGTCTTTGGCATCGAAGCTGTCCGCCCACTCAAACAACACCGCTTGGCACTCCATGACATCTGTGAAGATATGTGATCAACGTTTTATTCCGCTCGAATAAGAACCGGAAGCCCCAGAGCCATACCTTCGTAGGTCGGAATCTTGGTCGCCATATTGCTGTTTAGGATTAATTGTAAACAAGTTGAGCTACAAAGATCCCCCGCCGAAGCTTCAATATATGCAAGCAATCAGCTTGATCGGCCTGCGGTTTTCGCAATGCCCGATTACGCTCCTTTGACTATGCTTACAGTTTGCAATTGTGGCCGGAGTCCGATCACTAGTAAATGGTGGGTCGATTCCGGATGTCGATTTACTCATACATCGAAGATGAATTTGAAAGAGAGCGTACAGAAGATGCTTGATCCCCACGCAAAAGGGCTCTCCAGTATAAGGCTCCGAAAAAGGCCAAAATTGGGCTCTTTGAATTGGCAGTCATGTCTTCCTCCAAATCCCCCCAATACGCCGTTCTCGGATCGACTGGAAATTGCGGCACAGCTCTCATCGAGCAACTACACCTGCGGCAGGATGTCAAAATAAACGCATATTGTCGCAACAGACGCAAATTCTGCTCGTTGCTGCCGAGTATAGCCGAGAGCAAGAGGCTGTCCCTATACGAGGGCAGCATCACGGACGTCGACTTGCTCGCCCGTTGCGTGGATGGCTGTCAAGCAGTCTTCATGGTAGCGAGCACAAACGATAATGTACCTGGCTGCCGAATCAGTCAAGACCTCACCATCAACCTGATCGCCGCCTTGGAGGAATTGAAAAACGCCAACGGAGCCTCTTTCCAAGCCCCGAAGCTGGTTTTGCTTTCCTCTGCCACGGTAGATGATCACTTGAGCCGCCACATGGGCTTCTTTCGACACATCATGCTTCGAGCTGCATCGAGCGTCTACGAAGATCTCCGACGAACGGAAAGTCTGCTGCGTCGCCACGAAGATTGGCTGACCACAATTTACATCAAGCCAGGAGGGCTGTCAATCGATATCCAGAGGGGCCACAGGCTGACGCTGGACGAGGAGGAGACTTTCATTTCATATCAGGATTTGGCTGCAGGCATGATCGAAGCTGCGACTGACGAGAGCGGGAAGTGGGATATGAAGAATGTGGGAGTTGTCAATGCGAATGGCAAGGCGAAGTTCGCGCCGGGGACACCGAGGTGTATCTTTTTCGGCTTGCTGCGCTACTACTTCCCTTTCTTGCATCGCTATCTGCCTCCGTCTGGCCCGGCTTGAATGAGTCATTGGAATGGATGCTTTGGTAGCCATTTGAGATATTGTTACAGGTTCATACACAGATAATGTACCTAGAAGCTGCGGCTCGATCGAGCGAAGTGTGCTAGGACGTAGACCCTCGCAAGCCAGGTTTGCGAGTCATATATCGTGAGGTCTGCCGCACAAACACTCTGCCAAATCATTACAGCAGCGTGTCCCGGAGCTCAGGCCAGTCTGTACTGCAGTTCTACTGAAAAAATACTGCCGCTTTCCGTGATTCGCACGCCCGCGTTCCGAAGCTTCTCTCATGCCGTCTTCGTCTCCGTATCATGTCAGCTCATGAACCCGCATGGCTGACCCAACACTGACCTCCAATATCAAATGCTCTCCCGGCACTGCTTCTGACTTGCTTGTAAGACCTTCTGATCCTCGGCACTCTTTGAAGCCCTTCGAATATCTTTCTCTCGAAGCATCTGGACTCTAGACACTCGCATTTCCAAGACCAACAACAATCATGACAGCCACCTCCAAAGTTCAAGAGGCAACTCTTGAACGATTCCTTGACGCTTGGAAAAGTTGGTCTGCCCAAGGCCAGATCGACTGTTTCACAGACGACGTTCAGCAGCGAACACTGCCCTTCTCGCTACGAATCCCGCCTCGAAACAAAACGGAGATTCAAGCCACACTGCCAAGAATCGAAGAAGTGGTATCGAACTACCAGGTAAGTGACTGCATTCGCCCACATTTTCCCGGCAGTCCAGCCATAAGACTAACATCTTCTGATAAACGATTCAGCTCAAAATCCATCATATCGTTCACGATCCAAAACGCCAGCTAGCTTCTGTACTAGCTACATCTACGGGAGATTCACCGTTCGGGGCTTGGAGGCAAGAGTATGCTGTCTATCTTCGCTTCGATCATAGTGGTGAGAAGATCTGCCAGATTGATGAGATGATGGATGCTTCGTTTTTGATGGAGTTTGCGCCTCATTTGAAGCAATATCTAGCGGAGAAGCAAAAGGAGGCTGAGGATTCGAAGACAGCTTAGAAGCCTTCTCGGAGTGTTCGCTTTGGAGGCGGTAATTAGTTCGGCGAATGGGCTGAGAGCATGCAAAGCTAGATCATTGCTTTTTCGTGGGCTTGGGCTGAGCGTATTCGTTAGTCGTACTTCCAGAAGTGTCTGAATGTAGCAAATAGTTACACGTTCCGGAGTCCGAATGGCCTGATCTTACGTTGCATTTCCAATGAGTAGCCTGTAAATTGTGGACCCACAACATTTGCAGTAGAGTTGGGACCGGCAACATGCTGTTCGATGTTTCGATCGGTCACCCCGTGCGCCACGGCTGCTGAGCTATGGCATACGAATCATCTCTCGCAGAGCTCATATAGAGCAGGCCCTCAGCTCTCGGAACGAAGGTGAATGCATTGTGACGCTCCACGGACCAAATAAGTCGAACGTTCATAATGATACCGCTAGCACTTCTGTTCCTCGGCACAGGTCTCATTACGGAGGTCATCGCTCTACGCCACCCAGAGAATGTTTTGGTCAAGCTGATTGCCACTTCAGCCAGCCTTGCCTATCTCGTCTTCTTCATTGTTTGCAAGCCATCTGGTACCTTTGGCAGCGTATGGCCACTCGGGATGAACATCTATTGCTTGGCGCAACGTTGTTGGAACCACCTTTGGCTACGAATCCCAGACGAGATCTGCCGAGTGAACGCAGACGGGAAGCCGTATCAATCTGCTTTCCCAGAAGGATTCGAAAAGCCGCGTGGGACTCTGATCAACACCCCTGGCAAAGAAGTCAGAAAGCCTCAGAGACAGATCACAGCTCGCCACACCGTCACTGATGCTCTGGATATCGCTTTGACGTTCCGCGGTGTTGGATGGTATGTCGATAAACTCCTTATTCGCAGCTGCTCGGCAGATCAATGATCGCTGATGCTCCTTGATTGCAGGTCATTTCAAGCCAAAGGACTTCCACAATCGCCAGACACAAGCACCTCCCCGCTGTCATTTGCGGGCTCACAGCTCATGGGCGCTGTCCTTGAGTTCCTCAGCTTGGACATGGCTGTCATCTACGTCAACTCCACGTACCCCTCCTGGAATTGCGTGCCAGCACTTGTCAAGCTCTTGCTAGGAGGACTCATGATCCTGTACGTGCGCTGGACAATGAACATCCCTTGCCGCCTATTATCTGTTCTCTTGGTTCTCAGCGGCATCAGCAAGCCCGAAGACTGGCCGCCCCTCTTCGGATCTTGGACCGACTCTTTCACTGTACGAAGATTCTGGTCTCACACCTGGCATCAGGGAATGCGACTTCTCGCTGAGCCGCCCATGGAATATGCTGCACATAGCTGGCTCCAACTGCGAAGGGGCTCTTATGCGAGCAAATGGACCAGGTTCTGCGGGAATTTCTTCATCGCATTCCTGGACCATGCTTATGGCCGCATCATTGGGGGCGGAAATGTACGGTACGATCTGATATTCTTCTCTGCTCAGCCTTTAGCCATATGGGTAGAAGAAACGGCGAGGGAATTCGGGGTGCGTCTCGGATGGTTGAGAGAACGGGAGGTATCTTGGATCGAGCGGTGTCTTGGCTATGCGTGGACGGCTTTATTCGAGAGCTGGATGTTTCTCTACTTTATGGAGGGAATCATTCGCATCGAAGGTGCATCTCCAAAGGAAATGCTCATCGAGCCAGCCTTTGGTGTTAGTCTTTGGTCGAAGATGTGGTCGTGGTCGTGACAAGGAGCACGGTCCGTGCGGTGCCAAGAAGACTTGAATAGTTTTACGCGTTGTACATACTACTACTCTGCCATCACATCAATCATTAACACGTTATTGCTGCCGTGAGAGCATAGTGCGGCATGACACGCGCTGTAAATCCCTCCATGATGAACCAATTTAGCACATGAGCGGCTCGATCGCAGGCCCGACATGTAACGCCGGACCAGCATGACATCGAACGCGACATGAACGAGCCTGACATTCCGCGTTGGACTCGCTGATTTGATACCGCCAGTCATCAGCGATGGCACACAATTTCGTGTTGACTGTGGCCCGATGGAAACGCGTTTGACATGATTCTCACAACTTTCATGGGGAAGGAAACAGCTCGCCCGGCGCCACCAATACTCATTCATATCAGTCAATCGCTGAAATCGGACTCCGGGCTGATTGAAGTGAACACGATATGCCGAGAGGAAGATGTGTCAGTCGCAACTGTGAGACTACCGACAATCCAACCTCTCGTCATATCTCGGTTTTGGCGTAAGGCTGCTCCCTGGAAGACAGATATGAAAGCTAACATGGCCACTTGCAACCCAATGCTGTGCGTCGCCTGTCACAGACTATCTCTAACAATCCTCATTTGTACATCATTTTTCACAAATCCAATACTCACCACCCTCAAATTTTGCCAAGACCATGTCTGATTCAGAGTCCCCCCTCAGAATCTACATCTTTGGCGACCAAACGTACGGATATGAAGACACTCTGGCCCAACTCCTCCGTTCAGATGATCTGCATCTGAACAGATTCTTCAGCATAGCGTTCGATGTGCTGCGAAAAGAGCTTGGCCGTCTCCCTTCCCACGCCGCCGACATCACTCCCAAGTTTTCTAGCATCTCAGATTTGCTAGCTAGGAAACGCGATGGCTGCATCAGCCCTGCGCTGGAGCAAGTCCTCAGCTTGGTCCATGGCCTTGCCTCCTTCATTTGGTACTACGATTGAGAGCGAAGGGCGTTTGATAAGGGAGACTGACTGAGGACAGGGATCATTCACCAGGGAAGCAGCGATTTCCATCCGCACAGAACACCCTGTTACTCGGATTCTGCACTGGAAGTCTCGCAGCAGCGGCAGTGAGCTGCTCTCGTGACACTGACGAATTGATCACAGCCGGTGCACATGCAATCATCGTCGCATTGCGAACGGGTCTGCAAGCAACAAATGTTGCTCGGTGTATCGAGAATTCCAGCCTCTCAACTTCATGGTCCATGGCTATTCATGGTCTGTCCCAAGCTGAGGCCCTCGAGTTACTAAAGGAGTTCAATGCCAGAAAGGTTAGTGGAGGGGCGTGTCTAGACGCCTTGATTTTAAACTACGCTTTGACGCACTTGCTGACACCGGAACAGCCGATGCCATCCACTTCACATGCATATATCAGCTCCGTCTCTGCGACAAGTACAACCATAAGTGGCCCTCCAGACCTGCTTGCTACTCTGGCCCAAGTTCCTCCTGTGGCTTCACGACAAATGGCTCTGCTTCCGATTCGTGCTCCATATCATGCTCCCCATTTGTTCTCTAGCGCCGATGTCGTCTACATCACAAGAGGCGCCAAAATTTACAAGGTCGAAAGTCAGACGCAACCTATCCCCGTCATTTCTAGCGGTCTTGGCCACTCCATCTGGGTCGGCACTCAAGACTCCCTCATGGAAAACGCAGTGCACGATGTACTGACACGCCCGTTACTGATCGACAAGACTTTGGAACATATCTGCACAGCAGTCCGCAATACCGCCACAGCTAAAGTCATTGTCAGTCCAATTGCGACCGAGCTGGGTAGCATCATCAAACACCGCATTCAAGCCATGGTAGCCGATCAAGCCAGCCTCAAAGTCGAGCTTTGTTTACCAGCAGAGGTCCCTCCGTCCTATCGACCAGGTGGTCGTTCTAAGATCGCTGTCATCGGCATGTCAGGACGCTTCCCAGGAGCGTCCAGTCCAGAGGAACTCTGGCAGCTCTTACAAGAGAGGAAGGACATGTGCCGTGAGGTTCCTGAGATGAGATGGAATCACAAAACACACGTCGACCCATCTGGCAAAGCCAAGAACACCAGCAAAGTTCGCTGGGGTTGCTGGCTTGATAATCCAGATCTCTTTGACGCCGCCTTCTTCTCGATATCTCCACGCGAGGCACCGCAAGTAGATCCGGCGCAACGAATCGCTCTTATGACAGCGTATGAAGCACTTGAGATGGCCGGTGTCGTCCCAGGAAGGACTCCTTCAACACGCGAAGACCGGGTCGGGGTATTCTATGGCGTCACGTCGAATGACTGGTGCGAGGCCAACAGCGGACAAGACATCGACACGTATTTCATTCCGGGTAGGATCTTCGCCTTGCGACCTCAAGAATCGACAAATTGCTAATATACAATTTGCGCAGGTGCAAACCGAGCCTTCATTCCTGGTCGTGTGAACTACTGTTTCAAGTTTTCTGGACCAAGCTACGCTGTGGATACAGCATGTTCGTCTAGTCTTTCTGCTTTACAAATCGCTTGCAACTCACTATGGCAACGTGATATCGACATGGCTATTGCCGGAGGCACAAACGTCCTTACGAATCCTGATATGACGACCGGCCTTGACAAAGGTCACTTCTTATCCGAAACAGGGAACTGCAAGACTTTCGACGAGACCGCCGATGGATATTGCAGAGGAGAGGGTGTTGCGACCGTTATTCTCAAACGTCTAGAGGATGCTATCGAGGACTCGGACCCGATCCTGGGCATTATCGGAGGTGCAGCCACTAATCATTCCGCCGAAGCTGAATCGATAACTCGACCGCACGTCGGTGCGCAAATGGATGTTCTCGAACGTGCTCTAGGTGGTACCGATCCGTACGATGTCAGCTACATCGAAATGCACGGCACTGGTACGCAAGCCGGAGATGTCAGGGAGATCAACTCGGTATGTGACACCTTCGCTCCGAAAGAAAAGCCTCACGCTCGACCTGCAACTTCGCCGCTTCATTTGGGGGCTTTGAAAGCAAATATCGGACACGGTGAGTCCGTGTCTGGCGTCAGTGCTCTTATCAAAGTGATCATGATGATGAAGAAGGGCGCAATTCCGCCTCACTGCGGGATCAAAACTCGTATCAACCCAAAACTCCCTTCAGACCTGAATGCTCAGAATGTACACATCGACCTTGAGCCAACAGAATGGCCGCGCTCGCATGGACGTCCCAGGAAAGCCATCATCAATAACTTTAGTGCTGCAGGCGGCAACACAAGTCTGTTGATAGAGGAGCCACCAGCGAGATTCGAGTCACCTCAGGACAGAAGCATGACCGAATCCAGGCAGTACTTTCCAGTTGCTGTGTCTGCCAGATCGGCAAAGTCGCTCCGCGCCAACATTGAGTCCCTGCTGGGCTATGTCTCTACTGGCCAGGCTGCTATTCCCGCGTTATCGTACACAACGACTGCTCGCCGGATGCATCACCACTTCCGATACACAGTGTCTTGCGAGAATGTCGACGAACTAAAAGCCAAGTTGCAGCGAGGCTTGGACAGCGGGCTAAAAGGCCATCGCGTACAGGCCCCAAAGCAAATGCTTTTCGCATTCACCGGCCAAGGGTCACAATATCCAGGCATGGGAAAACAGCTTCTCGAAACGCTGGAGGTCTTTCGTGAACAAATGGTTCAATTTACCAGCCTCGCTCAACGTTTGGGCTTTCCTGAGTTCATTCCGCTTCTTCACGCAACTTCTGGAGCCGATATCAATTCATATCCTCCGGTTGTAGTCCAGCTTGCCAACACATGTATGCAAATCGCTCTCGCGCGGATCTGGACCTCTTGGGGCATTACACCGACAGCAGTCGTGGGCCATAGTCTGGGAGAGTATGCTGCGCTCAATGTAGCTGGCGTGCTTTCAGACGCCGATACCATCTTCCTGGTGGGTCGCAGAGCACAGCTGCTCCAGGAGAGGTGCGAGCCTGGATCGCATGCAATGCTCGCGGTCGCAGCATCGAAAGAAGATATGAAACACCATCTTGCCGGGCTTCACTTTGAGATTGCATGTATTAACGGCCCTCGCGAGACAGTCCTTGCTGGAAAGAAAGAGCAGGTGCATCAGTGGAAGAAGGTCCTCAGCTCAAATGGAGTCCGTGCTACCTTGCTGCAGGTGCCGTACGCTTTTCACTCGTCTCAGGTTGAGCCAATCTGCGAAGCCTTTCGAAAGGAGGCCGAAGGTGTTACCTTTCGCAAGCCAACGATCCCCATTCTTTCAACCCTCCATGGATCGCCCGTACAAGCTGGGGATGATGGAGTCTTCGGTCCGACTTATGTGGCTCGTCATGCTCGAGAGCCTGTCCAAATGATGATGACTCTACAGACAGCGTCTCAGGCAAATCTTCTCTCGGGCAAGGCTTTCGGCATTGAATTTGGGCCTCATCCAGTTGTTTCTGGAATGATCAGGGCCGTTCTGGGAGACAAAGTCACCATGCTCTCTACTCTACGGAACAAGACAGCAACGTGGTCAATTCTGTCGCAGACTTTGGCGACACTGCATGATGCTGGATTGTCACTCAAATGGGATGGATATTTCGCCGATATTCCTTCTGCCAGAACTGTCCTGGAACTCCCTGCTTACAAATGGGACCTCCGATCTTTCTGGATCAAGTACAGGAATGACTTTACCCTTACCAAGGGAGACATCTCAATCGATGCACGCAAGTCAACCTGTTCAACCGCGCAGGATGATGTGCCGAACACGGGCAATCAATCGGTCAAGCTCGAGAGCAGCTCAATCCAGAAGGTGTTGAATGAGCAGATCACTCAAGATGGATACGAGATTCTGATTGAATGCGATACGGCTCGTTCTGATGTGGAACCGTTCATCAAGAGCCACACAGTCGACGGCTACAGTCTTTGCACTCCGGTCAGTTGAAATTCGTTTCGCTGTGATCATTCACTGACACTCTCCCTTTCCTACAGGCTGTATACGCCGATGTTGCGTTCTCGCTAGCGAATTACGTCCTGGAGCGGTTTGCTCCACCATTCAAGAACAAGTTCGTTTCCATCAACAATATGGACATCAAAAGAGCTTTGATTGGCTCTGCCGAATGGACACAGCTGTTGCGCTGCGATGCCAAATTCTCATGGCCGAAGCAGGAGGGACAGCTATCATTCACTGTCCACGGTGTGAGTTCCACAATCCTCGCAATTATTATCGTAATACTGACATCCTGGAGGGAAATGGCAAAGAAGTAGGCCAACTAGCGACTTGCCAGATCACTTTTGTGGACGATTCGGCTCGCGAGGGACTCGCGAACACTGCAGACATCATCGCAACCCATTTCAACAGGATGCGTCAGCATCTGGCCGAAGGCAAGACCTGCCGATTCAGCGGAGACATGGCATATCGATTGGTGTCTGCGCTGGCCGATTTTAACCCCGACTACCATTGCATTGACGACGTACTCTACGACAACACCCGATACGAAGCTGCATGTCGAGTCAGCTTTGGCCAGATGAAAAAAGGAGGCTCCTTTTTCATCAATCCAGGCGCAGTAGATGGCCTGACTCAGTCCGCGGGTTTCGCGATGAACGCAAACGAAAACACCAAGCTTCAGACGGACGTCTTCGTCAATCATGGCTGGAAAGAATTTCAACTTTTCGAAAGAATTCGAGACTCTTGCCAATACTCGACGCACGTCAGAATGGAACCCGCCGGTGGAGAACAAGGTCTATGGTCCGGCGATATCTCGATCTTCACTGGCGACACTCCAGTGGCTTTGGTGAAGGGCGTCCAGATACAAGGGGTCCAACGCCGCTTTTTGAAGTACATCTTGTCCCAGGCGGCGAAGCCTCCGAAATGGATTGCAAAGAACCACCTTGCAAACGAGAACTCTGCTCCAGCTGCAAAGCCATCAGTCAGATCTCCAGCTCCAGCGACTCCGTCCATGCCCACTGCCTCCAGACCCCAGCCCAGGCGCGACGCTCCAGCTGACAGCGACACGGCTATCAGAGCTCTGCAGATCATCGCCGAGCAAAGTGGAGTACCAGTGGCGGATCTGAAGGACGACACTTGCTTCATGGATATTGGCATTGATTCCTTGCTGTCACTCATGATAACGAGCGAGTTTTCTGAGGGCTTGGGGGTGAACGCCGAGCCCACTTTCTTCGAGGAGAATGCAACTGTTGCCGACGTCAAGAGATTCTTTGGGGATGCGACTTCGAGAGAGGATCGAAGAGCTGGTGCCGCTTCTAGCAGCATCGTCAACACCAATATCAGGTCTTCTCAGTCGCCACAAGATACGACAACTATCCAGGCATTGACGACTTCCGAATCACCGGGTGACCGAGTTGCGGACAGCTCAAGATTCGGCGAAGTTCTCAAGATCATATCTGAGGAAGTTCAGGTGCCCATTAGCGAGCTCAGTGACGATGCAGTCATCGCAGATCTCGGTGTTGATTCTCTGCTGTCTCTCATGATCGGCAGCCGCTTGCGGGACGAACTCGACATCGAATTCGACACGCAGACCATGATGGACTCTCTTGGAACCATTCGTTCACTTCGACAGGCCATGTTTCCCGGAGCTTCTGAGTCATCATCCTCAGAAGCAGGTGATTCGGACGCATCATCTACCGTCCTAGTCAGTACTCCGCAGACGAGCACGCCACATTCTGAGGTGGAATTGACACCTGAAGAAGAGGTCGTACCACCAACCTCGTCTGTCGTCCTGCAAGGCAACTCGCGCAGCGGCAAAGCTGTACTATGGTTCTTCCCTGATGGGAGTGGTTTGGCCTCATCCTACATCAACCTTCCCAGGATCCGCGACGACCTCGTCGTATACGGCCTGAACTCTCCCTATCTTAAAAAGGGCCTTGAAATGAACTGCTCATGGGACGCCATGGTCCTCAGTTACATCAAAGAAATTCGCCGACGCCAGCCTCATGGACCATACAGTTTTGCAGGCTGGTCTGCAGGCGGTATCCTCGCGTTCCGCGCGTCGCAAATCCTCATGGATGGTGGTGAGGAGGTACGAGATCTCATCATTCTCGACTCTCCGCCTCCATTCAACCTCAAGCTTCTTCCCGAGCACTTCTTCGAATACTGCAGCACAGCAGGTCTGCTCGGCGGTAACGGCAAAGCGCCCGACTGGCTTATTAACCATTTTAGGAGTATTAATAAGGTCCTCAGTCGTTACCATGCGCAGCCACTCAACAAGAATACGCTGCGAAAAGTCAATATTCTTTGGGCTTGCGAGAGCTCGGTTGACGAGACGTTCTATGGCAAATCGGATGATCCGGACGATATGAGGTTCTTGACGGTCAAGCGGAGAGATTACAGTGCCGGTGCTTGGGCGCCTTTGTTCAAGAATGTTACGATCAAGGTCGACCTTGCGGAGGGTCAGCACCATTGGTCTCTATTGGTATGTGATCGACTGGCTTCCTTTGTGCTGTGCGTGTGGCTAACTCTTTTTTCTTTCGCAGAAAGATGGATCAGCGGTCAAAGTGGCGGAGTATATTCGTGATGCGCTTGCGTAGATGTCTCCAGTATGTACTTAGTTATGTAGATCTTCAAAATTTATGTCTTGCGGAAACGTCTATGCTCCCCTGACTGTCTCACTGTCTGCAGCAGTCCTGTTGGCATCACGATCTTCTCGTATAAGCACTCGATCCGCAGAAGTCCTCGATGCATACGCATCAGACTCCTCAGCGTCGATCACCACATAAGCCTCATATCCTGGGTTCACAAGGCAAAGCAACGCAAGTCTCCAAGAAACGTCGCAAGTGCAGGAATTAAAGCAAGACATGTATACAATCTATGCTCCTCTATCTCCACAATCACCAAACCAATCTCACGACCCTCCCCTTTCCCATGCATAGCCTCAATCAAGCGCAAACCCCCTCCTCTCCCAATCCCTCCACTCTAAAACCGCGAGACGAATCGTAGCAATCATGCGCGGCAATCTTCGAGTATCTCCTCCTCGTGCAGCAGCACCACAGCTGATTCCACTCGGGTCTTCAGCTAGCGCTTCGTAATATGCAGTGATGAGATTATCCAAGTTTTCGAAACCTGCTGTTTTTCTGGCGAAGTCTGCGACGCGATGGAGGCGTTCGGCTGTAGTGGCGTTGTGATCTGATGAGGAGGAAGAATGCGGCGTGCTTCCAATGTTTAGTTCGCCGCCGAGGCTTGTGCAGGCCGATGATGATAGCCGTTTATCATTTGTAGAGGTGGGAAAAAGACATGGAGATGTTGTGCGCTTTGATGATGGGGTGGAATTTTGTGGCCATTGTTCGGTGGAGTTGTGCTGCGTTGTCGGGATGGCTTCGTCGGGTTGATGTGTTCCGTAAGTTGAGCTCTCGAGGCTTGCGAAGTCTCCATCATACAATATATTGGGCGACTGAGATGCTGAGGAGGCATCTATGATATTTGCTGTTAGTACAAAGAGCTCTTTGCCTCGTACTCGAGACGATCGAGTTGCAAACCTACCTGCCAAAGCTCCAATCCACTGGGAAAAGTCCAAATCATCGAGCATTTTTGAGAGGGATGGATCGTTAATTTGCATGCTTTCCATGGCCATTTGGTCGGTTGGAGCCTCAATCCCACCGTTTGAAAGAAAATCGGAGCATCCTAGATCTTGTTGTGCTGTAATCATTGTAGCATCGAGATCTGGCGTAGCAAGTATCGCGTGAGTGTCATTGCCTGCTTCGCCTATGCTGTGAGGCGATTGTGCACCGGGAGATTTAGAGAAAGAAGTTCGATGAATGCGGGCAGAGCTGCTCTCTGATGAAAACTCAGGAGGTTGCGATGTAGGTGAAAGGGTCGTGCTTGTGGAGGATCCTTCGGCAGCACTTTCGAGCATTCTGACTTTTGCTTGAAGTTCTTCCACTCTACACTTCATGCGTTGACCTGGGTTGCAATGTCAGCACGTGAGCTCGCATTATGTTTCCATATGCACGAACGATAGGATCGCTGTGCCACTCTGTTCTGCTCTCGTTTCTTTTCTCGCCGTTCTGCGGAGGGCGGCTCATTCTCAAGTGCAATATCATATCCGGCATCGTCGAGAATAACGGGCTGAGTGGCCGAGCTTTCCCGTTCCGCAGTATTGTTTGGCATTTCGTACAGTGATCATTAAGATTGAGGTCCATTCGCAATGATTTAGAAAGATGCAAGTAGCCCGCGAGATAAGCTATAGCGTTAAAAATGACTGAGCGATGAGCACAATTTTGTCTGGGAACTCGCGCCTGTCACTGCCGCCACATCTTTGACAAGCATTGTAGCGATGGCTGATGTTGGCGATCCGACTGCCATACTTGCCTATTGGTTCGATAGGAAATGTGAGGGCTCGAAGCGAGGCTCAAGGCATTTGAAGGATTTGTCTTTTCCTTCATCAGAGATCGCATGCTACAGGTGGTGACAAGCCATTAGCGGACCATCACGCAACTTGTCGTGTAGTAGAATGCAGGCCTCTTTGCACGCGGATTCAGCTCTCGTCGTAACACTTCCGGAAAAATCTCTGCCGTACTCGAAGTGGAGAGGTGCGTGCGTAAGGACCAAAGGGGATCACTGATGAGAGTCCAGTAGCTGGCGATTTCTCGAAGCCTTACTCCCTTAGAGCAAAGCCTCGTTCAGGGATATGATCCTTCCGGTGTGTGTTGACGCCGACGACCGGATCATGCATTCCGTTATAGTTTGGTCCTGAGCAGGCTGCTATAAGTAGGCGAAGAAAGTAGATCTGAAAGAACGTGTCAGTGTCCAGAGGTTTCCGTTTGAGAAGATGTCAATGTCCTGATTCAAGAATACGTTCGCGCCGACTCTTGCATTCTTCAACGAAATCCGATAAAATGGAGTCAGACCCACAGGCCAATGCAGCTCCAGCGTGCTCCACACCAGTCGCGCGAAGGATGTTCAGACCTGAAACAAGCGTTCTCTGTCAGACGCTTCTCTCCACAAGCTTCTCCACAGGCAGTTGTGATAGTTATGACATCTCTCACAACGTCTCACGCCATCAAAATCCACGATCCACTATGCTCTAGATGTTCGGACTCCGACTGAGTAAGACAAAGCATCATAGTGATAGCAAACGCATTCGCTGAGAAGTCATGATCCGGCACTCTTCAATATTCAATCTTTCTCTCTCAATCCACACAATTAGGTAGCAACTTGCTATATTTCGTCAGGATGAACAGTCAACAACTCCAAAAGCTCGTGCCGGTCGCGAAGCTGGCTGGCCTTTCCGGTGCAGCTGGACTCACTGGTAAGGAAATGTTCCATTCAATACACCTGCTCCACAGCCTTGTTTTCCTGACAGCTGTTTGCAGCCTACATTGCTTCGTTCAGCTCCTTCGGCGTTCCGGCAGTCGAAATGGCGCCTCCAGATTTGATGGCCAAGCAATGGTCCAGCATGTTCCATCAAGGAATGAACACCGCGCCTCGGGTCGCTGTCGCCTGTTCTGCTTGCTTCAGTTTCCTGTCCTATCAATGTATGTCTGCGTCCATTCCAGGGCCCATTCATGATTCATGTAGTTGACGTCTGGATCCTAGTACGTGGCCAGAGAGGGCGCTTTCCGGTCTCGCCATCATCGCTTTTTCTTTCAGCTGCCATATTAGCACCGTGCATTGCGCCTTTCACGTGGGCCTTCATGTGGACCGGTGTGCAGAAGCTAGAGGCAAAAGCAAAAGGAAGCACCAACGCTCCTCGCGATGATGAAGTAAAGGCGTTGTTGAAGGCTTGGTCCGCTCAAAACTATGCTCGATCACTGATCGTTGGCTCGTCCGCCATCCTGAGCGCAGTCGCGATGCTGGCGTGATTGTTCCTTGTGTGGGTGACACGCCTGTTCTGGGCGGAGGTAGCTGGATGCCAAAATATTTCGAACATCCTTACTCCAACCATCCACCATTCAAGCCCTCCAAGAACTTCACATCAACATCCACAAAAGTTCTCCACCAATCAATCTCACTTCTCCAGGGTACACTCTGAATCGCAAATACAGTCCCAATCATCATATTCTCCAATTCTTTCTGATCCTTCCCCATAACCAACACAATATCTCTCCTGACTTTTACATTACTCCCGAGTAGATGCTTCCATCTCTTCAATTTAAGATCGATCGTATGTTGCATATTCCATTCTCCGCATTGAACCTCCTTAGGATAGAACTTCCACTGCCAGGACCGCTGTCGTGTGTCCAGGAACGACCAGTCATAGCGCGATTCTGGACCTACGGTGAGAGGCCAGAAGTGAGAGTGGGACCAGATGCGGAGGAGAGAAAAGCGGGCGCCGACATTGTTCTGAGCGAATTGCTGGGCGATGCTGAGGAGGTCGACGTTTCGGAAGTCGACGATGTGGCTGAGAGATTCGGATGGAACTTGCATGCCGTGTTGGGAGCGGCGATAGTCAATGAACAGTGTCTTTCTGTCTGTGATGGGGTCCAAGGCGGTTATGGCGCGGCCTACAGGTTCCGAGTCGTGGTAGGGCGCGATGATGCCTGCTTTGTAGAGCCGCGCGATCAGGGGACGGATAATTACATCCCATTCTTTCGGTGGCTCGTCGCTGCCGGGCGGCCTGTAGGCATCACGATGGCGAGCAGGAGGCCAGAAGTCCGAAGGCATCGTGTGTGTGCTTCGCCAGGTGCGGAAGTATGGGAATTGTGTTGCCTTCCATTCGTTGTGCACGAGCTTCGTTCTTTGAGCCAGTCGTCGTCTCCATGCTGCGATGTCATTGCCATATAGATCACCCGGAAAGAAGAGACCAACGCAGGCGAATGTTGCTTCGATATCGCGAAAGACCAGGCGATGCTCGCTCAGTGAACGTTTAGCCACAGGAGCTTCTGCATCCAGCTGCCGCGCATGTAACTTGAAGTTTTATTCATTCGCCTAGATCCTTCCAGCAATGCCTGAAACTCTGCGTAGCGTTCCATGGCGCCAGGTTCGAAGTCAGCAGCGTGCCACTGCGGCACGAAGGCTTTGGCTTTCTCGCGGTCGACGAATAACGCAAACTGCTTCTCAACGTCCTCTCGAGCAGGTGGTTTAGCAAACGTGAATTGTTTCAGTCTCTTGAGCTCGCGCGGATCTGTATCGACCGCGTTCAAGTCGAATTCGCTGACTCCTTCATCATCTTCCTCCTCCTCTTCTTCCCCGAAGTCGTCATAGTCATCATCTTCGTCCTCCCATTCGTCATCTCCGTCGTGCTCTTGAAGAGCGAGAGGGCCATCAAAATCCATACAAACTGGACATTCGCAACCGTCCACGAAGTCGTTGGGACATGTGTCTCCATCTGCCTGCCAGTCATGCTCTCGCAGCTTGGCCGCTTCGAGGCGGCGGACGAGGTCCATTGGATCATCCTGTTTGCGGGTCGTCGTCAGGGTTGTGTCGTTGTTGAACTTCGCATTCTTGTCTTTTAGGGCCTTAGCTTTCGGCTGCTTCCCCTTGCCTTTCGATTTGGGACTTTTCGCGGATTCGATTCTTTTCATCTTTTGCTTCGTGCGCTCTTCGTAGTCTTCGGAATCGACATCGGTGTCGAGACCGTTGACGAACCTTATCATATTCGGGCCACGCTCCTCGAGAGCTCTGGTTATCCTGTCCGCGTGGTCTCCAATAGCGGTAATGGTCTTGCCTTCGAGTTCTTCCGGAAAGAGAACCTCGTCCTCCGCTGCGTCGACCTCATTGTAGTATCGCTCGTGCTTCTCCTCCGCAGTCATGTCGCGTGGCACTGCCTTGCCGTTCTTGAATGTAACCATCTGGTCAAGTGAACGGGATTCAGGGTGGTTTAGATCGTCCCACACAGACATTTCTCCAGGCCTCAGATCACGACACCTCATCGTGTCATGCTCTCGGTGTAAAGTGTTCAGGACGTGTTTTGCGACACCATGACAATCTTTGCCTTCGGTGAATCGATGAGCCTTTATCAGCGCATTTTGAAGTCGATCCTGCAGCTGCTGGCACGGCTGTCCAGGCTCAAGATCCCAAACAATGACATCGTAGTGGTCTTTGAAGCTGAAGCGAAAGTCGCTGAAACCCTGGGTATCACTCATCCGTTCAAACATTTCTTCGTTGATCTCGCCGGTGATGTTCCAGTCGTTGCGAGAGGCCCTTCCAAGGCCTTGCTTAGACCTTGCGAGCCACCGGTGTTCCTTGGGAGGACGAACGACGATGCGGCCGGTCTTCGCATCCCGAACCAAGATGCACATCTCCGATGCATAGAGGTTGAGGAATTGTACGAATCGCCTGCTGACAGGGTCGTTGCGTCTGATATGGCCGCAAATCACATTCTTGGTTTCAACAATTCCGTGCGTCCTGGTTCCAGTACTGCGCGAGCCTCCAGAACCGCGCCAGGTCGTCTTGTCTGCATCAAAGAAGCTGAAGCGTGGAATAAAACCAAGCTGGAGGAACTGTGTACGTGCTCGGTCACCAGCCCATGAGCCCCAAGCGGTAGAAGGAAAGTATCCGTACAAGGTTAAGATGTTCAGCTCGAAGAACTCGTCCCAGTTGCGACACAGCTCAATCGCATCGGCCAGCTTGATTCCTTTCGCAATGATGCTGAAATGCAGCCATCCTCCCCGAGCCATAGATCTTTCTGAAGGGTAGTTCCAAATGGTACGCCCACAGACCTTGATGCGGATTTTCTTGCTCCTGAAGCCCTCGTCGCCAATCTCACCGAAGTCGATGCGAGTCTCGGCGTGACCCATGGCTTGCACATCCTGGTGGCGCTTTGACTTGCGCTCATCGAGCTCCTTCTCATGCTTCGACTTCCAGTAATCACCGATCTTGTCATCAGCGTAGAAGCTCCTGCCTCGCCGAGATCTTTCAATCGCCTTGTTGTATTCATCCTGCTCGTCGACCTCATGGTCGGCGTCTGCTCCATCATCGCTGGCCTCCGAATCACTTCGTGCGAAATCAGCACAAGCGTCTCGAATCTCTTGCAGGCTTGGCTGCTCGAAACGTAAGCAAAGGTCTCTTAGATCTGCTGTGTTAATCTCCGAGTCGGAGAAGAAGTCCTGCAGACTCTTGGCCCTTAGTGCAATTGGCAAGAGATTTGCGTGCGACAGCAGCAGTCTGCAGAAGAGAAGTTGCTTGATCTCTCCAATGTCGGCAATAAGTTGGTCAACCTCTTCAGCTGGTAGTCCGGGAACCTTGCCATGCAGCTCGGTAGGATGATCGATTGTTCCAGAAAGCACTGTGCCATGTACATTGTCCCGCCAGTCAAATGTCTCGCCCTTGAGCAGACGTTCTCGCACCTGTTCACTGGTCTCGTTGACTTCAACTCGTTGAGTAGTGGATGTCTCTTCCGGCTTTGAGCTAGCAGGCACAAGTGCAGCTTTGGCTTGCTTCTTCACTCGTTTCTTCTGATTGCGCTTCAGTGATTTAGCAGGCCCTGCAGTCTCCTTCGGTGCCTCAATCGATTCAGGATCAACGTTCTCCTTGTCCGCAACAGTGGCAGTCGTGGCAGGTTGCTCATTCGGTTGCTGTTGTACATCTTCTGGCTCGAGCGAGAGCTCCATCCAAAGCAAATGCTTCATCATGTCGACAAACTTGCGGCGGTCGTCTTCAATGACATCTTCAATGGGATCCCATTCTTCATCTGCTTCCTCCTCGTCTGTATTGGCCTGACGTTGTCTGTACGCCTCGTCCAGAAAAGCCCTCTCTCGTTGTAGATTCTCCCTCTGTCTCTTTCTCTTCATCCGCGCCTGCATCTCCTTCACATGACGCCTGAACAGCGCGGCTTCGCGCTTGATCTGCTTCTGCTCATTCTCGCGTGCTTCCTCTTCCTCGGCCTGTTGCTGGCGGACCCACTTGAACCACTTCTTCTTCGCGAACAGGACCTCTGCCGCGCGTTTCTCGAGCCTCTCCAATGCTCGAAGGGTGGTGAAGCGGTCGTTCGTGAGCTTGTCGATCCAGGCCTTGTGGCCATAGTCCAAATCCTCCGAATAGAAGTGGACTGAATGGAGCTTCCTCGCCCGAATCACGCGGTCCAGTAGTTGGTACTTCTCGAATAGATAGGCATGCAGTGTGTTCAATGTTTCCTCGTCATTGGCTTGGTCGAACTCTAGATTTCGGAGGTTCGTCTCTTCAAGTTGCTCAGCAAGCCAGGTAGGTGGATTTGCTTCGAGAAAGTCTATTCGAGCATTCCTCTTCTTGTACTGCTTGTAGAGGCCGTAGCACTGCTTTGCGTGAAGACGACAGAAGAGGCCATTGGAAGACGTAGCAGTAGAGGTGCACTTTTGCTCGTCTGATATGTTAGTGGCTGTACAGATAGATGCCACATTGCACAAGATCAATGTCCAAGATGCATCAAAACATAGACAACAGATGAATATCAATGATCGTGATAGGGAGAAAAGAAGCTCTCCCCCACAAGACGCGTCGTGACGCGCGATGTTTAGTTCCCCTGAAGCTTAATCGAAAGCTTAACAGAAATGAGAACTTTTGATGGCAGCTCTGAATTGATTTCATGAACCGATAAGATAAGAAATCACCTGCCCTGCCCCTCCATCTCCAAAAAAGTTGGGAAGACGAAGCGTCTCACATCATCTTCCGAAACTTCACCTTGACAATAACAATCGAGCCACCCGTTCTATTTCCCACTCCTTCCGTGTGAGCAGCAACGATTCAGCCAAACTATCGCCATCCCAACTCACAATGGCGACCATACCGCAATGGAAAACCGACCTCATTTCCCTCACTTTGTCCTCTAACATCCTCACATTCGGCTCCTTCACCCTCAAATCCGGCCGCATATCACCCTACTTCGTCAACTGCGGCCTCTTCTCCAAAGCCAAAACGATCCGCGCAATCTCCTCAGCCTACGCACGAACCCTCCACGCCCACGCCCAATCCGACCCCTCATTCCACTTCGATGTCCTCTTCGGACCAGCATACAAGGGAATCCCACTCGCAGCCACGACGGTCGATAAATTGGGCGAGATAGATGAGGCGAAATGGGGAGAGGTGGGGTATGCGTTTAATCGGAAGGAGGTGAAGGATCATGGGGAGGGAGGACTCATGGTTGGGGAGAGTATGAAGGGTAAGAGGGTTGTGATTATCGACGATGTGATCACAGCCGGCACGGCAATCCGCGAAGCGATCGATATCATAGCAGCACAAGGTGGCCAATTAGTTGGGATCATAGTCGCGATTGATCGAGAGGAGAAGATGCCTAGTCAGAGCGAGAAGGAAGGGAAGGGGGATGATGGGACACCGAGAGGGAGTGCTATTGGAGAGGTTAGGAGGGAGACGGGGGTGCCGGTTTTGGCGGTCTTGACGTTGGGGGACATGATTGGGGGGTTGGAGAAGCTTGGGAAGGGGGATGAGGTGAAGAGGATGGAGGAGTATAGGAAGCAGTATGGGGCTACGGATTGAGGGAGGACGCGAAGGGAAGCCATGATGGGGCCGACGGTGCTGGTCAGAGGATGCATGATACCGTTTGGAGCAAGAGCCTGAGTTGAGAGGACAACGATTCTGGTAGAGTTCGGTGTTGCGATGGATGGAAAACACGACGTTCACTATGGCTTTTGCTGCCATGTCATTACCATACGTTATCCATCGCTATGCACAAGAATCGAACAATGATGATACAGAGTGCCTCCAATTCAGCGCCGACTTCGAACACCATTCCATGAAAATACATCTCTTTACAAAGCAGCGACGACAGCACCAAGACCCAACGCAGCGACACCACCAACCCAGACACGCGCAGTCTCCATGGCGCCGGAAGTACCAGAGATGGTGTTGCTTGGGGAGGACGAGCCACCGTATGTTCCATTTCCGCTGCCACTTCCACTTCCGCCAATAGAGCCAGTTGAGGCAGCAGTGCCATTCGATCCACCAACGACAGCAGGGGCGGTGGTCGGGACAGAGTGAGTGGAAGCAGTGACCACGCTGGTGATCAGAGAAGAGCCGAAAGAGGAGGCCGGGATGAGCTCGCTGGTAGTCTTGCTCTCCGAAGAAGCCCAACCACCAGTCGACTCAGTAGCGGCCCAGCTGGAAGACGCAGAGCCAGAAGCAGAGTATCCGGACGCAGAGGCGCTCTCGCTGCTGCTAGCCCAAGCAGAGCTTGCAGAAGGAGCAGAGGTTGCGGAGGCCATTGAGCCATAGCCTGGGAGGTAGGATGGCGAGTAGGTCGCGGTGCCAGAGTAGAGAGGGCAGCCTGGGACGGTGGTCTTTGGAGGAGCTCGGCCGCCTCCGCAGTCGAGGAAGTCGCAGAGCTCGCCGGTTCCTGGGACGTACCAGGCGATGGAGGCGCCGGCTGGTGAGCTGACGTCGGTGCTGGTGCAGCCGGTGAGGTCGGTTCTGGCGAGGACGATGGATGCCAGGGAGGCAGTGAGGGCGATGGAGCGGTACATCTTGATTATTGTGTTTGGGTGGTGTAGAGATTTTATTCGTAGTATGGCTGTCCTTTTGATCGATATGCTTTTGTCTTTAGAGCGAGTGACTGTTCTTGCGAATGAGCGTAGACGTGGGAGAAGCGACAGAGATCAAGCAGAGATGCAGGAGATGGGACACGCGAGATGTTATAATAGGGACGACAAAGAAAACACGGCCGACACGTCCACTCGCAATGAAAATCTGCGACTGTCCACGGGTGAAGGCGAGACAACTAGGCATCCTTCGTGTACCAAAATGCGAAGACATTTCTCTTTCAGGAAGACTCAAGCGTGGCTAAGCTCACATAGGGGCCGTTATGAGGACGCCACAAGCGCGTCGCCGTTATAACGAGGTGTCATTGGTTGCAAAATCGCCGCCGAAAGGTGGTATGTCAGCCGTGTTCGATGCGACTGTCCAAAATAGACATGGTTTTGGTGTGGTATACGGCTTTTCCGTGGTGGCGCTGAGCGGATAAGGCTGCTGTCTTGAGCTGGAGTGAAGCGAAGGTGAAGGTGAGAGAGAGAAGGCGAAACGGAGCTGAGACCGTTCCTGACAAAAATAGCGATCTCGGCCCTGCCCTTTGCAAGCGAGCATCCGGCTTGGCTTCCCCGAGGCCTCCGCAGACATGAGACCAGACCAATGCTCACGACATCAAGACTTCAACCAATACCACCCATTGGAGCCATCCCCGCCGCCGAAATGATCACCAAATATCTCAACTCCGTCGCGACGACGTTCTCGCCCTTCAACCCGAAATCCGGCAAAGTCGCCCGCAACTTCCTCGCCCTGCTCCCGCCCAATGCGCGATCTACAATGGCTATAGATGTTAAGATGCTTCCGAAGGCACAGGCGAACAAACCAGCTTTTTTGCAATTGAAGTTCAGTAGGTCGCTCCGAAGCTGCGGACGGACTTGAGCTGGTGGTGAAGATGATTGGTCGTGCTGACATTGGGAACAGAAGACGGAAAGGAGATGTCCCTGGATATTGAGAAGTTGAAGATTAGAGAGATTCAGGAAGAGGTGGACAGACATTCACGGATGCTCAAACGCGCAGAAGAGCTATCGGGGAACTGAATGAATTGAACAAGCAGGGACATATTCCAGATTGGCTGTGGACGATAAGGCACTCAGAATCGCGCCGCCGCGTTGAAGAGGTCGTGTTAAGGGTGCGAATTCAAGATCACAATGGCCAAGAGGAAGAACAGTCAAAAGTTCGAGAGTATGGCGACTTGAGCTTTGGTGCTCGAATGGAGCACGTGACGGCAAGCGTTGGAGGCGTGGGATTGTTGCACTGCAGGAGCAGCATGGTGGCATTCCGCCCTCCCCCAGCTCAGGAAGACGCCGCAGCCTAACACGTGGCTGAGTTTGCCCTGGCTGAAACATGGCGTTTCGGGTTATGAACTCGTTGATATCCAATCTGTCGGCGGACAGCACAAAAGTAGGCTGTGAGCGTTGGCCACATCTCGCGACCGGTCACTTCTGCATACCCCGAGATACGACATTGGCAGCGCGTCCGCACAAGATCACCCGTCTGCTCCTGAGGCAGATTCAACGGAAACCATGTTCATTTGCATTTCTTGCCAATTACCCTGAGCAGCCTAGACTGCATCGCGCTGCCACGATTGCCAACGCTCAGCAGACTCTCCAACACATATTTGCATGCTTTTCGAGTCTTCGCCTTTCGACAGCGTAGATTTCTGGCGGAATGGATTCATGTCCTTGGGCTCGCTGGGACGATAAGTCTTGCGACTATTATCAGAACCACCTGCAATGGCGTGGAAAACATGCCAGGGTCCTCGCCGCAGGCCTCGAAGCCGCAGCATCGCTTTCAAGATACGATAAACGATCAAGTATTTGTGAACGCTGCGATACCGCCATTCGTGGTATGTCGCCAAAAATCAACGACATATCAGGAAGCGAACTCAGGAACTGTGATCTATTTGAACACCATCAGCGTGTCGAGAGTCTTGTTTCTGCTCTCCGTGCAGGCTGCTGGATCTGCGTAGGCCTGTGGAACTCGATACACAATGCCAAAGGGCCCACGTTCGTACTTGATTCGGAGTCGGACAGTGCAGCATTCCAATGTCTTTTGAATTCTGAGAACTGCCTGCGTGTCACCACTCTGGGCCTTCAATTGGGCCTTTATGAGGACAAAGCATTCACGCTTTTCGCAGAGAAAGGCTTATGCTCACACGCGCGCAAACGTTACGAATCACAGCCATATCTCGATTACTCGATTCGTCCCACTCCTGGTAAGCCGAGACTTTCAATGAGAAGATGAAGGTCAGACCGCTAACGTGAAGCTCAGAGGTGCCAAAAGTGCTTTCCTCCGTACACACGGGATCGGCGGAGTGTATGAAAACCATGTGCGATTGGATCAAACAATGCGACAATGGCCACGATAGGTGTCAAGAGATCAGGCTTCGACGTATGGAGTGGTATCCAACCAGACTACTCGACATCTCCAGGCCAGGTTGGGTTCGCGTCATTGCCGCGCCCTATGCTGAAGGACTCTACAATACTCTCAGTCACTGCTGGGGTAAGAATACGATGCCAGTCCAGCTCAACCGAAATACCTTTCGAGACCTAAGCAGAGGGTTTCAGCTTCAGAGCCTGCCCCAAACCTTCCAAGATGCTGTCTACGTAAGCAGAGCGATGGGCGTCCATTTGCTATGGATAGACACCCTTTGCATCATGCAGGACACAGATGACAGCACGGATTGGTTGCGAGAGGTGGGGCTTATGAACAGGGTGTACGAGCATAGCTACTGCAACATATCTGCCACAGCATCTGAAGACAGCAGGAAAGGATTGTTCCGCGCCAGAGACCCCCAGCTTGTCGGCCCTCGTCTCATTAATCTCCACCTAGCTGGAGGTTTCAAGCGCCCGGGCTTCCCACCTGGACTTTATGTTGCAGATGATATGCAGTACCGCAAGACGAATTTGGAAAACACGTCTCTACAGTTGAGAGCCTGGGCACTCCAAGAAAGACTTCTTGCACCGCGAGCTGTCCACTTTGGCGTGCATGAGATGTTCTGGGAATGTCCCCTGAGCCAAGCCTCCGAGAGCTATGGCAACATAAACGGGCCAGCTTTGAAACATTCGGCGTTCCCCTTTCCTAGCGCATCGAATGTGTTTCCGGGAAGTGCGAATGCTGATTATCAAGAAGGCGACATCGAACAAGTCTTGGAACGTTGGCTCAAAATCCAGGTTGATTATTCTCGTCGCCAAATAACCAACCCATCTGATCGGGTCCATGCCCTCTCTGGTATAGCGAAAAGATTTGAATCGCTACTTAATGACCGGTACATTGTCGGCATGTTCCCTAGAAGCTCGCACAAACAGCTCGGCTGGACAACGAGGCGCCCGCGTGAAGTCGAGACCCAGCGTTGTTGCAACATGCCAAGCTGGTCCTGGTTGAGCATCAATGGCGAAACATGGACCTTATCACTCGGTGCGGGCGACCCGAATGAATACTTGTACCGCGTGATCGATATACAAATCGCCTACGTAACAGGAGATTATACCGGCAACGTGAAAGGAGGGTCGATATATCTTGGAGGCAAACTTCGACGAGTCTATGCATCCTTCCTCGTCAATGAAGCGTATTATGTGCAACATGACTACGACTATGATCCGGAGGTTCTTGCATGGGCGAGAACACCAGGAGGAGACACACATTCAGGCTATGTATTCTGGGACCGTGGCTCTGACATGATGGTTGAGCCAAGAACATCGCGGCACGATGAGCATGAAGTACTCATTTTTATCCTGTCAGTCACCTATGGTAGCTGGCTTGACGACGATGACAGCTCACACATGGCTTCTCTGACACTCGACTGTCTGCTTCTGGCCCCTCTAGAAATGGAGGGGCTTGGATCAAGCACTACAGCATTTCGCCGGACTGGCATACTCAAGATACAACGGACGTATTCCCAGTGGGAAGATTGCAGATCGCCAGACGCACTGTTCCCGCACAGCGAAGAAGAACTGGAGAGTCTCCCTTGCGAAAGCTACGATCCGGTCACTGGAGAACATGTAATTCGTATTGACTGAAAAGGCTGCATGTAACTTCTCGGCAAAGCTTTCATGCATTCTGCATTGATGGCACTGCTAAATTAGGACAAGGAAACAGGATGAGGTGAGGGGGGAAAGTTCGACACGGCTTCCACGTGAGCTTCTTCATTCAACATAGATACGAGTTAGATGGGCATGGCTGATACAGAATGAACATCGGCGTCACGGAAGAAGTACTTCGAAGGCGGGCGCGCCATAGTGATAGCTCGTACTCAAAAGCCATTTCATCATTTCAATACTACACTGGTGCTTCGTGACTCTTGATATATGAACTCTCATCGCTTCTTTCCTTCGCCATCTCGCCGATATGGCATGTACATCATCAGATGTCCTGTCGTAACTTCGTCTCCTTCCTCTGTTGCATCATGCGTATCTCAAGCTGGCAAAGTAGTAGCCAGCTGTGTCTAGATCCGCCCTCTCTCTGCGTCTAAGAGCTCTTCATCTTCCCATCAGATGTTCTCGTTGGCCTTCTAGTACCCAATTATTTCATCCCTGGATGTCAGAATCTCCACAGCCAGACCCGAAGAATGTACCCTACTGACTTCACCAGCGACGTCCTTGAAGTCGTTGGTCCACCTTCCAGCCATACTGCTCCGCCTCCCGAATGACACTCGCCAGGCGCGAGCGGAACTCGGAGAGATCATGCTTCTGAATCCGCGAAGTGGGTGAGGGGTGGTGAAGGGAAACTGTCGGCTTGGATGGCAAACTCTCACTGAGCTTCTTCAGTAAGGAGATACCCTGCTGTTTCCTAACCACAAGCTCCTCGGCGTCGCCGACAGAGATCAGCTGACGAGAGTTGCTATACCGTCCCGTCCAGCGATCTGTCGTCATGCCATGCTCGAGGTCCAGCGAGAGACTCGTGAGGGTGCCTGCCTTAAGCAGAGCGTGGACGGAGGACTTGATGGCCGAGAGGAGACGGTCGCGTCCAGCTGGCTTGACTACCCCGAGACGTGAGGCAGGTGACGTGAGATCGAGGATCGCGCCTTCCACGAAGTCCTCCGGCACTCCGCGATGCCAGAGAGGGACGTGAATGTCGATACTTCGTAGCAGGGAGACATTGACGGGTCCGATAGTTGCCAGAAACGATTCCAGCTGCATCCAAGCGCTGGTAGCCCAAGGAAAGCGGAATGTGTTCTGGCCATAGAAGATCGTAGCGGCGCGCTTGTGCACATCGTTTGAAACCCTGAGCAGGCCTGTGGTCAACTCGCGACATGGTGCCCTGTCCTTGCGTGTCTTATTCCCGCGAACTTCCAGTGCATCTCGAAATTGATCGCAATCTTTCTGCATCAGCTTCACCCCATCCGCTAGCGCAGACCAGTCGACAGGAAGCGAGTAGCCGGTATGCTCATCGACTGTGATAGACTTTGAGGCTGCGGGGATCCTGCATTTGCCGTTGATGAAGGTGCGGAGCCAAGTGAAGTCGAGTATGATCGGGCCGTCTTGCTTGACCAGGAGCAGTGACAGGATCTGATCCTGCACTTTGGATGGTAGCTTCTCGAATTTGAAAGGGCCCTTGGCCTTGAACGCAGATCTACCAGTGTACTTTCGTGGAGACTTGTCTTCGGCTCCTGGAACGTAGCGATCCACTTTGTTCAGTCGCTCAGAGCGGCGGCGTTCCAGAAGTTCCTCGTACGCGATGTCATCCTTCCCAGAGTCCCACTGGCGCTGAACGATACTATTGAGGGAGCTGCGGCCGCGGGAATGGCTGGCCTCAGCAAGGGCGATGGTGTTCACTCCAAAGGATGACTCCGCCTCTGAAAGCGTTGGTGATCCGTGTTGAGAGTGATCCTCAGTCTTCACCAACTGCAGGCGAGAGGGGTGGATGAATGACTGATCAGCGACAGGATCGGGCTTGAATCTCTTCGAGACCTCTTGCTGGGGTGCAGTCCGCTTCCTCAGGCGGGGATCTCTCGGTGGTGATGGTGTAGTCAACGCAGTATTTGAGGTCGCGTCCGAGGTGGCAGATGATGTCTCATGGACGGACGCTGCAGCGTTATCGATGAGGGCAGCTAGATCATGCTGGAAACGACCTGGATCGGTGGCGAAGACCTGTCGCGGGTCCATAATTTCTTGCTTGTGGATGGTATGGAGGGTCTGGAAGTTGTCGTTTGCAACAAAGTGAGCGCTTCTGAACGTTGGACGCTGTTGGACGCTGTTGTCGAAGTTGCCTGGAGGCTCAAACGGGAAGGCACGCATTGGAGTGGGTCCGCCGCTTTGTGTAACACGGCTAGCCACGAGAGCATTCGACATTCGACATTCACAACATGGAGAAGGCCTGCAAGACCGAACTGTGCGGCTCCGTGAATGATCTGAGGAGATGCTTGACTCTCAAACTCGTCAATGTGCAATACATACTGTACAGCTCACTCTCGTCGCCTCATTGGGCCCACTGGCCTGTGTTCCTGCATCGTAGCCCTTCAGCCTCCACCAAACGACCGGGTGGCACTGATACATTGTGCCAGATGATCTCTCGACATATGTTGTGAAGTCTTTTCTCCATCTCTGCCCGTGGCGAACTCTTGCACTGCGCCTCTTCGTGGCCGGCCTGCTTCTAATGCTTCAGCGCCAGCTGCGCTCCCTTGTGACGACGCTCCGTCGCCAAGTCCCCGTCGCCCATTCCCTTATCGGAGTGGAGTGTCCATGTGATCGTTATCCGTCCTTGTGCTCGGGTGATCCATCATGAGTTGGCATCAATCTCAGCCCAAAGCTTCTCCATATGCGCTCTCTTCTTCTTCGCCTCCTCTCGGTTCGCAGCTGTTCGTTCGAGGCGCGCGGCGCGTAGACATTTGTTCATCTCGATCTTCGTGTTCCAGCACATGCCCATGGACTTCCAGAGGAAGCCTTTCGCGTGGCATTCTTCGAGAGCCGTCATGAGCTCTTCGCAACCTGCGCTTGCTTAGTACGGAGCTGGAGGACGAATCGTGATCATGCTGACCTTTTTGGTCTTCTCTATGCAAGTGCGGATGCATCGTGGCCCAAGTGCTTTAGGATGTGATTCGAGTGAAGGCGAGTGGTCTTGCCATCATCGAGGTCTCGTCCCGGATGTCAATCTTGGCGGATGAGTCAGCACTTTTGGAGATCGCCCCGAAAGACATCGAGTAGGAAAGACCCAACATCTCCCGCCACAAACATCGATACAACATGTCTCAGCAACAAATATCGGCGAAGAAGCAGCAAGGTGCGTCAACACCTCTGGTTTCAATGGTCTCTGCAGTCCGCTGATGTATTTCTGCAGAGCTTCAAGTGCAATATCAAAACTACAAAGAGACCCTTCAGGCCATCGCCGAGAAAATCGGCAACGTCGAGCAAGAAGCCGAGGAGCACAAGTGAGTGGCCACCTTCCTCTCGCTCTGGTCCGAATTGTCATACTGGCGGTGTCTCACCGCGAACTCGATCTGTTCATATACGAATCCTGCTCTAATGCCTCCGTTACTGGCCGACAAACCTTACTTCACCGCTTCAAGATCATCCCTGAGGGCACTGCGACTTTCATCCTGCCCGAGCCCACTCAAGGTCGCTAGAATGAAGAATCATCATGCAAGATCCTGCTTAGCCATGCGCTGTTCCTGCGTCCCGCACCGGATGATCTGGCTTCGCTTATGGACTTTGCGCGATCTCATGACCAGGCTCATGGTTCAGGAATACATTGCGCGTGCTGCGGGTCGCTTGGAAGTGAAGTCAAATGCTGACTTTGAGACTTAGACTTGTCCTCGAGACGCTGACGCCGTTGACCGGAGAGCGCAAATGCTTTCGGATGATTAATGGCGTTCTCGTGGAAAGGACGGTGAAGGACGTGCTGCCGGCGTTGCAGACAAACGCAGAGGGGCTGAAGAAGGTCCTCGATGATCTTGTGAAGCAGTATCAGACGAAGCAGGCTGAGCTTGAGACTTGGAAGGTTTGTGGAGCTTGGTCACATGCTATGCCAAATACTGACAATTGCTACAGAAGAAGAATAAGATCCAAGTCGTCCAGCAATGAGCAAGACCTTCCATCCCGTCTTGCCAACATAGACAATGGCAGGAAAGACCCGTGCGCTTCCGAGAGCCGGAATATGGATGCTACAAAGCACGAGCGGTCCACTTGGTAATGGGTCCGTGGCACCTGCAAAACACAACCGATCCAGCGACCCGGTCGCTCACAGGTCGCACCGGTGTTCGGAATCTCGCTGCGAAGGAGTGCTCGCATTCGTCCTAAAAGGCAACTCCAGTGGAAGCTTGCAGTCTGGCGGCTCGAAAAAGGTATTAAGCTGCCCAATTCACAGAATGGACGCGGTCAACAGCATCCGGCCCCAAGGTCCAGGCTGCTATCCTTCGTCGTCTGATAAAGACCATTAACTCCAGTTGTACGACATACTCGAGAGACACAACAGTGCAGAGGCCAAAGCTTTATAGCGCTATCAAATGTCTTCCCCACTGCCTCCTCGTCGCTCTACTAGAACAAGATACTAACTTTTGCTGATCCATGTGCTGTTGCACAGTAAATTGTTGAGCAGTCACAGGTGCCGTTGTCGAGATACGTTGAAGTTGAGCAGAAGTCACTGTTGCACAGCATAACCAGGGCGCTTCGACGTACGATCACGGGACTACGACCATATGTCTCCAAGTACCGACATCTCGCTGAAGAGGATGTGCGCTGTCAAACGTCGGCGCAAGATGAAATTTTAGTTTCTTATTCCAGCGTGGGACTCGGGCCTACCTCCACAGTGGAAGGGCCGAGGACCTCGTTGTGTATCCCGGTTGCAATCTAGGATGCACCAGTAGCGCGGGTTCAAGGTTGCAAGTAGCCTTATGCACAATGCGCTGGCCCGTAGCGTTAGCTGATGACGGAGGCCCAATACCTGAGGCCGGAGCCAGCAGTAGAGAGATGATTGGGCTCCGAGGTAGGTTTGGAGTATGCCAGGGACGGACTCGCGATCATAGGCTCGTTGAACGTCAGGCGTTGAAAGAATAGGGCTGTCTGCTTTTCTTTTCAGATGCGGCGTTTGAATGCCTGACTTCTGGAGGACAGCAACGCAACGCCTCAATGTGGGAACTCGTCATGACTGCGCCTCCTCTGATTGACAACACATAGCTGCAGCTAAAGAAAGGATGCAAACCCTTGAGAACGGTACAAGGTATCAAGTATCATTGACACGCATTACCGCTCCATCAACTATGACAGATTGGGCATGTATGCATGACATCGATGGGATGCGGGATGATGGAATGTGGGCTGAGGAGGAGGCTACGGCGGCAAGCAGCTGAAGGTCGGACGAACAGTTCTCGCAGGGCGAGCATCCCTGGTTTTCGAGGTGTTCATCACGACCGTCGGCAGGAAGGCGAAGTGTGGAGTGTGAAGAGTGTGAAAGCTAGGTGGCCATCACTCGAATGAAGTAGAATAGACGGCTGCTCCGGCTCTGATTCGCCGGATTGCCGAGATGGCAGAAGGAAAGCAGGCGCCGCATCTCCTCTTCAGCGACTGCTCAAGAATGCTGTATCCGCCGTCCAATCATCAACTTTGACCGTTTCGATTTCTCTTACTGGCCCACCCGCATAATCCGTTCCGATTGCAGAGAACGACTTCGCCCACTCTACACTTGCAGCGCGCGTCTCACAAGCGACGTCGAGAGTTGGCGTGGGCGTCTGCAGCCTGGACAACGCGCCACAGTGCACCGCAACAACAGCGATCGCGGCCGCCGCCCGTCTCTCGCCCATTCGCACAGGCGCACCGTCACCAGACACCTAAGTACTGCGCGCGTTGGGAGACAGCGGCGGAGAGGTTCCCAGTTGGTCGTGCGCCAGAGTCCGAGTGTACTGCTGTCCTGCTGCTGGCCCACTCGCAATCCCCCCAGCGCGGACAAAGTTTGCCAAGCCCAGGCGTCGTCTCGAACCTCGCGCATCCGCCTCACCTAGCAGTCTGCAGACTAGACCTGCACGTCTGCCGCGAGCATCTGTTGGCTTCTTCCGTCTTCAACCGCTCTGCATCATCACTGTCCAAGGTCGTCGACGCCGAGGGATCGTACTGCTCACCGCCGACCGGGGACGCCTCACGAGCACTCGGAAGCACAGCTTTTGTGGAGAGTCCACCTGTGGTGCTCGTACGCTGCGCACTGCTGCGCACTGCTGGGGGAAGCTGCTAGCTACAAATCCTAACATTTTCGGGCCCAGTACACATACCCACGCCCCGTAAAACACACCGCTTTATTGCAATCCGACTACGACGTTACCGGCGCCGGCAACTCGATTCCACCTGCACGTCTTTGCAGCTAGTTCGGTGGTACTGCAGCACAGGGGTGTTGTGTTGACGTGGTGGCCAGCGAATCATTGACAGCTCACACTGACGGAACGGGTTCGCGCCTCGATTAAAGATGTCGCAGTCCCCAAGGGATCAGACTGAGGACGAGGTCCCGGCTACTACTCAGTCCCCGGCCGAAAATGATCAGCCTGCCGACCAAGGCGACGACCAGAACGACGGGAACATGAGTCGCCCAGAAGACATCGGATATGATTTTGAAGTCAAGGAGCAGGACCGATGGCTCCCAATTGCAAATGGTCAGTATCGCTTTGATGATGTTACCTGCGCACTGCCTGTACCACCTTGCGTCCCCATACCATCCTTGTGCTCCTGTGATTTGTGCTATGGAGCTTTTTGACACCTGCACCTCGACGGATACTGTGACTGGCGTCGCTTCTCGCCCACATATAACGCTGCGGCGCGCAGTTGGTCTGCAACTCCGTCGAATCAGAGTGCCCTTCGCCAGCCAGCGATCTGCAGCCTCTGTCTTGCCAGCCCGCCGACTGGACGACCGGACGAGACAGCACCATGCCGTCGCAATCCCCGCACACTTCTTCCTCCCCGCCAAACCAGTCACAGCAGCGTTCCAAGAACCCGAATCGCAAGAACTTCGATCAGGATGCTAACATTCATAACTTTGCTCCAGTCGCGCGTATCATGAAGCTCGCGTTGCCCGAAAATGCTAAAATAGCAAAGGAGGCAAAGGAGTGCATGCAAGAGTGTGTGAGCGAGTTCATCTCATTCATCACCAGTGAAGGTACGTACTCCTTTAGCGCGATCTCGCGGCGGCTGTTGATCTAAAGAGCCGCGCGGCTAACGATCTGGTACAGCTTCGGAGAAGTGCCAGCAGGAGAAAAGGAAGACGGTCAACGGCGAGGATATCTTGTTCGCCATGACTTCGCTGGGCTTTGAGAATTACGGAGAGGCGCTGAAAATCTACCTTGCCAGGTACCGGGAGGTAAGTCTTGAAACTGATCACAATATATACACCCTGGTATATCTTATACGAGTATCCATACTGATTCCCCACCAAGAACCTCGTCGCTCGAGGAGAACACCAGAAGCCCTCTGTGGGCGCAGGCGGGAACGACACCACTTCACCTACGTACGATGGCTCTAACAACGTCCTCGGGAATCTGGATCCCTCTGGCGAAGGCGCTACCGACTTTGGTGGCTACGGTGCTCCCGCTGGCCAATACTAGCTTGCCTTAAAGGTCTGCTTTGGCCGCGCTTTGCTCATGTCATCTGCGAATAGGCTATTAAGGCTTGCGAGTACCATCGTCTGGACTGGGGAGGAAAGACTAGACTGCACACCATGAAACGCAATCGCGCCGCCCAACAAGCCAAAAGCTCGGGCGGGGACAACGTTGTCGAATCAATTGAGGGAACCGACACCGAGCTATTGACATCGTCAACTGGAGATGGATGAAGAGCCTCCGCAAACCTGCACTCGCATCCTTGGGGCGTTACTTGAGGCGATATGGCGTTACTTGGATATGTTAGTGGAGGAAGGTGCTTACGGAATCGTGCACGGAAGCCAGTGTCAACGACAGACCGGGCTGAGGGAAAAAGGCGTTGTAAACAACGGCTTCATTTGTTCTGAGTAGACCATCGGGATTTTTAGATGGTCTTGTCTAGAGGACTGTAGGACTGCTCGCGCAGATTAATCGCTGTAACTTATACCCGGATGAAAAGATCACGGAGGATGAACGTGAAGAGGGGTGGGGATCGGCATGAGAAATTAGGACTATAGCGCCGTATCGTAAGTTTCGTTTGTTGAAAACAACTCATGTGGTCTCCGTTACAATCTTGCTATTATCGTTCTCTTGGGAGAGTATTGTACATCGGATAAGCCCGGCCAACACGTGCAGCCGCGCTAGTGACGCGGTTCGCGACTGCCCACTTTGAAGTCTAAACCGCCGAGTCAACCTCACCTGGGATCTCACAACTCCATTGCCCCTCCACCACCAAGCCAATGCCGACTGTACGTTATAGCGACACATACAAAAACGAGCAATACCATGCCCGGACTAAGCAGAAACACGCCAGGCCTTCTCCGAACCGTGCAAGGGAAACAGCATGCCTCAAGCGACGACCACTATGACGATACCATTGGCGTAAAGAGACGCGCGATTGATATAAACCAGTCGAGCTCACCGCGTATACAACCCTCTCGCGGCGCGCAAAAAGAGAATACGAACCCGAAGCGTCGGATGACGAACGAGATTGAGACAATCGACCTGCTTGACAGCAGTCCCGAAAAGAAGATGCCACCCAAAACGAAGAAGAGCAGCGCGGGGAGGAGTAAGCCGGAATCGAGTTTGCCGACGCCGGAGAATAGTACACAGAGCTCGGGACGTGTTGAGCTCACGGACGATCAGATAAATGCGGAGCCGAAGGGGAGTAGTAGTGATGCTGAACCGGAATGGATCAAAGAGAGGGAGAGGAAGGCGGCAGCTGCTGCGGAGAAGAGGAAGAGTGCGAATGGGACGGGGGCGGTGTATAAGAGACCAGAGGTGAAGACGGTATATCCGGTCGAGGAGGGGGAGAAGAAGAAGACGAAGAAGGAAGGGCCGAAGTTTGAGCCTCCGAAGTTCAAGCTTGCTACGATTGCGACAACCGGTGGGACCAAAAAGTTGAGCGATGCCGAACTTGATATGGACGAGGATGAGGACGATCTGTTCGGAGAATCGAATCGGCCGAAGAAGAAACAGAAGATGGGAGCCGGTTATGGTAGTAAAGCTGCACCGGTCAACTTGCATGTTCAAGGCCCAAAACCAAAGAAGAACGTGTTCAGCACGTATGCGAAAGCGGAGCAACGTCAGGCCAAGAAAAAGGAGGAACGAGAGCAGAGGAAGTTCGAGAGACTTGAGTTGGCAGCCAAGGAAAAGTCTCCAGTCCAACCTAAGAAGACTTTCAAGAGTCTCGCAGTTGCGGTTGCGGACGACTATATCCTTGGCGGAGATGACGACGACTTACCTGATCGCGAGGACTCGCCGCTGAGTGACCTCGAAGCCGATGAGATCGAAGAGCTGGATCCGGCCCTGGCATTCTCAACGATAAAATGCGGGTTCTGCGGCATTCGCGTATCGAATTCCATCAAGGAAGATTTCGAGATCGAAAAGCTCAAAGGACATTCAATGACTTACAAATGGCAAAGAAGGTTTTGCACATACCACAGAGAAAAGGATGCCGAGAGAATCTGGCAAGAACGAGGGTACCCGACAATCGACTGGAACCGGTTACATCAAAGAATGCGGAAACACGATGTCTTTTTAACGAAAGTGATCAATGATCAAGTCAGCTCACATTACAGAACAAAGCTCAAGAATAAGAGCATGAAGGGGATGACTGCTTTGACGGAGAGTATGGCGAACGAGACGAAGAGTAGTAGCGCTTCTGTGGGATACTATGGTCCCAAGGGTGAGAAGATGATGTACGTTGAGATCCACTCAAGCTCTGTTCAGCAAAAAGATTACTCCCACTAACACTTGTGTAGGTGCGACCACATCGTCAACCGCCTCTCCGATCAAATCCGCGAACGCGCCCTCAAAGACAAGCTCGTCTCAACTTCTGGTGTGCAAGGTGGCGTCACAGGCTTCGTACAAGTCGTGCTCGCGCCTCATCTCGCCGAGATGCTCATCAAAGAGGACATGGGTCTTACTGGAGACAGCTGGGCGGTACAAGCGAGAAAGATCATGAGTGAGAGCGCGGAGATTGGGGAGTTGTTAAATCCTGAAGAGGCGGATACTGTTGGCGATGCGGGAGAGGACCAAGTTGTGAGGGCTGAGATCGTGGAGATTGAGAGCGAGAATGATTTTGATGAGGACGAGTGAGACCGCGGTGTATCTGCCGACGGACAACTTTGAGATCTTTGGCTGCTTTTCACTTCTTGTTGATGATATTGACAGGCCATACTTTAGCGCTTCACCTCGCCTCCGGCAACCCAATCGGCTCCCTCACCCACACCCTCGCCACCTCTTTCGAAACATTCATCAACTCCTGATCCCTATACCTCCCCGTCGTCAAACTCAACCCAATCGGCAACCCATTGTCCCCCTTAAACCCAGGTATATTGACAATCGGCGAATGCAGCGCCGTCCAAATACATTGAAACACCGCACTCCCCGTCCTCTCCAACCCCTCAGGCGCAATATCCGGCACAGAAGGCGCAACAACCGCATCATACTTTTCCGCTATCGCATCCCATATCGGTCTGAGGGAGGCGATGCCATCGAACGCTTCAAGATATTGTTTTCGTGTATACCCGTGGAATTCTTCGACGTGTTCGATGAGGTCTGGCGCGAGGAGGTCTTTTGCGAGGTGGTGTTCGGGACGGAAGGAGACGCGGCCGTCGGAGAACATCATAGTTGTATGCCAGATTGGGAGGTTTTTGAATGAGTCTGGGAATTCGAGATCTGATACTTCGACTCCGTTTTTCTGGAGAGATTGTTTGCCGTCTTCGAAGGCTTTTCGCGTTCCGGAGCCGGCGTGGTTCCAGAGCATGGTTTTTAGGAAAGCGATTTTGAGGCCTTTGACGCCGGTATAAGTGAGGGGTTTTGGGGGGTTATCGTCTTTTAATCCGAATACGTTTCCTAGTAATTCCAAGTCTTCGATTGATCGACCGTACCAACCGAGCGTGTCTAAGCTCATGCTGTAGATCTTCTGGCCTTCTCGAGAGACGGCTCCCCATGTTGGTTTGATCGCATAGATGCCGTTGAAACTGGCTGGTCGGATTGTTGAGCCGCCGGTTTGAGTGCCCAGCGCTATGGGGGCTTGGAAGTCTGCTACGACTGCTCCTGAGCCGGATGATGATCCGCCGGGCGTTCGTCCGAAGTCGTGGGGGTTGGATGTTTTCGTTCCGACGATGTTGGCTGCGAATTCGGTGGTGGTTGTTTTGCCGAGTATTAGAGCTCCTGCTCGACGGAGCATTGCGATACTCGCTGCGTCGATCTCTGGGTGGCTGTCTTTGTAGATGGGAGAGTTGTACTGGGTTGGCATGTCTAGGATACGATCAGCTTAAGTCTCTTTGCCATCCTCCCTTTGATCTGATGTTGGGCACTACCTTTGGTGTAAATCACATCCTTGATAGCGACTCCAACTCCATGAAGCGGTCCTCGCTCATCCTTGGGGATCTTGTCAAGTGCTCTAGCCTGTTCGAGGACTTGATTTCCATCAAGAAACACCCAAGCCTTGACAGCTTCATCGCGCTCTTCAATCCTCTTCAACAACGACTTTGCATACTCCTCCACAGTCAAACTCCCATCATCGAAAGCCTTCAACGCCTCTGTGGCCGTCAGACGATAAGGCTCGACTCCCATCCTGTATATCGTCACTTAGTAAGAACTCCAGTACTAAGAATCGCGAAAGAGGAAGTCGCCCTGGTTCGGGACAGCAACAACTCTGTGGGTATGGGTGCTTACCTACGACGACGAATGATCCTCCATTAAATATCCACGTTTCTCCTCTTTTCGCAACTGTTCTTCCTCATCCTTTGCCGCGAAGACAACTTTCCGCCGCTTGTGTGCCGTTATCGGTACCCCGTTTTCTGAGATAGGCGCAGTTGGCCGCTTCAGGTCGCTGTCTTCTGACAGCGCAGTCTCCGCGGGTGATAGCATCGTAGATATAAGGCATGCATTGGTGAGGCAGTTGCGAAAGGCTCTGAGGGGGATCAATGGGAATGATGTTGTTTTTGAGAGAGGCCGATGACGGTTCGAGATCATCATTTGTACACGAGGCTCGGCAAGCGGCGACAACCTTCTACGTTGGCCGAAGTCTATTAACGAGGTGGAACGAGGAAACGGCAGAATTATTTGAGTCTGTCAAAGAAAGGCAGGGGAAGATGTGCGGTGTGACAAAGCGTGTATTTGACTAAAGAAGACATTGCAGTGTGCAACTAAGGTCAAAGAGCACACTGCAAAAGGCATTAGGATCAGACATCCAATATCAAGTTCTTCGTACAGTGGTATCTCTGCTACGACCCAACCAAGAAGCGATTAAAACATTAAACAAGATTCCAAGATGTGATCCACCAGCTCCTTGCAAGCAAATGCCTAATCTCCATATGTAACGTGAAAAGTATCTGTCGTCACAGTCGTCTCTCGTCTTTCTCGCATGTGCGTTACTCCTGTGCCGTATATTTCCAGTCATCGTTCCTCCCATCCTATCCATGACGCTTTACTCGCTCTCGCTCCGCGGCTGCTCAACAAGTCCAAGCTCTTCCGCTTCCAATTGCTCTTGACGGACCTTATACGACTCTTTGACGAGCTTGCCCAAGCGTTTCTCCAAGAGGTCGCGGCCATCCTTGGTGTGCCACACGTAGTGAGGTGCTTTGTTGACCACGTCCCAGCTGACGAGGTTGTCGGTAATCTTGGTCAGATCGCGCTGCTTCTCCGCCCACTCGTCGTCCTTCTGCACGTGAATGCCAGAGGACACTACAACAAGAGGTGTCTTGCTGCCCTGAATTGTTCGTGCAGTCTTGATCTCGTTCTTGGAGAAGGAGCTCGCGACGAGGTTCTCCTGCAACTTGGCCTTCAAGAGCTTTCCGCCTTGGATCGCAGCCTTTCCATACACGCGATCTTCCTTGGTCTGGCCTCCAAAAAGAGAGCCAATAATGCGCTGGATTCCAAGGGGGCTGATAATACCATATCCCCAGAGCACAAAGCCTCGTCCTGGATCGGCCATGCGGCTGAGAAGGTCTTCGTGAAGCGGATCAATCATCATAATACCAGTGACAGAACGGAACTTGCGTGCACTGAAGATGCGAGAGACAATGCTTCCGTATCCAGCTGATACAAGAATCCACGGACCCTCTTCTCCGCTGACTGCCAGTGCTTCTGCGAGGTTATCTGCTGACATGCCAGCACTGTGCGGCGATGGAGCGTTGTCGGACCATGCATACCCAGGCCTGTCCCAGTAGCAGTATCGGTCAATGGTGCCATTCTTGACAGCCGAGTAAGCCCAGTGTTCGAAGTCGTACTCGACTGGATCTTCGGCAGCCTCCAGGAGAATGGTGGGCGATCTGTTGCCTTTCTTGTCCGTGGTAATGTTGCCAACACAAGCAAGGTGAACCTGATACTTATCGTCATCTACCCAGTAACGTTCGCCGTCCATCTTCAGGCCGGCGTCCAAGCTGCGGATGATGATAGTTGCGGTCATCAGAACGCTGATAATGATGAAGATGACCAAGATGACGGTAGCGGCGAGGACAGAGAGCCACTCCTTCAGTGTTCGCCGTGTTTCTGGGCGACCTGTGAGGCGCTCCTCTTCCTCGCGCTTGCCCCATGCAACGATGCGGTCAGTGAACACACACCACAGTGTTATAGTCGTTGCCCAAACGACGCTTGTGATACCTGGTGGACCTTCCTCACCACGGAGGCGGGGAACAGCAACGATGACAATCAGGTCGATCAGTAGAACTAGTCCAAGCACCGCCTGGGTGATCCGCATGGACATGCTTGGTGCGGAGAAGAACAGCAGGGACGTCAACAGCACTCCGAGCGTGAGACATGTGTATGCAAAGTCGAAGTAGCCAGATCCGCGGGTGTGCAGCCCTGGAGGCGAAACGAAGATGCTGACCAGAAGCAGAACCCACCAGAGGAATGTGATAGCCAGGAAGAGGATGGAGATGTATCGTAGGGCGCGGACCGTCCACAGGTTGTAGGGCGATACTGGTACTTGATCAGTATCATGTCAAGCATCGCAATCATTCAATGCCACACTCACCAGCTGGATCGTCCGGATCCAAGTATCCATCTGCGTGAGGCGGCCGCGGCAGCAGCCTGTCTCTCTCCGTTGGCTCCCTCATTCTGTTCTCTTCGAAGTCTCTCGGCTCGCGCTGACTTTGCGGACGACTGCGCTGCTCACTCTGCTGGCCGTTCTGCTGCTCGTCGGCGTCGTCGGATTTCTTCTTGGAGCCCCACAACGACATGGTCCTTGGCGTGTATCCAAACTCTCGTACACCAAGCTCTTTCGATTGTCACTCCACCGCGCAGCCACAAGCTCCCTACTCTGCTCTTTCAACGACGACGACGTCCAGATGCTGGCGCCTGGGATGACTGAAGGAGTGCAAGGAAACAAGCAGTAAAGTCAGTCACAAGGCGTGCCCCCGCGCAGAGCAAAACATCGACAAAGCTACACGGAGTGGAGGCTGGCGTCTGCGAACCATCGAGTGGATGTGGACGTCATGTGGCGCGAGCTTGGTCTGGATCGGTGCTGCCAAGCGGGCCAGTCTCGAACTCTGAGGACCAATCTGTATGAGGGGTGAAGCTGCAGTGAATACGATGTGTGAGCGACAGTTCAGTGTACATGCGCTGTATTGTATCGCGCAAGGCCGATGCGGTGCCATGGTTGTTGTTGATGGAGCGGAGAGGGCGGTGTCTCTCAAGCGGAGTCGAGTCCGGTGGCGGAATGCCAAGCCTGCAGGGATGCTGCTCCAGATCGATCTGTGCGATGAGGCTCTTGGAGACATTCACTTCGCTCTTCTATCAAACCTTCTGCCTCACCCATTCGAAGCCAAGACTTTCAACATATCACATTCTGCACCCTGATCTTGTTTGACATGTGAAAGTTGTAAACCTTGAGAATTGCTCACTCGTCGCCACTTCCAAACACTCCGGAACCAATGACCCAGCACCATCGCCGTCTGGATACCACTCGTTCCATACAAAGCTACCCCTAGCTTCTGGTCACAATGTCCGACTTATTACGACAGAGCGTGAAGGAACAGAACATCCCGGCTGGAACACTGCAGCCTCCAGCCAGGCCTAGACCACAGGCAATCGGGACCCCTGCCGCATCGCATAACATCGACGACAGCTCATCAGATTCCAGTGCCTCATCAGCGGCAAGCGTGGACACAGTTCGTCCTTCATCACGAGAACAGGCGGCGCCGCCTACACATTGGACACAGTATTTTGAACAAGAACTTTACTTGGAGCAGAAAACGGAAACGCAGCATGCCAGGTATCATGTCTACTTGACACCACCGGCGGATCCCCAGAAAGGCCCTCTTTTCATCTGTCACCATGGCGCTGGCGCTTCGGGGCTTTCATTTGCAATCTTTGCGCAGGAACTCCGTCGAAAACTTCCTTCAGCCGGGATCCTCGCTCTTGAAGCTCGAGGCCATGGCTCTATTGTGACCGACGCAACCACCAACGAAGAGATTGTTGACTACTCCCTCGAAACCCTGGTCTCCGATGCGATCTCCATGATAACACTGACGGCGTCCTCACAATCTTGGAATCCCCTACCACCCACCGTCCTCCTAGGCCACAGTCTCGGCGGTGCAGTCGTAACAACAATCGCAACCTCACACTTCAAGACCTTCGGCTCCAACCTCATAGGCTACAGTGTGTTGGACATCGTCGAAGGATCAGCTATCGAAGCCCTCGGTCACATGAAAACGTACCTTGCCTCCCGACCCAGCATCTTTGGCAGCGTCGATGAAGCCATCACATGGCATGTCCGTTCCCGAACCATTCGGGACCAACGAAGCGCCGAAGCATCAGTCCCTAGCTTACTCATCCCTTCACCTACCGGCAACGGCAAGTTCATCTGGAAAGCGAACCTCTCAGCCACATCGCCCTGGTGGGAGGAATGGTTTGCAGGCATGAGTCAGAAATTCTTGACCGGACGAGGAGCCAAACAGCTCATTCTTGCGGGGACCGATCGACTTGATAAGGAATTAATGATTGGACAGATGCAGGGAAGGTTCCAGCTGGTGGTCATTCCGGAAGCGGGACATTTCGTGCAGGAGGATGTTCCGGAGAAGACGGCGGGATTGTTGGCTGAGTTCTTTAAGAGGAGTGACAGGAGTCAGATGGTTTTGCCGCCGAAAGTGAGTGATTTGATTGCGCAGGGAAAGAAGGTTTGACGGGCAAAGTGATAATAGTGATCATGATGAAATGACATGACATGAGAATGGCACATGCCACTTGATGCTTTTTCTGCGTAGATTGTGTCTGATAAATCATAGACATTAAAACTACTTCAATCTTCACTTCTCCTTCGCCAAATACCCCTTCTGATAAGGAAACTGCCCCTTGAACGTTTCAGCTATCTCCGTCCTCGTCGCCACCCAAACACCTTCCTTCTTGCTAATGTAATCGACAAAGTCTTTGAGTGCTTTGAAACGGCCCGGTCGTCCAATGATGCGGTTGTGTAGACCTATCGTCATCATTTTTGGTGTCCCTTCCTCGCCTTCTTCGTACAGCGTATCAAAAGCGTTCTTCAAATGTGTGTAGAAGCCGTTGGGGTCGCGGAAGCCGGAGCCTGCGGTGTGGAATTTGAAGTCGTTGTTGTCGTAGGAGTAGGGGCTGATATAAGTCAGTTCCGATGGTCCTCGCTTTCTTTGAAAGAAATTGTGGACATACACCATAAGCAGGCCTTTTGGTTTGGTCTTGTCCTTCTCATCAGCTCGATCGAGCCAGTAGGGTACCTTCACGGTTAGTGTCTTAACATCCCCTGGAATGCATCAACTCACATCGTCAGCATAACTATCACTCATCCAAACCAACTCCTCTCCCATCTCCTCATAGACTTGTGGGACCAATGTCCTACTCCTCGGCGAATTCCTCCCATAATACCATCCCTTTGGCGCATACCCTGCCAATTTCTTCAAGCTCGTCACCGCTTTCTTCACATACTCCCTCTCCTGCGTCTCGCTCATGTCGTGATAATCGATCCATCGATACGCGTGACTCGCTACATCGTGCCCTTTCTCCACACACCTGCCTACAACTTCGGGTACTTCTTCGATTGCTTGTGCTACAGCATACAAGGTGAATTTCATATCGTACTTGTTAAACAATCGGAAAAGCCTCCAGAACCCAGCGCGAGAACCATACTCGTATTCGGATTCGACATTGTAGTTTCGTTCGTTGACGCGTGGTGGTCGGCCGGGGTTTTCTATGAGGTTGGTCTCGGATTGGCCGTCACCTGAAAGGACGGAGCGTTCACCGCCTTCTTCGTAGTTGATCACGAAGGAGATTGCGATTTTGGCGTTGGAGGGCCATTTGAGGGAGGGGAGGCCGGATTCGCCGTAGCCGCGGAAGTCGCGAGGGTAGTCGTAGGTCGGGTGGGAGGTGTAAATGGCGGGCATGTCGGAGGCTTGGAAAGGATTTGAGGTTTAAAAGCAATAAATGAGCGCCTCTTACTTTTATGCGTGTTGGACGCGTCTTACGAGTTTGAGCTATCTCGATACTTTGCCCTTGATCTTCACAGGCGAGGCTCACGGCCTTGCCCTATCTTGACCACGGCCAATAGCCTCATCGACTGTTTCCCCGATATTGAAGTCCTCCTAGAGACAGTCATCGAAACAGTATCCTCCGCCTTCTCTTTGCGTTCATCATCTGCTCCATTGCGGCTCTTGTGCCCGCTCCATGATCAACTGCGCGCTGAGCATGCGGGCTCTCGCTCATTGGGCTCGTGTCTGCATCAATGGAGGGTGGCCGAGGCTGCATGGTACTCTGCACGGAGAGGGAGAGCAATGCGCCGAGCGTTCACGACATCGCCAAAGTGTGAGGCGGCGGGCAGAGATGTTTGAGAATAATACTGAGGGAGGACGAGAAACATTCAAAGTCGAAGTCGAGGAGCTTGTTCAACCGACGTTTCGCCGGCTTGGCGCGTCAGACTCGCGTCGTTGCCTTCAGCTTCAGTTGCAAACAACATTCTCGACCAGCTTGCATGAGCGCGAGCCATTGCAGCCTGATGGCGCTGCGTGGCACAGGAAGCAAACGGTGAGAACATAAGAAGAGCCTTTTCACGGGACTGAATTCAACATCCTCCTCATGCTTTCCTTCCCACTACGCATAGTTTCCTTGTCTCTTTACAACTTCTTGACAATGAGCAGACGCGGACATCGCGACACCTCCACAATGACTGGCCTCTATGGCTACGGAAGACCGATCAACTCGATCAATGAGCGTAGCTTTCTCACCAGAGGAGATCTAGGTACTGACCCTAGATTCCCCAACGCCATTATGGATTGGACTGGTGTCGCGCTTACCCTCCGAGAACGAGCAATGATCGCATTGATGGGCGAGATCACCGACAAGCCAGATTGGGCTCAGAAGATTCATGATGAAAGAATTGTCCAGAAGTGGCGTGTGGAAGCAGCTGAGTTGGCCAAAACGACACCGCCAGAGCGAGCCGTGAGCGAGAAGATGTTTGAGTTTGTATGTTGCGTGAAGCCCCAATTGTCGAGGAATTTGGGACTGATGAGCTTCAGTGCATTGGCGAGCTGCGCGACTATGCGAAGCAGCAAGGAACCGCAGGCTTTGTTCCGGCCGTCAAAAGCCAGGCAACTCTTTACAAGTCCGACACCTTGATCTCAGAAACACTCCGCCAGGAGCTGAGGTCCGCCGCTGCGCCACTGGAAGATCAAGTCAAGGACTGGCACCCGGGATCTGAAGAGAAGGTTCTTGATCTTGTCCATCCTTCCCTGTTTCCGCTGCTCTATGGGCGATCTAGGATCCTCAAAGAAGGCACTGTCCCATTGGTTGAATGTGAGAAATACGTCGGCAAAGGCGAGATAATTCCGGTTCCAGAAGATGAGGATTTGATGGTGCATAGCTTCGCGGGAAACAGCAATGCAAACAACTGGCAGCGCAATAACTACGGTCATTTCTGGTCGAAGAAGTATCAGTGGCTTCCGTGTGAAGTTAGATTCGGGGCCGATCAGACGACAGAGATTGTCAGTTACATCAACAATCTTCACCCGAAGCACTATGTGCCACTCTATGAATGCATCGAGAAGATTCTTGCGAAGGCGATACCAATGTGGGATGCGACTCTTACGATCTCCGAGTATGGATCCTGGAAGCCGCGTATCGACCTCGATACAATCCCTTGGGTCGAACCAGAAGGCACGAGGCCTAGGGAAGAAGACGAGGAGCTGGAGTATGATGAGGACGAGCAGATGGAGCTCGACGAGGATTGGCGCCGGGAAAACCGGACCTTGGCACCGCCTGAACCCAAAGACTACTCATCGAGAGCTGGAGAGGAGCACAAGGGCCGCGACTCTGAGCCTCCAGTGGATCTCAGGAAAAAGTTCGCCGACCAAGGATTGCAGGTCATCGTCAAGCTGGCAAATATCCATCTTTCGCCAGAGAAGCCTGAATACGAAGGTGGTTGTGAGTATTGCATTTCTTCACGGATAAAACACTGCTAACAGACTTAGCATGGCACGTCGAGGGACAATTGAATGAGCACATCTGCGCAACTGCGCTCTACTATGTAAGCAAATTGGGCATACTACGCACAATATCTTTTCCTGACCATCACGTACAGTACGACAGCGAGAACATTACCGACAGCTATCTCTCGCTGAGGGAGCAGACTAACGCGTACGATCTGGAAGAGAAACCTTACGAACAAAGCGACCATCAGCACTTTGACATACTCTATGATATCGACGCGTCGGGATGGGGTCCAGCCATACAGACACTCGGCCGAGTCAACACCCGACAAGGCCGTCTGATCACCTTCCCAAATGTAATGCAGCATCGCGTCGAGCCATTCTCCCTCGCTGATCGAACGAGGCCTGGACACCGCAAGATTCTGGCTCTTTTTCTTGTCGACCCTTACCTGCGTATACCCTCCACTGCCAATGTTCCGCCTCAGCAGAAAGATTGGTGGATGGAGATGGTCGTCGGTCTTGATCGAGTTGGAGAGCTACCGCCAGAGATGGCGGAGCACGTAATCAACAGTACTGGCGATTTTCCTATTGAATTGGAAGAGGCGAAGAAGATTCGATTGGATCTCATGGAAGAACGGAAGGCGTTCGGGAGGGACGTTGAGACGAGGATGAATCAGGAGACGTTCAGTTTCTGCGAGCACTAGATACGTGTAAGTCCTGATCACATTGTGCAGGCGGCTCTGATATGCAAGAAGTCCGAGAAGACGGCTGGATATCTGAGGCACTCATGCTGTGCCACCGGCGATAAAGACATGCACCGAATTAACACCACCTCTTCCAGTCAGCAAATGCAGGGTCGATCACCCTAACCACACGTCACAGCTCTGGTCTTCCCTTCTCGCTTCCTCGCTCTTTCTTTAAGCCAAAGACCGACAGCTACAATGTCCTTTGTTGGGCTCCCATAATCCCTCCGCCTCGGCGATTGACGGATTTTGTACCTCTCGCAAGCTCTACTCATTGGGGACAGTGGATACCACGGCCGACGGGAGAATTCGTTCGACTTCACTTGCATGTAGTAGAGCTGCCAGGACAGCATATATACAGTAGGAGCGAACCATTGCCATTTCTCGTTTCTATTACACTCCACCGCAGCAACTTCCCCATAGAGGACGAACATAAACAACAGTACAGCAGCAAAAAGACCAAGCACCTTGATACAAAGAAGCTATCATCCAGAAAACATCCTCAACAAAAGCCCAATCCCAACCCATCCCCAAATCCCAACCCTACTCCAAAAGAAAAAGCCGCAATGTCCCTCCCCCACATCCTCCCCGGCCTCACCCCCCGCGAAGCCATAACCGACGCCCTCTACCGCGGCGTAAACGCCTACGACACCGGCTCCACCTCCCTCCACGACTCCGCCTTCCTCTGCTCCGACGATTCCACCTTCTCCATGCTCGGCCAAACCCACACCGGCGGCGCCGCCATCCGCGCCATTCACGCCAACGTCGGACCCATGGATACCACGCACGTTGTGGGGAGTCCGAGGGTTTGGTGGGAGGAGGGGAGGAAGGAGGCGAGGGTGACGGCTTCTGCTATTGCGAATCATTTCGAGAAGGGGAAAGGGAATGTAGAGGGGGCGAAGAGTTTTTGGAGTGGGGTGTTGTATGATGCGGATATGGTGTTTGTTGAGGGGGAGGGGTTGTGGAAGATTCGGCATTTTAGGATGGATGTTAAGTGGACGCAGGGGGATGCGGGGGTGATGCGGACGACGAAGAAGGAATAGTAGAGAGGGGGGAGAGAGAGAGAGAGAGAGGGAGGGAGAGCGAAGAAGGAAAACATAATGAGCGAGATGCGTATATCAGTGAGTTGATTGTTTGACCAAAGAAACACTTTTCCCAAGGGTATATTGCTACTGCCGTGATAATTACTCGAAGCTTATCCCGCTTCATCAAACAGGTTCATGTCCAAAACCAATAATCCCCATCTACCATCTCCTCCATTAATATGCGGGCTCATCCTCCCAAATGGGAGCCTCCCTGACATTGCCCACACTCCACTCGACCTTACCCTTCTCATTGAATTCAGCACCTTCATCCGTCATCTCAAAGCCCTCTCCAATCTCCTTCCTCGAATCAGCGACCTCCGTCTTGGAAAGACCGAACTTGTCTCTCGCGATCCACACCATCGGGCACTCGGAGATAATGGCCGGGTGAATATAGGCTTCAGCTTGCTCTTGCGGGGTGTATGGTCGACTAGGGGTGTTCAGAAGATGAGACATGCCCAAGACGGTATTATCAGCGGCAGCTTCTGGCGAGAAGAAACCCTTGATGCGAGCCATGAAGCCTTGCTTGGGAGGAGCGTTTGGTGACGCGTAGCCTTTCTCGACTGGGCTGTTGTCCAGAGAGTCCTTGTTGCCTCCATTGGGTCCCTTCTCGACATCGACTCTTGCGGGCATAGAGTCCATGAGCAGGTGCTCAGGCAGCGTGTTGGATCGCTTCTTGAGATCGCGGTTCAGCCAGACTTGCCAGAGGATGGTCGCGACGAGGAAGATGATCATCAGAACAAGAGGTCCAATTGACTGGGTGCTGCTATTGATGCCAATGGCGAACAGTCCGATGAGGCAAAGTTCGGAGAGGTAGACACCGACGGTGAGCTGCTTGAGAGCGCGAGCGTAGGATTCGCCGCGAGTGGAAACATTAGTTCCGAGCGTGAACAGCGCGTTGAATCGGAAGGCGAAGTAGAGGACCGTGAAGCCCACAGCGGCAAATCCGAGGATCAAAGGCGAGATGCAGGAGTAGGCCAGTGCGATGACGCCCAAATTGGTGAACTTTGGATAGAGCGAGCCCCAACCCAGACCAGCGAGGGTGACATAGCGGTTGTAGAGCTTTCTTGGTGTGCTATCCAGAATCTTGCCCAGGAAGAGAACGAAAAGCAACGGCACAATGTTCAAGAATTGAAGTGCCGCAATCATTAGTCCTTGAAGAATAAAGTAGGAGATGTAGAAATTCGACGCCTTCGGCAGGTTCTGGGCCAGGAGTGTTGTTGCTGTCTGTGGTTGCCGAACGATCTGTGCTGCGACGGACGAAGCTCCGGAAGAGAATGTTGTGACAAGGAAGACTTGAATGACCTGGAAAGGAAAGTACCAGCCTTGCACCTTCATTTGCTGAGACCCTCGGGTTGGTTCAAAGAGTCCAGCGAGGATATTGCAAATGATCGGGACCAGCGCCATGAGCACGGCCAGTAAGATGACTGGAAGAAGTCCAGTAACCACGCCCAAGATCACCTTGGGAATGTCGTTGATGAAGCTGAGGAAGGGCACCTCGCTAGTCAGGTAGTTGATGTTGCTGATGGCGCCAATCACCGCGACTGGAATAGTCCAGAAGATGCACAGGAACCAGACGAATGCGGTGCTAGCAGCGCTGAACGCTTTGACCTTCCAGAATGGCTTAATGATGTTGCCCCAGATCTAGGAAAACGTCAGGATGCGATCTCATGTGCTTCAAAAAGATGACTTACCACTTCCGATGGAGGCGCTCCAAGCTCCTTAGGTGTCATCTTAGCCTTGCTCTTCGCCTTGGCCGCCTTTCCAGCCGGACCTTGCATGGCGTTATAAGCATCTTGCACCGTCTCAAACTCGACGAAACACGCTGCCTGTGGGTCGGTCTTCTCAGTCCGAAGCTTGTTCTGTTCTGTCGCAACCTCAGGAACAAGACGTTTCAGCTCGCCACGCGACCAGTTGACGGTGTCGACCTTCTTGCCAAAGACGCCAAAAGGTAGGAACTTGAGGAACTTTGGCAGTCGGTGAGATGGACGGTCCTTTTCCGGGAGCACAACGCCATTCTCCTCGGGCACCGGCTTGCCCTTGTCGATCTTCTTCTGCCTCTTGATCTGGTTCTTGATGTAGGTCTTGATGAGCTTCACCTCGCCATTCTCGAGCTTCGCAGCTGCCTTGTCTCTCTCTTGGACCTTCTCGGCGAGATCCTCAGGCACATTGACCAACCAGACAGCCTTGACTCCGGAGTACTCGCGGCGCAAGTGCTCCTCATTTCGGGCCTCTTCTGGGACGTTGACGAAGAGCACGGTCCTCGTAGAGATGCGTTGGCTCATGTAGGGGGAGAGGAAGTATTGCTGACTCAGGCGAACGTAGTATCGTGACTCGCGTGTGATCAAGAAGCAGACCCATGCAAGGAAGATCCACGACACGAAGACCTGGGCGTAGTACCTAGGACCAGGGGTGATGTGGCTGAATGAGAGAACATCCAGTCCAGTTGCTTCGCCATCACCGGTTGCATTGACTGGAAAGAGGATTGGCCACGTGATGAGGCAGCCCACGAAGCACATCAGTGCCAGCATGCGAAAGAAGCGGAGCCAGAGATAGTTATCAATGGAGGCATGGCCCATGACGAACTCATCCTTGAGCTCAGAGAATTCCTTCTTCCATCCCAGGATACCACCAGATTGCGCTGGAGATCGCTGCCAGTTGCGGAGGTTTTCGAGGAAGGACCGAGGCTGGTACACTCTTGGATATTTCTGTCGGAGCAGCAGAAAGGCCACGAAGATGACCAGTGCGATGAGTGCGGTTGGGATCAAAGTCGAGAGGAAGGCGGAGGTGGAAGAGCCTCCATTTTCTCCTTGTGCGCTGCCGACATTGCTGCCCCCGTTGCTCTAGATGAGGTCGCGTCAGTATGAACAGCCATTGGAGGGGTAGGTATTTAATTTCCCGCACCTGTCGCGCGACGAGCGCGTGCATCGCGTGTGGGCCGCTCATCGCCGCTGATGTTACCGGCGACACTGCAGCTCACACGGTGGTGTAGGCTGCTGTCGAGATAGATGTATGGTTGTAGGGAGGAGGTGGTGATGAAAAGGAGAGCAGATCAAAACGCGGGTGGTGGTGGTTGCTGTGGTAAATTTGACGGGCAGCTCTGACGTCGCGCGTACCACGTCCAAGCAGGACTGCTGCAGCAGGACTTGGTGCTCGGAATGTCACTGTTGGCCAGACCTCATCAATCCCGAACCTTAAATCCCAAACGCCGCAGATCTTCCTCTCCAAACCATTGGGTTCATGCGGGCCGGGCGCTCCCGTCGATGCGAGTCATCTAGAGAATCTTGGAACCTGCAAAGATTGCGTGGAACAGACAAAGAAATTGCCACAGACATCCTGACCACCTCAGCTCCCACGACTCTGCCGCAGTGAAGCTTGAGCATAGCCTTCATGTGATAGCAGGCCAGAGTTTCAGCATGTGAATGGCGAATTCTTCTTGTAGCAGTTGTATGCCTATTTGCGAGGTCGCGCCAAGTCTAATAGATTCAAGCCACACGCCCCAGATCGGACTCTCCGCAGCAGTGTGGCAGAGTCTTCTCCTAAGCGAGGCGACAAGTCACAAACGTTTCTACTGATCGAAACTGGAAGCGCCAGCCGTTCTACTGACTTTTTTGACCTCTTGTTTTTATCATTCATTCTCCAAGTAACCCCCACTTTCTCACAGCTGCCATCGTCGCGCTCAGTCATACTCAAGGGAAGATCACTAGGCGGAGAAGCCGGCCGCGGGCCTTTTCACTGCAGAGTGGCCGCGGAAGCTGATAGTCCAGTGAAATCGAAGCAAACTGCCATTGATCTCGATTTCTGAGGCAGTCCTATGGCTTCGAAAGTAAGTACCTAATCCGAAGAAGTACGTGCTGATAAAAAGCGCTCTTTCATCAACAGATCCCCTCTGGACATGTCCTCCATTCTTCCTGCCAGCCATATACAGGCTGTGCAACCGCATCAGGTCAATCAATGCCTCCCGTCTCCGATCCTAAAATCGCACGATGATTTTCTTGTGTAGACACCACACCTCCAAGCCGACTTGACCAGAATATGCACAGACATCAAACCACCTCACGTGGTTCGTCTATGTCTTGAATTGTGCATGGGTTGGACTTAGGTCGATAGGGTTCGACAAGAACCATCCTGCACATGGCATCCAAGTTCGGCCGCAGTATGTAGGGCTGGTGAAGATTTTCAGACCGACAGGGCTTCCAAGAACCAAGAGAACGCTGCTCACATAGGTCTCGTTGTGGCTTCATTCAATTGCCAAGCCGGTAACCTGACGCTCCGAGAGAATGTATGCTGTATTCGTACTCTGCTACTTCATGGGTTGATGCTTTTCCGTCTATAAAGTTGGTCAGCCTTGTTGTTTGAAGAAGCAATCGCGCTCAGGGAACTGCGGAAGGGCAAATACCGATAAGTCGCTACGTCGAAAGTACCGAAATTATCAGAGCTGGCTGGGGAAGTCAAGCTGTTTCCGGGGCGTTTGGAGCTGTATCCTGGGCGCTGCAAGGGGACCATGAGCCTCCTGTGATATGCTTCACACCTCTCATCATCATGGCGGAGGTAATCGTATAAAGAAGGCGTGGTAGACTGCAGTGCACCTACGTGGTTTTCTGAGGGTTAAGCCAAGCTCTGTTCTCGAAAGAAGGGCCAAAAATTCGTTCATACAAAGTCCGGTCGACGACAGTATGCATTTGCACCACAACTGGTCCCGTCTGGTGACATTGGTCGCGAGTCTCGGTGAGCACCGCGATAAGTATAAGGTCGATTGTCGCTAACACTGAGCAGGCAGTGTCGCAAGCGCTGCATTGTCAAAGATATGTCCGGTCCAAGGTCAAGCAGACGTCTGCTACTCCTTGAGCATCCCTGAAGTCACCGCGAACGCTGGAAGTGGAGACATCTTTTTCCAGATCTCGGCTCCAGCGAAATATCAATGGCTCGGAATTGCACAAGGCACACAGATGGCTGGTTCCAACATGTTCGTCATCTACCAGTCTGCGAACGGCATGAACGTCACGGTGTCCGGGAGGCGCGGCGTGGGCCATGTGGAGCCAGAGCATGATCCTGCAATCCAGGTAGCACTTCTCGAAGGCTCGGGCGTGAGCGACGGCACGATGACTGCGAACGTCCGCTGCACCAATTGCCACAGCTGGGAGGGAGGCAGTATGAATTTCAGTAGTCCAAGTGGTGCCTGGATCCACGCGTACAAATCTGGCGATCCCATCCGCTCCGATGCTCTGGACGAGGGCATTGCGTTCCACGACTACTATTCTGGCTTCGAATGGAACTTCGCCGCAGCCAAAGGAGGTGGTGAGGTCAATCCTTTCCTGAGCAGCGCGGCGACTACGCCATCAAATGGGACAACGGCAGCTCCACCGGCTTTCCACCTACCGAAACACTGGCATGAGATTGTCATCGCTCATGGTGTCCTGGCGTCTCTATGCTGGGTCATTTTCATACCTCTCGGTGGGATCCTAATGGCATTGGGAAAGTTTTCTGGCGTAGTCCAAGTACACATGGCCATCCAGTGGTCTGGTCTGCTGCTCTACATTGCGGCATTCGGCATGGGCATCTGGATGATCAAAGAGCTTGATGCGTTCGACCTCAAGAGCGATAAGCATCCAATAATCGGGTACGTGGTATTCTTCCTGGCGTTACTGCAGCCAGTCTGGGGCAATCTGCACCACAGATCTTTCCAGAGAACAGGCAAGAGAGGAGTCTGGTCCTATATCCATCTCGTGAGTGGCAGATGTGCCATGATTCTTGGCATGATCAATGGGGGTCTGGGTCTCATGCTGGCTCGCAATGATGGGACCAGCGCGCATGTTGTGTATGGCGTAGTGACTGGTGTCATTGGAGCTGCGTACCTCATCGTTGCGGTCTTCGGAGAAACGCGGAGGGCGAGGGAGCAACGCGCTCTCGGTGGCAGACAGAGCAGTGGTGAAGGAGATGTCAAGGGAGAAGTCAAAGGGTTGGAGAGGCCATAGAAGTGTACATCGTGTTGTTGGGTTGTTGATGTTGGGTTGTTGATGTTGATGTTGATGATGAAGTTGATGATGAAGGCGAAGTCGCGAAACAGAATGTATGGGATATCGATGTCGCCGTCCTCGGCATCCTTCCGCCGAAAAGACTTGGCAACGGCGATCCAGCCGCGCTTCCCCCGCTCTCACCTCGCCCTTCCCACCTCTCATCTGCATATCGTCTATCGTGCGCGACCTGGTCCCGCGTGCATCTTGTCCTCTCCAAGTCAACGCTGCTGAAGCACATGCTCATGCGCTATTCCCAACGCGCACTGCACGGCCGATAGGATATGCACCACATGCCGCGTCTATATATTCAAGCCGGTCAACATGCAGCGACCCAGTGACAAGGCCGGATCTGGCTCCATGGGCAAATCACTTGAGATCCTCAACCCGAAACCCTGGGCCAGCAGGAAACACACGTATACCAGCGAGACCGCCAAGGAACTGGAAGGTCTGACTCGACAATTACTGGAAGCTGCATCCGCTCGAGACTGGTCCAACGATGTATTCAAAAGATGCATCGTGCCGGAGTTCACCGCAGAGTTCGACCATGCAGAAGGACATGAACTGAATAGCTGGAGAACTTATATTGAGCATCATGAGCGCATCGCCGAGGCCAATCCCGATTACAGCTTCGATGTGCTGAACCTGGCGGCCGATGTCTATGAGGCAAACGGGAAAGCTGTAATCTACGTTCTCTTGCGGGTCATGGGCCACCCCAAGGATGTCCAGCGAGAAAGCATCATGCTCATGCATTGGAATCGCGAGGGCGTTGATTGGAAGTGCTACAAAGAACGAGTCATTCGCGGTCTGCATTGGATTCCTGAAGATCTCAGAGCGGCCTCTGCAGAAGATGACTCTATGGCCGATTTGAACTCTCCCGAGTGGTATTCGGCCAGTGGAAGCAGTCCTAGCAACGCTCCGCACAGTGAATACTCCGACTAATGACTTCCGCTGAGATGGCTGGTACCTACATACTCCCAATATGTCTTGGCCGACAATCGGCGGAGCGACTTACCCTTCCAAATCATCAGCAGGAACGTGGACATGCACGCCAGCGACACGAATCCAGCCGTAAGAAAGCAATTCGTCAGGCCCATATTCGTGTACCATGGCGTAATGGCATAGCTGAAGCCAAAGCCTATGGTGTTGCGAATGATGATGACGGACGCCATGCTTTCCGTGTCGATTTCTTTGAAGCAGTCAACGGCATACGACAGCCCTATGCTTCCACCAACCACAACTCCAAAGGTCATCATTCCGAGGCCAAACACCAAGCCGATCCAATGAACTCCGTTGTCGGCTCCCACGCCCCAAGTGATGAGACCTGCAGTGGAAAAGAGGCCAGCAATTGCAAGCGGCCACAGGCGCTGTTCTGGCTCGCGAAGGCCTCTTGGGTTGCGGCGCGCAAACCATAGCGCCAGCCGGTCAGCGACCCATCCAGACCACGCGCAGCCCAACATCGCACCGATCAAAGGACCTACGTAGATGCAACCAACCAGCGCAGCGCGCCAGTTGTACGGGGGCGCACTCAGGACTGGACTGGCCGTACCGTTGAGAACATTATACCAGGACAGGTTGATACCATAGATGAAGCCGGCCCAGGCGATATTCGGAAACTTCAGGATGATCAGAAGAGGACGGTAGTTCATGACCAGCAGTTGTTTCATGGTGGGGCGGCCCGACCACTTGACGAAAGGCTTCAATTTCTGCGGGTACGTCCGACGGGTGAAGGTTGTCGCTGCCATGTCTTGAGTGTCTTCCGATATCTTAGAACTTGCGGCACCGGATTTGTTCCCGGGCTTCTCGTGAACTTCGCTTGTTTCCTGAATCATCTCAGCTGGCGGAGAGTCTACCTCTATGCCCTCGACGGTATTTCGGAAGTACATTGTCTCCTCCTGGCAGAAGAAGAGAATGACGAAGGCGACTCCTGCGATGATAGCACCGACGTTCATCGTCCATCTCCAACCAATGCCGTCGTCCATCCATCCGGCGATGAGGGGAGCGATGAAGTTGCTTCCAAAAAGGAACATCACGTATGTAGCCATCCATGTACCGCGCTCGTGGGCGAAGAAGACGTCCGCTAGCTTGTGTCAGCTCAAATACCCACTTGACCACCGAGCAGCTTACGTATTGATATCTCTGGCAACGACTCAATGGGAGAACACGCGATGCCAATGATGACCCGATGCGCGTACCATGAGCCAGCAGTCGTCGAGTGTGCGGTCCAAATCATGATCGGTACTGTCAAGAGACAGGACAACAAGTACACGCCTCTTCGTCCGTACGTGGCTGCTATTGATTGCCAGAACGGACAAGCCCAGCCAAGAAACAGGAACATCACACCATTGCCATTAACAATCACGGTTGTCGAAATGCCAGTGTCGCGAGTTATATCTGCCATCACCGAGTAATGCAGGGTCGTTGGGATTCCCACACCGAGGGTGTAAACCATCACCATCGCCCAGGCCCATATCTTCCTCTTCCGATCCCAGTTCAAGGGATCTTCTGGATCTTTGCTTGGCTGCGGGACCAGCACGATGGTTGAGTCGGTCCCAAGATGCCTTCCGTGCGCTTCGTGCGCCGCATCTACGAGATGCACTGTTCCTGGGACGATATCGGCGGTGTTAGGAATAGTTGTCGACATCTTAGGATTTTGATACGCCCAAGAACGGATAGATGGAGCGTGCTCTCTGCGATTGCTGCAAAACTCAAGACCGTGCGACTGGCGCCGTATACATCTTTGGCTTTATAGCTGATAGGGCAACCGCTGAAGAATCCCGCCAGCGCGGTACGCTGGGGTAATAAGTGGCCGCCGGCGAGAGGCCAGAGATTAGCTGCACGCTACAAATCTGTCACTGTAGGCATGTGAATCACTTATAACATGCCTGTTCCTCGTTGGTTCTCCAATGTCTTTGATGGGGTAGCTCTCGTTATCAGCTTGCCCGTACCATGTCATGCCGAGAATCTGGGGCGCATTCCAGCTGACATCCTTGCTTCAACTTTCCAACATCAGCATTGAAGATAGGCGGCCGGAAACAACGAGCGGGGCAATCGAAGAGACTGATTGTGAACGGAAAGGATCATGAAGCTGATATGAAGACGTCGCGAACGCAGAGATGTGCCGCATCTTACCCGTCCACAGAGGAAGCCGACTGTCACCAGCTACAGGTATTCTTTGGCAAATATGTTGTTCAGACAAGCAACTAGATTGACCGCCAGAGTCCCAAGAGGTATCAGTGCGAGACGGGCTTACGCTGATCTCAACGCTCCTGCTGCACAGAAACTGAAGATCAATGGTGATAGACTATGGTCAGCAACAATACATCAGGCAGTCCAATCCATCGCTGACATGTGCTAGGGACGACATCCACAAGACAGCACAATGGTCCGAGCCAAACGCAACAACCGATGCTGGTGGTCTGTCGAGGCTGAGTGGGACGATCTATGACAAGTACGCGAGAGACTGGTTCCATGACACAGTGAAGTCACTGGGATGCAAGACGTATGCTGTCAACGGCACTGGTTCTCAGTTCGCCACTTTTGAGGGCCAGAACAACAAGCTGCCACCCATCGCCATGGGCTCTCACTTGGATTCAGTTGCCACCGGTGGCCGTTTTGATGGCCCGCTGGGCGTAATCGGTGGCATCGAAGTCCTTCGGAGCATGCAAGAATTGGGCATCAAGACTAATGCCCCAATCGCATTGATCAACTGGACGAACGAGGAAGGTGCCAAGTTCTTCCCGTTCCTGGGCTCCTCAGTCGTCTACGCGGGTCAAAGCACCCTTGAAGCCGCATATGCCAGCAAGGCCAACGACGGCAGCGGTGAGACCCTCGGCGCGGCCCTCACAGCAATTGGCTACGTCGGCGACGGTCCAAACACCTTTGAAGAATTCCCCATCTCCGGCCATTTCGAAATCCACTGCGAACAGCAAACTGTCCTTGAAAAAGCCAATAAACCCGTCGGCTGGGTTGAAGGCTGGCAGGGCATCGACTACTACGAAATGGTCTTCACGGGTGTCGACGGCCATGCCAATACCTACCCGATGGAACGCCGGAAAGATAGTCTCGTCGGCGCGAGCAAACTCATCGTCGAGCTTGAGAGCTTGCCTCAAACGCACGGCTCAGGATACACCACCATGACGAACATCCAATCCGGCCCTATCGGGTGCTGTAACATCCAATCCTGGACCAAACTCGTCTTCTGCCTCATGAACTACGACGCCCAAGTCCTCGAATCCATGGGCGCGGATATCCGCACTCGCGGCGAAGCCATCGCCAAAGCTGCCGGGTTGGGGTTCGCTGCAGAACGACTGGTCCATCTCGAGCCGGGCTCGTTCTGGCCTGAAGCGGTGGATTGTGTGAAGAGGGCTTGTGGGGACAAAGGGATTGGTGCTTGTACGGAGACGGCGCATGATAGTACGATGACGAGGCTGAAGTGTCCTACTGCGATGGTCTTTGCGAGGGCGAAGGATGGGGTGAGTCATAATGCGAAGGAGTGGACTAGTAAGGAGGATTGTGCGGAGAGTGCGCTGGTGCTTGGGAAGGCGGTTTTGAATTTTGATGAGATTCTGAAGAAGAAGTGAAGGAAGTAAAGGGTTTGGTTTTCATTGTGTGACTGACTGTAAAAAAGTAATGACTGACTGTAAATTTCAGGGTTACTGTTATTGTCTGACAAATGTACATGTGAACGGGATTGATTGCCTCTGCAGATCATACTCGCTTTCCTCGCGCATCACCGTAATTGAACTTGCACCGACCCGCCTGACCCTGTAAATTCCTCACCGGTAGACCCCGAATACCAGTCAACAGTCGAACAAGGTCCAGACTAACATGCCCGCTCCTCGGCAGAAGAAGCCCGCCAGGAAAAAGAATGAAGCTGCGAAGTAAGAGAGCAAGTCTGGACCCAAGCGTACAGCGGACATCGGCGAAGACTGCAGGTGGCGTCATTCACCACGACATCAACACCCCATGCTCGGAACCTAAAGATTACGAGGAAGGAGCAGACGAATACAAGCGCGAACCTAAGTGCCGTGAATCCAAGCCCAATGCTGCGAACGTTCTTACGTTCGACGGAGTAGAGTGCGCGATAAGCAAAGCCAAGTCTGCCTGTCTGATCTGTGGAAAGGTCGATGCGGAGTCGTGCAGAGGCACTCACCACTACATGGACTATCATCCCGACTGAAGAACCGACTGTCGCGTAGGAAGATCCGCGGCGCACTTCATCAGCGAGCTCGGGTACCAGATTGTACTGCTTGGGACGAAATGCACTGTGAGCGTTCAACAGCTCAAGATCCTTATGCACATGATGCATCATGGCACTTCACGGAACAACCATTGCGACCCCAACCTAGTTCTGGCTTAAATTTCACTGCGTTTCAACTCATCCGCCCCAGTGGACGTCGTCGAACAGCGCGAGAACAGTACCAAGCGAGGACTCGTAAGAACTGCCACGAACGACCGCGACTTTGCCCAGACCGGCGCTGCCTGGGTTGACGGCGTACTGCACACTGCTTCTCCCGACAAAGGAGAATGAGAGACTGGATCAATTTTGTCTGTTGCATCGGTCAGGCCATCACTCGTCTCCATCTTTTTGCCAGATCCGTGACACAGCCCGTGCCAGACCATTATCATCTTTCGTGCCGTTGACCGGCCCATCACTTGGGTAAGACTCGTTCCAGATCCCGGCCATCAATTGCGCCATCGCGAGTGCTAGCTCGATATCATCGCCCGCGGCATTGTCCGCTCCGAATCTGGGCCATTGCATGCGCCAGACCTGTGTGGATCCTCGAGGCCGAGTTCTGTGCCATCCACCGCGCCGTCGTCCGGCCTCAACTTGAGCCATCACTTGTCCCAGACCCGTTAATATCACTCGTGTGGATGCCATTATCAAATCCATATGGTCTCCTGGGCCAAATACGTGCTGTGAGGTGTATCAGCTTAGTATCGTTGTCCGCACCCGCGTCCGTCCATTCCATTAGCCAAAGCCGTACCACATCTCGTGCCAGGTCCGTGCCATTTTCATGTGCCCAAATCGGGTCGTGACTTCTGCTAGATTTGTGCCATTATTAGTACCATCGCTTTTGTCAAAATCGTTCCATTGTCCCTGCTGTTTCTCAATTTATCAATTGCGCCATACACATGCATCTGTTCGGGCCCGATTCGTATCAACCTCCGTTGTGTCTTTTGTGTCGCCGCCGTACCATGATCCGGGCTATTGCTGGTGACGGCCCCGTGCCACCGCTTGTACATCGCCTCATCAGCTCTGTGGCCGCCTCTGATCCAAGCCCGTGCAGGCCTCGTTCCATACTGTGAGCATATTGATGAGGGCGGCGCCAGCGTCAATTAGATTCCTTAAGAGCATGCTCAAGATCGAGACCCAATTGATCTAAACGCTCTCCATGACTTCCATTACAGTCCATGCCCTTACACTCGCGATCAGTAAGTCGTGAGAAACTCATTGTCGAAGAGAAGCAACAGTCAATGCGATCTGCAAACAGTGAGTGATTTTCAGATGCAACACCATCTTCCATTCCATTCATCTATACATTAAAGAAAAATCTAAAGTCGCTCAAACTACTGATCCACAGAGTACACAGTACTATCACTATTCCCACTGTACGTATACCCACAGTTCCCATTGCCCACAGTATACCCATCACCCGGGTCGCTACCCTTCTTGGAGAGGATGAAGTTGGGATGGTTGAACTGGCTCGAGCAGGTGTTTCCATCGTGCTTGAGCAAGAAGCAGTTCCGGCTGCGTGCACGGAAAATGAACGTCTCGCAGATAGGAAGCTTCTGGCAGGCATAGCAGCAGTCGGTCGCGGAAGAAGCTCCGTCCGCAAGAATTTGGAAATCGGATGCAACACCGGGTCCGTTGTTGGCAACGTTCACGGCATAGTAGGGCTGCTGGTTATGTTTGAAGTTGGGACCGAACAGATTTGCTGGCTTGCATGCGTCGAAAAGCGTCGGTCCAGGAATTATATTCGTGGTTGTAGTGGAAGTTGTCTCCGTGTTCGTGGCGATGACGGTCGTTGTGGTTTGGACCTGGGGGAAAGGGGTCAGTGGTTTGGTCATTGAATGGGTTTGAGCCTTTCAGTTCTTACCGTGGAGGTGTAGGTGTCGGTTTCAGTGTAGCTGGCGTGGTTGGGAATAACGGTCGATGTAGTTGTGATTGTGTCCCACTCTGTGATGCGCTTGGCCCAGTAGGCGACGGTCTTTGTAACCTTTGGCAGCGTAGTGTAAGAAGTCACAGTGATGACCTTGGTGCTAGTGCCTGGGAGGAGGTCAGTAAGTTTTGCTGGAGATCAGGAAGGAGGAGCTTACAAGAAACAGCCTGAGGGTAGGTCGATACAGCAAGGACTCTCTGCACGCCTTGAGCACCGGATGTAGCAGCCCTCTTTGCAATACCGTGCGGGTTCTGAGCAGCTCGTCGGCGGAGCTGGTCCGAATTGAGAGTATCTGCAATGTTGCGGAAGCCAGCGGTAGTCGGCACGATTGTAGTGCTGGTAGACGAGGTAGTCGATGTAGACGTGGACGTCGTTGTAACGTAGTTTGTGTTTGTTGATGTTTGGACTTCGTAAGATGTCGTCGTAGTGCTGAACGTATCTGCAAATCGAAGGATAATAGATCAGCGAATGTCCAGACATTGGGTGGCTTCTAGCCTTGGATTCCTTACCCGTTACGGTATCCTCCGTGGTCGTTTCAGTCTCAGTGGTCAGAAGAGTTGAAGTTGAGGTAAGGCCAGTGTAGACAGTGGTCGTGGATTGCACGACGAGGATCTGCGTAGGCTTGCTGGAAGTTGTCACAGTTACAGTCGTTGAGGGCACAGGAGCGAAGTTGCGGGTGCCCAGTACGGTCTGACAGTTGAGCGGCGAGCGCGAGGTGGCAGCGAGTGCAGATGTTGCCAGGAATGGCAGGAATGCCAGGGTCTGAAGAGTGCTCTTCATGTTGAAACGAGTGTTGTGTATAAGAAGTGCAAGAATGAACAGAAGATGATGTCGCTGCTGCTGCTGGAGTGAACGTAAACCGAAAGGATAGGCGGCAGTAGATATACAAATGCTCTTCCAAGCCTGATGCACTCACCTAATATGTCTCCATAGCCAATTCTTGCTCTCCCTATACCACATTTACTGTATTGAGCGACACCAGACATCCAGACTCTGTGGCAGGCGGTCGTTCGCGATGGCCGAGAAGAGCCATTTCCACAACTGCCTGACCGTTAACGGACGCTTACTCGACGCTTGTGGAACGACATCAGCCACATCTGACAAGAGGAGCAGCAAATTGGCGTGGCTCTGGCCGAAGAACGAAGTAGAAGCGAAGGAAGCAAGCGGCCAGCACGGTATGGGCTTAGTTTGGACTCTAAGCGACTGCGACACGTGAGTGTGACAACTTCCACAGACTCGTCGGGGCTTCCGCTCTTGGCAACAGTTGTCGAGGTCGCTACCAGCAAACGGCATCGGATGTTGGATCATGGGATCCGGTACTCCTCGCGTGGGTTGTCGGTATTCTACCGCGAGCCACTGTCCTACTGGAAGATTGATTCAGTACCGAGCAGCACACGGAGTCGCGGTAAGGGGGAAACCGCGTACGGACTGAACAGCGTCGCCAAGAATGGCTCAGATGCTGTCAGACTCAAGTCGCTTTCGAAGGTCTTCTGCCTATTCAGGAGCATGGTTTCTTCTCTGGGTCTGTAAGTTGAAGCCCGGAAGCTGCAAAAGATGCAGCTGAAAGCGAGGAGGAGATGCCGTTGGATGTCGAGAAGCGCCCAGTCGATTGTTTTTGGCAGCGTGGAAGCTCTACACTCAAGCCACAGTTTAAGCTTACTTGGCAAACATTCAACAGCCAATGACAGAGCACAGATTGCCCAATAAGCTTCTCGGCAAGAAGTCCTTTCACACTTCATCCCCTGAGTACAAACTTGGAACATCAACAACATCTCGACACATCGGGTGCGACACATCTATCGGACAATCATCCGCCCTCCACTGTGGCTTTCGTACATTGTACAGATTCAGCTTATCTACCAGAGGATATGCGCAGCTTGGCATCGAAGTGGCTTCTTACATTCAACTGGAAGCAGTCTCAGAGCAAACGCGGCTTCGCAACAAGACAGTGGACATGAGCACGTCTTTATTCTTTGGACATCTCGAGCAGCTCGTCTTCAAATGATATTGCTCAAACCGACCAGACTGGGAGTGCCGCAGCGCGGCGAGATTCCGCATATGTTCGAGAAGACACGATGACTACCGAGCCGTCAAGGCAGCGTGGCAGCCACAGCATGCGCCCCACCGCGTTGTCGGACGCACGGCCGTTCTGCTATCCTGCTATAGGCGCTATAGGCTTCAAAGGGCTTAAAAACCGTTGACGTCTTACTCTTTGCGAAAAGCCAGGTCGGGCCCTCCGCGACGTTGCAAATTTCTCCCTCCAGACCTTCGCCTGTCGTCCTCTTTCTGGTTTGGGCAAAAAAAAAACATGACACTACTCGCCAATGGGCAGCTTTTTGGCTCTCTCTCCACGTGGCGTAGAGCACGAGCTCTTCACCCTGCGCAGGCTTGCTGACGCGAGTGTTCTAGGTCTTCGAAGAAGGAGCCTCCAATCTCTCACACTGATCTGTGGTGCAAGATCAAGCGAATACGCCGATCTTTTGTCTCACGCCATCAACTTGAGAAGTTCGACATTGTGGCTGTATAGCATACCGTCCAACGTCTGTTCTGGTAATGGCGAGGCGCTCTCGGCATGCACGAACGAGTGCATTGGTATACTCCCTGAGAACTGCACACCTCTCTTATATCCCCCAGTTGCCGGTGAACAATAGTCACCGCCGACCTTTGCTACCCCTACTCACGCTCGTTCAACATGGTGTCTACCAAGGGCATCGCGTCTCTCGCTATCACCACATTCCTTTTCTGCAATCCTATCGCTGCTGTACCTCAGTTCTTCGGCTCTCAAGAAACTCCTCGCCTCGATGCTCGAGACGATCCCACCGCGAATACCAGCAGCTCAAGCCAGAATGCCTCATCCAACATCCTTGACCCTGTCATTCCTCCGGATGTCAATCAGAACGATATCACAATTCTCAACCTGGACCCTCAAGTCACACTAGCATGGGCCGGCGCGGCAGGCCCTTCGAATTCCTCGAATTCCACCACGAAGCGAAGTAACCTACTCAAGCGAGATGGATCTGTGTACTCTACAGCCAATGTCACCTTTGCATACCCCGTCATCCCTCTGGACCATTCCAACTATGTTACCGGCATTTCTTGTTCTGGCGGATCGTCCTTGACTGGAACTTTGACCCCAAACGCCTATACCTATGCTAAGAAGCTGTGGCCCGGAGCTGGAGACATCGTGTTCGTGACAGCTGTGGACGGGTGTGGAATGGACGCTGCGGACGACTTCTTCCACGCTACTTCGATCACCTTCTCGGATAGCACTAGCAGTTTCACCGCCACTGGAACTTCAGCGCTCATCCAGAATGTTGCGAGCCACATGAATCTCAAGTGGGGTCATATCGGCACGACTAATGTGAAGCGATCTGTTGACAAGACTACGGTAGACATCCTTCTTTCAGAGTCGACTTACCATTTGCTAACGCTTAACAGGTGTTCGAGCCTCATCCTCTGCAGAGACGTGGCAGAGCTGACTTTGTTTTCCATTGGGGTGCTTGGCTTCACAGCGACGACTACCTCGGAGAGGACTTCGAAGCACCCTGGCCGTTTGCTGCGAAGCTTGCCGAATGGGGCAAGGAAGGCGGCGAGGAAGACGACTCTTACAGCAAAGGCGAGGTCGCCAGCGCTGACGGGCATCACAAGCGCTCCAACAACGTGACCCTTCACGAGCGAGAGGTCGACTTTGGACTTCGTCTTTACTGTGTCGAATGTGGTTTTGGTGGTACGGCAGACCTGTGGGGTGAGGTTGATGTAGACTTCACCTGGATCCCTCCGTTCTTTGAGCTGTCCACGGTGCAGGTCGGAATTGATGTATCGATGAAGGCTGGCCTCAACATTGGTGAGTGACATGAAAGCACATACTTCTCTCATACATGCTGACTCTCCGTGTTCGTACAGGTGTCTGGGCCTTTGTCAAGTACGAGAAAGTGTGGAAGAAAGAGCTTGGCCGAATCTACCTTGACAATTGGGGCATCCCAGGAATCTGCGACATCGGTCCTTTCGTCAGTGTTTCCCTTCAGGCCGTCGCTGAGATCGAGGCATCGGGAGAGATCCTCGTTGGCTGCGATGTCACCTGGGATGGCATCGGAATGACGCTGGATCTCCTCCACCCATCCCAAAGCCATAGCGACGCACTGGACCCAGAGTTCCACCACACCGCGGAGGCCAAGGGTGAGGTCTCAGTCGCAGGTAAACTTGGCTTACCCATCGAACTTGGTGTCGGCATCAGACTCCTCGGCGGCCTGTGGAAGGCTGAGGGAGGTGTCGTCGACACACCTTCCATTGTCGCCGAGGGTAAATTCGAAGTGTCTGCGGAAGTCGGCGATGATGGAGAGATCGAGACTGATATCAATGGCGGATGCTACGGCATTGCTTGGGACGTTCACTTTGAGAACGAGCTTGACGCTGTCATTGATATCACTGGCATCGACATCGACCCGATCCCACTTATCAGGCCGCAAGAGAGCGAGCCGATTGCGGAAGGCTGCATCGGATACGTGGTCGACGGCACCGACGACGATGACAGCCCTCAAGGTAAAGGCGACAGCACTGGTACCACTGGAAATGGCCTCGCCAGCGGTGGCAACGGCTTGTCAGGGGGATCAAATCCCGGATCCAAGGCGAGTTCCAGCAGCAGCAGCTCGATCATGACCTCAACCACAGCCGCAGCAGCCGTCCGAGTCCAAAGACTGCAACAGGTTAACACCGACTCATCATCCAGCTCAGCCACTTCTAGCCAGAGCACCTCATCATCGAGTACCTCGTCCAGCATCTCCACATCCTCCAAGGTCACTTCTAGCTCGACCATTCTAGCTGGACCGCCGTCATCCACGGTCACTTCCTCAGCCTCGGTCGTCAAGGCGCAGCAAGTCAGCGCATCCAGTTCGACCACATCCTCCGTTTCCAAGAGCACGAGCACGAGCAGCTCCCTAGCAGTCGCCCAAGCACAGGCCGTCACAAGCAAGTCCAGCACCTCCTCCAGCGTTTCAACGACGACCACCTCCAAAGTCAGTCCCACCAGCAGCTCCGCAACGAGTACCTCCAAGGTCACTACCAGCTCATCGGGGGCAGCCCAGGTCGCAGCGGCCTCAAAATCGACCACTTCTTCCAGCAGCACGTCGACATCTACCAAGGCCAGCACATCATCAGCAGCCGTCCAACAAGCAGCGGCGGCTACGTCTAAGGCTACCACAGCAAGCAGCTCAACAACAAGCAAGCCAGCCTCAACCACCAGCTCAACGTCCAGCAAACCAGCCTCAACCACTAGCTCAACCAGCTCCAAACCAACCACAACTAGCCAGACGACATCGTCCAAGAGTACATCATCTACATCCACAAAAACTACCTGCACACCATCGGCATCAGTAGTCACCGCTACAGCAACACCGACAAGCATCAGCTGCAAGACAGCCGTCAAGCAAGCCGCCGTCCCTACCGGGGTCAACATCGGCTCAGCAACGACTGTCAGCACGGCCGAGCTCTGCGCCGCCAATTGCTTTAAGAGCTCGACTTGTCTGAGCTTCAGCTACAGCGAGTCCAACACTTGCCAGCTTTACAATAAAGCGTACAAGAATTTGGGCGTCACGACCAAGAGTGGTGCGCCTACGTTGACATTCTGGGATCATGATTGTTGGGCGTACAGTACGTGTCCGAAGTAAATATGTGTGTTGTTGTTAGCGAAAATGTAGTAGATCATGAATGATGAAAGCTCGTCACCAACTTGAAGTCTTCTGTCCTGCTGTCACTGTCGTGGAAGAGCGAGCCTTTGCGGCCTCTAGTAAATAGCCATCAAGATCCCATCAAAACCAAGTCAAAAGAACGCGTCTGTTTCGCGACCTTTTTCAGATTCGCCGATTCGCTGGGCAAGCGAGATTTGCACTGGGATCGCGATTACTTCATCACCAAAGTCTTTCCTCTGTCAGACACAAAACAACAGCGATTTCTTCATCAAGACCAGCTCGCAAGCACGCTCGCTGCAATTGTCGCTGGTCGCTATGGCCTGGGCGACCGAGTAGCTCTTTGCGGACAACGCTGACCTATTTTAGGTGAGGCTGTCTGAAAGGACGGCAACTTGTTTGATCCTTCGCGTCTTGGGAAAATCTCCTTTCCGCGCCTCTCAAAACAATGCGATGTCCGCCATGAGGTGAAGAGAACTCACACGCACACTCGTTGACGCAGCAGTCAGAACAAGCATCCCTCTTATTATGGCACGCAGCAACATCTCCGGCCTCGCCTTGGCCTTGCTCACCACGTACGGGTGCCTGGTCAACGGCCAACGCGCTCTCTACTCAAACCCAGATTCTTTCAGCACTTGCCAGGACAACAGCCAATTGACAGCGACTGGGTTCCAAGTTGCCATCACGCCGGACAACCACACGATCGCGTATACCATCCAAGCCGAGAACAAGTTCTCAGGCAACGCGAGCATCGAGTTTGAAATCACCGTAGACTCGCAGCCGGCCTTCAGGTCCACCATCGATCCATGCTCGTCAAACTGGCCAGAATTTTGTCCCGCGAGCCCAGGTCAATTCGCTATTGCTTCTAATCAGGAAGTCAGTGGCAGTGGACTTGATCGCATTCCGAATGATACATACACATCGATTACTCCGGATGCGTATCTCAGATTCATCTTGAACAATGCCGCGACCAACCAGTCTGTTGGGTGTTTGCAGGCAAACTTGACGAATGATGCTGCTCAGGCGGCTGGCAATGGCACTGCTTCGAATGGCACATCTTCAGGCAACATGACCAGTTCTGGATCTGGAAACAACAGTTCTAACAGCACTGGAGGCTCTACTCATGGCTCGGATGCTAGCACTTCTTACATGAACTGGACGCTGCTCGGGTATGTTGTCTGGTCTTTCGTGAGGGCAAAGCTAACGTTCTGCACAGATGCGCAATGCTCGTGTTAGCCTTCTATGGCGATTTCTAGTCGGTAGATGAAGACGGCCTCGACCACATGGCTTCTGCCACGCGACACGACTTCTCCGACGCAGTCAACATTGTTATACCTGGCCGTCGGGCCTGCGCCGATGGCCATGCGTGGCGCTTGCTTGTATTGGGATGGTCAAGCCGAAGGATTTAAGACTTTGATTCAAGAGTCATCAAATATTGAAGAGAAGAGAATCGGCAAGGAGCGATGGACGGCTTCGGCGCACGGCGTGCGGTACAGCTGGAACCCGGCCTTTGCCGCTTATCGCACGGCAAGATTTTAGTGGCGCCCTCTGATCGAGTAAGGCCATCGAGTAACAGCTCCCCGCCGTCAGCTTTGGTAGCACATCCACGCGATATCGTCGCCATTTTCTTCCCCCGTCGTTCCTTTCCCCACGGACGATCGCTCCCTTCGCACGCGACTCTAGGGTCTTGCTGCCGTTAACCGGAGATCTCGGTCTTCCATGCTTGACGCGTATTGGCTCTCGACCTCCCTTATCTTTTTGACTTGCAGATGTTCTGTGTCTGCTCGACTGATCTGACACCATCTAGAACTACGTGAAGAGAGTCCAGCTCAGGAACAGAACTGAACTGAACTGATCGGACCGTGGCCTGCGTCATATTATGCATAAGGTTTCCTGTCTTTTTTCTCTTCCTTATCTCTCCAGCCAAGCATACACAACCAAGAACTCTATAATAGGGCCCTGACCCTACTCCTTGGTCCCTAGGCATTCAGCACTGATCAGGAACACCGCCCACAATGGCATCTGGATCCAACTTCAAGAACCCCTTCTACGAGGAGAAGTCAGCCTCAACGACAGCATCTGCCGACGCCGAGCCCGTCGCAGTCGGACAAGTAGGCAAGCTTCGAAGCCGTCTACCTGGCTTCAGCCTCGAAGTCCGCCAGGAAGAAAGCAGTTTCGCGAAAACCAAAAATGCATCCAACGCCGATTTCGATCCTATCCCTCCATCCAAGCGTACCTGGACATGGATGGCCTACGTCGCATACTGGATGGCCGACGCCTGGGCCGTCTCCAACTGGGAAGTCGCTTCTTCCATGATCGCGGTCGGGCTTAGCTGGAAAATGGCGATCGGTGCTTGTGTGCTGGGGAACACTCTCATGGGCCTGGTCATTACCATTAACGGCAGGATTGGCGCGACGCTGCATACTCCTTTCCCGGTGCTGGCGAGGATGCCTTTCGGGTATTATTTCAGTTATTTTGTGGTTTTGTCGAGATGTGTGCTGGCTATTGTGTGGCTTGGTGTGCAGACTACGACTGGTGGACAGTGTATGGCTGTCCTGTTGACTGCGATTTGGCCGAGTTTTGCGAATATTCCGGATCATATTGGGTATGCTGAGCAGGGAATTTCGACGAGTGGGATGGTTGCGTTTTTGCTGTACTTTTTGTTGCAGTTGCCGTTTTTGTGTATTCCTTACACAAAGGTGTGTCTTGAACACTCCTATGACTGGGTGCATTTGACTGACATGTATCGCAGGTTCAATACTTCTTCGGCTTTAAGAGTATCATCGCACCAATTGTGTTCTTGGCGGTCTTTGGAGACACGCTGCACAAAGCTGGCGGCTCCATCAGCAACAGCCCCGTCATCACCCAAGGCACCACAATCCACGGCTCAGTTCTCGCATGGGCCTTCTTCTCGAACCTCAACGGCGTCTTGGGTAACTACGCTACCCTTGGCCTGAACATTGCCGATTTCTCACGATACGCCAACAAGCCAAGTGCACAGAACATCCAGGCTATCGTTATCCCGGTCATCTTTACCATCGTCGGTCTGCTCGGCATCTTCACCGCCGCAGCCTCCGCATCCGTCTACGGCAAGGTCATTTGGAACCCCGTCGAGATTATTGAAAACTGGATGGCAACTGGCTCCCACGCAGGCCGCGCCTCTGCAGCTTTCGCTGCCATCGGCCTCATCATCGTCACCCTCGGAATCAACATCTCCGCCAACTCCATCAGTGCCGCCAACGACTTGATGGCTTTCTGCCCGAAATACATCAATATCCGACGAGGACAAATCCTCGCTGCTATCATCGGATCGTGGGCTTTCGTGCCGTGGAAGATTTTGGCGAGCGCTGCGAAGTTCCTTGCTTTCCTCAGTGGATATACTATCTTCTTGGGTCCGATGACATCCATCCTTATCACGGATTATTTTATTGTGAGAAGGACGCACGTCTCCGTACCGGATATGTACGACTTCCACGGCATATATCGCTACTCCCCCAGACTCGGAAGCAACTGGCGCGCCGTGCTGGCTTTCCTCATCGGATGTATCCCTCCTCTTCCGGGTTTCGTGAATAATATCCAGGCTGCGGCGAAGGAGACGACGAGTGTGAGCATTGGGGGACAGCATTTGTTCGCTATTGGATACATCTATTCGTTCTTTGTTGCGGGGATTTTCTATTGGGCGTTCAATCGATTCTTCCCGCATAGGGAGAGTCAGATGGATCATGCGGAGACTGGAGAAGAGATTATTGCGGAGAATGATGCGAAGAATATGAGTGAGAGGAGGGCGAGTTATGCTGAGCAGGGGAGGCCTAATGCGCTTGTGAGGGCTTTCCGTGTTTGAGATGTTTGGGAATTTGGAGCGACGACAGAACATGGGTGGGCATACCTGATGCTTCTAAAAGTAGACTCTATTCTGGTGGTTTCTTTACGAATGACGAGAACGATTCCTGCCAAACTATCAGTATCTGAGTGATCAATCCTGTATCACTTCTTCTCCAAGTCGAACCTGCCGAGCGCTGAGTCAGCGATGATTCACGTCACGTCTTGAGGTCTCTCGTGTCCGCGTTCTTCCATCTACTACAACGCGTCTACAATGTCGATGGATGCTCGCGTTCATCGTGACCCATGCCATGGATAGGCACACGACCGGGACGCTGTACCAGCCACTGTCAATCGAGCTTCAGGAGATTCGAGTCCTTCACGTAGCCCACGAGCTCGTCAATAGACTGGTCTCATGTACTCTGAAGACCGTCTCTCTCCGGAACAATCCGCGTTACAATGCCGTATCCTGGTACTGGGGTGATTCAACGAAGCGCGCTCGCCTCCTTGTTGATGGCATTCTTACTGATGTAGTCGCAAATGCCGAAGCGGTCTTGCGCCAGATTATTCGCCATGAAAGGACTGCAGTTCCGATCTGGCTCGACGTTCTTTGCATTGACCAGGGAAATTTGCAAGAACGCGAGCAGCAGATTGGTTTGATGAGGGAAGTATACGCGGGTGCAAGGGAGACTTTGATTTGGCTCGGTGATGATGACGGTCTCGCAGAAAGGACTTATGCTTCTGTGCAGTCCCTGATCCGTCAACATTATATGCTCTCTACTGATGCAGGTGAAGACGGGATTGCCATGCTAGTCCGCCCTACTGCTCGCAGCGCTGGTCGGAAGTTTTCGTGCGAACCTCTTCCGAGCGATCTCGACTGGCCTGCCCTTGAACATCTGTATGGCTCTTCCACCTTTACCAGGCTGTGGATCGTACAAGAGATAGCTCTCGCTCAATCTCCAATCTGCTTGTATGGCGACCTGGCCATTTCCTGGGATGACATCGGGCTTGCCGCAGAATGGATGATGCATCGCAGCTACGAGCGATACACTGGTACACATCTAAGAGGTGTAAGCAACAGTACCATTATCAGCGAAATCAGACGAGATGGACTTCAAAGGGCCGACGGACTCCTGGCATCGAGCGTGCACTTCGACGTCACCGAGCCGAGAGACAAGATATTCGGGCTCCTTGGCCTCATTTCCCAACATGATGAGCGCGACCAAGGGTCGACACAGGGAGAAAGCACCTACGAATGGCCTCGACCCGAATACAGCGCATCAACAGCGTCCATCTACACACAGGCAACGACAGTTGCAATTGCCAAATACAATCGTCTCAATGTGCTCCGATTGCCCGAGCTCAACCCGACTTTTGCAGAAGTCACTGGTCTGATTCCGGATTGTCCCTCTTGGGTACCTCAGTTCAACGCATCTTCCACGACCAAGTCCAAGGGAATCCGAAACGACTCTGCCCACGGATGTGACGATGGCAGAAGCATGGTTCTCGACCCTTCAAGTGCCTTTGAAGTTCTACGGGTACAGGGACTGACAGTTACTGAGCTTGATATTGTGCTTGGCGTGCTGAAAACCTTTTTCATTGATGATATGTCGAGCTTGGCGTCTCTCTGTTGCCGAGTATGGGAGCTAATTTGCGCCAGCACTCCGGAAGGTGAAGCTCGAGACAGGTTCTACAGAACAATGACTGGGCGAAACAGTGACTTCCAAGATCAGGCGCATGAGCGCAAACCGACCAGGCTACACCGAAGCTTCGATACCTTCCTTGAAGAACATCGAGAACAGTTCAAGATACCTCTGCCGCTTGACCAGGAGACACAACGGACTGTAGGGGAGGACCGTGTGCCATCTTCGTGGTATCTGGATCATGTTCGGAGCATACTATCCTACAAATCATCGTTCTCGACAGCAGATGGCCAAGTCGGCTTGGGTCCTTCAGACGCACGGCCAGGCGATGTTGTCACGATCATCTTTGGGTATGGTATCCCCTTCCTTTTGAGACCTCGAGCTAGTGGCTGGACTCTCGTGGGTCGTGTGTATTTTGACCATATTATGGATGTAAGTCGGCTTGTTTCTTGACGTTGTGAAGGTGCTGAGTCGGTGTGAACAGGGTGAATTTGTGCGAGACCTTGAACGCCAGGGTGAATTGAACCGGTCGACGCAGTGGCTGGACATCTATTGAGATAGAGCCATGTCACTTCTGCCCGCTCCCAAGGGGTCTGCTTGGCTTGCAGCATACAGCTTTTGATTGGCCTTCTCGACTGCGGTTACGCAACATGCTATAGCACAACTCCCGTTTCGATCACATACTGCATTCATCCAGAGCACGTATCAAAGTTCATCCGACCCTTAGCGCAAAAAAGGAAAAGCTTAAATCACCTATTTTTGCTTCAAAATTTTGGACTTGCAGATTTTCTGGCAGAGGCCCGGCAAAACAGAGAAAAAAACCTACAGCACGAGGTATTCCCGTATGCTCACGCACTACAGTACTAATCTCGCGGTAAGATGGTTAACCTGAAAGATCGGACGGGGTTTCGTGTATTCATCTTCCTGTGGCCGTAGGTGACACGAGAACGATTGTTGGATTACAAGAAGGCTATTGCGGGTATACCCGAGCGGAGTTGGGCATATTTGAGGCGTCTGCCGCTTCCGTTCTGTCGAGGATGTCTATCTGCTTGCGTGTGAGAGCAGGAAAAGCTGGAAGTCAACGAGTGGACGAAGAGATCTCGTGTACGGCGTCCATATTGACTACTTTGAAGCGAAGTGTCCGGAACCATGGTATCTATTTAGGATACTAATCCACAAACAGATCCATCCACCTCTCAATAGCCTCCTCCCGAAAATCATCCTTCTCCACCCGACTCAGCTGCGTAGCATTAACATCGAACACAAAGTTCTGCGGATCATCCAGAGCATAGACGGGCCAGACATTCGTTCCATTAACAGGGTGATTGTTCGGGTCGAGCGTGCAGATAAAGCTGATCCACATGCTAGTCATAAGGTAGCTCAGAGGTTCGAACGTCGGTTTCTGGTCGGCCTGGTCTGAGGGACTGAGCGATTCGGACAGTGTGACGTTGTGGAGGAGGAAGGCGATGTCGTCTTGTTGTTGTGCACCGAGCTCGTACCATTTGGCGTGGAAGAGGACGTCGTAGACGTAGGAGTAGGAGGGCGTGCTGTGTTTGGCCCACTGTGGGAAGTTAGACATTTCCTGCTACGGTGAAGGACGGGATGCTGTGAGGGGAGTTGGTGGAGGGCGATTGGGACAACGTGAACTCACAGTTTGGCTTGCCATGCGACGACCAGCCTGCATGATTCTATCACCGTTGTAGGCACTGGACGTTTTCCATTGATGACCGTACGCAGAATCGCTGCCCGGACGGCCCTTCAGGGTAGAGGGAATACCCTGAGCTGGGTCATCGGGGTACAGCTGGGCAATTTGATTTGCAGTGCTGTTGCTGAAGCCATCGTGGGTGACCATCTCGATAAAATCACTCGTAGTGTTGATGCCTTCAACTCCGTAGTACGACCAAGTCCCTTCATCAGCAGTTGTATCGAGGATGACGGGCACCTTTACGAAGCTACCGCTGTTGAGCTGGTTTGAGCCCAGGTCTTGGAGGAAGTCCCCGTCAATCACGGGGTTGACGCGTTCGAGAGTGGTCAGATTGCTGGAGAAGATGTCCGAAAGGGCAGCGGCATCCAAATCTCGTAAACAACCGAGACTGCTTGTAGCGTTGGTGCAGTTTGCCGCGTCCACAAAAGAGTCGTACAAGGGCTGCCAGTCGTTCGCAGAAACAGATGGAAACATTAGTGTTGGAGCACCGCTCTGGAGAATGGCCCCGCGAAAGAGATGATCATCGCGGCCACCATAAGCGAGGAGCTGCAACCCAACGCTGAAGGCGCCGGCTTCCTGTCCCCAGATTGTTACCTGATGGGGATCACCGCCGAAAGCCTGGATGTTCTCTTGTATCCAGCCAAGAGCAAGGCGTTGATCTTTCAAACCAAGATTGGCGACACCTTCTTCAGCGATGTCGTTTCCGTACATGAAGCCCCAGAAGCTCAGACGAGAGTTCAGCGTGACAATCAAGAACTCCTGGCCGTTCTGCACGCCAACCTGGAGTAGCGATGTTGGATCGTATCGAGGATCCCTGCCAGTGCCATGCTTGAAGAGGCCGCCATGTATGTAGACAACAACTGGTAGCAGACCTTTCGAGGCTGACACATTCGATGGCCTTTGAATGTTGAGAGTCAAGCAGTCCTCACTGACGTCTTCTCCTAGAACCATCTGTGTCGCGCCGTAGCCGTAGCACATGTGACCGTATTCAGTGGCGCTCTTCTGTCCAGTCCAGGAGGTATTTAAGGACAATGCTTCCCGAAAGCGGGCTGGTGGTTGTGCATACGGGATCCCGCGAAAGTAGTCTTGGTGCCATGATGATTCGTGGACTATGATGAAGTCAGTAAAGACGATTAGAAAAGGGTTTACCTAGGCCATGTGAATTGTCTACCGCCGTAATATGTGCCATTTCTGGTCACTGCGATGGGTGCAGTGCTGTTGTCTCCCTTAATTGTACTGTTGCCAGTCGTTCTTTTCGCGCAAGCTGCCGATGCCGTGCTCGTCAACAGGGCAAGCCCCAGAGGGCGAAGAAAGAGCATGACTGTGCGATTCAAGATGGAGGCTGAGATGAGAAGTAGGAACTCCGACGGTTATCGTCACAGCTTCCCTCTTCTCACGACCGAAATCTGGAGACCGCAATGCATATTATCCCACCCTGAATGGCTTGAGTTCGACTCAATGCGTTACGACGCGCCTCGATCATGGCGCGGAAGCCCATCTCGTTGTTGAGACCAAGCCAATCCATCTTTAGAAGATCTGCCGGAGCTGGTCAATCTAATCAAGCAGGGATGGTTGAAGACGCGGCTAGAGACGGCGAATCTGTAGGACTAGTATCCTCGAGACAGTAGTAGAGAGTAAGTAGAGGTAGAGGTGCTAGAGTACCTCACTACCAAGGAGTTTGCGGCTGACGTAAGCTGGATCGTTCATGCCAACCTCACGCGTTGAAAATCGCTCATGGCCTACCTCACCTACAACAACAATAGCAACAACAGCATGTCCTCGATAGTCATCCTGCTTGGTATGGCCACTCCGGTGCGCGACACGATGGACATGTTGATGCTCTCTCTTCGTCAGCCTCTCGATACCTACCGAAGCGACGCGACACGCGTGATTCCTGATCTACCACTCGAACGGCGGACGCTACCAGTCGATTCTTGAAAGAGAGTGTCACACACACACGCGTCGCTTCTGCAGAACGAGATCTGTGGCAAGGAGAAGAGCGTCGTCTTTAGGATATACCGCAGTCCGACCATGTGGGAGGCAGTATAACACAAGCCAGCTCCCTAAGCCCAAAGTAGAAAGTTTTGCGACCTGTTCTCGCCTTCACAAACCCCCCAGCCGAATTCGAGCTTTTCTGCGTACCTTCTCGATGCTGGTACACGTGTGCAAATCCGGAGCGCAATATCGGTCCCCCTTTGGCCACGTCCTGCTATACGTAACTCTGGACTTCCAGGTGTGCCGAACGAACGGCAAAGGCCAGCGGTATCTGTGGTAAAGACTAGCTTGGCTATATGTCCGCGAAGATCGGGCGCGGAATCTCTTATGATGCGTCTTGGATGGTTCGCGGCTGCAAAAGGTGCATCTCGACCGCGATGGAAACGCAACTATGGTTCTCGTCTCAGTAAAGGCATAGCCTTTCCCGAGTTTCAGCCTTGCTTTTTAAACCATCTTATACAGCTGTCATTCCGTTCTCGTAACTTTCTTGACTACACCGGCTGCTGAAAATGAAGTTCATCTCCGCCGTATCAGTCTTCCTGAGCCTCGTGGCCACAACCTTTGCCGAGCTCCAGGGCAGCTGCGACAGCATCAACCAAAGAAAAGCAGTATGTATTGTGCATCGTCATTGTTGGATAACATACTAATCAATGTTTGATAGTGGAGCTCGCTGACTACTGATGAGAAGAGCGACTTCATTCAGGCTGAGCTCTGCCTGATGTCGCATCCGCCCATCACCGGCCTGGTCGAGAATGCCACGAACGTTTGGGATGAGATTGCCAACATTCACATCTCTCAGGGCAACAACATCCGTACGTCCATTGTCACTCTCTTCGATGTCAACTTAATCCTTTGCTCACATTCCGCCCTACGTTGGCCAATTTCTGCCCTGGCACCGATACTACGTCCGGGCTCACGAAATCGCCCTTCAGCAGCTCTGTAACTACACAGGTGCCCATCCTTACTGGGACGAACTCACCGACTACTATACCGCCGATGTGACCAAAGCATCCGTTTTCGACCCCGACACAGGCTTCGGTGGTAACGGCACTGGATCTGACGGCTGTGTTTCTGATGGTCCCTTTGTCAACGCCTCTTTTCATATGAGTAATCACCACCAGCGAGGCGATAGCTTCTGCCTGAAGCGTGATCTGAGCGAATACTCGCTCTCTATGGCAAACAAGACCATCATTGAGACCTGCTTTGGGTATGAGAACTACACTGATGCTTGGTAAGTTTCCCCTGGGTCTTAAGTCCTACGTTAAAGGGCAGCCTAACTCCATTCAGGTCCTGCTTTAATAGCAACGGTCCTCACGGTAGTGGTCATGGCGCAGTCGGAGGTCTGATGGGCGACCCCATTGACAGCTGTAATGACCGTCTGTTCTTTGTGCACCACGCCTTCCTTGATAAGCTCTGGTGGGAGTGGCAGATGGCGAGGTACCCATACCGTCTCACTGACATGGGTGGCAACAATACTGCTCCTGATTCGATCCTCGCCGAGGCCAGTCTCTCCCAGCCTGGTTCTGACATCTTGGACTACAACGGCGATCCGGGCAACACCACCACTCTCAATCATACTCTCTGGATGAACTCTCTAGTGCCCAATACGACGGTTGGAGAAATCATGCAGCTCAACAGCACTGTTGTCTGCGCGCAATACGTCGTTGCTGACAATGCTGTCACCTACAACACGAGCGTGCACACAGACGGCAACTACGATGATCCTACGTATTGATCGAGGTAGAAGGGGGCAAGTCAGACATTCGACCTCAGCTGTACCTATGATAGACCTCAATGAATTCATGTGCGATGGACCAGGCTTCTGTACAATCTACTTGAACGGCCAACGCGAAGTGTATACATGGTACAATACTGATTCAGTATCGCCATCATGGACTGCAATTCATAGCCCCCGATATTACGGTTGGACCAGTATTCAGGGAGCTTGCTGTCCCGTTTGCTGTGCTACTGGCTGCATGAGGTCGAATACTGGACTCTTCTCGCGAGCTGCTGCACACGAGCGAGCCGGAGAAATGTAGCAGAGCCCGGGACGCAGAGTGACAGACGCGGGTCGATGCAGTCCGCCGCATAGATCTCATCGAGTTCAACGTAATCAAGCTTCCCGACCCACACATCCGTGTGCTTGTCGAAACCTCCGCCATATCAACACGCGTCAGTAATATTCTAGCGCCTGAAAGCACTTCTGATACCCTACTTTCGGCATATTCTTGGAGTGGAGCATCAGCGATTCACGTACCTGCAGCTGCGTGGCATCAATAGCGTCCACGCTACTGAATATGTCTGCAGCCTGCTAGCACTGTCTTACTGCATCATATCACGGCTCTCGCTCGGCTCACCGCAAAATCCCAGATCTCTTTCATCGGCTGTCTTCCTCGTTGAAGACGATCACTATATATCCATCAGCCCATCATACAGGAGCGAGCGACCCATTGGGAGCGACACCATGCAGAGTTCCACGGCCATGGTCCATTCTTGCAGCACACCACGAGGCGTCCGTTCCGAGTCGGATGGCCGAATGTAGCGACCTTTCGGAGTATCGAATCGGTCAAGATCAAAATGTCACTACGAATCGATATAAGAATTGTCGTCAGCGAATCCACTTCACGACACACTCCGGGTGCACTCTCGGACCACAATGCCGCTCCATAGTATCAGCATCTCGTCCGTCCGAAGTATAAGAGCTTGGTCCTTCAAGACAAGTTGCGTTGGCTTGAATCATCGCACTCTCTCATTAGCACAAATCTGGTTGTCGTTTGCTCACAATGGTCGTCTCCAGCAAGATCGCCCTGGCTTCTTTCGCCCTACACTACTCTGCTTTGGCTTCTGTCCTGCCCCAGCAAGTAGACGTTGCAGCTGGGAGCGTGACTGCCATGACTCCGACGATAGCTCGCAGAGACGATGCTTGCAGTACTACCAGGCAGGCAATGCCATGGTATGGGCCTCATCCAAGCATTGAACACAATACATGCCTCATGGGCTGACTACCTTACTCAGGGCCTCCCTGACCTCCGATGAAAAAAGCACTTATCTCGATGCCGAGCTGTGCCTGCAAAGCTCGGACGCCACCGTTGATATTGGAGGTGCTGAGACCGCATGGGAGATGCTTCAGTACAACCACATCCACCAGACCGGCTGGATCCACGACGTTGTGGGTGTCTTGAGATCATGCACAATCAAGAGCAGAGGATACTGATCATAGACGACGATAGGGCCAGTTTCTTCCTTGGCACCGTTACTTCGTTGCAGTACACGCCAACATTCTCCGTGATGTCTGCGATTACACCAGCCCCCTACCGTAAGCCTTGACCGCCCCCAAACCTAGCATAAACGAACGATCACCAATCACTGCTACAGATACTGGGACGAGATCTCCGACTCCGAACTAGACGACCTAAGCTCCGCCGACGTCTTCCAATCCGACGCCCTTGGCGGCAATGGCAGCGGCAACGACAGCTGCATCACCGACGGACCCTTCGCCAATCTCACCCTCTACATGGACAACGACGGCCGCACCGGAAACTACTGCATCTCCCGCGACCTCGAAGTTTCTAATCTCGCAGGTTCCACACAAGATGAAGTCGATGTCTGCGAAGCCTACACCAACTACACAGATGCCTGGAGCTGCTACTATTCCACCCCTCACGCTGCAGGGCATAGTGCGGTGGGAGGATTGATGACATCCGTCTCTCAGAGTCCCGGCGATCCGATCTTCTGGCTGCATCATACTTTCCTCGATGCCCTTTGGTGGAAGTGGCAATCTGCCGATTTGTCCTCGCGATTGACGGACATGGGCGGGCAGAACTCACCTTCTCAATCAGAGTGCGATTTCACAGATTCAGAGTGCCCTGGTGACGATATTCTCGATTTTGATGGCGATGATGGGAACACGACTACCCTGAACCATGTTCTGTGGATGATGGACATTTATGAGAATGTCACTGTTGCGGACGTTATGAATATTAATAGCACTAGCGTGTGCATTGAATATACTTACCCGGATGGCGAGGCGTATAGGATGAAGCAGAGGAGCTTGATGCGCAAATGGTTGGCCTTCTGAGCCGGAGACAAGGCTTGGAATCAGGGATTCTCGGTAGAATTCGAATGAAGTCAGCTCCATGAAAACGCCTTATCTACAATCTGGTAAGCGTACTTGTCTCAGTCCCGATCTAACCACAAGGACTATGCTCAAAAGCCACTGTCAGTTCTCTCTCTCGTTTCAAACATTCTGAAGGAGCCGAGTCTGAGTCTTCCTCAATCGCATTCAGCCTGTTCAAACATCCAATCGCAGACACAGGAAGCCAACAATACCATCTGCCTACACCTCCCCTTTACTCATAAGCCAACAAAGCCAACCGTCCAGTCAACCCAGCCAAAATCGCCGAGCTGCTCAAGAAAATCTGAAACCTAACCATAATCTTGTTCACCATACTCTGGAACAACGAATGCACAATCCTCACACCCACATATCCCCAAGCCGCCGCCACCGTGTACGGATGGTTATCTCCAACAAGCGCGAGCAGAGTCCCGACAGCGAAAAAGATTGTGGGCTGTTCGTGCAAGTGGTTGAAGTTATCCGCGATCTGGCGGATTTGGACGGGGACTTTGGTCTTTAGATCGGTGGCGCATTGGTCTGGGTCCGTAGAGACGTTGTATTTGCTGATGGCGGGGATGCGGGTTGCGTACATCCAGGCTTCCATTACGAAGGTCCAGCCGGCGAGGGTGACCATTGGCTGGGGTTGTATCAGTATGCGCATTCACACGGGAGTTTCGTTGAGGTGAAGTGGTACCTTGATGAGTGGGGACTTGCCCAAGATGTTGGAGGCCATTGTGCTTGGTGCTGGGTGGAGTGAGAGTTGATCGAGATATGTAGTTGAGGTAGACTGTGGTCGAAGCCGTGCGTATATTGGTCTAATACGATGTTGCGAATTCTATTGATTTTGATTGTGGAAGCTAACGTTGGGAGACAGATGAAGTTGGAGCTCAGCTCTTCCTCTCATCCGAGGTCCAAAACAGGGGTGAGGTCCTTCAGGATTCACCTGTCATCCGAACCCGAAACTTTCGCCGACGCGTCGACGTTGAGGTCCAATCTATGCGCTTGGTACAGTTACACAACATTGCTTTTGGTCATACCATTACGACTTCTGAGCCTTGATGCCCTCGCCCTCCTTCGTCTGATCGAGAAATCGACTCGCCTGCAGCGTATCCGTATACTGCAGCAGATCCTTAATTTTCGAACCGTCTTCCGTCATCCTCAAGATGTACATGAGCTCGAAATCGAACACCTTGCCGCCGTCTTTAATCACACAGTGATGCGCCGTTGTGCATGCGACCTTCTTCGCCTTCTCGTCAACGACCATCTCCAAGATGCGGTTCTCGCAGACCTCATAGGCCAGGAAGGATGGCTTCTCCATTTCGCCGTAGTCCTTGATGGTCGTTCCGCTGCTCAGGCCTGGTAGGAGCTCGAACAGAGTCTTTGGGCCGTAGTGGCGCTTGGCTGAGGAAGAGGTGAATGCATCTGCAAGGTGGGACATATCGCCGGACTTGTGTGTCTGGTTGTAGGAGTCGATCCATTCCTGCGCTGTTTGCGCGAGGCGGTTGTACAGAGCTGAGTTGTTGGAAGACATGATGGCTTCCTATTTAAGATGGTACAAGCAAAAAGCAACAGTTTCAGTCGCACACTGTTGAGGAACGGGTACATATATTCGATGTATGTGGGCCTAAACGTGTTTTTGGGACCGGTGGCATGTTCAGCTAGGGCTGATCGGCGTGGACATTCGTAAGGCTTCCATTGGCAAGGTATGTGTATCACTCTATCACCGATACTCGCAGCAGAGAAAGCTGCTGCGATTATTCCTGTGAACCATGCCTTCCGACAGCGTACGGGCGCAACCGCAAATCCTTCGAGGACTCCTATTCATGCATAGTGACTAAAGCGTCACTGAATTAGCCTGATCCTGCGCACTGCGATCCCATCGAACCAGCTTTGCTACGGTGCGCGCCGTTCGCTACTCCGGACATGGCAAACAACTGCTTTCTCGCAAGACATGGCAGGGCACGACTTGCCCTACTACTTCGCATACATGAGTTTTTTGCACGTCCTCTGGATTTGCCCTCGTCGCACTGGATCTTCTCCCGCCAAGGGGCCCAATCCTAGCGATGACTGCAACCACTTGCTAACACGCTGTATCTGTTGACAGTTCCGAGCATCGTGGTGCAATATCCCCAGTACTCCAGCAGTCCTCGCGTCCTGCCTAACGTGGCAGGATCGCACCCTGTGCAATCGAAGTCTTGCTCTGCCAGTTTTGCTTCCCAGGCCTGGCGAATACATCTCTCGGATGTCTGGCCGTTGCTCGAAAGATCCACTGCAATATCTAGAGCATCGCTGAGAGCGTTATGACTGGAGTTGACAGCATTTGGCTCAAAGTCTGGGTCAGTCTCTATTTGTTCCAGCTCGTCGTCGTCCGTGTAGAACTTATTCTCTTGGATCCAGTCCCGGAAGCTCCATCCGATGGCCATTCTCTCCGTTCCTTCACTCCGAACGCACCAGCGGACGAAGTCAAGCAGGCCTCTTCCGCATGACCATCGATCTTTCATTGTCAGAGTCACGCTCCGGATGCGTTCGCGATTCTTGTACCCGATGAGATCCATAAATTCGATGAAATAAGCGAAATCGCAGCGGTGCAGGTGAGTCGTAAACATATTCTTTTCGTAGAATATGGGCAACACTTCGGCTCTGAATTGGCGGTTGGCCATGCTCAGCGGCGGCTGGATGGCGTACAACAGGTCCGAGTGATAGCAAGCGCTGGGGATATGAAACGGATGATCTGGGTCTGAAACCACCGCATGCTCGTAAATGAGGTTGCGTGCTTCGGAGGGCAAGTCAAAGATGCGAAAGACCATTTGAGCAGTCTTCGGGTATCGCGATGAGTCCGCGGCGTCATTTTGCATTGCGCTAGAGCTTGGGGTATCGGGCTGGGGCGAAATGCTCTCGCCCGTGTCGCTCATGATTCTTGAGGCTGTCTGCGAGTTGAGGCTCTTGGTACAGCAGATCATTCTTGAGCGGGAGCATTTCAAGAGGCAGTATCTTTGTCTGGCGCATATTCGAGAAAGTGCAGGCACCTGTTTGTTCACATGCAGGCTGCCGACAGGTCCGTGCGCAGCCGACGACAAACAGGCCGGCTGACTTCAAGCTTGTTGATTCACAACATCCTTTGTACAACGCAAGACACCAGTCATCACTACTAGCAGCGCCATCCACAAACTCGAAAATGCATTACGACCACCAGGATCCGTTCAGTGTCCTGCTGACTGAAGGCGCCGACTTCTTCACATGGCGCGCCTACGTCGAAGACAGTCTGGAGCGTCAGCGACTTCTCGACTTCTGTTACGAGTGGCAAGAGCGTGTTATGGACGCCAAGGAGTGGAGTGAGGGCAGCAAAGAAGCTGCCACCGTCATTCGCAGTTTCGTTCGACCGAGTATGCTCGCTCGCATTCCACACGAAGACCTCGACAAGCCAGTCAAGCTCATGAAGCATCTCGAAAAAGCCGTCAAACCATTCAGATTGCTAGACCTACCGGCCGAGCTTAGGAACGATATTTATGCCTACGCTGTTCCTCGCAAGACCAGGTTCGACTTCGAGTACGGGGACCCTATCACCCACTTGCCTCCGCTGCTGCAAGTCTCGCGCCAGCTACACACCGAGGTCTCAAGCGTCTACTACGCGACTTCCATCTTCTACTTCAGGTTTGACCACGCAGACTTCTCCTACGAAGTCGAGAATGACATCCAGAGAGTTCGACAGTGGGCGGCCAACGCTGCCAAGGAACAGCAACAACATCTCCGCGCAGTGACTCTCGAGATGTTCGCAGACCTCAAGATCCATTTCGTTTACTCTGAGAAGTCTGGCTTCACTGTGAATCACCAATACGCTCAAAAACATCCCACCCGATATCACGACAGCAATGAAGCCGTCGACAACTCAATCAAAGAAATGCTTGAGACAGATCCTTTCCTTGCCGAGCAAAGGGAACTGGCTGGCGATTTGAAAGGAAAGACCATTGTTAATGCCATAATCAACAATTCTGATCTCTGGCACAAGATCGGGATGCGCCCTTGCAGAACATCGGAGGAGGATTGGTTCCAGTCCCGAGTTTACTGAGCGGCAAGTCACATGCAAGTCACAGGGGGATCTCACACTCCAACTGACAATGACAAGGAGAACGGTACAAACATGATGGTCAACTTCACTACCACTCGGTACATCATGAGTATCACCCACGGCGACATGCAAAGGCGACAATAAAACAGAAGCGCAGGATTGAGCTTGGCGCTGAAGCATTTACAAGGAATTGAAGGACTCTCTTCATATTTTCGGACCTCGAAGAGCCACCTCTTTGCTCCAGCGCACGCGGCCATTCAGATCATGGCCGAGAATCATAAGATGGATTTACTGGATACCATGGCCAGTATCAGAGACGGCACTGGTTCGTCTGAGCTCAAAGCATCAAGAAAGAGAGGAAAAAGACAGAGAAATAGTATCGATCGAAGTAGCGAATTACTATCGTCTCGTGATACTGTTGACTAGGCTAATACTGGATTCCCATCCGACAGACATGCATTGAGCTTGTTAAAGTGCCACGTTCGTTACTTACAACATCCATCAGCTGTGGTGCCTTCTCCTTCTTCCAAATCCCAATTCTAAACCTCACAGCTCCCGTCACCTGCTTCCAGTACCTGAACACTATCAAACCCGCCTTGCCGAGCCCTTGCCCTCTATTTGCCATCCTTGCTACTCACCATCGTCCGCTTCACAACACAGCAGAGCTGCTATTTCCACCAACGCCGCCCATCTCTGCGCAATCGCACTGTGCTACACTAGCAGAGAGCGGTACAAAGACTAAGCTGATCAGTCCGACCAACACCACTACTGCGGGTGCGTAAACATGGTAGCACCAGCAAGAAATCGCCATATTCCCCGACTTCAAGTTACGCTCGTACCGACAGATATCGTCTTCGATGGCTTTCCGTATATATGTCGAAATCCAGAAAGCAATTGATAGGCATATGATTAATCCAGCATATCTGCTAATGTTGGAGCCTCGATATACTGCGAATAGTACAGAAGCGACGACCAGTAAAACGAACCAGAAGAAGTAGCCAAAAGCCTCTGTATTGAGATGGTAGGCTGTTGCGACTCTGATCCTTTCCTGTCGAGTTTCGACAGGCGCCGGTAACGCGTGAACGCGAGCTTGCTCTCGATCTTCCATAGGCTGTATACGAGCTTGGAGGTCTTTGGTCGTCGCCGCCGCTTGTTGCGAGTTCATTTCCTTGCGGATCACGTTGGGCTCCGGAGAGGTTGACGAAGACTTTCCTGTGCTGCTCGAGTCCATTGTGAGGGCGTCTGCCAAATAGTCAGCGCGGCTTCGGGATACTGATGCATGCATCATACTTGACTCCGTCCCTGTCATTGCGGGCAACGGCGAGGAGGACGAAGAGGGCGTGGAGTTGCCGAGCAAAGCATTGGTTTCTGTCATGCTGGAAAGTCTTGCGAACGCGACGGAAGGTCTTTCGTGGGGTGGGTGCGTCCGTTACATAAATTGGCTTTGCTGCTTACCACTTGCTGCTCCGAGAGGCCTGCCACAGTCTCCCAAGAAGCTGAGCCAGGCTTGGCGCACCGCTACCAGACATCTGGCATGACATCTACTCCGCGGTAGCCTCAGGCTGTTGGTGATCCTGGACATTCGAATAGAGCTCCTGGAGACCCATACCATCATCGCTGGCCTCAACTTCCTCAGTCGTGCTGCTTGCCCCCTTCTCCGGCACACCGGCCTTCTTCCTCTCCATAGCCTCGATCTCATCATGCGACAGACACAGCCCCGTCGCGATACCAGTCATCTCCTTGAGCAATTTCTTCGTGAATCGCTTTCGCTCTCCATCCAGTGTTTCAATGCCGTCCACCAACGTCCGTATCTTCTGTACAGTGCTCGTGACGATCTCTAAATTCGCGCATCTGTAGCATTCCCGCCAAGAGCCCCTCACTTCGACCAAGTCTTTCCTCAAGTCGACATGAATGCGAGCGTCATGCTGGTAGTAGCCATGGTCGATTCCGGACCTGTGCTTGAAGGAGAGGTGCCTGATACATGAGATTGCCGCTTCATCCTGCTGCTCCAGCCATCGGTAAGGTGTATCACGTCGGCGCGAGACACGGATCTTGAATTCACAGTTTGAGTAGTACGTCGCGAGCGCTTCCTTCCTGATCTGCTTGTTGGTCTCCGCCAGCGGGAAGCGAGGCGTTGGGAAGTGCTGGTCGGCGTGCTTTCCTGTGATTCGGACTTCGAGGTTGTCCTCTACGGGTAAACATAACAAGTAGATCTCGTCTCGAAGCTCAGACGGGAGATCCAGAAAGTACTTGAATCGTCGTGGTAGAACTGGCTCTGCTGGTCCGATCTTCATGTTGGATGTGGTTGGCGGATGTGCAGGGATGAGCTTCTGGGGTACTTGGAGAGGGAGCCTGATGCGAGATCCAGTCGCTCGCTGCGCCCTCGTCGTGTGGATGGCCGAAGCGGTCGAGAAGTTGGCTATTGTCAGTGTATAAGGCTTGTCGAATGGAAGAGGGTGTTAGAGACTGAATGTTGCATGACTCTGGGACGAGGCTGCAGCGTCAGTGTCCACCAGGTAAGGAGGGCTGTCTTGGCGCGAAGTGGGGCTGTCACCATCACCGGTGAGTATCAAGGTGGTTCGCATTGCCTCCAATCTTTCATGCTATTATACATCTGAGCGCTCCATCGGGTCCGCATGCTCTCGAAGACATGGGTGGCCTCTTTGCCATCTCACCTTCGTCAACAAGTTACAGTCTTCCGAGGCCCGCCACATCCGCATGGACTTGAGCAGGAGCTTCGGGATTGATTATGCTCTTCAGACTGGTTTGGGCTCAGTTGGGCAACAAGCCAGCAGATCCTCCTGCTCGGGTAAGCAGAGGCCTTTCGCGATATTGACCATTTCAGCAAGTTTTGCTTTTGTCAATCGCGTCCTGCCATCTACTGCATCGATCGACGAGACCACATCCTTGAGCTTCTGAACCACATTCGGAACGACATTGTACGTGGCGCATCGATCGCACACGATGTTGCTCTCAAGCTGGACCAAATCCTTGCGCATGTCCACCAAGATCGTAGTGTCGTGTTTCTTCCCTCCGTGGTCGATGCGAGAACAATGCCAAAATGTCAAGACCCGCATGGAGGAGACTGCTTGCTCTTCCTGATCCTTGACCCACTCTCGCACATACGTGTCTCCTTCACGACGATTGACGCGCAGATAGAAGTGGCAGCTAGAGAAGTACGCTGCGAGAGCCTCTATGCGAACTTGACGGCTGACCTGAGCTAGGCAGTATCGCTTGGGTTTGTAGAAGGTCTCGGAGTATGGATCGGCAACTTGGATCTTTTCGTCAAGGTCGTTGGGTATAGCCAAAATGCAGATCTTCTCGCGAATCTCAGCGGGCAAGTCCATAAAGCGGAACGGCGGGCCAAGGTATGGTCGGAGGATGTCTAGAGAAATCTCGAGTGGTTGCACGTTGGTTTGGATCGGAGAGTTGATGCGGCCATTGGCTTTCGCAGGCACCTCCAGCAAGCGAAGCTGCTTCAACTTGTCGTCGACATACGGCTTCACGACGATCAAGGTCGCCATGCTCTCTCGTGACTTCTCATCGACCGTGGGCGCGACAGGGCCGCTCGATGCAGGATCTGGCGGGCGAGTCACCTGAGAAGGAAGTCAGCAGGTGCTCAAACATTGGGCTTGTCAGATTGACCTTGTGGGCAAGGACTGCCAGCACAGTCGCGCACGCTATTCCGTGACAACACGTCCACACAGATGTTGCGGACATGCTCAAAACCGACAAACAGGATTTGACGCGTGGTTTGAGCCAACACGAGAGGAAACAGAGTGGGCTGACGCAATCGCTTGGCAACGCTCAAGCTTCATGTGAAAGTTGCTGGTACATACCTACCTACGCCTTCTTCGCGTCTCTCTCAGCTTTCCTCAACGCCCGCTTGCGAATGCCCTCGTGCATATTCCTATTGATCTTGAGCACCACACCATTCATCGTGCCTGCAAAAGTTGCAATCGCCCAGTGCATGATAGCATGTGCCCAGTACGGCGTGCTGGTCGCAGCAACCCCCTGTGCACCTCCAGACCTTCCAATCTTCGATAGTGCAGCCTTGACGAATGTCTTCGGGTTTGGAATCAGAGCGCTTGAACGCTTGATCTTGCTCATGGCCGAAGTGACCAAGTACGACTGCACCAGCTGTACCTGCACACCATGCGGCGCAAGCTCTCCGGACAGAGCTGTTGACCAATGCTGCAGGAAAGCTTTGCTTCCGCTGTACGTAGCAAGAAGAGGTGTTGGCATGATGCCCCCAAAGCTCGCCATGGTCAAGATGAGACCTCTCTTGCGCTGGATCATGCCCGGCACAACAAGCTGCGTAGCCCTCAATGTACCCATGCAGTTGATTGTGATAATATCCTTCATCTCGCTCTCCGCAGTCTCGCTGAACGGTACTGGAATGCTATGGCTCTGCCCCACATTGTTGATCAAGATCGAAACGTCTAGATCATTGACCAGCACCTTCAAGTTCTTGAAATCCTCATCTTTGTTGGCGGCGAAGTCCATGGCGTACAGTTTCGTCTGGACTTTGTACTTCGTCTGGATGTCGGCGGCGAGGGATTCGAGCTTCGATTGGGTGCGGGAGACGAGGAGGATGTTGAAGCCCTTGGCGGCGAGTTGGAGGGCATATTCTTTGCCGATGCCGTCGGATGCACCGGTCACGACCGCCCATGTGCCCTTCTTGCCGAATTTGGAGAGCTGGTATCAGTCAGTATATGAGCAAAAGAGGGTATCTGAATGGAGAGCTTACGGATTCGCCGGGAACGATGAAGAGAGACGCGATCAATCGCCAGAAGGAAAAGATCTTGAGCGACAGCCAGAGCAGCCCTATGAACGCGAACACTTGTGTTGAGGGTGCTGCCCACGGGTCGATTGGTGAAGCCTCCATGTTTCCTAATGTCCCTTGCGTCGTGTGCGGGATGTGAGTGAATGTTGCCAGTCTCAAGGAGCTCCCAGGTTGAGGTTGACTTTCGCTTCGACGCGCCTTCCCTGTTCCTTGCTTGGTCCGTGCATCCATTGGCACATCGCGTTTCTCCTTTGCCATACACTTTGACCTCCACATACAACAGCCCGTCAATAGATTGCAAACAAGCACAGGATCACTCCAAAAATGTCTTCATTAACCTCATATCTCCCACCTGGAGATGGCCTTCTCCCAAAGTGGCTGCTCTTCGTAAGAAGCTCATCATCAACACACGCAACTCAATACTGACATACAACCTCAGATCGCCATCGTCTCCATAGGCAACTCCATCCAATGCTACATCTCCACCTCCGGCTCCAAAGAAGTCTACTCCGGCACCGTCTCCCCATCCTCCAAATCCACATCCTCAAACGCCAAACCCTCCGAACTCAGTCCAGTCAACGACCTCTCCGCCAGGACATTCGGCACCTGGACTGCCCTTTCCAGCGTCGTACGCCTATACGCTGCTTATAACATCGACAATCCGGCTGTTTATCAAATCGCACTTTGGACGTATGGAATTGCGTTTGCGCATTTTATGAGTGAGTGGTTGGTTTTCGGGAGTGCGAAGATGGGAAGGGGATTGGCGAGTCCGGTGATTGTGAGTACGGTTACGGGGGTTTGGATGTTGAGTCAGTGGGGGTATTATGTGCAATAGAGGTGAAGTGAGAAGGTGTATGGAACGAATGCTGATTGTCTTCATTAATTCGTGGTTTCGTTATGAGAATGCCGCCCAATCCATTGTCCCCGAACTCCAATGACTATTGATACGCTGATCTAGTGAGCGTTGATAGTTCCAATGACCGAGTTACCAGTTCCAGACGAGCTGCTGGAGCTGCTTGAACCACCTGGTCCGGCGGCAGAAGCACCGCTTGAGCAGTCAAGAGTGTCTATAACGACGTGTTAGCTAATGACGCAGAGAAACGCCCAGACCAACGTGGCTTACTGCACTCCGAGGTGCTCGTGGAGCTCGTGCTGTTTCCATCGTCGGCAGCGGAAGCGGAACCTTCATCAGACGTCAGTAAGACCAGAGCATCAGCAAGACCTTTGCAACGAACCTCCAGTCAGCCCAATCCCTAGAAGACCAGAGTTGTTGGTCGTAGAAGTCGAAGTCGATCCCTGGCCATTGGATGAAGACTGGCGAGGGTAGAGAGCAGAGCCCGTCTTGCTGCCAACTGGGGCCGCAAGAGCCAGCGAGGAGAGGAGAGCGGTGAGGATAATTGAGGCGTGCATCTTGAAGAGTCTGACTTGTTGAGCGAACGGATTTGCAAAAAGCGAATGTCGAAGATATGCTGCTGATCAACCAGACCTGAGAGTAGGATGCAGACGCATCTTATAAACCCACTTCACCACCGCTTCATCACCCCGACTACACGGCTCAGATCTCAGATTTCAAGACCGACCGCGAGCCACATACGACTCCAATGGCAAACCCGGCATCTTCTCGCCGCTGCCAATGTTTCCTACTGCAAGGTACCGACCGAGTAATGCACCTCCAGACGCAGGATGAATAGCCTACCTGCCAAGTAGAGTAACTTCGCTGTCAGATCCTGCAAGCCTCGAACGCCTCGCACTGTACTTCGGGTCCCAAGCCACCTACTACTGCTTGTGTCGGAACAAGGCGGTGGACAAGTCTGCACAAGGCGTGGCGACTGTGTGTGCCGTATGTGCCGTATACCGCAGAAGTTCGATGCACCGATGCACAAGATGTGTGCTGCAGCTAGAAGAGCCAGCGAACCTTCATGTCGACTTGTACAGTAAAATTGTAGAGAGGTGAGACTTGTGATATGTTCCGCGAATGAATAGCTCGAAAGTGTCCTAAGATCGGAAGAGAAACCATGTCATAGAATAAATACTCCTCCACTGTTCCGTCTACTGAATCATCACAGTCAGTAAGTACTGGTGTCTCAACGGCGAGTGCCAATCATATATACCAACCTCTAAAGCACATACTAGTCCGTCGTCAAAGTCAAACTCACACCTGTCACTACTGCGCCTCCAAAGCTTACGATTGCTTCAGTGTCACCGCTTGAGCCTGATTGGTCGTGCAATGGTAGTCACCGGCTAGAGAAAAGACTGCCACAGAGAGTGAACAACAGCCAGGGCGGTGAAATGTCCGCAGAACAGCTGTTGTGAAGCGAGAACCCGAGTCAAAGGAGCGCTCCATGCATAGAAATGCCTTGTTCATGCAAGTCGTAAAGCTAAGTCCGTGGAAAGTATGCTGCCGTCCGATAGATAATGAAATCCTCCTCTTCAACACCTTCGCTATTCGAGAAACCATGCCGAACTCCTACCCGGTCCTAACCTCGTGTGCCCAAAACCACCAATCTTTCCATCACGTCCTTCATTATCCCGACTCCTTTTACGTGAGCGTCGCCATTGCCGCCGCGAGGATCTTCGCCTTTTGTCGTTCTGCAAATGACACCGCTCGTCAGCCAACGTTCTCTCAAGAAGGGAGTGCGCAGCTGAGAGTGGGTCGTGTCTGACGGCAGATACAAAGGACATGACGCTCACCCTCCCAGCCATGCAAAGCAACTTAGTGCGCGGATCGCACAAGGGCCATCCTACCTTTTCGATCTTTCTCAACCCGGACAACGTTTCTCGGCGGGCTCCTGTCGCGCTCGTAGATAATCATGTCATCTCGCGGTCGGCTGCGAGAGCGGTATTCCACCAGTTGATAATCTTCCTCCGGTCGCTCCCGCAGTCGAAGCGCAAGATCACGTTTCTGATCGGCGTCACGCTCGAGACGCAAAGCGCGGCGCTCGGCTTCCAATGCGCGGATCTCGTGGTTGATGTCGCGGTCTGAGCGATACTCGCGATCAGCCAAGACAAGCGTGCCAGAATGGTGAGACGCGGGTGGGGCCCGCTCTTCGACGATGGTCTCGCGCTTCTCGTAGAATTCGGGCGCTTGTGGTGGAGGAGGCGGTGGGGGCGAGCGAGTATCTTCAATGATTGTCTCATGCTTGGAAACATATGTCCCAGGCGATGATGGCCTCCTGGACCTCGAGCGTGGGATCTGACTGATGCTGCTCTTCGCGCTTGGAGAGCCTTTACGGCCAATCACGGTCGGTGGGTTGATCCATTCAGTGCGCTGAATTTCTTCGTGTTCGCCGACGGGTGGAGGTGGAAGTCCGCTTTCTTCCTCGATCTTGTCCTCGTATCGGTAGATCTTCTTTTTTTCTGTGCGATCGTCAGTACATCTGTCACCTTGGGGGTATGCCACACCATACGTGCCTCCATCCTTGTACTGCTCGCTGATTTGAATTACTTCATCAATTTGTTCCTTCTCGAGAGCAATTTGTAGGACGAAGAAGTCCTCTTCTTCAAGGAATGGGTATCCGAGATCCATGATAGCTTCTCGTCTCACAAGACGTTTCGGCATACGTGTTTTGCCCTTCTTGAATCTCCGCTCTTCAATTATAGTCTCATGGAAGATGCTCTCGTGGTCCGGTACCGGGATTGGCGCAGGCGGAGGCGGGAGCTCCTCCTCAATCGATGTCTCGCTCTCGTATATTGTCGTTGGAGGCTTACTTGGTGCTTTGCTGCTCTTGGCTTTGGTGCTCGGAACCTTGCTTGGGACTTTGAGAACAGTCGTCTTCTCTTCAATCTCAGTAGCGCTAGAACTGCTGCTGCTGCTGGAGCTGGAGCTTGCGACAGACGACTTCTTCGACGACTTTTTATCGGAGCGCTCGCTCTTTGGTGGCCGTCTCCTGTGTACCGAGCGTTCGCGCTGGATCTCTACCTCGCGGTAGTCCTCTGGTTCATAGAAGTCTCGCTCGTAATATCGCCGATCATCGTAGTCTCTGCTGCGGCGTATTGGTAGAGGCACCGGTTGGTAAGGCGGAATTCGGTACTCCTCTCGTTCATAACGAGGCTTGCGATCGAACGTGTCCAAGCTGCTCTGCCTCCTAATCAGACCCGGACGAACTCCGCGCTGGTCAATGTCCAGCTCTTCTCTGCTGATGCTCTTCCGGCGATACGGCATGAGCGCCATGTCGGCAATCTCGCGCGGGTCGACATCGCCGAAGAGCTCACGGTCCGTTCGTCTGCGCGCCCCTCGCGATGGTGCTCTGCGATCTTCCTCGTAGTACCGGTCACGCTCTTCGAAGCGTCCTCCTGGACCACGACTCCTCTCCCTCTCGGCTAGCATGACATCCCGGCGACCGGGCCGATCGCGTTCCGAAAAGTAGATATCGTCCTCATATCTTCTTGCTGGTGGTCCTCCTCGTCCGAATCGTTCAAATCGTTCTCTGTCCCATCGCTGAGGGATATCGCCGTAGGCCAGGTCGTCGTTCCTGAACCGCGACATTACTGCTTATTGTGTGACGAGGCTTGTGTCACAGTATCCGCTTTACTGACTCGTTCAAGAAGCGGTAAGCTCTGCAGTTTGCTGGCTAGCTGGAGGCAGGACGGGACGAAGGAACAAGATATGGGGACCTGGGAGGAAGTGTTGAGAGAAAATGACAGCAGCAATACGGCTGTGAAAGTGGCTGGATGCCCAGATGTCCGGGATGATGCTGTGCGCAGAAGCCGCCGGCAAGTTGGGCCGCAAGCAAGACCTCGTCGTCGCCCAATCCGCGTCTGAGCGCGAAAATATGACAGAAGTGAAGACGTCGTCGCCCTAGTAAATTGGGCTTTCAGCGCTCACCAACAGAAGACAGGAGAAAGACGATGATCGCCTCATTGTCGAAGCTGCGACAAGGTCAAGGAGGTGGTGGTCCAGTCCCGCCCGCCAGTCTCGGATGCACCTGCGTCATACTGCAGCGAGCCTGGACCTCCGTATCACGTGGAGGAAGGTTGCAGTTTGAAACGCGACGACTTCACGTCGCTCCTTCTATCGATCATCACATTGCTATTGAGCCGTCTGGACGTCAACACGATCGCAACGTCCATCAAATAGCGCCGCGGCATGGATGGAAGAGGGAAGGAGGCGCGTGCTATGTGCCACGACGAGAGGCGCAAGAAGAGCAAGACCCGAAAGACTGCTCGACAGTTTGCAGGCAAAGAAGATGTGTAGGAAAGGGCCATATTAGAGAAGGCAAGGCATGCTGTTGCTTGCAACGCATAGTGATTGTCCGCCATTCAACTTGTGCAGGATACCGTGTAGGGAAACCTTGCAGTGTACCCGCAGAATGCACGTCTAATCGATCGCCGGTTTGCCGAACTCACACTGTACAAAATAATCCATGAACTTGCTCCAGGATGTGCGTTGCCACGGCTCTCGTTAGGACACTACGCCTCGGTAATCACGGCGCGCCGATGCCTATTCGCCATGCTGCAGCCGTCGATTCACAAGATGGCAGTCTACGGTGTCCCGACTTCAGTGGGCTGGACGGTTCGTGGAGATCAGATGAAGTTACAGCATCACTGTCGTAGTTGCAAAGACAGACTCGTGCGACAAGTTTGCGCCATCTTTCTGTGCTATTGGAGATATCTCCCGGGTGACTCTGAGTGGAAATCGCTGGATGCAGGCTTGAAAAATGATATTCAGCAAAATCAATGGCTTTTGTCTTCCAGGTTTGCTTTCAGTATTGGGCTGCATGCTCCAGGATACCTTTCCTCAGGATCCACGTCCGAGTGGTAGCAGAAGATCGAGGGAGGGCTTCAGTGATCTATCCAGCCAAGGATGTACTCAGTACGACGTCCCGAGCTCTGCGGCCTGCCAAGAGAATGAGATGTCTGCACCCTCCTCATCCGCGCTGGACCTGGAAACGGACTCGGCGAGGTGACAGTTGAGCTGTTCGGACCGCTTGATGTTGCCTGCACCTGCTGCTCCTCTGCATGCAAGATCCGAGTGCCAACTTGTGTTTCATGGCGGCGACGAGATGCTTCATGGTCATTAGACTCTACATCAGCATGGCTTCCACTGCGTTACTACCATTGTAATCAATCTTCGGAAACGGCATCGATGAGACGAAAGATTCCGTTGCTTGATCTGGCCGTTTGATCGGCCTTCAGCTGCTACTGCTTCCTGGTATCTGAAAGGGTGGCGTCGGCCCCTGGCTGTCAGCTGGGACAACTCACCGGATCACCTCTTGTGCCTCTGCTATTGTCACGCCTTCCTCAATGACGCTATCGTCTCATTCGGCGACAAGAATGAAGTTCGTATGAGGGATAGCGGGGTGCATCTGCGTATCGTGGTCTGTATGATCAAGCTAGCGCAGCGCACGGATGGAGGGGTCATTCGCGTCGGTCATGAGGGCTCTGTCACTGCACGAGTATATCTCTGGTACCAGATGACGCCTCTTGCTTTGCTCATTTCATGGCCTCAAATCTGCCTCCTTTTCCCAAAAAGAAGGATGAAACGAGTTGAATGAAGTGAGGACCATCCGTATCATCTCGCCTTCACTTGCTGCTCCTTCATCGCATGTGGAAAGTTTAGAGTAGCGCCCGGGAAGGGGTCATGCGCGACGCGTCTACTGCTGGATGACCGCGTCTCTGTCCCCAGACGACGCTCTTGTGTCTCGTCCTGCATCAGTTGCTTCATGCTGCTGCTCCAGTAGTCGGTGGTGAGGAATGACTTCGAGCAGGGGAAGGTGAGGGGCACAAGCCGTTTGCATGTGAAAGCCTAGCGCCGCATTTGGAAGGAGGGGTCCAAATCTATATGCGCGTTGAGCGCGTGCCACCGCACTTGGAAATTCGGTGGCTGGGTGCCTGCGCTGAATGACTTCTTCCACCGTCGTCGCTTCCACTACAAATTCTTCCACACCCTCGCACCCTCGCACCCTCGCACCTTCCACAACATCACACCAGTACCCTCAGCGACACCTCCTTCGCAACACCCCATACACACGCCGCCATCATGGCCGCACCACTTTCCAACGTCCTCAGCTACCGCGACCGCCTCGTCGACGCTGTTAGCAACAAGCCCATCACTGCCAGCACGAAGCTTGTCGTTCTTCACCAGCCTCATGGCTACTCCGAGCATGGCCCGCTCGTTGCCAATCTGGTCAACATCGCACGCCCTGCGAAGCTGTGCTACATCGTCCTTGGAGACAGCGGCGTCACATTCCCGCCGCGCTCAATGCGCGAAGCACCCGCCTCCAACAACTCCTACTACGTCTATGTCACATTCAACCGACTGGTACGTGATCATCCGCTTTCATCTCCTCGCTATTGCTGACTTGTACCTTACTAGCTTACCGCTCCTGTCGTGCGCCTCGAGATTGTCTGGCCTGGCATCCACACTGTCGTCTTGGAATACCACTTCAACTCCTGCGACGGCATTTCAGGAATCACCTCATTCCAAGTTCTCCGTGACGTAGAGCTCTCTGGAACCGTCGCAGACGAGCTCCGATTGATCGTCAGTGGCGCCACATGCTCGGGTATCAACAAGACGAGGGAGAAGTCAATCCTAACGGCCATTGGAGCATCCGGCCATGTGCTCATGAACAGGCTCCGCGACTTTATCAGCCCAGATGGTACCAAGCAACTGCGCCTGCGCTTCATGGAGCCCATCGATAAGCGAAACACCTGCCTACCAGATATCCTGCCGTACATCACCGGCTCAACTCCGTTGCCCTCGCTCTCTCAGCCGGAGTGGGGCATGCTGCCTCTGAAGCCGGAGCGTGACCTGAAAGAGCTGCTCGAAACCACCTACCCCTTTGTCCCATTCGAGAGCCATGACACCTTCTCGTCTACGGCAGAGGCAGCCATCGAGTACTACGAGTCAAGCCGTATTCGACAGCTCGAATCCGAGGTCGCGCTCGAGGCATGGGCCTCAAAGCCTCACTTCGGACTTCTATACAAGCTTGGCGATGTCATTGCCATGGCTGTTCGCTTCAACTCGTTTCCGACATTTGGTGGCGGTGCAATCAAATTTGACCTGCCAGAGCGGTTTCTTGCTAAGATGCAATGGGCCGACCGATCCACCGGAACCGAACTCTGCGCTTTCGGTCATCGCTCGCTTGTGCAACTGAGCAGCATTGACTACGACGCTCTGTTCGTCATTTCCAAGCCAAAGCGTGAGGTGCGCGAAGCAGCTATGGAGCCCGGAAAGACTGAGTGGCGTCTCGGGTTCGAAGTGTCCTTTGAGCCGAAGGTGACCAAGGTGTCTCTTGTCAACCAGCTCACCGCAGCTCAGAACCTGCTGAGCCCAAAGTCGTCTCGCTGGGCCAAGGTCCTCAAGAACCAAAACCACTCGGCAGACCACCTCGGAATCGTTGATCTGGCCACCAAGCGCCTGAAAAACCAGTCGCTGTCTCTTGCGGTCGACGAGGCGTTCGCTTGGATGCTCAACTGGCGCAAGTGGAACAAAGAGCAAGTGAAGGCTTTGAAGAGCATTCGCGAAGCGGTGGGCGGCATCGTGCTCATCACTGGACCCGTAAGTTCCTCCAACGCATTTCCTCTTGATCATGTGCTAACAAAATGCAGGCCGGCACGGGCAAAACTCTGGTCACCCAGGCTATCTGCGTCTTCTTGTACATGCTTGGCCTGCATGTGCTCTTCCTCGCCCCGGCCAACACGAACTGCTCGGATTTCATGAAGAAGCTTACAGAGCTCTTTGGCGAGGGCTCGAAGGACTTTCACGTCCAGCCCACTCGCGTCTTCCCGCCTTCTGCGGACTTCAAGCCTGAGAGAATCGCGAAGGGCGGCTCGTGCGTTCACAACCCTGGGACGACTGACGAGGAGTCTGCCAATCTCCTTGACTTTGAGATGATCCGCGCCGACTTGCAGTCTGCTGGAGATGGCAAATACATGCAGTTTCGAGAGTATGGACTGCCTGCTCAGGTCTTCACAGCCGCCAAAGAGCACCCTGCCCTCGACCTTCCCATACTGGTCAACAACAAGACTGTCAACGCTTGGGATGTCCTTCGCGAGTGCATGGAGAGTTCCGCTGCCAAGAAATTCGACTGGTCTGACAACGCTGCTGTCCAGCGATATCAACAGTGTTACGATGCGTGCAAAGGTTACATCGTCGCTCGATCCCGCCTGATCGTCACTACCACAGGCAATGTTCGATGCCAAGACATTGTGGACAACTGGGCTCAGGACAGGCACGACGTTGTGTGCAATGGTATCGTTATCGTTCTCGACGAGGCATGCAAAGACAATGAGATCGACAGCGTTTCCGCGCTGTTATTACCAGAGTTTCGCGAGAGAGTTATTGGCATGGTTATGCTGGGAGACGAGCGTCAGTTGGAGCCAACCAACACCAGTGCAAAGGGCAAGATAACATTCAACCCTTTTAACGGGCGCCTCAGCATCCCGCTCTTGTCGCGACTGAAGCGCGAGGGCTTCCCCTGTCAGGAGCTCGTGGAACAGCACCGCATGAACCAGCATATTGCATACTTCCCGTTCAAGGAGTTCTACCACGATGGTATGCGAAACGGCCCGACCACACGCCGCACTCTGGAGAAACAGTTGCCCGCTTTGTTTGAGACTTTGCAGGCGATCCTCCGTGGCCTTGGAAAGAGCTTCCCACCATTGATGAGCGACGAAGACCAGGACAAGAGCGTCCGCACTCAGTACATTGAAGTGCATGGCAAGCGCGACAATTCGAAGCGCTCAGCTTTCGTTCTGGAGCACGTCCGCTTCTTCTTCGATAAGATCTACTGGACCTTGAGGACCTACTACAAGCACACGATCAACGAGAATGTGATGATCATCTGCGCCTACAAGGAGCAGAAGCACTGCTACGAGGAAGCTGCTCGTTATCTTCAGCGCAAGTATCACATTCCCGACCTCCAGCTCCCAAAGATCGTCACTATCGATTCAAGCCAGGGCACTGAGGCTCCAATCACCATCATCGATTGCTCTGTGCAGTACTACCTCCCAGAGCACCGCCTTAAGGATATCGGCTTTGTCGATGATGACAAGCGCATGAATGTTGCCATGACTCGTGCCCAGGAAGTTCGCTGGTTCATTGGCGGCCACTGCAACAGCATGAAGCGCAAGTCAGGCCAGGCTGACAACCCGGCCTATATACGCTACAAGGATGAGGTTGGCTGGAAGGACGAGACTACCATCGTCGGTCGGTACCCAGCTGGGACGACGCTGATGAGGGAGAATGGCGCTTGGTTGGACGGATTGGTCGAGCATCGGTCTACGACGCCGCAGTATGACTACACCGTTGATGAGGCTTGCTCGTCGTGATTGGCCTCAGGATATACGTGCACGCAGCACGTCGATTGCATGGAGATTGTATACGAGATTGAGAGCATGAGAGAGTATGGTGATGACGACGACAGACTGTGATTAGTTTCCTTAGTACAAGAATGCTGTTTCTTTCAACCACTTTCTCCTTCCTTCTCCTTCCTTCGCAAGGACTTCTCTCTGTGCTGCTCAAAGTGCAGATAGTGTCACAAAAGCAACATGGCTTGATAGAGAGTGCCAATACATTTAGTGCCATCAGAATCCTTGACGAGCATGGTGCAGAAATGACCTCGGAGCTCTTTGCGGAGCTCCACCCAAGCTTGCTGCCAATGCCTTCGAACGCCGACCTCACCTCTCGGCCAAGATGATCCGGACCACGAACAGTGCGCCAGCCGCTATAACACATATCACCATTTGACTTAACCTGGACCCAATAAGTGTTCTTCCAAGATCACCTCACCATCACTCCCAGACCAACCTCCCTTCCATCTATCCCAAGAGCTCTTCAGCACCATGTCCTCCCCACCTAAACGCGAGAACCGAGACGCACTCCTCGCCTCCCTCCCGCCACCCTACCCAAACTCCCATACCCTCCGTTCAGAAATTAAATCCCTCATCTCCTCCCCAACCTCCAAAACCCCCCTCCTCATAATCCTAGACGACGACCCAACCGGCACACAAACATGTCACGACATTCAAGTCCTCATGACGTGGGAAACCCCCACCCTCGTCGCGGCTTTTACATCAGATGTTACGAACGCGGTGGGCGGGTTTTTCATCCTCACCAACTCCCGCGCACTTCATCCTCACGAAGCAGCGCAGCTTATACGGGAGATATGTTCGAATTTGAAAACCGCGGCAAAGGAAGTCGGGAGGCAATTTGAGATTGTACTAAGGTCGGACTCGACTTTACGAGGACATTTCCCTTTAGAGGCGGATGTTGTGAGCGAGGTCTTGGGACAAGCGGATCTATGGTTACTGGCGCCTTTCTTCCTGCAAGGTGGGAGGTACACGATCAACGACGTGCACTATGTGGATGAGGAAGGCACTCTCGTCCCCGCGGGAGAGACGCAGTTTGCGAAAGATGCGACGTTTGGGTATAAGGAGAGTAATTTGAGAGAGTGGGTTGTTGAGAAATCTGGAGGGAAGATTGAGAGGGAGAAGGTGCAGAGTTTGGGGTTGGAGGATGTGAGGACGGGAGGGCCGGGGAAGGTGAAGGAGTTGCTGGAGGGGTTTGAGAAGGGCAGTGTGGTTGTTGTTAATGCGGCTGCGGAGGAGGATATGGATGTTGTTGTGATGGGGTTACTGGAAGGTGAGCGCGAAGCGCAGAGCACGGAGACTCTCGGATTTGCAAGCAAGGTACTGACGAAGACACAGCGAGTAAGAGCAGAAAGTTCCTATTCCGAAGCGGCGCAGCCCTAGTCTCTGCACGACTTGGCATTGCACCCATCCCGCCCAAAACTGCAGAGCAGCTCCATCTCGATCCAAAGGTTGGTGGGCTGATCATTGCTGGTTCACATGTCCCCAAGACTACCGCACAGCTCGAGACTTTGCGTGAGAAGAGCGATACGAAGCTGACGACCATCATCCTCGAAGTTGAGAAGCTCCTGGAATCTAAAGCTCGTGCTGGCGCTCTGATTGAACAAACCCAGGCAGAAGCCACGAGCGAGATCGAGAAAGGGCAAGATGTCCTCATCATGACCAGCCGCAAGCTAGTGACAGGCGCGGACGGGACAGAGAGCTTGAACATCGGTGCGACAGTGGCGAAAGCCTTGGTGTCTTTCCTTAGCGGCTTGAAGTCTCGGCCTCGATATGTGATTGCGAAGGTGAGTGCATCGTATCATGGCATCGCACCAAGACTGACATCTCGTAGGGCGGCATTACATCTTCCGACATGGCGACCAAGGCCCTAGGCATGAAGATCGCAACCGTCGTAGGCCAGGCCGCGCCAGGAGTTCCGCTGTGGGAGTGTCTGGAGGATACGTGCAAATGGCCTGGAATTCCATACATCGTGTTCCCTGGCAACGTTGGGTCCAATGAGACGCTGTTCAATGTTGTAGATGGGTGGCGAACATGATCGGCAAATGTCAAAGAGCTTCGGCATCTGCGCCAGAGGCAGTCTGCTCTTTCGCCATCTTTTCCGCTACGACGGCTTCTTCATCCTCCTCAGCCCATCCATATTCGTCCACATCGTCATCCGAATCTGCAATCTCTTCATAGAACCGCTTGCGCGCAGGCTTTGCAGGACTGCCTTTCTTCTGAGCTTGTTGCGTCGCAGGAGGCATCGGCGAGCTGCTCGTCAAATCAACAGTGACATGCCTTTCCACAAGAAACCCATCCGCTCCCACCTCGAACCCAACGGCATTCCTAACATCCGATGTGGGATCGAGAGGCAGCAGATTCCGGCCTTGGCGTTTCTGGACTCCCGCGAACCTGCCAGCGAAGTCTCGAAAAGTGACGATGCGAGCCCAGATACCCGCTTCCCATTCTGTGCTGCCGATGCCAGGACCGATGGCTGCGGGTAGACCGTCATCGGCGCGCATTTTGGAGCTGCATCCTGTGGTGACTATGATTGCGAGGTCGCGCAGTACTGCGAGCTTGTTGAGTGCCGTGACGAGAGAACCAAGGACAGCGTATCGCCGGCCTGCTTGCCATTTCTGTTGCTCGCTTCTATGGCCGACGCTGAATTGAAAACGTGGATAGTCAAGGTCAACCAGAATATTGACGCCGCCGATGACAAGCAATGATGTCTTCTCCGGAGGAAACGATGCCGGCGGATGTAGTATGAGAGCCAGTAGGTGCGATAGCGTAGGCACAGAGATATACTTGAAGTCTTCAAGTTGCAGATCCAGTTTCTTCAAGCCCTCAAATCTCGTCTTCCCCAAATTCTTAGCACAATCAATCCACGCAACTTTGCCACCGGCTTTCAAAGCCTCAGCCGCTGTCTGAAAAGCAATCGCAGTCTTGCCACTTCCAGCAGGTCCCCATATCTCAGCGATTTTGCCGCGTTCAAATCCATGACTTGCGTTGCCGTTGCCGCCAGTCAACGCGGTATTGAGATTCGACAGGCCGCTTGATATTGCTACGCTGCCGCCTGAAGTGAGGCCTTGGAGTGCTTCGGCTGCCGATTGAGTTGCGAGACGATCTTGAGAAGTCAGCCAAAAATGAAATTCTCAGAGTGAATGCTTGAGATCTCACGAGTCGATGTTGATGGCTTCGCCTGGTCGCTGCCGGAGGACGAGATGGTGATGACGGGTTGTGGTGTGGGGACAGCCATGCTGTCGAGAGTTGGTGTTTCCTACATCGACATTCGCGAAACGAGATCTGTTAACCACCGTCCGCGATCAAATGTGGAGTGAAGCTCTTCGTGATTGTCGAGAGACCGCGTCGCGTCGAGAATGGAAGTCGCGTCCGCGCCAAGACTTTTGGCCTGAGGCATGATGAGACGATGCGCATCGAGAAGAGGAAGAAATTCATTTCGTAAGAAGAAGACTGCCTCCCGCTACTAATGTTTGCGGAAAGCTCCATGACGTGAAGAGCCTTGGCACAGATACGAGATATCGACAACATAGAGAGCATCCCAAACGCCAATCCTGTCACCGGGTATGTCCAAACAACAACTACTTCATGTCCGCCGGCGTCAGCGCCTGTACAACGGATGTACCATCCATGAATCTGTGTGGCAGTCAGTAATTTGTTGGTAGCAAGCAGAAAGGTTACAACATACCTCGTTCTGAAAATTCTGTTCGCATTTCCAAACATGCCATCCTTCAAACTGACCACAATAAACTGACTCCCTCTAAACCTTGTCCGAATGAGACGTCCAATATTCTGTGTGTGTGAAAGATCCAGAGCAGCGTCGACCTCGTCGAGGATGTACATCGGAGCCGGTGAGTATTGCAGCAATGACAGAATTAGCGATAGCGCAATGAGCGATCGTTGACCACCGCTCAATTCTGTCAAGCTCTGCTTCCAGACTTTGCCTAAGCAGACTTTCACCTCGAGACCGTCGCTAATCTCTTTGCCTTCAGGTGGATCGAGCTTGGCTGTGTTTCCAGGCAGAAGATCGTTGAAGATGAGACCAAAATCCTCATTCACCTTGGACCACGTCTTTTGGAGGGCCTCTTTCTTGTACTCGTCCAACGTAACGATGGTCTCCTCGATCTTCTTCTTGTCTTTGATGATAGTCCGCATCATGGTCTTCAGATTGGACTCCTTCTTTTCAACGCTATCGATCGTGGCCATGACAGCTGGGTTGATCTTCTTCTTCATGCCTTGGAACCGCTCGCTGACGTTCTTCAAGTTCGATCGGCACTCATTCATATTCTGGTTGTGGAAGTCATAAGGCGTGCCTTGTCTGCCGAACGAGGTCTGCTCCTCGAGGATCCAGTCGTACTCCTTCTCCAGGTTTGCAACGGCTTGTTGAGCGCCTTGCTGTGCCTTGGCGAAGTTGTCGATGGCATGTCCCAGCTTCTGGGCCTCAAGCTTCTCGTCAGAGATCTGCTGGGCTTTCCGCTTTGATGCACGGTCGAGGTCCGCGATTTCGTCATCAAAGCTGCTTAGCTTTCTTCGCTCGTCGTTAAGGGCGGCTTCGGCTTCGGCGTGCTTTTCACGAATCTCTTTACGTTCACTCTCGTGGCCTTGAAGCTCATCCTGGTGGCCTTTTAGTGTTGTCTCAGCGTCGTGCAGCTCTTCTTGCGCAGCAGTGAGATCGCCACCAGTCTGCTCGGCGTCGATGTTGGCGTCTCGTACTTCTTGTTGGAGCGGCTTGATAGAGCTTTGTGTCTTTGTCAAAGCCTTCTTCAGCTTGTCCAATTCGCCTTGTAGCTGCTCAAGTTTAGCGCCTTTGTTTGATGAGAAATCCTTCATGTCCTTCTCGATGCGCTTGACTTCCTGATTTGCTTCTGTCTGTCGTTTCTTGGCAGATTCGATGTTCTCTTTGAGCGCCTTGATGGTCTCCTTCATTTCGGCAACCGAAGCAATGATGCTGCTGGAGGAGTTGCTCGCGATTTGTGATTCTGCTAGCTGAATCTCGTGGTTCTTGAGGTCAAGGTCTTGCTTCGCTTGACGAGCAGACTTCAGCTTCTGCGCGTCGCGCGCCATCGATTCTTCTAAAGCAGAGAGTTTGGCCTCCTCTTGCTCTAGTTCAGCAGTGATGTTATTCAGCTTCTGAAGCTTGAGCAGAACGCCACTTCCTGAGGCAGCCGAGCCACCAGAGAGAGTTCCGCTTGGGTCATAAACATCGCCCTCGACAGTGACACTCTTTAGCCTGACAGAGGGATCAAATGTGACTTTCTTCGCGGTTGAGGCATCGGCACAGACGAGGGTACTGCCAAAAACATACTCCATCGCCTTCTCAATCTCGTGGTCGTAACCGATGAGGCTGAGCGCTAGATGTACGTTGCCCGGGCAGAGCTTCTTCGCTGCGTTGACGCGGTTCGCATCCGCACGATATGAGTCAATCTTGTCAAGAGGGACGATAGTGACACGCCGTCTGAGTTTGCCGTGGTCGATCAACAAGGACGAGGTTTTTGCAGAGTCGACGACCACGTTGTAGAGTCTGCCACCTGCGCATATTTCAAGTGCGGTGCTGGCCTCAGTTGATTCCACTGGTAATCTGAACAGCTGTGCCACGAGACCCTTCACTCGCCTTCTGTCGAAGTTTGGCTCTGGGTCTGAGTAGGAGAAGTCCAGGCCTGCGACTTGTCGGCGAAGACCTTCAGCCTCGGTTTGGATCACGCGAATGCGCTTCTCGAGTTTTGACTTCTCGGCTTGCTGCTCTTCCTCCTTTCCAGGTTGGAACCCCAGCTTCTCTAGCTCCTTTTGCAGCTTTGCGGCTTGGGTCCGCAGCGACTCCAGATCTTTGAGCAGACCTGCGTTCTCTTTCTCTGCCTTCTTGGATCGTGGCTCGTCTTCCTTGATCCGTGACTCTAAATGGCTGATCTTCAGCTTCGACTGCTCGATCTCTGTTCCGGCCTTGCTCGCATTGTCTCTGGCTGAAGAAAGCTGTCCTGCGTATCCTCCGTCTGAGCCCGCATTCGACGAGATACCTGTCTGCAGCGTTTGGAGAAGCTCTTCCTTCTTGTCCACCTCTGCCTTTTGATGCTCGAGCTCTTGGTTGGCCTCCTCATATCTTTGCTGTAGCTTCTGATGCGCTTCAGTCTTCAGTTTCAGCTGCTTCTCCAGATCCTTGACCGATGCCTGCGCCTTCTGCAATCGCTCTTGCTCTTCTGCCATAGAAGACTTCTTGAGTTCCAATTTCGTATCCAGTCTCTCGATTGCGATCGAGTGCTCCTTGACTGCCTCTTCAAGCTTCGCAAACTTGCCGCCTTTCCTCAGCTCCTTGTCTCTCGCGGCGCGCACCTTCTCTTTGTCTTCTTCCAGTACGCCGATTTCCCGCTGCAGCTTTTCAGCGCTCTCTTCCAGTTCTGATGCTCGCTCTTTCTTCGCAGCGAGATCTTGCGCGCTCTGTTCCATTTTCTGCTTGGACTTGATGTAATCGTACGCAACCACCAGCTTCGTGAGACGCTCGAGATCGCTTTGCGTGCTTTGAAATTCCAAGAATGCTCGCTTCTCATTTCGCAACTTGTCCAGCTTCGGCTCAATTTCCTCCTTCAGCAGGCCCTCGATCTCTTCCACCTTCGTCTGCTTTTTCGCAAGTGTCTTAAGCGCTTTATCGCGTCGATCCTCGAACATGCGCGTCCCGGCTGCTTCCTCCACCATGCCTAGAATTTCCGTGCTCTTCATGTTCAAGACCTTGGTGATCTTTCCCTGCATAATGAGGAAGTTGGGGTTGTTGATATTGAGCTGCACGCTCTGGAACAGGTTCTGCACCGTCTGTTGTTGCGCGCGATGTCCATTGATGAGGTATTTGCTCGTACCGCCGAGCACGATCTGGCGAGTCACGCTGATGCTGACCCATTCTTCGAAGCCAATGGGCGATTTCGTCTTGTCGCTGTTGTCGAAGACCAGTGTGACTGAAGCCTTGGTGATGCCGGCCTGTCCTCGCTTGTAGATGAGATCGCTTGCGCCACCGCTTGCTCTGAGCAACTCAAATTTGCCGATGCCCAGACAGAAACATATCGCGTCCAAGATATTCGATTTGCCAGAGCCGTTCAGACCGGTAATCGCGTTGAAGGTCTGGTCCCAGCCAGAGATGACTGTGCGCACGGCATACGACTTGAAGCCGTCGATGATCAGCTCCGTGATGCGCATGTTGGCGACTAGTCGTTATTTCGTTCACCTCGTTATCTGCGCATTATCGTCTGTGGGTGTGGTGGATGTCGTCGCTGCTGCGAAGTTCGACGTTTGCTCGGCTTTCACTTTGTTGATGCGCGTAAACAAACGCGGAAAGCGCGGGGCGCGACAGGGATTCAAGATTCGGGATCGGCCCGCTGATCCGTGAGTCCGCAGCATGTGAAACTCGAGAAGCTTGCCTTGCCTTTTTATCTTCTCACATCGACCACTTTTACAATTATTCGGACACAGCCATGATCTGGTCGTGCAGGTCATGCTCGGCATTTTGAGCCGCTGCACGAAGCGGGCTCGATGAGAGACGCCGCCGTCGAAGCTACGACTTCATCCCAAACACCGTAACGCCAGCGCTCGATTCGTGAGCGACAAGAGCAGGAGGGTCAGACTCGGGTCATACAGTTAGACCTTACTCCGTGCTTGCAATGAGGCCCTGGCGGGAATACGAGTAGTCAGGCATTGGAGCACAGTGCGCATATCATCGTGATCTGCTGCAGCAGTCGGTGAGGGCAGCTGGCTGGTGGTCGGGTCAGCATCTCAGTCTCAGCTGAAGATGTCGCCGAGCACATCTCGCAGCAATCCAGCGATACAAGTCCTGTGCTTCAGAGTCAGGCATAGGGATACATCGAGCTGGTTGGATGACGTCCACACCGCATCGGCGAGTTGTGCAACACGGTAGGAATTGAGGGATCTTGACAAACGTATGCAATCCTTCGACCCATGCATCGGTATGCTGTACTTGTTGGGACCACCGCTGTCTATATACAGATGGAGCATTCTAGTTGAACTGCGTCGAGACACAAGCATGGGTCATTGATAGGACGGTGGCAGTTCCAACCTCCCAAAGGCGTCAAAGTTAGTTGTGCCTACAGTGCTCTTTTCCGAGCTGCTGTCGGCAATTCGATACAAATGAAAAGCACGCTGCATTGCTTGCAGCATCATTCGTGCAGAAGCATCGCGACTGCGTCAACTTAGTCTCTTAAACGGTCTGGGGCCGCAAAACTTTCCCCGCCAAGACCACGCGTCTGAAGATGTCACCTCATCAGTCTTATTGACGCGACCTAGGCCACCCAAATTTTTTCAAAAGCAGCAAGACACCCACAGGGCATCGACTATATGATCTTGCACCCACTCTTTCCCAAGGACGGATGATGTCCGGTCTAGGCGTTACCACCACACCAGCATCCCACCTGTTCGACGCCTTCGACGCCTCACCCGTGCTTATCAGATCAAAGCGGATCTAATCATTGGCGCAAGGATCTCCCAATTACTCACTTCTCCCCTCGACCTCTGCGGGATTTACAAACAACTGCAACATCAACTGCACCACAACGTACAAGCGGGATGACCTTCCACTACTGCTAGGCAAGAGCTCACCAGCGGCTGTTTTGCAATTCTTGCGGACGTACCTCGGCCTTCACGCCGACTGCTTCTTTTTCTCGAATTTCTTTCTGACCGCTCTCGCGTGACATGGAAAATGACTACCTCTATGTTGGCGTCTGGAAAGGCAAACGCGTTCGGGAGTCTTAAGACGTCCGCACGCCAATGTTCACGACACTACACAACACCCTCATCTCCAGTCGTCAGCGGCAATGCGGTCAATGGCAAGCATGCCGCTCGAGGCGAAGATCCCTCGACCCAGCGGGAGTTCATGATGAACGTGCTCAATGCCAATGCCACTCGACGAGACGCAAAACAGTACCTTGCGAGATTCAAGCGGCCAAAAGAGTCTAAAGCCGGAGAGAAGCCAGATCTCTACAGCTTGATCGAAGACCGCAAAGCTCGCCACCGCCAAGATCAGGACCGTTTGGAGAGGACTGGTGTTAACCTTGGCGGCTTATATTCACCAGCCAGAGCAATCGCAGATGCACCGCAGTTCGCAATTGAGCAAGTGCAAGAGCAGCCAAAATCTGTGCCGGCTGAGGAAGAGATTCACGTGGCCCTGACATGTCTGAAAGCACCGGAATCCATTGATGAGACTACCCTAGACGGCCTTTCTAGGACTATTGCACAACTAGTGAAGCTTGATATGCGAATGGTTCTTGTTCTGGATATCAACTTGAAGAACGTGCAAGCCGAGCGATATGCCAGATCACTCGGCGACGTCAAGGCTCTCCGCAGGGTGTTCGCGCAGCAGGCTGATCGTCTTTGCGATGCCATTGATCGACACAATGCGGAAGGTGGTCGATCTGTTCCAAATGCCCTGGAACTATTTGAGGATCACTGGGAGAACGGATGTGATACGAACGAGCTCCGCGTGGCAATGCCAAATCTCATCAGAGACCCACTGAAGCGCGGCATGGTACCTATTGTGCCTTCGATGGCTTATACATCTGGTGGACAGCTTGTGCAAGTGGACTCCTCAGACGTCATGAGTGCACTGACGAAGCACCTCACGGGCCAGGAAAGAAGTGCAGTTGCAAGAGAAGATCCCGAAACGTACGACCCGGTAGCCGTGGATCGTATAGTGGTGCTCGACGCAATCGGAGGCATTCCCAGCAAAGACCGAGGAGACGGCGCGCATGTGTTCATCAACTTGGAGCAGGAGTTTGAGGAAGTCGCGAATGAGCTTTCCGAGTACGCCGATGATGCCATACGACAGACGGATCACTCTCGAGGGCCTGGGTTCTACGAGCAACATCGGACAAATCTCGAACTGGTGCGCAAGTGCCTAAACCTACTTCCACACTCATCATCAGCTCTCATTGTGTCTCCGCAAGAAGCAGCCAGCTCCTCTGCTTCGAGAGCAACACGACCGACTCTTGGAGCTGGAACCAGACGACAGAAGAACCCTCTCATTCACAACCTACTCACCAACAAGCCGGTCGTCTCTTCCTCATTACCGACAGCGCGTTTGACTTACAACGGTGACGGCGAAACCTCCAGCTCGCCACTCACGGAAGCCAGCACCGTCCTGCGAAAAGGCATGCCTCTGATTGTGATACCTGCAGCAGATCGCCTGCTCGGTTGGCAGCGTCCTGAAGGTGGCTCAACGGATTTGAGGCTCGACAATGATCCCCGAGTCGATCTGCCACGACTTGTGCACCTGATAGAAGACAGCTTCAGACGAAAGCTGAATGTGCGACACTATCTCGATCGAATAGCAGGACGGATTGCCGGTATCATCGTGGCCGGTCAGTATGAAGGTGGCGCGATTCTGACCTGGGAGATGCCTCCTGGCGTGAACGATCCAAAGCGACTCGTCCCTTACCTTGACAAATTCGCCGTCCTACAATCCTCGCAGGGCTCGAGTGGTGTTGCCGATATCGTCTTCCAGGCAATGGTCAGGAGCTGTTTCCCACAAGGCGTATGCTGGCGGAGTCGAAAGGACAACCCCGTTAACAAGTGGTACTTTGAGCGCGCTTCTGGGAGTTGGCAAATACCGAATAGCAATTGGACGATGTTCTGGACTGGCGAAGGAGTTCCGGATGATGCGCAGAAATGGACTGACTATGTTGGTGTTTGCAGTAGTATACAGGCTAGTTGGGCGAAAGATGGGAAGAAGGATGATTGATCGATGCAAATTACAGCTTCGCGAGATTTTTGTTTCAGCATCTTGCATCGTTATGTGCTCTCTCGCTCGATCACGACCCAGGAAGGACATATATGGTCTGTGTCTTGACCCACTCGGATCTTGCTTAACTCCGCTCTGCAGTGCGGCTGCCAACCCTCGCTCGGGGACTGTCGAAGGATTTAGTTCCTTCCTATTTTGGACATGATCTGCAAATCCCAATGCTGAAGAACACATGGAAAACCTAGGAACAGAAGCATATTCTTCCTCCATATCCACAACACGTCGAAATCGGCCGCTTTCAATGATGAGAATAGGATGAATGTGGAACTTCATGGCTTCGCGGACGCAAACTCCACGTGAAAGATGCAGTACATTAACTAAGCCGACGTACTGTTCACTGATATTGCGTCAGACATGTGGTTTGGTCGTGTCCTTATCTGGAAAGATCCCAGCTGTCCCTTCCTCCAGAAGACTATAAATTGAGATAGAAGGTACGACTCTCCATCTCGAAAACATTGCTGTTGATCCAGTCCTTCCATTCTTAGTCGTGACACTCTCATCAACCTCAACAAGCAGAGCATTATGCCTCCACCCCAAGGAACCTGGAATCCCCTCGAAGGGCCAGGTCAGTTAGCATCGCGCATTACATGACTATATCAATATTATCTGTGCTCATACTTCTTACCAGGTGATTATTCCATGACTGCTAAAGTCCACAACGATACCTACCCAGCCATCGATCCGACCAAAGCAGACCTTTCAGGCAGATCCGTCTTCATCACCGGAGCTTCCAAAGGCGTCGGTCGCCAAATCGCCATCTCGTTCGCCAAAGCTGGGACTAGTCTCATTGCCATTGGAGCGAGAAGCGACCTGTCCGCTACGGAGACGGAAGTCAAGGAAGCTGCGCAGAAGGCGGGTAGGAAGGAACCAAAAGTCCTCGCTCTCAAGCTGGACATCACAGATCGAAAGAGCGTCGAAGCCGCTGTTGACAATATTGGAAATGAATTCGATGGGCTTGACATCGTAATCAACAACGCCGGCATCCTCTCCAGCCGCGGCCTCATCAGCGAAGCAGACCCCGATGCATGGTATAACAACTGTGAGCCCTCTTCCTTGCCCCCGTTTCCCAATATCAACACCGACTAACCTTCTGCATTTCAGTCCCCTCAAACCTCCTCGGCCCCTTCCTCATCGCCCGCTCCACCATCCCACTCCTCCTAAAAAGCGATCTCAAAACCCTCATCACTGTCTCCTCCGTTGGCTCCTGGCTCACATCTCCCACGCTTTCCGGTTATCAAATTTCCAAGCTCGCTGTTACGAGGTTCATGGAGTTCGCTGCTGTTGAGTATAAGGATGCGGGGCTCATCAGCATTTCGGTACACCCTGGTAACATCCTCACTGACATAGTCGGCCATGGTGAGGGTATGGACGAGAATTTGAAAGCCGTGTTTACGGAGACGCCGCAGTTGTGCGCGGATTCGTTGGTGTATCTTACGAAAGAGAGAAGGTCGTGGTTGTCGGGGAGATATGTCAATTGCACGTGGGATTTGGAGGAGTTGACGACGAAGCAGAGGAAGAGGATTGAGGAGGGCGATTTGTTGAAACTTAGGTTGGCTGTTTGAAGTTGGCCAGAGGCATGGATGGGTCTTGTGTCTAATTGGATATCTCGGAAGAAGATGGAGTTTGGGGCATGACAAGAAGACGAGTTATCTCATTGCCATTTCTCAGCTTTGATCTCCGAGGCCGCGCAGAGAGAAGGGGCTTCGTGAGCAGTAGACAGCCTCTCTCGTCGAGCGAAGCTTCAGAGCCTCCTCAAGTATACTATATACAGTCTATGCTTCAGAATTCGCAATCAGCATGACTCTGATGAGGCTTGCACACATTACATACATTACATCCATCCATCCCATCTACAAACCCGCAAGAATCCGACCTACCGCGCCGAATCAAACAACATTCGCATCCCACTCCACCTCATACAAATCCGGATAATCCCCCTTTATAAGATCCGCCCCCTTCTCAGCAACCATATAAACCGCATTCTGAATCCTACAATCCGGAATCACAGGAAAAACACTCGCATCCACAACCCTCATATTCTTAATCCCATACACCCTTAAACGATCATCCACAACCCCTTGCTCAATATCCCTCCCCAATCTCGCCGTCCCGCACGGATGAAATCCCGTCTGCAACCTCTCCAAAATCATCCGGTCCATAGCCTCATCACTCGTCCTCGGCATCGGCCAGGGATAATCCTCGCCCAAAAGATCTTTCATCCCTTCTCCATTCATAAGTATATCATCAATGAACCTCACACCCTCCCTTAACGCAAGTATATCCAAATCATTCTCCATGAAATTCTCATTGATATAAGGCTGGACTTTCGGATCCGCGCTCTGGAGACGGACTTCACCTGGTTTGGAGACGGGACGGAGGAGGTCGACGATGACGGTCAGACAATCGCTTCCGTCGGCTGGGGGAGGGAAATGCCATTGGAAGGCGTCGGCGAAGACGGGGACGAAGTCGATTTCGAAATGGGGTTGGCCGGAGGGGCCGAAGGGGTCGAGACCACCATTGTTTTCCTTGGCTTCGCGGTATTCGGGGTATTTGTTCAACCGCTCGTCGATTCGTGGGAAACCGACGAGTTCGAGGAGGCCGCTGTGGAGGGGGCCTTTTTGTTCGCGTTGGTAGAGGGCTTTGGCGGCTTGGGATTCGGCGGTGTTTTGGAGGACGTGGTGGTCGAGGCCCGTCTTGTTCTTTAGTTTGAAGACGTGGGGGAGGATGGGGTGGTCGAGGAGGTTTTGGCCGACGTGCTTTGAATCGACTTTGCATGGGATGCCATATTGCTCCAATTGGTCTTTGGGTCCGACTCCAGAAAGCATCATCAGGTGAGGCGTTTGGAAGACGCCGGCTGATAGGATGACCTCCTTCTTCGCGTTGAGAGTGGCCTTGTTGCCTTTGGCATCCAGAATCTCGATACCTCGGGCAACGTTTTCTTCGTCGATGATGATCTTTGTGACTTCTGTTTCGGCCAACACGGTAATGTTGTCCTTGCCATCAAGGTAGTTTACAGAAGTCACGCGCTGTCCTTTGTAGATGGTGTTCATGTTTTTAACAAGGCCTTTCTGACTGCCCTCATAGACGTTGTCTTGGAGGCGCTCGCCTTTACTGACCCAGGCCTTGGTGAGCGCATCGCGGAATGTGGACAGCTCAGGCACCATGTCGCTTACAGACACATCCAAGGGCCCGTTGCGGTTGATCTTCCCAAGCGCAGGATCGAATTCATGACGGTCGTCATGATAAGTGCCTATAAAAGGTTAGCAACGATGGAAGGACGATTAAATTCGTTGTTCCACTCACAAGGCCTATCGAAGTACTCTTCGCATTGGTTCCAGTTCCACAGGTCACCACCGTACTTTGACCAGTCGTCGTAGGTGCCTTTGCTGCCTCGGACCCAGGTATAGTAGTTCAGTGCACTCGATCCACCAAGGACTTGGCCACGAGTGTCTGGCTTTTCGACACGGGTGTAGTCCGGGCGATCGACCATGGTTGCTTTGAAAGCCCAGTCGTACTTGCTGTTACGGAGCTCAAATGCCTTGGCTGGTGTGTAGATCATCTCGACATCTCGAGTGTTGCTGCGATATTGTCAGCATGATGTATGATGAAGCGGACCATTTTGACTTGCCCAGGCCCAGCTTCGATAACAGCAACAGATACCTTGGGATTCTCAGCGAGTCTTCCGGCAACGGCATTTCCAGCAGTCCCACCTGATGCTGTTAGCTTGCATTTGGACAATGGCTCTCGAAGCACCCGTACCGCCTGCGACGATGAAGTCGAACTCAAGATCTTGACCTGCGGATCCCATGTTGGAGAGATGAAGTCAATGCAACTAAGCGCTGTCTGCTGGTACAAAGAGGAAGGAATGATGTATGAACAAGCTTCTTGAGAACCCGTTCTTTCTGGGGCAGCGAAGCTTATTATGTGTTCTGTTCCCCATATCTACATGACCGGAGCATAGAGGACCGTAGAAAGTCCGCAGAAGTTGTCGTCTTGCTGTGACTGTCAAATGATGTCAATGTTGGTAGCGATGCTGGAAGCGATCTTGAAACCCCTGCCATTCCGAGCTATCTGCGAGCGGCTATCATATGCACATGCGTAGCGATCTGATAGCATGAGCAGTACGTTCATCATGCCCAAGGCCCACTCTAGAGAGGATGGCGTCTGTGCGCGTTGATGTCAAGGAGAGAGTTGGGACGTGGCGTGAAGTCCGGGTCCTTGTCCACGCTGACGTAATCTGAGCTCCATCCTTCAAAACAGTGTCGTAGCGACGCGAGCTCCTCTCCCATCTCTTCTATCTTCGCTTGATACAACGATAGCACCTCTGCTATCGAGGCTCCTCATTTGCAGTCTTTGATAATCAGTGGGATTCCATCTTCGTCCAGCTCAAGTTTTTGAAACTCGTCCCATAACGCGAAGAGATCCACGACTCTCGCGAGCATGATCTGGACCTGGCGCGTCTCTGGCATTGGCAAAATCTCGCGGACCTTGTAAGGCACGTTCGACTTCCGCATTTCGGCATTCACAAAGTCTTCCACCTTCTTCAGCCTTGCCCGCTCGGTGCTGCCATCGTCTAGCAACTCCCGATATAGCCGGCAAGCGCGACCGAGCACTTGATCAGAGACAGCATTCTCTTTGCGCTTTTTGGACTGCTCCGCCGTCTCTGGCTTGATGTTCTCCTGGGTCTTGGCCGCCCACTTCCATCGATTGCAAGGCTTCTCAGCTTCGGGTATATTTCCACTGGTTCCCTCACGCGCACGTCCAACGAACTCTAGCTGCTTGTGATCGATGAAGCTTTGAATGTAGTGAGCGATTCTGATGATCATGGTATCCGTCTTCGGCTTTCTTTTCGGCTGCTGCTCTGACTCTGCCGCATCCCATAGCGTAGCGTCAACCATTTCTGCCATGGACACTTCGGTACCGCGAACGAGGCCGGGGAATTCGGCGGCCAGCTGGGGGCGGATTTTGTTTAGGAGGACAAAACACCGAACTTTGAAGGATTCCAGATCGAACTTGACGTGAGTCTCGTCGGCGACAATGCTCTTCTGAAGAGACTTCAAAAGCTCCAAAGGCGTGAGATTGGTCTGACGCTGTGATGGGTCTACTCGCTGGGCAATGCGGTGTAGAGTCGAATACAGATTGTCACAAGTCTCGGGGGTATTTTGGCCTTCTAGGATGGCTACTAGGAAGCCACAGGGCTCCTGGAGCTTCTTCATTTTTGAGAGCATAACCGCTCGAGCTGGAAGAGGTGGGCGGCGGGTGCCCCGGCGGGCAAACGCTGAAGCTGACACGCCTATTGCCAAGTCGAAATGTCTCGCATAGCCTTCGACCGTGGCAGCTTCTCGGACGAAAGAGCCATGCATTTCTTGGCCAGAGATGACTTCCTCCATGTCTTTCCACTCTCCCTTGACTAGCCCTAAGCGCTGACAAGCTCGGTAAACATAGGCCATGCCAAGGACGTAGACGTCTTCGTTGGATTTGTCAAAGGCTTGATAGCATCTGCTCATCACGATTTGTTGGAGGCGGCGGCCAGCCGAGATTGGAAGACAGTCCAATAAGTTCTCGGGATCTCTCCCGTCCGCGTACTTTACTTCTCTTTCAGCGGCTTTGGCTTCTTCAGTCTGTCGAGCGTCTTCGAGATGGGACTGGAGAGATGCAATCGCCTGTGGAGCAACAGGCGAGGTTTCCAGGTGAGCCTTGCCAAACTCGATATACCTCTCAAAAGTGTTGGAGCCCTTGAGGGGGAGAAGGTACGCCTGCAGCACGTCGTTGCCGACATGTGGCTGTCGATTAAGAGCGTCCAAGAGGTCGAGAAGGAGCTGACCAATGAACACAGACTCTGTTCGACAAGTCATGGTCTCAGAAATGTCGATTAGGCAGACAGTGAACCAATCCTGGGTGGAGTTATTCACCAGTAAAGGGTTGTTTTCAGGCTTGCCGTCCGCAATAAGCCTTATGGTAGGCTCACACTTCCGGAGTACGTCCGCATAAGGATGACTCGAAAGACGCAGCTTTCTGTGACTCTGTGGGACGTTCGGCTCTCTGGCGCATCGTACGGCCAGCCGAAAGTCCTGGAGCAGTGCCCAAGCAGGGCCACAAAACAATTCTCCCGGGTTAGCGCTGGTATCCCGTTGGGCGCGTTTGACGTGAGATCCAGACTGTTGATCGAGACGATTGAAGAAGAAATCATCAGAGCCAAGACCAGATTCGAACCCCAGAAAGTCGCTGATGGCGTCGAAGGTCGAGAAGATTCCGTAGAAAGCCTTCTCTAGATTGAAGGCGAGATCTTTGATCATCGTTATCGTCGCCTCTAGGAGCTGCGCTGTGGCGAAGAAGCTGACCTCGCCTTCGTAGTACTGCTTGATGACCCCCTGCATATGCAAGCGTAGCTCTCGGACATCTTCCGCAAGACATCAGATCGCGAACAGCATGTCATCTTCGACGCCTTCTTCCAAAGGAGGAGGTGAAGTCGAGTCTGAACGTCGAGCAGGTCGCTTCGCAGTTGCTGGAGCAGCTGCTTCGAATGAAGGGAAGATGTCTTCTAGCTCAAGAACATCAAAGACGTTCCCAGTAGGTGCATCTGTAGTACGCTTGTTCTTCTTGCCTGTTTTCTCGACTTCCAGACCTTGCAGGATGGCTTGGATCTTCTCGATGACTTGGATAAAGTACTTGTGCCGGCGATTGGCGTTGGCAACGGTGGCGCTGTGGCTCTGGCCGTCTTCTGCTTCCAACCGTGAGAAGAACTCGGCGCATGCTGTGCGTCCTTCAAGAACGTCTGCAGTCACCAGCAATACAGACTCTGGGACAGTGACGCTTGGTCTCGCGTTGCCAACGCTCTCGGCGAAGGTCAGAAGATCTTTGGTGGAGAGCTTCTCGGTGCTCTGGATCGGCTGGCCAGCGCGTCGTCCAACGCGTTTTGCCGTCTCCCATAACCACGCGCAGAGCTTGTTCGTTGCCGCCTTGTAGCGTCTCGTCTTGCTGGCCACAAATGCTGGTGCCATTTCGGTTGCGAATGTCGGTGGTGAGCAGATGAAGGTCAGGTGGAGCGCGTTCTAGTTCTGAGTGTGGAGTGTTTGACTTGGAAGTATATGGAAGTGTGCTTGCTGGTGGAGCACGTGGAACGTTCGGTAGGGCAGCTGCGCTAGTGCGCATGCGAACAGGGATCTTCTGCATGTGACAGATCTCAGAACGGCAAGCGCGAAGGGCACACGAATGTCTCGCTTCCAGTATCAACCTCCTGAATCCTCAAACAAACGAGGGTATCAAGAGCGAGTGGGCATCGCCACAATCGATTGTTGTTTGGCGAAGACGAAGACCAGCCATCATTTGATGCGCAACGACTATCTCCCGGCGTCCATTGCTTCTTCCACTTCTGCAAGGTCCATATCATCTCGATACGTCGAGGCTTGCTCTTCTCGGATACCGTCAGCCATATCATCAGCCCGATGGAGCAGTATTGCTTCAAATCATAGCCTTGGACCCGCTGAATACCTCTTGCAAGCTCTTGGGCCCTTGGATCCGGGGGCCATGTCCATAGGAAGGTCCCACTTCTGCCTGAAACTAGGTCTCTTCGCACGAACTTTGTAGCTTCTGTCTCGCCAGTTCAGAATTGATATCCGAGCTTAATTCACTTCATCTGTGACGTTTCAAGTCCAAAAGAGCCCCAAAGCCACGTGCAGATCCGGCCGCGTCATCCAGCTACTCACTCCTTCCCAATCCGGCTTTTACGAGTACGCAAGAATCCTTCTGTAGCGAAAGCGAACCTAAGCGGGACGCTTGGTGTCCGTGAGTGTTGCAGGAGTCTAGGTAGCCATTGAAGCTATTGTAAGAACAGACTGCAGAGCAGTGCAGGCAACAGTATTTCACTGAATCCGTGGAGAATGGCCGCAGATGCTGGAGTCGTCCGGTACATATTCTCCTCGCGCCTGGGACAAACACTTCAATGGCTTGCTCCAGATTCGATCCAAAACACTGCTGTTGTATGGTCGGCAACATGCGTTCCCTTCTCTTCTTGACGCTCCTTTTCCTTACCTCCGGCATCTTCGCCTACCTAGCCTCTTCTCCTCCTGGCAAATACAACGTCACATTGACAACCGGTCCCGTTGTCGACTACGCCCGACAACAACCCAATGTCAACACTTCAGCCCCTCGCACTTTGATGCTCTCAATCTTCCAACCCGCAAAATGCTTATCCACAGTCCCTGTGCCGTACATGCCCAACAAGACTGCCGAATTCCAAGGCCCATTTCTCGAGGAAATCTTCGGCATCAAATTCGATCTCAGCCCTCTCTTCTTCGAAGCTCAGCTACCAGTCTGCCCATCCTCCACATGCGAAGTCCTGGAGAATGTCCCAATTCTCCTTTTCTCCCCAGGCTACTCCATCCCACGCCTGTACTACAGCGTCCTCGCCTCCGCTATTGCCAGTCAGGGCTTCATGGTCGTATCGATCGATCATCCTGGTGATGCGGATATCATCACTTACCCCGATGGAAGTACTGTGATCAATAACGACACCACACAGACGACAGAGGCCATGGAGAAGCAACTCGCGCCTCGCATAGCGGATGTCTCATTCGTCATTGACCAGCTGCGCAACGCAACAGCCATGGCCGAACTACTTCCCCATCGAGGCCACCGAGCCTTCAACACCGACCACATCGCCATGTTTGGCCACTCCCTAGGCGGCGTTACATCTGTTCTCGCTGCAGCCAAAGACAAGAGGATTCGAGGCGCAAGTAATTGGGACGGAACCTTCATCGAATTGCCCTCCTCACCCGTTACCCAACCCGTCCTGCTCATCGCCCACGGCAACGCAGACTCCAGCTGGAACGCAACATGGCCGCTCCTCAAAGGCCCGAAGTTATGGATCAGTATTGCAAATGCGACGCATGAGACTTTCTCGGATGTGCCGACGTTGTTGCAGGCTGCCGGACAGGATGGTCCGGCGTTTGCGGACTTGCTAGGCACGATTAAGCCGGCTGATATGGTGAGAATATTGACGGAGTTTACGAGTGCGTGGATGGAGGGGGTGTTCGAGGGGAAGGAGGGAGGGGCGTTGTTGGAAGGGGAAGGGCTGAAGAGATTTCCAGAGGTCGTGGTGGTGAGAAAAGATGGGTTTTAAGAGCGGGTGTAGCAAGATGATTTCCAGAGATTGGGCCATTCTTGAGTCCCATTGTTGGGCCTGAGGTCTGTGCGAGCACGGTCGATATCGCTGTGTCCAAACGGGTAGCCCGTGCAAGGCCTCATCGCTCATTCGTGCTTCCGTTTCTTGTAGTGCACCATCAAGCTTCAAGTACGGGCGATTTGATCTGTGGATCGGTTTTGGATGAGGATTGCCCATATGAAAGTATACACAGCCTTTAAACTCCTGCCCGATCTTTGACATCACCGATAAGCTCCACCACAATAGGTGTCGGCACACCACTTACTAAAGTCCAGATTCGGGTCGTAAAGGCGCGCATCGAGATTCAGCATGTGATGATACTGAACCTCTTTCTGTTGCCACGTGTGCAAGAGAATGGCGTATTTGGGTAGCTGTCTTTCATCCAGGAATTCCTCGAACTTCCATGCGTGGGCATTGATCAGGCGCATCTTGGGCCTTCAGCTACGCGCAGTGGGCAGAATGTCCCGGTTCCAGTGACCCACGCACCAGGAGCTTTCCTTTGCCTAATCAAGGTCAAGGATAGTCAAGAACGGACAAAAACAGTTCCAGCATGCCGTACTTGGTGGGAAGGGCAGGAGCGAGGCTGCGTCCTGATTGCGAAGCGGCTGAGCATCAGGTTGTCTTTCAGACTGCATGGTGGCGTGGACGAGGCTCTTCGTAAGGGCGGCATTTCGTCCTCATGAAAGAGACATCCAGAGCGCGAATCCGCATCTCGAGCTGCGTTGGCTATGTTGGAGGCCAGATGCAGAACATGAAAGCACGGTGTGTGGGTGAAGCTGGAGCTCAAAGTGAGATCGAACTTGCTTTCTGGCCGAGGCGTTGAACCTCAGGCAGCATATCCGGAAGAACCCTGGTCCGTGCCAAGGCTCACATCTGCATGCAGGCAACGCGACGCGAGCATTGAGCTTCTCGAGCTTCACCTGCAACAATCATACCGACTCACACGAGCGACACCTTTAACGACTACGCAAATTTGATTAGAGGTACGTTGAAATGAGAAGGCGGCGGTGGTGAGGAGGGAATCAGAATCAAGATGCAGTGCTACACGGAGCTCGTGCCTCCGACAGCAGTTACCCACGCTGTAGCGCTGCCGTTTTTGAGCGCGAAGATCAGCAATCTGATTGTCGCGAAGACATCACTGCTGCAGGTCTTCGATATCAAGAAGACGGAGAATGGAGAGAAGCTGGCGTTGGTGGGCGAGTACACATTGGCAGGCACGATCACGTCTATAGCCCGCGTCAAGATCCTCGATTCCAAGTCAGGAGGCGAGGCTTTGCTCTTATCATTCAAAGACGCGAAACTTAGTCTGATAGAATGGGATCCGGAGAACCATCGTATCAGCACCGTCAGTCTGCACTACTACGAAGGCGATAACATCGTCAGCGAGCCCTTTGGACCCGGCCTGTCCGACTGCGAGACTATCCTGACCGTCGACCCGACTTCGCGATGCGCCGCCCTCAAATTCGGCGCGAGACATTTGGCAATTGTGCCTTTCAGACAGTTTGGAGATGATATTGTGGAAGAGGGGGAAGATGGCATGGATGCTGAGCCAACGTCGCCGGCACTAAAGAGGACGCAGTCGATACCACAGAATGCGAATGGAGAGAAGGAACAGATGGAACAGACACCATACAAGGCCTCCTTTGTGCTGCCCCTCACAGCTCTCGATCCCACTCTGAGCCACACCGTCCATCTGGCCTTCTTGCACGAATACCGAGAGCCGACGTTCGGCATCCTCTCGGCACCCGTCGAGCCTTCTTACACATTGCTTGAAGAGAGAAAGGACATCTTGACCTACACTGTCTTCACTCTGGATTTGGAGCAGAAGGCATCCACGAACTTGATCACCGTGACCAAGCTGCCATCAACGCTATGGAAAGTCATCCCTCTCCCACTCCCAATTGGAGGAGCGTTACTGGTGGGCACGAACGAGCTGGTGCATGTAGACCAGAGCGGAAAGGCCAACGCGACGGCCGTGAACGAGTTCGCCAAGCTGGAGAGCGACTTTGGCATGGCCGATCAGTCTCACCTCAATCTAAAGTTGGAGGATTGTCGTATCGATCTCCTGGATGTCAAGACCGGAGAACTTCTGATAGTCACCAATGATGGATCTCTAGCGACCTTGCGATTCCAGATGCTCGGCCGCAGCATCAGTGCGCTTGAAATCAAGCGCGTGTCATCCGAAAATGGGGGCGATCTAGTGGACACTGCACCTTCTTGTCTGGCCAGTGTAAACGATAACCACGTTTTTGTAGGTAGTGAAGATGGTCCTTCGGCGCTGCTTAGCTGGGCGCGACCTGCATCGACGTTGAGCAGGAAGCGGTCGCATGCGCAAATGCTTGGGAAGGACGTTGAAGATGAAGACGAAGAAGCTATGGAAGAGGATGACGATGATCTCTACGATGCTGAGCCGGAAACAAAGAAGCGAGCTATCTCGGATGCCACTGCAGCGGCTGCGAACACTCCTGTACGATTTGCCCGACACGACCAATTACCATCGCTCGGACCTCTCAACGAAGTATGCGTAGGTCGGCAAGGTAATGCAAAGGATAAGCTTCAGCTCGCTGCTGGCACTGGACGAAAGGGTTCTAGTCGCTTCACCGTTATGAACCGCGATATTGTTCCCGACGAGCGAGCAAAGTCAGCCTTTGGCGATGCCAAGGCGGTCTGGGCTATACATGCCAAAGCCAAAAGCGCCTCGGATACCGAAATTGACCACGACAATCTTCTGTTCGTCTACGATGGCGAAAATACGAACGTCTTTGATGTGCCGGGATCAGATCAGCAGGAAGACCGGTACCCGACTCGGACTGCTCCCGAATTTGAAAGTGAAGGTGAAACGATTGACGTTTCGACACTGGGCAAGGGAAAGATTGTCGTTCAGAGTCGGCGAACAGAAATTCGTACCTACGACAACAGTCTGGGGCTGAATCAGATCATTCCCATGATAGATGAAGAATCGGATGCAGAGCTCAACATTGTTCACCTTTCTTTCTGCGACCCATACGTGCTAGTCATCAGGGACGACAGTAGTGTGCAGGTGCTCGAGGTTCAAAAGGAAGACATTGAGCCTTTGGAAGGAGAGGGCCCCATCGCGGAGAAGAAATGGCTGGGTGGGTGCATCTACAACGGAGATCTCACACATCATCAACCTGCCCTGTTCCTCCTCAACGCAGAAGGAGCCGTGCATGCGTTCTCACTGCCGGATCTGGAGCCAGTGTTCCACACGACTTCGTTCCCACATCTCCCTCCTGTGCTCGCGCTCGACGCGGCGCAGAGACGGCTTGGAATCAAAGAGACCCTGACCGAGCTCCTCCTCACAGATTTGGGACATGGCGGTGTCACACAGCCGTACGTGATCCTGCGAACAGCGATGGATGACGTCGTTCTTTACGAGCCCTTTACGTTTCCGCAGACAAATCAGTCCGACCCATGGCATCAAGGCTTGCGCTTCCGCAAGGTGCCGACATCCCACATACCTAAATACAATGAGGCGCTCGCCAACACACGCCCGTCTCCACTGAAGCGTATCGATATTGGCGAGTACAGCGCAGTTACGATACCTGGCACACCGCCATGCTTGCTGCTAAAGGAATCCTTCGGCCTGCCCAGGATTCTCGAAATAAGAGTAGCAAGTGAGCCGACCAACGTCACTATACTCTCGTCTCTTCATCGATCAGGCTGCGAACGAGGGTTTGCTACGATCACATCAGACGGCGCTCTTCAAGAAGCTCGGCTTCCAGCAGATACATGGTATGGGACGGGCTGGAGCACAAGACAGATCAGACTTGGCGACCATCCTGAAGAAGTCAGATCTGTTGCTTTTCATGAGACCAGAGGTGTCTATGTTGTTGCAACGTGCCGACATGTGGATTTCTACTTTGCGGACGAGGATGGAAGGCACTCTGAGCAAGATGGTAAGTCTTTCCCCTCTCATTTCGCTTCTATCGCACCCCGACAAGCATCACGTTCTCTCTCTGTTCAGTGGGGTGCAGCGTCTACAAGAGGGTGCTATATCAAATCACGTCCTTCGCAATGATCTTCTCTCGAGTGACCGGTAGCATGAGCTTGAATTTCTGTCAAAGGGCATACAGCTACCATCTCCGATTGTGTGCTAACGACCTACAGACATCTCCCTCCGACCGCAAATTCCACAGTACAGCATTCACCTCGTCTCGTCCAACTCGCATTACATCATTGAGACAATGGAATTGGGTCGATACGAAACGGTGACGTCGCTCAAAGTGATGAACGTAGAAGTCTCAGAGAACACGCACGAGCAGAGGCATGTGGTGGTCATTTCAACGGCCGCCCAGCGAGGAGAAGACATGCCCGCAAAGGGAGCCGTTATGGTCTACGACATCATCAACGTTGTCCCCGAACCCGATATCCCAGAAAGCAACATCAAACTCCACCGGCTAGCACGCGAAGAATCTAGAGGTGCCATCACGGCGCTTGCCGGTCCATTCCCAGGCGGCTTCATTGGTACAGCTCAAGGCCTCAAGATCATGATTCGTGGCCTCAAAGACGATGGATCCTGCCTCCCAGTCGCTTTCCTCGACGCACAGAGCTATACACACACCCTCAAACTTCTCCCTGGCAGAGGGATGTGGCTTGCTGGTGACGCTTGGAAAGGCCTTTGGTTTGGTGGGTTCACTGAAGAGCCCTACAAATTGACTGTTCTCGGCAAAGCACCGAAGACGAAAATGGAAGTCATGGCAACTGAATTCTTACCTTTTGACGGAGCTTTATACATCCTCGTCATGGACGCGGATATGGATCTCCACGTCTTGCAATACGACCCGGAAAATCCGAAGACTGTTAATGGGATGAGATTGATTCATCGGAGTACGTTCCATGTGGGTCACTTCGTCACCAACATGCTTCTGCTACCGAGTACGTTGGCGCCTTTTGCGAAGCAGGATGAGGATATGACCAACGGAGATGTTGACGGAGGTGACGCCGCGAAGTCTGCGAGTTCGTCGCTATACCACATCCTCACAACCTCCTCTTCTGGCTCAATCGGCCTCATCACTCCTCTGGACGAGTCCGCCTACCGCCGCTTATCGGCACTCCAAACCCATTTGACCTCAATTCTGGAGCACGCCGCGGGTCTGAACCCAAGGGCCTATAGGGCTATTGAAAGTGAGAGCTTTGGAGGCGCTAGGGGCGTTGTTGATGGGAGTTTGGTGCGGAGGGTCTCGGAGCTTGGAGCAGCGAGGAAGGCGGATGTTGTGGGGAGAGCGGGGACGGATGAATGGGGCTTGAGGAGTGATTTGGAAATTATTGGGGGTGGAGGGTTGGGGTATCTGTAGTTCTGTGGTTGGTCGCAGTGTGCGAAGTGCGATGAGAAAGGACAGCGACAGATGCTTGACGTTTTCCAACCTTTCCTCACCGGCATAAGTTAGCAAAGCGCTTCTGCATTGGGTGACAGAACTTGAAGTTGCAATAGTAAAATATTTGACCCCTTGTGCTATCAAGTCGTTCAAAGAGACACACCTTGGCTAATGCTTTATACTGAAATCTGGGAAGCCATGTCCGTAAACTGGCATGTGCATCAATTAGCGTTTTTGATTGGCCTCTTGAGTGAATTGATGAGGCGGTACGCTCATACGTCATGCCAAGCCAGCCACCCAAGTGACTGCCTCTCCTGATGCCAATATTCCTTTCAAGAACAAAAAGTACCATATCGATCACGCGAGCAAGGAGAAAAGCGCATCTCAAAATGCGTGTCCAAGCCGCGCTATGTCTGCTCGCTTCAGCAGCAGCAGGACCTGCAGCATACGCAGCACCATCCCGGTCCGAGCAACAGCTCCTCCAACCTTCCCCAGTCAAGCCCGCAAACACCATCGAGACAGGCGTCGGCCACTTCAGCGAATGGAGTCGACAGACCAAGAAGGACTTTTTGATAGACTGGCAAGAAGGGCGTTCCTCCGAATGGATCCTCGTGCAAGGAAACGAAGGAGGAGACATGGATTCCATGACTGCAGCTCTTACCTGGTCTTATCACCTAAGTCATTCTACGCAAAATACCAGCAACCCCTTGAAAGCGATTGCGTTATTACAGACGCCGAATGATGCTCTGGATTTAAGACCGGAGAATCAGTTGGCGCTGAAGAATAGTCTGATGAGTACGGGGCATTCAGATTTATTGACGTTGAATGAGCTGCCTGAGGATCCGGAAACGCTAGCGAGGGACATTAAGGGAATTGTCATTGTGGATCATCCGGTTCCGTTGAGGAAGTGGAAAAACGCTCCTATACTGTCGATATTCGATCATCATGAAGACAAAGGTGCTGGACCAGATGCGAAGCCGAGAATTTTTGAGACGGTGGCGAGCTGCACCAGTCTGGTAGCAAGACAGATGTTGGATGAACTGGAGGCTTTGCCGGAAGAGTACCATATGCCTCATGAACTGTTGGAGTTGATTCTGGGTGCTATTGCGATTGATTCGTCGGGGTTGGAAGATGCTACGGAGGAGGATAGGAAGATTGCCAAGAGGGTATTGAAAAGGAGCAACTGGAGGAAGTCTGATCTCGAGGAGAAGATGACTGAACTCGATGAAGATTTGAGCGATGCGAAGAAAGATCTCGATGACCTAAACCTCCGAGACCTCCTTCGCAGGGACTGGAAAGGCGATCTGGTCGACACACCCTCTCCACAAACCCCCACAGTCTCTCTAGGCTTCTCCTCGATTCCTTACAGCATGGACGAGCAAATCAACAAAACCGAATTTAACGCCCTCTTTGACTGGTTTGCTATCGAAGCCGCCTGGACAGCCCAATCCGGTACCGACATCAGCGTCGCACTCAACAAATACAAAGTCCGAGACGAACACGGAAAGAAGCACAAAATTCGCGAGATAGTACTCGTTGTTCGCAGCGATGTACGGATCGATGAGGTGCAAGCGAATGCACTTTTTGAGACTGTGAAGAAGGCGATTGAGGAAGAGCCGACTTTGAATGCGAAGCCGTGGCATCGTGCTCATGAGTTGTATGGGAGGAGGATGGTCTGGACGCATGAGAGGGAGGATGCGGGGAGGAAGGTTATCAGGCCGGTTATTGAGAAGGCTGTTGAGGGCTGGAAATAACAGCATCGGTTGTGTGGGTTATTGATAGATGAAGCTCGATACAATGTTGACATGAACTATGATTGCTGCTGACGTTTGGACGGTCAAGCCACAATCAGTTTACATTTCGCCCCTAAACCAATTTCTGACTAAGGGCGCGAACATGTAACGATACCCACACGTGATCGCATACTACCCCAGTAGCTATGTGGTTACACAGGACGTCAGAGTCGAAGAAGAGTGTTTTGTAAACTGTCATTGAGATGTGAGTGCTTTGACCTCCAAATTTGCGAAAGTTGAGAGGAAATTCGGTCGAAGCATGTGAAATGTCTTGGCAGCGAAGATGAGTGAGTAGATGCGAAGATTTCGATGATACAACGCCGACGCGCCGAGTCTGTCCCCATAGCTTCTGCCACTGTCCACGTGTATGCGGATACAATGTCTGGGCAGCAATGTGGTTGGCTCGTCGCTTGCGCAGCCTCTTCCTGTCCAATACCTACTACACTCTGTATGCAAGCCTGGCGGCCGCAAGTCGCTTGTCGCTTACACACTATTGAGAACACCCTCCAACAACTCCAGGAAGAAACGAATCCTCAAAGGCCATTCACAGAGTCAACATCAAATTGCAAGGACTACGCATCAAAGGCCTGCCAATCAAGGCCCCGCCAGAATGAGCTCTTCGAAGGCCGTTCTGGTGTATGTGAAGGCTGATAACTCGGTCACTCTTCAAACTCAAGGTCAGGGCGCGCGGAATAGATGTGCGTGAAGCACGCTGCCAGAATGACTGAACATTTAGTAGATGCCGAAATCACCGTTCGCTGCCTTGCTAGACCTTCCGGGAGGTTATTAAACTCGCCGCGGATTGCCTCGCCTCGTCCCGAGCATCAAGAGAACGGCGAGCTGCCTGCCCCAGAGCTACGTCGGAGACGTCTGTTGAGAATGAGCGGGACTAAAGAGGGAGACCCCCAAGCGCACAAGAGCAATACTGAGCATACTGGGGCATCTGGGCATAAGAGGAAGTGGCTCAGAACGATATGGGAAGGAGTTAGAGATGCGCTCTCGATTGCGAATAACGCGAATACTCTCGCGGGTTCGTAATCGAATTAGGCAGGCGCTGAGTGTGTTGTTTTGGCGTGCACAGAGCACTGCTCGCGAGTTCATGGGAGCGCTATATTTGAGTGCTCCCGTATTTGGATACCCTTTTAACATTCACGGAAACGCTCTGCGCATGAAGCTTTTCTGTCGACTACCAATCGAAGCTAATTGTCAGAAGCATCCAGGGTTCGCTGGAAAGCAGTAAGCTATTGCTTTCATCGGCGCTATCCCCAAGAAGTGTGCAGTCTTATCTTGGGTAGAAGCTGCGTCATGATACTACTCTTCAGCTTTCACGATCCTGCCTTCGTTCCAAAGCTATTTTCCAAGCGTCTCACACTCTTCATCTCTGCCGTTGCGATACTACCTCACTCTTCCTCTTCCTCCGCACCGCACTCTGCATGGCTCGATTCCGCCTCAATCCTGCGGTATTGCAATACACCCATCGCTAAAAATTCATGTGGCTTGCGAGGCAATCCTCCACCATCCCTCCAGAGGATGTAGTCCTCCACGTCCTCGGTTATCAAATCCAGATCCGTATTCTCGTGCAGCCATTCTTGAGCAGCGCGTACTCTCTTCGACATTGAATGCTCAGCCCCTGAGTGGTTTCTTGACAGATAATGCTCGTACCACTTCTGTAAGAACCACTCACGCGTTTGCATGGCTTTCAAGTCTTGTTGGTCTCCGATGAGATTAATGGCGATGCCGTGCAGAGGTAGGTTATCAACACTCATAGGCTTGTGAGTCCCTGTCTTGGTATGGTTGCGAGTCTGTTGGCTTGGAGGTCCGTCATCAGACTGAGAGCCTGGGTTGTAAAGAGGGTGGCTCAGTTGACAAGGGCGGTCATTACACTCCGTGATCACGCTCTCAGCGATCTCAAGAGCCTCATATAAGCCATTCTGACCACTCGTCGGGCGGATGCCTGCTGCAACAGCTCTCCAAAGTAGATCATGCACAATCTCGTAGTCAAGGTCCGCTTCTGATCTCGCGCATTGCAGTGCAACTCGGCCCATCAGATGACGACAAGAGCCGAGAAAGTTGACCCAGTCAAAGTTCATCTGGCTCTCGCGTTCGAGAATGAACTCTTCCACGACCACCTGAAGCTCTTGGGGCGAGAGCTCATCATTCTCAACGAAATTCTGGGCAATCTTCTTGTCTTTGATAGAATGAATCTGTGCAAGGCTGGAGTATTGTGCGTTGTCTTTGTAGGCAGCTGGAGCCTCCAGTCGAGTTCGAATGTCGAGCTTGGGGCACACTCGCTGCACTATGTCTCGTGATGGCAGCTTACGCCTCCCTTGCTGGACATGGCTTATTGGAATGCCGAGTTTGACGCTGTATTGCGTCGCCAAGCTTCGTAACGTGCCGTCGGTGTGGTCCAGGAAAGGCCGACGAGGGTTTTGTTGCGATAGGACGTAGTCCATATCAGGCCATGATGTCGTCCTGTTGTTAAGTTTTGCAACTTGGTAGAGGTAGATAGAAGCAAAGATGGCATTGTCCTGCTCGGAGGCATCCAGGGCGACCGTTTGCAGGTCGAGCTTCAAGCTTCGGTTCTGGAGCATCGGATAAGTCGGGAGAGCAGACATGATGTTCGACGACACATGGGTTGGAGTGGGTGCCCCTGTTGTGGACTCTGCATTGTATAAATACCAGCCAGCGTTATTTTCGCTTCCTGGTACAAGCTGTACCTTTTCTGCGATAGCCTGAACCTGACTGAAATCCAGGCTTTCATCGTCAAATTCGGATAGAATGCGCTGGCTAATGACTCCGAGTTGTTCGAGGAAGGAGCTCCCAGCTCGCGCTCCGCGATCAAGGTCGCCTGCTAGCAGGTCGTGCAGCTCCATGTACATCTGCGTGCAGCAGACCATGGCAATGCTGATGCGGTCATGAACTAGCATTCTCAGGAGCACAATGAAGTAGGTGTCTTCTGGCCGGTGGGTGCTGTTGATGAATTCGTTCAACACCACCAGCAGCTGATAAAAAAACGGATGTTGCTCGAACCATAACGTTGGGAAGCGTCCCACGTTGTGAGGGTCCGTTGCTGAAGAGAGAAAGGTGAACAGGGCGCAGAGATTGTGCAGCATCCTGTACGCATCAACCCATATCACGTCCGCCCCCATAGCGTAACGGTCATTCTTGCTTCCGCATGAAACTTCCGAATCGAAGTACCAGCCAACTCCAAGGAAGTCAAGAATGTCTCGAGCGTCCTACAATTTTCCATATTGCTTCTCAAAAGCCTCGACTCGGGTGAAAACGATGTCAAATGAGTAGTGCAGGATTGCACACAGGCTTTCCATGCTGCACTGACCGGCTTCATACAATCGAAACACTGCGCGCGCTAGGTCCCTAATGACCTTCAGCTCGAGAAAGAGGGAGACAAGCGCCATCCGCATCTCTGTGTCTTCGTCCAACGCAGTGAGAGTGGATTCGACGGGTGTGTCGATTGTGTCGTTGACTGCGGCGGTCCGCTGTGCAGAAAACTCGGGGCCTTCATCTTCTGATGAAGTCTCTTCAATGCGGAGCTTCCTAGCCTGGTTGGCTGCTGACGCGGCGCTTTTCGTGTTGGACTGCTGTACCATCTCACGTTCCCTTGGATGACGCTTGTTGTATTCGGTCTTCAAGATCCTGCGCACCTCCTCCAGAACGCGGATGAAATGCGCATGGGTGGCATCAGCCGTGCGATCGTCTCCAAGCACGCGGTGAAGTGCTGCACATTCCTTCCGATCACGAATGGCGTCGTCGGCGTAGTGGATGACTTCAAGCGGTATGTCGATTAGGGGATCGGTGCGGCTCACGATCAGGCTCGCACAGTCGATCAGGGAGTCAACAACAGAGTCTTCCGCCACATCGTCGCGGTGCTGCAGTTGACGTGGGTTAGTGCGGTGCCTCCCTTTGTTCCTCCTGGGCCGCGGTCGACACCCTGCTGCTGTTGCGCGTGTCCAATCTACGAGCTTGTCAGAAGGGCGCTTGTACTGTTGGCACAGCATAGCTATCATCTCGCGGCGCTCCATCGTGGCGTTGGGCCTGACTGTGTTTGGACAACAAGCAGGTGTGGACGTGCAGTTGCTCGCGGCGGGAGTGTCGTGATGTTTGAGCCTCATCAGGGGCAAAAGATCCGGAAGCTTACAGCGGTTAGCGGGCCGGACGTGTCAACGTGAAGCCGGACGTGGTGTGCGCTTGGTTGCCTGGGGCGGCGGCAGCCTCAGGCCCGGCGACAGTGACAATATCGCATCCATGTTCTGATATATTATAGTGAAGCGGGTCATCGTATAGCGGTGGAGTGAAGCTGCGTCTTGCTGCCGCAGCAGTTCATATTGGACTCTGAGTGCCCCATCTTCAGCCGTCCTCCAGCGCCATTATTGGAGGCCAGCGAGTGATAGTCGAGCCAGTACGAGTGGTCTTGAATCCGTTTGACAGAAGAATCCGTACCGTGGCCCCAGAGTGGAGGTGCTGAACAAAGAAGCAGCTGCTCTTTATTGAGGCCTCGCATTGAGCAACATCCTTTTTGTTGTCTTACGTACTGGCCAGAAGACAGCCATGTAAGCATGCAAGGTCTTTTCAATTGTCTGCAACATCAAGCATCTGACTGTGTAGCCAGCCAATCCTCGTCTCGACCATCTCTGGCATGCCTCCCTGATAATGGCACACCAGCATGACACCCACGAGAGGCCGAGAACATCGAGCAGCGAGCAAGCGCCAGTTTTCAACCAATTACGAAGGACATTGGCAAGCCATCTCGTCCTGATCACAACAGCCTTGATTCCACAGACACTATTTTCCAAGCACAGGCTGAGATGACTCGTCGAGACACAGAACAAGCCGACGACCAAATAAAAACGGTTACAAGGACCTGAGCTCCAGGAGACACCGCGTAGTTGCAGTATTTGCCGTGGAAATAAGAGTCCTGGATCTCCAGTGTTACCCTCTCTGAAGGCCACTCTGCAAGGTCCTGCCGTCATACCCAATAAAAAGTGTATCCGGGAGTGGAACACGCCTTCCTGTGCTGCTTTCTTTGCCAGAAACGGTCCGGGTAAGGGGTCCACGAGACTCAAGAGCAGAATACGACCAGGTGAGATCTACCAGAAGACGTCTTGCAAGGCCCGTGCAGAGAAGACACTTGTGAAGGAAGGGGGGAGCCAGTATACAAGGGAATCTTCTCCATCCAATAAGCGGCGACATAGGAGTTGGTACCTGCGTGCTTGGACAATTTGCGATCCGAGGTCGACGAGACCTCCAGAAGGCTCGTGCATCCATTTGCATTCCCTCCAGCTTGGGTTTGATGTCCCAAGGAGACACTCATTCGTGCCGTTTGTGGTACGCATTTCGCGACTCCTCGAGGACTTCAAGTTTCTGGTAGTGGGCCTGTCTGTGGGACGCGAGAAATAGATTCCGGGACGTGACGTTGAAGTAAAGCTTTCAGCGGAGTTCCCGCATCTCGCTCGGACCATCTCGGTTGTCATCCTCCGATGCCCAAAAGATACGTCTCATTCACATCCCCTGATCCGGAAAGGAGTGATGAAGTTCGCTCATGTCTTCGGATCGAGCGCAAGGTCGGAAGTGGTCCGCGGATGCATCACCAGTCCGCATGAAGCGCTCTATGTCATTCTCAACTCGCACATCGTCTTCAGGCGCACGCAATCCATCCATACCGCGCGTTCTTCATTCCGACTTTCACACATTGCAAACTTCAGTTTTCACATCGTCTCTGCGAGCGTGGATCCTTCGTCCGGTGGCGTGTGGAGATCGGCAGCGGAGGCGTAGAGGGTTCAGACTCTCTGGGTTGATTTTTGCACGCATGATCTCAGTCATACATGCGTATTCGCTAGTCTACAGTCCTAATGGGTATCTTTCATGTGAAAAGAGCAAACAGGAACTCCAGTCTTCAGTCGTCATCGCCAGCATCCAGAACCGCTTCGGCTCCGGCGGAAGCGTCCTTAGGCTTTCTTTTCCGTTTGCGCTTCTTTGATGCCTCTGAAGCGCCATTCTCAGCCCCGTCTGCAGACACAGCTGCAAGCCCAGCCTTCTCCGCAGCCTGAGGATCCGATTTGGTAGCTTTTCGTATCGCAGCCTTGTCCGCCTCACTTTGCTTCTTCGAGGTATCGTCCTTCTTAGCCTTGCGCACACTCAGCGGATTTGGTCCCTTGGGCCCCTTAGCTTTCCTCAGTTTCTTCTGCGAAGGAGCAGCATCCTCGCCCTTCTCTTCCTCCTCCCCACTCCCATCCTCCTCATACTCCCTCTTCCTCTTCTCCCCACCACTCCCACTCGCTGGCCTTCGTCCCTTCAACCCCGCCCTGATCTTCGCCTTCTCCTCCCTCTCCCTCACATCCTCCGTCTTACTCGCCATCGGCTCCAGTATCATCACACTCCTCGCAATGTAAATGAGCGGCACACCCACAATCTGCCTCATTTTCCTCCTCACCCCCTCATCCTGACTGGCAACCACATATCGATGCTTATTGTTCCCACTCCCCTTCGGATCAACCACACTCATCATACACTCCAGTGCATCCAACGGCTCCTCCAACTCATGATGTCCACATCTTCTCCGTTCCGCTTGTTTCGCAACCTCGATACATGCATCTTTCTCGGACGAAGGCGGGGCATTGTATAAATGACGAATGCAGCATTGCGTTATCATAGGTTTTATTTCGCCGTGCAGGGTGTTCTCGAGCATTTTGCCGAGTTGCATTTTGAAGCGGTGCGCGTCGAGGATGATGGCGGCATCGAGGAGGACTTGGTAGGGTTCGCGGAAGGAGAAGTTGAGTTGGTATTGGAGCATGAGTTTGCGGTACTGTTTGGAGCGTTTGCCGCGCATTTTGGCGGTTATGTGTCCGGAGACTGGGTTGTGTGAATGTGAAGTAGAAGATGCTGGAGATGGAGCTTCATTTTCAGAAGTCGGCTTTGGAGATTTTAAGGTTTGATAGACGCAGGGATCTACGGGCCGACCGTATGATTGCCTCAGGCGCTTGTGGACTGCATCTGGTCGTTTGCTCTGTCCACGACAGACCAGAGATACTGGTAGATGCGACATTCCAAGAGGTCTGAATGTACATATTCAGGAGCGATCCAAATTACAGAGTCAACATAAGATCAAGCCGATATGGGCTACAAACACGGAGTCTGATATGAGGCCGAAGAACTTACTGCTCGAGCCGTAGCAGCCAACAGGCCCCATCTGCTGAGATTACTGTTGTTGGGGGCCTGCGTCTAGGTCTTCCTACCCTTCGATATCCACTATGCATCTAGGTCTCGTCCATTGACGGTATAATGTACGTATGCGTGCTTACTCAGTGAGCTGCTCGTTGCAGGCGTGCTGACTGCCGCAGCTGTATGGACTTGCCACTGCATGTGGCTTCCGCATGATGGAGAGCATTGGCGAATGGATGAGTATCGCACGCGTGGTGTAGCAGTGAATGTTGAACTGTGATTGTTGTCGAACAGCAAGGCTCAATTTAAGCGGTGGTCAATGCATCTGGGGAAGGGTCTGCCGCAGGCCGAGAAGGACGCGCAAAGCCAAAGGCGCAACGGCTTGTGACCTGTGGCTGTCAATGGTGAAGGTGGATCTTTCCTGCCATTCTCTTACGACTCAGTCTCTCCAACAGTCGTGCATAGACTTCGCGCCTCAATAGCAATCCGATGTGTTTATAATCGCATATACTCTGGAGAGAGCATTGCATTGCATGCTGGCTATGCGTCTATAGTCAGCTAGTCCAGCATGCCCGACAATGAGCATGTTCCAAAAACACCGCAAAAACAGTCCGCCGACGAAGCCGAAGATCAACTTACCGACCTTAAGCGAGTCGTGACGAAAGAGAAGAGCCCAGCCGACCCGAAGACCGATCCTCTGAGCACAGATGAGTTCGGGCTACCGCCTAAATCGCCGAGAAGGCGCAACTATTCCCTGGACCAGCTCGACAGCCCCGAAGAGATCAAGAAGCAAGTTATAGAGGAGACAGGTGGAAAGGTGGGAGAGAATGGACATCTCGAGAAGGGCGATGCAGACACAACGGGTGGAGTCGCGCCGGAGCGCATTTCAAAAGATGGCCCAGAGACAGAGAAGCAGGCGGAGGAGAATCGGCCCAGCACTCCTACCTCCACTCGCAAGGAGAGTGAGGGTGCGTCGCCTATACGAGTGAGGAGTAACTCGTCTTCCAAAGTCATGGAGTCCCCGACTCGAAGCCGCCATGCCCAAAAAAGCTCCGTCAGCACTGTGGGTGAGTTCTCGCACCAGCAAATGGCGCCGCGGGAGGAGGTCGTGGAAGAGGCCGAGGAAGAGGAAGAATGGCAAGACATGCCCGCCGTGGCTACACATCGCATCTATGACGATTGGGGCAAGGTGCTAGCCAAGGGATACGATGAGGTCGACGACGATCTCGTGCAGTATGGGACGCTCGGCGGCGCTGGCAAGGGCTACACGCGCGTGCAGATGGACGAAGACGCAAAGAGCGCAACAAGCATGGACGACAACACCGCATACTTGTTCAAAGACCAATACGCGCGAAACATGCTGGACGAGGACGACGAGGACAGCCGCGACATGCTTTCGCAAATGCAGACCACCAAGGAGCTCCTCACGGAAGGCCAACGCATCGCCTACGTAGGCGTGGTCCGACTGTCGTTGGCGGAAATGCAGAAAGAGATAGATGCAATCGTGAGGAACAAGGGCACCAAGAAAGCAGTCGAGTACGCATCGGAAGCCATGAAAATGTGGGGTCAAAAGATCATGCTGCGAGTGTACACCCATATGGAGATCGATCCAAAGGAGCAGATCATGGTGGAACAGTTGACGGAGCATGGGCTCTTGGCGTCCGATCTGACACCCCAATTGATGGCGAATGCGCGTGTCAAGAATCCTCAAGTATCGAAAGAAGAGAAAGAGAGCAAGTCGGGCGAGTCATCGGCAAGGGCGTCAGTTTCTTCTCCCCGACCAACGAGTGCTGCTGAGAAGCGGGTTTCCTCCGCCAACAGTTCTGCAACACCTTCGAGAAATGGAACGCCTGCACCTGCGTACAGTAAAGATGTACTGAAATCCCCGAGTGACGAGACTCCACCTACATCGAGCGAAGAGCCTCCACCTGCTTATGAGCAACACACTGCCGACCAGCTGACGATAGAGAACCCGGACGATTATGAAGACGCGAAGAATCTTGACATCGACATCCGCTGGACGGTCTTGTGCGACCTCTTCTTACTTCTCATTGCAGACAGCACTTATGACGCTCGCTCGCGTGTGCTGCTTGAGAAAGTCGGCAGCAGTCTGTCAGTAGACTGGCAAGAGATATGCCGCTTTGAGAAGCGCGTGACCGATGCCCTCGAGATGCAAGAAGAAGCAGAGAAGGAGAACTGGAATGAGGACGATCACCTGGAAGCGCGGAAGAAGGCTGCCAAGAGGAAGCGAATGATGGTCATGGGCCTGTGTACCGTAGGCGGAGGGCTGGTGATCGGTTTGAGTGCAGGACTGCTAGCACCTGTGATCGGCGCTGGCCTCGCTGCTGGGTTCACTGCAATTGGCGTCTCTGGAACTGGTACGTTCTTAGGTGGTGCTGGAGCGGCAGCCATTATCGGCACGACAGGTACGCTAGTTGGAGGCAACATCGGTCTGAACACCTCAAATCGGCGGACGGGTGCGGTCAAAACGTACGAGTACAAGCCTTTGTACAACAACAAAAGGGTCAATCTGGTTGTGACGGTGGCTGGCTGGATGACCGGAAAAGTGGACGATGTGCGGCTGCCGTTCTCTACCATCGATCCAATTATGGGCGACATCTATTCAGTCAACTGGGAGCCAGAGATGCTGCAAAGTACCGGTCAAACTGTCCAGATCCTCGGCACGGAGGCCTTGACACAAACCATTCAACAAATTCTGGGTGCTACCGTACTCGCGACATTGATGGCAGGTCTGCAGGCACCTATCATTCTCGCCAAAATCAGCTATTTGATTGACAATCCTTGGACGACTGCATGTGCCCGTGCAGATGCGACTGGTCTGATCTTGGCAGACTCGATAATCGACCGCAATCTTGGGGTGAGGCCGATCACCCTAGTAGGATTTTCTCTAGGATCACGGGTGATATTCTCGTGCTTGAAGGAACTGAGCCGCCGAGGAGGCATTGGATTGGTTCAAAACGTCTATATCTTCGGTGCGCCTGTCGTGGTGAAGCGCGACGAATGGATCAAAGCAAAGTCGATTGTGCCCGGCCGGTTCTTGAATGGGTACGCCACGAATGACTGGATCTTGGGCTATCTCTTCCGCGCGACTGGAGGTGGTATATCACGCATTGCAGGACTTTCCAAAGTTGATATCACTGGAATTGAGAACATTGATGTCACAGAGGAAGTGCCCGGACACATGGCTTATAGAGGCATGATGCCGACATTGTTGGATAAAGTTGGCTGGGCAATGGAATCGCTAGAATACACAGAAATTGAGGACCCAGACCCTGAGAATCACGAAAAGCGTCAGCGCGAGCTGATCAACGAGATCGAGGAAGCCCGGCGACAACTCGAAGAACAGCCCGAGAAGAAGGGCTTCAAGTCATGGTTTCAGCGGAAGAAGGCTCCGCAAAAGAAGACCTGGGAGACATATGATGAGCGCAGCACCAGGGTGCTCGAGGGAGATGAGAAGGAAAGTGAAGAGAAGGCCAAGGAGACCGCGAATGTGATGTTCGATGTGGAAGCCATCAGGCGCGAGGCTCTCAACATTGCCGTGCAGCACCCTGGCGATATCGAAGAGATCAAAAAGCACTTGAGTGTTCGAGAGCTGGAGAGTACCCTACCGGCGTTGAAGCTGTCATCGCCAGTCACATCGCCCACTGCTGGCCCGTCAAGACCGGAAGTACGACAGACACAGTCTCATGATGCCGAAACATGGCCAGATGAGAGGCCACTGCCCAAAGCCAATGGTGCGCTGTCACCTAGCGAACAGTCTCGAGCCGTCTCGAGTCCAGTAGGTTCTTTCCAGGCATCAGACAGACCTCACACAGCAACCAATGGAGCGACCTCAGTATCGAGACAGGCTACTCCCGAGCCTTCACAACAGGAGCGTCCTGCATTACGAAGCGTGAACACTACGCCTGCGCCCGCAAGCGCGACAGGCTCTCACTCTGGCACCCCGGTCGTGAGCAGTCCAGATCATAATCCGTGGTATGATGCGGATGATCCGGATTTTGGAAAGGAGAAGGAGGTCCAGATGACCTTCTAGAGGGCACTTTCGTAGCGATTTGAGAATCTTGGACACAGATTCACGCTTTTCTATCGCATAGCATGGCGGCGTTTTGCTGTCTCTCTGGTGGGATTCATGAGCTTCTTGAAGCATTTGCGTATTCAAGACGCATATCCTGTATAACCTCAACTTCAAAGCATTTCGAAGTGATTTATCATGCATGCAGCCGACCTATTCTCAGCTCGCTCCCCGGCCGACAGATAGCCCGTGCAATGAACAGCATACAGAGTGGCCCGTTGTGGCTTGCCCTGATTGGTTGGACAGGGGTTGCAATCCTGAGCTCCAATCCTCCGGCTGGGCTGTGTTGCTCAGCTCTGTCACACCAACCGACCTCAGCCTTCCAGCATCCGGTGGTTTGACATCTTGATAAACCTCTGACCAAGACATGTACCTGAGGTTCAAGTGAGACCTTACGGGCGAATACTGTTGCCAGTATGGCATCACTCCAAAACTCCAGCGTCTTCTTGGCCTTGACGTGCCTATTGCTCCTCATCTACGGCGCCGAAACCGCCAATGCATTACCAACCGGACAAACACTAGTCGGACAACTACAACACGAGCAAAAACCGCTCGTGGCAGCATCAGCTCCTCTCGCCTGTGACAGCGTCGACCTATACACCACACAATGGTTCCTCCGCCACACCAAACCCCAGTATCGACAAGAAATCATCAACCAAGCCATTTTCTACACCCGAGGAGCCGGCGATTCCGCTCGCGAACTCGCCTGTGCAGACCACAACAAATACGTCACAATCTGGGATATCTGGCCCGAATACTTATACGACCCCGCGGACTCGGACACGAATAGTCTAAGATGCATCCACAGAGATCCCGAATTAAAGACGACGTTCTATGAGAATATGAGTCGCGCGTACGCGCACATGGCGAGATCGAGTGCGACGATCATGCATGCTGTTGGGGATTTTGAGATTCCGCCTATGGATGGGATTTGGGGGAGGGTGGAACTGCCTGTTTTGAGGGAGTTTACGGATATCACAGAACTAGAGAAGACGAGCGGGGAGTCTGATGGCGTGAGAGATGTTTTTGAGGTCCTGCAGAAACCGCCCATGGAGATGATTGAGGCTGCGATGAGGAATGTGCAGGCGATTTTTGAGGAGGTGAAGAAAGCGGTGCTGCAGAAGAGGGATGTCGGAGGAAGTGAGGGCGTGGAGGGTGGGAGTTGTAGGTTTTGGAGTGAAGCGGAGACGAAGTTTTTGGATGAGTTGTTTTGATGAGAAGGTATTTTGAGGCGCGGTTGTATTTTTGAGCGGGGTGTCTGGAGTTGGTGGTGTTGTATGGGAGCGAATTGGATGGGTCGCTATTACATTTATTACAATTTAGGTAGCAATTGCCCGAGTGGCATTAGCAGAATCAAATCTATGTTACAGATGCGCAACGCTCCAAGATGGGTTCGTAAATTCGTCAGATGATCTCTCCAGATTCTGCGGTGTCTAGTTTCTCAGCGGCTCATTGCTCTGTCTGTTTGCACCCGCCTCGCTTTCACTCCTGCCCTCTTCAGCCTGGTTGTCCTTCACAGCGTTCTGATCCGCATGCTTCGCCGGGTCGAAGACGTAGATAGGGAACTCGAGACCAATCGTCCTCTTCACGATCACAGGCAATCTGCTCCAAATCGCTGGCGGCATAGGAATGAGAATGCTCGTATCATGAAGATACTTCTCATACTCTGGCCATCCAGTGCCCTTCTCATACCTCTTCTTCGCACCAGGTCGCTCTTGGAGTGTGAGGCCGGAGACGAAGAGTAATAGTGTAGTGAGGAAGATCCAGCCTAGGCAGGAGGCGTACAGTGCAGCGTATGCACCTGAGCCGGAGGGAACGTTTCCGTAGCTGGCTGGTGTGACGGCCATCATGAAGATGGAGACCTGGATGATGATTTCTCCAAAGTAGTTGGGGTGGCGACTCCATTTGAAGAAACCCACGTTACACACCGCACCAGGCTCCTTGCCAGGTCCTTGCTTGAATCGGTACTTTTGGATGTCGCTGCCAGCTTCCAGGGTAAACGCGATGACATAGAAGATAATCGCGATGATATCTGTCGCTTTTCCGAAGCTGGGTTGAGGGTACCGTAGGACGTTGGGAGAGTTCAGGATGGTAACGGGGAGGGAGACGATCCAAACCCACAACATCTGCGCGACCCAGAATCCGAGGAACGGGAAGAACTTATCTCGCTTGTCGTCGAAACGGTCGTCTTTGCCTGTCTTCAGGATTCTGAACAGCAAGAAGCCCGAGAGACGGGCTCCCCAGAGAATGATCATGAGTGAGGTTATGATCTGGCGGGCGTTTGTGGTTCCGGAGAAGGCCAGGGTTATTATTGCCAGCCACACGAAGTTGGTGCCACCCATGAAGTCGGTGAGTTTATCGAATTTGAAGGTGAAGGCGAAAGCGAAGCCGATGAGTTGGTAGCCAATAGTTATGAGGAGGGTGATGGCTAGGTAGTAGTTGTCCAAGACGTGAATGGGGCTGTAGAGCGCCATCATCGGTATGAAGAGGCCTTGTCCTTTGCCTGCTTGGCCAGTCTGTTGTGGTGGACGTCTTCCTCAGACGCGTTCAAGTCCAGGAGTATTGATGGATGTAGTGGCAAGGCAGTCGTACACATGTATGCCTCTTGTATAGGATTGTCAGTCCGCGGCGCAGCAGACAGTGGTGACGATATTTTTCATGCGCCCAGTCGTTCCATCGGGGTTTGATGATTCCATCGCAGTCCGACTCTCCTACGTACGGTCTTTAATCGCCGGTGACGTCTTTGATCTCGCAATCTGTTTTGGGCGTCTTTCGCGAAGATCGACGCTAGCCGGCGCGGTCCGTGCCTTGGATGCTTGGCGCTTTGTACTTCGAACCTTCCTCAACTTCGCTTCGCGTCACGCGTTCACCTCGAACAACATCGCCAGCCAGCCTTCAATTGTCGACGCCGCCCACCGTCGCCCACCTAACACATACACGTACACGCACGGCACGAGATCATCTAACATGCCGGCAGGGAGAAAGAAGAAAGCCTGGGACAAGGCGAAAAAGAATAAGAAGACCAATGAGGCCAAGAGCCGCAACAAGTTTCTTCAATCTCTTCCCAAAATATCTGAGGTAACATGACAGGTAAGCTTATTAGAAAAGGTAGGTACTGATTTCATCAAGGACAATCTTCTCGATTTCCAGATCGCACACTTTGGCGACGACATCAAACCTGACACGTGGTTCGTGGATGCGGAGAAGGCGCTGGATTTTGAGCCTGAGTGGGAGGAAGAGGATGACAGCCTAGGCTACTACGAAGACGGCGTCAAGCGTACTCTCACGGATGAACAGATCGCCATGTTCCGTCGCACGGAACTGTACCAGATGAAGCGAGAACGAGATGCGGAAGAGAAGCGTCAGACAGAGCAACGTCTTGCACAGGAGGCAGTCGCTGAAGCACCACCGGCGAACTCACCTGAGCGCGCTATGTCCCCCATGTCTGATGCATCTAGCCTCGAGGATGAGCTTCTAGCCTACTCTAAGGTTCTGCCAAAGAAGTCAGCCGACACTACGACCGCGCCGCCACCCAGGCAGCGAGAAGACTCGAGAAGCAGGCGTAGCGAGTCTACTTCAAACTCTGGAATGTCAACCTGGAAAGAGCGCCGATCTCAGCAACAAGTGCCATATGATCAACGCAACAAGCGGAAATGGGAGGAGTACATTGACGGAAACGATCCCATTGAAGGCTCATTGACGCACCGCAGGATGGCTCGGGAGCTGGATGACCAACAGAATGAACCCGTTGACATGGACTATTGAACTGCGTAAGTCTCCATCTCCCTCCCCTCTTGCGACTGTAATGATGAGCAACGTTCATCCTTAGACGGAAACCCATGCAAGTCATTACTCCTGGGTCTGGCCGCAAGGCACTCACCCGCTGTGATACTTGTATTGGGTGCTGTCGACCGTCTAATCTTCTCTCTGATTCGAAGTCCTCCCAAATCTACTCAACCCGCACACTTATACTGGGACTACGCACTGACATATCTTGCAATATTGCAGGGAGACTTCATTCTACACGAACTTGATATACATTGGCGAAGTTATCACCTTGTCGCCACTCCACTCGCGACCAACGAAATAGACTGCAGTGTTAAACCCAGCTGTACCTGTCAAGGCCATCTTGCCTTCGACCTCCGTCGGAAGCTCGACATCTGGGATAGCTTGGGCAGACACGAAAAGATCCGCGCCCCCAGCAATATCAATGCGCTTGCCGTCCGGACTCAGCAGTTCATCCCTTTCCGCTTGCAGACTGAAATTGGGCTGCGGATTGTGAGGATTCCCTGCCAAGGCGTCTCCAACTTTTACGTATCCTCCCAAGCGTCCAGCAATGGATATTGACTGTGGCAAAGCATCAGCGAAGTATATTTGCACTCCGTCGATGTCGCCGCTTGTTCTGCTAGAGAAGCGAAACGTCTGGTCATCCAGCTGTACAACCTCATCCTCTGGATTGTACCTCATACCACCAAGTACCCGCCGCTGCTTGATCGATGCTGGCGAAGAAAAACGAATCTCGCCGTTCCAAACGGCCTCCCGATATCGATCGTACAGCCTGGCTCCTCCCCAAGTTACTCGCAGGACTGTCCGTGGCAAGTCAAAATCCTGCCAAAGGTCTCTTTTCAAAAGACATCCGTCAACATCATGCGCTTCGATGGAGGAAAATCCATTATTGCCGAGGAACTGGTAGTTGACAATGAAGGACTCTCCACTTTGGCGTACCAGTTCATCTCCCTGCACTCGGCCATCTTCCGTTCTCACCATGCCGACGAGTCTCGGGCCTGTCGTGGCAAACGTATGTCTTGCTCTGAGAGCGGTAGCAACTGACCTACGATCTAGCGAATCTGCTAGAATGCCCGTCAAGCCCCCTCTCGTGCCGAATACTGCCGTGCCTGGAACGCCTCCGCCGCACCGTCCCCTGTGTTCGTCGGAATTCGCGCACACTCCGAGCTTCCACCCTCTTTTTACAGCGTCGCGAAGCAACCACTCGAACTGGCCCCACGTACTCCCGATTTCGACCAACCTTTCCAATTGAGGATGATGCCAAGCCAAGTCACAACGACGGCCACCGACATGTGGAATCATCAGATGGGCTTCACTTTCCCTGGCGTACGTCGCATAGACTTCATCCAGGGGCCAGGCGCCAGCAATGAGATCCTTGGGGCCTTCTTCGGACCATTCGAATGATCTCGCGACATTCCCGTGGCGGTCTAATGGAAACTCTGGAGGGCTTTCCTTAGGATCTGCAAGGAAAACCACGTTGTGGTCACCACCTGCTGCGGAGTTGCCGCACCACTCAGTACCTGGATAAATGACGAAAGAGCCCGCTGCGTTCAAAGAATGGATCAGCTTCACTGTGGCTTCCCATCGAGCTTTTGAAATTTGGAAGTCGTTCGCGGTGTATCCCAAAACATCCAGTCCTGCAACGTCTCGGCCGTAGCTGAAGTTGTACAGCGAATCCTCTGTCCCGACAGTGTCGTCTGAGTGGACGTGAAGATCACCGAAGAATGCTCTCGGTACGACTGCATCGCTCGATACCGTCAGCCGCGAGCTTTTGGTGAGCTGTACTTGGTTGTTGGCATTGGCAAGCTGAGCTTCGATCGTGTAACTGCCTGGTGCCTTCAAATTGACATCTCGGACCTCAATGTTGCTCCAACCTTCAGCAGGCACCTTGGCTTTGAATTTATCTTGGAGACCTTTCGAGCAATGATATACTGAGACTACTATGAGTAGTCCGCTGATGTCTTTCGTCACATTACCCCAAACATCTTCGATATGCGCGCGGATAGCGAAACGAATTCCTGGCCTTACCAGTCGGGGCGTGACAATCTCCAGGTGGTGCGGCTCTCCCGGAAGGATGTTCCAAGATATATCAGGCTGTATTGGCGCGAACCGTGAGGTGCCGACTGGGTCGATATAGAACCTCCAACAGAAGCCGCTCTCGACAAAAGTCTGCACCCTCGTTCCTTTGCTTCCGAAACGTCGGTCGCCGAGGCGGATCAGTATCTTGTCACCTGGATTCAGATATCCGTCGACAATGTCGATGATGACTGCTTTTTGAAAAGGCCGTTCGTGACCCTTCTGATCGAATCGCACACTCAGGCTCTGGACTGTGGCGGGTGTTTGTCCTGGGAAGAGCTCTCGTGGCACATACTCCGCTGAGACGTAGTTATCTTTAGTACGATCCGATGTCTGGAACAAGGCCCAGTCCTGCAGGCGTTAGCTTGGCAGCTATGTCTGGTTTCACGAGATCTCAAACTCACGGAGTAGAATTTGAATGTGCCTTTGATCCAGGCACCATCAGCCAGACCCGAGCCGCCGACTTCGTACGTCAAGAGAATCTCCGTCCATTCGCCAGCCGTCAATGTCTTCACATTGCTGCTCACGGTGCCCAGAAATGGCAAAGATTGGATGTAATCATACAGTCCTTCCGGCGCGTGATACTCGCCAATAAGCTCTTGGCGCTGCGTAACTGTCAAATTTCTCATCGCTGGCTTGGTTGTGTCGATCCGAGAAAGAGAATCTCTCGGAATGAATGCAATCACAATGGCGCGAGAACATCGGCCGGCCAGTAGTCAGCACGCCATTCAAGGACCCCACAGCTGAATGTGAGCTTCTCAGGATCCCTGTCTGGCTGCATACGAAGCTGCGGTCTTGGAGAGTTGGGCGACACATCTTCATAAACGACTCTTTCCAGCATCAGGCTCCGCAAGAGGGTTCTTCCAATACTTTCCCTCCCAATTCTTGACAATCTTCTCAAACTCTGGCTCCAATAGTTGTTTCTGCGCGGGACTACGACTGCTCCAACGCTCCGCAAACGCATCCTCCGCTTCACGCCAGATCTGCAGACGTTTCGATATCCAATTCGCCGTAGTATCAGCTAGTCCTTTCGGGTTGGTCATGGGAACGAAGTGGCCACCCTTGATTTCTACGGAGCTCACATTACCAGCTTTGACGCTTCCAGATCCACCAGGACGAGAGCCAGTGAAGTTCAATCGGTGTTCCATTTCTTCGGACGGGCAAATCTGACTGTTCTTCGCCTGAATGAAGAGTGCTGAGGGACGTAGGGTGGCCAAGAATGAATATCCCGCTCGTGGATGAGGATTATACATCGGACCTGCAGATGGCGCCGCCGTCCACACGTCTGGATGTGTGTATCGCTGTTTCTCAGTCACAGGCTTCTCCACTGCCACATGCTCGAGATTCGGTCTCGCAAGATATAAAACTTCCTGATGCGCATGAGTCTTGGGTCTGACCAACCCGGCTTGTGGATGAAGTAGCGTCGGACCTTCGTGGAATGCCGTATCGATGTACCGCCTCCGCGCCCTTGGATCCCAGCTTCTAAAGAAAGGGTGCTTCATAACGAACGCTTCCACTCCCTCTCTCGACTTGAACGTCTCTGGCTTCGACATTGTAAACTTCATCATCTGCGGTCCTGACTTCGCACCTAACATCGTAATCGAAGGATCCACCAAAACAACCGACTCAAAAAGTCTCGGATGGAAATTCGCTGCAGCTACAGCTTGCGTTCCTCCCAAACTGTGCCCCACCGCGATGATGGGCCTCTTCATTTGTTTTCGGAAAGTATTCACCATTTGGAGGACGTCTCGTGAATGATCGAACCAAGCGGGATCATTGCCTAGGACCCCGTCGTTTAAGATTGCCGAGTGGCCTTGATTTGCCTGGTCTGCGATCCAGATGCTGCCTATCGTCAAGCCATGCTGCTCTTTTAGGGATGTGTAGAGGTCTTCGAAGAAGGGTTCGTAGACTTCTTTGTTGAAGGCGTTTGCGTGGAAGGCTATGATTGTCATCTGGCCTCTCTCTTTTCCCGACGCTACATCTCGAGGCGTGTAGCTTTTGCAATGGAGTTTGAGGATGTCTTCTTGGGAATTAGCGAGCGCGGCCGGGTATTCGCGGATGTGTTGGCCTTCGAATGTGTGTTCCTCAATGACAAAGGGCGATGAGTCGCACATATTGACCATAAGGGATGTTTGAAGATGGATGAATTTACCCTCCGCCGAAAGAATAGGGAAAAAAAGTCAACATTTTGTCTAAAGGATACTGACCGACTTTGTCCGAGAACGGTGTGTGTTCGCAAGCCAGTCAGACAAGGTGTGAGATTCAGCCGTCGAACCACGGATTTCCCACAGGAGCTGTTGTTGAACGCCAACGTGGAGCCAACGGCTGCACGTTGCGGACGTGTGCGGCTGAACCCAATCTCTGGACTTACCCTTTGCAGTTTGAGCAGATAAGTTTATGGCGTTGGCGACGTCATGCAGAACAAAAAAGTTGTAGGTTCTGCATTTTGGATAAGAACGCTTCCATTGATCCATCTCAGCCGATTTGGTCGATCAGATTTTCAAGATAAAGGTGCTCGCACTCTCAGTGTAACAATTCTTCATCTCTGGCAGCTCTTGTGTAAGACGTTCGGCCGTAGCGATCAAGCGAGAGAGAAGCATAGATGTGATGTTCAAACCTTGCAATTTCTGGGTCTTGAGATCGAGGTAAAGGCAGCTTTATAGAACACAGATCTCGTCGAGCACAAGATGAAGGCAGGCGCCAAGCAGGTAGGGCATGATGCGAAAAAGTATCGAAAATATTCTCTGGTTGTCGTCTCAGATCTGTTTTGAAATTCTGTGTTGTAACGTCCCCATTAAATACTCAGCCAACGGTATCAGAAGTGTTTTCGTCGATGGTAACTCCGAATTGTGATGTTGCCATCCCGTAGCTGTGCTTTACTGCCTCACTCCCGTATCTATGCCATGTGTCAGTAGCAAATCTAATATGAGACGTTCAATATGACTTACACTCTCATGTCCTTCTCATACGCGGCGGTGATGCCGTCTTTCCAACCCCCGGCCTCTGCTAGTAGCCTTCCTAGCAATGCAGAGTCACGCATCGCAGTGTTCGCTCCAATACCGCCTGCAGGAGTCATGGAATGAACAGCATCGCCGATTACCGTGACTCGAGATTCATTGGTCCACTGAGGTACTCCGGAAGGCGTTGAGCAAGTGATCTTCCAGAATGCGGCCTCCTGCTCGTTCATCTGCTCAAACAAGCTCTTGACTCGCGGATGCCACTTCGCAGTCAATGACTTGGCAATGTCTGCTGCGGGCTTGCCGATGATTTGAAAGTCGTTGTTTGGAGGCTTGATAACACCGGGCTGTCCGCCCATAGTCCAGCCAAATTCGACGCTCGGGTCGTCCATGTCGCCGGGTCGCACATTGGTGATAGTAAACACTTTGCCGTCACTCTTCGTCTCATCAACGATTCGCCACACGCCCTCACCAAGGTCTTTGAAGGCGGCGGTCGGTGCCTGTCCGTGAATACCTCTTGCGCCAGTATCGAAGGTCTTCAGCTTACCCTGAGACACTTGTTTTGCCACCTTTGAATAGATGCCCTCGCCTCCAACTAGTAAGTCGCCTTCAACAGATTTTGAACCGTCTTTGAATACGGCTTGAACACCATTCAGTGTCAACTCGTAGCCAGTGACCTGGTGGCCCCATTTCACGTAGGGCTCACATCCCTCTAGGAAGAGTGCGCGCATGTCGCCCCTCGAAATGCCCACTGTCTTCCCATCGCGAGATGAGAGAACTTCTTTGGTCGGCGCGTTGGGCGGTTTCGGCTCGTTTGACTTCTGTCTTTCTAGTATATCGGTGATGTCTTCACCCGTGATCGCATCAATTGCACCAAAGCCTTTTGCGCCTCCGGTCTTGCCGCACTTGTCCCAAAACTTCTGGAAGCCTTCCGGCCCAAGCACGTTCTCGATGGCATCCAGCCCTTCGTTGGAAAGTCGTAGTCTGTAGCCCTGGGCACGGAAAGATATAGATTGATCGCGCTCGAAGACCAAGAAGGGTATGGAGTTTCGTAGGAGGGAGCGGGCGAGGAGTAGAGATGCCAGGCCAGCTCCAGATATCAAGACCGGCTTCCTGGTTGCTGCAGACATGTTTGCTTGTTGTCTGCCTTCAGACTCTCTGCGATGTCTCTTAGGTATATAGCAGACGTCAATCGGCGCCTTGAATGTCCTTCGGGCCCGAGGATGCCGAAGATGACTAACAAATGGGATATGTTACGAGCGAGGAAATGATGGATTTGGAAATTAAGCAGGATCGTGATTGCAAAGCAAGAAAAGGAAACGACTTGCCTGGAGTGATTGATCAGTGGCCTCGACAGCTTCCATGTGATGGGAGGAAGACGCGCTGGAGAATGGCGCAATGACGCTCACGGAGAGATCGATGCTCCCGATTTCGCCGAAGGCCGAGCCCAATGGTGCCTGAGGTTGCGAATTTTGACAAGGACTTCAACGCGACTTCTTCTTCTGTTGTCTTACACTCACTCAACGACCGATGTGATCGTCAACGACATCATCACCCAGGAGCGCTTCGAGATCATCGCTCTGATAGTCTAGCTGTCATGGTGCTACTCAAAGGGATATGTGATCCTGGCACAAAATCCGCTCCTCGCCACGGACGAAAACTTCACTGCTCTGGATCGTCCTTGGGGAGCGAATAGCATCTTCGAATGACCTATCCTTGAAGAATGTCTGGAAGATAGGCTCTTGTCTTATTTCTCTTTTCCGTCTGCACGCTTGACTTCATCCTATAAAGAATTGCTTGACTGCTAGGGCCGGACATAAACGCATTCCTCAATGCCCAGAGCGAGGACTTGACCTTGTTCAGCTGGCGGCTGGGAGAGATTGAACAGGATGTAAAGCTCTTGGTTCTGGCATAGTTGTTCAGGCATCTAGCGTACAGACTCAATCCTCAAGCAAAAATGACCTTCAACGAAGAAGTAACTTTGGTGGTGATCATCACCACGAAGCCCGGCAAAGGAGAGCAGGTATGGCACGAGCTTTAAGATTCCACGAATTTACCTTGTTTTGGCTATTTCACCGCGTGGTTTCAGGAAATGAGCGAACAAGGATACAACTCCTTCAAGGACAGCGAAAAAGGCTGCCTCCAATTCCTCTTCCACAGCGAGGAACCCAATGCGAAGGGAGAGCAGCGACATGTCTTAGTGGAGAGGTACCTCCTATCTGCAGCTGTCATTCGAACCGTTTTGGCTGAGCATTTCTACAGGTACACGAATGCAGCTGCTTTGAGGTTGCACCGAGAAAATCCAGCACACGGCGAATTGATGCGGAAACTTGGGGAATTTGACTTCCTGGCTGCGACACCGATCATGTACGAAGGCAGCGCAACTTTCGGGCATGCCCAGGGGCAGGCATCGTAAGCGTTGTACATCGTTGCGGCTCTACCATGTATCCGTCTATACAAAGTGCGAGCAGTGAGCAGCCCATGGAAGTTGCGCCGCTCATCTCAGCAATACCCTGCTAAAGCGCAAGCACGTTTTTACACACCATCACATCTTCGCCTTCGGTCTCAACCACATTCCCTCCGCCAGAGCATGCACAACGCCGCCTTCACTTTCAATCTTGCCTGCCGCCCACGCCTTCCTTCCTCCTTCCTCGACCTTGGTCACCCAAGCCGTGACTATCGCATTCCCAGGCGTCCTGATCGGTGCTTTGAAGGTCACATTGAGCTGCACAGTGAACAGCGGTGGCCCTCCTTTTATATCGGCCAAAGCCATTCCGACTACGCCACCTAATGAACTATCCAGTATGCAGGTGACCACACCTCCATGGGCGAGATCCGGATGGGCGTTGAGGTCACCTCCTAATGTGTAGAATCTCCTGGCTTCGGGACGTTGCTGTTCTGATTGGGGGAAGGACAAAGGATCTGATGCGCTACTTGGTCGGTACAATGTGAGCAATTCAGCGATTGTGCTTTCGGTGTTCCAGGTCTTGCCCATTAATGTGTGTCCGCGTCCATTGTCGGATACGGTCCGTGATTGGGAAAGGATCTTGAATGCTGGGTCGCTCAAGGTATCGCGGGCGAATGGGATGGATTTGAAGTGGTCTATCGTTGACTCGGAGACTTTGGCCATTATGATTGCTTGAGGATTGTGGCGCTCTCATACATCTGGTCAGATTCTCCCCAGGAGTGATCAGATATATACAGTGTAGTTGTAGCCAGGACGTCGATGGTCCACTGGACTGAGTTGTTCTGAGTCGGTCAAGGTCCCTTAAGGGGTGCGGCGAGTCTGAAGCTTCAACGAAGCCGACGTGATCTTCTCGACTCGGAACCCGAATATGCGTGCTTCCGAACGGCAGGGTGCTCTTCTAATCCTGAAACTTGATGGGATATCTTCAAATGTATCGACGATGGCTACTGAACCTCGGCATGAAGTGAGCGCCAAGACCACAGTTGACACCTCAGGCAACACGCACTTTCCTCCCCTTCTTGCGCGAGATCCTTCAGCCCCAAGCCACGCCGCCAACATCCTCCATCGAAAACGGCCAAGGATGCGATTTCTTATCCGAAGAGGATGTCGTACAAGAGGCGCGCGGTATGCCGCATCTCTGTCAGACATATCCGCCATCATGATATCGTGATTCCTCCCTCACCAGAACCGAACATCCTTCCGTACACGCGGCTGCCGACATGACAGAGAAGCAGAAAGTCGCCGTCGTAGGTCTCGGCGCATGTGGTCTGGCTACGCTGAAGAATCTCCGTGAAGCTGGCTTCGAGGCGACTGGATTCGAGAGCAATGCTTACGTTGGCGGACTGTGGCAATACTCAGAAGATCCAAACAAGACAACAGTATTGAAGAGCACAGTCGCCAATTTGTCGAAACGCCTGGCATGCTACACCGACTTTCCCTATGCTGACGATGTACCGGACTTTGCCACGGCTGAGCAAACAAATCAGTACCTTCAGAGCTACGCGAAGCGATTTGGATTGCTTGAGCATGCCAGGTTGCGCTGCAAGATTCAGCATGTTGGGCGAGATGCGACCGGCTGGGCACTGAGCGTGCTAGAAGGAGACAAAGCTGAAGCTTCGATCGAGCACTTTGACAAAGTCGTCATGTGCGTGGGATTGCAGGTTCAGGAACCGAAGATCCCCCAGATCAAAGGCCAAAGGTCTTTCACTGGGAAGGCGATCCATTCAAACGGTTACAAAAGGTGTGGTATTCCCAGGCTCGAACTGGTTTTGCGTACTGATCTAGTTGTGTAGGGCCTCCGACTTTAATGGCAAGCGAGTAGTCGTAGTGGGGTTTGGTAATACTGGTCCAGATACCGCTGTTGACTTGATCGGGCATGCCAGTAATATCTGGCTGTCTCACAGGCGGGGCAATGCTATTTTCAAAAGATACAATCCGAAAGGTAAACCCTTCGACCACATTGCCTCCTTGCGGACAACAAAGCTGGGTGGAATACTTAGCAAGTACTTCCCTTCTTTGGCGCAAAAGCTGTCTATCAGTATGTTGAAGAAGATCCAGAAACAAGCCTTCGACATTGAACCTGAATGGAACCTGGGCCCGATCCCATCGCCGACCAGAAAAGTACCTACAATGAGCGAGCAGCTTGTGCCCTCATTGCGTGCGGGAAAGTTGGAACTCAAACCGGAGCTTACAGAAATCAACGGCGGCCGTGTGCAGTTCTCCGACGGCTCCTCCTTATTCAACGTAGATGCCATCATCTACTGTACAGGTTTCCGTTCTGACTACTCCTTCATGGACCCCAGCGTTGACCCAACGAGAAACAGTCGCAAGGATTGGTCGTCTCTCCCAGGTGCGAATGGCCGCCCACTCCCTCGATTATATCAGGGCATCTTCTACCTTGACCATCCGGACTCCCTCGCCTTCCTTGGCACTTCCCCTTTATCGCCGCAAGCCTGCCTCAACTACGACATCTCGAGCACCGCAGTAGCTCACATATGGTCTGGCAAGTCTTCACTGCCTTCTGCGCGTGATATGAGTGCGCACGTCGATGCTCAGCACGCGGCTGTGTGCGAGATTGCACGCACGGGAGATCTCGCCAATGTCAACTTGCGAAATAATTGGGACTGGTTCAAATGGTGTGATGAGGCAGCGGGAATGGGGTTGGTCAAGCGCATGGGCTATGGGATTGAAGGCTGGAAATTTTGGCTTCAAGATCGTAAGCTGTGTAAAATGGTCATGGACGGCATTGTGAGTCCTCATCTGTTTCGGCTGTTTGATGAGGGAAAGCGGCGGCCATGGGCAGAGGCTCGTGAAGCCGTGGAGAAGGTGAACATGGAGGCTGGAAAGATTTGAGGAGGGAATGCTCGTGAGTGACGGTCACAGAATGTCGGTGCTACTACTATCGATACATGTCTGCCCTGCAGTGGGCACGGACCGTCTGTTTCGGCCCGACTTTGATCCAGCTTCCTCGTGAACGCTTTCCCTCGTGCTCAACTTGCAAGCAAATTCACTTCTGTCACGACAACGTAAGAGTGCCGATTCCTAAAGGCGCTCTCAAGGTCTGAAAGGTTGCCTTAAATTATATCGACACCGCGAGCACGCACAGTCCAACTACGAACGACTTCGCGACCCACCCGATTCCACGATGAAAACCAGACGATGCGGCCGAAGAGCTAGGACTATTCGCTTCCTTGTTACAGAACACACCGAACGGAGTCGTGAGATTCATGTGTCTCTGCAAACATGAGCCGAACTCCCCTTGCGCTGTCGAGGGCTGGCAGTAGTAAAAGCAGCCGTCAATTGTGCCGACGGTGTTGTTTGAACAGCAGCCTACAGAGACACGTCTGTGAGTGGAATATGGGCGGAAGAGAGTGTGTGAGTAAACGCACCGGTGAAATTGGATACGTAGAGTTGTTGCTGTTGGTTGATGCCGCATAAGGGTGTTGCGGCGTCGTTGAACCACGCAACGCTTGTGATGTTTCCGCTTGTGGAGGATGGTGGGCATACGCCTGAAAATACATTGTCAGTATGGGCTCAGAATGAGAAGGTAAGGTGCGTACTCGGGTCGATTTGCGCCATCTCATACAGTGAAGGATACGCGACACGTTGGGCAAGACTCGAGTAATCTACGGATGTTGGATGTCGCGAGCAGCCCGGGAGATTGGGCCTACTGGAATGTGCTACATGTGCTACATATCGAGACTCGAAGGCCTTCCGCAGGAACGTTCAGCTGCGCCATGTTGTCGATTTAGATGCTCGCTCGAGGCTGGTACCGCGGAAGGATTCATGCCAAGAGCGACACGAGACCTGATCTGCGAGTGTCGCAACAACGGCATTATCATTGGCGCTCTCGCCGGGAGTGCTGTACTTGTGGTTCAGATCTGTTGTCTTCAAAAATCATCAAGGAGTCGAGAGATGCATGTGTCTTCGAAAGTCAGCACAATGCCCACGTTTCGAAGGACTGGACGCGAGCGACATCTTCCTGGAGGATCAAAACGCGATGCACTCATTGGCCGTGTCGGTCTCGTACCTGAGGCAACTGTCATACAAGCATCTCTGCGCTGACGAGATGTGTCAATGGCACATACAACTACGTGTCTTCAGGCCTTCAGAGTTGTAAAAGTCTTTGAAGATGGACGGCATTGTGCTTGAGGCACCATAAGTTCTCGAACGCTCCGAGCTCTCAGCTGAGCAGAAACACAGTGAGAAGCGAACACCATGGCACATTGTCGGCCAGCTCGTACAGACGAAGATGAAATATTGGCCAGAATACTTTACAACTCTTTCCGCCTGAACTGGTACGCCCGGTCGCGTGATTTACGTGTGTCTGCTGACTGAGATAGGGACCCGAATTGGCTACAAGACCTTTCAGCTCACTTACCACCTGTCAGCCTCAAACTAAGCGGAGACGAAAAGCTAGTCTCTCATCAATATGCGCGCCTGGAATTTTATCGAGCAGTCATTCGTCTAGCACGGCTTGTTGAAGGCCAGATCGATGTGATCGTTGCTGATGACGGCGATGATACACCTGCGGCAGTCTCGTGCTGGCTTCCTCCAGGGAAGAGGCCCACACTCTGGAAGGAGTGCCAAGCCGGCTGGCTCAATGTATGCCGACTTTACGGAGTAAAAGCCATATATCGATTCCACATCTCCTTTGGCCTCGGCGAGAAGATTCGTGATCAAGCTCTGAAGGACCTAGGTCGTCGTCAAGAAGATGGCGCTTATGTCTTGATCCTCGGAACAGACCCCAATCAAGCTGGACATGGCTATGGAATCAAGCTATTGCGTTGGCAAATCGAACGACACGAGCAAAAGTTTCCTGGCATTCCGGTGTACCTGGAAGCGGCTGCTGATTACACACAAAGGATATACGAGCGGGTTGGGTTCAGAGAGATCAATCGCGCTAGCATGCTATTGAACGTGGATCATCAGGGCTTGAAGCAAAGCAGCAAGACAAGCAATGATCTATCGAGGTTCTTTGCAAGAGCAATGGCGCTAGATATTCCAAAGCCCTAAATTTAATTCCGCTGTTCAAGGAGTCGGGGCTTCGGAGACCAATGCCTTCCGCCGAGATCTGATCAGATGTCTCGAAACAATGATTACTGCCTGCAGATGTATACCTCGGAATGCGCGCTGCAGCGACGTAACAAGGATGCTGAACTTTGTGCTCCGCGCTTTCCGAAAGCTCTCAGATGTTACATATATCAAGCAGCTGCTTCAGCTTGACCTCACCTTTCATCAGTAAGCTGCCATCATGCCTCACAAAGAAGAAATCGACCAATCGAAGACTGCTTCGACCATTCTCAACTACCATCACCCGTCTGAAGATGGGGCAACGTCTTACCTTGGAACTGCCAAGGACAAGTTGAGAGTCTGGGAACCCCATCCAGTGCAAATCCGAGACATCAGATCGACGAATGACAAGTTTACGCTCGATCGGAATGGCTTCGAGTTCGTGCAACGCCCGACTGTATTCAAGAACTTCGATGATGAGGAACAAACAAAGGAGCAGTACCATGCCGAATGTGCAGAGCTGGTGAAGGAGATCACCGGCGCCACACATGTCCATATCATCGGTCATGCATTCAGGAAACAGAAATGGGACGACGTTGTAGCCGATGCGAAGAAAGTCAAGGAGACTGAAGGAGAGCTTGGTTTCGTCCAGTCAATGAATCCAGCCACGCATGTTCATGTTGGTGCGTTCGACAGATCTGGAAGCTGTGCCGATGTAATCATAGCACATTGCTGACTCTATCGACCTCAACAGATCAGTCTTACTCAGGCGCCAAGGTGGCCCTCGAAACCCAGCTCAAAGACTCCGCCCAACGCCTCATGAAAACTCGCTGGGCAATCATCAACCTTTGGAGGCCCCTCAAACCCGTCCGCCGCGACCCGCTAGCCCTCTGCGACTGGCAAACCCTTCCCGAATCCGATTTTCGCGAAGTCACGCTTGTATTCCCGACCAAGGACCAACATTCCGCCTACGGCCAGGCTACAGGCGCGCCACCGCCATATGGCAAATGGGAGATGGCCTATAATCCAAAGCATGAGTGGTGGTATGCGAGTGATATGACGCCGGATGAGTGTTGGTTCATCAAGTGTTTTGATTCGAAGAAGGATGGGAGAGCGAGGCTCACTGCGCATACGGCTTTTGTTACGGACAAGGATGAGGGGCCGGCGAGGGAGAGTGTGGAGGTAAGGTGCTTGGTCTTTTGGGAGGATCAGGAGGCTGAGTGAGTGATCGTATTCAGAAAATAACCGAGGATGTAGTATCTGTTTTGAGTAATGCCTTCACTAGGTTTTCTTACCTCGATGTTGCCGTACTTTTCAGCTTCATGCGTATGTGCCAGGATCAGGCCCGAAAAACGTACCCTTTGGAAGCTTCAACCTGGTACAAGCTTTCGCTTCACAGCCAGTGTCAGCATCGTTACCCCACCAATTGAGTTCGATGCCAGAATACTCCAACGCAAAGTACATGACCAAGGCAGCAATGGCTATCGCGATCGTCCAAGAAGCTGAGAGGACGTAGTTGTACTTCGCCCAGAATGGTAGATATTTCCGCTTGAGGTAGACCATTGAGAAGTAGCCGATAGGCACCGCGAGCCACATGTAGGAGACGTTGTACTGCGATGCACGTCAGCTTAGTCTTTTTGAGTTGTGGGAGTCATCAGCGAGAGAGTGCTTACTGGAGGTGTCCATACGAGCCCGCCTCCGAGGAAGGCAACTGGGTGGATCTTGCGAGCCCAATGGTCTTTCGATAGCTTCCTCTGTATGAAGTACAGGACGAACGGTATGACAAGGCCAATGGGAAACGCTGAGAGGAGAACAGTGTATTGGCCACCCTTCCCGAAGACCTTCCTCGCACCCAGGCTACCAAACTGTACCGCTGCTGAGAAGTACACGTTGACGCCAGGGCAGGTGAACCGAGCCGCTTGAGTGCTGGATCGAACGTTAGTATTGATAGCTATAGGGCCGTGGTGTTACTTACCTCTCACAGATGTCACTGATATTTCGTAGTTGAAAGTTCATGACTCCGGTACAGACGAACGCGGAAACGACAGTGGCCACCACTTGTGCCCAGAAGGTGTGCCTTGGCGGGAGCTTGCAGTAGTGGGCCAACTTGAGGTCATTCACGAAGGCCAAAGCGTGAGCAGTAGTCACATAACTATGTTGCGTAAGCAGGCTGTTATGAATGGCGTTCGCACGAGAGTGATGAGCATACCCGTAGCACTTGAAGAAGTTCATGGCAAGAGCATTGCCTGGCTGAATGGCTCCGCCTAAGAACTCGGCGATGACGCTGAGATGTACCATTAGCATTCAGGCGTTGTAAGATCGGTCTGCTTGTAACACACTTTAGCTCCACATCGATTCCAATAGTGGCAAGAATCACTCCTAGATGCCAGTCAGCACGCCGATTATGCTTCGGTCTCTAGTAGATACTCACCGGCCGGAATTATGTAGACCAGGGATAAGAGGATCGCGAAGAAGATGACCCCAACAGTGGTCTAAATGCCCATCAGTGACTATATCAGCGCATGACAGACGGGTTAAGCTTACATAGGTCTGCCACCCGGTGATGACAGCGATGCCAAGCGCAATGGCGATAACATTGAGGGTGAGGTACGACCACTCCGAAACTAGAATTGATGTGAGCGATGGATGAAAGTGGTTGGCCAGAATAGTAGACTCAACTTACCTTCAGGATAGGCAGACATCAGCTTGTTATGAACGTCTGAGGTGATGCCAGCGCTTTTTGCCCTCCGGAAAAGGTTTCTGAATCCCTGGATAATTTCATTCCGGTGGTAGATGTAAGTGTGCGTGATGGTGGCAGCGTAAAGCGCAAAGAACCAAAAGTACATGGTGAGGCTGGCTGATGACATGAATGCTGGCGAATAAGCTTGATACTTTGCTTCGTCCAGCCAGCCGCGAGCATCCAAGATTTTCGAGACATTGTATGAGGTCGCGTTGTGGATGTACAGCGTGGAGGTGTTAATGGGTAAATATGCAGTGTTGAACGCTGTTGAGAGTCAGCTAAGGTCACATCGATGGATTGAAAGATTCTTACCATTCGTGTACCACATTCCGATGACCATGAACCCTCCGATTAGGGCTCCCACGAATTTGTTGACAATGGCTCGGTAGGGGATGACCAACGGATCGCCTTTGGAAGTGATGATATTCCAGTCAAACGTCGGCAGAGGATTGAAGCCGGCTCCCTTCGAGAATCCGGTTATGGCAGAGAGATTGATGTTATCTGGGGCAATCCAAGCAATCCAATTAAAGGCACTGAGGGCCGTGAAGATGTAATTCGGAAACCAGAAGTAGAAGAACATCGCTGTAAAGGACCAGAGGAAGAAGCGAAATCGTGAGATGGTCCAAGTCTTCTTCCCAGGTGCTTGCACAGGCACGTTCTTGTCCTTGTGCAAAGAGTTGTTCAGGGCGATGGTGACAAGTGACTTCGGGTACAAACAGTAGGCAGGATATACGAGAATCTTGCGCATGAGCCCAGCCAACCCATATCCCATGAGATCGGTAGACAAAGCCAACAAAATCTGGTACCCGAAAGATCCGGAGTATGGCTGATTGAAGTACTTCTTCAAGAATTGCGTGAATATGATGTATCGGGACGATGGTATTGTGCTTCCGACGGTTGCCATTATGGTAATGAGCATATGCTCCTTGCGCGAGAACTCTCCCGGGTTCAAGCTGTGTCTCACACCGAATAGTGTGACCCCAACATCCGGCAGGAACCTCTCGAATGCCTTACCCACAGGGTAGCTGAGAAGCTGAACGACCTCAGGTCCGACGGTGATCGACGGCTGTCTCACGGAGAAGAGTTGATTCATGAACGCCACGACCACAACGGAGAGGAGGCCTATGATCCAGGAACGGATAGTCGAGCAGGGTATATTGACGTCGTCCTCGTTGCTTATGACGGCACGTACTTCTGCGTATGGACTGCTGGTGCTCAACACGGCAGCTTCTATTCTAATTTCCTGAACGAGGTCGGCGTGCTTCTCCGGATTCTCGAGTATGCTTTCATTGTCGATGAACTCCTTAATCTTGGCAAGGACGTTACTCGGGAAGTTGGGATCGAACTCGTGAAGCTCGTAGCCATGACGGAGAATCTAAAGATCCAAAGATGGTCGTTAGTATGTGCCGGGAGCTGGGAGCATATAAGATCACCTCTTTGATTTCGTCCAATGACAGCTTCTCGGCTTGTTTTTGGGCTGAGAGGAAGTCGTCTTCGGTGAGATGTAGCTCACTGCATGCGAATCAGAGCACTGATAACCGTTCTAGCAAGCTCTTGACCCACATCTCCGCCTGCTTTGCCGTGATGATATTCTCGAAATTTACGTTGGACGCATGGCCCTGTGGGATCACATCAGAAGGCAAGCCTGTCGAGTGCACAAATGCGGATTGTCGTACGTACCGTACGCTTCTCATCCAGGCTGCCAGCGTCCAGAGGCGTAGTGGTCGCCTCGATTAGATCCTTGGGCTTGGATTCAGACATGATGAATTGAGTGAGAAGAGAGTAAACCAGGGCGTTCCTACGCCATGAACTTTTCTTTATCCTACCTTCCTGCAATCTTGTAGAGGCTTCGGTAGGTAAGTTTCTGCAACCTGCAACGGATGCAGAAAATGGCGCGACCCATGTCGAAGATGTTGCAAGATAGCAATACGCACGAATGTTTCTCGGTCTCCACGCCGATATCCAAGCCGGTGGACGTACAAGGCAAGTCGCCCGCTCGCGCTTCTTTTCCGCCACAGATGAAACAGACGAATGGTATCTGCGCCGGCCTTGGCGTTGGTATGGTTGCAATCAGAGTACATATCCGAATGCACTTTGCGCTCGCCTATCGATTTGTGGTCCCGAGGTCACTTGGGATTGGCGGCGAGTGGGCTCGAGATAATCGCTGATCCCTCGACTGCGGTTCGACATGTACCCAAGGCTGTTCTCGCAGAGCGCCGTATCTTGCACCGCTGTGCTCCATGCAGGCTATACTCCCAAAAATTGGCCAGGCTTGAAGTGTGTCCACTCGGGAAGGGTCGAAATGTCACCCTCTCTTCCTGACATCCCAGCATCCTCGAGTAGCCAAGGCCGCTATTCAGTGCGGACGTGCGTAGGGGCGATGGCGATATGGACTAAGACATGCTGAAGAGATAGATGAGGTCTGAGATGGAGTATTGGAGCGAGAGAAGGGCGCTTCCCGGACCCACCCGCCTGTGCACGAGCCAACAACACAGAACCTCAATCTTGGCATCCTCCTGTCTTCTGTGCTTCACGCGACACGACCCAATCAAGCATCCATCGCTTGGCCTCAATCGGCTCCCAAGACATTGGCTATGCATCCCGACGGAAGCTTTGGACCGTAGGTACCCTCACGACGCCCTTCATGCCGAATCCGGAGGCTATCTTTCCCTGCAAGCTGTGTCCACTCTTCAGGCGGCTAGCTCGCTGATGCAATGCCTTTTCTCGACCACGCCATCTCTTCCCTGTGCACCATTCTTGGTTCAGACTGTCCCTCTAGAATCATGAACGAGCACACGGGCGGCTGGTGAAACTATTTGCTTTCTCTCAGCCTACCCATACAGAATGGGCCACCAAGACATACTTCCTACTACTGAACCTCCTCCATACCGGTACTATGATGCTTACGCAAACAGAATCCCGACGAGCAAGAGGAGAGTCCAGTCAACAGCCCTTCTCGGCGCCGTCTTTGGCTGCATTCTGGCAGCCGTCTACCTCTCCCCGTACCTCTTTAACTCTCTGGACGAAACTTCTAGAAGCCAACAGATACCCATTAATGGACATAAGCACTGCTCAAACTTACGAACGCTGATTGACATCAAGCCTTCCCGCTCGCGGACCAATCCAAGATGGAACTCCGTGACTGGGCAGCAGCAGACAGTGGTCTTGCGGAACGCGACTTTGTTTGACGGGAATGACATTCTGAAGTCTCCAGCCGACGTGAGGTTCAAGAACGGTGTCATCACATCGTTGACTCCTACTGGCAACGACGACGTGTCGTCAGATAATGCTGAAATTGTAGAACTTCATGGTAGCTTCGTCACACCAGGCCTGGTCGACATGCACTCGCACCATCTTGTCTGGCCATTTCACTCTCTACCGGCTATCAGAGACGTCAATGAAACGCCGCTTCTAGGTCCGCTGACGCCATTCGTGCGGTCAATCGATGGCTTCAAGCCATATGATCCAGCAACCAGAGTGATTGCCGGCGGTGGCGTCACATCGAGTCTGATTCTGCCTGGATCCGCGAACATCATCGGAGGCGAGGCGTACGTTGTCAAAAATGCCTTCTTTAGCGGCAGAAACAGCGAGCCTGTCGTTGAAGAGCTTCTCTTGGACTATGGCATTCCTGAAGGAGATCGCAGACGATACGCAAAGATGGCATGTGGTGAGAACCCAAAGCATACTTATCTCCACACTCGTCTGGGCAATGTCTGGCTGCTGAGAGAACATTTTGCGAAGGCCAAGGAAATTCTTGATGAGCAAGACGGGTGTTGTCAGGCAGCATCGTCGAGGTCTCGAAAGATCTCGGCCCCAGCTCGTGCCTTCCCGACGCCGCTGGAATTTGAATTCACTGTCGCTATCCTCAGAGGGCAGGTAAATGTCAACATACATTGTTACGAGCCTGAGGACCTCGAAAGAATGCTTGCCGTTCTACATGAGTTTGGGGTCCACCCACGGGCGTTCCATCATGCTCTTGAGGCGTGGCAGGTGCCAGAGCTTCTGAAAGAGCAAGAGCCGCAAGTCTGTCGACGTGATAGAATTCATCAGTATGCTGACCCTCTGACTTTAGCAACATCACCATTGCCACGTTTGCAGAGAATGCATTCTTCAAAGCTGAAGCGTATGGAGCAAAACTGCGAGCAGGCAAGATCCTCTCGGAGCATGGACTCACCGTAGCCTTCAAATCAGTGCGGTCACAAGTCTTCGTGAAGAGAAATCCGACTGACGAAACCCCACAGGACCACACCGGCGAGGGCAACAACGCGCAGTATCTTCTGTGAGTAAAACGTCTACTATCGACGTGTAGGAATCTGACGCATTGCCAGACACCAGGCAGCGATCGCCCACTCATTCGGCATGGATTCAATCAAGGCTTTGCAGTCCGTTACCTCTGTTCCCGCTCGATCTATACAGCAAGATCACCGCATCGGATACGCGAGGATTGGTTATGACGCTGACCTGGTCGTGTGGGACTCGCATCCACTAGCCATTGGCGCAACTGCTACTCAAGTTTACATTGACGGCAAGGCTACACTAGACACGAGAGCCGTGAACGAGAGCATGCTGCAATCGGACGAGCAGGCTGATCGGAACATTGCGCCACAGATGCGACCTGTCGTAGCTAATGAAAAGAGGAAGGAGCTCTGCGACACTTTCGTTTCGCACAGCAAGAAGTTTGCTTTCACCGGCGTACGCAAGGTCCTGATCAAAAATCACATTCTCGACACAATCGAAGCCGGCAACTTGACTGTGGTGGTCGAGAATGGTGAGATCACCTGTTTGGGTGGGGATGAAGATTGTGTCGGAACAGTAGAAGACGTACCAATTGTCCAGCTTACCCACGGATATTTAACGCCGGGCCTGGTTGCCTTTAGTCAGACACTTGGGCTGGTCGATATCACTGGAGAGCCTTCAACCAGCGACGGCATCGTGGATTCTGGAGCCAAAAGCGCCAACGAGGTCGACATTGTCTTCGCAAAGTATGGCCTTCATAAAGACAATCGCGCTCTCGAAAGAGCCAGACTCGGAGGCATCACCAAAGCAATCACGGCTCCTCTCCTGCGTGGCGGGCTTGTCCAGGGTGTGAGTGTCGGATTCAGCACCAGCTTGAATAGGTCCGTTCTTGAAGACGGCATCTTTCAGGAGGATGTCGCGTTGCATTTCGAGCTCAGTCAGGCATCCAAAGGTAAGCACCGTCGCCGGACCATCACTTTTCTCGCACAGTCGTGCTGATTTGTAGAGCAGCCGGGGAGTCGTCAACGCTTTCAGGAGCAGTCCAGAAGCTTCGCAAAGTCTTGTCCCACGATATATCCGGGCCTGGTCTGTATGCCCGTGCAGCTAGAGGCGATCTCCCCGTTGTCGTTCATGCTGTCAATACCGTAGGTGCACTCGACGCCATTTTTGAGGGCATGATCTTAACTTGCTCACAGGATGTCATTCGTCAACTCATCTGGATCAAGAGAGATTTTCCCCATGCTCGTATTGTCGTTTATGGAGGACACGGGGCGCCATTGGTATGAAACATGCACTACATAAGCGGCCGTTCGCTGACCAGTTGTTAGGTGGCTTCCGAACTGGCGAGGGCAGGCATACCAGTGATACTGACGGGAAATCGAGGCGTGCCCGACACATGGGAGAAGAAAGATGCCTTAACTGGTCCTCCATTGACACGAAGTCCAGCGCGGGTCCTTAGCGAAGCTGGCGTTCAGTTTGCGCTCGCAATACAAGGTGAGCGGATGCAAGTCCTTCGACTGCTGAAAGTGCCTTAGACTTAATGACTTCCTGCAGGTGATTCTCATATTCACAATCTTGCCAGTGAGGCGGGTTGGGCCGCTCGATATGCTGGCCTGAATGAAGCAGAGGCCATTGCTTTGGTGTCGACGAACGTCGAGAATATACTTAGACTAACATCTGCCGAGAGGCTCGATGAAGGCGGCCACGCGTTCGATGACTTTGTCGTATGGGAAGGAAACCCACTACGAGGAGAGGGCAGTGTTGTCTTGGCTCTTCAAGCCGGGGAGATTGGCATGTGCTGGCCGGACGAAAAGTGAACTTGAAGCAGAAATTGACGCGCTCTTGAATGAATTGGAGCCCTTGTCAACCCAATTTCAACAAGACCAGGTCATCGGGCTCGGTAAAACTAGCGTGAAGGTAATTCGTTCATCGGCAGCCGGGAAGTCGAATAAACTCGACTGGCGTATGCTTGGGCCAGAATTAGATCGAAGTACCACGTCAACACCTCTCACCCTCGCAAAGTCTACCAGAATGTCCAACTCTTCGCAGACATCGCCTTCTTCTCACGCGAAACGCCGCCAGGAGCATACACACTTCACGCCTCACGTCAACACCGGCAGCGATGGAGTCTTGGAACCAGAAGACAGCACCGTGACCTCACTCGCTCGTATTTCAACGGTAGCGGTGGCGTGGCGAGGGGAATGGTCGCAATGCAAAATACGAGAATATGGGCGCTCGTTCTACTATGGGCCTCACTACTATGGCTGAAGGCGCTGGCGAACGCGACTACTACGGGACTTTCACCGACTGGAACAGGCAGCGCCTACGCTTCGCAATGCAACGCTGCGAAACAAAGCTGGGTCAGATCCCAGGGAAGGACTTTTCTATCTACTATGGAGTATAATATCACGAAGACATTCGATGCGCCGAGCACATCTTGGACGACGATTACGCATTTGAGCACCAACAGTACTCCTTTCACCCTCTGCGACGGCTTCCCGCGGATTGATGGATCTAGGACAGTTACTCCAGTGCTTGTTCCGCAGACTGTCCTGAGCATTATTGAGACATCATCTTCGGTCTTTCGCAATATCTCGCAGCCGGATTGTACCATAGGACCAAGCGACTGCTCTCAAATGGAAAAGTCCTATTCGACCGACCTGAGTGCGTACAAATCCCAGCAATCTCAGTCGATTCAGCCTTCCGGGACATCCGCGCTTTCGAGGCCGACTTCGCCAATATGCGGCTCTGCGACTGTCACACCGATCATGTCCCGTCTAGGCGCTCCTGCTTGTGCAATGCAAGCAGCGTCCGTGCAGCTGCTGTACTGGCCAGTGGTGACTGCGAGCGCTTGCGATCAATGTTCTCGCAGCAACTGCCCAACGACAACGCTGGGTCCTACGATATCAGGTCAACCCAACACTTTCAAGACTTTGAACACAACTTTGACCAGTCCTACGGTGTACATCGAGTTTGAAGGCTCATGGGCGTACACAAGTGCGGGGACTACTTTCTCTAGCCCGCAGCGATTGCTCATCGCCCAGAGCGCGGAAGCCGTGTCTTCTCACTGCGGGAAGCCTGGCGGAGGATACGGTCCGCCTCAGCGCGTTAACTACGCAAACTTCAACAGCCCCGTCCCTGCAGATGTCTACCGCTGTCAGCCCAGCTGTTACGTGGAGCCACGGCCGTTTACTTACGCCAACATCACAGAGACGTATACGTACGACACCACGACCATCGTTGGCACTCACCAGTCGTACATCTCAGAGGCGCCCAGCAACCTCTGCTCGACAATCTGGAACGACTACGCTCCTGTGCTTTCGATCCCAGAAGCCTTCAAGACGATCAACCCGGCCGGATTTGGCGAGCCTGGATCCATGTATGGCGATGACAATGCGTGTCAGTTTATATTCAACGAAGATGCCGTGCTGTTCGATCCTCCCATAGCACTAACCGAACAGAGTGAGGCGGCCAAGCCAACACTGCCTGCTGTGAACAGCGCTCATACTACAGCTGCGCAGGCAACTCCAACTGGCAATCCCGTCCAGACTAGCCATCCGCAAGCTACGGCCTTGCCTGAGAGTCTTGGTCTCACGCTACCTACGAATGGGCCAATAGCTACCGTCTACACCAATCCTAACCAGGGAAGTCATCCATCTGGTGGAAGCTCAGTGTCCCCGCCAAAGGGCGATTCTCCAGGGATTGGGGACATCATCGCCAGCGTTCTCGGAATGACGGGCAAAGGGCAAGGTCAGGGCGATCCAAATGGTGGTCTTACTCTCGGCATGGCACCAGACGGCTCTGCGCTTGTGGTCAACGGCGTTACGACGTTCGTGCAGAATGATCAGCCTCAGATCACGGGCTCGGCAGAGTTGGGCGTTGTCGCTATCGGTGGAAGCACGCTGCAGTACACGAAGCAAGGTTCACAAGTCATCATCGGAGATCAGACTCTCACACCCGGTAGCCAAGCAACGGTTCAAGGACAGACTCTCAGGCTCTCTGGCCAGTCCCAACTTCTGGTCATCTCGGGAGGGTCGACATCGACAATGGAGCTTAACGCGGCTGCTACTACCTTGCTTGGCGACGTCCAGACAGGCGTTGTTACGGTCAGTGGGAGCACGTACGGGTACACAAACTCGGATGGCATGCTCGTCATCGGAGACCAGACGCTTTCAAAGGGTGGCTCCATCGTCGTCAGTGGACAGACAACATCTCCCGGGACAACTCATACTCAAGGCACTTTATCAGCTCCACGGTCAAGCTCCACGACTTCTGGGGCTTCTAGATCCTCTTTGACCAACTGTGGTCTGAGTCTTCTTATAGGACTCTTAGCGACAGCCATCTTGCTCGCAATTTAGCAGACTTTGAAAACAGTGTTGGAATCTGGCGATGATAGTGTTGCATACCTGTAATATTAGTATAAAGGCATCTACTGCCAGTAATGTAATCACGAAGCGAAAGCCGTACGAGGCGAAGGGCGTTGAAATCAAGGAAGGGATGGGAAATTCGTGGCGAGGATCTGTGAGGGAGCAGAGGCGCAAAGGCATCAATGGGCTTGGGGAGCAATGCAAGATACCCATCCGTGGTCTATGTATAATGTTATACCTAGGTAGTGTGCGAAATGTACATTACTGAATATCTCCATCTCTTACATTTCATCAGCCCTGTCAGTTAGTCTAAAATCCAACGGCCGTGCACGCACACCCCTGCGGCTTGGCAACGCTAGCGTAACTGGCGCGTGGAGGTCGGCCTCGACTTCACGGAATCTCGATACTCAAAGACAACAACTCGACATCTCGACAACCGCTAGACATATCGCCGTCGCGCTCATTCTGCCACCTCCGAAGACATCGTAGTCACCACCGACCGAAGAAAGGACGACTCGAGAACCGGTAAAGCAGCCGCGACAGCCTCAACGGCGCGAAAGAGGAGGGCGCTGCGGAAGTGAAGGAGAGGCTACGGACACGAAGGAAGGCGCATATTGCGCGTGAAGTGAATATACACAATGAACTCGCGACAAGGTATGTACGACTTCACTTGTATGCGTGCATGTGCGGGTTCGTGAAGGACGGCGAGCGGGCACGTGCATTCTGCGCCGTTTGAAGATACAACCCACCTTGCATCTTGTGCAAGCTCCCTCTTTTCCACACGACACACCACCTACACAACTTTGAGACAGCAGCGAAAATGGCACCTCGAACGCGCCGCAACCGCTTCATCGACCTCCCCGACCTTCTTGACGAGCCCAAACCGTCAACTAGCTACGCAGCAGCAGCAGCAACTGACAGCGGCACCGACGATGCAGGTAACCAAGCGCAATCGCTGCGCAACATGAACATGGGCGCTTTCGGCGCACAACCCAATTCTCGCCAAACACCTCGACTACAAAATACGCAGAAGACCGGTCTTGGGAATGGGAATGCCGGAGCCAACTGGGCTTTCGGTGCGCCTTCCTCAGCCGGTGCGTTTGCGAATGCTGCTGGTGCTCCTGGATTGAGTGGACGACCTGGGCAGCTCTCTGGATTTGCGCAGGTTATGGGTGGCGGTGGTGGGCAGGCACCGCTGGATATAAAGTAAGTTGGTTCTTTCCTTCTTTTCTATCTTCCCGCGCGGCGGCAGTCGCAGCGACAGCGACAGCGACAGTATAAGCAGGCCCGACATTGCAGCGGCTGCTCTACGACTTTTTGAGCAAGTGAGGCCTTGCATCGCTTCTCACATGCGAGCATTTGTGGTTGCGTCACCTTGGCAACACAGTTTTGGAAGGTGAGCTCGGGTCGCCGTTGCTGGAGGCAGGTCTCACAACGGCCTTCACTTGGACTTGGACTGTTGTTCCGATTCTTGCATCGCAACGTGACGAATCTTGCCATCTCGCACATCGCTACAACGCAGAAGCAACTGTCTATCGCTATACAAACAGCTTGAGCCAACACTCACTACTTTCGCCATTGCCATTGCCACTGGAACTGCCACTGCCGCCGCCGCTGCCACTGTCGCCGTTGTCAAGCTGCCGCCTTGACAAGATGCCGGGACGGAGAAACATGCCTTTCAGCAGGGCACCGGCGCCTTTCAACGGAACACCAGCTGACGCAAGCTATCACAGTAACTTCCCTGCACTCGCTGGCCCGGGCGCTCCACGCACAGGCGCACAGCCATCTTGGGATAGCAACATCATCCGCAATCAGAGCACGCAGCCCACACAGCAGCAGTCGCAACCGCCGTCTCAACAGCAACTACCCAACCGAACCCCATCTGCAGCGCCATCGCAGCACTCTACCGACCACCTTGACTCATCACGCTCACAACCGCAGTCAGCAAGCAACGGACCACGCGAAGAGTTCACGCCGCTGAGCGGACAGGCCTCCCTCAATGGCGATTCGCTGCAGCATCAGAACGGCTTTAACAGCGCTGATCCAAGCTCACCGAGTGAACGCTTCCTCTCGCAAAATGGTCAGCCGACAGATCTTAGCGATCCACTGAGTAATCTCGCCATCAACCCGCAAGCGCCGATTGGCACCGGCGGTCCCATGCCGCAGTCGCAATCGCAGGCACCACCAGTCCAGCAACCTCAGAACGGACAATCGAATCAAGCACCTTCATCGAGTCTCAGATGGGCCGACATGACCGAAGGCCAGAAGTGGGGCATGGCCGGTCTGGGAGCACTCTTCGAGGCACGCCGGCAGTACGAGACAGGCGGCGTGATGGACGATACACTTCCGCCGATCTACAAGAACACCTGCATGCTTATGGGCCATGATCTCAACAGCCTCGGTCTGGACCTTGACTCGTCAGAGCCAATCCACCCAACGTTCTCCGTCTTCCCAGCGCAACACGCTTCCAACTCGTACTTCGATTACCACGATCGGTTTGTGGTCCCGGCGTTTGCGGTTCCTCCAGCGTACATCGTGAACAATGTGCCGGAGATGGCCACTCGTATGCCGGCTTTCAGTGACGGCAAGTCAAATCGTGTCTACTGTTCTGACTGCAACTGACACTTTCGACAGAGACGCTGTTCTGCATCTTCTACCAATACCCTCGAGACATTCGACAAGAGATGGCAGCGAGCGAACTTACGAACCGTGAGTGGCGGTATCACAAAGTCCTGAGGAAGTGGCTGCAGAAGGATTCGCGAGACGCCAACCAGTCGCACATTGAGCTTGTCGATCTCACCGGGGGCGTTCCAGTTCAAGAGCCTGTCCGCATCAACGCCAGCTCCGAGCGTGGTGTCTACCTGTTCTTCGAGGTTATGAACTGGCAGCGACATCGTAGAGAATTGACGCTCAACTACGACGAGCTCGACGGCCGCATAATACCGACGCTTACGCAGCTCACGGCGACTCATATTCAGCAGCAACAAGCAACTGCCGGCACGTTTCAGGGTATGGGCGGTCCTGTTGGTGGGCACGGTGGCGTGGAGCGTCAGAACTCGGTCATCTCTGGTAATACTTAGGTGGCGGTCCCCCGGAATGCCTTTGAGGTACAATGGACTGCTGCATTCAGTCTGTGGAACGTCGGAAAGTTTTGGAGATGGAATGATGACCGACGCAGACGCCTGATACGTAGCGCGAGAAGGATGCCTTGGGAGTGGGATTTGAGTGAGAGCGACCCCATCGGCGGCTCGAGCCGGTATCGATGGGGCTAAACTCGAACTTGGGACTTTGCCTTCGGCCTTGCTTGTCTACGAAGAGGTGGGAGAAAGGCCCAAATCGGCGACTTGAGCCATCATCAATGGGACTCTGTGCTACTAATACGAGATGAATTGGAAAGGGCTGTGTGCTGAAGAGATGGTCATAGTCTAATATCGGACAGGATCGGAATAGTAAGCCTCTGGAGAAACCCGATTACGTGAACTACATGTATTCCAGTTTCATCACTCGTGTCTCATTATCGTACACCTGCTGCCACGGAAGACTCGGACTGGGAGTCCTGCTGTGCATTATAACCTTGCCAATTTCGCCTCGCCGCCAAAGACTTCATTCGTGAGATCCGCGTTCACGTTCTCGGCTGCTTTTTGCGCCTCCAAAAACGGCACCTCCGCTTTTCGGAGTAGAGATTTCTCAAGAAGAGCAGCATTCGCTTCATTATTCAATCTCTCCCACATCCTAACCCTCTTCTTATGACCCTCCCAAAACGCCTCCACCCAATGCCCATCGAATGGAGGTAACTTCCTCCCCGGCCCTTCATCACCAGCCAAAGCCCTCACTTCCTCGAAATACTCTTCAAACTCTGGATGAATCAACGTAAACTTAGGCCCATCCCCCTTGACGGCGATACGGTTCTCTTCCCATGCGATCATTTCGGACTTGGGAGGGAGGGTGCAGCGGGAAGCGAGGTGCCGGGCGGCTAGGACGGCTTGCCACTCGAATATTTTGAACGTTAGGCCTGCGCCTACGGCGCCTATGAAACAGAGGGTGGGGTCGTAGTTGTAGATTGTGTGGAGGTAGATGTTTGGGACGCGGTTGTTTCGGACTTTTAGTTGGGGGAGGAAAGGGATTGTCCAGGTGTATCCTGTTCCGAAGATTAGGTGGTCGATGGAGGGGATTGAGGTTCCGTCTATGAAGTGGACTGTTCGGTCAGGAGTAATGTGGGATATGGAGGGTTTGCGGATTATGAGGGGGTGGTGGAAGGCTGTGTCGCCGAAGTAGATGTTGGGTTTGTGGCCTATGACGACGGAATTGATGGGTGTTTGGGCGGTTTTGGTTAGGTCGACGGAGATGTCGGCGGCGGAGACGGAGGCTCCGATGACTATTACTTTCTACAGACGTGTGAGCGAGAGTCGGGGAGTACGCATGGAGGGCGATTGCGGATACCTTTCCTCTGAAGTGGTCGCGGCCCCTGTAATGCTTGCTATGCAAGACGCTACCCCTTTTCTGTCTCTCGAATTCTTGTAATCCTTTGATGTAGGGGATGTATGGGACAGTCCAATGACCACTTGCGACAATAACGGCATCAAATGTCTCTGTCCACCAGTAGTCCCTCTCTCTCCCAGCTTTGCGCAGAATGACACTCCACCCTCCGCCAATCTTTTCTGCTTTCTCGACTGTTGTATTGTACTCCACCATATGCTCATATCCGGGCGTTCGAATTAAGTCTTGCACGTAATCTCTGATCGTTGTCCAAGGTCGAAACGGTGTGTCAGGTCCATGGAGAGCAACGCCAGCTTCGGAACGTATGGCTGGGATACGCTCTTGAGAAAATTCCATTGCTTCGGCGACCACATTCGTTTCGAGGTACGGGTAGACTGACGATTCGAGGAAGCGCGGCTGAGTTGATTTGGGAGTTTCGCATGGTAGTTGTTCTGGTATCGCGAGAGGAGTGTCGGCGGTTCGAGAAGCTATAGACGGTAGTGAGTCGGGATGGAGAGTTGGTGGAGTGGAATAGCCGAGCCTGAGATGGTTTAGCTGAGGTTTTGTTTTCGTTGTTGAAGTCTCTGAATTACCAGCATCCTCCAGGCCCTTCATGTCGTTCAAAGACGCGTATCTGGTCGAACGCCTGTTCTCGGACAAGAGCATCGATGGCGATAGCTCCTGCTGGGCCGGTGCCGATTACTGCTACTCTTTTGATAGCCATCTTTTCCACTACGGCAAGAGTTTTGAAAGTCAACAAGAGAGAGGCTTAGGAGGCTCAGAGAGCTCCGATGGCGTGTCACCAGTGCACAGCGTGAACTAGGTTAGACATAGGAAAGGTAGGACCGTCGGGCATACTTCCCATACATGCCGGGCTGTCGCTATCACAAGCGTGAAGCTAAGCTCCGCGAACCACGACGTGATAGTTCGAGCCTTGGACCCAGGACTCTCCTAATCACACCATCTTCTTGTCCAATGGCGCATGCTCGTTTTGTAGTGTCCTGACTCCCGTTGACAACCGCAAGTGTAGCAGGGCCCTTGTAGATATACGCCTTGGCAGTGGAATCCGCCCGTCGAGATGTCGCGTTTGATAGGCAGCGCGCTCAGGGCCAGACTGGTCAGCAGACCACCGCTGGCCTTACGCGGGACGGATACATGAATCTGCGCCTTTCGTAGGCTTGCGACAGGCCGAAGTGTGTAGCGAAGGGAGGTGTAGTGGCAGATCTGACAACGATGATAGGAGATAGCTCCAGCATCCAGCTGCAGGTACGAGACTTTCGGTATACTCGGTACTTCAACGGGAGAGTTTCACCATTCGCTGCGACATGAGATCGGCGTAGTTTGCAAGAGCAAGTTATACGGTGCTTGGAAGACGTAAAGTGGGATGGGATGCGTGTTGGAGTGTGTGGGAGCTGATCATCCAATGGAGATGAGGTGCATGGCTAGTGGCCTCAGGCAGAAATGGGAGCTTGGCATCCATTGACGCGACATCGACGCGTGCTGTTTCCCTCCATTTTCTCTTCACCTACGCCCTCACTCGTCTTCCAGCAGCGGGCTACAGACTTTTGCTGGCAATACGCGAGACCAAGACCTTCCTTGGTCCGTCAATATGCGTTTCTTCGAAGCCATAGCTTGGAAGTCTCGCGAAGCATGACACCGAACCTCCAAGTCCCCCCTCGCCCTGGCCTTAGCGACGCCGCCATACTGCCTGGTATGATTCCACATCGACAAGGGCATTCAGTGCTCCATGAAGATTGCGTCCGTCCAAACTGTGCAGAAGGGCGAAGCGTGCCTCTGGTCTCGCGATCCGAATGACCAGGTAGGTTCTTGAAGGCGAGGTACAGTCGGTCACCCTCAACAGAGCTATGACTCAAGCAATTTGATAAGCACCGGCGTCTACCATCCCAGGAGGTCTTTGGAATCGTGGACCATTTCCAAGAGCCGGCCATGCACGTTCGTCTTTCCCTGCTCTTGGCACGAGCACGATCTTCCACGTGGAATCGCGTCGCCTTCTTGGACAATATGGCAAGTCTGGGAAAGAACTTTTTCACTTGTGTATGGCCCGGAGGCGTCGTGCGAGGCTTAATGATGGCACCTTCCTCTATCGTCTTCCCAGGCGTATAGCCTTGATCTGCATTCGGACCCTCATGGCATTCAACGAAGATCTCAAATTCAACGGGGACGTTAATCTGAATCTCCACGGGCCAATTCGGAGCTTGAGTACCGTGATGAAGGCAATGATGCGGTCTTTATCGAAGCTCGCAGACAGTCAGAACATTCCGCCCGTCACCAGTAGCCCAAGGACTGGAAACTGACATGAAAACCAAGCAGAGCTGACGCAACAGTCCTTCCTCTGCTCGTACTGGGGCATATTTGTGTTCCAGCTTGACCGAATGAATCTTGTAAGCGCCTTGACAGCAGGCTTCGCCAAGGATGTCAACGTCTCTCAGTCGACAGGGAATCTGGGCGACCAGCTGATGTTCCTGGGAATTGTGGTCCTGGAGGTACCTTTCAACATGTTACTACAGCGACTCGGATGTGGGTGATGTCCGCCATAAGCGGGCTCATGGCCGGCACGCAGTACTTTCAGAAACCGAACAAACCGCTGTATGTGCTGTTTGCCTTTGCTGTTCCTTATTGCGCTGACCACTCGTAGCTACCTGACCAGCATCCGAACCATGATCATCATGGTGTCTGTGGAATCGTCTTTGCAGGGTTGCAAATTGGCATGTCTCGAAGAATCGGCGGTCGTCCTTGAACCCTTGATTCGAAACTCCTTAGGCGCCGATCACAAACAACGATAGTACGACCGATACAGTGTAACAGTCGTATGATAAACCGCTCCATCCTTTCGTCTGGCACAAATATGCTGCAAGCATCCACCACGGCCCCTTTGGACGACTTGCGCCAGCCCTAGTTGGACTATCTGAAGCCAGACAAAAGGTATTGGTCGTGCAGTCGCGATGTATGCTGCTTGACATTGCCTCTGCGATGTGGAGTTGTCCGCAGCAGTGAGGCGCCGGAGCATAATCGTGATACGCTACCGTGCGAGGCACGATGTTGACCGGTGCGTCTTTTGTTGAGTCACTATATCCTCCTCTCCGAGCTTCACGGTGTCCGCGGGTTGCGTGCTTCCGAGCACAGCATCATCCTTCAAACTTGGAGCCTGGTCTCTGTGGAGTGGATGCGTTGTCATCCAATCTCAACCATGGTAGTACTCAATAACAAACTTTTGCTCACGAGCGAAGAAGGACTTTTCAACGGCCGTTTCGACGAGTTACTGGTGCCCAGCATGCAAGGGACAAATAATGGTATACCGAATACTGCAAGCAATTCGGATCCATCCGAGTAGTGGATCGACTTACCCTTTCGGAGCATTTGAAGTAGGTTCAAGCTTTGACCCTCGTACGGTGCACCAATCAGTGGCGATGCAGACGGCGGCTTATTCACTCAGCTGAGGGCGGTGCGAACTCAATGCCAGAGGCTGCGCTAGTTCGTTCCCTTGCGACACAGGCGAGACAGGGCAATACTGAAGCTCCGTAGGGCTGCATATCATCATTCAGCTTCAGACATCACTTGGATCTATATCTGTCGTACAGAACTCCAAAGCGATGGAGTCACGACCTCAACGATGACCATTCCGATCGTAAGACAACGCGCCAAAGCACCGAAGACTCGTACAGGCAAGTGGCCATCCTGATTCTTTTATTGCATGGTTTTGACGTCTTCCAGGCTGCCGTACCTGTCGTGCAAGGCACTTAAAGTGCGACGAAGCAAAACCAAATTGTTCAAGATGCACGAGATCTGGACGACAATGCGCTGGTTATGATCATCCAAAGGACCCGAACGATGCCCGGAAACTTGCTTTTGTGCAACCAAAGCTTTCAAAACCGTCGGCGGCCGCCTCTCCAACGATACCTTCGCCCTCTAGCATAGCTGTTGAGTTCACCGACCAAGAACGAGAAGCTCTGAATTTCTTCCGACACAAGACGGTTCATCTGCTTCCCGGCAACTCATGGCTACTCTCGTGGCAGCGACTTGCGCTTCACGCAAGCTACGAGGAACCAGCTGTGATGCATGCTATCATCGCACTAGGGTCGTTTCATCAAGCCTGTTCAAATCAGTCGCCCTCTCTTGAAGGTTGCAGTCCTCGCCTCAACCCCGATCTTCACGACTTCGCTATTGATCAATGCAGTAAAGCAATGGTCCTGGCCCAGGAGCATATCGAGAACCTCACGCCTGAAAGCCCAGACACCGCAGTGGAAGTGGTGATGCTGATCTCTCTGTTGCTCTTTTGCTTCGAAGTCTGGAGTGGCGAGGATCTACGCGCCAGTCTCCATCTCCAGACCGGCGTCCGCATCCTTTACGACCGTGTTCGCTCGAAGAACGACGTCGAAGACTCTGAACATCCGCGCACTGTCACCTTGCAACTGAGTCCCCGGAACAACCTTGACCTACTTCTACAAACCTTCGTGCGTCTCGATTACGACATGACTATCCCTGGCAGAACGGAGCCTTTCCTGTTCCCCGTGGTTCGAGAACCACTGCCGCACTTCTTCTCCTCCCTAGACGATGCCATGGTCTATCTCGACGCACTCTCCGCATCAGTGCAGAAAGACGGCACGGAACTCATGGCCATCTCCAAAGCAGCCGTTCAATCTGATCCCGCCAATGCCCATCTCGACGAAGCCATGCTGAACTGTCTCGCCGAAGCCAGCGCCAAATCCGTGGACCTTTCCTCACATCCCGAGCTGGTCGAGCGTCTTCTTCAGGGAAAACGTAACGTCAGCAAGTGGATGCATGCCTTCGCCTTTGTCCCCACAACCTCTGACCGACAATCCGCGCACCTCTTGGCGCAGATACAAGTCTTCTGTCTCTGGCATGATGTATCTTTTCGTCGGGATCCAAATGAGATGAATGAGGATACGTGGGAGACGCAGTTTGAGTATATCCTCAGCCTGGCGGAACGATATGTCGATCTTCACAGGCATGAGACGTGGGGTGTGAGCAAAGACGGGAAGAAGACACGTCCGGCTTTCTCACTGGGAACGGCGCTCGTGATAGCGGTGTTTTACATCGTTGCGAGATGTCGAAAATCGGTTACAAGGAGGAAAGCTATCGCTCTCATCCGCTCTGTCAATCTTCACGGATGTTTCGATAGCGAGTACATCGCCACGCTCGGCGAGGCAGTCATGGAACTAGAAGAATCTTCCGCCCGCCAGATGCTCGGAGACGATACGATGTTTGATTTTCGATCCGATCAGATACCTCTCGAGGCGAGGCTGATCGAGCTCAATCTGACGGAGTGGAAAGATCCCGGGTTCTATAACACGGATACTGGTAATCTTGTGTTTGCGAGGTACAGGGCAGGAGGTGGAGGGGAGATCGAATGTGGGCACAGGCAATTCAAAGTTAATAGAGGAAGCAAAAGCCCTGTGACTGCTATTGATCCGTGTTTGATGGATGAGATGGATGATTTCAAGGTGGATATGTCGTTTGAGGGATTGCTGTATTAGCGACAGAACACAAAAGCAAGCAAGAGATATACGAGACGCGCTATTAGGCTCAGCAGCCTATGGGCTTCGTCTCAGACTCGAGGGAGCAACGATCTGATCACGGAACATCAGGCCGTTGCATTTGGGTCTCACTAAACAACAGGACTGACACACTCAGCATTGACGGATGATACCTACGCCGCATCCGATGAATCAATGCGACCTCCAACAAAAGCACAACAGATACAAGATAGAACCTCGTCTCCTTAATTCGTCTTCGGCATTGCCTTCTCTCTCTGGATTGGTGACCCGCTGAGTCATCCACATGCGCTCCACTGAAGACCCACAGACCCACTTCGGTGTGTATACTTCACGCCCTGCGAGGCATAGATAAATACTGGCTTCGTGATAAGAAAACGCTCAACAAAATCATCTCAGCCTCTTCCACACTCGAACGAGAATGTCTCTCTCCCGCGTCCTCCCCGCGGACTTCCCCCAATGGTCCACCCTCTTCCGGCAATATATCGCTTTCTACAAGACTTCCATCCCAGAAGAACAGTACAAGAAGACATTCGATCGCATCGTCGATCCTCAGGGCGATTTGCATGCTTTTGTCATGAGAGAAGCGGATGGTACGATGCTCAGCGGTCTGGCACATTACCTTTTCCATAATAGTAGTTGGTCGAATGCGCCTGTGTGTTATTTGAATGGTTTGTCACCTACGATTCTACCCTTTTGTATGGAGAAAGCTGATATGTCGAGATAGATCTTTTCGTGGATCCAAACATCCGCGGAAAAGGCTACGGACGTCAACTCATCGTGGCTTGTGGGAGAGATGCGGAGGAGAAAGGTTGTTGGAAGTATTACTGGACGACACAGCATGAGAATGCGACGGCGAGGAAGTTGTATGATACGTTTGAGGAGAGCAAATTTGCGGAGTATAGGATGAAGTTGCCGAGGGAGAAATGGTGATTGATGGGAAAACGAGTGTGCTGGTATACGGAACTGGACTGATGAAAGCCGGTGAGGCAAATGGAACATCACGTTGAAGCGCCCAGGTTTGCAGATGGAAGGTCAAAGTCGAAGTACTGATCCAGCCAAGAGCGAAGTCAAAGCGAACAACATTGACCAGGATCCTGGGCCTCGAAGGGGCGAAACGCAAGGATACCACCTTGTCCAATTCTACCCGAAATAGAATTCTACCTTGCTCTTCTCCAGAAATGTTACGCCTTCCAAGACCCTTAGATCAAGCGGCTACTATTCAGCCGCCTTCCGACTGTTGATGCTTCACCACATTCGCAGTGGTTACACTTGGCGATATCGTATTCTTACGGCCACCGAGGCGATGATACGAGATCTGGAGGGCATGGATCCCGGTTATAGGAGGAGGTGGTTGGCGATGAAGATCACGATATAAGACGTTGAGCCGCCCCTTGAGTTGACCTCACTTCCATCGACCGTACAATAAAACCTCCCAAGTCATATCCACCTTACCAATCCCGAATTCATCAGTCCTCAAAATGCGCCTCCTCATCCCCACCCTCCCCCTCCTAGGCAGTCTCCTAACCCTCTCATCCGCCACACCAACACCACCTTCCTCTGGCGAAACAACCTGGTCCATCTCCAACCTCTCCGCCTCCTGCCGCGAACACGAATGCTCCTACATCTTCAACGTCAAAGGCAAAGACACCGGCGATGTGCCATACTTCGAAGCACAATGCACTGCCCGAGGTCTGGCGCGAGACACCACCTACCGGCCGTGTACCTTGATTGGAGCAGGCGGAAAGCAGAATGTTGAGGAGGTGGGGGCGTATCTTGGTCTGGCGGAGGGGGCGGGGGATAATAAGTTGGGGGTAGAGTTGAAGTTTAATGATGGGTGAGTTCGGATTTTGAAATCTGCATTGGAGAGGTGGAGGGAGGTTTGCGTGGTGGAAGCTGACGATATGAATAGGACTGGCGTTGTGTCGTGGTATGAAGCGACAGTGACTGGAGCGTACGAGTGGTTCTCCACCACGACGGGTTTCGAGATTACTGCGAAGTTCACCAAGGGCGTTGCTGCTTAAATATCTGATTTACAGAGAGCACGAATTCATGTTTGATAAGCTCAGTCGGAAAATGACAGGAGGCACACGAGACGACAGAAAGTGTACTACTATATGTCTTGCATTAGCGCTCAATAGATTTGCTATCAGGGATTACCATTTGGTGACGTTTTGCTTTGCAGTCTCATACGCCGTTTGCACGCCCTTGAGCAGAGCAGGCGAGATCTTGTTGAATTGCTCGAAAAGATTTTCCAGGACGAGCTGATTGTCAACGTGTACGAGGGTACCGGCAATGTTCGAGTAGAGATGGTCCTTGTCAGTTTGAGAGAAGCCTTCGTAGAACCTGAAAGTTTGCCGGGGTCAGTAGCTGTCCTGCTGCATTCACATGATCGTCTCGTCAGTGAACTCACATTCGAGGCTGCTCGTAGTCAATGTTCTCGTCGATCTCACTCAACCAGTGGACAGTTTTGTCGCCAGGTATCTTGTAGTCGACGGTACTCCCAGGTCGATCGATGTATTGAATTGGATCGATATACTCAGCCGGGAAATTCTTGCGTCTTCCATGGTGTTAGTCTCAACATTCGTATCATGAGATGAGATCACTTACGATCCTTGATTGCCGTTGGGTGTCAAATGACCATCGCGATCGAAATTAGCCACCGACGTGAAAGGACAATTCACTGGAAGGTCTTCGGCGTTGACGCCAATTCGATATCGTCCCGCATCATTGTAAGCGAAGAGGCGGCTTTGCAACACTGGGTCCTCCGAGGGTTCCCTTTCCGATGTCAGCGAATTCCCTTGATATCGTTGGGCTTCACTTACCATCCAGGCACGATGTTGGCAGGTGAGAAGTGGCTCTGTTCGATCTCTGCAAAGTAGTTGTCGGGGTTCTGCGTCAATGTGATTCTGCCAACCTCGTTGTATGTGGCGTTAACCCAGTCCTTGGTCAAATCAAGCACATCATATCGATAATTGGCAGCTTCTTCCTCGGTCATGGTAGCGATGCCGACAGTCCAAGATGGATAATCCTTCTTCTTGATGGCGTCGAAGAGATCTAGTTTGGTCAGTGAGGTAGCAGCAGTAGAGAGAATGATGAATCGACGTGCCTTGTGTGGCCCACGCGTCGTTCTCGCCCGAGACCTTGGCAGCTTCTGCGGCAGTGAAGTTCTTGATGCCTTGATCGGTCTTCACGTAGACCCTGCAGTAAACCTAAGAAATGCGAAAGTCAGGTTCCGTCGACTGTTACAGATATCGTGCTGTGAACTACCCAGTTGCCGTTCTCCTGGACCAGCCGGTAGGTGTGTCCTGACCAGCCATCCATATGGCGCACACTGTGCACATTGTCAGCATTTACCACCCGGGCCAGTGAGCGCGAGCCAATTTAGCCGTACCCATATGGAGTTCCAAGGTCGGAAAATAGCCGCAAGAACTGTAACAACGCTTCAGGAAATTGTCCCGGCCAGCTCCAGAAAGTGTTCCAATCCCTTGTGTTTGTTGCTGGATCGGTCTTCTGAGTATGAATGAAACGAGGGAACTTGGCCGGGTCGCGAATGAAGAAGACGGGCGTATTCTGAGGACATTTAGTCGGGTCTAGTCAATCGTTGCCAGATACCTTACGTTGAAAACCCAATCCAAAATGCCCTGCTTAGTCCTGAACTTGATTGCGAAGCCTCTTGGATCTCTCGCCTCATCTGCTGAACCTCTTGCGCCGCCGACAGTGGAGAAGCGCATCGTCACTGAAGTCCTGGTGCCTTTCTTGAACACCTCTGCAGCTGAAAGCTTCTCTGCGAAGTCCGTAGTGGCCTCGAAGAAGCCATGAGCGCCGAGCCCACGAGCATGGACGATTCTCTCCGGTATGCGCTCTCTATTGAAGGTGGCAAGCGTATCGACCAGACGGAAGTCCTGAAGCAGTAAAGGTCCCTTGTCACCAGCGCGCTGAGCCCCTAGAGGCTGGAAGTTCTTTGCCCCGTTGCGGTCTGTGTAAAAGAGCTCTGAGTTATTCATCGTCATTTCCTTCCGCTTGAGCTCGGTTCCCTGGAACAAATCGGTCTCGTACTCTTGGCCATTCTTGGAGGGTTTGGTGACTTGTTGCAGAAAGCTTTGCGACTCCACTAGCAAAGCGCCTGAGAGCAAAGCGAAGGTCTTGAACTTCATGATGGAGTAACGAGAGTCGTCGTGCAGAGCGAAGGCCTGGGAAACCAAACAGTCGGACTCCGTACATGGCGAATAGGCCCATGTTTAAATGTAATGTCAAGAAAGTGAATCCTGCCCTGTTCGCTGTCACGTTCATCGTTTGTGCATGTGTCGGCAGGCATGACAGCCTGGACCCTGCCATCCCAGAACATCAAGCTGCTGGTGAGCTGATGCCAAGCGCACGGTCGCTGGCGAAGTCTGTCAAGATTGGATCAATCAGGGCGACGTCTTTAGTAACGAGACATCCTTCGGGAAGCTTACCACCGAGTGTTTGTTAGTATCACCCTATGACTGCAGTGGTCATCTTTCGCGACACTCGCCACAAGCAGCGGCGGCCTCGTTGGCGATCGCGCAAGCGTGTTGTCTCTCGCCCAAATCTCGCTGCTTGGCTGCTGTTACACCATACCGCGAACCCCGGAGCACCCAAGCATCGTCCTCGCACGTGGACAGTGCATGACATAAACTATTCGAGCTCGTTCTGATTGGCGCTTTGAACTCCATATCGTCTTTGAGACACCTCGCTGCCAACGAAGTGATGGTTCCCTCGCCACGAAACTACTCTCTTGGGCAGTATTTGTGGACTTTGGTGGCCTCGGTGGGTGATTCGGTCCAGGTGGAGTGTGGGTATTGCATCGCAGTTGCCGATATCAACATCTTGGCGGCCAGACATCTCAATTCGCACATCTCTCCGGCTTGTCACTGTGTTTCATTGTGCAGCAGCAGCCTTGGCGGCGCTTACGATAGATGCAAAATGCGACCACTCCCGATCAAGCCAATGTGTAGGTATGTTGTCCGTGAGACATCTGCCTCGTTGTCACCAGAACTCAGTCCATAACCTCGGCGACTTTGTCGCAGCGTCGGATCTGCCCCAGGGACCATGTTGCTCCGGGAATGGGACGAACTGGGTCTGGAGCAAACATTCAGAGTTGGCTTATGTGCGTGGAGAAACCCTGTTGTTGCGGCACATTGACATCCAAGGCTGCTTTGTAGTCTTCTGATGAAACGAACTGCTTGTAGTGGTCAGATGGATGGCACGGAGAAAGCTCTGCGGTCCTACTCAGCAGACTTGAGCTGCGTTGTCCGTGTTTTGGGACACGTAACTACGCATTCAAGCAGTCGGCACTGTTGCTTGGTATCTGCATTGTCAGCTCCAAGATGCAGTAGTGGGCCTTGCCGTACTCGATCTTGAGCGGGAAGACCAGTTCTACGGCAAGACCCTGAGGCACCATGTCCGCTTCACAATTGGCCTGGATGCATGGTACCCAGCACCGAGGACAGACGTAACTCTACCAGTCGCCAGGAGTTGGTTCTCGAAGAGACACCGAGCTGTCTACCGTCCGGACCGTGTGCCGGGAGTCTATCCCCTCCGTCCAGGGTAGGGGATCATACTCATTCCGAGGCTGCTCCCACTTGTAGCCACCCGCTTCTCCCTGGTCAGCAGGCAACCTGCTACCAGAGCAGGACGGCCGCCGTCGCTCGCTCGTATGCTATGCGATGAAATGGAAAGCATCGCCAACCGGGCAAGATGGAAAAGGAATAGGGGAGGGCAAGAGAAACGCGCCACCTGGAATCTGGAGGGTATCAACCGTGCTGACTAATGGTTCGTCCGCTCGTTCCACGGCCTGGGCCAAGGCGAGATGGAGGGCTGAGATACTTCTTCCCCTGAATACTCTCTACAACTGTTTCTGGACGCTTGAGGTGATGCGTCAGGCGCGTATTCATCTCGCGTCCGTTTCGCGACCCAGTAAGCTACATGAGGTCCATCACACCCAGCAGACTCCACCAGCGCGAGAACCGCAAGCTGACGCGGGACTTCGTTCGCGGCAATTTCGTCCGGTCACTCACCCAAGACCATATTTCTCGCGCGCTCATCTCCGTCTCCTCTTCGTCCTACTCCCTCATCAAGCAACATCTCTCGCGTGAGAGAACTTCGATACAATCGCCAGAATTAGTAACCGGCTGAACCGGCAGCGGCGACACCAACAGCAAGACCAACAAAGGTGCCTTCAGGATACCTCATGCAAGATCGAATGCCTGCGAAGCCTATCTACTTATCTGATGGACCAGCAAGCCCTGTCGTCAAGGCTGAGATGCGATCGGTTCAGCTTGCCGAGAATGTCGCTCCTCTGACAAGGCAATCATCTTGCACGCACCCCTTGAGGCAGTAGTGGCGAAAGCAGGAGAACTTTCTTCAAAGTCATTATCTCGGACATCGCTTTCAATACGAGCATACGAGAACTCATGGGTTGAAATATACGACTTCTCAATATTATGCGATCAGCAAGACCTCGGAAGCATGCTATCCTCCGGCCACCACCGTTTCGCTCAGATCAATTTTCTCTTGCTTCATGAGCAGTGAACTGACAAGGAGCAGAGCACTGGACGCAACCGTCATTCCGAATATCCTGGCTATCGTGTATGCAACTGTGCTACTGTAAGGTCGACGACTTCCTTCGATGCCGACCCCAAGGAGGCAGCACTAACACCTCCCAAGGCTGCCCGGAGAAAACTGTCTGGAAGATTGAACTGTCGCAGGGCGTCTTTGAGGAAGTCGAACCCAAGATTCTGATACAAACACCCAGCGATGGCCAACGCGATAGCTGTCATTCCGATCTGAGAAAAGTTGATGAAGCCGATGGCATTTGCTTTATCGTCCTTGTCCACTTTAGCTGACGCAATAGCGTATGCGTTCTGAAAGACGAGACCAGATCCTGCAGCAATCAAGACTTCAGCGCCGTATATGAAAGCGGTCGAGGTGTCTGATCGTATGGTGAACATCATCGCAGATCCAGCCAAAGCCAATGCTCCACCAATCGTGTAGAAAGGAGCATACCGGCCCAGCATTGGAAGCGACGCTCCAGCCAACATGACGAAGACGATGAATACTATGATGAACGGCAGAAGGCGTACCGCAGCCTGCAAAGCATCGTCGCCTCGGGTGAAGGAGAAGAACAGCGGCACGTAGTACAATGTCGTCGCGTTGGCCGTCGCAGCACATGCTGTGCAGATGAATAGGAGCACCATGGTTCGGTCTCGCCAGAAGTGGATTGGAAAGATTCGTTGCTCGGGTGTTGTGAACAAGGCGAGGCCTTGCTGGGCACAGAAAATGATCGTCGTCACTCCACAGACCACCCACAGAGCGATCGCGGACCCCGAAGACCAGGCGTACGTCGAGCCGCTAAAGGTAAGCGCCACGACCAAGATAACAAGAGATCCGCCGTTGAGTACAACACCCGTCCAGTCGAATCTCTTCAGCTTCTCGATGGCGGGTACACCAGGCTCCGCGGTGAAGCTTGGTGCGAAGACGTAAGCCGGCGAAGAGAGTGCCGCAAGGGGCAAGTTGATGTAGAAGGCCTGATGGGAGTCAGCTGTGATCAGTCGAATGGACGGGTGTCTTGAACATCGTGAAGGCTTACCCATCGCCAGGTCGCACTGCTCACGGAGAACGCTCCGCCGATCACAGGACCCAAAATAGCGCCGACACCCCAGCAAAGACCTATGAGGGCATTGTAGAGCGCAAGACGTTTGGCTCCGCTGAACACTGACAAATACGTGAGTGCACCTGTACACTCATCAGCAAGTCATCCGATCACATGCGAAGTGGATAATCGTACCAATATACATGCCGCACCCTCCTAATCCGGCTATCACACGTCCGACAATGAGAGCGTTCATCGACGGCGCTCCACCACAAAGCGCACTCCCAGCTTCGAAGAGGACGATTGATCCTATCAGCAGGATCTTGATGTTGAAGACGCCGTACAACCTTCCAATGACCATGATCCCAGCGACTGACGCCATCGGAAAGCCGATACCGACCCATGGCAGGAGTTCAATATCATCGAATCGTTCGTACACGGCAGTTTGGACGTCGGCGGCGATGGTGGTGTCAAGACCTGCGATATTTGGTAAGCTCAATGAACATTTGATTCAAGGCCAAGACTTCGTTCACCATAAAGTAATGCTCCCAGGTAGAGGCCAACCAAGGTCAAGATCCATTGCCATGTCGGGAGTGCGTTTGGGTTGGCCTGCTTCGACTCATGTGCCTCTGCGTCCCTCAACTCTGGAGTCGATACATCACTGGGAGGCTTCTCGATGTCGGCCTCCATATCTTTCGGTGTGGTAGACATTTTGACGAAACAATCCTGATCGAACTGTCTTTGCGCAATGTGAGCACGGTCGAAATCTTTTGCTCAATGCAATGAAATGCGCTGTCCTTCAATAGGATGCTACCAACCCATTCGCAAGATGATAACGATATAAAAGCATCATCGATCATTGACTCAAACGGGGATTACAAACCTCGTCTGTCAACCAGACCAGCCTGAAACATCTGGAAGCCTGGCATCTTTCGCGTGGACGGATATTCGCCCGATGAACGAAAGCGACCTTTCTCGATGAGTGATCCTCAACAAAGAACACCGCACTATCGCGTCAAAACCGATTGTGGCTTGAAAGGCGGATGCTTCCTTTGTAGCTTGGTATGTGGCTTGAAGCTTTCCGGGACAATGGTTGGGCCGGCTTCAAGCTCGCTGCTGCAACGGCCGTACGGAGATGAACGGCTTTCCGTTTTGCCAAACAACGCATTGTCATCGTTATGCTGTGCCGGCCGAATGTTTGCGAACAGTCGAATGAAGTCTTCTCAGTACAATGGGTGCCTGTTCTCGTTTGAGAGTCATATTGCTTGAGCGCCTGTCAGACGACTTTGAGCTACGAACCGATGTTTGTACACTCCATCAACTGCTCACTCACTTATCTCACGCCAATCAAGATGCAGAGAAACTCATTCAACTCGCTTGATTGACGCCGGATCTTCAATCACGACAGTCTCAACTTCAACATCACTTCTTTGCTCCTCCGAGGAGACCGAGCCTGTAGTCGATTCGCTTCCACGGATGGTCAGCATCTTTTCGGGCCCGTTCCCAAGCATCACATACCTGTACTTGTGCAACACTATTGCAGCAATAAAGCCTGCCCAGAGCAAGAGGTAGAAGACGAATGTGACCGGCCAGCCATGGCGCCATCGCGGTGCACCATTCGGACCAGCTGTGGAGAACAAGAGAAGAGGAGCCCAGATCTGGAATGAGTAGCCAAAGGTCATCATTGATCCTTGAAGCGAGTGTCAGCGCACAGGGAAATCTCCAAAATTAAAGTTCGTGTTCACTCACTATGATGAGCGCCCGCTCCTCGGAATCGTCTTTGACGATGGTGTTGACGGTCGATTATAAGATCGGGCTGAGGCATCCCGACATGCCGAAGAGATACAATGCTGTGAACCTGCGAGAACTTGTCAGCTACAAGATTAGTTCCCAGATGCATGCGATATCTTACTTGAGTCCAGTCGGTATGTTCCACACCATCATGCACGCAGTCGAGAAGAGAGAGCAGATCGAGCCGAACGTGTAGATAGTCCATGCGGGCCAGATCGCAGCAAGTGTCGTCTCTAGCCCCGAAACCACGATGGTGATCGCATTGATCACAGTTGGCAGCTGGTTGACTTTGACAACAGAGTAGCCTTCGGCTTTGAGCCAAAGGTTCATGTACGATGATGGTTAGGAGGAGATGATCATGCAGATATCTCACCATGTCAGCAACCGATGACCCTTCAACTGGGAGACGAGCAGCTCACAGATGAAGACAAACACTTAAATACGCCATCTCCTCAAACTCTTCTTGAACACATCAAGATTCAACTTCTTAGGTCTCTGAATCTGATACCTACTCAACCGCTCCTTCGCCAGCGCAATATCATTCATACTCAACCAGAACGGCTTCGGACTATCCGGTATACCAGGAAAAATCACGTATCCCAGTATCGCTACTGGAATCGTGAAGATACCATCGATGATGAACAGCCATCGCCTATCGCCGTCAACATCATCCCAACCCCAAACCTCATGAAATTATTTGCTTGCGCGACTCACCATCCAGGCATCCCTCCAACCACCTCCAGATCCGTATACGCCGCCGCCTGCAAATACCCACTAACCATACTCCCCAAAGGATTACAAACAAACCAACTCCCCGCTCTCTCACCTCCTCCCCCTCATCCCAACTCCCCAATATAAAATGCGTCCCCGCGAACACCGGCGCCTCCAACATGCCCACCAAAGACCGCATCGCATATAGTTGGTGGATATTTGTCGCTCGACTCTGCGCGAATGTAACGACGTTCGAGGATAGGGAGAAGCCATCTGGCGAGTTTGGGGCGGGAGATGAGGAGGAGGGTGGGGATTTGGAAGAGGATGTAGGTGGTGAAGGAGGAGATGTTGAGGTAGTTTAGTTGGTTGGCGGAGAGGGAGAATTGTTCTTTGAGGTCGGAGACGTAGGCGTTTGAGATGTTGGTTTGGTCTTGAGGTTGTTAGTTTCCGTGTAGATTCGGAGAGAGGCTGGTGTGCTGACCTAGATACTTGACGAAAACTGAGATGGATGGGCGGTTAGCGATTGGCTGAGGGGGAAGATTTCGTTTGGAGCTTACAGCAGAGACAGGCAAATACTGAGATTGAAAGGTCTAGCTTGAAGAGCAATCTGGTTCGTGTTAGCGAAGTATTGTACAATGTCTTGCTAGATCCATGACATACTTCCTTTCCTCGGTAGGATACTCCGAAGGATACCAATTGAATATCTCCTTGAAGAATCGACCTATAGTCAATTTCTTGGGCTGGAGCTTATCGTCAGACATGTTGATCGCAAGTTAGATGGTCGCGTGTCAAGAGAACGGCAAGTTTCGAGATACGAGTTCAGCGCAAGAAGTACTGGAGCTCCTCTGAGTATTGTCGGGAGGCTCTAGATGAGGCGGAGAAGATGCTGAGAACGTCGCCATCGATCCCACGTCTCCCGCCACGTGGTAGAAGCACCGTTGGGGGGATCTCATAGGCTCTCAGATGCTTTTGCAGTCCACATAGTCGTAACGCGCATGCAGCGTAGTATCGCAGGCCAGAGAGTTGGAAGTGTTGAGGATATGCATAAGGAAGAGATGCAATATGCGGGTCTGATTGCGTGCTTGGCGAAAGTCTTCCTCTATCGGCAAATCCGCTCATTGCAGTTCTGGACATCAACTTCATATCTTCATCGCAGCCAATATTAGATACGTGGCCTTTGTCATCGTTCATGCTCATGACGAAGCCTCGATAGGCTCAGAACCCCAGGCAAGAAGCGGCTCGATACGTCCAGTAGCATCGCGAACAGGTCCTTTGTATGTTCGCTTTCCATGAATAAACCAGAAGAGGAGAGCGAAGATTGAGATTGCTCCATATGCGAGAGAGCTCCAGTTCATCGTAGCGACAGTCAGGGCGGGCAAAGGTGTGACTGGCCAGAAGGAGAAGAAGAAGATAACGACGATCCAGCAGAGGGCGACCGCATTGATGACGATTCCTGGGTAGGTGCCAAGTCTCCACGGTCCCCTGAAGAAGGGCAGCTGTCAGTATGCTCGAACGCGATATAAAAACGTCAAGCTCTCATACCATGGTAGCTGCGGACCTTTGCCGCGGACGGCTTGAATTCGCCGCCAGAGCACCAAGCCGATGGGCAAGAAATATGAGCCAACATAGCCGGCAACCGTGAGCGAGATGATGGCATTGAATGCGATAGAGCTCCCTAGACAGCGGAAGAAGGATTGTCAGCATGAACATCCGGTGAATGACAGCTCAGTCCCATACCGATGTTGATAAGAGCCAGCAGGAGCGGTACCATCGCTGAGACAAGGATGCACCAGAGAGGTAACTTGCTCGACTTATGTACCCGCTTCAGCACACTGGAGCCTGGAAGACCGTCGTCCCGAGCAAACGCCCAAAGCTCACGGGACGCTGCGGTGAAGAGCATGACTTCTGCCATCACGCCCATTCCAACGACTATGGTGCTGAGTCCAACTCCGCCAGCCTACTTAATGTCAGATAGCGCTAGAGTGGCCTTTTCGTCAATTAGCACATACCGTCGAGCCTGTGGCGTAGGTGAAGATAGCCAAGTATGGATACCCGGTTGGAGACGTCAACGCAGCGTCAAGGGCCTGACCAGTCGGTCCGTAGTATAGGATGATCAAGAGCATAGCGAATCCAAGGATACCGTTAATGCCGATTCCTCCCATGAGCGCATTTGGCACTACCCGCGAGGAGTTGTGTATCTCTTCAGCCATGTGAATTGGTCCATCAGCTCCGAGCCACGCAAAGACAATTCCTTGAAGTCCTACAAGCCACGAGAGACCTCTGGAGCTGTAGCCGTTGTTAAGCCAGACATCGAACACGTCGTGTGTTGATGCGTGTGTAGGTGACAGTACAAGGATGACCACAAGCACGACTATGAAGCCTGCGATGTGCACAAAAAGCGCAACATAGTCGACTTTGGGAAGTATTCTGTTCCCGACCGTGCCGAAGAGGACCGCGATGAGGAGGATGGCGTACATGAGTAGCGTGCCCTGCCACCTTTGTGCCTGTTCGCAGTCAGCGATCTGCAAACATCACCTACGAAAGACAGAAGACTCCTACACTATAGTGAGAGTGATCTAATACCGCCTGTCCTTGAATCATAGTTGCCATCAAATAGCAGCCGGATGCTGAAGCGGCCTGTTGAAAGTCAGTTCAATGCTCGTCGCCAATGGAGGCTTGCTTTCCTGCCAGGCTACGATGGACTGCCACCCGCAGATGTACGATAGGATTCGGGCAAGTCGAGGAGGTGCAAGTGCTGAGTGGGTTCTGTCAGTACCAACTGAAAATAACGACAGCTGGGCCACTCACTGTAGCACCAGTGGTATTGTCCAGCTGAAGTGGGCCACATCGACATGAGCTCGGCCAGAGAAGCGACACATAGGAAGTATCCAATCCAGACGAAGATGAACCCATAGACCAACCCGGCTGGTCCACCGTTCTCAAGACCATAGACGAAGGTGATCAGGATACCTTCCCTGCACACCGCGTAAGTTAATGTCCAGCTTCAGAAGAGTCGTAAAGGACCCACCAAGTGATCATTGTTGTGCAAGTAAATCCCTTCGTTATGAAGTTAGTAGTCTTCCACCTTCAATATCACCATCAAACCACGAACCAGGATACTCCAAAAGTTGAAGTGTCGCAAAAGCTGTTGCTTCTTACCCATTCTATGAAGCGTCAGCCAAGCTCATCCACTTGCGCCTGCGGTCTAGCATACTTTTCCATATCGCGCGCATCTTCTGATCCGATCTGACAGCTGTCGTCGAAGGACGCTCCAACCCCAAGATGCGTTTTGTCGTCCATAGTGGCAGATGGTGGCAGACCACGGTGGCGCGGGCGTAAGGACTCCAGATGGTCGAAGAAAAACGAACCCAGGATCAAGAAGTAGCGGATAGCGTATCAACTCATCCCTGCGCTAGAAAGTATATGCGGCTGTCGGCTGTCGCATAGACTACATGTAAGCTCTCATCTACATTGATCAGCGGTCCATAGTGGAAGTCGCTGCTACCAATGTTACACGTCTAGCTGTGTACACACAGAACCTGTTCCAGTTAGAGCGTAGTGCGTACATTGATGAGTCAGGTCGTGATACGTTCGATGCATGCTACAGCGTTGAGGCCCCCTCGGCCGCAGATCTGGCCGACGTACTGGACCCTTTCAGCCTTCAGGGCATGGCTTTTCGCGGAGAGAGTTGCGCTTTCAGGTAATTGAAGCCCCAAGCCGTACGTTGCGATCAAGCCAAAGAGGCATCAATGTCGGCGCTGACGGATCAGCGACAAGCTTGATGAAACCTTGATATGTCCAGTAGGCAAATCGGCATAGCAGTCCAGGTTCCCCACGGGCAGTGGTCTCGTTCAGCCGCAGCGGCAGGCGCACAACGGCGGACTCTAATGCAGTGACTTGCATGTGCTTCTTGACAGGGTAACGAATGCGCAAAATGGGCGGATATTGCTGAGTAGGTAACGTCCCCAATTCAACAAAAAGCCTGTGAAGCCGGAGATACCATGGGTGATATGAGCGGGATATGAGCGGTCGTGTCAAGAAGCGGGGAGGTTGTGAGGTAGCACGACTGCGTTTGATCCAATGCCAAGCATCGTATTCGTATTCTCGTTCTCATTCGCATAAGATACTCCTCGGTTCGGCCTCAAACCTTCTCCCCTCTCCTACAACATCATCAAAGTCATCAACGCCGCGACGATGCTCTATTGACCCAGTGTCGCCTTCGCGAAAGGTATTACGAAATTGTTAATGGTATCATCACTCCGCCACGCCGACCAGTCATCTGGGCATCAGTCAGTGGCAGCTCAAAATTCGAAGACCACGTTGCGAGATACTGACGATTGAATAGACCCCATGTCTCCTCGTAGTCCTGTGTACCACTACGAATGTAGTATGACCCTGAGATTACCCATTGCATCCAACCACCTGGCCCACCTGGTAGTCCGGTCAGATACGACTTGATACAGGCAGGGTACGGCTTGGTGTAAGTCGTGTTGTCCTGCGGAAAGCCAAACTCGGTCAGTACGACCGGTGCAATGTTCTTGGCCGTCGTGGTCGAAGTGGTATCCATGGCATTGTAGCCCTGGCTATACATGTTGAAGTTGGCACAATTTGCGTCTGACAGGCCATTATTGTAATTGTGCAGCTCGAAGACGATCTTGTCTGCGTAAGAGTAGTTGCTCTTCGCAAATACCTGGCCATTACCGAGATCACGTCCAGCTGTCACGTTTGCGAGGTCAGTGTCGAAGTTGAGACCGCTGTAGAAGATGAGAGGATCAGGATTGGCTTCGTTGATTGCATCGGCCCCTGCAACCATGTTGGGCAACTAACACATGTCAGCTGTTAATTCCGTCAGACCAACCAGATTCACGAACCCAATCTGCCCAACCGTATTTGCTATCAACTGGCGAGTTTGGGCCTGGATCTCGGAGCTCGTTTCCTAGGAACCAGTGTCAGATTGGTGAGATCAAGCACGAAAGACTTAGCCTGAACTCACTGAGAGCAGTGGAGACAAAAGCTGGCCAGCTCTTTGCATGAGTAGCCATGTATGCGAGACCGCGCTTCCAGTTGGCAACATTGAAGTCGGTGTCTCCGAACCAACCATTCGCATCACCTGTTGAGCAACACCACTCCCCTGGAAAACCACGTCAGCACAGCTTCGGCTTCCCAGAAATGCACATCCCCTGGGACATACCTTTGGACATGTGGTTGTCTAGATGGACGTAGATCTGCTGCTTGGCGCATTCTGCTGCTACAGCGTCAAATACTTGCAGCCGAGTCGTAGAAGCTGTCAAGGACGGGTTTGCCCTGAGAATCTTTTGGAGGACAGCACTGCCATTCGCAGATCCTAATGCATGGTTCAGAGCACCACTAAGACTGGAGTTGGGATTGTTGTTGTAGATGTCGTCAATCATCTGCATACAAAGTCAGGACACGCCTATTGATAAAGCTTAGAATAGCCATCTGACCGACCTCGATGGCGTAAGTCAAGCGAACAACATTCATTCCCAGGCTCTTTATCTTTGAGACAATCGTCTCGATTGACTGATACTGCAAGCCTTCTGGAATCATGACATCGGCAGCTCCAGGCCAGTTGACTCCAGCGTATACAACCTTCTGTCCCCGGCTGTCCAGAACATCTCGCCCGCTGGTCTTGAAAGGTCCATACGGCCAGCTCGCTCGCTCGGACAATTGACTTTGCGGTGACGGGTGCGCACCGGCGAGTGCCATGATGGCTGCGCCGGCTGAGAGAAGTCGCAACAACATCGTCGAGGCCGTGGCAAACGAAAAGACCCTGATCTCCGAAACGCTGACTGCTTCGTCCCGGGCCTTGAGTATATATGGTAGATCGGGAGATCTACAGTTCAATATCTTCGGAAGCTGTCTCCACGCGTCGAACAGTGGGGGAGTATCGGTGGAGAAGCCATCCCCAAGGCTTCTGCAGAAGTCCACAAGACCTCCTGATGCAAGCAATTCTGGTACATCAAGACACGAGATTTGTCTCGGAGTTGTCGAGCCGGGAGAGATTGAATAGGAGATCGTCCAGTTCCTGTGCTTGGCAGGCTGCTATTGCATGGATCTAACGCATATCGGCAGAAACGATTCATGCATACCCCGCCTGTACAGAAGTCTATTCTTCCATCAAGCCACGATTTCTTCCACGAACGACATTCAAGAAACAAAACTCGAAGGCTGCAACTCATCGTTGCTGCTGCTTTCTCGACATGGTAGTCGAGGTGGAGGGCACGACCCGACATTTGGCCAGGAAAGCTTCACAATTCCCTGGTCTACAGGCCGCAGTCTCGGCGTCGGCAACAGAACTTCCAAGCAGTCTGGTTCTTTCGTATTCTGCTCATAACGCCGAGCCTTGAGAACGAGACACAGCCCACGCCGTGTTGCAAAAGTGATTCACATTCCAAGGTGAGTCTGCGTGCACAATTCTGGGGCCTATGTTGGCCCTATGTTGTCAAGACTCTACTGATTCACCTGCCTCAGCCTCACCAACAGCCATCGACCCATGTATGTGAACGCCTCTGTGGCTATTTCGACTGCAGACCCAAGTCCTCACGAAGCCAAGCCATGGAAGCCGTCCGGGAAATCAACAACACGCGCCTTGATGTTCGAGACAGCAAATAGAACCACTTGCATGACGTCTCGAAAAGATCCAGATGACCATTCTCGTGTCATCAAGAGGCTCAACAGCACCTCGAAGATGTGTGCGGCCATAGGGCCGCAGTTCTCCGGATAGACACGGAACCCTCGTAAAGCGCAAAACAGGCCTACCCTTCTATATGATCGAGGGCGCACACACCAGCAACACGTTTGCGAGACGCTTTGATGCGTCTTCATGTCTTCTCACCATAGGCCATCTAAACATAACGCGAAACCTCTCAGCAACGCCAAGTCGTCGTCGACGCTGCTACACTTACGGCCGCTGTTGCATTTACGACATGTTGTGCGAGGTGGCAAGTTGTGTAAGAGGAAAGCGAGTTGGAAGGAGGTTGGACGTATATATATTCGACATGACGATGAGGTTCGAAATGTCAAAGAACCAGAATCGACACCAGCAAAGACTCCACAATCAGCCTCAACGACAGATCAATACTGCCAATCATCTACCTCCTTAACGACAAGTACAACCTTGGCAACAAATCAGCTCCACCTAGCGCCTTCCACCACAATTCATCATGAAGCTCTCTGGACTATCGGTAGCCCCCGTTCTAGCTATGTTGCTTCACTTTGCAGCAGCTATGCCAGCAGCAGCCACGCAGAACAACGGTGCAGCACACACGACTCCTTCCCATGCTCAGAATACCGACAACAGCCTTCATTTTCTGGCCAGTCTGGTGCAGACGACAGCTGAGCAGGGAAGGATCTTTGAGGAGGTGAAAGGTGGGAAGTGCTCGGAGAAATTGAGTAAGTTGACTTGGTGGAAGAGAGAGTCGGAGGAAGGAAGGTGGCGAGGAATGGTCAGAGCTGACCGCTTGATAGATCCATGTGCGAAGAAGGCATTAGACGACAAGCTCTACTGTGTCCTGGCGGATGGAGGAGCCTGTTGCAATGATGGTGGTGCTTGTCCAAGTGGGCATAAATGCAATGCTTCGAAGGGCTGTGAAAAGGCTTGATTGCATATACCTTCGATCCGCGAGCACTGAGCATTGAGTACGGCGTTTGGGTACCGTGACTTCTGTTGAGGCGTCCAGGCATTCGAGACGATAGCCCGAATCACAGTTTTCCTTACTGTATGCATAGAAAATGTGCGGAACCGTACCTCCTTTCGAAGGCTGTGCCCTTCAAAGCACACCTTTCCTGACAATGTGGGAAGAAACGCTCGGCTTCGTCCCAGGATAGCCCAGATCGACCGCTTGCATCTTGCGACCAATAGTCACATGCCCCTCGTGCGCATCTATAGAAGCCGCTGAGAGGTATGTCCTTGGTCCATCCTTTTACCTCCATCCGAGCCGGTACACCACAAAAGCAATCAGGGTTGGTCGTTTCGATTCCCTCGTCATCGTCCCAGCATATGAATCCGTTCTTATGGTGATCGCAGATCGCGCAACTCGGATTGACGCACACGAGGCGCGTTCGATTGGGATTCTTGAAGTTCGTGACTGGTATGGTTTGCCTTTCCACGCCAACGCCGCATCGAGGGCACGATGAAGAGTTCACTGCTTCCAAAGGTAAGCGTTGATCGAGATGCAGGTGGAAATACCTACTATGGTTGGAATAAGCTGCGGCCACCATTGTCGTTAGTTACATTGGAACATGCACAGAAAGACGATTTGTGAGATGGTCTGTCTCGGTACCAGAAGACCCGGGGGCGAGGAGATAAGGAAAGTCAGTTGAGGCCTAACAGGCCCATCGTTGCTTGTAGACAACGGGGCAAGGTACCGGTTCGTCAAGCATCCAATCAACTGAAATTGTCTCTCAGCTGCATCATCGAAGCACGAGCTGTTGAAGTCATATTAAACAGCAGCGGCGCTCGATCGTACCTGGAATCGACAACCGAAACCCTGTGTCCCTTCTCGGTGAAACAAAGACAGGAGGACCTGTCCAAGCGAGCATTGAGAGCTTGATAAAGCGTTGAGACGACGAAAAGTAGGTAGTAAGAACAAGACGTGCACTTGGATCACCTTAGATATCAAGCCTGTCTCTCAGAAGCAGCGTCAAGCCACAAATAAATGGAGTTCTATGCGACCGCAGCGACGCATGATGGTATCTGGAAACTAGCTATTCAACCGGGCATCACATCTAAACGACTCAAAGATGGACACAGACTGCTGAAGCAGGCGTCGAAAGCTTAGTTGTCCGAATACACAGCGAGAACAAGTCGAACATATGTTGAGGGTATGCACTCAATTCACCTCGAGTTTCGAGCCCGTATCTCAATTACATTCCCACTTCGCCAGTTCACCGACTTCCTCTACAATAGTAACGACGTTGAAATGGAATTTGGAGATGCATCGGACAAGCAACGCATTCCATCTCGGCGAATTAAGGATATGAGTAGCCCGTTGAAGTAGCCGCTCAAGGCTCGGTGAAGCATTGAGACCACGAGAGACCACCGCTAAGCTGGCGTGATTTTGGCTCACAACGAGCTTTTCCCTACTTTACAAAGGCTATCTCTCTTCTCTTCTTGTAGTTATCATCATGCTCATGACTTCCTATTGAGCTTCACAATATGCATGCGATTTGCTGAGAAACAGTTGCTAGACTCGAGTGATTTCAGCTCCCAAAGAGCTTTTCCCTATTTTACAATGGCTATCTCTCTCTCCTTCTCGTGGCGTCGTCGTACTCATGACTTCCTATTGAACTACACAGTATGCTTTCCCTCTGCTGAGCTACCAGAGCTCAGTGATTTCGCCTCACTTCCCAACCGTCTCTCCTGCCGGCAAACGAGGAGATGAGCGCATGTCACCTCTACGCGGACGGCGACGAGCCGTCAACAGGTTAGCCGCCTCATCATCCGTCGTCTCCTTATGGCTGTCGACATCTCCATCGATATCCGAGCTCAGCTCTCCATCATCATCCTCCTGAAGACCTGCGTGACGGCGTAGACCGTACTGCACAGCATCGAGAGACATCACGAGATCGTCGAGATTGCGAGCCATCTCGTCCTCCAGGAGTTGGTCATCGGCATCCTCGGTAAGAGCCTCAGGAAGTGGAGGCTGCATCGTCGGAAAGTCGACATCAGGGCCCGTTGGCTCGATGCTTGGCTCTCGGGAACGAGTCGATATGCTCATGCCGTTAGTACGCAGACCGTGTTCGAGCGGGAAACCGGGCTCGCCAAGTCTTGGAACATGGATTTCGCTCGGTGTGGGCATGTATTGCGGACTGGTCTCGATACCGAATGCGCTGGAGAAGTTTGGCCAATTGTTGCCAGTCACGATCTCAGGTCCTGGTCCGAGGCCGAGGAGTCCCTGCTCAATCATGTCGGTAGAAGGGTCGTTCATGATGCCGTAGTTCCCATTCAGAGTCGGGTCCAGCTCCGACTCTGTACTTGACAAGCTACTGCCACGCGCGTGCATTGGCATATTCCTCAAACTGTTTCTATCCACGCCTGGACCACCCTCAGAACGCCACTGCTTGTGATATGAGAAGCGATTCTGGTCCACGTCTCTCGGCTCCTGGTCATCTTCAAGATCAAAGGGATTTCCGGAGGTTGCATCGGTCCTGTGTGAGCTAGCGGTGGATGGTCGAGCGATCTCAGCTCCATCGTGGATTGGGTCTGCCAAACCAGCGTCAAGATCAATCAATGAGCTGATCGAGTCACGGATAGGAGAGCTAGAGCGCAGTCCGCCACTGTGTGAAAAGTCTCTGAACTGACCCACTGGCTCGGTCGTGGTATGCTTGAGCTGAGGACGGAAGCCCGGTCCGAGATCGCTGTCGAAATTGAAAGAATGCTGGTCACTCGAATCTTCTGGCTGTTCTACTGGGGTCTCTTCTGCGGTTGCGAAGCTCCAGTCCATGGTACCGCGCTTTGCGGTCGAAATTGGCGGAGGTAGAGGAGCGCGTCCCAGTGCAGGAGCGGGTCTCAATGCAGGAGCAGGTCCCAATGCAGGAGCGGCAGTATCCATTATCGACTGCATCGTATCTCGCTTTGCCTGTGGCACTCGCCTTGGCTGTGTTGTCACCGGCGCCTGTGCTGATTGGGCAGCCGGAAATGTCCAATCCATGGTCGCTCTCTTGTCGTGACTGCTGTCTTGGCCATAGTGATGCTCGTCTTCGTCGTCCTCATGGTGAGAGCTAAGTCGACCCGCAGGCTTGACTGTGTTCTGGTCCATGTGCATGGCGAATGTTGATGTGGCGGTAACATCGGCAGCGTCTAGATCAATCTCGATCATGCTCTCTCTGGTTGGTGCCTCGTTGCGTAACGGTAAATCCGATGGGGTTGGGGGTAGGGGACCGCTTGGTGGTGGTTCAGGCTTAGATACAGGTAGCTGGTAACCAGTTGGATCGTTCGGGTCGTACAGACGTGCGAGAGATCTCTCCCCACGATTTGCAGACAGTTCGCTGTGCTCTCGCTTGATGCGTTCGGCCACACTGAGGTTCTGGGTGTTGAGAAGCGGCAGCTCAGTAGTCTGCGGTGCGTCAAATTCCCAGAAATGATTTCTCTGTGACTCGGGCATCTGGCTGTAGCGCCTACCAAAAGCCTGGTCGAAGTCATCAGAAGTGCTGAAGCTCCAATCATCAAACTCAGCTTCACTCCCATCCTCTGCATTGTGATCACCGCGCATGTTTTGTGGATCTGATGGCGAGGCCATCCACAACGACATACGTGAGCCTCCACCGTGCTCCCAGATCTTGTACTTTTCAATCAAACCCACCAGCTTGCTCGTTGGATGGCTTCTGGTTGTGTCCTTGAGGAAAGGGTGGTTGAGAATTGCCAAAGCGGTCGGGCGTGCCTTCTGGTCTGGAATGAGACAGAAAGCAACAAAGTCGCAGAGCTCAATCGAGTACTGGCCAGCTTGAAGTCGTGGCGGTGAGGACTTCATCACCTCTGCGAGCATCTCAGGCATGGTCGTTGAATAAGGTGGGTGTCCAGTCGCCATCTCATAGATAGTGCACCCATACGACCAGATGTCCACCTCGTTGCCGTACTCTTGTCCAGTGGGCACTGCATCTTCTCCCAAGTGGCTTACAATCTCTCGAGGCATCCAATGAGGGGTACCGATGACTGTCTTGCGCTTCGTGTTGTCGTGGTCTATGACCCCGACAATGCCGAAGTCTCCTAGCTGAATCTCGCCGTGCTCGGTGATGAAGACGTTGGCGCACTTGATATCTCGGTGGATGATGTGCAGCTCGTGCATTGATTTCATGGCAGCAGCAAGCTCACGGGCGATGGGGAGAATGTAGTGTTCCGGAAGACCTTTCGGCTTGCCGTCCTTCTCGAAAGCTCGCATCAGTGTTCGTATGCTGCCTCCAGTGCAATAGTCTGAAACAATCCAGAGCTGCGAGTGCCAGTCGAAAGCATCATGGATGAGGTTGACGTTCTTGGCGTTGTTGTCCTTGAGCTGTTGGAGAATGCTGACCTCCTTCTTGAAGTCTTTGATAGTGCTATCCCGAGAGTCACCCAGGGCGAAAGTTGAGGTCCAGTCCTGCTCGTCGATGTTGACGATCTTGACGGCAACCAGATCGCCGTTCTTCTTATCGCGGCATTTAAAGACGCGACCGAACGCGCCCTTGCCGATCAGTTCCAGAAACTCGTACGGTGGCACACTCGTACCCATGCGCTCTGCCTTCTCAGCAAGGTCGTTCGCCATGCTTTGAGCTTCCTTGACGCGCCGCGCTTTCTCCTGCTGGTCAGCAAGAGACTGCGCGGCCGGCGCCAGAAGCGAGGTATCCATGGTGGTTGATGTTGATGCGTCAGATCCTGATGCTTCGAAGTGCTTGTTCGGCTGCTCAGAGATGGAGCTGAGACGGTTGAATCTGGTCGGCGGTGGAACGTATTGTGGCTGCTGAGCTGCTTGGATTGGAGCTGGTTGAATCGGCGCTGGCTCGAACTGGACTGGAAGAGGCAGCAGTATCGATCGTGGATTAGTATGACCTGTAAATCCCTTTGGGATAGGAGGCACGGGCGGAACACGGGGATTCTGCTAAAATCCCGCTTGACCACCCGGCACCTGCTGTCCGCCTTCGCCCTCCTCGCCGCCCTCAATGTTGTTCCAAAATTTCTGCAGCTTCTGCGTGTCCGCTTTGTCCAGGATATCAGGAATGACTGGCTTACCTATGAGACTCTTATCGATTTTCTTTTGCTTCTTGCTTGTGCGGGGTCGGCGGCCTTCAATGTCCTGGCCGATGCCGCGATCTTGCTGTTCAGACCAAGCGCTGATTCTGTCCTTGATTGTGCTGAACGAGACACTTCTACTGAATTCTGGAATGGGTGTCAATGAGCTTTCTGTGCGATGAAAGCAGTCTGTAGGGACACCAGTCAAGTCGTTGAGGCGCCCGTGCGGTGTGACTGTTGTACTTATCTGGGAAAAGATTGTACTCCCCCACCGCGAACACAATCGATTCTGTGAGCGCAGTGAGCGTTGACTTGATCTAGTAGACCGAAGGACCACCTGCGGGTCTTGGTGATCGGACCTGTCCCTTTGAAGCAAAGTCAAATATCAGTTTCATCGAGTTGCGGTCGCCACCCGCTGACCCAAGCTTTGCTTGGCTCGATCGAACTCTGATCTAATAACTTTCGCACAGTAGAAAACGGAACGTGACTTACTTTCAGAAAGATCCCCTGCGATACTCTGTGTGCGCGAACGAATTGAAGGTGATCCCGAGATTCCCGATGGTGCGATGGAAGGTGCGAAACTGGCGTTTGGACTGAAAATGGACGGGCTCGACACAGCGACCTCGCGGTCCTGATTAGAAGAGATGTTCGAGGGTTGGCGGCGAATTTCCTCAAGGGCTTGTGTTAGCGAGGTTGCCGCTGTGAAGGTCGGCGAAGTCAGCGGCTGCTCAGAACCGTCGGAGTAAGCTGTATTGGTGCGCGAGAGCTGCGAAATGCGTTGATCTGGTGGACGCGCACTACTGCTGCCGCGCGTCGAGCGGCGCCCTGTTGGCCGCCCGGACGACATGTTTGCGCAGCGTGTTGGATGTTGTCGGTGTCGTAACGAGGTAGGAGGTTGAAGAAAGTGAGGAGGGGGTGAAAGGGCTTATGAAGGTCTAAAGCTCACCTGGAGAGTCGTGTGATCAGTCGCGCATGTATATGCGCGATTGAAACGGTCTCAGTTCTCACTTCCTCCAGAACTCGATGAAGCTGGCCTTGGATGGAGACGCATGGCTTTCCGGACGCGCCTGGTATGGCCTTCCAGAGCCCAACGCCGGGAGTTAGGTGGTCGACATGAATCCTGAAGTACTCCAGACGCCTTCAGAATTGAATAGAAATCCCTCAGCCGTGAATTAGAAGGTGGTGTATCCGGATGTGGGCCTGATCAGGACTCATCTTCTCAACTTCCATCTCTTGAAAGGGTCGTGGACGTCGGATGTCGGAGAACACTAAGCTTTCGCTAAGAGCGGACCAACCCGCTAGTGTGCTTCTGACGTAACCAGGCCGCATCTCCAATCGCAGGGATGTTGCTGCTCTGCTCGCTCAATTCCAGGTTTTGCGTACCACCACCACAGCAGAAGGAGGCGAATGACATTGCCGTGTAAGGAGTCAACATGTGGGTAAGATGATAGGAGTCCAGAACGTAAGTACTCATCTCTCCTTCGCTTCTTACAACTTGGACCCAACTCCATCAAACACAAGAGCATCTACACCATCAAACAAGCAAGAGAGCGAATACAGCCATCATGTCAACAGCACGTCCAAACCCACCAGGCAAAGCCTCTGCCCCCAAGAACCCACCCATAAAAACCAATCCACCCGCCCGAGCACCCGTCAAAACCCCCTCCGCCCCCTCCAAACCAGCAACCTCCGTCTCCAAACCCTCCGCCCCAAAGAACCCCCAATCCGCCCAAGCCGCCGCCCTCTCCAAAGCCGGCACAGCCTCCACAGCACCCGCCAAATCCGAAAACTGGATCAACCGCACCGTGCAAAACTCCGTCGCCGGCGTAGGAAACTATGCCTCCTCCTTCGTCTACGGAATCGGAGGCAGCGTGAATAAAGTAGGAGAGGGATTGGGAAATGCTGTGTCGAACACGACGCGGGGATGGGGACAGGGAGTTGCGGGGTATGGGAATAATATTAAGGATGCTGTGGGTGTTGGGGGGCCGAGGGTTGCTACTGGGGGGAATCCTCTGGGTTTGGCGGGACAGGGTGGGAATCCGAAGCAGTTGCCTGCGGCGAAGAAGAAGCCGGTGGAGAATAAGAAGGTTAGTGCGAGTAATCCGTTGGGGGTGTGAGGGGTTGGAGGGGTGGATATGATCGATTATGAGAATGAGCTTGTATGAGTATGAATATGATTGAGGAGAGGGAAGGGGGATAAAGCATATGCGTTCCGGTCGCTAAGCCTGAGATGAAGGCGTTGATATCTATGGGTCGCGTTTAGCAGCATCTGTACGAGCAATAATGATCTTTGGCATCACCTCTCGCTCCCACTCGCATCTAAGTATCCAACGTTCTGTCTCTCCTCACACCATACCCTCAAACACCCTAACAGCCTCCTCATTCTGCTTCAGTAAATCCGCATTATTCGTGAAAGCCGCCGCATCCTTGAAGAATTCCCTCATCCCCTCGACATTGTCCCTCAACTCCGGCACAGCATACGCATAAACCTCACCATTCTTCCTCGTAAGCTCCACAACAGCTTGTGACCTTGGCCTCCTCACATTATCATACGCTTTCAAAACCGCCTCGACCTGTGACGGAGAAGACACTTTCTGGAACAGCGCATTGAGGACAGCGCCATCCTCGAGAGCCTGTGCCGCTCCGTTCCCAGCGAATCCGTACATCGTATGTGCTGCGTCGCCAATCATGCAGACTCGGCCCTTCGCGTATGTAGGAGCAGGATCGTGATCTTCCGCCGTCCAACGCATATTCGTGTCTTTAGCGACCATTCGAACCATTGCCTGAGCTTCCTCGCTGTAATCCTGGTAATTGTTGATATCGATCGGTTCCGCTTCGCCTTTCTCATTGAACTTTGCACCTCGTACTGCTACACCCACGCTAATTCGTTTGCCCTTGTCCATGGGTATTGAGTTGATGTGGCCTTTGGGGCCGAGGAAGATGGGGACGAATTTTGTCCATTTGGGGTTGATTCCTTCTGAGCGAGCTTGGTCCATGGTCATCATTCTTCGGTAGACATGCCAGCCTGCGTGATTCTTGGGCGCTGTGGCAGGATGATCGGGGCCTAGGATGTACGATCTTATTTTACTCCTTAAGCCGTCGGCGCCAATCACACAGTCTGCTGTGACTTGCTCTCCGTCCTCAAATGTCACCTTCACCCCGTCTGCTTCCTCTTCCAAGCTCTTTAGTCTTTTCGAGAATTTCACTCTTTCGCGTGGGACCAACTCCATCAACCCCTTCAACAACTCCGCCCTCGCAATCGTCTTCCGTCCTTTCGCTCTTCCCAGTTCCGCTACACACTCCCCAGTATACTTCCCTTGCGCTAGTATCACCTCTGTAACCATCTCTTCATTCTCTTCACCCATACTCAATGCCCGATCAAAGTATACTTGCTTCACCTCTTCTCCTATCAGCGCCATGGCCTTGATGGCATTGAGATGTAATGCGAGCCCGGCGCCGACATCTTTGTGCTCGGAGACGGATTCGTACACTGTGAAGTTGATGTGTGGCTGTTTGGTGAGGCCGGCTGCGAGGGCGAGACCCGCGATTCCTGCACCTATTATGGCGATGTTTACTTTCTTGCTGTCTTGCTGTATGGAGCCCATTGTGCTATGCGTTCCTGCTGGTCAGAGGGGAAGAGAGTGGATGGTGAACATTTGGAGAAGAGAGAAGAGAATGCACTTAGCCTGTCTGCTGTCTATCAATCTGCGATCTTCGGACATTTCGCTACCGTGAGCGACTGAACATGCATTGTTGGCGGGACCGAATGCATTGAGTTCGAGCGTTCCTGGCGGTGAATGTGGGAGTGAGCATCATTCATCGCCCATATTGAGTTTTCGGCGAGACACCATTTTCCGAGCCGGTGTTGCTATATATAGCTTCTTTGCTCCCAATACGAGTTTCCATCTCTCCTTCCAACACCGCTCAATGGGACTTCCTAGCTTTCGAGTTGTGTGCGTTGTGCACACTCATCGCACCAAAGATTCGTCTCCCAGGAAACCTGCCGCTACTGCTCCCTCTCCACCATTAACCCAACAGCGCTGCAATGGGCGGACCAGCCAGCATTGCCGCATCCAGTACCAACGCATGACCAGAGACATAGCTAGCAGCCGGGCTGCAGAGATACACGATGCTATTCCCAACTTCATCAACATCCGCCGGTCTGCCTAGCGGATTGATCTTCTTCACCAAATCAGCAGCGGGCGGGAACTTCTTCTGCTCACCCTCCCACATAGGAGTGGCCACCCATGTCGGACATATGGTATTGACGCGGATACCATGAGGAGCGAGGTCGAGAGCTGTGAAAGGATTAGTCAGTGTCAAACATAAGGCCGGGTTGCTCAGGCACCCGAGAAGGAGCTCGACTGACCTAGCACTTTCGTCGTCCCCAGCGCAGCATGTTTACTAGTAACATACGCCACCTTCCCCGGAACACCCGCCAATGAAGCAGCACTCGTAACATTAGCAATTACTCCGCGGCCCAAGTCTCTTTCATTTCCACTGGACGTCCTGAAAGACCGCGGCTCCTGCTTCATCATAACTTTCGCCACGGCTCTCGAGACGATCAGAATACCTTTGGTGTTGATATTTAATACCCGGTCGAAATCCTCCAAGTCATCCTCCGGGATAGGGACATATTCCTTTTGATCAACGCCCGCTGAATTGACCAGGTAGTCGATCCTACCGAATTCACGGACGATATCCTGGACGAGGTCTTCCACGGCTCGGGTGTTCGTGACATCTAGTCGTACCGCCTTGGCTTGATAGTTGGGAGAAGTGGCGAACGACGAGGATGCTTTCGCTGCGAGCCGCACTCGCTCTTCGTCGATGTCTGCGAAGATGACGGTTGATGCTCCGGCAGCTGCGAGGGCGTTGGCTGCGCCGAGACCTATGCCGCCGGCGGACTGCAAGTTGGTCAATGAATGAGGTCAAGTGAAGGTTTGTGTCTGATGGGTCACTTACTCCGGTGACGAGAGCAACGCCTGGTGTTTGGAAGTAAGCCATTTTTCGTTCTCCTTTTGAGTTGCTATTTTTGAGTTGCGTGGCTTCGCGTCGCGAGACGGAGAGGTGAAGTCGAGCTGGAGCTTTGAGCGTCAGCGCATTGTCGAATGATACCTCTTAATCCCCTTCAGCTCTTGTGTAACATCAAAAGCTCCAAGACTCAGCACTTCCTATTGAGCGACGGCCACCATTGGAGGATGAATAAGTAGCCGCGCTTCCCGGATGCCACCCTTTGCGCGCTTACCGCGTTCTCATGTCAGCATCGTCTGTCAGTTTTGACTTTTAGCGACACCTTACATAGGGCCAAACAAATATGCGTCTTAGCGAAGGAAGTACATTTCGCAAAGCCTCCACAGCGGTGGCAGATGTCTTCGGTTTTCATTAAAGGCTTTCGAACGTGCAACAATGAGACATATTCCGTCTACCTCCCACGCCTCTTTCCAATCGTCGGCTTGACCACGGCGCTGCCTTTACTGACCTTCGGCGCACTTTTCGCAGCTATTCCATTGCTCGTATTCGACCCTCGCTCCTGTCCCTTCAGCCTCTCTTCTTCCGCCTTTTGTCGCGCACGGTCTTTCTCGATTTGCTTCTCAAGTTCGACTTTCCGGGAGTATTCAATCTCGCGTTTGCCTTGAATAGCGCTATAACCCTTCTCTTTGATCGAGTAGAACACTCCACCGAGATCTGCCAGCCAATGCGCATCGACAGCTGTCGCAACAGACATGTACTCTTTGCTAGTGAGGATGAGTTCGTGATAGATCACGTAGTCCGGTGGGTCGCCGGAGTTGTATAGCGCGGAGGTAGGATGCAAGGCCATTGTGACGGATGTGCGCAAGTTCACATACTCGCCGAGACCTTTGCGCTTTGCGGCTTGATGGTAGTAACCAGAGCAAATGCACTCCCGTACGGTGTCGAGGTCGTAGCCGCACGATACTATTTCCATTTTGCTGCTCGTCATGATGTCCACGATTTGTTGGCGGATCTCTTCAGCTCGTCTTAGCGCCTTCGGATGCAAGAAGTGCTTGACACACCAGCCATCTCGACGGCCATTGGCGACCCACTGCTGATACACAGTGAGCAACGTCAAGTGGTCAGAGTCATGAACAAAGAACTTCTCGCGTGCAGCGTCGGCTTCCTCCAAACGCTCCTTCGGGCGATAGAAAACAGAGGGTACAGAAAGCATAGCAACGATCGTCACGATTTCTTCCGCACATCTGTATGTATTTGAAGAAGTGATGACGAGCTTCGCCAGCGACGGGTCCATTGGGAAACTGGTCATCAGCTTGCCGATATCAGTCAACTCTCCCAAGTTTGTCAACGCGCCTAGCGCCCATAGATCAAAAAGAGATGTGGTGATTGTCTCTTGCGGCGGAGGATCCATGAAGTCGAAGTCCAGCAGATTCTTCACGCCCAAGCTCTTGAGTAGTAACACGGTATTGGCAAGATTCGTGCGCTGAATCTCGGGTATCGTCGCCACATAGAGCTCCTCCTTGAAAGCGCGCTCTGTGTAGAGGTGGAATGCTCGGCCAGGACCAGTGCGACCTGCACGACCGGCTCGCTGAGAGGCATTGGCCTGACTCACCGGTGTGATCTGAAGAGTATCCATGCCCATACGCGGGTTATATACCTTCAGCTTGCTGAATCCAGAGTCTACCACATACATGATACCATCAACGGTGAGCGAGGTCTCGGCGATATTGGTGGCCACGATGACCTTTCGCACTCCAGGCGGTGCTCTGTCGAAGATCTTCGCCTGCAGGTCTGCCGGCATTTGCGAGTAGATGGGCAGAACGCTCAACTTTGGCGGGTCGTTCAGTTGGGCGAGCCTCTCAGCGACCAGCTCGCACGTCACTTCGATATCTTCTTGACCAGTCATAAACACAAGAATATCGCCAGGTCCCTGACTGACATGGATGGCGAGCACTTGGCGCACGGCGCTATCGACGTAGTCCTCGCAAGGTGATCTCGAATACTGAATGTCGACTGGAAAAGTTCGACCTGGGATGAAGAATTCCGGCGCACCACCATAAAAGCGCGCGAACCGCTCTGAATTCATCGTTGCGGACGTGACTATCAGCTTCAGATCGCGTCTTCGAGCTAGCACCTTCTTGATGAGACCCATCAAAACATCGGTATTGAGTGCACGCTCGTGGGCTTCGTCCATGATAATGCAACTGTAGCGGTCCAGGTCCGGCTCGTTGAGAGATTCTCGCAAAAGCACACCATCAGTCATGTACTTGATCTGAGTCTCTTTGCTCGTGCAATCTTCGAATCGAATCGCATATCCCACCAGGCCACCCAATGGCACCTCCATCTCCTCGCTGACACGCTTGGCGACAGACATCGCAGCAACACGTCGAGGCTGTGTGCACCCAATGAGACCGCTCTTGGCATAGCCGTCCTCATAGAGAAATTGTGTCAGCTGCGTGGTCTTTCCAGATCCGGTCTGTCCGACAACAATCGTGACTTGATTGTCGCGAACGACTTTCAGCAGCTCCTCGCGTACTGCAAAAGCTGGCAAGTATTCTCGCTGCTCGCGCAATGACTTTGTCCTGGAGAAGTCTGATTGTCCCGCATCCTGCTTCTTCATATGCTCTGCGAACTTCGAGCCCTGGCTCTTCTGGTTCTCCTCGTTTCCGTCAGCAGCAGGAGCAGCCGAGTCGGTATCTTCCTCTTTGACTCCCATGACATTTCCAAGCGCTGTCCCTGCCACACCTGTGGCCTCTTGAGCCTGCTTCTGACGTTCCTTCTGCTGACGCCGCTCTTTGACCACCTTGCTGCCTTTTCTCGAGATCACGGCCATATCGCTCTGAGGATCTCGCACAGCACTGACAGGCTCTAATTGCTTGGTGAAGATTGTCTTGCCGTCCAGAAACGGTGGCTTCAGATCGTGAACCAGCAGATGGACACGGGTATCCTCGTTGTCGTCTTCAAAGCCACCATATTGCTCTCGCGTCTGGGCGACACTTGAAGCCAACATTCGATTCGTCTCCCATGCATCGTTGTCCTTCTGCCTTTGCAAGAAACGTGGGTTTACCCGATTCCTCACAGCCATCTTCTTTTCCAGTAGCTCCCTCTCCCGCTCCTGATCTGCCCACGCATCCGCGCCTCCAAACGGGTTATGGTATTCATCGCCTAAGACTGCGCCCTCTTCGCCATGGGTATACCAGTCTCGATCGAGAGCAGCCGCATTCTCATCATCTACGCCGGGTTCTGGGCCATCGAATTCCTCCTGATGAGGGCGCGACGGTGTGCCATTACCGTTTCGACTTCCGCGCGATCGGTCGTCATCTCGTATGCGATCGTGCGGTCGGCGCGCGGGTTGCGCAGAGAAGTGCTCGTTGTCGCCGTCGTCGACTCTGCGGCGCTTGGCACTGTGTTCGCCAGCCATGATGATGAAGTGCGCTTAAGAGATATTCCACGGCGGTACTCACGTTGCAAGCGCGCTTATCCCAAGTCTATGTCACGTACCGGCGATACATACAAGTAAGTGGTATGCGCCGGATTCTTAATGAGGTGAGGTTGATGTTCAAGTGAACCAAAATTTTGGAGGGCGAGGTCGAAAGCTTCCTTCCAAAGCTTCACCCACCAGACATTCACCATCACTCTTCCTTTCACATGACATACAAATTCTGCCATCAACCCACTTGTTACGATACTGAAATGACCGCCGCTCTCTCGTCAAGACATCAATCCGCCCATGCCAGGTCCGAAGGGTTTCGACGCCGAGGCACTCGTCACGGCCGGAGAGATCGACATCAACCATGTAACACTGCATGTACTGTGCAGTCGAACGCCATACCACTCGTACCATCAGATCTCCGAGAAGTCTAGATCGCCACATCGCCTTCAAGATGTCCCGTGGCAGATGCAGCAAGATTACCCTCCTCGCGTGCATGCCATGCCCAGCAGTTCCTCCGCCATCAAGACGAGCGGCTTGAAGCCTATCTATCTCAGCTCCCTATCCCCCTCCTATCATGCGAATCAACAGCCCGGACGTGCATTAGCTTATCTATCCCAACCTGTGCGACCAACTTGGCAGGTGCTAGTATATCGCGAAACACATTACTGATGCCGTATCGCCTGCTGTATCGCGTTACAGTGGCTGATCTAATAATGAACCTAGCGTAACATATGCAGGAAGGATTCAGCCCAGGAAGTCTATCTACCTCACCTCGCCATGGCTGACTACTGTACAGTACATAGATGTGGTATAGAAGGTTTGCGACTCTCGCGTTTCCTCGCGCCTTCTCTCTTATCCTCACCTGCGACCCTTTCAACGGCACTGTAAGAACACGATGATGGATGAGAAAGACAGGAAACCGCGTTATCCCACAGACGTCCAGGATAATGGACTGGATCCCGAAGAGCTTGTTAATGCATCTGGACACGTTCAGGAACTCGATCGAACGTGGAACTTCTGGGCCATTGCTGGTCAAGCCATCATCGCTGATGATGCGTGGGCTGCAGGAGCTGGCGCGCTCGTAGTCTCGTGAGTTCTCGTCTGAACTACGACCAAGAAGCAGGCACTAACAGACGATCTCAAGTCTTTACAACGGCGGCGGCCCAGGAGTCCTCTATGGCTTGATTGCAGCAACAATCTTTTACCTCTTCATTGGCGCCGGTTTGGCCGAGCTATCTTCTGCAATCCCTTCGAGCGCGAATGTCTATCACTGGGCTTCCGTGACCGCCGGGCCGAAATACTCAAAGATTTGCAGTTGGTATGCGGGATGGTGGAATTGCGTGGCCTGGATCTTCGGCGCAGCAGGCCCATCGCTCTTCGCCGCCAACGCGATCATTGCAATGTACAACATCTACCATCCGGACTATGTGCCTCACCGCTGGCACATTTTTCTCGCTTACCTTGGCATCATTTGGCTCGATACTTCCATTGTCTGCTTCGGCCAGAAGTATCTCGCCAAGTTTGCTACAGTTTCTGGTATCCTATGCTGCATGTTTCTGATCGTTACAGTGCTGGTCGTTGCGATCATGCCTTCACAGTCTGGATACGGATATGCGACCAACTCCTTTGTCTGGGGCGACTTTCAAAATTTGACTGGTTGGGGTAGCAGTGGGTTCGTCTTTCTGATGGGGATGCTCAACGGCGCCTACACCATCGGTACTCCAGACGCAGTCGCTCACCTTTGTGAGGAATGCCCAAACCCCAAGACGAACATTCCAAAAGGCATCTTTGTCCAGCTTATCACGGGCTTCCTGTCATCGTTCGTTCTCTACATCGCCCTAGTATGTCACATGCTACCCCCAACGCTTAAGCTCCCTGCTGATTCTGTTTAGCTCTACGGCGTAACCTCCCTCAACGACGTTTTCTCCTCCCCAATAACCTCCCTTCCGCTAGCCGCCATGTACCAACAAGCCACCCGGTCCGACGCCGCAACCACAGCTCTCCTCGTCATCTTCTTCATCGACATCTTCATCACCATCCCCGGTGCTTGGATTGCCGCCGGTCGAATGCTTTGGACACTTGGCCGCGACAATGCTGCTCCTTTCTCAAACTCAATTAAACAGGTCAACCCAACCTTCCGCAATCCATTCAACGCACAAATCATTTGCTGTGTGGGAGGCACCATTCTAGGACTGATCTACTTGGGATCCGCAACGGCTTTCAGCGCGTTCGTGGCAAGTTTCATAGTCTTCACAACAATGTCCTACCTGGCGGCAATCTTACCGCATCTCCTCACCCGCCGGCGGTACGTGAAACCCGGCCCTTTCTGGATACCAGGAATCTGGGGCTACGTGATAATGGGGACCGCATGCGTCTACACAATCGTTTTCAATGTGATCTACATGTTTCCGTTCACATACCCTGTCGCGAACGCTGCGGCGATGAATTGGACGAGTGTGTTGTTCGTCGGCATTACTGTTCTTTTGACAGCAGGATATTTCTGGAGGCGAAGTCGGGGGTATGTGGGACCGAGAGTGGTTATGGAGGCACACGATGATATCATGAAGGGGGTTATTGGGTTGGATGATCAGGTTGTTGAGCAGAGGAGACGGCAGGAGAGAGGTTGATTGAGGGATTAGAGCAAAAAGGAGAATCATACATTGGAATGGGAACCAGACAGGTCCACCACCGAAGCGCATGGCCGGTGACATCAGGTGTTCCATGCGAGCTCTGCGGTCTACATGAATGTTGAAGATTTTTTGTTGTGCAAGCTGTTAACATTGAACTGGCATCGGTGTATGTTGATGTTAACGTTGACGTCGAGTGTGAGACTGCCGAGTCATGGATATCGCGAATCCCTGTTGTTGTGATTTGACTTCCCAAAGAGGCTAGCGGCAAAGAAAGAGATGGTCGCGATCCGCCAAAGCTTCTTCACATGCGTCGCCCTCGCCGCTCTCTCACATCATCGAAGGCAACAAGGTCACACCACAGTTGCTATCACCATCGCACCCAAACAGCAGGAATATGTGAAGTCACCGTGCGGGCTGGCCTGTCTCGTGCCTTCAGATACCCCAGAATACCCCTCCATTCCAGCGACACCTACACAGACCGTCACCCGACCGCGCCCCGCCGAGTCCAGACGATATGGCCTTCTCACCGCTCGCAGCGTCGCAGCACTATCAACATACAGATCGCATTAGCGCACCGCTATTTCAACCACCCAAATCACCCGCCTCGGTACAGGCTACACCGTCCTACGCGACCGCCACAGATTATTTCTCCCCAGCTTCTAGAAAGAGACAGCGACCGGATTCGCGCGACGGGAACAGTCACGCGACAGCTTGGGCGAATACCCCAGCTTGGCAACGGTATCCTACACCGAGTGACGGACTGTGCAGCAGTGGATATGGACAAAACTCTGGGATGGTAAATGAGCGGTACCGTCTGGCTGACGGGTTCGACACCCCCTCGCTGCAGTCAACACATAGACTCGAGCAGTTGACTGTCAACGATCAAGAGTTTCGAAGACGCTTAAGAGACGACGATATGGATATGCAGTTTCGAGGACATTGTGCACCGCTTGCTGGACCTTTGGCTCGAGAAAGAAACGGCGTGGCACGAGTGACGAGCGTCGATCCACAAGCAACTTGGACGCGCTTCGCATTTAACTTGGTGGGCAAAGTCTTCAGCTTTGGAAGTACAGTCTTTCGCGGATTTCATGCGGGCGGCGGGCAGGGATACGATCTCCAGAACAGCGCTCTCGTGGGATCCGATCTTTTACAACACACCGCGCAACGCTCTGCGACACCACTTCCCGGGTCTTGGCAGGACGACGAGTTTGATGGAGACTTCGAGCAGGATAGTCCCAGCTTTCAGACATCTCCAGCGAGGCCTGCAGCTAAGCGGCGACAGACCGATAGAGACTCTTGGGTGCTGGTGGGGACACCTGATTACGATGCGGCTAGGGACAGCCCAAGACGGAAGCCCTCAAGCAACAGCGTACCTCGCAGCAGTCTGGCGCCTCCTAGACCTAACGCGTCTCGTGCGTCGAGCAGACGAAGCTTGGCACCTTTTTCTCGACGGCAGAGCTCTTTCGCCAATGCTAATGGCAGTCCGGCGCAGTTCACGCCGCTGCCTCACAGTCCGGAACGCAACAATCGAAGGGCATCTGTGGCGCCAACGCGGTCACCTCACGCGCGCAATAATTCCGCTGAAAGCGGAGTAGGGTGTGTGAGCCCTGAAGCAGAGCGTTACGCGAAACGGCAAGCCAGGCAGGATCGGATAGCCGATAAATCGATGAGCAAAATGAGCAATCAGATTCAGGAAATGATGCGACAGGCACAGGTCGCTCTTGGAACCAAGTACTCTGTTGAAGGGGAGCAGGGGACGGATCTGGACGATGAAGGGTATGTTGATGAGGAGTGGTGAAATCGCACCGTGGACTTTGGGATTTATGCGATTATAAGCTCGACGGCATCGACAGCACGTCTTGGATCGACGAACGAATTGATGCACATGAATGAACAAAGGCTCAGAGGGACATACAGTACAGACTGGATAATGGACGATGGATGATACCCACAGTGGAGCGGCACACGGCGTTCTGGATTACTAAATACTGGGTGTATAACTATCTTGACGTTTGCCGGACAGCATTCCAACATCGAGCACTTCTATCAACCTTCTCATTGCAACGTCGTGATCTGGGCCAGGGAAGTGGCGGTTGATCGAGTTCGCATTGCCAGGAACAGGCAGCTGGATGCCAAGTTTGTCTGCGGCTCTGCTCGTATTGCCAGCATTGTCAGTGAACGGCGACCCAACTCCTGAACTCGGTGTCTTCGTGATTCTGTGAAATCTACTAACATTTTCAGAGAAAAAGAACATGCGACACCCTGCTCGATTCATAACAGAACGCTCTCGCACCAATCACAGTGAGGGTGGAACGAGATTGCCGACTGTATTCACACTGCTCTCTAGAGATGTTGGTGTGAGTTGCGCAGAAGTTGCAAGGTCAATCGGACCAAAGTTTGGGTACGAAATGTGAGACTACTATCCCCTCGAAGAACTGATGCCATGTTGAAGAATCAGACTTGCTCAGGCAGGGACTAGTAGAAAAGGGGGTTTGAACAACGTATAAGATCTGCAACGGCCTGGTCCACACTTCAATTACCACTAGGCCGCCTTCCATTCATCCTCGAATCCCTCCAACATCCTCTCTCCCCAAGTATGCGTTCTCCTCTTCCACCCCTCCATTCAATCTTTCCCCTCCTCCTCGCCACATTTCCTCTCCTCTTCCTCGCCCATCCAGCATCAGTAGAAGCCCAAGGCGTAAGTTCCCAAACACCTCCAACCCCAAACCAACACTACTACCTAATGAAAACACCGACTCACTAAACTCTCACTCATCATCTTTTTGAAACAGCCCTTCCCACCCGGCCTCTGCACCTCCGACGACATGTGCTAAGGGAAATGCCAAGTCCTCGTCAACTCCATCGCCGATATAGGATACATCTACGATACTTTTATTGATTATCATTGTGTGACCAATCGGTGTGCTTGTGCTGTAAGTCTTCCTCTCTTCTTCTATCCCTCACGCTTTGTTGACTCTCCACCAGATCACATCCGACGATCGCGCCATCGGCGTCTGTAGAGCCTTCTTTCAAAAACAATTCGGAAATGCGGTGAGGGTGCTGAATGGATGTCCGGATTATCGAACAGATGTGATGCATAGTGCGGCGTCAGTGTTGTGTTATTATCAGTGTGTGGGTGATCCGAGATGTCAGCCGGGTCCGGAGGCAGATCCGTGTCGGAATGCTGGGTGAAGAGACGAAAAAGAGGAGAGAGATGGATGGAGGGAAGGAATATGCGGGCTGCTGGGAAAGGTGCCATTTTACATTCTGGATGGCCGTGGCGGCACTACGTTGCGACTCTCGTAAACTCAGTGAAATTTTTGAACCGCCGAACACCCCATTCAGCGCCTTTACCTCGCAGCCAACTTCGCGAAATACGCCCTCTGCGCCTTATCCATAACCTCCTTTACCTGCTGAGGAGGCAATTTCGGCTCCCGATTATACGCATACAATCCATTCATCTCTTGCTCAATATCCGTGAACTGCGTCCAAACAAGACCGCAAATATGACCCGCCTTTACAGTGCCCATAATTTGATCCTCAATCCTCTTAAGCAGATCTTTGGCATCGCTGGCGGTTGTGTAGCCCCAATTACCTTTGCGGGAATGATCGTTGGAGGCTGCGATATTTACACCGCCGAATTCGGTACACATGATGGGAGCGCCGTGGGCGTGTTTGGAGCCTTCGTCGATGACGGAGTTGTTCGGTCCGTAGATTGGCCCAAGGAACATGGGTCGGCCTCGTCCGATAATTTCTTTCAGATTCTGACAGCGGTCTGCCATGCCGTTTGCGTCTGCGTATTCGTGGAAAGATGAGATGTCCGTGGCCACATGCTCCCAGCCACAGTTGTCGTTGATGGGTCTTGTTGTGTCATAGGTCTTGGTTGTGTAATACAGCGATCGAATGTGATCGCGCTGTCTCTTGTCGCCACCGAGATCTCCGTAGCCCCAGCTTTCGTTTACGGGCGTCCACGTCACGACTGACGGGAAGTTGATGTCTCTGCGTACCATCTCCATCCATTCTTGGTCGAAGCGACGAAGCATCTCGATGCTGAACTGGTAGCAGCTGGCCATTTCACCCCACACGAGGAACCCAAGACGGTCAGCCCAGTACATGAAGACTGGATCTTCCACCTTTTGATGCTTGCGACATCCATTGATGCCCATAGCCTTTGAAAGTTCGATGTCTTTCTTCAGAGCAACAGGCGACGGAGGCGTCATCAGTGTTTCAGGCCAGTAGCCTTGGTCCAAGAAAAGGGCTTGGAAGTACGGTCTGCCATTAAGACGAAACGTGCCATCACCAGTAGTCCAGTTGAGCGAACGCATACCTGTAGTGGTTCGAACCTCGTCCACAAGCCTTCCAGATGGTTCCACCAGTCTGATGGTAAGGTCGTACAAGAATGGACACTCTGGCGACCAGAGGGCTACGCCGTCTCTCCAGCACCGACCGTCACTTGGAGGAGTGTTCGCAGTGAACGCTGGAGGTAGCTTTTGGAAGTGCTCTCGGGACAGGCGCATGTTGAGCTCCCCGATACGAACGAAGTCCTCATCTCGCGGAAGGTCTTGGCGGCCGCTGCCGACAACAATGCCACCCATGCTGCTCTGGATCTCGATTGCAAGTGGCTGACCGACACGGCGACCAGACACACAGATACGAGCATCGAGCACGCCTCGCTCGATCTGGTGAGATCTGATGATCGTGCCGTAGCTGCCATCGACGATTCGAGCTGGCGGTACGCTCTCCAGCCAGACAGACTGCCAGATTCCGCTTGAGGGGGTGTACCAAATACTCTGAGGCTCCGCTTCCCAATATTGCTTCCCTCGGGGCTGAGTGACATCGTAGGCGGAGTCAAAGACTCTAATAGTAAGACGGGAAGATGTTGCCGATGTCTGCCGCATAGCCTCCGTGAGGTCAAGATCGAATGGAACGTGGCCGCCCCTGTGTTCACCAACATAGTAGCCATCAAGCCAAATCTTGGCATGATAGTCGACAGCGCCGAAACGAAGGAGCAGACGGAAACCTTCGGCCTTTTCCTCTGAATTGCGAGGGTCTTCAATACGACGTTCGTACCAAAGGACTTGGTGCACTGCTCTCTCGTTGATGCCTGAGGCCGGGGCTTGAAAGACGAATGGAACCTGGATAGTTCTCTTGGCATTTGGCTTCCCTTGGGATGAGTTTGCATGGGAGGGAAGGCTTTGCTGTTGCCAGCCTTGCAATTGACCAGCATCCTCGTCATCGAAAAGGAAATCCCATGGTCCATTGAGGCTCTCCCAGTGAAGGGCTTGCCTCAAGAAGTCTGGACGAGGGTAGTCTGCTGGAGGTGCCGCCATGATGCTGCTTGGTCTGAGGGACAGCTGTTGCTGTTGAAGTGGTGATTGTTGTGCGTAAGCGGGATAGTTTGGCTGCGAGCGAGGAGAATCGAGAGAGTTCTTCGCCTTGTCGACCAACTTAGAAAGCTTGTGCATTGTACGCTCGGTGAAGAGAGTACAAGTTTCAATACGTGTCAGGTGGGCCAGCGATGTTTTCCCATTGCGACTGTCGAATGGTGGTTAAACTCACTGCACATGGAAAGTGTGACGTTGATGCTGGAGGGATGCTGGAAGTCCTGAGGCAGTAACTCTAGCCCATCGGCTGAACTTTGTTCCGTGCTTCTATTCAAGCTCCATCTAAATTTCACGAATTAACTTAGACTTCCTCTCGCAATATACACGCCATGTTCGCCGTAAAGGGTTGGAACGTCGACGCGAGCGCGTTGAAGCCGCAGACAGAGCTGTTCAAGAAGCCTGCCTCCGTGGACCAAAATGGCGAGGAGAAGCAGAGCAGAAAGCGCAAGCGGGAGAGCGCAGCGAATGCGAAGGACGACGAGGTAGGGAAGCTATGGGATCAGCACATTGAAGGCAAGGAGGCGCCGAAATCGAAAAAGCAGAAGAAGAAGGAGCGAAAAGAGCAGAGAGAAGGGCAAGAGGGTGCGAAGCCCACAGAGGAACAGAACAAGCCAAAGGCGAAGGAAAGCAAGCCCAAGGGGAAAGAGGAGAAGCCAAAGCCAGATGCGGAAGAGAAGCAGGCGGATGTTGGGGCTGAGAAGGATGGGAAAAAGAAGAACAAGAAGGATCGCAAGAAGGGGAAGCAGCAGGACGGGGAGGCGGGGAAGACGGACAAATCCAAGAATGATACCAGCAAAGCGGCGGCTGTAGTGCCCGCGAAACCGCCGCCTTTGCCAGCGACCGCGAAACTGACTCCCATGCAAGCCGCGATGCGTCAAAAGCTGATATCTGCGCGCTTTCGCCATCTGAATGAGACGTTATACACCGAGCCGTCTGCTAAAGCGCTGGAATTGTTCGATCAAAACCCAGACATGTTCGAGGATTATCATTCCGGATTCCGCCAACAAGTTGCAGTATGGCCTGAGAACCCAGTCGACAACTTCATTGCAACCATTCGATCGAGAGGGAAGGTCAGGCTGCAATCGCAGAAGAAGGCCTTCAGAGGGAAGAACAAGCAGAAAGACGAAGAAGACAGCGCGGTGGGAAGCAAGCTGGATGCTCTACCAAGGACACATGGTGTTGCTATCATTGCAGACTTAGGCTGCGGCGATGCTCGACTGGCCCAAACTCTAAAGGATTCGGGAGATGGAACCAAGCTCAATCTCAAAGTCCTCTCATACGATCTTCACTCGCCATCGCCGCTAGTCACCAAGGCCGACATTTCAAAAATTCCAACAGCGGACGGCTCAGTCGATGTTGCGATCTTCTGCCTGGCACTGATGGGAACAAACTGGATATCGTTCATCGAAGAAGCGTATCGAATCCTGCACTGGAAAGGCGAGCTCTGGATCGCCGAGATCAAGTCTCGATTCGGGCGCGTTGGAAGAGCGGGCAAGCCGGTGGAGCACAGCGTTGGTGGGAAGAGGAAGCAAGCGGCGCTAAAGAAGGTGCAAGAGAAGAAAGCAAAAGAGCATGAGGAGGCGAATGAGGAGCAGGCTCTGGCAGTGGAAGTCGACGGCGTGGAGACCACCAACGTCGAGACTGACGTGTCAGCCTTTGTCGATGTTCTGAGGCGGCGCGGGTTCTTGCTGAAGAATGGCGAGAGCTCAATTGATCTCAGTAATAAGATGTTCGTCAAGATGGAGTTTGTGAAGGCTGCGCCGCCTACGAAGGGGAAGAATAAGGCGGAGGAGGGAGCGAAGCCTGCCGAGAGGTTCAAGAAGACGAAGGCGAAGTTTCTCGAGGAGAATGATGAGCCGGCTAGTGAGGATGAGGCGAAGACTCTGCTTCCGTGCCGATACAAGTTGAGGTAATTGAGAGTATTGCTATGATTCTCTCCTCGTGGCTCAGGATGACAGATGGAATGGGGAACGACCCCTGTCGAAGGTCTCCATACACCTGCATCACAGGAGCTGGGGATAGCTGCAGCCATCCGGCGGGCAATCGACAAAGCCAACAGCATTGAAGTGGGCCAGAGAGGAATCAGGTTGACCTTCTCCTTCTCTTCCATCTCTCACACTTTCATTAACTCAACGTGGCTCAAGATGGCAGACGAAAAGAACGGCCATCCTCGCCAGTCCAAGAAAGAACTCCATCTTCCCGTAGAGCTCCTCAGAAAGATCTTCTCACTACACTCACTCCCGTCCGCAGCAACAATCGGCCGCGAGAGATACGAAAGCATCAATGTCCCAAAAAGCCCATTGAATCAAGACACCCCCGCGGGAATCTACACCGACAATCAGTTGTACACTGGCGCTTGTCTCCATCACCATGCCCAATGGAGATCGAATCTTCGCACCCTTTCAGCGATTTCGAAAACCTGTCGCCAATTCCGCGGGGTCGCTTCAGATCTCTTGTATGCTGTGTACCCAGGACAAACGCTGGTCAGCCCGCAACTCTTCCTCCGCGCGATCAAGAAGAGGCCAAGCCTCATTGCCAAAGTCAAAGGGATGGTCATAGACCCCTGGGATACGGTCAACACTCTCGACTCGGTGAAGGAAAGCTTCAAAAAGCTAGGTTGTGGCTACGACCTGATCGAATATCTCGAAGGAGTAGCCCAAAGCTGGAACGACGAAGCTTCCGCCGCACTGCTACTGCTCTACTGCTCCAACATCGAACTCCTCGACTTGACTTGTCCTTCCGCGTACAATTCTGAAGGAGGCATCATCAGTTTGTTCGAGCAGCTGCGACATCTCGGTCCCAACACGCTTGCGAGGAGCAATGAGCAGGCAGCGAAGTGGAAGGATAGGTTGACTGATCTGCCGTTGCGGAAGGTGAAGACCATCTACCTCCACCACGCGGAGAACCAATATGTCCGGAACCTTGAAGGTCTGACGCCTCTCTTGCGCCTTCCGACTCTTCAATCGCTGACGGTATACCGTTTTTGGCGCGATGCTAAGGCTCTGAAGTATTTGGCTCACGTCAGAGAGCTTACATTGTGGAGATGCAATTTCAACTCGAATGAAGTACTCGATGCACTTAAAGTCTGCAAAAACCTTCATTCGTTGAGCATCATTTTCTCGGGCTTCACTTCCACGCTCGGTAAACTCATCCCGGAAAAAGATCAGATTGATTTTGGCAAGTTGGGGAGTGTTCTTCGGACAAAGCTTACGCAGCTTCGTCATTTACGTCTTGATGATAGAGAGTTGGATCCACCTCAACCTCGCAGCACTGAAAGATCGCTTAAGGAGTTGAAGAATTTGCAGACTCTGGCGATCAATGAGTCCTGTCTTGGAAGCTACGAGGGCAGTACTTCAGTCAGACCAAATCTCCCGCTCGCAGACATCCTCCCGACTTCTCTGCAGTCTCTGACTATTTTCCGTACGAATCAATGGTGGCACGAAGCCGACAGGGGTCCTTTATGTAATCAGTATGAAGGACAAGACGGCGTGGTGTATCGGTTTGATGCAGTTCACGAGAAGATCGTTGAGCTGCTGCGATCGGAGCAGGCCAACTTTTCAGAGCTGAAAGTCATACATCTTGATAGGCCTCTGGACTTTGGAGGGGATGTGAAGCAGTTTGGCTGGATCTGCGAGCGGGTGGTGAGAGATCCTGAGCTGGCTAGGCCAAGTGTGGTGATGGATTCGATGGTGACGCCGAAAGAGAAGAGAGGATGGGAGATTACGCAAGATGAGAGGGCTGAGAAGCCTTCGGTGTTGCTGAGGCAGTTGAATTCATTCCGGGTAGCAGCTCTTTCCTGCAGTCTTGCTGACGCTATTAGGTTGATATCTAATGATGAAATTTGCTAGATGTATAACCTTCAACGAAAAGTCATGCGAAGCAGTCCTATGCCGGTTTAACCGCGCTTGTGTTCGTACTCGCTGTCAATATCTATCTTGAGTCGTTCGTATCGCCGATCATCCAAGGATGACTGTCGCAAACCGCTGATGCTGCCTTCGATGCCACGATAAATAGTAGGAGTATCATCGTCCGGGTACAAGCACATGTGGGAGCATCTCCAGCCTCTACGTTCGACCGAGGTCAATAAATATCGAGGCCACGAGCCAAGCTTACACAGAGGGAGCGCCGCATTGAAAGTGGGGTACTCAGACTGCGTCTGCCATGCGCGTTCGTAGGTGGAGCCACCGTGTATAGGTGGCATGGTACATGCCTTGTCCATTTGTTTCAGAGAAGGATGACTTAGGCTCTTTCGAAGCCTCTCTCCCCGCCTTTCGCGTTGAGGAGCACTGGAGATGTGCATGAAGAGCAGACTGCAGTCATCATAGGAGGCTCTCTGACGATAGTATGATCGTTCGCGTGCTTCATATGGCGACAGCGCGACGTAGTGTGTGCTGAGGACTTGCCAGTGTCGCTCAGTCGGAATAACGACGTAAGGCTCATAGTATCGCACCAACGGGAGCATCAAATCACCCGATGGCCAAGCGCCTGGCATCGTTGCACTTTGATAGACACGCACGGCAATTTGCTGCTGAATGGACCAATCACTGGGCTTTTCACCATACGTGAACCCAGTGACCAAGATATTTTGGTCAATATCAATATTTCGCCAGACGACAGCCTCGCTCTTCCCGTATTGTAGCAGATCTACACCTCCGGCTGCCATGAGTGCTGCCCAGGAGGAGACTGGCATGGGCTCACGTTCTGCAAGCGTCTTCCGTATGAAATTGGCAAAAGGCGTGCCGCGCACGGTGGATTCGGCGTGGAGATCAGCGCCGTTTCTGATCAGCTGCTCCAATAGCTCGACCTCATCCCAGGAGTATTGTCTCCATGAGCAGACATCTGCGAGATAGTGTAATGCTGTACAGCCGGTGTGGGTCTGCAGTCTCGCAAGTGACTCATCAACGTACGTAGTACCAAAGGCCTGTAGGAAGAATTGCGGAGGTCTGTAAGTGCCGGCCCTCAAAGCGATTGCAAGTCTCGTCGCCGGGTTAAGACTTGTGTATGTAATAGGAAGGGAGTTCTGCAATATTTTCAGGCATGACGGTGTGATCCAGTACGCCCAGTAGAACTGATAATCCCCGTCCGGCTGTGTCAGCATGGGCGAAGAGTCGACGTCCACTTGGAGCTCCTCGAGCAGGAGGCGAAAGACATCATATCGGTACGAATCGATCGAAGAAGTACCCGTGCCGTATGATGCTCGTTTCAAGAGGTCGCTCCCGTTGCTTGTAGAGGTGAGCTGAAGCAAGTAGCGGCATAGCGCTAGGTTGCCGGAAGGAATTGCGAGCTGGGGACAAGTCAGGAACCCGTGAGACGTATTATGCTGCATATTCCTATGTTCAACTTTACCTCTGCCAAAGTCTTCGCACTGTCGTTGAATGGCGACAGGCGCCGTCGCATGTCAGCAGGATCTAGAGGTATATCTGTCGGCGAAGCTCTGTTCAGGGCAAACAGCTTCGTGACACGATCAAGATCTCCTCTCGCTGCTAGAACGAAGATATCTGCGTCTGAAGTGACTGCATTGTATGTGCGAAAGATAGCATCCCATCCGCTCTGCGCTTTTTGCACAGAGACTTCCCAGGTCCAGGTTGTCAACCATGGGGAGATGGTCAGCCGGTAAGATCTTCGCTTTCGAGTAGACCCCCGGTACATTTTGGACTGTGGTCGAGGATTGAAAAGGTCATGGTTGTCCTTTTCTCGCCAGGGCCGCTGAAAGTAGCTGACGCTGCCGTATACGTCGCCGGCATGCACGACAGCATTGCCACTGACCTCGAAATTACTGTAATTCACTGTTTTTGGACATGATTGATGTAATCTGCCAGCTCGTCAGTGCTTTGTGGAGTATCAGGTCACGAACAACTCACCCGTAGAAGGTCTGACATGTCTGCTGAAGAGTAACGATGGCTCCTATCAGGTCCGCCAGACTGCGCAGTATTGAACCAGCAAGAGTCATCGAGTGTGAGGTATCATCGCTGCTGGAAATGCTTGTTTCAAACGATGTGATGTCTATCCTGATATGATCAGCCTGCCTGGCGCAAGAACACAGATGCCACTGCAGGTTTGTGATCTCATCCTCATCGAGACGCATGCTCTGAGCATCTAGCCTGAAGAGTATGAGGCCTAGGGTTAGAACTTGCAAAATTTGCTTCTCGCTGACATTTAAGGAGTGCCTGAGCCGCTGAAGGCTTTGCACGATGAAACCCAAGTCCGTCGCGAGCGTGGACAGGCTCGCTGGGTGGGAATCCATGCATAAGATTTCCTCGTTCATGATGAGCCCAGACAGAATTCGAAAGCCAAGCAGGAAAATGCGTTTGCATCCGCAATGCGTCCTCGACTCATGTTGGGATCGTGATCGACCGACGTCGCGCGGCTGAGGTCTGCCAAGCTGCCAGCAAAGATCCACGCCAGGTTGTAGATACGCTCGCGTATCTGCGAATGGAATTCGGCATCACAATGACCTGAGAAGGAATCGGACCTTTGCCGGCATGCGGCACAGCGCCCATGTCCAGCAATGTCGCGTCGTCGCGCAGCTTTTCGGAACGGCGATGGAGACCGGTCGGAATGCGGGCATGAAGAACAGAAGGGCGCCAGGATGGTATATGAACAGTTAGTCAAGCCATTGCCCTCGTACCTTACAGGTAGAGTCAGCTCGGAACAAGTGCCCTTTCAGACGTGTTTGGCGATGAAAGATGTACAAAATGTTAATGTCTGAGCATTAAGAGAGCGAGGCGAGCTTTGATACTTGATGCCGCCAGGATTGAAGTGATGCCAAGCATCGGACTCGGAAACCTTGATCTGATGTCGATTGCCAGGGTTCAAGCTACGCGTCTTCTTCGCAGTCAAGAAAGGGAATGCCTGGGGAAACATCACCCTACATCTGAGCATACCGAGCGAAATACAATCGAACAGTTGCGAGCAATTCGACGACAATAGCGCCCCGAGCGCATACCACCATGGCCGACATCAACCCCCAACAAGGCGCTCTTAACTGGCGACTCAGCGCGCATCCCATAACCCTCATAACCTTCCTCGCCTTTCGAATATGTACGCCGGACGCTCTCCAACTCACCTATCACACACTAACACATATACCAGCCAGTCTCCTCGTCTACCTCCTCGGCATGCTCTTCACGGAGAACTTCGTCATGATCTTCATCATCACCATCATCCTCCTCGCCATGGACTTCTACTACCTCAAGAACATCGCCGGTCGCCGACTTGTAGGCTTAAGATGGTGGAATGAAGTCAACCCGCAATCAGGTGAATCACATTGGGTATTTGAATCAGCGCCGCAAGCGAATGAGCCAGGAGGGAAGATTGTCAGTGCAACGGATAAGAGGTTCTTTTGGTTGGCGTTATATGCGCAACCTGCGTTCTGGGTGGCTTTGGCAGTGCTGGCGTTGGTCAGGCTGAAATTCATTTGGTTGACGCTTGTCAGTAAGTGGACGACATCATGCAGAATATCATCGGGGTGGGAATGTGCGGGCAAGAAGCTGACATGCGGACAGTCATTGCGATGGTGCTCACGATCACGAATACTCTGGCCTTTTCAAGATGCGACAAGTTCAGTCAAGCGAGCGGGCTGGTGGAGAGAGGTCTCTTCACTGGATCACTCGCGCGGAATGTCGGTGGGGCAATGGTCTCACGCCTGTTCAGTCGAGGATGAGCAAGGCCTCCAGCCAACCGCTTTGTTTCTACTGATTTGCATAAGAATAGGTCCGATAGACCAGCACCAGATACCATGTACTCCTTACGATGACGAACCAGCGAGTTCAGTTTCAGAAGACGTCAGCGCATGCTTGTCTGTCGAGCCCCCGTAGACTGGCAAAGTCGCGACAGAATCTCACCGCGAACGCGGCTCGCACCTGTCTGCCAAGACTGCGCCTGACGAATGGCTTCTCTCAAAGCACCAGTGCCATTGACAGTGTACTAAAGGGAATGTTGTCATACAAGTTCTGGTCTCATGGCCAGCCAAGCACTTACGAGGAGAGTACCATCTTCAGCAGCAACTCGTTCGGAAAGGGCCGAAGACCACGATCCATGTCTTGGAACATCGCGCCCGAATCTCTAACGTCCGTAAAGTCCATCTAGGGTTGTTTGCAGCTCAGCTGGCCACGTCCTTCCAAGCAATGGCGAATAGGCGAATCTAGCCCGTTTTGGAGAAACAGTCAACCAAACCATGGTTCGCATGAACCCTACTCGTCCGGCCCGCTGGCTTGTGGCGCAACTGGTCATGTTCGTCGATCGCTTGCGTGATGCATATGCGAAGTGCATGAGACGCGTCGTCGATGTCAAGATCACATATGCTGCAGGGGTGGTGTTTGGTGCATCTGCAGCTGGTCATTGGCGCCGTGAGACTTGTGCAAGCAGGACCATGCCCATCTGGCGCGAAGGGCACGAATGACAGTCGCGTCTACCTAACTGGGCATCTTTGGCTCTCCAAAAGATGTGTTGACTGCGTGCAGTGTCGATCGAAAGCGCTCACTTCGCATGGCCAGGCTGAACGACGTCCGGACGAAGAGAACAGATTCGCATCCCAGAGCCCTACGTTCGCACGAACATATCCCCGGATGCCGAATATAAAAAGCCATAATGCCGTCGCCACCAGCAGCCACTGCGATCTGGAAAGCCACAACCGCGAGTACCGGCGATCTGTCATCTCAGTCAACGTCAAATCTTTGTCTTGGCATTACATTTCTGGTATACCGTCAGTATGCCAGGTGCATACCCACCGTGTCCAGACCCTCCACCGACCAAGCCATTGCCTCCCATACCGACGAAATAGATGTCTTGACTGGGATATATGAGGTGTGCTGTTGCTTTCTGCCGATCACTGCGCTTCGACACGTTAATCGCATCTCCAAATGACTGCTCGGGCTGATATCCCTCAAGAAATCATTCATCCGATTGAATTCCTTAAGCAAGTCATGTTAGCGGACACATCACTCATACCTGCTACAATGCCTCCTATAACACGCTCACGCTTCCTCCAACTCCCACCCGACATCCGAAACATCATCTACGATTTCGTCTTTCACTCTCCAGATGGCATCCATATCGACTTCTCCCACCCCAACCCTATCCTACTACCAACCTCCATCTTCGCCCTCTCAGCAACCTGTAAAGAACTCCGCGACGAAACACGCGATTTACCTTACTGGCTCAATACGTTCTATTTCCACGTCCCTGTCCTGCAGGATCTGTGTAATTTGAGGAATTTGGGGGAGGAGGGTCATCTGATTGCGTTGGCACCACCGTTACCACTGCCGAGTGAGAAGGAGACCTACCGCAGACGAGCGGTTCGTATCCCCCCTCCTGGTGGGAGTCTGACGGATAAGGATCTGGCGGTGAGGAGGAAAGCGCAGATTTTTGTTACGACGGCTATGAGGAATCCACAAGTGGATCTGATTGTTCCACGATTCGAAAAGACCTTGAAACAACAGAAGAAGCGAGGGATTTTTGGCCGGATGAGGAGGGTTGTGGTACACCTTGGCCAACAAATCCAAAACGTGTTCCCGGAGAGATTCTGCACAGCTTGGGATCAAATCCAACCCGCTCTCCGCCGACTCCTCAAGACTTCAGAGCGGGAGAGTTTGGATATCCGACTTACGTTCTCGTTGCGGATTTCGAGGAGGCTTGTCATACACTACGAGTTCAGGACTTCGAGCGCGGATAGGGCTTTGGCGGACATGGACTCATGTCTCCCGGCCGTCGAAGATGGTCTTAGCTTACCGGAGTTGGCTACGATTAATGCTCTCCGGGTGAAGGTCTGGAAGGGGTTGTTTGGCAAAGAGGGTGATGGAAGGATGCCGACTCCGTTTGAAGCGAGCGGACGCGATGGAAGTCAGGGCATGTTGAGTAGAGAGGCGATGAGAGTGGTGGATAGAGTGACGGTTGGGGATATTGTTGTGCCATTTCAGTGACTCGTCGAGACCAGGGCAACCAGCTAGTCCGGAAATCCTTCGTACATTTCACATTGTCAGCTTATCGCCGCTTCCCAAATTCCTGCAGCCCGTCCCGTCTGCACTAGTCTCCTTAAACATTAGACACCTGGTCATGTCCACTGGACCGACTCTCAAACAATCGAACTAGGTCCCGCGCTCTGATCCCAGTCTCCTGCATCGTCTGAAGACTCGTCGCCACTATGCTTGATCCGTCCAAGCTCTTACTCGAGACGAAACATGGATCGTATCTTTACAGTCTCATCTTCTTCTTCCTTCAAAGGCACGGTGTCTTCCTCGCCGATCAAAGACTCGCTGCCACCTCTCTCGATGCGACGTGCCTTTGCACGAGATGAGACATGGATTGTGTTCTCATCGTCCTCATCCATCTCTTGCTTGGGAAACTGCGAGTTCTCCTCGCCGTCCAGCTCAGTATCATCGAGAGATCGCTTGCGCTTCAGGTTGGTATGAGCGGAGCGGGGGGAAGCAGCATCATTAGAGCCAGCTGGAGAACGTGCAGGGCTGTCAATGGCAGCTTCAGACTGAGATGCTGCCTTCGACGACAGAGGACGTCTGGTGCTTCCGCGAGAAGCCAGGGTCTCACGCTCGTCCTCTGGGGAAGTACCGTCGACTTCCGTGAGGTCTACCACCTCAGTCTCGGGATCTTGTAGATCGTGCGCTCCATCTTCCTCTATGAGCTCCTGGAGCTGCTCTTCAGTCATGTCGTACTCTTCAGCAACCTCTTCCTTCCCAATTGTGTTGACTGGTGGTTCTGGCGCTGCTGCTTGAAAGACCGCTTTAACCACATAGTTACTTCCCAGACCACAGTTTGGCCATCTCTTTTGCGGGAAGGTGGGCGAAGCCTTTCCCCTCAGTGGTGAGCATCTCAGGTGTCACTTTGCTGTCCTTCTTCCTATGCTTTGCAATGTGTTGATTCAGTCCCCATGTACCTGAGAGGAACTTGCTGATGAAAGTGTTCGTTCCTGCTTTCTTGTGGGTGGTTGCATTGACCCCACAGACTGGACACCAGATCTCATACCACTGACCGTTGTGGCATACAATCGTCGAAAGGTCTTTGCTCAGAACTTTCTGCTTGCCCTTCGCCAAGACCACTGAGCTGTTGATGGCGATCGGTTTTCGATCGGCGCATAAGACCAGACCAGGGCGCGCAGCGATTGAGTTGCTCTGCTCTGCTGCGGAGGCACCCGCCAGACTGCTCGTGGTAACGCTGCGACTTGATTGACGGGCCTCAATCGGCGGGCGGTGAAGTGTGGTCTGCTTCTTCTCTGTCGGCGGCGCTGAGTAGTTGGCCAACTGGACATAGTCAATACACGAAAATCTGCGAGCCATTCAGGGTGCCCTCACCTCCGTGAACTGCTTCAGCTCCGCCGTCAGTCGCTTCTGCTTCACCTCCACCTCATCTCTGGCAGCGCTCAACTCGGCATGCTCACGCTCCAGCCGTTTCACGTTCGCGAGTGCTTCCTCATGCTCAACTTTGATATTCTTTTGCTTCATGCACAGCTCGTCGTGCTCCTGCATGAGCTTGCGTGCTTCAGACCTGTGCTTGGTCCAGACATCGAGCTGCTCATGCTCGGTCGTCGCGGTCGGCTCGGACATGGTGCCTAACAGTGCGGCGGGTGATCAAAAGACAGGTGATGAAGTCGAAAGTGTATGAGAAATGTGTTGCGTTGCTTGAGTATTCAGTACGAGGGTGGATGCCCTAGTTAGCGCGTTTGCCACAAGCTCGGACCAGTCGTCCCTGCAGGATGCACCATGTGAAGGCAGCCGCAGCAACATTCATTTCACTAATTGAATATGCGCAGCTCTTATCGATCTCTTTACCACGACGGCTACTGATTGCGCGATGGAGCATCTGGCGACGCTGCACCAATACCGCCGACGGACGACTTGACACCTTGCTCGAGCTCAGTAGAATCGCTCTTCGGGAGACCTTCATCGCCGCCTTCCTTCACGTTCGTCTCTTTGTTTACCAGCGGCTCCGGCGATTTGACAGCCTGCTATCCATCAGCCATCGCATGCCCACTTATCAACCAGTCTTACCTTACCTGCTTGATACGAGCCATCTCTGCCTCTTTCCGCTCAATTTCGCGATCTTGCTGGTGCTTTCTAGCATTCATCGTATCGTACTCCGCCTGCAACAGCGTGACCTTCTCCATGGCGTCTGCTCTCTTGGCGGCGATGCTCGTGAGGCTGTCGTCTAACTGAGCGCCGCTTAATTTGAGCACATCGACCTCTCGCTGAGTCTGAAACATCCGAAACTTTGACATGTTTGCTGTGTTTGTTGGTGAGAGGATGAGCTGCTGCGGGACAGCGTGTTGAGCTTGGATTTGTGAGAGGTGATGACGCCGAGAAGGTGGATGTTGTGCTTTCCACCACGTCGTTTGAGAAATGTGTCTTTTGAGAAAGGAAGAGTTGAACTAAAACCATCAGCACGAGCAAACGCCCACTGAGCTTCTGGCCCCTGTGTGGAGAGCATGTGAATGTGATGAGCTAGAGTCTGCATGTGATGAAGATCTCTGTGGCATGTGCATCTTGTGAAGTTTCTACAACCTTCCTCTTGAACTCTGTATAGAATGCACTGGCGAGAAGAGTCTCAACCAGAATCACAAGACTGCACGTCTCTCTCCAGACCAAATTCAGTAGTTGGTACACGAACACCCCTTCGCCGGGCAACCGAAAGCTAGACTTCGCATCAGCATTTTCAGCAGTCACAAACTACCTGCATCAACCGTACCTGGGAAGATCACGCAGCCGCTCCATCCGTCCGCATCACAATTGGTACCTGAAGCACCGCAGTTCGTCTTCTCGCATGGGCCAGTGTACTCTGGGTATTCGCCGTATGATGAGCAGTCGACTTGTCGGGGTCTTGAGAGAGGGTTGCATTGAGCAAGCGCGACGAAGGAGGCCACGACGAGGATGAGGTTGAGATACATTGTGTTGTATGCTTGAGTTTGACCTGAGAGATGTTGTTGGGAGCGAGGGAGCGAAGTAGATTCTTATTCCAGATTCTGGACCACGCTTTTTCGATGAGTCCTTATACTTTCCTCTGTTCACCGCAAGGAGGTATTATTGCCAACCCAAGAAATAACGCGTTTCTCCTCGTTGCACCGACTTGGCAGTGTAACAGCAGAGAAAGTAGTAGCCATCGGCAGAACGAGCTGCGCAACATCTCAGCCGGTAGACAGAGGCGGTGCCATACTGCTCAGCCCCTGTATGAAGACACCTTCTTCGTAACTGTTCCTGTGCAGAGACCCGGTCCAGAGGTCGGAGTGAGCTTGGCTGACGATTGACGATGATTGCCCAGAAGCATGATCAGCGAAGCCAATGCTTGTGCCAAGTTTCGTGAGACCCAAGAATCTTGGGCATCACAAACGTCCCATGGTTCTGCGATATGACTTGCGGATGATGAATGAATTCTTGACGCATCACTCGATACGATCCACTCGCGATGCTCTTTCTTCGAACGTTTTAGCTCACCAAAGTGCCGGATGGTTGAAACTGCAACAGACATTGAAGTGAGTGAGGAAGCTCCAGTGCGAGCTTTTAATGAATTTCGAGTGCGTTGAAGGCGTGCTACGCCTGCAGAACAATATATCACCGTAGACTTTGTAATTCACCTCAACATTAGAGAAGGTGCTGCATGGTTTGATGACCGTATCGTTGTGTTTGCTGATGCCGAACGAATGATCTCTCCGAGGCTGACCTTCGGTGAAGAAGGTATTGAGGCTTTATTTTGAGGAACGAGCAACGTCTGATCGAGGGGGAAAGATGATGGTGCAGTGGGTTCGAAAGCCGGCCTTGGCTGCACATCAAACCTAGCGGATGGTGGTTGTGCTTCGCCCTTCCCGATCATGCCTTTGTCGAGCTTCGGGCGCATCAACTCGTGAATATCTGCTCTGCCAGTGCCTTCGATGACCAGAGACGGTTCTCTATGGGCGGATAGATCTGGCAAGTGGCTAAAGTCTCGCAGCGCAAAACAAGCCAGTAATGTTCCACGAGGTACTCCGGCCTTGCTGTGGCCAGTCACAATGAGGAAGAACACAACCCTACACCGCTTTAGGATGAGCATTGTTCCGTTCGGACTTAGGCGCCGAAGAGTGTTCTGCACGTCTGGCGAGTAAGAAGGCCAGTCGTTTGCGCAAAGCTTGCAGCTTGTGCAGTTGGAGTATGCCTCATGCACGGGAGGGAAGCAAGGTGTGACAAGATCAACATCGAACAAATGTAGCTTTTCGCCAACGATGTGACCTCTGAATATACCGCGCTCGTCCTGGAAGCAGCGCTTGGTGGCTTCCAGCTGCTCCGGGAATTCGTATTCTGCCTGTACTCGCCAGTCCGGTACCCAGCATGGGAGACTGTCTTGAGCCCCATGATGCCGTGCGATGGCGCTTGCAAGGAGCGCGGGCACGTTCCGTGGGCGTCGGTCGACTTCTACAACTGCCACCAGTATGTACAAAGATCTGACTTGCTGTTTGTAGTCGACCACGATACGATTATTGATGCCTTGAAGACCCTCTCGGACTGCGTTCATGTCCAAGAATGCATAAACACGATCGTGGGGTACCGCACACTGCGCAAGATCGTATCGATGCAGATTATCCAGAAGGTCCGTTAGTGGCTTATCAATATCCTGCAGGGGCCCAGCTCGCAGTAGAAAGTTGTTAGCTTTCAGCATGTCCAGGACTTTCTCAGATTCGAAGATGCCATGATTGCCCACCACGAAATAACGCTGACCGATGGGAGCAAGTGCGTACTCCTGAATTACCCAGCGACGCTGGAACCAACTGCTGTTTACGACTTCCCACAGAGGAAATCCAGGCTGGGTCCTACGGCAACATGACTCCCCAAGCCAAATGAGGAGCTTCTCGCAATTTAAGAAGATGTCGCCCATCCTTTTCACCTGTCGCGAACGCTCTCTCAAGTCTTCTTGGTTCACACAGATTGCGTCAACCCATAGACGAACAGTTCGCTGGGACGTGTAAAGTCTATCCGAGCACGCCCTTATTCGCCTCAAGGCCTGAAGGAGATGCTTTGTAATCCGAATAAAGCTCCCATCGCAATAGATCACTGCAGTCAGATGACGACCATCGGCATACGTCTCACCCCAGGCATATGACAAGGCCATGTGTACATTCCTAGAGATCGAGGTGGAGCGGAGGCTGCAAATGATAGGCGCTTCGAGGTCGTCCGCTGGTTCGATGTACAGAACGCGAATTTTGCCTTCCGGTAATGGCTCGTACTGATAAGGATGTAGTGCAGGCAAGTGATACTCAGGCGGTTGTAGAGACTTCTTGCAGCGATGCTCAAGATGCTTGAATCTTTCGACCAGCAGTTCCCTGACAGACTCCGGGTCGACATCCATGGAAAGCTGGCGAATCGTTGAGTGGGTTAACCGTACGCCTAGTTCAATCTAACTGAGGAACAGGAGCGGCCATGAGGATGTATCCTGCTTGGAAACTTGCATCTTGAATAGCAATGTGAAGCTGGGCGCTTAGGTGGGGGCTTGTTGCACGAAGCAAACGCCACCATTGCACAATGCATGATCCTGTAAGGCTGCGCACAAGTACAGAGCCTCACCGGTGGGAGAGAGCATGTTGCTCACGTAAAAGCCGGATATTATGCGTCCATTTTGAGGTATGGACACTGCAGACCACTCGTTGCAGAGCGATCACACAGGCGACGAAGTATGAGAGTCCTGGTAGCATTCGGTGGCAAGAGTCCGCCCGTAAAGTCTTCATGGAGGTCTTGGACCCAGCTAATCGCTCATCATGGTTGAAACAGCACCTGAAGCATGATTGTTGAGATGAAGACCGATGACCTGGGGAGCAAGTTCTTGTGAATGGGAGATGGATTGGATCGGAAGGCAAAGTGCGGACGGAGACTTTGAGGGCGCCAAGCAACCTTCATCCGCTGGTGACGCCTGAGGCAAACATTTGCAATTGATGTTCTTGAAGAGGCCAGTCACAACTGAAAGGCAAGGCAAGGCATATTAACGTGAAGTTCGCAAGATATCCTAGGGCTCATCATAACCTCCGCGATGCTGAACAGAATGCCACTATGTCGAACGAGCTCAGTCAATCACCCGTCAGTCACAAGAACCTCCGAACCATTCTCAAAACTCTTTCACTACCTCGCATCACTGTCGAAGGGCTGAGGTGCTTCGCAGTATTGAGTTCGGAGAGAGTAGTCCCTCCACATGAGCAGTCCATAGGAACAGTCTCGAACATCTTCGAGGCATCCAAGGATTTCACGACGTTTCCAGCAGAATGTCAGAAACCAGCTGCTCGGACAGCCGAGCCCGTAGAATGATCCTCAAGCTCGCAAAAAACGCGGTGCTCTCGCGAAGTACGGAGGAGTTCTCGCAACAGAGCGACTCTCATCATTCTCATGATGACTTTTAAATCTGGACGGCGAAGCCATTTCTCGAAGATAAGGTAGGCTGGTTTCGGCGTAGGTCGTTCCTCTATTCGAGCATGAGTAGTATGGCACAACCTTCTTGGCCGGGCACTGGAGCAGCAAAATCTGCACCTTCCCTCACGATGAAGATTTAATCAACGACAGCAACACATCCAACGCAACTCCAAAGTCTCGTGTAACATCCTATGTCTCGTGTCATTGCATAGCCAAGACGGGTGTCGACATTCACTCACCATGACTCATCCTGTCCTCACAAGCCCGCCGCTAGGATGTTTTTGCCACCCTAGACCCACAGAAAAAGCTAGCGCACATAAGCAATCCGAAAATTCACTACCTCATCCAATTAGAGCACTTCTGATAACAAGCCCTTGTGGTGCAATGGCAGCATGCCCGGCTTCGATATCATTCTTGAATGTAGTGGTACCGGTTGATCCAGATTCGAATTCTGGCAGGGGCTCTCTTTTTGCACTTTTTCGTTGAATGTATTCGGTTTTGCGAATACGTCTGGTCTCCTCTTTTTGCCGATGGGCAATCTGTTGCCTTTTGGTCAGTACTCGACAACTTTCTCATGCTACACAACTCATTATCTCATCTCTTGTCGAATATATTTGAAACTTTCGAGCTTGCGAGCTTTCGAGGTTCTACGTCGTACGCCGTTCTGAGAACTACGCTGTGAGATGGTGAGACCGATAGCTTCTTGCTTCAAAGGACCAGCTCTCCATACCTTTGCGCGTATGTCGAATCGAGCATGCTATGCGGTCGACTGCGCCAGCATCCGTGCTCGCAGCACCTTCAAAAACGAAATTCGTCTGGAGGAGCACCTGCATCTATACCTCATATATGTACACCTTACAGCATCTCTTGTCCGCAGAAGCTGCTCTCCGTCGCCTCTTTGATCGAAGTCTTGCTTTTCGCTGGTGTCTATCGTGCCATTGCTGCTAGCTCTGGTATGCCTAGTGCTTCCCTGCTCCCTTCTTCTCCTCTCCCTCCGCTTGCTTTAGGAACTCTCTGCATTGTAAGTTAGCCTCTAGTCCCCTCATTCATCGTGTTATGGACCCCGATGATTCGCGAATAAATGTAGGATGGTCGGAAGTCGTACTGTATGAAATTCTCTTCGTCCTTGCTGCTGGCGTTGATCGGAGGGGCGTTGTTGGCTGGCTTCTTGCTGCCGCCGCTCATGGCCCAGGTGCCGACGAACATCGTACCAAGGGTGGCCATGGAGAGCTATAGGATCATAGTATCAGCATATTGTCCTCGTCGCCGTGTATTGGAGATATCGCGCCCAATGGCTTCCATGCTCTCTCAAGGGGCCTTCGGCAGCGGCTGGGAGGGGATGCGCACCACATGGGAGCCGACCTTCTGGCCGAGGATCTCGTAGTAGACGACCATTATGATGGTAGGGCGGTGGAGGTATCGGACGGTGTAGATGTCGGTGGTGGTGGAGTGGAAGTCCGCTGGTCGCCAATGTGAAGTCGTCGCATCCGCGTCCGCATCGGAAGAGAAGCTCGGGTCTTGGCAGCAACTGAGCTCGGCTTGCCGCTTTGTCGTCACAAGCTCTCACTCTTCCGCTCACTTTGCACTACAACAACATTCACTCGACGAAGCGTAGAAACACGAGAACGCACCGGAGCACAAAAAGACTTATACAAATATCACATACATCACTTCATAATCAGTCCAGGAACTCCCATCACTTTGATCCAACCAACTCATCAGCAGCGACAGCGAGCTCGACGACAATATGGCGAAAGACCAACAGAACGACCCCGATCAACTCACAACGATCCCTCACGAGCGCAAAGAACAACGACCCGACTTCTCTGAACCGCTCCCTCGCCAAAAACTACCGGCCGACCTCCAAAAGACACTCGACTCAGAAGAACGCTTCTGGGACGCCCTCACATCAGGAAATGCCGGCGAATCAACAGACAGCAGCGTACGATACGCCGCCTATGCATCTCGTCTCCGTACTATCATGCTTTCTGCTCACCGATATGTCGCGTATACATCAGACATCGGCGAGAGCTTCCGACCTATTGCACATCCGATCATGGTCCGGGCAGCGTATGGTGTGAGTTGGGCATACCTCATCGGAGACGTTGGATATGAGGGTTTCAAGGCGTACAAGCATCAGCAGAGGATACTGGATCCTCAGACGGAGGAGGATAAAGCTGCTGCGGAGGCGAAGCCTGGGAAGAAGATTCCAGCTATTGAGGACTACCGAGCTGTGATGGCGCAGAGAGCGGTATTCCAGAGTGTGGCATCTATGGGATTGCCGGCTTTTACGATCCACAGTATCGTGCGGTATTCGGGACGGGCGATGAAGAATGTCAAGAACGTGAAGGTGCGGACATGGGGACCTATCGGGCTAGGACTTGCGGCTGTGCCTGCCTTGCCATTCATGTTCGACAAGCCGGTCGAAGAGGCGACAGAATGGATATTCCACAAGGCTTTCGAGGCGGTTGGTGGGCCGACTGCTGTGGGCAAGGACCTAAAGGGAAGAGGTGCAGAGGTTGAACTCAAGCAGAACGAAAGAGAGTTGTAGAGTGACTCTCCTGGAGCACTGCTTGCGCGATTCGTCAGCAAGATGTGGAAATGATTTTGACTGCTTGGTTTAGACGGACAAGGTGGAGCGCGGCGAACGGCGTTCAATTCTCGACTCAGCGACCTTGAAAGAGGAAGAAATGTACATACGACCAGAATCTCCGAAGACCATTCAAGACCACACACACAACATCCCGAAATTATCGCAGGAATCTTCACGAGCACATCGCAGACTGCCAACATTTGACAGCGAGTTCTCTCCACTTGCCGAAAATTTTTGACTTGGCACGCTCAGCTTACTCCATCCATTACGAGAAATGCGGTGTATCAGAGCCCGAGTTCTCGCACGATCCGCCGGACACTGCCAAATAATTCCTCCCTTTGAAGGGCCCGGATACCTTTCCATCTCCGATATAGACTGCCGGCCCCACGATCGCCTTCCCCGCACCTGTTCTCCACGCCCCGGACTCGCCGTATGCATCTGCCATGTGTTATGCGGCGGAATATTCGCTCTCTGATTTGTATATCACTGTTGTCTATGACTGCTTGGCTTTTGATAGCCAAGATGTCCTCTCAGGAACTGCTTCCACATTCAGCTCATGACTTAGGGCTTCACGCTTGCCTCCGAGGTGGCGGGCGCCACGAAGGATCCAGGTCGACCTCACTAGTCTCCGTGCAGCACATGGCTGACATTCAAGCGAGGGATCAAGAGAATAGAAAGGTAGGTCGGGCTCCGGTTTGGCTTCTCGGTCTTGCAGTCTTTTCGTCAAGAAATTTACGAGATGCGACTTCACCACCTGACAGTGGCTAGCCTTCTCGGCACGGCCTTTGCTCAAAGCAGCTACCCAACCGGAGCTGGAGCAGCTGAAGTGACATTCACAAACACCAAACGCCTCCTCTTCGACGTGGATGGCAATCAAATCGACGCATACGGCAGCAAGATCAACTATTTCAACGGCACGTACTATCTCTATGGCAACAGCTTCTCCACCACAGGTGTAGCTTTCGGAATCAAATCCTACTCTTCACCCGATCTAGAAAACTGGAAATATGAAGGCTTTCTCTACGACCCTTTCGCCGCAAATCCATGCAATGCCGAAGGTGGATGCGGGAGACCTCACATCGTCTACAATTCCAACAGCTCTCAGTACATCCTCTGGGCGAACGCCGGATCCTCTGGCTATGTGATCGCGACATCATCCTCTCCTTCTGGTCCCTTCACATTCTCGTCCTCGCGAGCGGCTATTGATCCTCAATTCGACGGTCTTCAGCCAGCAGACTTTACGGTTGAGAGGTTCGGGGATAAAGCCTACATCGTCTTTTCAGCCCTCAATTTCCGCGACCCCAGAGCTGGGAGTATTTGGCCTCCGATCTTCCAGACTCTGCATTTGAGCGAACTTACGGATGATTTCATGAATACGACACGAGTTAGCTATCCTGTTCAGTCTTCAGCTTTCGACTTGATAGATCAAGAAGCCGAAAGTCCGGATCTTTTCATGCGGAATGGATGGTATTACGTCTCCGCTTCGAATACCTGCGGGTATTGTAATGGATCTATTGCGTTACTCTACCGATCGAGGAGTTTGAAAGGACCGTGGACGAGACAGATTATCGAAGGCTACTCCTGCAACGGACAAGTGGAGGGCGTTCTGCCTCTGACGGATCCGCAGACGAAAGTGATTACCTATGTTTGGCATTCTACAAGTGTACCTGGGGGCCCGAGAACGGGCTTTGGAGGTCACATCTTCCAACCGCTGGTCTTCAATGCGGATGGGAGTGTGAAGGATCTGGACTGCTCGAGTACTGCGACCTTCCCAGTCAGCTTCACGAAGGGAACACAGCCAGTGCCAAGTGGCGCTGCTACACTAGCGGGTGATGGGAGCCCGCTGGATGCTGTTGTAAGCCTCTCAATTCCTTTCACCCTGCTTTCATAAACTGACATCGGCGCAGTACACACCAATCTGCGACTCCGATTCCTTCGACCTCTTCCAAACGTGGCGCGCGACCAAATCCGGCACCATATCCTCCGTCTCTGTCAACGTAGCTCGATCGTCTCAGACCGTCCCACTGGCTCTAACGGTCTTCAAGTTCAGCAATTACGCCGACCTCCTCGCCCCCGAATACAAATGGACGACCCTCGGATCTACTTCTATCAACGCAACGTATCTCAGCTATGTCTTCAATGCAACGACAGTGCCAGTCACAAGTAATGCGACTGTTCAGGCTGGAGACCTGCTTGGTCTGGCGATTGCCGGACAGGACTTTGCGCCGTACTGCCATTTGGAGTATGACACAGCCGGAGATAGGAGTAAGGTGCTGTACCAACGAGGAGCTGGACAGAATAGCTGGCGAGGGCTGAAGGGAAACAAGAGCCCGGTCTATGAGAGAGTTGGGAAGGGAGTGAAGTTCTTCGTGACGTATGATTAGATGAAGCTGATGCAGAGCAATAGGAATGAAGAGTCAATAACGCCATGCGCCTACCAAACGCCTTTCCCAGATTTGTCCCATCTCCTGAATGTCGAGAGTTGCTTCTCAGAGGCATGGTGGGTTGTTGAAAGGAAGAAATTATAACGCCGTGCGCCTCTCAAACGCCTTTCCCAGATATGTCCCACCTCCTGAACATCAAACATTGCTTCTCAGAAGCATGGTGTGTCGTCGAAAATCAGAAATAGTAACGCCTTGCGCCTGCCTAGCGCCGTGTTTGCCAAGACCCTCGAACTCCGACCACCCAGAATCAAGCCTGCGTTCCCTTCGAGGCTCCCTTCGCACCACTCTTCGAATTGCCACCCGATACCTTAGACGACGACGACGCGGCCGAGCGAACCAGAGGATAAAGCGCCTTCACTCGTGCAATATCTCCAGGTGAAGGGCCAGCTCTCTCGGGATCAGGATGGCCACCCTCGTAAATACGGCCAAGCCGGCCACCGGGTAACCTTGCGAGCATCACGGCGTCTCCTTCACGGCCTGAGGGGTCGCCCGCACTCGCGAAAGAGCTGTACAGCATAATGCTGTAGTAGTCGAAGTCTCGGCCATGCTCGTAGCCAGCCCAATCGGCAGGCATCTCTGCATCTGAGCCTTTGAGATAGGCTAGTGCCGGGCGATAGTACTTCGTGGCCAACTCTTCGTTGGAGCAGCTGGAGTGGCGTTAGAATAGCATGGAAGCTCACAAAAGGCTGGAGAACTTACACCAAGTCCATGCGCTGCGCTGGAGTCTTTCCCTGGAAAAGCGGCTCATTCTGGACCATGCGTACCGCATCCTCGGCCTGGAATATGTCAGTGGAGGCGAGAACGCTCGTGCGGATTGCGCTTACATCATGATAGCCGAACATGTTATCAAACCGAACTCGGAGAAACCGATCCCGATCTGGGCGCTGATGCTCGTGCTCTAATCCAAAGGCGTGGCCTAGCGATCGAAAGTCAGTATACCGAGAAGCTACACTCATATCGGAGAACGAACCCAGCTCATGTGCTATTGTCAAGACCAATTGGGCCTGCTGAGCCTGCGCATAGGACCTCCGAGTACCAAGGATCCCCATCGTGTGGCGGAAGAGCTCACGATCCTGGTTTTCATAGTCGAAACCGGTAGTCGTTTTCGATTCAGCACCGCCGTAGTCGTCTTCCGCGTCTTGGCTATTGTACTCAGCATCTGGGGTAACATCCGACACCACCAAAGCATCGAACGGGCCTGGAAAATGCAGGTGATCACATGTTATGGCCGGATTGTTTCTACATGCGTTATCCAGCATAACCTGCAAGGCCGAGTTGGGGTACAGTGCTGCACTCCATTTTTGAACTCCAGCCTTGACCGGCTCGCAGAGACGCTCGAATGACTTGGTATCCTTGAAGCAGATCGGGATCACATGGTTGGATGAGCCGTCCGGGCGTCGAGGAGCGCCTTCGGGAACGGGCCAAGGGTATGTGGTGCCGTGTCGCATACGCTGTCTACCAGAGGGGAGCTCGCTTACGCCATAGTAGCGCTTGGCCAAGGGAGATGCGGCTCACGAAACCGAAAAGTTGCCGGGAGGCCCCGGGAGTGCTGCTCCAATGCATGGAAGCAGGAAGAATAAGTGAAAGAGTAAGGTAAAGATCATTTTGAGTGATGGATGCTTGAAAATGTGGGTAAGATCGAGTCGGGATATGGTTGGGAGGTTGGAGTAGGGGATTGGGAGGTATTCAGAAATGCGACTTCTTTTCTGACATCTTCAATAGGCCCTGTGGCCATGGCCATGCGGCCACCGTCAACGGGCGAGCAGTGTTTGCCGTCGGCACCTCTCAACGACGAGTGACTAGACCGAGCGCCTGGACAGGACATCAGCCCCACGAAAGCCCACGGCGTCGCACGAGACCACCTGATAGCTCTCTGCGTACCACGAAGCCTCCACACTTGAGCGTGCATCCCTTTGCTCCCCAACACAGTACCAACACCAGCACCAGCACCATGACCATGGCCACCATACCAAACGACATCGTCCTGGCCATTGCTTCCTCCCTCGACATCGACACCTTTCTAACATTTCGACTGACATGCAGCAAATATCATGACCTGATCAGCTCCCATATGCGCGGACTCACCAGAGCAGTGGCCCGTGTCACCTTTCCAGGCCAGACGCGCATTCTCACTGCAGCAAACACGCCCGATGAAGCTACACCTCTGGACCATCTCCGCTGGCTGAAGTGGCTCAGATATGAGCAGCTGGCCGCCATAGCAATCGAGCGCGTGCAGGCCTATCCCCTGGCCGCTGAGGACCCGCTGGGTGACGAAGTCAGATCAATCGTTGCAAAAGGGTGGCACTTGCTCGCACGACTCTCGAAAACTGCCAGACAGGTGCGCGCCTCACGTTGCCAGTCACCGGTCGAACGTCACTCCCATCAAGCCCCTGCTGCCACGCAAGCCTCTGCTGCCTCGGATGAGCCGAAGGAGACTTGCTTGGAGTGGATGTCTCTCGTCGAAACGCTGACCCACAAAGAGCTGAGAGCTTACACTTGCCTTCGCGGGATTATCACAAATGAAGTTTTCGGGTTTGTCACTCTCTGGGGATACAGCTCTTGCAATTTGAATGAAGCTGTGACATCTTGGGCGTGGTCAGTAGCCATGCGGATGGGGCTACAACCCTTCTGGGAGCACTGGTATGGAGCAAGCGAAGACGTGCAACGCGACCCACAAGCAATCAAGAGTTTTGTTGAAGCAGCCTGGAAGACTACCGATGCGAATGCGCGGTCGCGTGAGGCCGACTGCGCCCATGTGGTCACGCAACAAGTCGAACGTGTCAGGATTCTCGTGCAACGCGCCATCAGATTTTCGTATCCTGAGTTCCACGAGCGTGCATTCCGACTCGAATACTCCGCTGGGACGTTAGAGGCTCAGCTGCTGAGAGAGCAACGGACTGTCGAGGGAGAACCTGAGCCAGCGAAATTCTTCGACCACGTGCCCTTCCAGCAGAATTTGCACTGGGAATCAATTGGGTACAATGAAGCTGAAGCAAAAGAGCGAGCAAGTAGCCGTGCGTACGCTCGTGGCATCATGGTAGCGTACGAGTTCAAGGACCTGCTAAGAGAATGGGAGCGAGACTGGCTTCTCAGATGCACCATTGATTAAAGGAAAGAGGGCTTCTCCGTAGAAGCAACCTACAATGACGCCTTTGGTGCCCCCTCACTCTCCAAAAACGGCATCACCGCCTCCAAAAAGCCCTCCGGCTGATCGATATTAACCGCATGTCCCGCATTCGGCACAACAACTTTCTTCGCCCCCGGGATCTTCTTAGCCATATACTCACTCGCCGCAAGAAAAGGCTCATCATCCGCTCCAACAACTATCAAAGCCGGCACTTTGATATTCGGCAATGAATCAATCACACTCGAATCCCTCTGCGCCAACATCCCCCTCGCAGCAAGCGCCAACCCCTTCGCATTCCGATGCTTCACCATACTCCTCTCCGCACTCTGCCTCTCCAAAACCTTCAACCCTTCCTTCTCAAACTGATCGGCAGTCTGATTCGCATACTTGTTCCAATCATCTCGTGCAGAGTCCTTCTTAAACCCCGGTCCAGTGTCGATGATGAGCAGCGACGAAACCCGCTCGGGATACATTCGATAAAACGCCATGGACATGTATCCGCCTAGACTGAGCCCGCCAACGATTGCTTTAATCCCGGTGGTGCCGCAGACTTCGTCGAGGATGGCGCCCATGTCGGCTACTGTGTGCGCTTCGCTGTAGGCGAGGGGGTCTTCGGGGTAGTCGGATTGTCCGTGGCCGCGCATGTCCCTGGGAGGTTGTTGTCAGCGGGTGCTGGTGGCGAGGCAAGAGATTCGTGATGGTGTGTGATGTACACTTACCATATGATGAGTTTGAAGGTTTTGGATAGTGCTGCTATTTGTCCTTGCCACATCGATGAGTTGGAAGAGTAGCCATGCGTGAGGAGGAGAGGTCTGCCGTTCCCGTGGACTTCGTAGTAGATGTGCACTCCATGTCTGTTGAGGAGCGGCATGACTAGGTCTGTAGTCGAGGAGTGTGCTAGAACCCAAGAGGTCTTGCCCCAGTTACCTTTCCGAAAGAGATGTTCCAAGCTTTGTGGAGTGAAGTGAATGTCATCCTGTGACTGCCTCGGCAGAGCGGGGCGTGGTTGTTGCCAAGACTACCTACCCTCTATAGGATTGAAGGATTCAGCACTAATACGTAGATCAACAACAGCATGTTGACTACTTATCGTTGCAATGGCCAATTTTTCTGTCTGTTCGGAGGCCTTGGAACTTTTCCACTGGCAGATTGATTGTCGGAAACATGTCCAAGGTTTCGAAGTCATTCCAGATATGATGTCGGTACTCAAGATCCAACAGAGATTCCAGGATGTAGCAAACAGTACCAGCTTGAAGATGCACTCCGGCCCCCGACCATCATCCTGTAGGGATCGCTATGGGTTCTCTCTTCTCCAGGATCAAAGTTCCATTCCGGCGAAAAACCACAAGCGGTACCTCTCAAGACAGTCGCTCCAGTCCAAGCTCTCCACCTAATACCACTCGCATCTACGAACGACAAGGCAGACTGAACAGATATCTCTGGCGACCGAAGCGTAAGCGGCGAAGGCCAAGCAGCCACGAAGGATATGGACCAAGCGACGTGAGTACCGAGCCGTTTGAAGAGCTGTATCCAGACAGCGGTATCGCGATGGTTCCGCCAAGTGGACAGATGCCGTATCTGCATTTGCGTGGAGGGAGGAAATCGTTTGCTAGATCATCGAAAGGAAGAGAAGAATCTCAGATGCAAGTGAGACAAGGAGATGAAAGAGTTCGCACTTTTGCGTAGTGTCAAATAGAAGAGATCACTCACCTTTATTCCCTTTCTTCAACCAAGGAGATCAGCATGCCTTCCCTTTCCCAAATGAAGCACAAGTACTGCCCACCTGTTGAAAACAAGCTGCAGAAACGACCGCCAGCCGAACACGGTGTCGTTAAGATCATTGACAAGAATGAGATCTCTGCGCCGGTGTATATTGAGCCAACTCCGACGATAAAGAGCCCAGGCTCGAGAGCCTACAGAATGCGAGCGTTACCAGGGCCACCAACATTCTTTCGGTGGTATCAAACAGAGAGGTGGTTCGGCGTACGTGGTCGCGATGAGCATGACGAGAAGGTGGTCGATGCAGTGGATGTTATCTTCGAAGGGCGGGAATGTTGATGTGTCGTCGGAGCCAGTCGAAGCATCGGGCGAGAGTCGACAAGGGAATATTGCAGGAATTCGGCGCACGAGAGCATTCCTCCTGGTCGCTCGTTTGCCAACACATGAATTCCACATATACGATCTGCGCGTTTGCCGCCATGTATTGCAAGCACGGCACTGCGAGGCGCCTCTCAGATCATATGCTTCGTGCGTAGATCTTCGGATGGTGGTCAACTTTGTTTCAGAGCATCGCCTGTGTACCTCGGTCTGTGACTTCCGCAGCTTTACTGACGGCTGATGAGCACGAGGTATAATTGTTCGAACCTCCCTTTCCATCAACAGACTGGCCGCGTGAAGTCTCGTAGAAAGTCGGATGTCTCGCGTGCAGCCAAGATCGGCAGACCTTCGGCACGGCAAACACTCGGCAGTGGCATGCAACTTGACGAGATGGTGGTTTGCGAATATCCACACATGATGCATGATGTCAGGAAAGGAAACAAAACTGCGTCCGTTGTCGCTGCAAAGATGCCACTGATGCCCAAAGACAATCAGATAAAGCTCTGTCAACTGTCATACCCGCCGCCGGGTTTTTGAATATGACTGCAAGCGCTGATGAGCAAGTAGTCAACACACAATGGACTCTCCCCAAGACCCACGGAATACAGTCCCTGGTACTGGTCCCAGATGCTACGCTGGGCTCGCTGGCGGACGATGAGGTGAGAGTGCGGCTACACTCGGCGTCTTTGAATTATCGGGATCTTGTCATTGCGAAGGTGCGCATCATCAATCTGATCTCGATGTTGCCGTACTGAATGAAGCTCGCAGGGTGGCGTTCCTGGTGACGTGAAGCCAGGTGTAGTTCCTGGATCCGATGGCGCTGGTGTTGTGGAAGCAGTCGGCAAGAAGGTCACTAAATTCACCGCAGGAGAGAGGGTCGTAACACATCTCTGCCCAAGGATACCAGATGACCAGCCTCCATCCATGAAGGACATCTCAGCCGGCTTGGGCCAGAGTGTGGACGGTACACTGCGAGAATTTGGCAACTTCCACGAGTCCGCTCTCGTTCACGCACCAAGCAACCTCAACTTCGATCAAGCGGCGACTTTGACATGCAGTGGCTTGACAGCATGGAACGCCCTCTTCGGCCTCAAAGGACGTGTCGTTGGAAAGGGCGACTGGGTCCTGATCCAAGGTACCGGTGGCGTCAGTGTAGCTGCTCTGCAATTCGCTGTCGCTGCGGGTGCCAATGTCGTCGCAACGACCTCGCATGATGAGAAGAAGCGTCTCTTGGAGGAGCTGGGTGCTAACTATGTGATCAACTACCGCGAGCAGCCATCTTGGGGGAGTGCCGCTCGCAAATTGACTCCAGATGAACGTGGCTTCGACCTGATTGTGGATGTTGGTGGAAACGACACACTGCCGGAGTCGCTGGAGGCTATCCGTACAGATGGCATCATCGTGGCCACTGGACTACTGGGAGGCAGCGAGGTGGAGCAAGTCCCAATGCTCAAATCGTTGGTGCATGCCTGTACGATTCGTGGCATCTTGCTTGGCAGTCGGCATCAATTTAGGGAGATGATCGAATTCGTCGAGGAGAAAAACATTCATCCTGTAATCGATTTCAGGACGTGGGATTTGGAGGAGACCAAGAGAGCGTACGACTGGCTCGACTGCCAGAAGCATTTCTCGAAGGTCGTGGTTCGGCTGCGTTGAGTGCATCATTCGGCACTCTCTAATGCAAGACTCTCACGCCATAAGGAGGACATCGTTTACGGGCCTGAATATCCTTGGGTGAGCTGGGCAGAAGCTAATGAGGTGGAGGATGAATGGGCAAAAGACCTTCGTTGTTTTGGACAGGAGGTTTGAAGGACGCGATCTGAGTTTCTCGCTTGCAGTCACGACTTCTGCGCCAAATGCAAAAATCGAAGTCAGAAATGCCAATTTCTCAGCAGCGACATCCTCTCCCTTTCAGAATCATCAACTAACACGATGGTCGTGGTCAACGCGTCTCCGCAAGAAGCGGCCATAGCAGGCCTGCTCATAGGCTACACGGAAAAGTACTTCAAGCTTCTCAATTCTCGTTCTTTCTCCGAAGTCTACGCCATGAAGACGCTCTTTCATCCCATAGCCTACAAATCCGAATGCCAGACCTCAGGAGCGACTCGCTCGTTCTCGGAGAGCATTGCCGGTGTCTGCGAGGCCATCGAATCATCGCCAGAGCTCGAAATCAAAATTGTCGATGTATCGGCTGAAGTCAATGACAAGACCGGCCTTGCGACTGTCTTCATCCACACAGACTGGACGAATTTCCCGCCCGGACTAGTAACGGAGCGTATTCAGTCTTTCCATTGGGAACGATTTGATACGAAGTGGCTCTGCGTGAAATCTACGATACTCAGAGGAGTGAATGAGGTTGTTTGAAGGCTACAAGGCTAGGATCTGAAGGTGCTGCTATCCTGCTTGTCCCACTTCTGACTCTCACCTCCACCTTCGGACTCTCGGCCAGCTCCGGCCCGCCGACGGGCAATGATGATATCAAGGTCTGGATGACTTTACCTCCCATCCATTCAGCAAAGCAGTATCGAGATCTTCAAGCATGGCAGCATTGAAGACTAAGGAGGACCTTCTCATCTGTAAAGCTTGCGGGACACAGTTCGACCTGCCCGCCGATAAGCCTCCAAAAGGCTGCCGGATATGCGATGTGAGTGGTCAGCAGACGGAAAACGAACGAACGAAAGCTGAACGAAGACAAGGACCCAAGACAATTCATTCCTCCATCAGGCCAAGCATGGACGAATCTAGCCCAGATGCGCGGCAAGTACAAGAACAGCATCAAGCAAGACGATGTCGAGAAGCGAATGTGGAGTATCACGACTGAGCCGAAGTTCGCAATCGGCCAACGTTGTGTTCTGCTCGAAACACCTGCCGGCAATGTTCTCTGGGACTGCATAACGTATCTCGATGAAGAGACAGTCGATTTCATCAAGTCGAAAGGTGATCTGAAGGCGATTGTCATCAGCCATCCGCATTATTACACCACTCATCTGGACTGGGCCGAGACATTCAGCTGCCCCGTATACTTTGCCAAAGATGATGAAGAATGGGTGAATCGGCCAGATACTGATGGGAGAAGGAAGTTGTTCGAAGGATCATCGCAAGAAATAGTCAACGGAGTTCAAGCCATCAAGGTTGGCGGACACTTTCCGGGCAGTCTGGTACTACTGTGGAATAAGCACCTATACATTGCGGACACTCTTGTCACTACTCCTGTAAGCCACATTTTCTATGACAGCGTACTCTGGATCACTGACGATGGCATAGTCCGGCCTCTACCACATCGACAGACCGCCAGGCACGAACTCTTTCGTCTTCATGTGGTCCATTCCGAACATGATTCCACTTCCGCCTCCCGAACTCTACAACATGTGGCAAGCACTGCAGCCACTCGACTTTGAGAGCACGCATGGTGCCTTTGTCGGGACTGAAGTACGGCACAAAGACGTGAAAGCGCGAGTGCTGGAAAGCATGAAGATCCAGGCAAAGAACGAGGGCTGGGAGGACGTCGCGATCCTGAAGGAGAGCCTGTGAAGGGAAAGCCTCAAGAATAAGTACAAGAATCTATGTACTACGAAGAGAAACGCTCATGATCACAAACAACATCGCTCGCGAACTACTCTCCTCTTCTCTTCTTCTCCTTCTCCTTCCTATTCAAGCCATCTTCCTCCTCCTCAACATCCCCTCCTCATTCCTCCTCAACTCCTCCCTCCCCCTCTCAACCGCCCGATCCAAACTCGCCTGAATCCTCCCCGCAATCTCCTCCACCGGCGTCTCCATCCCCACAAGTCCAATAAATTTCCCCACCTTCCTCCTCTTAATCCGAATCCTCTCCTTATCGCTCAGATGCGCATACGGATTTCTATCGAGCGGGTCGTCGGCGGTCTGGGATGCGAGGATCGGGTGTTGGAGGTCTTCGACGGTGGTCATGAGGTCTTCGAGCCAGAGCTCTTCGGAGGAGGTGAGTTGTTTGCTGTGGCGGCGGACGAGGGAGGGTTCTCCGGAGCCTTCTTTTCGTGAGACGGCTGAGCTGGGTGTACGTGGTGTTGGGCGAGCGAGGAAGTCTTTATCCCAGTTCATCGTGGCCGGGTAGTGGTGCGTCCACTGGCAGGGTGTGGATTGGTGGTAGTAGTGTGCGATGCAGTCGAGTTGCTCCTCCGTCAGCAGGTGGAAAGCCATCAGCGTTTGAGGGAAGTCTGGGTGAGGAGGGCCGTCGGGGAGAGGGACGAGTGGTGCGAGGCGGAGTTGGAGTGTGGAGATCTTCTTCGCGAGGGCGTCATTGTTGCGGGTCATTGGTGCCATGGTGAAGTTGCAGTGGTGAGATATTTGGTGGTTTGATAAGTATGTGTGTTGCGTTCCTGCGTCCTGCGTATGATGATCTTTTGGTGAGCGCGCTGCGGTCGTGGTGGAAGGCGGAGTGAGGTGAAGGTACTGTTAAGATGCTGATGCTCGCTGCTGCTATTATGAGCGCTTCTTTGTTCTGAGACGAAGTGAGATTTCTTGATCCGTATCTGCGACCTGTCTGAAGATTTGAGCACAAAGAGTGTGAAGCCGTCATACTATTCGAGGAGCGTCTTTGTCTCGCACGTTGTCAAAGACACCCAACCCCGTCTCGCGCATTGTCTGACACGTGGGTGTCGGTCAGCCTGGTCGAGGTGTCGAGACACGGCTGCATCTGGAATCGTAGTAGGTGGTGCCCGGTGACGCTCGTCTCACGCCCTGCATGGCGTTCAATGAAATTCGCGCACCCAGAAAAGGCTGAAGGCCGTCGAAAGTGAAAGTGAAGGTGGTTGTGACAGGTGGCGGTCGGTGATGGACTCTTCTCCAAGGCGCTGCTGCCGCAGTGACATGATGAAAAGCGAATTTCGCGTCAAAAGGCGGTAGTGTAAGGCCAGTGACTGGAGAGGTTGTTAGCGAAGTCAATGGCTGTCACTGGATGAAGTTGCTTACCACGGTGCCAGTAGACATAGGCAAGCCCAGCGGCCTACCGACGAGTGCCAAAAATAAGATTAATCTTGAAGAGACCGTAGTCTCGTTTCAGAGATTAAACTGAACTGCGGGGATATGAGCGGAGGTCGTGGTGTTGGACTCGGAGGACTCACAAGAACAGATACTACCTGTAAAGGGGTCAGCGCGAGTCTTAGAAGTTGGACGCTGGGAATTTCTTACACTTGATCTAAGCCAAAAGGCAAAGACTATCATGAGTTAGCATGTTGAAGTGTAGGGGTGGGGTGGAGTTGAACGTACGAGCTGAAGAAAGGAAGTTGGAGGATGGCAGAAGGCGGCTGAAGGTATATCTTTCTGGTGGTGGTCCGAGCTCAACTCGCATTAGCGTGCTGTAATTTCGCACGCAGGACTGATTCTACAGATTTGATGAGGCGATCCATCAAGTCTTTATTGAGCACGTCGTCAAATCTGTGGTGCCTCAGGCTTGAGACCTCACGTCTTCCAGCCGACGCGTCGATGTTTTTCGCGCGTCTTGTCTGTTGATTATGCTGTCTCGCACTGTCTTAGCCATACGAAAAGGACTCAGCCATCACGTTCGGCATCTCTCACGCTCTGCGGCTGTCGTTGGGCTCTCAAGCAGCTCAAAATCCGCGCTCTCAGAGCAACAGCGAGCACGAAGCGACTGCTAACGCACACCGAGCACGGCAGGACTCCACGAGCAGCGTACGGCCTCGAAAGTGAGCGTGAAGCAAGAGATGGATCAGTGGACAGAGAGGATGACAGGGCGTTGGAAAGAGCAGTGAGTGCTGATAGCGCTCTCCGGGTCACAGCACACCAGAAAATGCCTACTCCAACCAGGCCGGAAATGTCTCCCCTACCAACGGAACCGAATACGCCCTGCGCTCAATGGCGATGTCCGCGCCGTCAAAGCTCGCGTCTCAGTCAAGCTTGAAGCTCCAAACCTCATGGCCACGCAGCGCCGAGCTCCAGGTCATATCCGCTTACCCACCTCTTTATTCGCCCATGAAGCTATGCGAGCTCAACATTCTTGGAAACATATTAGGAGAAACTCTTGATTCCCTCAGAGAAGTAGCTGGTGTACCTGTACCGAACACGTAGCTTGCTACGAGTCAACGGTCCGAGTGACCAACGTCCGGTGTGGGTTCTGGGTTCGACACCCTGCAAGTCCTCTGAATTTACAGCTCAGGACACCTTCTCTTTTGCACTTCTATTGCCTTTTGCTACCGGGACACTTCTGTTGCACGTTGTATGTTTTTGATGCGTTGATTGACTTCTAGGCTCACACTTGGCTCTCAACACAAGTACCGTCGATCCATCAGCTCACCCGCTCTTCACAACCACCGGGAAGCTCCCATCCACGATCGCACCTCCATCATCAACCACCCAAATCAGCGACAAGCAGCCATCGACATCAGATGGAGCCGCCCAGAATTGCGCTTCAAGCTCTGTATTGTTATTATACACCAGCTGCGTAGCGAACATAGCAAAGCCGCTGACTTCAGTTGCGTTGCTGTTGAGCAACGAGGTTGTCAACGGCTGAAGACTCAAATTATAATCTGGATCGATGATAAGCGACCCAGCCGAAGTACCATTGTCGAAGGTAGCGTTTGCGATCCAGTTTTCTCCTGTTATCGAGGCGACATCCCAGGTGACTGGTGCGAGAATCGAGGAGTTGGAGGGGTCTTCAGCGATGTAGATGAGGCCTACAAAATCGCATAGGTCAGCCGTTGAAATGGAAACAGAACTTCTCTTGACGACTCACTGTCGTTGAGATTGTATACCAGCGGCCAAGATGTAGCGTTGGTACCGTACGCGACCAGAGTGTCATTCGAGATCGCCGCACGCTTGGAGAGTGGTGCGCTGATGTGAGCTGCGAAGATGCTGATCGCATGCAGCGAGCTCAATAGAATGAGGGTAAGAAACATATCGAAAGCTGGACTAAACGAGCGTACAGGTCTTTGCCTCCTGAAAGACGAACATGAAGTCAAAACAAAGGCCGGAAACGAAGAGCGATGCACGCCAGTGGAATCAACAGTCAGTGCGGTATCATCGAAAAGTCGGCCGAAGAGCGAACATACGAACCAAACCCGGTTCAATAATATTGAGCACTGATTCTTCCAGATTGACGGGCTCTATTTTGGACGAGCATAGTACGTGTTCGCAGTTCCATATTTCTCTAGACATCGGTTGTTGCGCGGCACTCGGGACCACTACTCCTATACTGCCGAAGACAGAAGCTGAATTTTGGGCTTCTGTCGTACAAACTCGACCAAAGCCTGGCTCGGTGTGTTCCTTGAATGGATGCTACAAGACATTGACAATGCGAAGAGATCGTATTCAAATGCATGGAGCAGCCTCCAAAGGACGTTTGAGTTGAAAAGAAGCAACAGACCGTTCGCTATAAGCACTTCGGCGTTTCTACGGCTGGACGAGTCAGCACTGCAGGGGTTGTCCATCGCCGGGAATGTCACTCAACGACGATGCTCAAGATCAATGCGTTAAAGATGGGAGGGCGGAGCTTCGTTGAGAGTTCGTTGCTCGAATGCTTCCTGCTTCTCCGTCACTCGCTTCTGATCATTCGCTTATGATTTCTAATGGCATTCTACGTTTTCCTTGCTTCGCTCTTGCTCGCGGCGTCGAGCACAGCTAACGGTCTTTCAATCGAACGTACAGCCAACACTACATGCGTCCACTCAGCTTCAGATCGAGGATGTTGGTCTGATGGATTCGATATTTCAACCAACTACTACGAGAATGTTCCTGACACCGGAGTTGAACGCCACTATTGGTTCACCATCGAGAACACAACAGCTGCTCCGGATGGCGTCGAAGTGCCCGCTCAATTGATCAATGGATCGTTCCCAGGACCAACGATCATCGCAGACTGGGGAGACACTGTTGGTAAGAAATCGGTCAAGTGCCAAGCCCCCTTCACTCGTACTGATCGCGTCGAACACAGTTGTACATTTGACGAACAATGTGTCGAGCAACGGGACTGGGCTGCACTTCCACGGAATCCGACAAAACTGGACCAGTGGGATGGATGGCGTTCCCAGTGTCACTCAATGTCCGATCGCTCCTGGAGAGAGCTACACATACAAGTGGCGTGCGCTTGAGTACGGGACTGGCTGGTACCACTCTCACTTCTACGTTCAGGCATGGGACGGTGTATTTGGAGGCATTTTGATCAACGGCCCAGCGACCGCGAACTACGATGTCGATCTCGGCCATGTCTTCCTCAACGATTGGTACCACGTAAGCATAAGCATCCCGACAGCCCACCATGATGTACAAGTCGTACTGAACTGATATAACTTAGGAAACCGCCGACCAACTCGTCCTCGAAGCCGCAACAGGAGGCCCACCAACCGCCATCAACGGCCTCATCAATGGCACAAACACCTACAACGACACCCTCGGCTCCCGTTTCGAACTGCACTTCGAGCCCGGCACCAAATATCTCCTCCGCCTCGTCAATGCAGCAGCAGACAGCCACTTCCGCTTCATGATCGACAACCACACCCTCGAAGTCATAGCCACCGACTTTGTACCCATCGTCCCCTACACAACCACCGACCTCTCCATCGGCATGGGTCAACGCTACGACGTAATCGTCACAGCAAAGGACATTACTTCCGGAAATTTCTGGCTTCGCGCAATCCCGCAAGAATCATGCTCTGAATCCGACGCAGTCGACGACATCAAAGGCATAATCCGGTACGATAATTCTTCGACAGCCGACCCCACTACCTCCGCGTACGATTACACAGATTCCTGCGATGATGAAGCGACATCTAACCTGGTTCCTTATGTCTCCATCGATGCGGTAAGCACAGAAACGTATACGAACGACACAAAAGTCGCCGTACAAGTAACCTCCAACGCCCTCCTCTGGACGATGAACTCCGTCTCTTTCCGCACAGCATGGGAGAACCCAACCCTTCTACAAGTAATGAACGGCGCCACGACATTCACAACGAAACAGCAAGTCATCGAACTACCAGAAGCGGATAAATGGGTATATGTAGTGGTTCATAGTCCGTTTGCGCAAGCGCATCCGATGCATTTGCACGGACATGATTTTTGGGTGATTGACGCGGGTTATGGGAATTATGATGAGAATCAGACGATTGACTTGGAAGGGAAACCGAGGAGGGATACGGCTATGATGCCCGCGGCTGGGTATTTGGTTATTGCGTTTGTGACGGATAATCCGGGGGTGAGTTTTTTTGATCTTTCCTTATAGCCGTATTGCGGTGATGGGTGGAGAGTGCTGACGATTTGAATAGGCTTGGTTGATGCATTGCCATATTGCGTGGCATACTTCGGAGGGGTTCGCGGTTCAGTTTCTTGAGCGGGAGTCGGAGATTGAGTATGATAGTTATGTGCTCAACAGCACGTGTGCAGCTTGGACCAAGTATGCGGAGGCGGATGATCTGGTGCAGTATGATTCGGGTATCTAAAGCGCTAGGCCTCAAGCTTGCGCAAAGGAATAAGCGCGTACTGGCAAGATTTAAAAACTCTCCGTAAGGTTAATATCATACCATTCATAAGCAAGGATGTCAAAAGGCCAGTGTACAACGAGCTAGGAACCAGAAAGACGTCAGCTTGAGTTCGCAACGCCAGTGCTGGTTCTTCCAATGTTCATCTAATCAAACACCCCGAAAAGCCCGACCTTGCGTAAACGTGGAAGTATCGGCGGGTGGCGTCTGTTCTAAATGCAGAGCTGCCCATTACAGATCAAGAACTCTTTGAGGTTGCGCAGAAGATCGCTTTGAATTCAGAATCGCTTGAGCTGACCTCCGGGGTCAAGCCAGGACACACGTCAGGGATGTCAGGAGGTAAACAACACCCGGGTGTATCTATCGACTCTTGTCTCGTCTCCGGCGTCCCACGCTGGAGTCCGGCTTCGGCTGTTGTTGACTGCCGGTAGCTTGCTGAGGATCAGGAGGAATAGGAGAAGGTGACAATCCTCTCAAGCGTTTTGAAGAGCTCCTCAGTGCATGTCGCGTAGATGGCCTTGGCCGCTCGTCTATGTTCGACCGCCTACGCTTTTGCTTGCCCTTCTCCGGTGACGGTGGCTGGGAAGAGAGAATCAGTGAGTTGGTAAAAGCTCGTCGAAGTGCCGGGTCGTCTTCGTGCTGTGGTGAAGCAGATTCTTCGATATGAACGAATTCCCCAGAATGTTCTCTGTAAAGACCTTTCCCAATCTCCGTTCCTTGGCCTTCGGAGAGCTCCCGTCGGACATTAATGGAATCGCGGTCGTCGTCTTGATCGTGGAACAAGGCCAACCTGTTGTTTTAGTCTTTGGCTCCCGCCAGGTCAGGCCGTTGATTCAGCAGATAACGGTATACCTTCCTGTGCTGATATTTGTGCGCCATGTGAAGTGGCGTGCGTCCATCTTTTGCCCTGGGACTGGTTGGATCCACCTTGCCCTCTTCCATGAGTAGCTTCACAACACCGAGATGTCCATACTTGGCCGCTTTATGCAACGGCGTCATGCCTTTCCTATCGACGTCGTCAAGTGGAACATCGAGTCTGATGAGCTTCTCTACTATCGCTTCTTGACCTTCTGCGGCAGCTTGGTGCAGCACCGTATACCCTCCTAGGTCCGATACGATGCCTTTTGAGCCTGCAAAAACATCCATTCGAGAGATGTCATAGGACCTTTGCACTTCTGGAGAATTGATGCGAGCCATGCGTGAGATGCGCCAGAGGGGAAGATCGAGCAAGAAATGCACGAGGTCTGTATGTCCATAGAACATGGCCCGGCAGATCAAAGGAAATCCGTTGGCGTCACACACATTGAGGTCCGCATCTTTGTTACTGAGCAACCTCATGGTCTCGACATTGCCACCGACCGCGGCTAGGAGTGCCGGCGTATCATTTCGTAACGTAAGCTCATTCAGCTCCCGAGGATGAGGATGCAGCTCGAGCAATTTTCTGACAAGCTCGGAAACGCCGAAGAGACAGGCCATGTGCAAGCCTGACATACCCATTGACAGAGCAGTGAGGTCCGCTGATGGTGTCCGATGATTGGTCGAGTCGTCAGCTGTTGAGTTACCTGGACGGAAGCCCTGGTTTTGAGTGATCGGGTCCGGATGCGACAAGACTTGATGCGCAAAACCGACCCGACGACGGTCATTCAGGAAGTTGAGAGCGGTCACGCGAAGTTCTTGCACGTGGCTTTTATGATCTTCGTCATATCGATCCGATCTCATTGCCAGGTCGATGTACCTCTTGTAGTGGTGGTGCCAATAGCGTGCAGCATACTGTATCAAAGGCCAGGTCTTCGAGGTGGTGCGGTATATTCGTTGCGGTAACCAGCCTTGTTCGAAAGGATGAAGACGTAAATAGCTGGCGCAGCTTCGCGCAATGCACCACTCCATCTCTTTCCAGGGCTTGTGCTCTAACAAGTAGCTGCGCAGGTGTGGAAGGGTGAAGTCGACGATGATAGTGCCTTCTCGATCAGTGCACTCCACCAGCCCGTGGGTGATCCACGAAAGTTCGTTCTGCTTGTCGATGTGATCATGTTTGCGTAGATTTGGATTGTTGATGCATTCCACCGCCGACCAAAGCTCTCGAAGGGTAAGTGAACGCCGTGCAAACAGTATACATGCGAAGATATGCTTGGCATCGTCGCGGCACTTGGCGTCTCCCTGCTCAATAACGCGACGCAGGTTACGATCCAGTTCGACATATGCATGCTCGGGGTGGTTTCTGTAGTCAGGCCTTTCGCTTTCCAACTCATCAAGGATAAAATCTAGCTCATCGAATGTTGAGGCATGCGCTACGTAGCTGACATTCAAATGTGCCACGGAGAATCTGTGCACATAAGACATCAGTTCGCGCCTCTCAAATGGGGTTCTGACTTACGCACATGCCACTTGATGCAGATACAATGGCCAGCACTGCCCTCTTGCACCGGTCATCTTTGACATCAAACGATTTGAACACCTCTCGATGTACGGCTCCAAACTTTGCCATTGCAAACTCCTCGATATCATCTTTGCGAGCACGCACGCGCTCACTCCGGCACGGTAATAGATGACCATGTTGACGTGAGTCTTCGGTTCGACTGGTGAAGACAACGCGCAACTCTAATGTGTTTTGCAGACGTCGTAACTGCTTGTAGAGGATGATGAGTTCCTCCTTGTCTCCGAATTCATCAACGGCGTCTAGAACTACGCACAGCCGTCGATCAGATCCTGTGAGGGCCTCAATGAGCAGATCCACGCACGAGCTCGGGGAGGGAAGCCAGTCGTCAATGTGCTGAGCCACAAAATTTGTGTAAGACTGTCGTACAGTTTCGAATGCGCGGGTGTTTAGAGGATGCTCGTGGCCAATAAACCACCGCAGAATTCGCAACAGCACCTTTCTCGCATTGTGATTTGCCGGTTTCTCGTGGTCAAACAACATGTACGCAACTTCCTCGTCGTCCTTTACGTATCGTCGTCTCATGTAGTCAATGAATCCCTTGGCCAATGTAGTCTTCCCTGCTCCTGGGTTTCCATGGAGCAGGAGCGTGCGATACTGTCCGCGAATGCATTCTCTGCGATAGATGCTGATGATGCTGGCAAGAGCAGCTCGCTGGTAGAAGTTGGGCAGCGTCACTGACGGTTCTTCAGCGGCGTGTTTGTCCAGCCAATCTGCGATTTCCGTTTCCTTTTCGCCCTCGCTCTCTGACGTACGTGAATGGCTCCCAAGCCCAATGCGCACGTTGGGAGAATTGTTGAGATAGACATCTGATATTGACAGCCCTGCCATCGCGGCCAAGGGAGTGACAGGAATTGTAGCATGGTGGAACTCCCCCGCCTATTAGCAGCCAGCAAGAAGGCAAACAGGTTGAATTGCCTCGAAAACGCCTCGTCTGCCGCCCATCCAAGGAATCTCGTCCGTCTAAATACCGGTGGAGAGCCTCGCGATGCGTTGCCTGCCCATTATTGGCTGCGAGGGTTTCACAGCATCGGATGCCGCTTCGGCATGAGACTGAAATCGGCTGCGCACAGTCTTACCGATAAGCTGAACAAAATCGAGACCCCGTCAGTGTTCTCGCACCCCATTCTCACACATCAACATGTCTGGGTTCCAGGAGATCGCTGCAGCGATAGGCGTCGCAGAAGTTGCTCTCCGTAGCATCTCAAAGATCTATGAGCTGATCCGGGACCTTCGCGAAGCTCCGGAGACGATTGCACAACTCAGCAACGAGCTTTCCGATCTCACAGAGTGCTTGGAAGCTCTCGACTCAATTCCAGTGCTCGAGCACGGAACGTGTCAGATCCTCGCTAAGCTTGGGCTTCCACGCATGATAAACAGGTGCGGCACGAATTGCTCGAAACTCCAGCAAGATATATGTCGATGGTCGCAAACCGGTCGAGAGCACCTTTACACCCGCGTTCGCATCCGCTTGAACAAGAAGAGAATTGACGGCTTGACGGCAGAAATTGGCGTCGCGAAACAGACCATAACACTGGCAGTGACGATATCTACACAGTAAGTCAGCTAGTTTGAAAAGTCGTGAAGCGCAACAGCTGAATGGTATCCAGTCTTCAACAAGGTCTGATACTCAGCAATATGGGCGATACCAGATCAGCGCAGCAAGAGAAGTGCGGCCAGTTGACTACGCTGGAAAAATCGCCAGCGAAAGCGGCACAAGTGATTCTCCAGAAGAAGGTGCACCATGAAATTGAGACCAAGATGGAGGTGACTTGCTCAGGAGAGACACGCTCCACAACAGACGCGAAAGACACGCCTGTTGTCAGTGGCGAAACTACTGCTGAGGGCCATCAAGAGGTGGACACCAACGAGGTCATCGAGTCTGATAATAGTACGGTGGGCGCGCCGAAAGGAACGTTCAAGTCTCAACGCATCGAGCGCAACACCATACGCAGTTCCAACAATGCGAGAATAGGCGCGTGGTAAAATTTGGCACAGGAGAGAAGGCGCAAGTAGTGGTAGAGGTTCTAAATTTAGGGTTTCGGGCTCGGTGCAATGTTTGACCGCAAACATATATGCATGTGTACTGCATAATGTTCAATGGATAGATTTGAGTATTCCTTGCCGTCCTCCAAAGTGAGATCTCAAGAAAGTCGACGCGTGAGTGCACTGGACGACAGATTGCAAGTTGCCCACTAGCAAGAATCTGCAGGCTCGCTTTCTAGTGATGCCAAATTTCATTTGCAATTCTTATCGGAGAACCCCCATATCGATTCTACCAATGTATTTCAAATGTAAGACCGTACGACGTGGTTGTTCTTGACAACGACTGTATTGACTGTCGAACGTCAAGCTTAAGATCTTTACTTCAAGCCCATGAGCAGCTTCAACAAATCCTCGTACTTCGGCGTGCCCAGCCCAGTGATCGGATCCCATCCAGGCACAGCGCTGAAGCCCGAACTGCCACAGTTCGGATTTGAACCTACATTTCACGTCAGTCATCGGAACGTCGGCCTAATGCAGAGCACGCCTACCATTTGTAATATCAGTCAAGACGCTCGGATTGGAATAGAGCACAGGGTTGATGAAGCCAACAGGGCCTTTGCCGGCAGCCGATCGTTGTTCGTTGATCTGGGACTTACATTAGCGACTCATGAGAAATGAGAATGCGAATGACACTGACTAGAGTGATGACACCTGCCCAGATGGGAGCAGCGAGTGACGTGCCGAACCAGTGGTAGTCGGTCCCGTTGTCGAAAGCACGAAAGAAGGCTCTGTGAAGCGTCAGAATGCACGTCTTAAGGCCAACAATCATGTTTAATCTTACCCGTTCGCGCTGATGTCTGGATAGGCCTGCAGAGTATTGTTAGCAGAGTCAGAAGGCAAATGCATGTTGTGGCAGTAAATACCCTTCCGTCACGGTTGTAAATACCGCCGTTGCTTCCAATATTTGTGGCTTGCGAGTTTGCGATCTGGAAAACCGGCCATGTCAGAGGATTGTAGTCGATTGTTCATATTTGAGAACTCACGTAGTACGGATGGCCTGGGTCATACTTTGCGAAGTACTGTGCCACCGCTTGCTTCTGGTAGTCAGGCCGAGAGAAGTAGTTGGAGAACCCTCCACCGCTCGCGAACAGCTCAGCGCCCTTCCCAAGGTTCTGCTGCAACGCGGATTCCGGATCGCGAATGGTCTTGTTCGCCTAATGAAGTATAGAGTCAGCCATGAACGCACATGAAATGACGGAATAAGGGACACGACTTACGCTCAGCTGAGTGGCTCCGACTGACGTGATATAGGGACAATCGGAGATGGCATCAGGATTGTAGATAGTCTGGTTCTGTCCGCTTGCAGAGAGACACCCGGAATCTGTAGGGTCTCCGGGGAAGGAAGCAACGCCATAGTCGCCGCTCGATACGAGGACAGTATGACCTTGCAGCGCCAACTTCATCCACTCATTGCACTGCCGGCGCAGATAGTTCGCAGGCAGATCAGCTTCGGCTCCACCGTAAGATATGCTAATCACTCGTGCAGGCTTATAGATACCACACTGAAGTTGACCTTTGTACCCGCCTGGAGCTGGGTCCGGATACACTGGATCAAAGTCCGGAGAGTTTCCGGTGATACCATACGCAGAGTAAGTGCAGTAGCTCCCATCGAGCGCATCGAGAAACGTGTTGAGGGAACCAGTCGTGTTCAAAGCCTGAGGTGGATCATCTGTCTGATACAAAGTGATGGTCTGCGGATAAACCAGCGAGAGTATGATGTCCAGATCGATGTCTGACTCGCCGGTGTTCAATGGACTGTCCTGAGCGACCGGAGCTTGGCCACCATCGATTGGCGCTAGCTTGGGCGAAGTACCATGAGGAATATTGGGAGCATATTTTGCGAAGAACAGATTGATATCAGCTTGCGAGTAGGCGTCGCTACTCTCAAAGAGGCCGACATAATTGGCCGGGTCGATACTGGTTGGCTTCGGAATATCATACAGAGCCTTGATACAAGCTGGCGTAACATTGCGCCCACAGTCGCGAAGCTCGGGAGGCAGATTGGCTGCGCCTGGTGGTGGATGCCATGGTCCGCTTGGATAGTTCGGAGGCACCCAGTGAGGCGGAGCTGGTCGAGGTCCTGGACGTCCTGGAAATCCTGGCCGCCCAGCACGCCTTCGAGTGATTGTGGATCTCTCGACCAAGGATTTCCTGACTGGAGCAGAGAGCTTGACGCCAGGGACAATGTAGTCCACGTGCTTCTGTATGCTTTTTGGAAGATGGTAGGCCTCGCAGCCCAGCTTCAACGTACCGTCGCGATGCAGGTGCTCATAGAGAGTGGTCTTGAATAATCGCTCGAAGTCCGCCGCCGTGACGTCGATGGCGAGCCATCCCTTGTTGTCAGAATGGACAATGTCTGAAGCATTCAGACCAGAGCTGATGAGCCAAGCCTTGACATCCTCAACAGCCTTCGAAGTTGGCTGGAAGATATCATGTACCTCGTCTGCTGTAAGGTGTTGCCCAAAGCTCGACGATTCCGGATGAGATACGCTCATCAAGCGATCGTATCCAGAGTCCAGGTTTTGTTGTACAAGACCGATCCGCAATGGCACGATGGAATTGGGGGACACTCGGTCGCTTTGTATCCAGCGGCTGGGTACAGATTCCCCTCGCCTCTCGTGCAAAACATGACGGGGGACTGATGCAGCCTTGCTAAACGGCAACAGCAAGGTGACTGCGCAAGTTAAACTGAGTAAGAACATCGTCTCTATCCGAGAAAGTGAGAATGTCAGGCGGAATCAGCCAGACAGCCGTTACAAGAGAAAGCTCCTCTGATGCACAGGAGCTCTGCGTTTATAGCGCTTCCAGTACATACCTCGATTCTTGACAATCGCGGCGTGGGGCTCCGTACGGCAGCACGTTAATAGATACGCCTGCCTAATCGGGACTTTGGCTTGTTGAAGCTCTCTGCCACCGATGCTAAGACTTGCTTATTTACGCAACCTGCGCTAAGCACCACCAGCCAGCGGCTTGCAGTGTGATAGTGCCCGATGTATATGGTCGAGACGAGCGATTAGGCCGCGTTATCTGTGTTGTCACTGGCAGGCTCGGGCAGCATCTTCCGCCGCAAGACTGCACCTACGGTATCTTGCATATCGATAGTGACGACTTCGGCGCCGATCCATTGGGATTGGTCCAGCCAATGCATATTGATTCCCGTGTTCGGAAGCTGCATTCATAAATTTCAATGGTAGTTGAAAAACGCGCACAAACTTGCCAGCTCTGTGTAGCATGCCACCCCTAGATGACTTGGACGATGATGGCGGCGCTCTCGGTGGTATTGCGGGCCAGGGTGTGCAGATGCTGTGAGCCCGTAGCCCGGTTCAAGTGGCTTCGAGGGCGCTTCAGTAGCACTGGACTCGAATAAAGACATTGAAGTCATGTGAGGGCAGTCTTCGCTTTCGGTGCTCTCTTCAGCCTTCGGGTTTGCCGGACTGATGAGGGAGGAGCCTGGCGTCTTGATTTAGATCGGCCGTAGTTGGAGCCATAGTGACTCATCAAAGGAGAGTGCTGCAGTGTAGTGGTACTGATGGGAGCTCAAGATGCTTTGGTGGCCGACTAATTGCATGTGATGACGATGTTGGTGAAGGTGGACGTGGGTGTCGGCAAAGGGAGAGGGCAAGATGGGGGGAATTCGCATTTGCCTCAGGCATTCCACGACGCGACTTCCACGCGTGTTTCATATTTCTCGTGGACCCTTGCACGCGATGCGATCCACTTCCGTCTGCTGAGCCGACATTCACATCAAACACTCGGAATAAGACATGGCTGACAACAATCCCGAGCACACTCCCGCCCCCGAGCACGACGCTCCATCTCTCCCAGCATCACCACTGCCGAAGAGAACGAAATACTCCGAGCCGGCCGCGAACCTCAGCGTAGCATGTATGTGGCAAGCGTTTCAGATTCAAGGAGAATGCATCGAACATGCCATTGACACAGAATTTCCTCCAGCCATTCTGAACGACCAGCAGCCCACGCCGACTCCCGATACTGCCAGCCTACCAAACCCGCTCTCCCAGATGTCGAGCTCGACCAACGCGACTGCCAACGTGGCACCCATTGTCCCACCCGCACTCCCTACCATCCCGCCAATGTCCTTCGAGCCTCCGCCGCCAGCCTTGCAGGTCAAGCTGCTGTCCGAGACTGCGAAGCCACCGACCCGTGGATCGGCGTTTGCGGCTGGTTACGATCTGTACGCTTCCAAGGAGGCTACAGTGCCAGCGAGGGGAAAGGTGATGGTGGATACGGATATCAGCATTGCCGTGCCCGCTGGGACGTACGGCAGAGTTGCTCCACGGAGTGGTCTTGCCAGCAAGCATAGCATTGATACTGGGGCCGGCGTCATTGATGCGGACTACAGAGGGCCAGTGAAGGTGCTGCTGTTCAACTTCAGCGATGCCGACTTCAAGATTGATGTTGGGGAGCGGATCGCTCAGTTGATTGTGGAGAGGGTGGGTTTAATCTTCCATTCAGAGGCTTCAAAGCTAATGTTCCCAGATCTACACCCCCGAGGTTGTAGTCGTCGATCAGCTCGAGGAGACTGTTCGCGGTGCCGGCGGCTTCGGCTCGACTGGTGGCTTTGGTGGTACTCTGCCCCCCATCAATGGGCCGCCTGCCGTCTGAGCTGGTCTTTACGCACATGAACGAGAAACGAACAGAAAATACTATGATACATCATTGCTCAGAAAATAGCTGTGGATGGGGCCATGTGACAAGGCGAGGGAATGCCTTCTCCGAGCAGCAATGCGTCCTTGGCCGTCTGGCCGCATGGCAACCTGAAGATATGCAAAGCTACTAAATTGGCTGATGACGAGCTGTCACGCTGGATACGACAGCAGTGAAGGAGAACAAAGCATATCGCCTGAGAATGCATGTTAGTCTTCGCTGCCCAACGAAACGATTGGGATTCGACAGGTATGCTTGAACGAGAATTGAAAACACTCACTCGCTCGACGTGCCATTCAATATCCACTCTTACCTCACCTTCACTTCAATTAGAATGCATGTTGGCTCAACTGCGTGTACCTACACGTGAAACGGTTCAGCAGCAAGCGTCGTAACGGCCGACAACATCCCTTTTCGACTAACAGCTTTCATATATACTTCGGGCGCAACAGGAATAATGCAATACCAAGGCTGTAATGGACACTGGTTACTTGAGGCCGCTCATTTGCAGGGAAGCCACTTCAATGCCGCTCTTGTCAATACAATACTCGCACCTTCCTTGAACGACTTCAGAATGGAAGCACTGACCATGGATGCTGACTACGCTGAACTCAATTGCAACGGTCCCTGGGTGGGGTCCAAAGTCTCTCTTCACCTCACCTCGCACCTCACACCACCGCTGCACTCGTCTTTCACTTACCTCGGCGCATCACGCGGCGAGGGCGGTAGCACCGTCAGCGGCATCACTCTCCACGCCCATTTCTGACGGCATTACACTCTGGACGGACATCAACCTGAACTCACGATGGCCTCTCAAAAGCTGGCTGGCGGCGGAAAGCGCCGGACCAAGCTCATCTGGACAGAGGACATGAGGTTTGCTCTGGACATTCTTGCTGGTGGGAGGTCGAAAATCGATGAAGAAGACGCGGCGATCTTCTGCCGAGTCTTCGAGGCTCACATTCGACAATGTGGTTTCACTGGGCCAGTGCCCACTAACACGCTTCGCTCTCAGTGTGGTGGAGCCGAGAAGAAGAAGAGCAAGGCTTGGGCCAGTATTGCTTCGAAGGGCAGGACTTCAGAGGGAAGGGCTAAGGTGAGGGAGTTGACGGCAAGAATTGAGGAAGTGCGTGCGAGTCTGCAGCGATCAGATAGTCCTCCAATGACTGCCGGTGATTCTCAGTCGCCTGTGCCACCAGAGGCTCCGGACATTGAAGACCAACATCCAGTTATGTCGATGCACTCTCAGCAGGTGGACAGATTGGATGATAGTGAGGATGATCGGATACGGCCCAGTGCCAATCCTGGAGCAACCGCAGCGCGAAGATCACTGATCCCAGTCCTGCCATCAACGAGCCAGCTTCGAAAAACGCCCTTGAGCAAGAGAGCCCCTGTCGCGGTATGGAATCCTGAGCTAGTCGATCGAGAGATGGACGACGATGACCTTCCAGCATCGAAGCGGAGAAGGACTGTTTCCCGCGTGCTCCAAGAACGAGAGGATATGCCCGGGCCGTCGACACCATCTGCGCGACGGCCTGCACCTCCCAGAGTGACTAGCATCCATCCAAAGTCTCCTGCCTCGAAGTCACCACGGACGCCTGCGAGCAGTTCAAGGAAGATGCAACCAAAACGACCGTATCACAGACCGGATGATGCAATCCGTGGGATTGCACCTCTCAATCTGACGGAGAAAGAACATGCCCTGACGGAAGAGCCCATGGTCTCTGTGACAGAGGAACTAGCACGCCCTAGTATCCCAGCCCTCTTCTACAGGTAAGCGAAACCCTCCACTTAAGCATGAGAAGTTGCTGACAGACTCAAGGTATTGGACACCAGCACCAAAGCATTCGCAGAATAGCGAGGATGGTTTTGTCGCAGGAAAATTCGCATACAAGGTGAGGATGTGGCAGCCTCCGCCGCCACCGAGCGAGATTTTATGGCATGACATCTACGACCACATTGATCGTGAGTGTGCTGTGAATACCCGTGAACCATTTGATCTTCAGCTGACTCGACTAGGCGACAAAGTTCCTAACCCATTCGTCTCCGTGTCCAATGCACTTTGGTGGATCATCCGCTTGGCGCTGAAGGAGGCCGACCCTAGTGGCCGCATATCGGTCATCGACGCATCCCGCCTGGATCAGCGGTCAATCTTCCATGCAGCACCATATCACAAACAGACCAAGAAGACGTTCGCATATCATGATGGCGCATGGCATTATCATGGCACTCATGAATTCCTGATCTGGAGAGGTACGTTTTCATGCAAGTGAATCAAGCACGGTTTGGCTTGACTAATGTGCTGCAAGAAATTCCTGGCGATGCCATTGTTAGGACTTTCAAAGTCGGCGAACTTCTGCGTTTCGTGAAAACGAACGCCGCACTCGAAAAAGCGCTTGCGTTCACTACCATTTCCAAAAACGGAGGCTACAAGACCACAATGTTACCGGCGCTGCGTGCTCGTGGCATCGATCTGTCGCCCAATCTCTGCGAAGGCATGGCATCTCTCGTCGGCTTTCTTGGTCTGGAGCCATCCGATATGCTACAGATGTCGCACGCCATCTCCGATGTCATCCAGGGCTGGGCCATCCAGCTGACTCCAAAGTCATCAAGAGAGTGGGCAAGACTTGCGACCATCTTCGAGCAGTCCCTAACAGAAGGCGGCGACGGACATCAACTCAGTATTCACAATCAAGAGACCCGGCTGGGATTTCTAGATGGTCTACGTTGGGGTTGCTCAAAGCACTTCAATACGAAGCATGAGCTGCGACTAGTACGCTTAATGCAGAGGCAAGCCAGACTGGTTGGCCTCGATGATCCTGCTCAGATACTCTCGGACGACCTCGATGCTGCCAAGATTCGCTTGCAAATACTTGGTGCCAGGAATAACAGGTTGATCGAGGCCAGTCAAGGCTCTGCAGCCCCTCGCCGCGATGCAAGCAGTCGCCGGAGACTTACTGCCGCCACCGCTCAAGAAGATGAGCCTGGCCACAGTTCCTCGGATAGTGTGGACATGGAGAACGTGATCGCTTTCGATGACGACGGACGTGTGTTGTGAGTGGGATTATTGACAACGATCGGTGTTATGTTGATGGCAGAACGTGTGGCAGCTTCCATTACCAGACCTTTTTCAAGCGGGGTGGTTTCAACGGAGACAACACCATCTGCTTTGAGAACTGGTCCATCATCGGACGAGAGGGTTGAGAGCGAATGCTGAATTGTTCGCCTGGCCGCCGCGCACATCATCTCGCGCACGATTCGGTGCGAGCGCACTATCTCGACGAGAGATCGCTACCAGCTATCCAGCATTTGTTCCATTTCGCCTTCTGTTTGGACGTGTCGAGCCGCAACACTTAATGTCTGATCATCTTGCAAATACTGACCCAACGAGGGGTGCTGATGTCATCATCTTCGGCGTTCCGGGTCAGCTGTATATGTGGCATCGTGCATTGGTTTCTCAAACTGACATTGACTGTTCTAGGGCACTTCTGTGAGATAACAGCGCTCGGCAAGTCCGGAGCGTTACCTCCAACTCCCACGCCAGGCTATTTCCCTTCGTTCAGAGCTTAAACGCAGCCTGACGTTGGATGATCCGCGATGTGACTGCGACAAAAGCAGCTTGGACCCTCAAAGTCTGGAAGCTACCATTACCTTCGAAGATCAGGTGTTTCCTCAATAACAACTCAATAGCATCTTACTTCACCTGCGGGATTATGCTAAATGACCGGACTGAGGTGACAGTGCAAATGGCGAACCTCAAAAGCACAATGGCGACCAGCTAAATCCGCGCTGCGACGCAGCTGGCTCATTCGAGCCGGAACGCTTCATCCGCATACCCGGCTGGTTTCCTCGCCCACCACGTGGCTCTTCACCCTTATCGACTAACGCCCAAGACGTCTCCATTCGAATTGAGACATGATTGATGGGCCCTTTTCCACTGTTCCACGGATGACCGGGCGCCACGGTGGAGATTCCACTGCCCAAGCAAGTCCAAGCACCAGGATAGTTCGCAGCACTAGCCGACCACAAACGATCGCATGGTCGGTATGAAGGAACAACTCCAACGCTGTAATATGCGATACATCTGGACCTTATAGCATTAGCGAGAAGGTACTCCTCGTGGCGTAGGCGTGCTACATCTGCTTTGAGGACGTATCCCAAGTTTTGAGTGAACCTTGCTTTACAACGAAGATGAAGAGCACACTTATATGAGTCTCAGGGTCCCCAACAAGGTCTGTCGCACTCTGAGTTTACATTTCTTTATCGTGAGGAGGAAAGTCGCCAAGATGAAGTTCCACGCTTCCCTCGCTTCCATTCTTGCTACAGCGCTCGCTGCGACCAGTGTCTCGACGACAACATTTAGCCAGGTCTGCATGACGAGACAAGCAAGCACACGCACAAGTCCAGTTCCAACGACGACTGTCGTATCGACGCAACGCCTTCCTTTGACTTTTACTGTGAAATCATACCCAACAAGCACAGTCACTGCCACTCGGCAGACTATCACTTCAAGCGTCACGTCTACTTCCACTATTACAGTGACGGCATCGCAAAACACAGTGAGTGCTGGTACTGAGATTCAGAGATGGGTAGACATTGACATGAGCTCCTAGGATACCGCCACGGTCACAACTACCAACACCCGTACCAGTACAGCGCTCTTGACTTCGAGTAAGGCATGGTCCCTAATCCCACGCTTTTATCAGCTGACAGCTATAAGCAGTCGTAACGACTACCCTCAGCGTCACAACGACCTCTACCACCTCCACTTCCGTTCTCTTCTCTACCGTCTCTGGCTTCACGCCCGTGGCCTCCGTACCATCTGTTATCCAGAATGGAGGTGGGTTGGAGACGAAGAAACGAAAGCGATCTACTCGCAGTCTGCACAGCTCTATCTCCAAGAGAGCAACCAAGGGCAAAGTCCTCATTCCATGCCCCAAACATCAGTCTTGCCCTGCTAGCTACCCGAATAAGGTTACGTGCTACCAGAATGTGGCTATCTATAGTATTACAACCACGACCGTACTTGCGGCTCCAAGGACAGTAACCGTTTCGGCTCCTATAATAGCTGTGGTCACGTCGACACGTACCGTGACGACGACTTCGACAGCGCCAGTTCCGAATGCTTCTACGACGATTACGAGCTCGGTGCAGGCTACTGTTACCACGACTTCTACTCTCACATCCACGTCCTCGACTACCCTGACGTAAGTCAATTCCAATCCTCCCTCCATTTCCATCTCCCGCAAGCCCTCGCTGACTTACTCCCTTTCGCCAGATCAACCACCACCACCACCCTCGTCACAGCAACCTCCTACGCCGCCTGCTCCCCCGCCAACATCATCAACCAAGTCGGCACCCAACCCCTCCAATACGTCAACCTCAACGGCATCCTCTCCACCACGGATGTCGGCACCGATCCCGTCGCATGCTGCAACCAATGCCAATCTGTGACGGGTTGTGCGGGATTCACGCTGGATCCTGTTGCGAATCCGCCGGTGTGTCTTTTGATTGGGAATCCGGATAATACGTGTGATGCTGGGACGAGTACGTGGCAGTTTGGTGGGGATGCGAGTGGGGATCAGATTAGTGTGGGGAATGGGGGGTGTGGGCAGGGGGAGTATGTGGTTGATATTTCGTAGAGAAGGAGGAGGGATGAGGACGGAGGCATTGAGAGTATTTGCGGTGTTTTGATTTGTTATGTATTCTATGTTTGCTTCTTTCATTGAGTTCAAGTCACTTCAAATGCTTGAACTGTTCATATTCTATCTTGACGACGTTGTTAATGCAGTACTCAGTGCATTCAAAGCTCATCTCTCACGTTATGCCACTCCGACTCTACCATCATCTCTTCGGTCAAAAAGTCTTCCAATACAGCAGGAATGCCAACCTCAAAAGCTTCACTACACCCCAACACAGTCCCATCCTTGCCAATCCCTTCCACATGAGCAACCTCCTCATACCCCTCCGACGAAAATTCCGTCTCGAATCCCCTCCTTTGCGTCTCACCAATCAAGCTCCTCTCCTCATCCCCAACCTCCCCTCTCCAAAACCTCCAACCCACAACTTCCGTAGCCCCATTCCAACTGACAAAGTAAACAGTCAAAAGCGACTTAATCGTCGGCCCAACAGCGAAAGCACGAAGCGTCGGTGGTTCGGAAGGATAGCCGGTGAAGTTGAATTTGTAGGCTCGATAAGTCACGAATCTTCCACTCCGGAATTGAGCTTCTGCTAAGAGACGGCCGTCGGGCGAGTGTTCTGTGGTGTAGGAATCGTGGCTCCACCCGACGAGTCTGTTGCCGTTGGGTAGGATCTGGAAGTTGCCTCTCGAGAGTGACATTCTTCGGTGATCGGGTCTGATGATTCTTTCTAAGAGTTTGGCTGTTGGAGGAGAGGATTGTTTATCGAGGTGGACTATCAGGGCGGAAGATTGAGAGGATGAGGTGTAGCCGAATGTATCTGCGGCGTTGTCGAGGAAGGATATTGTCTCTGTTTCATCGTCATAAGAGATCCATTGAGCGTCATGTTGGCGGGAGAAGTTGAAACCCTGGAGCTCGAAGGTAGACTGTTTTCCGCCTAGTCGCCAGAGAATCGTGCCCGTCTCCCTGGAGATCTTGTAGATGCAGTTTGTGAAACGAGCGGATATTATGTAGTCGCCGTCAGGGTTCTTGTTGACTGAGTTGATGTGGCTGTAGAAGAGCGCCAGAAAGGTCCCACGTGACGATCGAGCTTGCTCTTACAGCCAATTCCAACCATTTGCTCTGTGATGATAGTCCGCGACCGTAATGGTGCTCTCCGAAAGGGCAATGTGATTGGCTGCCCACCATTCAAACACTGTCTCACCCGTCTCGATATCTACTTCTCGGAAGCCAAGGTTGATGATCCAGCCGCTGTCCACATCACTGACGACGCTTGTCATATCGACGTAGTCAACCCTGTTCAGGATATGAAGCACTCGAGAACCATTGTCGACGAAGTTGAGCTCATGCATGTTGAAGTGAGAAGTTCCAGGCGGAGGTCGAAGAACCTTGACAATATTGAAACTGTTGTTCAAAACAATTCCTTGGCCCTTTGGGTCGCTTGGATTGCTGATTAGGATGGCTGCCAGGTATGAAGAGCCATTTGACTCGAAGACACGAAAGTCACAAGTGACGCGGTTCTCGACCAGGCAGGCTCCGCTCCATACTAGTTCCTGGATACAAGTCAGGCTGCTTGCGATGCTTCGGAGGATGAAGATGACCTACACCTGTACTGTCGTATATGTGCGGGCCTGTCTGGCATGCTTGATAGAGCTTGGAATGGGACGCTGTTTGGAAAAGATCCGCATATGGCGCAATAAACCAAAAGCCATCTTCGATCTCTCCGGCAAAGTCATAGGTCTGGATGTCGAATATTGGCGCTTTGATCTCTGGACGCTGTAAATGTTGTCAGATACGCACAGACAAAAGAATGAACAGACACCCACGGTCACGAATGTTGTCAGATCAGAGCCATCACCAAAATGCAGATCGAAGCTCGCTCTCACGAGGGGGAAGGCATACAGTATCGACAGCCATAAGATGTTTAGCATTCTGCAAGTCGAGCAGTTTCTGAGGCTGTCGCTTCCACGTAATGTTCGAGGAACACAATCTTAGATTGCACCCTCATATTGCTGGACAGCACTAGATTGTCTAAAAGGGCAGGAGTATCGTCCAACGCATCTTCTCATGCGCGTTCCGATGGCAGTCGAGCGACAACGCCGACAAAAGGGAGGCGGGCGTTTCTGAACCATGGATCGCATCAAGGAGCGTCCCACTCCATTGACTCTCATGTTGTGCTCTTTGCCTCGAAACGGACCTTCAGTGCGGACATTGTAAGCGATATCTGCGGTCGAGATAAATGATGGACGCTGGATATCCTTTTGAGAAAGGAGTTGGTGGTCAAAGAGAGCAAGAGGTGAGGTGCACAGTAATAGTAGACGTTGACTACTGATTGACGATGTTGAATCAAATATTGATGATGCCGGAGCTAGTCCAATTCGGGACGCTCGCCGACTCCCGTCGACCTCATCTGAAGATAGCAACCTCAATTCCATTGACTATCACGATCCGACAATGATCACACGACGCTCTTTTGCAGCCCTGAGCTCTTCGGAGCGACAGCTGCTCAAGTCTCAATGGCTGCAAAGCGGACAATGCGCGCGTTGCTTCCACGCATTCAGACGACAGCAGGAGGATGGATCTCCTCCAAGCATTGCTGAGAGCAGTCCGCCCGCTTCCAATGGTATGCTATATCGTAGCCTCAACTGAGACTGTAGATCTGACAGTCTTAAGCAACCAAGCGAGGATCAAAGCGACAGCAACGCGCAGCCATGATCTCGAACGAAGTGCAAATGCTCCAAAAAGGACCGCCTCCGCCGCAAGCCGATCGAAGTCCTGAAGCCCCGGCGGGCGACCCTACCGCAGGCCCAGGGAGCGCGACTGGGAGGTATCAATCCGATCCTAAGCCGCCCACAACGAGCGCAGGCTTCGTAGCGGACCCAGTAAACGCGCCCGGAGAAGTGATGGGAGAGAATGTTACAGCTGGGAGGGAAGGGCCATATGCGCAGGGAGTCGGAAGAGTGACGGGTTCAGACGAAAGAGTGCGAAACGAGAGCTCAAGACCGCAGGGTACAAGAACGCTGCATGAGGTGCAAGAGCCGTCAGAAGGAGGAGTGAGTGTGCTAGAGGCGAGCATACCTGGAGATGCGAATAGAGCAGCAGATCTTGCGCTTGGAGTTGCTGAAGAAGATCGCACGCCAATCTCAAACAAAGATCAGCAATCCCTCAAAACGAAGCTGGCCGAGGTAAAACCAATGGGCGTCCCATACAAACCTCAAGGCGTCACGTCCGAGGCTCTCCTGCGTACCGGCTACGGCACCGGCCAATCAGTTGGACAAGGCTTCGCCGGCGCTACACGCGACAAACTGCAAGCCATTGCATACCCGGCTCCCAGCTTCCGTCATAAAGGCCCCATGGAACTTGCGCCTGGCAAGCAGTCCTCGTTCATGGTGAAGATGGCTAGGGGAGTTTATGATCCTTGGAAGCAACTATCTGGCAACGATGCATTCGCGCAGAAACCGTTGAATGAGATCGCGAGGAAGACGATGCTGAATGGGACGTACACACCGAGTGATGGCAGGAGAATATTGAGGAAAGTCAGGGAGCTTTTGCCGGCTGTTGCTGCGCAGGCGAAGTCGAGGGAGAAGGCTAAGCCGGCGAAGGCGAAGGCATAGTTGTGTGCTCGAGAGATGTAAAGTGTACAATTGCATGCTCGCTGAATCTGCAGCTCTTGGGCTCAATTTCCATTTCACGGATGCTCTGTGGCTTGATGCTGCCGCTCTTGGATGCGATTGATCGTGCATGCTTCAGGGTGTCTATTTCGCTTGCCACGATCGAAGCTCCTCAATCACAGCTGACTGCTGTCGAAGCCTGACCATCCCATTGTGTCCGGATAGTCTTCCAATCCCTCAAAATAGCGCCGCCGTGATGCTTGTTGCTCAAGAAAGCTTCCCTCCCACATACTCTGAAATATATTCTTCATTACCTGGTTTTGGAAGATGGTGGTGCTCGGAATGTCTTTTACATCAAACGCATACGTCGTTGGGTCCTCTGAAAATTGAATGATGAAGATATCACCATGCCAGAACCGACGGACTGGGTCCACCTGCTCGAGACCCAATAGGTTTTTGACATATTCTTTCTCTTCAAGTGCCGGATTTTCATTCCAGTAGATTCGATACATCTGTTCCAAATCTTTCATCTCAAGTTCGCGAAATTGACGATCAACATGACAGGCTCCCCAAAAGGGACGAAAATCCGGAATGTAGTCAGGTCCGACCTCAGGTACGTCGCGATACGCGTTTTCTGGAAACGCATGAAATGCCACAGGAAGTAATTTCGGCGCTGAAGCATCCGCTGGAAACACAACAACTGCGATCGATTTGATAAACTGTCCGACCATGGTTGGTTCTTCGACGCCGTTTGTACTTGATGTCTGTTCGTTCTTCTGGCGCTCTTGCACAAGCGGTGCTATCCTCTCATGCAATGAAGATAAGTCCGTGACGCCCGCAGAAGATTCTGGTATTGCAGGCTGCACACGAACCTCTTGTTGCAAGCGCTGTCTGATACTGTTATAGGTTTCGACAATGGCGGCTCCAATAGCCATTCGGGTCACTGGAAGCGACGGCTCGACCTGCGGGAGCGTCCACAACGGATAGACCTTCCCATGACTTGCACGCGATCTTCATTTTTTTTTGCGGTCGCCTTCCATGGAGACTGTGCTGTAAGACTGCAGCATTTGGTTGCACAGAAGACAAGGCTTCCTGCTGATTCCAATGTACCGGTGAGCACGCTTGTGCCAGTTACCGTTGTTCACCAGGCTCACCAGAATTTGCATTTCTGCGTGAACGTGCAGATGCTTTGCCGTGAGAAGCTTCTGTGCAACTCGGCTCTTCAGAAGCCTCTTCGGAATTCCGAGTTCTTCGCAGAGTTCGATTACATTTCTTCGGAACGTAGTGAACTCCAAACGTCTTCCCTGATGCATTACCGTCTCGAGCGTAACTGCAGATATCCCTTCGAAAGTGAGTGCAACGCTACAAAAGCACTCGTATGCAGCTTGTAGTCTTCCGATCATATTGATACTTTGCACGGCTTTCTTGCAGGCTGTTGGAATCTGGAGGCTCTTCGTGACATTGCGAAGCCTATATGCTGTATCGACAATCATGCGGAGCTGTTCTACCATGGTATCAGGGCCGGCATCAATGCAAAGTCGTCGGAGAGGGAGAATCAAGCCGCCATGAGTACCGGAGCTAGCTACCAGCCCAGTCATCTCAGCTTTAGAATCCGCAATGCGGGAAATGTGATAGCACAGTCGATTGCGCGAATACTCAAGAAGACCTTTATCGCCAATCCAGATCAAATCCTGGTGTATGAGAGGACGGCGGCCTGTTCTCGCAACGACCCGCAGCCAGAGCTGCAACCTCTGTAGCATAGCCTGGTCGCATTCTTCCATGCCTTCATTCTTCGCAAGGACCACAGTAATGGGAGATTTGCCATCTGCATCGATCCAGGCGGCTGCTGCAACGTGCTTTGAGGCCTGCTGCTTGCCATTCACAGTGAGAGACTTCACGCGGGACGTCACCTCTGCCAGTCGGTCCAGGAATTTGTCTATCAGCTGCGATCCACGACACGTGGTCAGACGAGCCGTTGGTCGGACGGTGGCGCCATCTTCTTCGTCGGAGTCAGATACCTCATCGTCACTTTGCGAGGAAGAATGCTGGTTTGGTTCCACTATTGATTGCTGGTAGGATTCAATAGCGATCAAGGTAGCTGCTGCAGCGAATTTCGCCTCAGGGATATTGGTCAATGTCCAAATAGAACTTGGGATTGCCATCGTGGGGTCGTCGAGGCTTTTTAGAAGTAGCCTGGCCTCAAACTCTTTGCCTTCGTGCTGGCTGAAGTCGCTACCGAGCTTGAGCAGACGTTGACGTGGCAAAGCTGCAAGTAAGTACACCCAACCTGCATATCGCAATGCAATTGAGTGTCACAGCAGCCATTGGATACGACAAGGTTAGCATTAAGACACCATTGAATCTGGAGCTTAAGTTCCAGGTTATTATGAGATGTTTCCGACCTTCCACTGCTCCACGACTAAGTCCGCCGACGTAAAGTCTTGGCATCATGGATGTATATTGCAAGAACTTCTTCATCCAAGCACATTCGGCCATAGGAACATGAAATCACGAAAACCCGTCCGCTCTTTCAGGTTAAGCATGTTACCGCGAGATTAGTACTGTAGTGCGTGAGCATACGGGAATCCCTCGTGCTGAATGTTTTTGTTTTGCTGTTTCTTCGAAATAGTGCAGGAAACATTTTTGCGGTGGAGCTTTACTATGCCGTTTAAGGTTTGATACGCAGCTATCTCTATTTTGGAGCGGTCCGAGTCATCGCTTAGTCAGTTGGCACCTGCATGGGGTGCAAGTTGAATGCGGGAGAAGAAGAAAGCTGCTCGCGAAGAGTGCTCAAACGTCTGGTTCTGAAAAATGGCAAACGCTTTCATGAGATGCAGTGTACAAGTGCTTTTTCCGTGCTGACAGACTTGAGAAACACATTTGTAGCCGTGAAGTTCTGCACACCAATGTTGTGTGGCTTTTTCAAATGTCCGCCGTCTTGCTTTACCCGTTTTCCACTTTGCTCTTGCATATCGTACAGTACCGCCTACATCCTCTATTCAACTTGAAATGTCTCCACAGTCCAATGATACGTCTTATACAGCCTCCTCGAGAATATCAAAAGTTTGTACCCCTCGATCTCGGAAGCATGTGGACGATGTAGAGTAATAGAGCGAGGAGCTCCCATCGACTCCGGAGGATGGAATGTGAAGACCGACCCGCCCTTGGGCGTGACCGAAAATCCCAAATCTGTCATTGCCCCAGTGAATTCCACCCAAGAGACCGATCCTCGGGCCTTCGCCTTGGAGAACATGGTATCGAAGACTAAGGCGGTAGAGGCTTTGACTTTGAGCCGTGGAACAGGCACTTCAGAGACCGCTAGCTGTGCGGGGGCGATGGCGGCGATGGAATATGCACTCGCCGCATCAGCCGGGCGCGTCTTCGCTTTCTCTCGCCGTTGCTCCACCCGGAAGCTGGCTGGCTTCGGCTCCTCCACCTTTGGTGGAACGTATGGCTGCTGATTGTGCTTCTCAGATTTCTCAGAGCCGAGCTTTGCGTTTGAATATATCTTCTCTACGTCGTTCAGGCAGTCATGCAGCAGATCCTCATATAGGGACCCCAGACTTGCTCCAGCCTTTTCAACTAGAAATTCGTCGAGCGCTGTGAGAGCACTGCTAGCTGCGCCCGCTTCCAAGAGGTTGTCAGTAGGCACCAAGTGGTCGCCGAAATCAGCTGCTGCTTTGTATTGAGCTAATTCAGTGTCCAGCTCCGCCGTCCTCCCTGTGAACAAAAGACCAAGCTTCTTCGACCCAGCTACCTTCGTCAAAGAAGTAGACATGGTGTGCATAAAGCTGATGATGATCGCTAGCTCCCCGAGCGCTGTCACCTGGTCTTCGTCAAGTCGCTGAAGATCGTCTGGATACCGTGTGTTATGGTCATCAAGCTTCTGGATCCATTGCGCGGCGTCTGTATGCTTGGTATCGGGATGGCAAAGACGAAGTATGTAGTGCAGTTGGGGATTTGCCGCCGTATAGTCCGACGGCTGACCTTTGATAGCAATCCTGGATGTGTCGCCTGTTGTGATGCGTCTGAAGCATTTGGCAGCCACGCCGCAGGGCTGAGACATCTGACGTCTGAAGGCCGACTGTGCACGATGGTACTCCAGGTGACATGTGTTTGAAAGTTCTTGCGCGACCAGTGGTCGCATGACTTTGTCGTTCATACCGTCTCCCTCGAGCATACGGAGCATGCGGACGATATATTCCCAAGTGACAATGGCCTTCACTGCATTACACATAACCTCAAAGAATGCAATGCTAATGTACTTGTCTGTGAGCATTGGGAGGATACGCCCTCGCTCATCGGGGACCAGCTCCGGTCGGCTGTGGTTGGTCATGTTTACAGCATGGTTTAGGACGACTGGCTCGCTTCGTAGGAGATCCAGATACGCCTCTAGGGCCATCTTCTGCTCGACTGCCTGAGCGACGACTTCATCAATGGATACCTTCAAAGGTTTTGGAGCAAGTGCAAGCTTGGCCATTGCTTCAGTTGGCTCCTTCGTCCTCCTCCTGACTGACGAAGCGTTCTTAGGTCTGCTGTCTCGATCGATATCCAGAATTTCCTCAATGAGGTGATTGTAGAAAATGAACGTCGTTGTTTGCCTGCTAATGATGAGATACGCTTCATTACCAGGGACGACCAGACCCGTTCGTGCAGCCATGTCGTCGAGCGCACGAATCCCTTCAGCTCCATTGGCCTTCGCCCAGCGGCCATAGTCCTTGCCAAGATCGATGAAAACAGCAAACTCTTCATTACTGGCGACATTGATTGTTTGGGCACCAGCATGAATGATCTCACGGTCGCCCGGCCCACCATTCACACCTTCAAAGTGTTGGTGATGTAAGTCGGTCTCCACCCGGAATTTCAAGCGGTCGAGAAAGAACTCCGGAGTAGACGTAATGTCTTCTAGGTTCCAGTCTGGGAGAAAGCGGTTGAGGCCGGCCAAGCCTGGGTCGCGAGAGTGTCGTAGAACTTTCCCGTCGCCGACAGTCTCACGCATTGCTTTCTCGCGTTGCTTGGGCGTGAAGTTGCGCCAGATCTCCTGGACTTTGCTGCCGACATTCCGGTACTTCCGGCGAAGGTCCTGTTGCAGCTCGGGAATGTTCATGTCCCCCTCCGGTTCCATCATGTTGCTGGTCAAAGTCGGCATGATGGCTAGCGTGACACCGTGGATGGATCGAAGCGTCCAGCCTTTGGGATGACGCTGCTTCTTGCGTAGCTCAGCTGGAGTTTGCTGTCTGTCGAGAAGATACCGCAGCTGCTGCCTCTCTGGTCGCGGGTAGCTCTGTATACCCGGTGCTTGCGTCAGGCGTGCTGATGGCGTGAGTATTGGCTCTGAATAGCCGAATGAGTGCGCCTACAGTGGCCTGCTGCTGACCACGCGAAGGTGTGGCGGCGACGACCTGCTATCGAATATGCCGGAATCTGGTAGCCTTGTTTGCTGCGATCTCGCGCCTGTTTGGGCTGAGCTCTGGACGCGCGGAATGGCTTTGAACGCCCTAAGAGGTATGCTCTGCGTGTCGTACGCTGCTTCCACCTCAAAAGGTGGTGCGAGTAGTAGGCGGTTTTGTAGTCGCTCGTGCTGTGGGCGTTTGTCGTTGTTGCTTCGAAAGAGCGTATGCGGACTGCTGCCCAAGCTTGTCTCCTTGATTCCGGTATCCTTGTTCATGAAACGGTGCAAGTTGCAATATATATATAGTAGCAACTTCTGGAGCGGTCCGAGAATGCGCTTAGTCAGCCCGCATTGACTTCACCTGGGCTGCTCTCCAGTATTTCCATTGCCATTGAACATCAACATCTCCATCACGACGATTTTCTTTTCCAACCTTCAAGATGCTATGTGCCAATATAATTGCATAATTCACGATGAGCACAACAGATCGTCTCCCTCGAGGCAACACTCGCCGCGCCTGCGAGCGATGTCGACGACAGAAATTGAGATGCGATGTTTCTAGGCCTTGCCAGCTCTGCCTGCGTGCGGGCTCACCGTGCACGCCAAGCCAAGCCATGGGGACTGAGTCTTTCTCGAGAAAGCGTTTGCATGGCGAGGACGAACAACCTCCGGCCATCCGTCGCGCAAAAGCAACACGTACGACAGCTCCACGTCAAGCTGCTCATGATCCAGGTGCAAGTCCGGCCGGTTTCGCTCCCATGGCTGCGGACGACGAAGCCGATGGCACCCATCATCGATCAAGTGCCACTGAAAGCCTTGTGGACACTGTAAGCAAGCGCTCATGCAACAATTTCTAGAGCACGCCAATGACATAGGTCTGAAGACATTTGGACTCCATGGCCAGAAGCCTCAGATCTCTCCCAATCGTGTGCCGCGGTCGCAAGGTCGTGCAAGAGTACTGGCCTTCTCTTCATCTCAGATCGAGCTGGTTAAGGCGTTCGGTGTCGTGATACCCTCGAAAGAAGTCAGCACACTATTCATGGATACTTACTTTGACCGGGTACACTGGTTTCTGCTGGCATTCCACCAGGACCACTTCCGCTCGACGTTTGAAGCCTTCTTTGCAGACACAAGGAAATGGTCATCAGAGACATTGGGCTTCGCCTCGGTCCTCTTGGCAGTCATCATCATCACCGCAACACATCTACCCATTGGTCGGGAGCGCGAGTTGGAAGCGCTAGGTGTTGATATCGGTTCACTTGTTGACAAGGTATATGCGACGCTCAAAGGCCAACTTATGAATATACTCTCACTCGCGTCGCTCGAGACTGCGCAGACATTGCTACTTCTTGGATGCCACCTTTTCCATCTAGGCGATCCTGACACTGCCTGGCCGATCTTGAGTTGCGCTTTGGGCGTCTCACAGACTCTGAAATTACACATTTCTGTGATGACAGCTCGGGATCATGATCTCGGCGACGTGGCTATCTGGCGTCCAACAGAGACCCGGAAGCGATGCTGGTGGGCAATCTATGAGCTCCACACCTTCTGCTCAATGATTTACGGATTGCCCTGCGGAATCTCTGATACGGGGTACAACGTTAGGCTTCTTGACCCGCACACACCCCGCGCGTCTGAGGACCAGAACGCTCTCCTGCTCTATAAACCGTTGATGTCCCGGTTGTCGATCATCATTCGTTCGGCTCTACAAGACCTCTACAAGTTACAAGACGGGATCCCAGCTGTCTTCGAAGTTTCACGAGGCTTTCCCGAGAGCCTGGATGAGCTTCTGGGCCGGATCAAAGGCCTCGAAGATCGTCTACAGCAGTGGCGTCACGAACTTCCGAAGCAACTGCACATAGATCGACTCCAGGAGGGCACTCTTAGTGCTTCCAGTACTTCAGATGAAGGTCCCTCCAGCTCCGACGCTACTTTCACATCGTACATTCTCGATATGCAGACTTGCTCACTGTACTTGGCATACGAGAACGCACGTATCCTGATCCATCGGCCCATGTTGACTTTCAAAATCAGGAGACCAACTACACCAAATCAATCTGCCACTGCCGATCCCGCGCATCTGTCCGTATATGATCTCATTGAAAAGTCCCTACGAACTGCCCGGGACGCCGCTCTCCGCACCTCCACATTTGAAGACTTTTCCTCGTTCTGCAGGTATGCGAACACATACGCTTCAGCATTCATGGGAGCGCAGCTTTTCACTGCCGCCGTACTACTTTGTCTTGTCGCAAGTACAGGACCTTTGACTTCGGAATTCCAAGAATGCAAGATTGGAGTCAGCAAGCTCTTGCGCATGATGAAGCGTCTTCAATCAGACGATCCCTCTGCTTCTCCTGCGATACAAATTGTCCGTCGACTGCTGAGACTAGTCTGCGAAAGAGAAACGAAATCTCTCATCGGAGACGCTGTGGAAAACGAAGCATCAAATGGTGATCAGGAGAATGCTGGAGGCTATCCCGAGATCTTGCTTGCATCCGCGGCACGAGATGAACATGCAGCTGCCATGTCTAGTGCCGCCTGCATCGACGAATTGCAGTCAAGGCCATTTAATTGCAGTCTTCCGCACGATGACCTGCCAAATGACAATCAAAGCACATTGCCACGGCCAGCGGACCCGACAACGTTCGAAGATAGTGCCATGATCGAGGCACTCCAAGGGTTTGAGAATGGTAATTCTATGATTTCTATATCATCTTTCCATTTGCACGCATGACTGACTTTCGCAGTCTTCTCGGAAACGAGCGACTTTCTCAATTTCGATCTGGATTTGACCACTGGCGATTCGGTGACTCAGGGTCAAGCTTGGCTCTGGAACTACGATCTCTTCTCAGGAAGATGAAAGCCTACGCTAAATACGGTCGAATCCAAGCTGCAAGCGAGCTGACCTAGCAGAAAGTCCTCCACCCTCAAGTGTCTAATATCCGCTTGCATGTCCAGATTCCATCGGCTTGAACTCAACCTCGACCGGCTCCTTTCCAATACCGCGCTTCTTCGCCTCCTCCAAAATCGCCACAGTGGCCGTTGCTCCAATCCTCGTCACTCCCAAAGACATGACATGGAGCAAGTCATCCAGAGTTCGAACTCCACCTGCTGCTTTGACTTGTATCGAAGGCTTGCTTGAAGCTCTCATGAGCTCCAGATCCGACACCGTCGCACCCTTGTAGCTATACTTCCCATCTGGTTGCTTGACGAACCCATATCCGGTCGATGTCTTGACGAAAGCCACATCCACATCGCTGCAGATTTGGCAGAGGCGGACGATGTGTGTTGATGTGAGGTAGTCGTTCTCGAAGATGACCTGGAAAGAAGACATGACATCGTCAGTAAGTTGTCCGGAGCTTGAACGGAGGAGAATGACTTACCTTCAAAACCGCCCCATTCCTCACAACGACCTCGTTGACCTTCCTGATCTCCTCTTCAACATCTTCCCATTCCCCGCCCAACACCTTCCCAATATTAACCACCATATCAATCTCCTTCCCTCCATTCTTCACAGCTTCTTCGGCTTCCAACACCTTGATCCTCGTAGTGCTATTCCCATGTGGAAAGCCAACTACAGGACAGACCATCACACCGGATCCGGCCAGTTCTTGTACCGCCCAGGGAACGAGATAGGGCTTGACACATGCGGTGGCGACATTGTAGTTTCGAGCGATGCGAAGGCCGGAGAGGATCTCGGTGGAGGTGAGGGTTGGATGCAGGAGGGAGTGGTCGATTGTCTTGGCGAGGGCGGGGAGGGAGGTGGTTATGGAGGGCATGATTGGGGTTGAAGATGGGATGGAGTATGGTTGAGAGAGAGGGTGAGATGTGAGCTGATGGAGGTATGTAAGAGATAGGAAGCGCTGCTTTATATGTTGGCTGTGTCGTTGCGAGGAGAGGGAATGGGTATGGTTGTTCGGAGGCAAGTCTTGGCGCTGCGCTGTTGCTTCCGGTGGAATCGGAGGTGACTTGGAGTCGGGTCTGATCACTGAGCATTGCGTCTCCGCCGGAGGCATTTCAATCCATTCCGTGCTGCGACTCCGATGAATGCATGGTACGTGACCTTATGCTATGCCACATTCACAACACCTATAGAGTCGCTAATAGGCTTTGCTACGACCTGTGTGTCGGCATCAGATGCAGATTCTTGGACTTCATCCTGCCAAGAGAGATTCGATAAGTCCCAATTACCATATACAAGTGCCAGATGTCTGCTGCAAAGTACGCCTCCTTTGAACCACAACACTTGCCACCATCTATGTCAGTCCAACTGCACTTCACTGATGTTCTACAACGTGGTCGTAGAAGTAGAACGGAGAACCTTGCAATACAAATGGAGCCCAAAAATAGGGAAACTCCTTTCCCTCGACCTTCTTCACAGCCAGAGTTGCTAGCCGGACTGCGGACGCGAGGTTGACAAACCGCGCGGAACGGCCATTTGATATAGTCACCCTCTTCTTATCTTGATCCATGAGACTTGCGTAGAGAGTCTCGGCGAATATGCGCCCGCAGCGGCTCTCGATCGGCCACAAAGTTCCCACGACAGAAGAGGCACCAGCGCAGAAGAGCGCAGAAACCAGACCCAGGGGATCGTCGCCGTTTGAAAACTCCTGGACGCCGGAATCGCATGCAATATTCATGACCACTGGGTGCGTATCTGACAAATCCATGGCATAAACGTCTGCAACCGCAAGGCGAGCAGAAGTCTCCAACAAAGAATTGGGAATATCCGCTCCTTGATCTGCAGAAAAATCCTGAGCTGCGTCGCATTGGTCCAGACCCTCACTTGACTTGCTTTTCGAGCGAGATTGAAGTGTCTTCTCTTCTTCCGAGATTTTACCCAGAATCAGGCACTGATTCAAGGATTCGTTCTTCGCATAGAAAGCGTGCCCGTGGTAGTGGATCCAGGACGAAGATTTCAGCGCATTGCGAGTGCTGTTGATAGTGAGCTTATCGCCTAACAAGCTTTGGCTTCCAAACATGCCAGAGATCTGCTTGAGCTGGTTAAAGATGGCCATTCTCTCGTCTTCATGATCGGGTTCTTCAAACGCAGAAATAAAGAAGGCGTCGTGCAGGAACGAGGCACTTTGCATCGGGTTGGGACTCTGCGCTCTCTCCATGCACGTTCGAAACAGGTTCAATCCCCCAGAATATATCACTGGATTTCTCTGCACCATGACAGTCCCACATTGATCAAAGGGTATACCATGAATCGGAATATCTGACAATTCGCCTGGTGTGCTGATGACAATTAAGTCTCCTGGTTCGCAGGATGCTTCAAGGCCTGTCAGCATTTTGCGAAGATCTCTCGCAGCCTTCATCTTATGTTCGAGAGGGTAATTCTTTCCTCTTGGGAACTTGAGATAAGTGCTCTTCCACCTTCGCACTGCTTCCATTGAGATGGTTCCCCGGACACGGCTTAGATCTGGATAACCTTCTTTGAGACGTAGATCCAGTCTCCAGATGGTATTCTGTGCGTCGATGAACCAATCTACAAGGACAATACGGCAGTCTTCCGGGAGATACTTCTCCATGGCCCAAATGTCTTCTATCTCTTGAATGCTTGTCGCTTGAGCGTTCTCCGGCCCGTAAAAGATCTCTCGCAAAGTCGGCGCTCGTCTCATCCCCGCGCGATGGTCGTCCAAGGCTACCCTGAATTCGAAGACTTGATCGGGCGTCGCCTCCGAGACGCGATGAATCAGTTTTGTCTCCTCAAGAAGGGTATCTGAAGTCTGGTTTGAGTTGCCCAGAGCCGTCAGGAGACGATCTCTCGCTGTTTTCCGACTTGCCAAAATTCCGTGGAGTGCTTGAGCACGTCCGCGTTGGATCCAGCTCCATGCATTCGCGTCAGAATGGAGCCCTAGGTAAAAGCTTGCGGCTTCCTGACATAGCTGCGCAAATGTGGTTTTTGACCCCAGCACTCGACTCCAAAGCCATTGCTCCAGCCCGGCATCAGACAGTAGGCTTTGACGGCTGCGACGACATACATCCTGAGCATCTTTGAAGTATGTTTCGACAGCTTGTTCATATTCGTTTCGACGGCTAGGCCAACATTTGATGCAGTCAAGGGCCGTGAGCCTCAGATAGCGAGCTCGAACCAGGAATGCTTCATCGTTGCTGCGCTTGACTGTCTCAATGTCGTACAGGATGTATTTCCATTGGCGCAAGAGGAGATCCTTGCGAGTTTCCTCTGAGAGCTCGGGCTTCACCGAATTCGCAATATGTAGAGCGGCGTTTGCGGCACAAGCGGCTCTAGACGCGAGGGCCACCGAAACGCTGTTGCTGGTGACCTTGTCGAAGAGGTCGTCGGCAATGTCGATTGCATCTTCCACGCGTCTTTGAACAAGCGCAAGGTACAAAAGTACAACTCGCGAAGTCAGATCGTGCGATGTGTCATCCTCAGCTTTCTCAAATGCCGACATGATGTAGTCCTGTGTCGTATTGAAATACTCTTTCACATGCAGGACATCGCAGAGATACATGTAGACCACGGCCTTTTGTCTCAATTTCTCTCGGAGTAGTCCTTGTCTTTCGGCTTTCCTGTCTTTGTCTATCCATATATCCAAGAACTCCAGAATGCCTTCACATTCTTTTTGAATTTGTGATGCCATAATCCGATCTGCAGATGAGTTTTGACTCATCGACAAAGCGTTCCTCGTTCTAGAAGCAACAACATGATTTGCAGCCTCGGATCTGTAACCTTCGATACTCGTGCTGCGAAACGCTCCCATTGCGAACTTGAGAGCATTCTGGTCGTCACCAAGAGTTCTATGGCATTGCCACAAGCCATTGCAAACGGCCAGATGAAACCCTGGCAGAGACATGACGTCCTCCTGCCTCAACGCTTCTTCGAAGACAGCTCTCGCCGGCTCAGCCTGATCAAGCGTATTCGCCACTGCGAGATATTGCCATAAGCGCATCACTTGAGCGCTTAATGCACCCTTGACTTTGCTGAAGTGCGCTTCAGAGGGCTGCAGAAAGTCTTTCAATTGTGCTTGAAGCTGCGGAAACTTCTTTGCAAGTCGGATTGCTTGGCGAATGGTGTGCATTTGCAGGACCGAATTATGATTCTGCAAAAGTGTCATGTGGATGCTTAGCAACACGTCCCAGCGGGTCCATATTTCTGTCTCTGAAAGGGGTTCCTCGAAACTAGGTATGTCGCTGACATCCAGAATAAGATCACTGGACCACGCGTTGCTCACTACTTTCGAGCCTTCGGAATCATTGTGTCCAGCTTCTGGAAAGTACAGCCATTGCCGGAAGCTCAACAGTGCAACGCAATTGGCGAACTTCTTTTTGTCGAGCAGACAGCTGGCTCTGTCAAGCTGTCGCTTTGCCGTCTCAGGGTGGATGCGAGCTGTACAACGAACGAGCTGGCTCCACACGATGGCCCCAATGGTCGACGCATCTGGTCCGTCGAGTGACTCCAGGTAGGCTCTACACATCTCTATGGGATATTGGGACTTAGGAGACCACTCCATTAGCTCGAAGATCAGATAGGCCTCCCAAAGCCGTCGCTTGGTCAGCAAGAAATGCCATCGAACTGCTAATAGTCGATCGCGTGTGATCTTCTGTCGGGCAGCCTGCGTAGTTATGAGAGCGCGGCAAGCCATCCGAATGACACGTGAAATCGCACATTCGAGTTTTCCCTTCCATACGGTTAACTAACAAACTGTTGATGTGCGGGCTACTAACCCTTTGATCGCTCAGTCGAACACCCGACCCCTCAGCGGACTCCGCTGTAGCGGGTTTCAAAAGTTGGCGCTGATGGGTGACCGCTTCCGCACGCATTCGCATTTTGTCGGAATCGAAGTCCTCAGCGGCATTCCCTGGAGTTCGGTCAATGTGCTGGATTCAGCTCGTTTGGGACTGGTAGATCTCACAATTGCGAAGCGTGTAGATCTGAACGATTTTGTCTACTAACGTCAGTGCTTCATAGCCTTTAAACTCCGTGGCGAACTTGACTTCGCTGGAGACCACGGCGAGTACAGCGACAGCCTCGCACAGGAGGGCATGCGGCTCTTTTAACAGGCTTTCAAGATCCGCTGTTTCGATAGTGGCTTCGGCGCCAGCGTAGTGGCCATATTGGACGTAGAAGAACGCGATTGCGCTTGCGATGTCCAGATCACGGAGATCATCGTGACGCAGGAAGGAGATGTAGTTCTCCCCTTCCACGTACTGCTGGTAAAAACCAAATTGCTCGATTCGGGCTATCACCTCTCGCGCATGGTCCGATGTGAGTGTCAAATCAGGGAAGAAGTTCCCAGTTGGTCCAGTCTCATCTTCCATCAGCGGGCCGAAGACTTGAACACGGCCTCCAAATCAGATCCTTTCGATCGCCGAATGAAAAGTATGTAATGGGTGACTACGCAAATACTTGCACGCTCTGAGCTGGAGATGTGAGACCGCGCATCCAGAGCGGGCACATCAGTCGAAATCGGAGGCTAGAGCGCATCTGAGCACCAGAGACAAGCCCTTCAGCTTTATGCCCGTAAGCGCGGCTGCAGAGTTGAAGTTGAATGGAGGGTGCGCCACAATGTGTAAGTGCACTTCGAGAGCTCCCGAAGCTAGCCTTGTCCCTGCAAGCCCTCTCTGCAGCCATCCTACTCATTGGCTATTCTTCTCTGCTGGCCGGTGCCCAGACGCATCCGCCACTTTGTAGCACGATGACAGCGCGAGCTCTACGCTCGGAGCATCTCGGTCGAAGCAAGGGGATCTATGCAGAGTGCCTACTGGCTGCCATCGCGACGCTGGAGGATGAGACTACAAGAAGCCCGTTCCCCGAGGGAACACAGTCGATGCATGTTGCGGTCAATTCGAATCTGACGCCCAACTCAAATCCCATGGAGACGCTCAATCGTGATCTCGAGACGGACTTTGAGCTCGACGAGAGTTCAGAGGTAAATCTTGGGATTCAGAATCAGAACGCTGTCAATAGGACGAAGTTGACTGCTCAAGAACTTGGGTCCACCTCGTTTTGTGCAAAGCTTGATCTCGTCCAGTACGGCACCTGGGACGGCCACGAGGCAGTCCTTCTAGGCTTCAACTTCCAGTTCCGGTTCAAAAATGAAAGCAAGAAGCGTCTTACAGATGCTAACATCCGAATCACGCTGAAAGAAACAAAGAATTCAAGTCTGGAAAGGCCCGATCCGCGTAGCTTCGTCAACGACCCACAGATTGTCTTACTGGCTCCTGCGCAAGTCTGCGGAACGCTTAGCACCGAGTCCAAAAGCCAACGCTGGAGTTTGAAAGTACCACTGAAATTTGCTCAAGCTGGTGCAGAGGTAGGCTTTGATCCCGAAGCAGGAGAGGAAACTGAATTTGAGCGGAGTCATAGGATGTGGATCAATGGGTCGACTGATAGTGATGACGACCACTTTGAGGACAATGTCGCCATTTGGGACACTCGAGAGAATGAAACGCAAGAAAGTGGTATCCTGCATCGCTTTCCTGGTGCGATCGTCGCTCTTCTGCCTAAGCAGCCAAAGCACGGCGTGAAGGTCACAGCCCGTGTGAAGCCATCGATTGCTGTCAGCATTAATCCGCGACGCCTAATTCCCAAGAGAGATGATGGCACGTACCTGGACAGAGTCACTTCGAAAGGCACACCGATCGCCCCCGGTAAGGACTTCAAAGACCAGGACTTTCCTTGGGATAAAGTCGTCGTCATACCCGAGGAATATAGCGTACGTTCTGCAGTTGCACTCCTTTGACAGCACTTACTGACAGATGTCTAGGACGTTAACGTCGCGTGAGCTGGCAATCTGGTAACCATGAGCGAGCTCAAGGTCTGTGTGCAGAGACCGCGTGGTTTTGGGCTCAGCCGGCAAGATTTTTTGAAGAAAGTTGACAACTCTGATTTACTGAGAGCCGCAGCAAACGATGGAATTCCTTCCTCCCTGTACACTGATTCGCCCTCGTTGCTGCAGCGTTAAGGTCAAAAAGCTCAGTGGATGTCCTTGAACCTCAATTTGGGTTGGTCAAGTAGGTGAACTCATACGGAAACCTTCCGAGCCGCCGCTGTGTGTCGGGACCCTTGACTGTTTCGGAGGCGTGCACTGATCCGCAGTCTGATCTGGATCGTTTTCCACCACACAGTGTCTGAACCATTGACCACAATACCCATTCCCAGCGGTATATACTTTGCCATCCGTTGATCCATTTCCAGAAACCGACGTGTCTATCTCAAAGGTAATGCCCGCAGTGTTTGGGTTCTTCTGTGCGGCCGTACAACCATCGAGAGAGACAATGATACAATAGTTGAAGGAGCTGTCAACGGCTTCGCTCAGACCTCAGAAGGCAGCTGGAGGACTCATCTGGATGGCGGCCACACAGCAAGCGTAGCCATCAGTGAGATTCGTCAATTGGACGTAACTGTACCCAGGCGGCGCATCGGCATTTGGATCTCCTATCACTTCAGCTCTAAGAGCTGACAGCGGTTGACCCTTGTAGGCGGTGGCGCGGTTGTTTGTCTGGCAAGCGGCGTACACTGGCGAAGCCGTAGAGGGGTACTTGGTAGTCGTCGATGTAACTGTCGTGGTGACGGTCTTTGGGACGTTCGACTTGCAGCTTGTTTGAGTTTCTGTCTTTGTTTGCGTTTCGGTCGAGCATTTAGACTCGTATTTCCAGTGGACAACGTCGACCCTTTGCGGGTATTTTTGTTTACCACCGGCCCAGTTGCCGGAGTCACGGGCAAGAATTGGCCGTGCAGGGCTCGTAGCGATAGTCTCCCTCTTGGCGAGGCTGGCAGCAGGGTCGTAGCTGGCTCCTGGGACAGAGTCAACGATGGGAGTAAAGCCTTTCGACGCGGGAACCGTTGATGTGTATGCGGTTTTGACCGTTACAGTTGTAGTCGTCGTAGTCGTGGTCGTGAAGATGGACTTTGCATCAGTGTACTGAGTAGTCTTCTGGTGTGCTGTGCTCGTTGTAGTGCAAGGTCTGGTGGAAGTGGTGTGGTAGGTCTTGATGTTTTGTACGTAGGCAGTGCCCATCTTCGTGTAACTATACGCTTCCACATCATCGCGCTCCTCGAGTGCTTGTGAGGACACCGTAGCGCTGATGCACAGCAGTAGAAGGCAACTGCCCATCAAGTTACTGAGCGTCCACATGCTGATGATGCAATGTTTTGTTCCAATGATATGGTGGCTGTGAGTCAACATGGACAGCGATTTGCGGCTGCGTCTTTATATGTCCAGTATAAGACTGCCATGCCGGGTGACGGGTCAGGCGCGGCTCGCAAGATGTCACTCTTCCAATGTGAAGCCAAGGAGCTATCCTTCAAATTGGGAGAAGGCTTGAAGTCTGCACTGGTCAATAGCTAGTCGAGCGAGTAAATGGGCTTGCCAAGCACCTGTTTGCAGAAGGTGACAGCCTGGCCGCAGCATCTTCCCGGATGTCTTCAGATGCTCTGAGAAGTCTTTGGCCCCGTGCCCAAGCAAGAATGGCGCTTCATCGCCGCGAAGGTAGGTGATCAACGCAAGTGCGGTAGGGGAAGTTCCTTCTGCCGGACGATGCTCGATCCAGAGCCGCATTTTCATGCAAACCCCTCAAACGGCAGCGTGCTCTCAGGTATGTGTAGCAGATTCGAGGCATGAAGGTGACGATGAGCATCCGCTTTTGGAAGAGCAGAACCTCACAACACGCTCGTGCGAACCGAGCTTCATTTTCATTGGCCTTGTGTGCGTTGATCAATTGGTAAATGCAGCGTCTATCTGCAAGATGCACTTCAACGGCACAGTAGACGGGACGTCAAGCCATATTGCAAATACAGACCTCAGCCTTGCTCCGCCACTAGAGTCAATGAAGGCTCCTCGTGGCTTGCAGAGTTGTGGTGAAGGACCTCGTTGGCTACAGTCGGACAGCGTGGACCAGGACGAGCTTTCTGTCAACCTATGCCGACCAAAGTAATGTACATAGAAGACTCATCCAACGTCTCTTGTAGAGATGTCGTCGATGGTAATCGGATGATTTCGATCGTGGCTTGCATATACTTTCACGGGGCGTAGAATCCGGGCCCGATTCCTGGCAGCTCTCTCTGGGTTTTGAATCAGGCTGCAGGCCGCTCTGGCGGTGCCATTGATCTCGGTGGACGAGGCTCGCTGCACTCTTGTGATGAAGACAGGAGTGGATGCAGGGGATGGAGTGAGAAGAGAAAGAAGGGAACACAACTTCGAGCGAAAAGGAGAAGCATTGAGATTGTCTTTCGGAAGAACTTTCCTCCGGCCTTGGCGACAGGTTCTGTTGTTGAACTCACCGGTCCACCTTCCACCATTGCAGCGACATCGCCTTTGCCCTGGAGAGTCGCCCTCACTGCCAGAGGAAAGACTTCATATCTTCTGCGCACTGGCCTCGACAGCTTACTCATGAAACCGGTCGTCAGCGTCGCCTGCCTTCAGGCATCAGACCGAAAGGACTAAGGCGAAACGCCAGAGCAGCCATCGGACTATGTCAATGCCGTAGCTGGGTCTACAGCTCGATCGCCTAAACATGAACACAGGCCCGTGCCTATTCGACTTGCTGCGCAATGAGGCCACGTGCACCTAGCATAACTATTGATACCTCCGCCGAGGAAGTCAAGAAATCCCCTGCGGCCATCAGACCACAGCCCTTCCCGTACCAATCACTGAGTACGACAGACATCAGACTCATTCGATTCAGTGCACAAAGTACTCCAGATGATATACATTGCGAACTGTGGCTCTGTCCCCAATACTTCGAGCAAGGCGAAAAGTACAAGTACATGGCGCTGTCGTACTGCTGGGGCTCAAAGACTGAACAGAGGCAGATAAAGCTTGATGGACATCTCGTTACAATCACAGCGAATCTCTGGGACTTTCTCAGCGCTATTCTTCAGCATCATGCCGGAGACGTGGAGTACTTCTGGGTTGACACTCTGTGCATAAACCAAAGTGACTCAGTCGAGCGTAACGAGCAGGTGCACCAGATGTGGCGAATTTACTCGCACGCTGTCGGAATCTTCTCCTGGCTTGGCCCATCGAATGCTCATACTTGGAAGGCGTTCAGTGCCATGGAGGACTACGAGAGTGCGAGGCACCTAAGTCCCACCTCCTGCAGGCAGTCCCTCGATATTGTATGTGCAAGCAGAAACATGATGTCTACGCACCTGACTGGAAAGACGATGTCGCAGGAACGATTCCAGCGCAGCACAGCGTCGACGATGTCTTCAGGTGTTTGGCACGGTCACAGTACTTTACGCGAATCTGGATTGCCACAGAATTCCTGCAAGCGAAGAAAATCACCTTACTATGTGGACACTTCTCTTGCGACTGGGAGGCGTTCTCACACTTCACGTCCGATGGACATGGAAGATTCTCTCAACTGTTTCACGCACGAGGGAGGAAAGGCCCGCTATCCTCGCGTGACGATAAGTTCATGCATTGTCTCTTTCAATATCTCGACAGCAATTGCTCCGACGAGCGAGATAGGGTCTATGCCATGCTCAGTCATCCCACCATTCGCGAGATGGATCCACACAGACTGCTCGAGCCGGACTACAGTCTCACGGTCCACGAAGTCCTCATTGTCACGCTTAAATGGCTGGAAGATGTTCTTGATATCCCTCGGCCTTCATCATCTTCCAAGGTGCGGCAAGCTCAATCCCGCATACGACCTGAACGACTTCTGCTACGCATCAGCGAACTACTCGGAATTACAGCCGCATTCCCTCGGTTTCGAGAATGGGTGAGACAGCATGCAGATTGAGAGTTCGGCAACACACCAGGCGCTATACGTTTGGGATCTGGTAAGCTGGTTGACTGCAATGGGCCGATAATGCTGCATCTACTGAGTAGAGCCGATGTTCGAGACAAAAATGAGGATGATCAAGGAAGGGAGTATCAGACTAAGCTCAGTGAATGGAGAGCAGAGTATGCGCATCCGGTGACATAATAATAGCATTCGCCAAGGCTCGCTGCCAGTGTGGAATGTTCCGGCGACACTTGTAGTGGATGACATGCTGATCTAGAGTCAAATGCTCCGTCATATGGAGCGCAACGCCGAGCGAGCATTGGGCATGAGCGAATGTCGCCTTTCAAACAAGACTCAATCGCCATCCACAGTCGTCTCGAGCCGGGCGAGTTTGATCTTCAAGCGTCATGGAAACGTGAAGAAGACGGAGATGATGTGCAAAAAGAGGAGAAAGAAGTTCTCATGCTGCCCACACTTTCCGAGCACCATTGCGAGGCAATGGCAGCGGTGATCTTGGAAATGATTTCGGTTTCGGTGGTTGCTTTCGGCGATGATCCTTCCCGCTCAGTTCAGAACGCATGTCGGCTACTCTTGGATTTCTTAAGTGCTTGATGAACGCGGCCATCTACCTTCTAGTTTGGAACTGCATTCGTTCTTCACCCTAGAAGCTGCTTTCTATATCACATTACAGATTCACACGCCATCATGCCTGAACATGGAGGCGGGGACATTGGGCAGTAAGTGGGACGATGCTATGCTGGTCAATCTCGAAAGCTACTCGCTCTCTCCTGAGCCGTTCAACGAGCTGCTATGCAATGGCGATGGTCAATTTGGTGTCGGTCCAATATGCAGCGGTTGAAACGAAGACGGTGCTGTCACGCACGGTTAAGTAAGGGCACTCTGTCAAAGAACGACAATACTTTTCGAAACTTCTTGCTAATGTGGACTGTTCTGGCGATACTCATTGTGGACATTTCGTCTCACGGCGACCCCAACAGCAATTCAGCATGGGAGAAAGATGCCCAAACTGCTGAAATTCAGTCCGTTCCTCCGGTATAGGGAGCGCAGCGCCGACCAAACGTCGGTCGTGAACTCATCTCAAAACTCCCTTTCACGTGAATCGCCGGATCTCCTTCTGAACCCACTCATACAGCTTCTCTTCCAGCTCCCGATCCTGACTCGCCTTGCTCCTGTCCCCTGTCTTCCCAACAGGCCCATAATACTCCCCACTCTCAGCGTCAGGACTGACCGCCGCCCAGATTTGGCTGTACGCGCCCTTCTCAACCGGGGTCGCGAACAGCTTCACCGCGATGTGCAGGAACGGCCTAAGGAACATGCCTGACGACTCCTGATGCAGGTCCGTGGCCACCATGCCCGGATGTACACTGATGCACTTGACCTTGTCTTCACGCCGAGACAGGGCAGTGGTGTAGTGGATATTTGCAATCTTGGAAATGGTGTATCGCTGCGTGGTAGCTCGACTGACCATGTCAGTCTTCAACTCAGAGAAGGGGTAGAGGTCTTTGGTGGGTGCCATTTTCTCGGAGGCCGAAGAGAGGTTGACGACGCGAGTTTGTGGGTTGATGGTGGCGGTCTTTCGTAAGGTGGGAAGGAGGAGTTCTGTGAAGAGCGCGGGTCCCATGACATTCGTTCCGAATTGGATCTCGTAGCCTTCGGCAGTGAGGCCAGGGGCGACCATCATTATGCCGGCATTGTTGATGAGGATGTCGAGACGGGACTCGATGTTGGAGAAAGTCTCAGCTGCGGATTTGACGCTGGCGAAGGAGGCGAGATCGAGCTTGAGGAAGGAGATGGGCGCGTTTGGGGTCGATTTCTCGAGCTCCTCGATGGCGGCTGTAGCTTTCTCCTCAGAGCGTGCTGCCAGGTAGACACGTGCTGGGTTGTGCTTGATGAGTTGACGGATGGTTTCGAAGCCCAGGCCAACGTTCCCGCCAGTCACGATGATGACTTGTCCATCGAGGTTGGGAATGTCTTTGTCCGGATCGAAGGAGACCCCGCCGCCCATGATCGTTGTCAAACTGGTCGGTGCTTCGGAGTGAGATTCGTGTGATTGGTTGGGGAGCGAGCGAGGAGCGTATGGTTTTGTGAGCCAGTCACAGTGGAAGAGGCAGATGCGGTTGCTTTTATGACTGGAAAGGATCGTTTGTTTCGTGCAGAATTATCATTTAGGCAGCAGCAATCGGCCGCATGTCCGCAAGAAGCGCCACGGAGCGGAAACAGACGGCCGGTGAATTTGCACAAAAGGCGAGCACGACATCCGGTTTGCATGTGCCTCCTGCCCGGCTGCTTGGCAGGCATTCGACACCTAGCAAGATCTCGTTCAACAGCAATGGCCTTCAAACTCTGTTCTACTCCTTGGCCGTCGGCAAGATTTGTGAATTGTTTTCAAACAGGACCCAGCCGAGGTAGCTCGAGAAGCTATCCATTCTTGCAAATTTGCTTGAACAACTCAGGATACCACTTCTCCCCAACATCAGGATGACTCTTAATCCGATTCATCAACGTCGCCTCGCCCAGCTTCTCAAACATTCCTCTCACAAAAGTGAACTCCACATCATTCGGGGCAGGCAGTCCTTCCCTCTCCGTGATCTGCTTCTTGAGCTGAACGACATGATCTGGAACGCTCATAGACTCAAACTTGGCATCGTATGACACCCCTTGGAAGAACGGGATGCTATACCGTGCTCCGGATCCGGGGGCTGGAGAGAGGACACGGTGGGTCGTTGCTTTGCAGACGCCTGCTGTGATGGCTTCCATTCCCTGTCCGAGATTGACCACGAGTGTGCCTTCGATTGGCGGACAATCTGTATTGTAGTCAAATCACGGGTCAATGTCTTGGATGAGATGAGGGAATCACTTACCTATCCACTCGCCCTTGGAGTTATGCACCTGCAGGACTTTCTGCGGTGAAGCTTGCAGTAGGTACGAAGACAGCATAGCATCCTTGTGCGGACCCACGCCTTGCCCATGACCTTCGCCATCGTCCGGATACTTGATAATTTTCAACTTATGCTGCCTACGATCGAAGCAATGGCTGTTAGCCCTCCCTCGTCGCAATGATATCCATCAGTCGCATTGCTACTCACTGATCCTCATCAAAAAACCGATCAAAAGCCCCCTTCTCCAACCCAAGACACTCCGCAATCAACCTCGTAAAATCCACACTCAACCCCGACATACGCCTCATATACTCCTCAAAAGTCCTCCTAAAATCCGGCAAAACCCCCTCATCAGGCCGCTGATTCGGCCCAAACAAATTATAATACAACGGCTCCCCTTCTTTCCTCAACTCATGAGGCGTAGTAAGATCAAGTTGTTCCCGCCAGTCGGCCGCACCAGCAGTAGTTTCCATCCCGACGCGAGAGTAACCACAGAAGCTAGGCTTATTCTTCATCTCGATCGCTAATTTGGCAGGTTCCGGAATGGAGAAGAATTTGATGGCTTCGGCGCTGATGCGGTCGAAGAGGTCTTGAGAGATGCCGGTGTTGGAGACGTAGAGGAAGCCGACGCGGAGGACAGCATCTTGAAGCTTGGCCAAGAATGCTGATTTAGTTGATGGGTTGTGGGCTTCGCTGAGGTCGAGGATGGGGATTTGGGTGAAGGCCATGTTGAGAAAATATTGGGACTATAAGCTGGTGGAGGAAAATGGAATCGATGGAGAAGAAGAGCTTTTAATAAGCAAGATGAATCAAGCTTTTTGGCAAGCTATTCGTCTGGCATTTCCCTATTCGAAGAGGTCTAGTGATTTGTAACGGAGACCTTGACGGCTGCGCACGGGTGAGCCGGACCAGGGTAGGCGGCCATGTCTCCTACCGCTTTGGGTACTTACGGACATAGGCTCTGAGCGACAGGGAGGGTAGAACATCATCCCTACAAAGTCCGCCGTAGTCGGCCTCTACAGCGGATACACGAACTTCAAGTTCTGCCTGTCCGTCATATCCAAGTCCTCGTCATACACCCTGACGATGCCATCCCCAGTATCCAAGGCCTCCGTCTCACTGTCATCGGCCTTCTCTGCCAGATTCGCGGCTCGGACCTTGTTCTCGTGCACCAGATAGAATCGAATGACCAAGCAAAGAGCCGGAGAAATGAACCAAAAAGCCGTCATAAAGCCCCAGGGAAGCATATATCGTGGTTTGTACTTCTCCTGCCAGAATTCTGGAGAGATCATGTTGGCCACCGAGGCCGCAACGACGCAGGTCGACATAACGCAAAGCTTCTTAGTGTAGCCGACAGTGGTAGTACCAGCCCAGGAGAGGCCGAGGAGGTAGGAGGGTTTGAAGGTGGAGATCTGTGTGCCGACAACAAGTGCGATCTTGTTGGACCATGGTGCGGTCACCATGATCAGGCCACCCACGAAGCAGGGGATGTATGATATGGCGCAGGTGTATCCGACTCCTAGGTTTGTTGCAAACAGCATAAATGCGCTGACGCAAATCAAGAATGAGCCCCAGAGTGGCTTGGCGATGTTGAACAGGGCGCTTTGAGCTGGTGTGAAGCCGAAGCCGACGACGATCAGTGGGAGCTGCTGTGAGGTGTTGTTCGGAAGCTCGTTGAAGAACATGTGGATGCTGTCTAGTGTTAGTCAAGATCTGTCAGGCCAGAGGATACACAACTTACATGAACAGCCAGCTCTTCGGATCAGTGAAGCACTCCCTGACCTGATCCCATTTGAACGTCTTGTTGGAGATACCAGCGTGTGTCTCTCGGATCTTCTCGATTGTGTGAATCTTCTCTTCCGTTGACAACCATTTTGCATCAACAGGAGAGTTGGGCAAGAATAGTACCAAGACGATCGTGACAGTGAAGGTCAAGACGACGCAGATGATGTGCAGCCACTTCCAGGATTGAAGACCACCAACAAGATCGCCGCTGTTACCTTCTTGGATGAGCTTGTAGGCGACCATGGTGAGCAGAACGTTAGCGAAGCTACCAGAGGCCCACCAAAGCAGCTGGACCCAGGGACTCTTCTTAGGCGGGAAGAAAGCTTGGTGAAGTACTGTGGTCGAAGGCACAATCTGCGACTCGGTCTGCGAAGTATTAGCTCTATGTTGGTCTGAATGGGTGTCTGACCACTCACCATGCCCAAAAGAAACCTAAGTCCCATCATCTGCTTTCCCGTCGTGACAAGCGGGTGCATTCCGAGGAGCAGCGCCCACAGGAACAGAGATCCAGTAATGAAGTACTTGTGTCCGACCTTCTGGGCGATGTACGCACCAGGCCACAGCGCCACCAGGTATCCAGTGTAGAACAGCACAAACAAGTCGTTGTATTCGTTCTTGGTCATCTTGACGTCCTTGAAGATTCCCATGGTGCTGGCTTGAGAGAGGGTCGACTTATCGAGGTGGATCAAAAAGGCAATCCACCAGGTCTGGCTTAGCAGAAACCAGAAGTTCTTGGCATTGAGTCGTTTCAAACCAGCTTCGTCGAGTGGCTTTACGGTGTCCTTGTATTTGCTGTAGAAGACTGCCGAGTCGTCGACATCCTTGGCCGAAACGATGTGTAGGCTGGCTCGACGGTCGAGAGGCTCAGGTTCGGTCGTGGCTGTTGTTGTGTCTTTGGTATCTCGACCCTTCTCGTTTGTAGACTTCTCATCGTTGTAGAAGACGTTTGCCGCCATCTTGATGTCCTCGACCGGTATTCAAACTCCGTGTCGATACTGTAAGAAGTGGGAGTTCTTGGACCAAGCCTTGGTTATGCAGTGACAAGAGAATGTCCAAGCAACACTGTCGACATCAAGCTTCTCCCTGCACTTATAAGAATCAGTCGTGGCACTCGGTGGAGGCCTTTCCAGGCGCTGGTGAGTACCCTTCCGAGACAATGCGCGCCCACACACCCGATATCCCACGCAGCTCGCAGCAAGCCAAAGGCGAAATTCTCCTTGTGAGACATACAATTGTCAACCACGTTGCCGAGTCAGGCATTTGATCCGTGAGGCGTCCCTCAGCAAGGTGCGCCAAGGGAAGAGAAGTCGAGTGCCAAGTGTGGCCATCAAGGTGCCAAGCATACCATCTAGGTGCTTCGCCATTCTTCTTGCCTGTCCCTCATGTTTGCCATTCCCGAAAGAGGTAGGTCCGTTGTAGCAGTAAACATCGGAGGAACGCCGTGTCGCATTGAAGCTGCATGTCTCAGTCTTGGTTGATATGCTAAACGTGCTCAACGGATCGACCAACAGGAACAGCTTCGTGACACCTCACGTAAATCAGGATTTCTGTCCAAGCGCAAAAGACACCTCTTTCGCGAATGATCGCATATGATTGTTGAGGGCGCTTCCTCCATATTGATGCCAAGAAGTCGAGATGGAACGCCCGAATCACAAACAGATCGCTATCGTCGGCGGTAAGCGATCACATGCAAGCATTTCAACATCGTTCTGACATCTACAGCTGGCGTCTTCGGTCTTTCTTTGGCCATTGCTCTACGCAAGAGAGGTAAGTCTCGAGTATTCGGGCGCTGAAGAAGCATTTTTGGGAAAGAGGATCAGCTGAGGCCATAAGCAAGGTCACAACGTCACCGTCTTCGATCGCCATCGCTATGACCAGACGGGATATCGGCCCTCAGGAGGCGATCCAGAACTAGCAGCCTCAGTCGACCACAACAAAATTGTGGGTACTCGAGAGTGCCATGTTGCATGTGATCCTGACAGCCACTATCAGTTCCGAGCCTCATATGGCACCAAGCTCCACTACCAACGTCTCGCCCTGGAAAGCCGCAAGGCATGGCTTGCGTTGAACGAAGATCAGAGGGATGACTTGCTCCTTTTCGATCCATGTGGGATGCTTCGAGTCCAGCCGAGCTCCACCCTCTCCGCGCTAGAGAAGGAGACGCTGGCGAGTATGGAGCGCGACGGCCTGCGTGAGACGCAATTCGTGAAGAGTGATGGCCAAGATCGCGACCGAGCTGCAAAAGGGGGCTGGGCGAACAAGCTGCTGGAGTTCCCAATCCCGGGCGATGGTCACGGTCGAACATTCGAGGCTGTCCTGGATTCGCTTGCTGGATTCACGAGGTGTGGTGATGCGTGCGCATACTATCAGAAACTGGCAGAGAAGCAAGGCGTGGACTTCAACTTCGGTCCCAAGCAAGGCGCTTTCCAGTCTCTCGTTGAACAGGAGATTGGCAACGGCCAGAAGAAAGCCATTGGTCTCAAAACTAAGGATAGTAAAGTCCACTCAGCGGACGTCGTCGTGATTGCCGCCGGATCTTTCTCGACGCAGCTCCTACCCGAGTTGTCCTATCATCTGGAATCATCAGCCGGCAGCCTCGCCACCTTCAAGATCGACGAATCCGACCACTTCCTTTGGGATAAATACTCACCCGAGAACTTCCCCGTCATGACATGGAAAGGCGCTCCACGCTCTAAAGAGGGCAAAGACACCGGAAGCGTCTACGTCCTACCCAGAACGCCCGAGGGACTCCTGAAGATCGGATATCGGGGCATCAAGGTTCGTCGTAGTCTTCATCGTCCACTCCGCTCGCTGCCTGCTGACTTGGCGATTAGTACACCAACTTCCAACCCGCCCCTTCATCTGCTGCGTTCACTCAAGACGGCCAATGGTCCATCCCTCTCCCACCATCCGAGTGCAAGACCCTTCAAGACTCAGCGACCCACGCCATACGACAATTCGTCTCAATCTTCCTACCAGAGTTCAAAGACGTGCCTTTCCACTCAACTCAGCTCTGCTGGTACACCGATACCCTCGATAACTCTTTCTTGATCGACTACGTCCCATCCTACACCCACCAATCCGTCTTCGTCTGCACAGGCGGAAGCGGCCACGGGGCGAAATTCATGCCTGTTCTTGGAGAGCACGCCGCCGACATCTTCGAACACGGCTCCAAAGCAACAACCCCAATGCGTCCCTTCTGGCGCTGGAGAGAAGACGCGCCAAGACGGAATGGCCTGGAGGAAGGACCGGAAGGACCGCGAAATATCGCCAAATATCGCGAAGTGAAGTAGAGTGGATGGTCTCTGACACGCCAAAACACAGCTTCAAGTCACATAGAGAGCCGTTATATCCAGAATCAGTCAATTCGAGTATCTCATCGTCTTCCGAGTGATGTTTTAGTCGATCCTTGCACGCGTCTGGCCGGCCAGTTCGGCTGGTATGGTACGCGAATAGAATGCGGACCCGCTGTTTTTATTGTTATTGGGTTCGCGCTTTCGAGACGATTAGCGGAAGTCCTCTTGCGATGGCGTCAGACAAGAATCCTGCTAGGTCAGAGGAGACGCGATGTCGAAGAGCGCGCGACGTCAGTGATATGCGTTCTCGCGCTAAGCCGAAAGCAATTATCGCCTCAGGCAGATAGATAGGCAATCCGCGGCACCATGGAAAAGTGCCCTGATGATCAAAGATTGCTCTCGCTACCATTACGCTATGCACAAACGTAGAACTCGTACGAAACTGATCATGTCGAATCTATTCGCGTTCGACTCAGTGCATCATCCTCGCCTGCCAGCGCCCAAGTACCATAGTTATTTTTCGCAACCCTCATAATGCCGTGGATCTCGTCAAAAGCGCGGCGAGGCTTGAAGCAGCCTGCTTCCCCTGGATGTCGTATAAAAGCACAAAAAGCAGAAAACAAACCAAGTCGCGTCTCCTGTTGTGGTCAAGAGCCTGTCGTTTGCTTGCCTTGAGCTTCTCTCCGGGGTCCTGGAATCGACAAGTAGGCATCATCGTCATCTATCGCAAGCAGCAACTCGGTGCTGGATTGGTGAGCGGTTTTACTGCTGGTTTGGTTGGAAGTTCATGGGTCGCCTGTACTCCAGTCAGCATGCTGCCCTCTATCCACAGAATTGGACGCGGTTGAACCCACTTGAAAAGCAAGATATGCGGCTCAGGTTCATGCACTTCATAGTGCTCCCACCCAAGACTCTGTGTAATACCAAGACCTCTCCACTCATCTTCCCAAAGCAGCTTCAGCGTCCCTCTGGCGCCGTCAAAGTAGTCCTTTGGTATCGCTTTGAGCATCTGCTTGGGTAGCTGAACGTGGCGGTACTCGTAGTGGTCATCGTTGTATCTGTGACGCGAAGATCTCAGTCAGCGAATGTATTTCTTCTGCTGCACGAGGTCGATGCTTACCGAGAAGAGTAGTGAATCGCATCAATGAACTCGTCCAGCTTATCCCTTTCCGAGTCTGTGAGCAGTCGCGGCTTCTTGTTGCGTCGTGTGTAGTCAATGTCCATGCCGGTGGCCATCTCTTCTTCTTTTCTTCACGTGCTTCCTTCTCCTGTACTTCCTCTAAAAGACGCCGCGTCGATGACTGGGCGCGGCAGTTCACGCAGAAGTGTTACTGCCGATGCAGTGCTGATGTTCACAGCAGAACAATCGTTGGCGCTGTGGTCGCGTGCGTGTGGTATATGTGCGGGTCACCGTCGATCGTAGTTCGCAGCAGGCCCAGTCGGATCGGTAAAGAGGTGCAGCGACAGCGATGTCGCGGGGTTCGGAATAACAGCGCACAGCAGACGCGGCGCAGGTGCGATGAGGAGATGGAGGCCTGTCAGATGTCGTGTAGCGTGTCGCGAAGCGTTTGGCGGACAATTGAAGAAGCAGTTGTCGTTCTCTGCAGCGGTGGAGGGGTTCTGAAACTACTGCAAGGCACCGCGTTTAACTCCAGCTTTCCCTGAAACCGCGGCGGTGGTGTAAAGCGGTGAGCAGAGGATGTTCGCTTGCAATTCGTAGCTGCCGGTACGAATCAATTGGTGTTGCGCGTGAGTGAATGTGTGGAGCAAGGGAAAAGGCGTTTGCACTTGTGTTGCGGTGGTGACTTCTAGAAAAGAAAAGACCAAACATCAAATGTAAACAACGTCGATGATCGGGGGTCGTCACCGCACGCACCGATGGCGGGAAAGCGCGGGAGCGCTAAACCTTGTGCCCACCCACGCTTCACTCACACGATCCTTGCATGGCACCTGCCAAGCCATACCACGCCAATCTCACATGCTGGCTCGTGAGCATACTCGTCATACCATAGCAGAAGCCGTGTGTATGTACGTATCACCACAGCACTCTCAGTCGTCCAACTGGCCCTTATGCGACAGTGTCACTACATACAGCAATGCGTGTCGCTCCTTTGTTGAAGCTACGATATTGAATAGAGATCTCAAGATCTTGGAACAGTCGATATAGCAAGAGCGATGCTATGGAAGCACAGATGTATCGATAGCGAGATTGCGATACCAGCACGGCACTTCACATTCTCTTCCCGCTTGCACGACCAAGACGAAGACCAACCTGCTCATCCACTAATCTCACCCTGCATGCGCAAAGTGCATGCAGCTCTGCAGCAATCTCTTCTCCAATACCATCATGTATATCCTTGAGTCGGAGCATGCGCACGCATGAATTTCGACCTCATCACACGACCGCCGTCTCTCGCAGACCAAGTGAATCTAAGGACGATCGACCGTCTCTCGGAAATGGAGTGAATCCCGTGCAGGTGCAGGTCACTCTTTTGAAATACCTCAATTTCCAAAAATCTTCTAATCCAGTCTTTCGTCCCTTAACACCGCACCTTCCAGCCAAACACCACCATACTTCACAAACATTAAACAACAATCACGCGAAACACATGGACCTGCGTCTTGGCGCAATCGAGCGAGTTACTCTCGTCATCGAGCTCATCACCCTCGAAAATCGTCTAACCCTAAGCTCGACCCTTATACTGCATGTGAACACAACTTCCAGCGACGAACTGGCGCGAACCTCAAAGAGCAGAAGAGCAGAGAAGTGTCAGTCTGCTTCTTTAGCACCTCTCCGAATCATCGAACACTGCAGTGCTGCTTGTTCGCAAGTTAGTGCATATACCAATTTCTTCCGACGTTGAATATGCTTCCCCAATCTCGCTATGTATGCCCCCGAGTCAAGAAACATACACGCAGATCTCGGCTGTCTGCCGAAATTCAATAATACACAACCTGCGCCCGCGTCAATCGCGGTATTCCAAAATAGAAAGAGAAGAAGTTTGTTTGCGGTAGGGAAAGAGCCTGGTTCTTGAGACAACTTTTCATCAACATCAAAAAACTACTCATTGCATGTACAAAGTCAGTCCTGAAGAAATCGATCCTACGAGAACTTCCAAGAAGCAGAGCAGGCCCTTGGGGCCTCAAATAGAAAAACGCCTCCATGTATCCCTTCCATTCCATATTCCTTCCTTCAAATAAACATATCATCGTGATAAAAAGTTGAAGCTTGCTTTCCTCATTCCAAAGGAGTGGACGGCAGGTCCTCCCAAAACGCCATCACCAGTATGTCAAATGATCAAAAGTGTCGTCGTGATTCGTAAAGTAGAAGATCCTGCCAAAAAAAATTGTGATGTGATCTCGCATCGATAGACATAAAAAGGAAAGACTGTGGTCGGTGTTGTGTCGTTGTGTGAGGATGGGGCCAAAATATGTGCATGAAGATGAAGTCGATTGTTGTTTCCCATGCTTGCGACTTGTTGCACTGAGATGCTCTCCGTGGTGGTTGAAGGCCGAGTCGAAAAGGTAGTTGTCAAAGAACATCGCATATCTGCAACCTTATCGATTTCCGGATCGACGAGGTTCGATTGCTTCGCCAGCAGGGTGAGTGACGCGTGGCGCCACTTAAATCCAGCTTGGTTGTTCGGGCATGAAGGTCTCGTAGATCAGGCTTTGAATCTCCGAGAGGTAGTCTGATGCGCTGAACTGTGCGAGGCCTTGGACTTCCATGATGTGCATATCCTCCTCTGCTGCTGCATCGCTAACCGCGTGGCTAATCTCTTCAGCTACCTCGTCCAGTTGCGCCAGCTCGTTGCCGAATGGGTTCTCCTGCGGTGCCTCGACAGGAGGCGTACAGCTTTGGAACATTTCGTTCGAATTACGGCGAACCAGACTTGCGGGAGGCGACATCAGGCGGCGAACAGATCGCTTGCGGTGGACGAACTCATGCGCTCGCTTGGAGTGAGATGGCACACGATGTGGGATGTCCGGCGCGTCCCAAGAAGAGCGCGCAGACAAGTTTGGCGATCGGTTCGGTGTCTTTGTGTCGACGGTAGGCTTGAAGTAGCAGCTGAGATGGTTTGGTTCAGGCTCTGGAGTGATGGGAGAGCCTTCGACTGATGAAGCATCGGTGTTGCTGTCGTGTCCAAGAGAAGGCACATCGCTGTCCTCGCTCGACGACCTTGACGTAGCTGAGCCATTTGAAACGTTTCGCTGTGTCTGGATGTGAGCAACGGAACCGGGGATGTCAGGCGCATCGTAAGAGAGTGAGTTGGTCGTCGAGATCAGTGCGACTGGCCCAGAGATCTGAGCGCGATGAACTGGTCGACCTGCGCGCATGCTGGCAGCACGACCGATGTGCAGGTTGGTCGGCGCTTCCTCCTTGCGGCGGACGGTGAAGGCTCTGGCAAGAGACATGGTGGTACACCGTTGCTGTTGCCTTGGGTTGACGGTTATTAGATCCGGCAGTCAAGAGCGATCTCGAAATGTGGAAGATGCTGGTCCAATGTGAGATTTGTGACTATGCGACGTCACTTGCAATCTGCAGTCGATGTGAGGTGATGGATCGGTGATGTTTTGAGTCGGGGTCCCTCGGTGGTGGACGTGAACCAGCGTCTCAGAACAAGCGCAATCGGACACAGTCGCTGCGTCGCGGTGAACACTTGTCGAATGCTGGAGGGAGGAGTGCTGTGCAACAGTGTGCAAGGAAGGGATATGCGCGCGACGCTGTCAGGCGCAACTTGATGGGTGGTGCAAAGAATGTCGGTGGTGTCTGTCTTCACCGAAGCTTTGTTTGCGCGATTGCCGGCCGCTGGATGGGTATCGTATCGTATCGATCCTAATGAGGGTGTGAGTAGAGGGAGTGTCACGCTGCCGCAGGCGCGTCAAGAAGCAACAAGTATGGTGCCGTTAAAGAGCGACTAGGGAAGGGACTGGACGCAACAAATGTGCTTCACAGCGCAGGCCGGCGCTTCTGGGTGTGAGACAAAAGAAGATCGAAGGTGTGAGGGCGAGGAGGAACAAGACGAGAAAACTCGGGCCCACTGGTTCTGGCAGACGCTCCCGCTCTTCTGGCCTGCTGGGAAACCGTTGCGTCTCCGACCACTCAGCGCTGTCCCACGAACGCCATCCCGCTGCATCAGCGGCAAGGTTTTTGCCCGACCACTCCAATCGCGCACACTCAAAAGTCTGTGCGCCAACGACCGATCAAGCGTGCGCAGGAACCGCCAATCATCCGCGGTCTCGACGCCGTTGGACGTTAAGCTAACTTTGTGAAACGCATGAGCACCGCAAGGTTCTTCCCATCCGCGCATCTCGATTGGCTCACCTCCACGTCTCCTCACATCCATCCCGGTCTCGTCGCAAACACCTGCGGTCTCGAGGCGCGTTTCACACAGAATGCCCTGCTTTGCCAGGCGCGTCCAAATCAGATGAAAGCGTGTCTCACAGTCGCTCAAAAGCGAGACTTCAGGCATCAGTGTTATGATTGTACGTCGCGTATAAATAGGGCAACAATCGTCACGAGTCGTCCGACGTTATCGATATAGAGAGCATGCTTTCTCCAAGCGAGCGGAAGGTTCAGCACCGTAACCATGAGTTTTGTGGTTGCTCGAAGACAGACCCTTCCCTAGTCCGAGCTCGACATCGAGTCGTCTGGTATTAATCTTGGACGCCGAGGCAGCTGACTGCATGTATAGTGATGATATTGGTCTTGGTCATGCCATAATTTGGCCTGCATGCAGATGTTCATACCACCCAAACGCCGTCGCTATGACTCTAAGTACAGTGATTGTTAAACATTATTCCGGGGTATCATAACTCATCTCTAGTCGGAAATCGAATTTCCCATGCGCGTGGCCGAATTGGCCTTCCAAGCCAGAAGTCCATCAACCGTGTCACTTCAGTTGACACGATCAGTGGGATCTTTGCTGGCAACTCCACCCAGCTTCGAAGGACGAATACCCACGCCTTGAAGACGATTTCCAGCTCCTCCCAAAAGATCTCAGATACTGTCTGCTTCTCAGGCGATGGCCGCTCCGGAGTCGCCTCTTCGAAGTCGTCCAGCTCTTCAAGATCATCAAAGCTTGGTACGGTACTCGGTACCACTGGATTCGATGGGCGTGGCGTCTTTTCAGCTTCCTCAGCCGACTTGCCCTCCAGCTCCGCCTCGACCATTGATTTGAAGTGTTCCAAAGCCTTCATAGCTGCGCTGATCTTGTCAAACGTGTTGATCAGCGCAACGAGCTCTGTTCGTCGCAGTAGGGGCTTCTCTTCGCCCTCGTGGCCGTTGCCAAACTCGAACAGCACCTTCAACGCGGTACCGAAGCCGTTGGTCTGAACTTTTCCCCACAGACGGCACTTGTCACAGCCCACGCAATCCATTATCCGGCTGACGTTTCGGAACCGATTGCGGAAGTCTTCTTTCAGACTGATGCCGTCAGCTGTCTGGTCTTGGAACATGACGCTCTCATCGAAGATCTGTGGGCCTGGAGGAATTGCCTTGGAGAGTGTTGTTATCATCTTCTTCGTCAATGCGTCCTGTTCGGGGTCGCCAGTGCAGAATGTATAGTCCTGCACGTAATCGCGCAGCTTTCCAACTGCTCTTGATACGAGAGCAAAGTTGAAGTACAAATTTGATATTCTCTCCGGGTGATTGTGCAACCGCTCCTTGTAACATGTCAGATTCGGTCCCCATTCTCCAGTCATCTGGTTCAAGTAATCGTAGCACAAATGGGTCGAGATGGATGCGTGCATGCCGGAGATAACTCTGTAGAACACTCGCTTCTCGAGGCACTCGTCGTCGACATCCACGGTGTCCTGTGGCTTGGCGTCCTTCATCACACGCTTCAGCTCCATCGCGGCTTGTGCTTGGTCCTGCGATGCCCCAAACGCTGGAGACTTGCCCGGACTGCTAGTCACTTGCTCCGCAAGGCCTGGTCTTGAAAAGCAATTCTCCCGATATATGGACTCCCACACCTGGTGAGCGCCTTCTCCGGAGTATCCAGTGAATCGTTCCGGATTGCCAACCAGACTGACATAGTCTCCTTTCGCGCTTGCGCTCTCATCCTCTGGCACGCAGTAGTCACGCTCGTCACACTCATCATCGTATTCTACAACGCAGCTCTCTCCCACTGCGTCACCCAGTTGTCCCATCAACGGCCGTTGTCTCTCTTTCTGCTGCTTCTTGCCCGGATGGTGTGCCTTGGGCCCTTCAAGTTTACTCAACTCGTGTGCTCTCCATATCTCCGGTATATCCTCCTCGTTGTCCAGTGTAATCACCGCGCATGCCCTATTCCCGCACAACCCGTTGTCATCGTTCCAAAACGGACACACTTTGTTATAGAGATTCAATCGGTAGTATGAGAAGAAATCGGTATTGTTTGCGAGATTCCGTACATAGGGGTGGAGTTTATCGTTGAGACTGTTAAGGTCGGCGTATGATGCGCAGGCGTCTGACACTTTGGAGTTGGGCTCAAGCTGGAAGGCATTAACAGGAGGTTTCGGGACAAAGGTAGGATTAGGAGAACAATCGCTTACTGCGCAGACATCTGGGCTAGCATGTGAAGATGCGGAGGTGGCATGCGACCTGCAGTCCCCGCCCGCAGTGAAGAGGGCGAAGACCGCTAGGTAGAAGTTACGCATAGTCGACTTCCGCATGTGTGCTCATTCGAGGTACTGCTAGCCAGCCAGATGTCAGCGCATGTTGTTGCATTGTGCATGCATGAACTGTGAGATTCGATCAAGGTACCTTTTCTAGAAGACAAGTAGCCGTCTGGCCTTGAACGGGGATCCCCTATTGGTGATAGTATGCGGCGGTCCGAGAGAGTGGTGTCAAAGAGCCAAGATGGTCCAGGATGTCATCGAAAGCAGATTGCAGCAGGTAGACAAAGAGTGGCCTGGATCAAGCCGGGAGTTTTGTGCGGAGGGTCGCGCGAGGACAACTGGCTAAGGAGAGTGATTCCAAGAGGTGATTGTGAAGGAGAAGAAGTGCTGTTCACTCAACATCAAACTTGCTTACAATTCGCATAGCAGTGGCCAAGCGTCAGGCAATTGGGTCGTTGTCACCAAGATCAACGTGGCTTCAACTCTTTATTTAGAGTTGTCGGCTCTCGGCCAAACAGTCAAGCCACTCAGGGCAGTGGCGGTGCGTGCAGCTCCTCCGTCTTTCGCCGCACTACAGAAATCTTCCTGCGGACAACAACCCACACCACTTGTCGAAATCAACTCCGTGACATGTCACCACCGATCGCGCTCTCAGTTGCATGGTAAGTCACTTCCCTTCTGAATCTCCTATATCCAATGATGAAGTCGGCACACGTGTCGGCAAACCCATAATTTTCAGGAAGAGCCGGAAAAGGTATGGCGAGAGAATCAAAGGGCATCGACATATGCTCTCTCTTTGCTGTCGATGCTTAGAACAGGGTCTCTGATATCGGATATCAGCTATCTTTTCTCACCTTGCATTCTCTCGCGAACGTTAGCTGACCATCGTAACAGATGGACTCTCAACCCTTGGCTTTCGAGCAGACTTTGTCCAGGAGCTCATAGTTCGTCTCAGAGAGGTCTTCCTCAGCCTTACGACCTTTCACCATGGCCTGGGCTACCTGTCCAATGCGATACTCCTGTAACGCGAATCTACACTTTACCCGACTGTCGTTCGCGACTTTTCATAGTTTGACCGCCGTACATTATTGTTCCTGCGAGTGTCGCGAACGCGTAAGCTCCACGCATGTGTATCAGATCTATCTTTGGCCACATTTGTTTGTAATTCTCCTCAACTCTACTTCCCACGCGTCAACAATCACCGACTTCGAGGATACCGAGACAGTATTTCTTCGCCTTGTTCGTCGAGATCAATGAGCACGCACAGAGCTTCGCTTAGAGCAAGAATCTGTGATTGTACGCTGTACGCTGCGCACGTGAACTCCTACCTTGACTCACCTCATCTCATTTGATGATTGACCTACCTAGCGCACGCAGTTGAAGCAATGCCATGCCCATCACTCACGACTTACCGTCCAAATCATCCACCAGATCATCAATCAACTTCCCAACAGCCTCATCCCCTTCTTCTTTAGTCCTTTCCTTGATCTCTAGATCAGCCTCCGCCCACACTTTATGTGAGTTGCGTCTGGCCTGCTCCCTAATCGATGGATCCGAAGCTTGCTTATTGAGTTGGAACTTGATACGCTTCCATTCTTTGCCGTCCCTCTTGAACTTGTCGCCCCAATCGAGACGACCTCCGATATTAGCGTCATTCTTGCTGGCCTGCGTGGGAGCAGCGCGTGTCCCAGGATTGCCTTTTGCAGATAGCAACGTCGCTTTGCGAGCAGTGGCAGCTTCTAGCCAGCCCTCGATATCGCGGAGCACCTTTTTCATGCTGCGGCTCATTTTGAGGCTTGGAGTCTGAAGAATTATGTTGTGGCTGGGTACAGAGGGTGCTGCGTGACAGGGATTTTTGTGTTTTCCGTGTTCGATTGATGCCAGGTGCTTGCTGGGTTGTCGAGATCTTGATACTAGAAAACGCCAGGAGACATCGCTTTGGTAGTTTATTTACTTACCTGTGTAGCCCGCTATCATTATTCCATGCGGCGGAAGGCGTGTCTAACCGCCTCAGTTCTACGACACAGGTGAGCAATACGTAATCCAAGCTGTGGTAGGGACATACAATGCGGCCTGAAAGCATGACAATGCATCGTACCGAGTACCGTAGCCGATGCTGTTGTTGGTCGTGGTGAAGATTCAGTCGTCGAACGGCCATGAAGCTTCCCACGCCACCACATCCTCCTCAGTCTTCGCGAACTCTGCAATCACTTGTTCCTTCATCTGGTGGAGCGCATCTCTCGCTTCATCATACTGATCGTGTCGAACCAGTCCCTGCTCCGGAAATAAGTCACCCAATGCTTCCTTTACCGCCCGCATAGCCTCCACTCCACGGCGCATGTCTTCAACGTCGGCTTCAGCTTTGGCATGCGCCGCCGGCGAAAGGTCGAATGAGTCCCGAGCGGACCCGACAAGTCCCGGCCTTGCTAGAAGATATTCGATGGCAATCTGGCAGAAGGCTGCCTCTCCGTCGATTGAGAGATTTCGAGCAAAGTGTAACAGTTGGAAAGCAGGATTCTCCTTCTGCGTCTCGAAGTTATGCCACATGTCGGGGCATTGCACCTTGATAACCATCCGATACATTGTGACAAGCGCCTGCTTGTGATAGAGCTGATTTGCTTTCCCCTGTTCTGATTCCGCAAGCTCCTTGAAATTTGCAGGCAGTCGTGGGCGTACGAGGCCTTCCGGCTGAGGTCCGTCAAAGTCGATTATAGGAGGTTGACACGCCTGCGTGAACAATGGAGCAACTTCCGTTGCTTGCCAGTCGATGATGGAGGTGATTTCTGTCGGCTTGTCGGGATTGACGAAGATGTTCTCGATGTGAAGATCCGAGTGCCAGATACATGGCCTACGAAGAACCGCATCTTCTGGACAGAGAACATCGATAAGATTGAGATAGTACTCGGTAGCTTGAAGCTTCTTCGCACGAGTCGGTTGGTAGGTGCCCGGGCCACATAAAGTGATAGGGGAGGATGGGAGCTCGGCGCATTTCCTAACGCATGTTGCTTCGCGGTGTCCGATGGCCGCCAGGTAGTCTTCCAGTCGTGACCCTGAAGTGTGTCAGCGGCGAATCATCAGCACTAAAGTCCACTGTCTCCTTACAGGGTCCCCGTGGGAATTCTATCGCCAATCTGCCATCGTCTACCCATTCTCTTCCGGTGGTTGGACCTAAGACATACTCTGGGAGACTGGTAACGGTAAGTTCTGCAGTGTGTGTGCTCAGCGGAAGGTGATGTACCGGCGAGTCAGATGCAAAGTAGATACTGCCGTACCCATTGAAGGTTAGTCTCGCCCATTCCATCTGGCGCTCCGCTATGGCTCTGGTGATACCCCACCGATCTTGGGTCTCGATCTTGTGCCATACAGAGTCCAGTGGAGCGCCACGCGCTTTCTCCATGATGATGTACTCGGCGCCTACAGGATTTGTGCCAGCTTGAGAGCTCCAGGCGAGCACCTTCGGCGCTGGAATCGCCATCACCTTTTGCATCTGCAGATCCGTCAGCAGATCCGTTCCTCGTCTTGTGGGGTAAAAGGTTGAACTTACGAAGTCCATCGTTGCCACTTCGCTTGCCGTTGTCAAATGAGGTGGACCGGCGTTCGGGTTCGGTACCTTGGCTACGACCTCTTTGCCGTCGTCCATAGTCAACAGTAGAGCCTTGCTGAACATTCCGTCGGGGAATTTGCTCGCTCCTATGCATCTGTTAGAGCCGACAGCAGTCGCTGCAATCCTGGCAAGCTTGTTAACGTCGAAGTGGACGTGACGTTGTGCCATTTCTTTAGCCTCATTGCGCACGAATCGACCTCTTGTGAAGTTGAAGAAGTCATATTGTGCAACTGCTGCGCGATCAGCGGTATTCAGACACCTGAGTAATGACATACTTACGCTGGCTGTCTTTTCGTGTCGCCTGCCGCCGAAAAGCATTGTGGAATGCTCGTAGAGCGCGTGTAGCTGTCAGACGCTGTTGATGGAACAGAATACGGCCGGGTAGAAATGGTCGAGTCACCCTGGCAGCCATGCCCAAGGACCAATTCATCCGTGACGGTACTGCTGTAGATGTTGAACATTCGAGCACGGTTGGCTTGAACGAGCTAATGGGGTGATGCCACTTGCAGTTGGTTGAAAGAGCGACGATGAATACCTACTGTCGACTTGAACCTCCAAGCGATCGGCAGCCTCTGATCTCCATAAAGCGGGCCATCTCTTCTAGCAAATGTGTGATGCCTTGAAGAAGAGTGTTTTCAAGGAGATGGATGTAGTCAGAAGGGGCCTGATGCTCGGCTCCACTTTCCCCCACTTCGCGCGAAACGCTGCTGGCTGGGCTGGACTTCATCCTCATCGCGCCTTGAACCATCCTCAGAGCTGTACATAAACAATCGAGAGAACACACCATCACCATGGCTGATCCATTCGACGCAGCACTGTATGTTGACCTGTCACATAGGTCACTCAAGTAACGGACTAATGTGGTAACAGCGACCTCCTCCGCCGACTCCCTCCCTCTTCGACCCAAGAGAACCTCAATGGCATCATCTCCCTCCAACCCTCGCTAGAAGAAGACCTCCTCTCCTCTGTAGATGTAGCCCTGACCTCGAAGCGATGCTCCAAAACCGGCCGCGACTACCTCTGCTGCGACTATAACCGCGACGGCAACAGCTATCGATCGCCGTGGTCCAACGAGTTCGAGCCGCCCATAAACGAAGATGATGCCGCAGACTTGATTCCAGCAGGTCGAGTACGGCGCATGGAAGAGACGTTGAATGCTGGTGTCGATGTATACCGAGAGCTATACTATGAGGGTGGAACAAGCTCTGCATACCTCTGGGCATTGGATGAGGGTTTTGCGGGAGTGGTGCTGTTCAAGAAGAGCGCACAAGGCACAGGGAAGGGGGGCTGGGACTCCATACACGTGCTGGAAGTGACAGAGGCGGCAACGAAGAGAAGCGCACACTACAAGCTTACATCAACGGTCATTCTGGATCTGGGACTGCAGTCATCAGCTATTGACAGTCTGGAGCTTGCTGGCAATTTGACGAGGCAAACACAACAGGACTCGCCGCTGCAGGGTCTGCGGGATGCTGAGATTGAGCAGAGTCATGTGGTGAATATTGGGCGGATGGTCGAGGATATGGAGACACGTATGCGGAATCTGCTGCAAGAGGTTTACTTCGGCAAGGCGAAGGACGTGGTCGGCGATTTGAGGAGTATACAGCCGCTCAGCGAGGCGGAGAAAGATCGTGCGGCGCATAGAGATGTCATTGACAAGATGGGGAGCCGGTGAGGTTAAAATCGGCGTAAAGCCAGAGTGCATGGCTCGGTGCGAGTATGACAGCGAAAATGATCACGAGGCTACTACCAGTGCATGAAAGACAGCAGTCTTCACATTTTCCGGACTCCAATGCATCATAGCATACGGTAGGTATGAAAAGCGAGTTCAGCAAGCTCAAAACTTCTGCACCGAACCGCTCTACTGACAGCCAGCGCTCCCCCTCGCTACAATAACATTGACGACTACAACCCGAGATAACCGCAGCTCTCCGGAAACACCAACACCGCTCGACACAGGCACCATGTTCAAATTATTCAGATCCTCCTCGTCACTGTCCAAACCAGCCGCAGAAGAACCACCGCCACCACAAGCGCCTCCTTCTAAGAAAGTAATCGACCTCCTCCTCCGACTCGACATGAACAATCTCCCTCGCCGTAGGTACAACCAAATTTGGTTCCGTAAATTGCCAACGCCATTGGGTCCATTCGCCAACATCCCAGAGAACGTCCGTAAACGTATATGGGAATTTGCTCTGCAACGCACGTCGCCGTTCAAAATCCACAATTACCGCGGTGACGGCAAGCTAAGCCATGGGTCATATATCGAGTTTTGGCCGAGCATGAATCATCCGAGAGGGTTGTCTGCTGTATCCAGACAGATACGAGAAGAAACGAGTCTCCTCTTCTATGAACTTAACGCCTTCGTCATTCATCATGAACCGCAATTCCCGGACAACTCCGCAGAATACGTACTCAAGAAGTTCAAAGAACAGATCGGCGAAGCAGCATTCCGACGAATCTCTCGAGTCGATTTCATCACATCCATAAAATCCTCCCCCCTCGGCATCTTCTCCCCCCGCCCCTCAACCCAACTCACCTCCCTCTTCACCGCCATTCTCTCCGCCGCCCGCGCCCACACCCTCCCCTCCCAACCCCTCTCCGCCTCCTTCCAAATCCGAATCGAAACCCCCTGCCACCGCCTCTACTTCGTCTTCGCCCAACCCCTCCGCTCCACCTCCCCACTCACAACCCCCCCGCTGACTCGCCGCCACAAATGGGACACACGAAACCTAAAAGCGATCGAGACGACGGATCGGAAAGTGAGGAAGATGAAGGAGAAGAAGGATAAGGACGATGAGGGGAAAGAGAGGGGGAAGAAGGTCAAGGGTAAGGGTGGGGGAGAGGAGTATGATGCTTGGTGGAAGGAGGTGAGTAGGAATACTGATGAGGAGAGGATGAAGGTTGAGGGGTTTGTGAAGGGGGAGATTGAGGAGGCGAGGAGGGGGTGGAGGGAGATGGAGATGATTTGAGTTGGTTTCAAGGCTATTTGGTACAGTAGGGGGAGAGGGATTTTGTCAACTCTTGTGCTCTTAAGTGAGGATGGAAGCAATAGATATGATTTACTCAGTGCTTTGAAGCTCAGGACTGTGTATCATAAGAAGGAAAAGATTTCATTCACACTAGGTATCTCGCGTCCAGGAAACCCAACAAGACCAAGCGCCATTCGCCAAATCATGCTTCTCGACGTCGTACGCGTGTTTCCAAAGTTATAGAGCGCAGCCAACAAGGAAGTTCTTCTTGTACAAAGAAGCGTCGTTCAATGCTTCTCACATCACCTTTCAATCCTCTTCAATAACAATCTTCTTCGTCATACTCTCAACCACCTTGGAGTAAAACCTCTGCGCGTGATTCCTCGGGAAGCAGATCTCCTCAGTCAAGTAATCAGGCAACAAATCCAACAGCTCCCGATCCCGGCTCTCATCCAACAGTGGCTCATACGCAAACTCGGCCTCCTCATAACTCAACCCAGAAGGCGTCTTCGGATGAGGTGTCGTAGCGTCATTACCGACCGACAGGTGGAAGTGTAGAGTTCCGTTTCGACCTGTTTGAATGCAGTCGTAAATGTCTTCGCCTTCGTTTCGCTTGACGTTCCGGATGATCAGGCCGGAAAGGTCGGCATAGAGGTTTTCCTTCATCTTGGCTTCCTTGAGTGTGTCATTGGTATTGAGCGGCACATTCTGCTTCTTGGCTGCGGCTTCCAAGGCTTTGGCTTCTTGAGCACTGTTGGAGATCTGTTGCCTGGCGGCCATGAGCTTGGCATCAAGGGACTTGACTTCGTTTTGTGAGACCTGGAGCTTCTCTTTCAAGTCGTCCCGCTCGGATGTTATCTTCTCGTTGGACGTCTTGAGGATGTTGATCTCCTTTTGCATGCCAGTGGTTTCTGATGATGTTGAAGTTGAGGTCTTGCGTAGCTCTGCAATCTCCTTCTTCAGCGATGCAATAAGATCATTCGCGTCCTTAGCCTTCTGATCGCTTGCACGCTTGAGCTTCTCAAAATTTGAGTCTGCGTGGCCCTTCCCAATCTCTTGCAAGCTCTCGTACTTCATGTGCAAGTTTTCGTACTTCTTGGTGATGTCGTTCAATTGCCTGCGCAGTTCTGGATCTCCGCCTCGTCTCTCAGACGCACTTGCACTTCCGCTCCTCGACCGTGGCGCCGCGTATCCCGCCTGTACTGAGCCTGCTCGTGCGCTTGGGCGTGGCTGAAGAGGCTGTGCTGATCCCGCTCGCGCACTTGGTCTAGGCTGAATTGGCTGCATTGAACCAGCTCGTTGAACTGATGGTGCCCGTTGGACGTACAGTCGCGTCTGCGGAGGTGTTGGCTGCTGCTCAATGTCCATGGTGTCGGGATCCACCTCGATGGACGGCTCAACATCTTCTAATGAGGGATCGGGTTGTGTCTCCGGGATTGTCAACATTGGCTCTGGAGAAGGATCGCGTTTGGCCTTTCGCCCTCTTTTCGCAGGAGCCTTCTTTGGCGCCTCGTCTTCGACATCTGCGGTCTTCTTCGCGTTCCTGCGCGTCGTTATAGTTTTGGCCTTCTTCGCCTTGGGTTTCTCAGCGCCGGCCATGTCGTTGTCCTCGCCGAACTCGTCGACTTCCTCCGTCTCGTTCCCGTCCTGGATGTTTGTCCGATCTTTCAGCGCTTGGCGTTTCGGCGCAGCTTTGCGCTTCGGCGCGGTTCTCCCAGTGCTCACGCGGCGCGTGGCGGCGGCTTTTGCTTTAGGCATTTTGGCGGTGGATTTGGTGTTCGTCTTGCGGTTGACTGCAGAAGTCGCGTTAAGGTCGTCCTCACTGTCGGATGCGCCTCCCGTGTGAGCCTGAGGCTGAGCTTTGGCGCGCGGGGCCATTGATATACTCAGAATCGATGCGCAATAAGTCTGCTCCTTCGATATTGACCGATGCTCGTCCAAGTGAATGCGACAACTTTTGCTGAGTTCGTGTAGTGGTCTGCGTTGATCGCGCCCTTCAGTGTTTGTTTACATTGTACCCACTTTGGGAAAGCTCAGCCGACTGCCAAGACCAGACCTCATCCCGCTTTCACACCTCACCTCCTCTCCTCTCCTGCGCTCAACCTTCACCATCACTCTTCCACTTGCTCCGCGCCCACGCTACGCGTAAAAAGATCGAGACACTCAAAGCCTCCACAAACCTTCACAAGCCTTCCTGAAGCCTTTCGCAATGCCAATGCCCGTATGGCACTCCTAGACACTCCTTGCAAGCTGTCAAAGCGACTCCGTCTGTGGTGGTTGGAGGAACGACCGAGGTTAATGAAAGAATCTAGTGGGCAAGTCGAAAATGCCAACTCTAGCGCAAGAAAATTGCTTTGTGCATGATAAGAGGAAGTATGCCCTGCGGATCTGAGTGATCCTCCCAGCTTGGAACGCTGTTAGCCAACACAGCGCTTTCCAGGCAGCATTCGCGAGATACAGCGCGCGAATGCGGACGATCTTCTATCCCCGCCATGTAGCGAAAATGCCCATTTTGTGCCTCATCCGTCGATTGAATGTCTTGGTGTCTGCTCAAACTTGACTCAGGAGGGTCGGGTGAAGGACATGCCTCTCTTCACCGTGCAACCTCTTGAGCACACCGCGCGCGATGACACTAGCAGGGAATTGCGTAGCATTGGGAAATAATACTTCAAGCCAGACCATCTCAGACCATTTTAGCCGTTTCCTAAGCTGCTGTCGTCTGTCGTGCGATGGCCCGCGGTGACCACAATCACCCTCCATCGACTGGATTTGACACTACAAGTTGCATCTCTCGCTGAACCACGTGTGGCAAAAGCTCAAGGGAGACACCTTTCTGTTCCTTGCTCGCGGTCCCCTAACAACGCTACCTAGGTTCGTCAAAGAGGAAACGGAGAGAAGCTTTGACGATGCGAAACCCACGAGTCTGGTCAATTCATCAAATGAAGTTTTCTGCAGCGTTTGCTGCAGCTCATCAAAAAACGTTGCCAAGCCGACTGGCCACAAAGTGTTTTTTCTTCACGAATTCCGCATTTCACCTCCGACAGTGCTCGACCACTACATTATAGCTCAGCGAACCGCACCGGTACATCGTCAACATCATCACCATGGGCATCCGCGGTGTCGTCGAGCACAGTGCTCTGGCACTCGTCAACCAGTTCCACATGCTCAACGAACGAAACGACCAATACTCAACCACTGAATCGCTCGCGCGCAAGAATCGATCAATCATTGATGCCCTCCAGCGCATCGTCGGTCTGTTTGGAGTTGCAGGGCTCGAGCAGCTGGCGTACAACATCGAGCTGTTCTCCGAGCTAGAGCGTTACTTTGAAACCGGACTCGAGAGTACGGAACTTCTCGCGAACGTTCCTCCTGTTGGTCGACCAATTGCAGCGGGAGTTTGGGATGTGCCACGTATGCTGCAATTGCTCGAGCCGCTGTGCTCCAGCACTGACCCCGGCAGTCAAGACGAATGGCAGAGCCTAAGGGCTTTTCTCGGTCTGCCTGCGGGCACACTTTCTCAATATGAGCAGTACGCTGGTCCTGCTCGAGCAGCTAAGGCCCGAGAGGCGATCAAAGAGGCTGAGCAGCAGCGCAAAGAGCATGATGCGGCCAGAAGAGCGGAAGCAAAAGCTGCAGCTGAGCAGCGGCGGTGGAAGAAGTTGCAGAAGCGACACGAAGCTGACCAGCAACGACGTCCCGCCCCTCAAGCGTCTGGATCTGACGAGCAGCTGGAGACACATGCAATGCCCCTACGAGCAGCACGACGAGCTCGTCCGGTGGCACCCACTCGAGCACCGACCAGCGTCGACCTGGGCGGCGGAACGATGGTCCGTCCACAGGACGTCAGTATCGACGAGCTAGTCGCGCGTAGCGCAAACTCGGCAACGTCTGCTAGAGCAGTGATCGCACTCGTTCCCGATCCCGCGACACCCACCGCCCCACCTACTATTGCCGTGATAGCACGGATCGACCGAGGAAACAAACTCAAGACTGCGCGAGAGAGTCGAGACGTGAATGGAGAGAAAGTACGTGGAGCTGGCCAAGCGAACGGCGTACGACTAGAAGACTTGGTGAATGATCCGGATGCTGTGCTTCTCGGCCGCTTCAGCGGTCGTAGCAAAGACGAGATAGTGCAGTTTCTTCACGCGTTCAAGAAACAGAAAGTGGATGAGAGGAACATTAGCCTCAGCGGACTGCCCCTCGAGGAGTACGAGCCTAACCAGCGCAATCAGCTCCAGGTACCAAGAGGTGCCCAAGAGCAGCGTGAGGATGCTGCTCCACCACCAGGCGGCTGCCAGACCCAATGAAGTGATGTACAACACCAATCACAGCATAGCAGGCGAGCTTCCTCAGTAAAGCCAGCGTCTGGTTGCTTGAGCGATAAGGACTGCAAGTGAACCCGCCCTGGAGCAAAGCTTTCACCTCGAATGACTCTTGTGGCAAGGGATGACCACAAAAAGAACTGAGAAAGTAGCGTTAGTGCGAAATGAATTGTAGCAGCCATGGTACTCTGCCCTAACACTGTTCGAAAATACTGACATCTCTAAGCATAAGCGAAGCTTTGATCGCCTCGTTTCCAACCCGATGGGCGGAGCTTCGTGGAACTTCCGAGAGCTCGCCATGTAGGTGCAGACTGCGGCCAATACTCAGATCGCGATTAATGGGCTCAGCGACACGGTCTCCTGCTGAGCGTCGGTTCTCCGCACACAACAACGACCCCGGTAATAACCAACAACGAAGTCCAAACGATCCCGCTGGCGCAGGCACCGTCTCAAAGATAAAGAGTGAGAGACACTGGTGAGATAGAGGCTCACGAGGGTAGTAGTGACGGCGCGACTTGCGCATCGGAAGATTGGAATCGTTCTTCACTTCGGTGAAATCTTGAAGTGGACGATCCCAGACTCACCGAAAAATCGCTCATAGTCTCACCCTGAGTTGACGCAACATAATCACGATGGATACCGCTGCAAGCGTTCAGGATGCTCTGGAGGCATTCCGTGCCTCCATCACAAGTGACCAGGGTCTTGACCCCTTGAACCAGCTGGACTCACTGATCAAAGCTTGCCTAAAGGCTTTATCACGCGAGCAGCGCGCTGCGGCCACGAGTGCCGTTCAAGAGATCATCAACACCGCAGCAGAATGGGAGCAGAGTCCGGCTTTGAGCGAAAAGATATCCGAATGGGGCCAGAACGAGAACGACTCCTTTCAATCGCATAGTCTTCAAGTCGAAGATCTCTCCGACCCCAACAAAAACACTGCATCTCCTCCAACGACAATTGAGAGCTCTTCCGCCAGCGGCCCGACCTCAGTGAGCTCGAACGGCTCTGGAGCAGGACGCCAAGATGATACCACATCGCCTGCCCAAGTTGAAGACCAGAAGAAAGGCAAGAAAAGGGGTCCAAAGAGGCCTAAGCAGCCCAAAAAGAAGAGAAGAACAGCGGCGAGGTTGGTCGACAACATCACCGAATCCACGTGATCGCGTAGCTAACTCTGCGGCAGGATTTTCGCATGCGCGACTTCAGGAACATCGCATTCGAAGCTCTGATCAATCCAACAAAGCGCATGAGGCCAATGAATGTGCTGCAGCCTACGTACAGCTGCTGGGGAGCTCGACAGGATAAAAGCACCCCACGAGATGGCGGTAATGATCCTCAGAATCATCTCGCGACCTATGGAACGATTGGCGTATATCCATTTGAAAGAGTACGTCAACACCTACCTTGAGTCACAGAAGACTGTGCAGCAGCTCGACGTTCGCACAGACAGAGCTGGGAAGATTACTTTACCAGAGTGGCAAGATCTCGTGCACGCCGTTGCATTCGACAGCGTCGTCGATCACAAGAATGAGAAGACACAACTTCTGACGATGATTGCGCGCCATGAACTTTCAATGGCAATGACAAAGCTCGTCCAAGAGATCGATTCCGACGAAGAGAAGCGACAGCAGTGGGCAAAAGAGTCAGAGCCTTTCAGAGCCCGCGGTCGCCATTCGACCAAGAACGACGTTTTGAATGTTCTGATTGCTCAACGGTATGGCGAGAAAGCCGCCAAATCCAGCACAGCAAGAAATGGTCTAATCAAGAACATGCGTACTGGGACCGATCTCGGCATCATTGAGCAGTTCTTCGGCCGGGGCATCTGGGCCATGCACACCGCACCAGGTTGGGTCAGGAGGTATAGTGAAAGCGTTGAGTCCGTTGGCAGAATGCAGCTGATAATGTTGTCACAGATTCCAAGATACCACGCCTGAGAAGCTGCGGAACGCTCTGCAGGCCGTTGTCAGTTACGCCGAATACAAGCCATTGAGCAGCGTCTGTGCGCCGCTTGGGCCAGGGATAATCGACCCAATATCGACAGGACGAATTCCACCAGCACTCTGGGAGTTCCAGGACGCCAACTGGGAAATAGCGACCATATCCGCCAGCCCAGCGGATAAGTTGATCATGCGATCATGGAGCCGAGGGCCAGGGCAATGCCTCGACCAGACTGACACGGATATGTCCGACCTGGCGGGTGACGATGCGGAGTTGACAACTTTTAGCGACGTTATGGAAACCATGCCAGATGGAGGAGATGATCGAGACATTCTAACGGGGCAGTAGCTGGAGAAGGAAGATTGGAGATATAATGGAGAAGAGAAGAATGAGTAACGAAGAGAAACGCGATTAACAAGTCTTTGGAGACGTCGGTCGGCTGGAGCGCGGAGACCGATATGTGCTGCTCAATGGCCTCACGGCGGCCTGTCCATGGGTGCATTGAGATCTCTAGCTAGGTCTTTCGACTGAGTCCGGTAAGTGATTCGCATTTGTAACTCGCGCCATTCCGAGAATTCGATCTTTCTTTGAGGCTTGGCCACACCTCGCCCGATGACTTGAGCTGCAGCCGCCGCTCCACTCATCTTTTGAAAGACCGCAGATCATGCTCTCACGCCTGAGGAGGATGACTCCAGTGTTCGGGACCACATCGCCTTGCACGAGAGTCAAGCGGCAATTTTAACACACCTCCTCCTGGGGAACTTATGGCGAAGGGGAGCGATCAGGCACGGATCGGTATCGAGCAGCCGGAGCCATATCAAGACGGCCAATGGGAATGGTCGGCAAGCGAGGCGTATTCCAGTGCCATCATTAAATCAATGTCATCCTTCGGCATCTAGGCCAAGCCAGGATAGACATATATGGAGGAGTCTGTAAAGAAAATCTTCGACGAAGAGGTCTCGATCGTCCGGAGCACCGAACTGCCTAAGCAGAGTGCTCGCTATTCTGCGGATCATCCCTGGAGAGCTCTTCCTGATGAGCCTCGGGCCGCATACCTTGCTCAAAGACTGGGATTCAGCCTGGTGATTGTAGAGTCCCGAATTGACAACATGCAAGACAGCCACAAGTCAGACGGCGCTGCGTGCCGGCAGAAAGGTGGAGAAGCTCACTGCTGATCTCTCACCAACCGCCCTACTCCGAAGAATCGCTGACTGCAACGCCAGCAGCTTAGAGAATAGCGTTTACTGGAAGGATGAGAGGGGCGAGATTCTGCTTTTTCCGCACTTCCACTCCTGGATTCCATGGATTCCTCTGCCAGTGTCATGACGTTCGGTATACTCAAGACATCGCATGCAGAAGAGAGGCAACGAGCTTTGCAACCGGGCCTTGACAGTGTACTCTTGAAAGGCTCGATCCTTGGCGAATCCACGTGCGCCTGGACCACGTCAGGGACCAGCAGTTCCTGATCGTTAAGTGCAGCGAATCACTCTTTCGCCGTTTCGTCTACCATCATCGCTACCTGGGCATTGACGGTGTCCGCCCAAGCGCCACGCCTTCTCAGCTCATGAACGAACGTGGAAAGCAAGAAGCAGTGCCGGAGCGCAACGACCGCCATCCCTGCCATGTTCATTACCGACTCCTATGGCCTTTCAACGTGATAGTGATACCCAAGAACCATCAGACAGCACGCCTGAATATTTTTATGCCCGTATATGAAGCATACTGACGTTCGCAGTATCCAACCGCCGCTGGCTCGGCGACAATCGCTTGCGCCGTTCTCCACGCACAGCTTCACCACCATTGCCTGCTGAGATACCTGAGTCTTCTCCCATTCCTATCGACGATGAGCAATCCAGTATCGGCCCACCGATCCCTCACGCCCACTTGGCTCCAGAAAGAACCCTTTGGTGCTCGATGACGACGAGGAACAGCACCAATCAAACGTTACAGTCCCCCGGCAATCAACCTCTACAGAGCCATCCAAGCACGGGGTCGATGAAACTCGTAGGTGGAAAGCTCAATTTGCGCTTCTCAACTGTGAGTCCTTTGTCTCGGCTTGCATAGTCTCAACCAGGCGTCTGAGACTGGCATGGACGGAGAGAGAATACTCCTACGAGTCGACTGTCAAATGCGACCGTCTGGGATCATTTCGCTGACGTGCAGGCTCTTCGTAAGAGATCTCTCGAGAGCCGGACCCAAATACTGAAGCCGCTAAGTACCGGAAGGTGAGCATGCATACCTTCGTGCGACTTGCGGAGGCTACAATGTACTACCGCGTGATGCACTTCGATGACCGGCGGTATGTTTCCTTAGCTCTGAATCACTCTATTTGCTCTCCTTCTAACTGGTGATTTGATGGCCCGTCTATCAGCTCTGGAAGACGATGCACCTCGACGACGACTTCAAGAAAGACATTGGTATCGGCTTCAACGTGAAGAAAGTACCAGGCGTTGGGAGCGGTCACCGCGGCACGAACCATCGGCCGGTGCCAATTGCTACCACAGAGGGCTTATGTTCAAGTTTCAGCTTGATCTAAAAGAGCTACGATGAACGATGAGAGGGGATCAGGGCGACAAGCAGTGGATATCATCCCAGGCTGGCAGGCAGATCTGATGACCTCGTTTATCACGGAGCGGACCATCGACTTACACGTTAGTCATTGCCACTTTCCAGCTTTGCGTCTCTTCAAGCGGTGGAAGTTCCGCGCTACGGCCGTCTCAATCAATACGATCCACGAAGATATGCCTTGTGGAGAGGTTTGGCATTGAGTCAGTTTCAATAGTGAGATTGGCAGAACCGTTGGCTGTCAGTACCTAGTGGTGAGAGGATAGGTACTCAGCCAGGCAAGACAGGGTAGAGGAAGACTAGAAGCTCTCTAAATATGTACCATGCGCCCTGCTACCATCTTCGCAGATAGGAGTGTCATTCTAGAGCGATCCAGCAGAGAGCATCTTGAGAGGCGACCTCGACAGCTCAGATCAATTGCATGAATGCTGTCAATTTGACCAACTTGATTGGCCGCAAGTGTCTTCTGCGCACCACGGGATCGAGAACTGATGTTGAACAATGCACTGATGGAAACTTGCAGACCACGGCGAATTTCAATACCTAAAGAGCTTCGCTGAAGTGAGGCAAGAGGCAATGCGCATGCTGCGACATCAGGGGCGTTGTGTGGGACATCTGCATTGAACTGCGGTGGTTGCGGAGTCCGATGGAGGACAGTGCTTCAACAGCTGCAAGATCAATGACATGGTCTTTTCCCCCGAACGCCCAGAGATTCTTCTCGACAGGTGATGTCAACGAGGTCTGTTCGAGTGGTCACTTGTCAGCAACGTCCCCTTTGGAATGGGGGAGAAAAACGGAGAATATCCACAAGAATAATTAATTCGCATCAGCAGCAGCTTCGAGACCCTTTCCCAGCTTTCAACCCCCAACAATCCATACAGAGAACTTTCCAAACAGCCTCGGCCTCTGGCTCGTGAAAAGAGGGACTTGGGGTCAGAGCCATAAGGTCATAAAGATAAAAATTACACATTTGATATCCAACCCATCTATGCTGCCACCCATGAAATGATATCCCAAATAATGCCATGAGCCTTGAGAGTGCTGCAGACTCTTTACGAAACCGAGCCCGCTTAGACGCGGATGGTGCGTGCTGGGATGACCGAAGGTGCGATGGTGACGTATGGTCGGACGGTGATACCAGGGATGGCTATTTGCTTTGTTAACCTCTCCGTCTCCATCAGGCTTGCGGCTTGATGACTTACTGATAGCTGGGATGACAACGGTGACACGGCCACCAACGGCGTGGCGAGATGGGCGGGGGGTGATGATGGTTGGGGTTCCAATGGTGACACTTGGAGTGGTGGCAGTGGTAGCCATAGTCGTGGTGAGACCAGTTGGCAGGCTCGTGATGGTCGTGCCTCCGATGACGGTGGGCGTGGTGGTGGGCGTGGTGGTGGGGAGGGTGGTTGGAGTGGTCACAGTCACGCCGCCTTGATAATGCGTTAGCTTCCTTGATCGAAATGCTGTGAACAACATGTATATGTGCAGTTCCATTTATGTCCAAATGCGTGACTTGACGCTCAAGCGTGTGGCAAGGGGAGATTGTTCGCTGCAGACCCCTCAAGCGTGCTGATGCTGAGGGAAAGCCCGAAAGGCTACTGCGACTTGCCACGCTCTGTTTCCGAGCTGGCAAGGTATTTTCCCAGGATGAATTTTCGAGGAAATGGGTAGACAAACCGATGACACTCGTGGCACCGCCGATAACACTGGTCACACCGCCTGTTAAATACAGTGTAAGCAAAGGTTTTCAAAATGATGGGATTGGGGGAACGAACCGACGACGGAAGTCAATCCGCCAACAGCGCTCGTTACACTAAAAAGCAAAGGGAGGTTAGCATATCTCCCAGACATTGGATACTGTCCAGCTTTTGGATTCTTACCCGCCGACAACTGTCGTGACACCGCCTTAAAAACACGTTGTTAGCTGAGATGATCATGTTGATGCGGGATTGTGAGACAAACCAACGACACTGGTCAAACCGCCCACCACTGATGTGACATCGGAGACGACTCCGGTAGTAACTCCGCCTTGAAGACACATTGTTAGCTTAGCTGCTCATGGAAATGTGGGTTCGGAAGTCCAACCGATCAAAGATGTAACGTCACTGACGATTCCGGTGGTGGGGATGACTCCAGTTGGGAGAATCGTCGTAATGTCAGAGACGATGCCGCCGGCGCCAGTATCAGAGGTGATGGTGGCGATGACACCGGTCACGGTCGTTGGGACAACATCGGAGACGATGCTGGTGATCTAAGTGCCAATGAAGATCAGCGCGAGCCTGGGATCTCCCAAGCCATCAAGCACTTACGCCTCCAATGATGTTGGTCTGGGTGGTTTGGACATTGGTCACAACAGTGGTAGGGACACCTGAGGAACAATCAGCATCTCCTCATAGTACTCAAGTCAAGTAGCAGAGAGACCAACCTGTGACAGTGGTGACTGAAGTTCCAACCTAAAAGGCAAAGATTGGATATCAGATTGCGTCTGAGGGCGATCAAGTCTTCCATTACTTACACCACCGCCAACCAAGCTCGTGACCGCCGAAACTACACAAGACGTCAGTTCTGTATGCTGCATTCGCTAGGAATAGGTGATATATTACCAACTGTGGTCACAACCCCACCAACGCCGCCCAGCTGCGGGTCAGCAACTGGAATGGCCTGGACGGACGCCGCCAGAGCAGAAAGAAGGGCGAATCGCTGCATCGTGATAGGTTGATTTATTGGATGTAAAAAGGTGAAGAGCGAAGTAGATCTAACTGCTGAAGAGAGTGAAGGCTGGAGGCGTGCCTTGTCCTGATGGATTGCTGAAGCTGGGTGGTGAGAGCAAAGGCAGTGCGGATGTGTTCAAGATCTTTATAGAGCTCTTCACACAACAACGGAGTTGCGATGACATGGTACAATGTCAACTGTCCGGCCTGCAGCCGTAATGGCCCGCTTGAGATGTGAGACCGTTGACGGTGCCTCTACCAGAAGACGTGCCGCTCGCTTGCGAGACGGACTGATAGACGAGATGTCTCCTTCTCCGGCGGCGTTGTGCTCTCAGCCATCGTGCAGAACCAATACGATCATTGACAAGTCGGTACTGCGGAAGATAGCGAGCGTCCCGTGTAATTCGCGGCGTGTCTGGACCTGAGGATGAATCACGGCTGGGCAATGAGATCAAGACCTCGTTGAGGAAAGATGTTCGTGTGCGATGGCGTCCAGAAGACCGTTACAACCCAAGAGCCTGGTAAATTGTGAAAATGTAGTCCCGATTCGGATGCATATGACAGGAGGATGTCGAGCAGAGCCTCAAATGTTTGGCTCGAGCGGAACCTTTGTCTCAGCCAGATCTGCGAACCATGCGACGAGTGAGCTCCTCGTGGGCATCAAGCTAAGCGCGCGATCGCGCGTGTCAAAGGTGCTTTCAATGATCCAGCCATGACGAATGTTGTCATCTTTCCTGTGACCTAGCAGCATCTGAGAGGTATCCGTCGCCCGTGTGAGCACTTGAAGCTGTGTTTCTTCCGCCTGTGACCTTGAGTGGCTTTGCAAAGCGTTGAGAATGTTGACGAAGATGCCCTCACCGTTGTTGCATCTCACCTCTCATCTGGTTGTTTCCTTGGCGCGTATGCGGCTCCCTTCCGAATTTGGAAGGTGTACCATTGGATCGCAGCGGGCCTTTTCGAAAACATGCTCTGTCGGATCCACACCCCGTCTCCGCAAGATGGCTTCATCGAGGGGTGGAATCGACACGTGCTGCCACTCAAAGATGTGTTCCCAAAGCCTGGAGTTACGTGCTTGTCGTGAGGGGCCATATGCACTCTGCCCTCCGTACATTGGTCCTGGTAGGACGAGCTTGCCTTGCATCGGTATACTGCTGGATGTGGCTGAGACCCCTTCCGTTTTGGTAGAGGTACTCAATGACAAGGCGTTATCGTATGGTCAAGCTTGTGTTGTGACCTGAAACCTGCTCGAAGTGAAACAGATGCTGTCATCTTCATCCCAGCTCCTCTCGTGAAAAGAGCCTTCTGGTACCCATTGACAGGACGAACGGAATGATGCAAAAGAAGCGAACGGCCGGAAATCAAGGAGAGGTTTGATTGATGGAAGAGTGCCATTTTTGGCCACAAATGAACCACGGATTCCGTAGACCACTCACTGGAAATTATGCCGCCGTAATAGCGCCTTCCAACGTCTCTGACCATTGAATAGACCGGCGGGCCTCTAAGAGCACGCGACAATGTCTCCTGTGTTCAAGACCTTGGGTGTGTATTGCTCGCCTCCTGGGCGAGAATGAGGAGCAGCTCCTGTTGTCAAATGTCTTCATCTCGCGATAGCGCCTTTGCAGGCATGTCCTCCCTGTTCCTATCCTTCTCAGCCAGCTTCATCTAGTACGGCCGATCACTGGGCAAGCAGCATATGCCCATGTATGAGTTCGAGGCCTTGGTCGGAGGAAGCTTCGAAGGGCGCGAGGAAGTAGACTGAGGGATCTGGCGAGGTAATAAGGCAGAAGATGAGCATATGATGTCTTCCAGAGGACAATTGCAGACCGTTGACATACATGGCTTTATCAAGTACACTACTTCGTGGTGTGTTGTGTTTGAGTGTGAGAGTCTTGCTTACTGCGGAGGGAATGCAAAACGCGCTCAGCACAAATCTCGGCCGAGACTGACGACAAAACCGATGCCACTTTTGACCTCACCTCCTCCACCCTCCGGGCTTCGAGCAACCACACCCGTGCGCAACTCAAGCGATATCGACATGCATCACAGCCTACAGGCGACTCTGAACAGTATGCTGCCTCCAAGAGTGCAGGCAAAATGGCGGTCTGTCGCTATCCGTCTCCCGCACCAGACGGACGGGCACTGATACTGCAAACGACTCCTTTCCACCTCATTTCAATACACTCGAATGCTACCAAATGACGGCGGTCCAATTGAATGATCGACTAGGCTTGTGGGCTGGGACTTACACTGTGTAACTGCCGCTTTTAATATGAGCCGCCGCCGTCTTCTTCCAAGCTGACATGAGAGTCATGGGATACGGTGAGTATGCAAACAAGCACATGTCCAAATCACGGCTAGCAGCATGGACCCACGCTGAGCTCGTAGAGCTGGAAGACATCAACTAGCCTGCATTCTGCACATGTCTTCCTACCCACCTCTTCTCTCTTCCACTTTTCTCACACACTCTGCAACTTTCAGATCATTCGTACTCTTCACACTCTTCTACTCCTAACCAACCTGCAAAAATGTCCGACACATCTCCATCCGACGACTCTGATTCCCACTCTGGCGCCTCCATCAGCGGCAGTGAAGTAAACACGAAGAGACCATCAGTGCAGGAGGAGATGTTGACCGCAATCAAAGACTCTCTAGCTGTTCACGCTCGCTCTGGTACCTTTGCCTGCGGTGGCAGCTTTCTTGTCGGCGAGGAATACTCTGACGAGACGGTTCCCCCGATTCAGATTCGCTTTGGAGAGAGCGGAGCAGGCACCACTTTGGAGCTGCCAACGGGCATCGCTAACCCTTCCCGAGAGTTCCAAGCTTTCCTTGCTGCTTGTCAGCCAGCATCTTTCGCTCGTGCTGGCCAAGAGGTCATCGATGAGAGCTACCGCAAGGCTGACAAGCTGGACGTCGACAAGTTCCTGACTTCATTCTGTCCCTACCAAGCCGGCATCGTCGCCCTAGTGGAGCAGCTATTGCTGCCCCAGACGAAGCAATCCAAACACAAGAGAAGCATCACAGCCGAACTCTACAAGCTCAACGTCTATGGCGCTCCAAGTGGCAAATTCAAGGCGCATGTCGACACTCCTCGCAGCGAGACGCAGCTCGGCAGCTTAGTTGTGTCGCTTCCGGTCGAGCACGATGGTAAGTCGTACCACAGACAAATAGAAGCATTACAAGGCCGCTGACCCGTGACCACGATCCAGGCGGACAGCTCGTCGTTCGTAACGCTGGCCAAGAGGTGACCTTCGACTGGTCGATGTCCAATCGCGATCGAATTGACGAGCCTTCCGTCAATTGGGCAGCTTTCTATAGCGATTGTGAACACGAGGTGCTTCAGGTCACGACTGGCTACCGCGTGACCTTGACGTATAATCTCTACGTCACACGTAAGTTCGAGCCCATCATGATGCACAGAAGAGCCGACTGACAAGCTTCAAAAGGGATCCGGACATCTCGCTGGTATGAGCTTGGCCCTCAATCCAAAGACCCTACCGCTCTACAAGACCCTTGAGTCAGCGCTGGAGAGCAAAGACTTCTTCAAGCAAGGTATGTGTGCTCAAGACACTTCTACCTTGAAGACGATCTAACAAGCTGTCAGGCCGCGTGCTCGCCATCTGGCTCACCCACAGCTACGCTCACACCAACAAGCACCTCAACTTCCTCCCAGAATCACTCAAAGGCGCCGACATGTCCCTCTATGAGACGTGCGTCGCGCTCGACCTCTGGTGCAGAGTAGTTCCGGTCGTTCCCAAGGACGGCTTCATGACGGATGAGTACGACTGGGAACCAGCCGACTTATTCAGCAGCAACTTCCACGGATTCAACGGCGGCCAGAACGATAGTGGCAACCTTGGCGGCGAAGACCAGCGTGGCCGGGGAGTCGGCATGCCTTCTGACAAGTGCACGTGGGTCAATCCATCTGATCCGAAACTGCGAGAGGTGCAGATGGCGTACATCGTGGTAAGTGCTCTTGATCAACCTCCAGTGACTGATGAAATGGTTGTTTGCTGACTTTATCGCAGTACGGCAACGATCTTGGAAACATCAATGTCAAGTACTCCCGCGCCGCAATGCTGGTTCGCATCCCTCCATTCAGCAAGCGCGACCTTCATGTCGACAAATCACAGAGCTTCCGGAGTGGTATCAAGCGAGGCGATACTGGATTGAAGTACAAAGACTTCTCGGAAAAGAGCGATGGCTATGAGTCGGGCATGGGAGGCTTGTTCTGAGCAGATGTTGATGATCTTTGATCCAGCCAGTGCAATGGGGATCCGTGCCGGGGAACACTCTGTCGATATCTCTGTGGGCGCTAAAAGCTTGCTAGCTTCCCGCCATCAACGAATTAGTCGAGAACGACATTACCTCTCATCCACCTCTTCTCTCCCCATCCCACCACCCCCTCACCTGAACAATCGCATCATCACTCAACACTTTGGGAATTTCCTCCCTCATCCTCTCGACTCGCAAAGTTGACCAATCAGGCACATTAGTAATCCTCACATCCTTCAGCGTCTCCTTCCTCATCCGCAGGTAATGCAACAACATATCATCCTCAAACCAAATCCCACTCAAATGCAGCACCTTCAACTCTGAAAGTACATGTTCCTTGCCGAAAATATCTCCAAAATTCGTGTGAAACCCTCCCCGCTCGGGATTGGAGGCATTGCCGACGGTGATACGGTAATCGACGAGGCCGGTGGCGTGTTCGAGGATGTAGTAGAGCGGGTACATTTGCCAGTACCAATCTGACTCGTGCCGCATTACGTCGAATGTGAGGTCGAGATGGGTCAAGTGCGTAGGGTCGAGGAGGTTGTAGGGCCAGAGGTATCCTATAGAGAAAGGGTTTCCTAGGAAGCCTATGGCGAGGGAGGAGACGGCTATGGAGCTGCGACGGATTGCGGCTAGGAGGGAGCTGTACCACGGCGCATTGGAGACGTAGGAGAAGTAGTCGTGGTCCTTGTGTTGAAGCTGTTGACGTAGGACTTCGTCTCGAGAAGATGGGAGGATCGGGCTTTCTTCGTAGTCGCTGGCTGTCGCCACGACGCCGGGATGGAGGTCGTATTGCTTGAAGTTACCCAGTGCTTCGGTGAGGTCCTCGGCTAGTTGGCCGCTGTTGAGATACGCGTCTTGTGCGTGGAGAATTTTGGCATGTTGGCGACTCCAGTTTGAAGCGTCGTATTTGATGGAGTCTGATTCGTAGGGCGTGATGCTGAAAAGGACGAAGTAGATACATTTGACCTTTTTAGCAAGAGATTGGTTTTGAGAGGCCAGCTTCAGGGCTCTTATACTTTGCTTGTCGGATAGGACATATCGTGGCCGTTCAAAGAAATGGCGGATGAATGTTTGGAATGTCTTGGCGGCCAGTTCTTTGCATGTGATTCGTAGTGGAAGGACTTCGGTGGGAGAGAAGGCGGCCAACTCTTCTGCGACCCATTCCACTAGTTCTGCGGGTAAGGATGAGAGACTGATGTTCGAGGCGACCATTTGATACAGCCGATCAACGGAGCAGTCGTGTTGTATGTGTCGAGAGTGGGCGTTCATAAAGAAAGGCCGACAGGGGCATGAGCTGTTCTTCGGGGAAGTTGTGGTAGCGGGGAGACGAGACGGAGCTGAGTCAGCGAATCTTCAGGTTTGACTTCCAGCTTCGCGATTCAAACGAGGATGCCTGCTTCTTGCTCTCCAGCTCATACACGCGACGACTAACACCACAGCGAGGATTTGACCAGTATGTCGCTGGCAGAGCTGCCACCAGAGCTTCTCCACCATATCATCTCCTATGCGCAAGATGCGGAGGTCTCTCAGCTCCGCCTGGTCAGCCGACAGGTACGCGCCATAGCCGACGAGTACTTTCTTCAAGTCATTCCTTTGCATTTCGTACGGCAAGACTTCGAAGAGGCCGAACGCATATGCTCCAATAACGCTCGTATTGCGAAGTCAGCGAGACACCTCTATTTCCGCGCCGACCGGTATGTACCCGTCAACTGCTTCAACCAGTGGACGCGTCTGCTCGAGCACAGCATCTTGTACGAGGCATGGGGAAGAGGTGAGGTGCCGGCACCTGGAGAGCTGAGTAGCGCGGGCCCTCGTCAACAGCGACAATGGCGACGCGACATCGGGAAAGCATTGGACGCGGAAGCAATCAAGCACACCGACGACGACATTCTCGATGCCTACAAGACGTACAAAGAGGTGGTCTATGATCAGAAAGATATGGTGAGGTGGGCCAGGGCACAATCATGCTTCACAAGACTGTTCCAAATGTGCCCGAAGCTGGACAGCGTGATGCTCTCTCTAGGCGAGCAGCTGCTGGATGACATGGAGTGGAAGTCTGTGGCGCAATTCAGGAAGGCGCTCGTGAAGCCTTTTGGAGATGATCTCAGCAATTGCCCGGGACTTCAGCCTCTGAATGAGATGATGTTGGCAGCCTCCGCCGCGTGTCGAAAGCTGAAGGCGATCAAGGTCCATCCGCTGTCCTACCAGTTCTTCGCGCAATCCGACGAGATCATGTCGACGTTGTATGATGTCGTGAGCACTGTCGAGACTCTACATATAGGCATCAATGGCGATTTCCAGGACGACAAAGAGGCTCCATCAGCATACGACCACCCCTTCTTTGGCACAGAGCACGCCGAAGAGCCTCGAGAAAACATGGCGGACGCGACAAACCGTGTTATGCGTGCTCTAGAAGATGGCAGGCTCGCACGCTTCCTTTCACACGCTGTGTCGGTACGCGACCTGACTGTTGAGCCGCCTCTGGAGAACAGATACCAACCTATGCGCATGTCTCTTTCTGCGGCTATCGGCACAACTGCGTTTCCACACCTTCACACCTTCGCTATCTCGAGCTTTGAATGCACGAAGCAAGAGCTCTTCGACCTGATTGATCGTCACAAAGACAAGCTGGAGGCGCTATTCATCTGCGAGGTGACATTCAAGGACTCCACTTGGCAAGAAGCTCTAGCGCCATGGGCTGGGAAACTGCCACTATTGGAATCGTTCAAGATGAGAGGCGAAATCAAGGATACCTCTGCATCTCCCATTTGGCTATCCGCCACTCAACATCCGTATGCAACATCAGTCGATAAGTGGTTCCGGGAAGGTGGTGAACTGGAGGAACCGCCAGCCGCGGTCAAGCTGGTTCCCTAGGATATCTTCTGGGCATGTAAGATATCACTTCCGAGCGCCATGGAACTGGACGAAAATGTATGCTCGAGCACGATTGATGGGTTTGATTTTGTAGGGTACAAGATGCCCCACGCCCCTAATCACTCATAATCCCAGCCCATTGCGAATATCTGTTATATCGTCCGCCGTACATTGACCAAATCTCGGTCCATTCGCATTGTTCAAAATGTCCGTACACTCGCCGTTCGCCTCCTCGCCGACACATCCTCCCGGCGGAGGGGAGCAAAAGAGGCCAATGATGGGTACGAGGTCATTCACTTGACAGCATTGATAGGAGCCTGTGCATCGACGACGATCTTCTGCGATGATGCAATTCACGGTTGCTGGTGTGAGGTCGTAGCAGGCGAGATTGGAGAGCGCTTTTACGGGCGCGAGACCTGCTTGATGTATGAGTTTGTGATTGTGAGGGAAGGTTTGAGTGGGAATGGTCGAGCGTACCGCCATTGAAAGTTGCAGCACAACAATGCAATTGCCCTCCATCGGAACAGTATGGCGTTTGCTGTTGATTGTAGTATTGTGGTGATGCGATGGCGAGTGCGGCGAAGCTCGCGTAGACCAATGCGAATCGCATCATCTTGAGGAGATCTCGTTGTCGATTGCTGCTCACTACAAACCACAACTCCTCGCCCTCTTTCTTATACACCTCTATCTTGCCGATCAATATCCGTAAAAAGACTTCCCATCACAGACTTTTCTGTGACACCTCCCAAATTGAGGTTGTGTCAAGTGTCAAGAACGGAACGGGACAGAAAACGCCACGATCGTGGCCAAGAGTCCATTCATGTTTGCTAGCAAGACCCTTGCGTGGTTTGGAAGCCAAAGCCGATGTTCACCTATCGCATTGGGATCCGTGGTCAAGACTGCCCTTGCTTGTGTCATGGGTTATGGTGGTGCATTGTGAACTTTACCATGCGTAGTTGGATTTCCAAGAGTGGTTTTCGATATTTGCTTGGATGAAAGGGGATGGGGGTTTGAGATGGGGTGGAGGGGAGGCCGTTGCCGTGGCCGTGTTCTTCTTCGTCTTGGGATGGGGATCGCAAACGAGAAAGAAAGATGCATGAACGCAGTCATAGGATGCTGCAATTACTACTTGTAGATACCTAGGTAGTTAAGTCGTAGTCCTTTCGGTCTCTTCTTCAATATTCTTACGCGTTGAAAGGCATACACACCCCTTGGAAGGTGCGCTCGTGCACTCCGCCTGTCGGTCATGCTCACGACTCAGAGGATCGTACTCATCCTGAGTTGGCTGGTGAAAAGAGAGTCAGATATGTCCATTGGCCAGCTTCAAAGAAGTCGAGATGTGGGTCGGCAGTGGTTGTGTGAATGCCGAAGGCTTGGCGTGTCTCGGGCCGAGCGAAAACACGGAACCTCTCTCACACCACCACTTCCAACCTCCTTCGCTCATCCTCAGCTTCGATCTTCGACGACGTTTCTTGCGGCTCACGATATCTAGTAATATCCCACCAGCTTCAGGAGCAGCATACACGATGTACCTAGATCAGTCGATCCGCCCTGATCGGTCAACACCAAAGGACGCGTCGACGACAACACGCACGCACAGGACATGCAGGAACGAGTGCGGCTGAAGCCACGCTACATACCCATGTCCAGGCACGGCACAACATCCATCGGTGGGTGAGTTTGTTGACCGAAATGTACAACCGCACGCTGCTACGCTCTGGTCGCCGGCCTTTAGTCTATAGATCCGCCTCCACAGTCCCTATAGGGAGGCGTTCCGTCTTCATGGCCCTCAACATGGCTCGATACCCCTTGATTCGGTGCCAGGGACGCGCAAAATGTATAAGCAATACGAATGCGATGCCATGAAACCTCAAACGGAGATTTGGGAGCATTAGGCCTCCAGCACAACACAGTATCCAACCACGACACGCCTTCGACTGGAGATCAGACCCCGGGAGTTCCTGCATTGAGCTATTGAATCCGTCGTGGTGGCTCGCTTGTAATACCCTGGACTTCAGCTGGTGTCTGGATTTTGCACAGACTCGGCTGAAGCAAGTTCAAGAAAGGTCTGCTGCGTGCCTTCTCCCACGCCTTCCCAGGCGTATTGCTGGTAGGTGTCGCGTTGCTACAGCAAGACTTTCATAGTTGAGTCTCGGTGACACATGCCATGATGCTGCTGACCTTCTCACTAAGCTGTTTTTTCGTGGGCTTGGCGAGCTGTGCACAGAATGGTATGGACATCGGCTTCACCGCAGAAGAAACCTCGGCTAACGATTTGCAGTCTCCTCAAATGCAACTACCCAATACAGGCTTGCCTTGACTGGCTCTCAAGCAAGCAGCGTTCCTTCCTCTCTCGCAAATGTTACTGAAGCCCTCCAACAGACAGCGAGCAGCTCTGGCTCAGTCATTAGCAATGGCCTGCAGAGTATTTCTCGAAACAGCACGCTATCTGCAACGAAGCAAATGCTGCTGGCTACCGGATCCAGGGCGAACGCAACCAATGCCAACATCACGGCCCATCCAACATCAAACCACAGTATGACCTTACCCACTGGGCTGGCAACTCGAGGAAACTCGACTTTCAAGACGAGCTGTGCCTACACGGATGCAAGTTGCTACAGTACTTGCTCACAAAATTACGACTCCTGCTCTTTCTCTTGGGCCCAATACAATGTGTTGTACACGTCATGGCTTGAGAGCATGACTTCTGCAGGATTGATACATCTATCGTACTCGGAAACAGCAGCGACCACGACCTTGTACAAATACACTTTGACGTCCTATCTCGTGAGCGAGCTGACCACGACAACTACCTACTATGACTACAACGTCTCGCCCACAACTTACACAACGGTGACCACCATGCCTGGAGCGGATTGCGCCTATGTGGAAACAACGTATCACTCTCCGTACACAGTAACGATGTCGACAAACAACTGCACCGGCACTGAGCAGTCGACAACTTTTACAACGACTGTCACTAAGACGAACGGAGTTGCACTTGGCGACCATGTTTTTGAATACGCAATAAGCACGATTGGAGTGTACTCGACGCGCACGATCGCGGCCACGGCCGCTGAATACACCACGATTACTTCCATGGCTGCTGGTGCCTCGTCATTCTCGATCGCTGCGCCAAATTGTGCCTCGGTGGGCTGTGTGGGACAAGGTCAGATTGACTGTGGTAACGATGCCTGGAGTTGCTCAGTCGGTGTCAATTGCAATCTCTGCACGATCTATGGAGGAACGGTGCAATTACTGTACTGGCCAGTGAGCGCTTCTACTGCTGCCTCCAATGGTACCTTGACAAACTTCACTACCACACGAGCTCCGACACCGACATCGACCGGCGAAGCGGTAGAAGTCTATGAAGGCACGACCCTTACATCGCCGTCTGTGTACATTTCATTCAACACGGTATACGCGCTTAACGACTGCAACTCCACCATTGGTCAAGCGCACACTGGATCGATTATCGGTCTTGACCCCACGGATTTGTCAAGCGCTGTTGGAGATAGCCACTATTTCACGTACACCCCTGCATCAGGCACCGACTCTGCTGTATACTCCATGGGTGCGGCATCTTTCGACCTAGCAAACTTGAACTGGCCGTACAATGGCTTCGCCTGGATGGACACGCCGCAATGTCATAGCAATGGTGGCATTGAAGTCGATTGGGACTGTCAGACTATCCTGGATGTATACAACCCTGTGCTTGTCGTACCTTCTGAGATTCGGAACCTTGATCCAGCATGGGCCAGCTGCGCTCTGGACTGGGAGGGCTTATATGGTAAGCATTTCGCTAGGTGAAAGAATGTTGCTTGTTTGAGTTACTCACTAACCGTTTCACATACCCTCCGGTTGCGCTGACAGCACAAAGCGTGGCTGCGAGTGCAACTTTGCCAATTGCAGAATCAACAACGAAAGCCAGCGCAGCTGCAACTCCCACCTCTCCAAACGCTCGGTCAACCGCTGCCCCGGACACATCTCCCTCGGATGCAGCAACATCAGTAAAGGCGACGGCGCATGCTAGCAGTCCGAACGTGGCGCTCGCATCTACTGACGCACCTAGCGACAACAGCCCTTCTTCTGCAGCGCAGGATCCACAGGCTTCCAGTGTCGATGGAAATGACCCTGCAACAAGCGCCGAAGGCGGTCCGGCAGTCTCTACTGATCAAACATCGGCAACGACCACTGGCCTTGGCGATATCATCGCCAGCGTAATCGGTGTTGTCGCCAGTACGGAGGCTGCAGCCGGAACTCCGGACCAAGGAGATGATGGAAGTGCATCGAATGTGAATTCCGCCGACCCGATCGTATCTGCTATCGAGACAGACGCTGCAGACCTATCGCAGCAGACTCAAAACGTGGCCACCTTCGAAGCAAGCGGAACTGTTTATACGGCGACTCTGGCAGGGTCGTCTCAAGATATAGTCGTACTCGATGGTCAGACTGCTAGTGCTGGTGGCTCTGGTATTGCGGTGGCCGGCCAGACTGTCAGTCTTGGAAGCTCGGGAATTATCGTCGCAAACCAGGGCGCGACTAGCACAGTCGCCTTTCAGCCGGCATCACAAGCAGCAGCAGCAAGTCCATCAGTGCAAACGGCGATCTTGACGGCTGGCGATGCGACGTATACAGCGTCTTCGTCAGCCGGTGTTGCAGTCATAGATGGTCAGACTTTGAGGGTCGGGGCATCAGCCGCTATTATCCAAGGTCAAACAGTCAGTCTAGGGTCGGCTGGAATTGTGGCTGCTCAAGCAGGAGTGACCAGTACAATCAGCTTCGACTCTGCCGAAGCTGATGTTTCTGCTCAACAAGGTGCTATAATCACCATCTATGGGTCAGCTTACACTGTCTCTCCATCATCAGGCACCGCTGTCATTGCCGGCACTGCTTTGAGTGTCGGGGGCTCGCCTGTGACCGTCGATGGCCAGACGATCAGCCTAGGCTCAGCCGGAGTGATTATCGCCAGCGATGGCAAGACCAGCACCACATCTTTCGGAGCAGCAGCGACCGGCGTCGCCCCTTCGCAAGCCGTCATCACGTTAGACGGTGCTAGATATACGGCTCTGGAGACCGCCGGAATTGGGAGCCTCGTGGTCGATGGAGTGATTCTGAGCGAAGGAGGCCCTGCCACGACCATTAACGGAAAGACAATGAGTGTTGGAGACTCCGGAATCGTGATCGCCAGTGACGGGACTACGAGAACCGTCTCCTACTCAGACGCATCCCCTTCATCGGCCGACTTGGTCTCTGAGGCTTTCATCACCATCGGCTCCCGCACACTCACGGCATATGGGATCGCTGGTCAGACTGGCCAAGTTATGATTGATGGTGCCCCTCTTTCTATCGGAGGCTCAGCCGTGACGATTGTTGGGGTTGTGTTCACGCTTGGCAAAGATGGACTTGTGCAAAGTGATGACGGGAAGAGGACTACGTTGACTTCGGTGGGCATCAGCAAGCCGGCATTAAAGTCGGTCACTACATCGCACTTCGAAAGGCTTACGACAAGCTCGGCATCGGCTGCTCAGACACAGGAAGCGCCGCAGAGTACCAGCTCGAATGGCGGCGCTCAGATGCAGGCTGGTCATTTGACGAAGCTGGCAGTACCGTATGTGTCGGTTCTGATGCTCTGGCTGACACTTTAAGGACTTGGCAGCCGGTTTCACCGCCCTGTACGAGGCATGCGGGAGAGTGGCCCAATCATCCAGTTGAACGTGCCGCGTGAGCGACAAATTGCGACCCGAGCGATCGGTGGCGGCTATACCTTGCTTCAGCAGCGGGAAACATCGTCCACAGAACTTAAGTTTCCTTTTTCGGCCAATGATGAGCCTCATCAACTGCACTGGTTCGATGGCTGCAATGAGGAGAAGACAGTCATCTAAAAGCACAGCTTGCTTAAACGAACAATGCCGAAAGGTCGCGATGGAACTCAACCGATCGCTCCAGAACATGAGATTCGCACCCGTATTTTCATCCCCAAGGTAGGGATACAGCCCGTCTTATTAGCATACTGTCCGAACTTCTGGTATCAGGGAATGTCTTGATGGCCCGTTTCTACTGGAATGTCGCCACGATGAAACAAAACTCTCGCAACGCGATGGTCGTATCTCGAATACACTTTGGCCAAGCACTCGCCGTCTACGTCGCGAGGTGTTATTGCACATCATGCGTTCCCTCGCATTCATATACTTGCTTCTCAAGTGTGCCATTTGTTCTGTCCAGTCGAAGGCCGGTCATGCCGAGCACCAAAATGCCCGTCTTCGCATCTCCACGACATTCGTGCACAGGACCTGCTCGAGCACGCCGTTTCCTGCTCCTTCGTATGGATGGATCGAAACAAATGGATTGACCGTACCCTACACGTTTGGAGTTTCAACGCCGATGCCAACTTTGAGTAAAGGGACTCCGGAATTGAATGTCACAGCTACGAGCGACCAGGAAGAGGAGCAGTGGTCTACTTCTGGCGGGTTTGGGTCACTAGCAACAAGTTCACCGGTCCTTGATACGGATGCTGGCGGGATAACGACAAGCGATGGTGCACTGGGAAACTCAATGGACCTTTCCTCAGGATCGAGAAGGCCCACGACCAATCCTTCCGCAATCACTACTTCGACTGACCAAGTCCCAAGACTGGGCACAGTCGAAGCTCCTTCTTCGACATCCCGAACAAGCTTTTCACAGAGCACACTCTCCCCAAATCCATCGTCTGATCTGTCCATGTCCAGCCGCAGCTTCATCTCGATCTCGACAGCTATGTCCTTGCCCTTTGAACAGCCATCAGTCAGCGCGCCTGCTACGACGCTTCCTCCATCATACGAAGCTCCCGAGATGAGCACTGGAGCTTCTAGCTCGAGTGTTCTTTTCGTGACGAGATTTTACATCACCGGGGGAGATGTTTCAACGACCGTTCTCGGAGGCACTATCAGCACATTCACTTCCGGTGGCCAAGAAATCACAACCACTACTGGAGGAATCACGACGGCATTTACCACTGGAGGCTCAACTCGTACAGTTATGGAGCGGCCCACAGCGCCGCCGACGATTGCGCAGGCGCTCACAGGACCCTGCCCAGATTTCAGAGGAAGGATTCTGACTACGAACAGCTCTCAGATTCTTGTAGCGTGTGGTGTAGTCTATCAAGGCACCTTGATATCCTCAGACAACAAAAGGGATCTTCAAAAGCGAGCATCTTATCAAGACTGCGCTTCACGGTGCTCTTCCGATCCAGATTGTGCCGGATTCTCGTCCACGCAAGATGGCACCTGCAGAACCTACAGCTCTGTAGATGGTGAGCAGGATTGGCCATCACCCGCATTTTCTGCTTTGTTGGTCGACAACGCAACGGAAGCGGACGCTCCGTCATCTGCTGGACAATCTGACAGCTCTCTTGGTCTCACTGGAACGAGCAGTGATTCCGATGTGGGCACTGGCGTTGGAGGACCTTCATCACTTGGAGGACCTTCATCATCGAATTCGCTCGTCTATTCTGTTGTGACGACTACAGCTCCTCCCCGTACAGTCACAACGACCTACGTGACCACGCAGAGCGCATCAACAGTGACTGAACCAGGGAGGACTTTCACGGTGGTCTCTGCGTCACCGACCACAATCGTCAGGTATGTTTAGTACTCATTTCCACTTCTCTATGCCCTTTGCAATGTTTATGGATTCAAGGCTGACATATACAAAGTGTGAGCACCATCCCAGCCTCGACATCGGTATATACTGTCACATACACATTGGTCCAGACAACGACCCAAGACCGATCAACAACCATCGACCGCGTATCTACAGAACGAATCACAGAACGGACAACTGCCGTATCGACCTCACTTTCCGTCAGCACCTCACTTAGCTTTTTGCCAGGAACCACCTACGTACGTCAAGCAATGCAGTGCTCTTGAATTATGTGCTGACTGTTCAGACCACGACCTACGAAACTACCTACTTCACAAGTGCTCCTGGTCAGACATTCACTCAAAGTGCTTCCACGGAAACAATCACGACTGTCGTCTCTGCTCCTGGATCGACGACCACACGCGAGATAACGTACACTTTCAGCGCTCCTGCTCAGACCATCACTCAGCCGGGAAGCACCCAAAACTTCACTTTACCTGCTAGTACGAGAGATGTTACGCAGACACAGCCCGGCCAGAATGTTACTCTACCTGCAAGCACTCGCGATGTGACTCAAACTCTACCTGCTTCAACCCGCGATGTCACCCAAACTCTCATCTCGACTCAATTATCGGTTCGAGAAACCACGAGTGTGATACCCGCCAGCACGATGACTCTTTACTATACGACCACACGAGATCAGTCTACCGTTGTGAGCACAAGTATCAGCGTGCGGCCAGCGGAGACATCGGTAGTAAGCGTTACGTATACTCGGAATGTGACGCAAACGGTTTCTTCACTCAGCATCCGGCCGGCCTCAACGGTCGTCTCAACACAACTATCCATTCGTGAGACTACTAGCGTGAGACCTGCCAGCACGCTCACTCTTTACTACACGACGACAAGAGATCAATCAACGGTCGTTAGCACAAGCATCAGTTTGCGACCAGCAGAGACATCAATTGTGAGCGTGACTTACACTCGGAATGTCACGCAAACGGTTCCCACGCTCAGCATCCAGAACGTGACACAAACGCTGCTTACAACGAGCATTCGACCCGCTGAGACCTCTATTCGAAATATGACCTACACAAAGAATATCACACAGACAGCTAGCTATGTCAGCACTCTGCCAGCCTCAACCCAGATATCCACACGGGATGCTTCTACTATAGCAGCTACATATCGAACGACGATTCCAGCCTCTACGATTGTCTCAACTCAGCCAGCCTCGACCTACATTACTACCGCGCCTGCTCAGACGATCACGCAGACGAAGCCTGCTTCGACAGTCACACAAACATATGAGACGGTACTTCCGGCCACAACAGTGACTTCAACTCAACTGGCGTCTACGATCACAACTACGTATCAGACGACACGAGACGCCTCCACAGTAACGACCACCTACCAGACAACCCGAGATGCCTCGACAGTGACCACCACCTACCAGACGACTCAGCTCGCAAGTACAATTACGACAACATATCAAACTACTCGAGATGCTTCCACAGTTACTGCTACTTATCAAACAGTACTTCCGGCCTCAACGGTCACTACGACTTATCAGACTACTATTACCGCCTCCACAATTGTTACAACTCGACCGGCGTCCACTTACGTGACGACCGCTCCAGCAGTCACACTGACCACCACTGCTCCAGCAGTTACCACGACCCAACCGGCTTCAGCCGTTGTCAGTGTTCGGCCTGCGAGCACTTTCATATCAACCGTGGTGACAACGCAGAGCGCTTCTACGGTCACTTACACGACGCTGGTCTCTGTTCCTGCATCAACGGTAACCCTCACGGGCACAACAACGCCTCCTCCCATCACGCAAACCACGACAGCAACCGTCACATCCAACAATCCGGGAACAACAGTGACCACTAGCGATCTTGGCCGGAGTCCTGCACCTTCGGCGTGTGACAATCAAGGATTTGAATATGCCGTGGGAACGCAAACTGCAATCGGCGCTACGAGTACCTGGCCCGCATACGACCCAGGATCGGCCAAGACCCTCCCAGTATACTACAATGCCACTACGCCCTCGGTTGGTTTCAACGCTCTCACATGCTCCAACTCGCAAGTAAGCGTCTACGGAAGCTCTACAAAGGTTCCTTGCAACTACTTCCAAACCAACCAACGAGGGTACTTTTATCCATACGCCACAGGCGCCTGGACATTTAACTTCAGCAACGTAGACGATGCGGCTACTCTATGGATCGGCGCTAAAGCATACACCGGATGGACCAAGGCTAATGCGGACACCATTGGGTATTATCAGCGTCCTGGGACCGTGAGGGTGAATCTGAATGCGGGGACGTGGTATCCGATAAGGATTATTTTTGCGCAGGCTGAAGGTAGTGCGAACTTCTTATTGGGGGTGCAGGATCCGGATGGGGTTACTGCTTTCGACTATACGTCGCAGTCGCCGTATTTTGTGAGATACTCGTGCGATGGGACGTCGGCGCCGAGATATACGCAGGCGTTTGGGGCGGAAACGTAGATCCGTGTTTGATATGGAGGGAAAGGGGAGTGAGATTGTATCTTTCAAAAGCACACACATGATTGAATACAAGATTGTCTTTCATTTCGATCAAGTGTTTGTCTGTATTAGCCCAGACATGCACTGCGCTAGCTAATGTTCCTGTATCGATCATTTGTAGCCATCTCATGGAATGTGCACAGACCATGCGGCACGGCCCACTAGCTCCGCATCACCGGCTGGGGAAGTGAAGTCAACCTACAATGTTTCTGAGCTCTAGCAACACAACCTCATGCCCTCCTAGCAACAATGCTGGGCACGCAGCGCCTGTTCGGCGCATCTGCGCAGATCCTACGACAATCTATAGGTCTCAATCGTGCGCAATGGCGCAGCGTGCAGCGCCAATGGCAACGTCAAATCTCCGACCAATCTACTCGAACGCGCCAGCGATCTCGAATAGCACCGCACCTCCGAACGCAACGTCGATACCAATCTACGACCGAGCAAGCGAAGCAAACAGCTACCAAAGCCGCGGTTGGGACAGCAAATACTGGCTCTAGGTTCATAGCTTATGTCTATGGAACAGGCCTGGTACTGCTTCTGAGCTTTGGATACCTCTACATCACAGACACTCGAGCGAGCCTTCATCAGTACCTTGTTGTACCTCTGATCCGGCTCGTATACTCCGACGCCGAAGATGCGCATCATGCTGGTGTGAGATACATCAAGGGCCTCTACGACTTCAACCTGCACATCCGAGAACGCGGGAATCAAGATCAGGAGCTGGGTGACTTGAAGGTGGAGGTTTTCGGACACGTTTTGGACAATCCGATTGGAACGTCTGCTGGAATCGATAAAGATGCGGAGATCCCTTCAGCGCTTTTGGCTTTGGGTCCGGCGGTAGTGGAAGTCGGTGGAGCGACACCTCTTCCTCAGGAAGGGAATCCCAAACCGAGAGTTTTTCGGATACCTAGTCAGAATGCTCTGATCAATCGATATGGTCTGAACTCGTCAGGGGTGGAGCATGTTGCGATGCAGCTTCGTGAGCGCGTACGCCAATTTGGGTACGAGCATGGCCTTGGGCTGGAACCAGAGACGGAGAGATTGATTCTGGATGGAGAAGCGGGTGTGCCTCCTGGAAGCTTAGTTCCTGGCAAGTTGCTTGCTGTCCAGGTCGCGAAGAACAAAACAACACCAGACGCGGATATCGCAGCCGTTGCACGAGACTACGTGTTTGGCGTTGAGCACCTCGCGAAGTACGCGGACATCCTGGTTGTTAACGTCTCCTCCCCAAATACACCTGGCCTACGCGACTTGCAGGCGACCGCTCCCCTGACAGCCATTCTTTCCGCTGTGGTCAACACAGCTAAATCCATCGATCGCAAAACGAAGCCGGCAGTTATGGTGAAAGTCTCTCCAGACGAAGACAGTGATTCGCAGATAGAAGGCATCTGCACAGCAGTGTGGGCATCTGGTGTCGATGGCGTCATTGTCGGCAATACCACCAAGAAGCGACCTGATCCTTTACCGAAAGGCTACATCATGCCTGCAAACGAGGCGAAGACGCTGACAGAAGTGGGCGGCTATTCTGGACCCCAAATGTTTCAGCGAACCCTCGACCTGGTGAAGAGGTATCGCGTGAAGCTGGATCAAGGTCCACTAGAGGACAACACCCAAAAGCAGGTGCAGAGCGTTCTTGAGCCCTCGGACAAGCTGCCCTCACCTCCCACGGACGAGTCGGTGAAGAAGAGTTTGGAGCGACACCAGCAGCAACTCAAGCCACTCACCTCTGAAGTGGAACAGGAGAGCAAGCAACCCTTGATTCAGGTCCCTGATAGGCACAAGTCGTCACCAGAGCAGGCAAAGAGCCTTGGAGAGGCCGCAGGCGAAAAGTTGCCTTCAGCACCGAAGACACCATCGCCAATAATGGAAGGAAAAGCGGAGTCTCCGCGAGAGGCAGCTGAAGGCGCACTTCAGAAAGTCATCTCGACAGGACAGGATGCTAAAGAGACTGCCGAGGGTGCAGTAGACAAAGCCAAATCTGCTGCGCAAAGCACCAAGGATTCTGCGCAGAACGCAGCTCAGCAAGCTCAAAAGGCAATCCCTGAGGTCAATACCAGCCCCGTCCGAGACGCGGCTGAAGGAGCATTGCAGCAAGTCAGTTCCGCCACGAAGCAAGCCGCCGAGGCAGCAGTAGATACAGCCAAGCACATTGCCTCCAAACCCGAGCGACTCTCACAACCCGCACCAAAGGTCACCCCGAACGACCCTTCATCCGGCTCAAAAGTCATCTTTGCCACCGGCGGCATCACGAACGGCGAGCAGTGTCTCGAGATCTTGAATGCCGGGGCGAGTGTATGCCAGGTTTATACTGCTATGATGTATGGTGGTGTTGGGACGATTACGCGGATGAAGACGGAGATGAGGGAGGCTATTAAGAAGGGTAACGAGGTAAAGAAAACTTGAATGGGGAAAACCTAGCGGCAGAAGAAAGGGTAAGAGATGTACATTATATGGAGAGACGGACTGATAGATTACATCTCGTATGTGTTGCATCTGTACAGAGATCATGCACTCCAGGCGATTGCTCCGGTTCGGATCCGCTCACATGGGCACGAGCCGCAGTCAATAAAATCAGTGTCCAGGAGGTTCATGGACGTGTTTCAATAGTAGAGGGAGAGCTGCAGTAACATATATGTACTCAATCGCCTCGCTATGCGCCAAATCCGATCGGATCTGGACGCAGCTCTTGGCGATGGCGAAGCTGCAAACTCTGAGCCTCTCCTGTCATTCTGAAGAACGCATCCCAGGACCAGCCTTCCTGCGGCGTTTCACGTGGTCATGGTCCGCAGCAGCGCAATTCGCGCGCTCTGAGATGAGAAGTCATCAAATACACGACACTGTTGTCCCGGCATCCGGCCGCTGTTGATTTTGTTGTCGTCCAACAGATTCGGCCCTCGGTTTGCCGCCTTGATATCGACCATGCGCCGATCATTGGCATTTTTCTTCCCCACCAACGACCTCAGCGGCTTTGCAAATGTTCCGATTCAAGATTGAGCAGAGCCGGGATATCTCTGCAGAGCGGCAGGCGAGTCCAGTAGCTGCGTGCAATTAGATTAACTTGCGCCTTCCGGCTCCTTCCCGAGGAACCAAAAGCGCCAAGCAGCATGGGGAAAGGCAGCTATTTCGCGCTTTGGCTCACCTCATTAAACTATCATCGCAAGTCGCAGGCCGGGTTGGACGAACAACAACACCCGTTGCTCGCGCATTTGCTATCGTCCGAGTAGGGGAGCCCAGGCGCTATGTAGGGTCTGGTATAGGTAGGTCGCATTTCCTCTCCGCGCGCGCGATGCTTCTTCCCTTGCTGTCACCACCACCGCACAACCAAGTCACTCGTTCACGAATACGATTGCCCGCTCCACTCCTTTAGCGGCTCTCGCGATAATAATACTGCCATAATGGTTTCCCTCACTGCGGCGGCGCTCCTTGCGTCGGGACTGGTGGCCTCGGTTCAGGCCGGAAGCATTCACGCAGGGCACATGAACCTGCACAAGAGGGGTTCATACGGTGCTCCCGAAGAGCCCAAAGGCTACGGCGGCGTGCCTCCCGAGCTGTCGCCTGCAGCTGCAAATGCAACATGCGGATGCACGACTTATACGACCACATGGTACGGCGAGGCAACCCTGGTACAGCCCCCGCCACCATCAACGACTTCCACGACTTCAACGACTGCAGCCCCGACTACCACCTCTGCTGCACCGACCACGACCAGCACTTCAAGTAGTGCACCAGCGCCCCCATCCTACTCGCAACCTGAGGAGAAGCCGACCACATATGCTGCTGTGCCTGTGCCAAGCACTCCTGCTTCCCCAGAGAAGCAATCACCTCAAGGATATGGAGGCTCTTCTGGCGGTTCCACTGGAGGATCAACTGGATCTATCTCAGCCAACGGCAACCAGTGGGCTATGACCTACACCCCATATGCGCAGAGCGGCTCTTGCAAGACCGCGGATGAAGTGATGAACGACATCGGCCAGATCAAGGCCAAGGGCTTCACGACTGTTCGAATTTACGCCACCGACTGCTCCGGCCCACAGAATGTTGGTGACGCTTGTAAGGCTCATGGGTTGAAGATGATTCTTGGCGTCTACATCGACGGCAAGGGACTTAGTGGTGCTCATGAGCAAATTAACACCCTCACCACCTGGGGCAAGGACAACTGGGACATGGTCGTCATGGTCGTTTGCGGTAACGAGGCTATCTTTAACGGCTTCGTCGATGCCGGCTCGCTCGCCGACTTCATCAACCAGGCCAAGAGCGCTTTCAAGTCCGCCGGTTTCAACGGTGCAGTCACCACCACCGAGCCTCTAGGCACCATTCAGGAGCACGCTAGTACCCTCTGCCCTGTGGTCGATGTCATCGCAGCCAACATCCACGCATTCTTCAACGGTGGCTTCGAAGCTGAGAAGGCAGGCGATTTTGTCGCCAGCCAGATGAACGACCTAGCTGCTGCTTGCAACCATGAGAAGGAGGCCTACAACCTCGAGACCGGCTGGCCGTCCAAGGGCAACGCCAACGGTATCGCCATTCCCGGCCTCGACCAACAAAAGGCCGCCATCGACTCTATCCTCGCCAAGGCCGGCTCGAAGTCTGCCATCTTCTCATTCGAAGATGACACCTGGAAGGCACCTGGTGACTTGGGCGTTGAGCAGTACTGGGGCTGCGCCGGACTGTTCTCCGGCTAGAAGGTAGAAGGTACCTTAGTTTAATGTCTTTTTTGCAACGACGACCGTCACGATTGTACTTTGAGCAGCGGCCTGTCCACATTTCTGTGTTCGATTGATGCGATTTAACGTAGCTGAGGTGTTGGAAAGGAGAAATCCTTGGAATGAAGAGACTTTTTGGATCTGCTGAGATGTGTGGAGAGCTTGGCTTGCTGCTTGGAATGGTTCTGATGTAAATATTTTTGAAGAGCGACAGGTACTCTGATGGTCCAACTTGGACAATCGTGCGATCTTGCCGACCACGTTCCCTGTCTTCTTTCTGCTGGGTGTATGGCTCTCAGACTCAAGACTGGCGTGACTTCCGTTCGCCACGGTTCATGCATGTGATGATATCCTCCTTCCCTGACTGAGATCACATCTCACCGCACTGTGCGATGACAACAGGCTGATTCGGCACATCACCAGCCCTCGTCCGAACATTCTCAATCTTCCGAACCACATCCATCCCATCCACGACCTTGCCAAAAACCACATGCTTGCCGTTCAAATGTGGCGTCGCAGTCGTGGTTATGAAGAACTGCGACCCATTCGTATTCGGTCCGGAATTCTAAAGTAAATCTCAAGTCAGTCACACCAATTCCACACCACAGTACTAACAGGACATCTACAACATACCGCCATACTCAACACCCCCGCCCCATCATGCTTCAACTCAAAATTCTCATCCGCAAAACTACTCGTCCCATAAATACTCGCGCTCCCCGTCCCATCTCCATTCAGAAAATCCCCTCCCTGCAACATGAAATCCTTGATGCACCGGTGGAATTTACTTCCCTTGTATCCCAGGGGTTTGCCGAGATGGTTTTTGGTTTCGCCGGTGCAGAATTGGCGGAAGTTTTCTGCGGTTCGGGGGACGATGTTGGCGAAGAGTTCCATTTTGATGCGGCCGAGGGGTTCGCCGCCGTAGGTGATGTCGAAGAAGACGATTGGGTTGGGGGAGGGGGTGGCCATGGTTGTTGAGATGTGACGGTGATGGTGGATAGGTGGAAGTTGAGGGAGGATGTGTAGGGGAGGTTTGAGGTTTCACATGCAAGATCGAGAAGTGAAGCTTTGAGGGACCCACATGGCGGCGGCAGTTCCCGGTTTGTGCCTCAGGTTGAACTCATCATGTGCGGTGTCTATTGAGTCGTTCTATCTAGGTCTTCACTTCTATGCTCCGAGCAAATCTACAGTGTGTAAATGAAATCAGGCCTCTGATCTCCCGCAACCAAGATCTCGTCCTCCGTCTTGCCCTCAAGCAAATACTCCCTCTTTCCAGCTTTGCGCTTCTTGTTCTCTCGAGCCAGCAGCGTTCGGATCAAGAGTGACCCTCCGAACAGGCATATCACCATGTAAGCCAGCACTATAGCATGGCCTGTACGATATCGCGGCTTTTCGGACTTGATGTAGATGTTCGATGAGACAATCCCATTCAAATTGCCCCAGCCAACGACGACACCCATGAGTACGCCTCGCTTATATGAACCTTCGACATTGTTCGCGCACCAAGAGAGATTATTTGGAATAGTGGGATAGATACCAATGGCGCCAAGGAAGGTACCTGCGTATCTGCGGGAAGTCAGTCCTCTATCCCGTGTATTGCATCCATCATCTGATGACTTACTGGACTTGGGGGTCGTCCGTGCCAAGCAGCATGGCAAAGCCAACGATACCAACGAGCGAAATGGACATGTTGCATATACCGCGCTGTTGAGTGCGATCGGCGAGCCACCCGATGAAGACGGTCATGAAAGCAGCCTAAATGGTCAGTGCATGCTGTAGTGTGCTGATGTATGACCAAGCGGACTTACAACAGCATATGGTGGTACAGTGAGCAGCTGCGCATGTGTTCCTGAATGTCCCATGCCGGCAATGATGGTCGGTAGAAAGAGGCTGAAAGCATAGAGCGGCATGAAGTTTCCCATCTCCGGCAGACAATACGCCCAGCACTTCCAGTCTTTCAACGCTTCCATGACATGGCGTTTGTCATACCGCTCGCCATTAGTGGTCAAGTTGTCAGCAGCCAATCGATGTCGAACTCGAGCTCTCTCTTCGTGGCTCAGAAATCGTGCAGTATCGGGCCAGTCGAACACCATCCACCAGCACAGCGCACCGACAAGGATGGTGGCAAGGCCTTCGATGATGAAGATCCATGCCCAGCCGGCCTGGCCAGACGCAAGTCAGCAAAGGACCGAAGTGCCTGATTCATCAAAGTGACCTTCATACCTTTCCACCTAGCCCATCCATATTGGCTATGGCTGCAGCAAGAAGCCCGCCGAACGACCCCGCAAGTGCCGCATTGGCAAAGAAGATTGAAAGTCGTAGACCAAGCTCACTGCGCTTGTACCAGCAGGAGAGATAATAGTTGACGCCAGGGAACAGACCAGCTTCAGTGATGCCCAGGAACCACCGCGTCGCGAGCAGTCCAGAGAAGTTGTGTACAAGCCCCATGCACATCATGCAAATGCCCCATGTGAGAACGACTCCCGTGAAGAAGACCCGGGGAGTCAGCTTCTTCATAATCAAGTTTGTCAGCGGCTCCAGGCCCGCATATGATATGAAGAAGATGGTTAGGGTCAAGTTGTAATCGTGTCCCTTCATGTCGAGATCTTTCTCCAACCCAGCAAGCCTAGCATTGCCTTGGAAACATTAGCTACTGTCGCTACGTGGATGAACACTTTTCGACATACCGATGTTGGTTCGATCGAGAAAGCATAACAGATATATCAGGCAAAGCCAAGGTATCAACCAAAAGTCGATTTTGCGGAGAAGCTTCCGATCCTGTCGCAAGCATGAGCAAAGTAATTAAGTATTTTCTGAGTGGTGACCGTTACCAGAATCCGCCGCTCTTCGTCTGATTCCCCAATATCCGGGTCTTCCGCCAACAAGCCTGCATTGAAGGTATCTCGTTTCAGGCTGCTCTCTGACGGGGTTTCGATATATTTCTCGCCCACGCTGGCAATTTTGGGGTCATCCATCATCTGTGCAACACCTCGGCTGAGGTACTTGAAGGAAAGACACAGGACAACTCCGCGAAGACGTGTACAGGTACAACAGATTTTTATACCAGAATGATGGGCGAAAGGTCAGCTGAAGCAAGCGTATCTGCCCGATGTATACCCCAGGAGCTCGGAACAAAATCTCACTCAGCCCTTCCTCGTTTGGATTGCTTTCCACATTCTGCCAATGCGCGGTATGGGTCAAAGTAACATGGCCGCGCTTTGAGCATGAGAAGGCGCTTTCTAGGCTCTCGGCCATGCATTGATTGGTCTGGGTAATGATGTTGGTACTCGAAACCTGGGATAGGCCCTTGACGAGGACGCACAGATCCGACAGTCTGTCAGTGAGCTGGACTGTTGTAGGTGAGACAACATTCCTGCGATATTGCGGCTGAATAGCTACTCAAGCCCTCATTGGCAAAAGAACGTGGTATTGGGCTTCGATGTGCATCCAGCCTCGCGCCTTTGGTGACACAGAACTGAAGCTGTGTGCATTGCATGTCTTGGCAATCTTTACAAGCAAGCCGAAGCTCGACTTGGACGTGGAGAGCGTGGTCTTGTCGCGGTGACAAGGGAGCTTGTCCAGGGGAGGTCGGAATACCTCGGAACCGGAATGTGAAGTTTAGGTGCTCTCAACGTGGTATACGCATATACGACTTCTCATAGACGTTCACCTTCTTAGATGCCATCACATGCTCGCTGTCGCCACGATTGGCACGATTTTCGTTGAGCGGCCAACGGGCTCGGGTGCCCTGCGGTGTCGTAGCGGGAAAGAATCCGGTTGATGCTTTTGTGACAACGAACAGACAGACAGACGGTGATATGACAGCCACAGGCTCACATGAAAGGAAGCAGGCGGGGGGAGTGGGAGTGGAGGGGCGTTCGGCTAGTGGCTACTCCCGCGTCTGTGCGCCTTTCCTATTGGCACGTAACGCAGTTCACGACTTCGACTTCTTTTGCGACAACGAGCAATTCATCGTCTGCTCCTCCGTCCACACAGAACTCGTTCAAAATGCCTCAAGCACAGCCAGAACTCAAGAAGGTGAGTCGTGCGCTTTCTATCTCGGCACATGGCATTCGCTGCCTCCTCGCAGTCGTCTGCGAAAATTCAACATGCGACTGTCCTCTGGGAAATAGTACGCTAATTTGTGTGGACAGTACCTCGACAAGCGCGTCGAAGTGCAACTCAATGGATCGCGCAAAGTTATGGGGACGCTCAGAGGATACGATGTAAGAGAGGAGCTCCAACACTCAAGCAAGGACTTGAGACTGATTCTGCGACCATAGGTCTTCCTGAACATCGTCCTCGACGAAGCGACCGAGAGCAAACCCAATGGCGAGAAGGCGCGACTTGGCATGTGCGTGATTCGCGGCAACTCGGTGGTCATGATGGAGGCACTGGACAGAATCGACTCAGACAACCGCGGAGGGCGATAAGATGATCGTAGCAGAGAGACGCAGGGTCATTCATCATGCGCGGAGGAGCCGTACCGATCAACTACGAACCAAGAGCATGAACTGAGGACGAGCGCATCATGGGACACCACAGCAGCGGAGCGCGTTGAGCGGAATGCGCCTGGGCATACTGAGCAGAGTCGGGCGGACAGAGGAAAACATGGCGTTGAGGGAGGAAAAAGGCTCCCCAGAAGGCGGATGCCTGGCGTTCAGGCGCCACATAGGACAGCTTCGAATCAAAGGGTAAGACTGCCCGTAACACCTTCAATCTGAGAAATCACGTTCACATCAATCTCCTGCAGATCGGGCGCCTTCTACACGCTCGGCGCTGCCACTGCGGCCACACGACGCGAATACTTTTTGCTCGGCCAGGAAGATGATCGCGGACCAAGTTGCCAGGTAGCCGGGCGAAGAATCAAAAATTCCATATCTACCCTTTGGCGATATTCATCATCTATCGAAGGGGTCTCATAGCCACTGGGTGCTGTGTTTTTGTCTATCCGCCCACCCACTCTCCCCTCGTCCCTGCCAGGACAGAACTGCAGGCCCACAATGCCCTCTCCATCCCTGCTCCTGCTCATGCTCATGCTCATGCTCGCACCCTCCTCATCCACGTCCATGCAAACCACCCTTCACACTCACATCACGACCCACCCAAGCACCAGCACCACCAACCCCACAGCCTTCAACCCGCCAAACCTCCTTGCAGCAGCAGCACTCCCCTCCTCATCACCACCTCCCGCCTTCTCGTTACACTGCACCACAAACCCCGCCTGCAACCTCACATTCTGCCTCAAACAATTTCCAAAGCTATTCTCTCGGTAATGCGTCCGACAATATTGAAAACAGCCATGACTAACCATGATGGGCCCATCGCAACATGCCGAAAGATTTTGGAGGGGATCTGGGTGGTTCGGGTAGGGAAGGCCGCAGAGGGGTTCGTCGGAGGTGGAGGAGAGAGTGGCGTTGGGGTTGGATGAGGACCAGGGGAGGTAAGAGGAGGAGAGGGTTGTGGCGATGCATTCGGTAGCTGCAGAAGTCAGCAATAGCAATGGGAGAGGGTGTGTTTGGGAATGGAAAAAAAATTTGTATATCTCACTTGATGCATTCCCTTTCGAAGGTCCAAAGCTGGGTTGATCCAAACTCCCTGGTAAAGTCGCCGACATGGTCGAGTACGGTATTGACATCTCTTCAAGCCTTGTACCAATTCCCGCAGCGTTTTATAAAGAGTTGAAGAATGCCACGTCTAATCACGCGCAATGCCATGAGCCAAGTCGAACGCCACAGCATTCATCGAAGACAGCATCAAGTAGGACTTTCAGACAGACAAGAAGAGATGAATGTATCATATGTCCTGCTTCGACCTGCTTCCGTCTCAAGCAAGCCAAGCAGTTCGTGTCGTCGAGACACCCGTTGATGGCGATCATTCCAGTTGAGAACGTGGCGGTCTGATAAGTAGCATGGACGTTGACTCAGCTCATACCAGGATTCATTGCAATTTGAGTTCCATGCTGAAACTGTAGTAACAGACTGGTGGCTGAGAAGTCGCGTCTGCAGAGCCCACATATCCGGAACAGTGACGAGGTGGGTGACCGAGAAGACTGAGATATATATTGGCATGTTCGACGCGGCTGCGACAAGAGACATAAGACAGAATCATCTCGATCATGAAATTGAGCTTAAGACAGGACGAACGCCCATTCATCAGTGTCCCATTTTCGAATTTTCAATCCATTAAATACCCAAACGAGAACGCTACACAAGGCACAGTTGAAATGCACAGTCTATCCTCCCAGCGCGCGCGGTGAACGCAAGACAAACTTTCTATGCCATGGCCGGGTTTCTCAGGCCGCGGAAGCGAAGCCCAAGACGCCAAGGAGAAAAAAATCGCAGGTCGTGATAGTCGTCACTCTTTCATTCCCTCCTCTTTCGATTCATCCACGGTCGTTTAGTGGCCATTGGTCAGGCCATTGGTATGACCATTAGTATGACCATTCATATGACCGTTGACATGACCATTAGCATGACCATTCGCATGTCCATTCGCATGTCCATTCGCGTGTCCATTGGTATGCCCATTAATCCCATTAGTGACAGCCTTGCCTATCCCAAACTCCTCTCTCACAGCCTCACCAAAGCGACGAATAGCCTCATCAATCTTGTCGAAAGGCGCAGCCGCATACGTCGCGCGGAAGAACATGGTACTCCTCGGCGCGCTCCTTTCGGCACAGAACCAAGATCCCTTCATCAACAAAGTCTTATGCTTGACACAACATTGGAATATATCCTCTTCGATCTCATCGATTGTCTTCTCTCCAAGACGAGGATGCTTCTTCCAATCGACCTGCAGCCAATGGAACATGCCTGCGACAGGAGGGATCCAAGAGACGATGTCTTTGGGTAAGTGGCGTTCACAGGCTTCCATCATGACATCGCGGCGCTTGGTGTATTCGAGACGCATGTGCATGAGCCAATCCAGGTATCCGGTGTGTCCCCACGTCTCGTCAAGGAGCTTGAAGAGGATGATCTGGGAGAAGCCAGAGGGACCTTGGGTGCAGACATCGGCGTGTGTTCGGAAGCGGTCGCAGATCTGCTCAGAGGCGGTGATCCAACCCGTCCGAGAACCTGGGGAGATGACTTTGGAGAAAGAGTCGGCGCGCATCACACGGCCGTCGACATCGAGGCTAAGGAAGGAAGGAACGATGGAGTTCAAGAAGTCCTCGTATGATTCGGGCGGCGGAATAGGGGTCGCATTTGGTCCAGTGTAACGCTCCATTTGTAGGAAGTAGTAGGGCTCATCTTCGAAGATGTAAAGATCATGCTTCTGGGCGACCTTGTAGATTTCTCTTCTTCGTGCCAAGCTCTGAGTTGAGCCGGTCGGGTTCTGACCCGTGGGGACTGTGTAGATGAGGAATGGCTTTGGTCCTGATCTTGCGCAAGCATCCCAGTTTGTAAGCACGTTGTCAAGTGAAGTCGCTATCATCCCATCTTCATCCATCTGCACCGCGGCGCACCTAACGCCCATGGGTGCAGCTGTCTCAATAGCGGCTGGGAAAGAATACTGCTCAGTCAGAATGTAGTCGCCGGGCTTGCAGAACATCCTCAATGCCATGTCCCAGGTTGCAGTGCTTCCAACGGACATTGTGCAGCTCCAGTCTTGGTATGGGGGATTGTGAACAAGCTCAGTGTGCTCAACGATCCATCGAAGGAGCTGAGGAGCGCCATGGCCTTGCCCATAGTTCAAGGCGGTCGCAAGATCGAATGCCGATTTGTCTTCTGCCATGTCATGCATGCCCATTCGTAGGACATCACTTTCTGAGTTGCCATTTTGCTCTTGTCCGAGACGGCCAGGTCTTGGGGCCTTTACGTCGATCTCGTGAAAAGGGAAGTACTCAGATGAAGGCAAGCCACCTCCAAGCGAGATCAACCCAGGTGTTTTGAGGTATCCAGCGGCATTCTTCAGAGAGCTGCCTCCTCGGCTGACGGTCTCGTGGCTCAATCGATCTAGTGTCTGTCAGTCTGTATTCGACAGTTTCAAAGTCTACACTCCGGAACACTCACGATCCCACTTCTTGGCGAATGGCTTGTGCAAGTGGCTCGTTCTTCCCTGGACGAAAAGTCAATTCATCCATTTCCTTCCTGTTCCTGAAATGTATCTCGGGCCTGATTTGATACATACCTTGAACAGACCCAAGTCGGCGGGTGCAGCAACTCCGGCAATCAATTTGCCAGACGCGGCACGTCTCTTAGCCACGCCTTGAATCGTGAGCCGGTCGGGTATGGTGAAGGTCGAAGTATCGGTCTCCGGCAAGACCTCCACATGGTCGACATCGATGGCAGCGGGTGGCGCCATGGCGACAGGAACCGCTGTCGGTAGATAGATCCGAGATCTCAAACACCCAGGGTCTATCGATCCCGTCGACACGGTTTCTGAGATCTGTGCCGTGGGGGTTTGTTTGCAGAGTGAAGCAGTTACAAACAGAAAGTAGAAATGGGCGTGGGTTGAAGTGACTCAGGAGGGAAATTTGGCAGAGAAAGCCGTGGGCCTCGTAGGTTCACCGCTCGTTGGGAGCGAATCACCTTGATGGATGGTACGGGATGCCCGCTCTTTACCCCACGAATGCAGAGATGAGGGGGAGAAAGAGGAAGGAGGGAGTGGGATGCAGTGGCAGATTTCAAAGGTTAGACAGAAGTGCCGGATCTGATAAGAAGCTGCGCGTTTCTAGTCGGGTGCCTGTTTTCGTTGTTGAGATATGAGTCCATTGTTGCGGTGAGAAAACAATGAAAAAGATCGTACGTTTGCTGCCAGCTGGCCGTGGTCGGTAGGGCGTCTTCCGCGCGTGACGAAGCTCTCAAGTAATGAGAACGTTCTCTATCGGTAGGCGGCGGCTTATCGCACCAGTGCGAGTTGGAGGAGCAGCATGTACCGGATTCATAGGATGCACAGGGGTGTTGCCTGGATTGCAGAGGACCACGGACTGTGGAATGCTTCATGCTGCGGCCGCATAGAGTTTCTGGGCGACACTACTACTGTAGTATTTATTGCCAGCGTGCGCCCGCCCGCTCGCGAGCTCAGCAGTAAGGTAAGGAGCTGAGCCATTGGAAGGAACCTCGGGATTTCCTGGACTGCATCCTGTTCCCTGCTTTGGCACCGGCATGTCATCTCCGTCGAACCGGCAGTCGAGAAGCTGAGCGACACATGAAAGGACCAGCCAACGAACTCCCGGAGCGGTGACAGATTTGGCCAGCTCACATCCCGTAGCTCTCGTCGCCAACTCCTCGATGGTGTACGGTTGAACTCACCGGCAGCGTCTGCCGCAACGGCGCCCATGGGATTTGCAATGGATGTGCGAAACTTTGCAGGATGGGAACGACAGCGAAGCAAGGCGCGAAGATCAGGCCTGATTTCTCCCGGAGCCGCGGCCGGATGGAGACCCAATGAGTATACAACATCACCACACTGGAGAGGCGGTGGGCGGAAGCGGTAGCGACATCCGCAGGTAGGAGGTGAGGTGCAAGCAGAGTTGAGAGGTGGAAACGCCATCTGCACCACAAATGTACGTTTCATGTTGTGCTCCCATAAGCGCGTTCTGCATCGTTGCATGCATGAGCATCGCGGCTCCGAATACATGTAACATCGAAGATGCATGTATCACATGAAAGTCCATATGACGGCATTGGGTCCATGCGATTGCTCCATCTGTGATGATGAAGTAGCAGCGTTGGATGTCAGGACAGCATGTGAAAGCAGATCTATCCCTCTGAAAACTCGCCCGCGAAAAGCGTTCATGCAGCAGCCCTGCTATTACGCTGTTCTAAGCGCTCTGATTGCCTGTGCTCAACATTTAACACGAAGTTTCCACCGTGGCAGTTAAGGGGATGCACCTCAACCTCCATCATCAAAGTGAGACAACGACAGAACGTGGCTCGACCAGCAATGGTACAGGGAGGACCGGCTTCGCATTCCTGGCATCATCAGCTAAACGTCAGACAACGCATCGAACTGGACCATCTCCATACAAGGTAAAAGCAGTACTTTTCAACTAGAGAATGCTCCCCCTTCATACCCCAAGTGGGCTTTCTCCGCTAAGCTATAGACATCCGCTTCATATTCTCAACACCTTGATCACTACTGTTCATCAACGTGCGATTCCCCAGACAAGAAGAGCATAAGTTCTCGAGAAGAACGTTATAATGTTCTATCTACTAATCCATCTCGATTATCCACCACGCCCCTTGAGGATCGTCCCATACCTCCTACTTCCCCCAGCTGCGTCGTCTCGCATGGATTCTTCCAAACGACAGTGGAGCCAGCCAACATCCACCTATATTTGCCAAGCCATCCATGTTGTAGTCAACCCCCATCTGCTTAACAATCCATCTCCAGTAAGCCAAGAATCCGAAGCGGCGAGAGACGGCAACCGAGAGCTCCAGAGCTCTCTGACATCGAGCGTGTTCACGATATCCTTGGCAGGAGAATGCCGTCTCCTCTCCAGGAAGCAGGCAGGTTCAGAAGAAAAAAGCCTCGCGTATTTGATCATCACAGGTTCCAATATTACGACATCTACAGTAGTAGTAGCCATGCTCTCATCATCGATTCGACCAGCCCAGACCTGTCTCATCAAAGCAAAAACTCCCAAAGTAGTACTTTCTGAAAAATCCGAGGGTATACGCACTGAAGCAGTCCCATCCACACCAGTCAAGTCCACTCCAGCGCAATAGAATCGAAGAGTCCCATCATCATCTACACGCGGCCGCTCCGTCTTCCCAGGCCCCGTCTTCTCTTTCACGCCCCAATACTCCACATCCATTTCCACTTCCCACTGCCATTCTTCATCGATACCCGCGTAGGAATTACACAGCACATCTAATACTGCTCATCCGGACATTCATACGCCAGATGTCCATCTTTCTCACACAGCGCACACCATTTATCTTCTTCCTCGCCAGCAGCAGCCTTCTCCTCAGCGAGAGGTTTCTCCTCGATGGGATTGCTATTCTCCTTCTTGAGACTCTTGATCGGGCTGAGAGGAGCAGGCGCTGCAGACATATTCCGCATATGATGTGCGCTGGTGGGAGCTGGAGCGTCATCTTCGGAAGCTTCGGTGGAGGTGTTGTGGAACTGTTGACAGTCGAGTGTGTCGTGTTCTCTGGATTCGCACATGTCACAGTAGACTTCGTTGTCCTCTGGTTTAGGGGGTGCGTCAGTTCCATTCGCGGCTGCAGGGACCGCTCGACGAGAGTGCTCGGCGTAAGTTGCCTTGAGCGTGTCGCCACGAGCCCGGACGAAACCTGTATTCTGCACCGTGGCCGTCATCTCGCTCTCGTTGCGAGTGTGGTGTCCGTTGGTAATGGCACTATCCCTTCGGAGCTGCTCCAGCTCCTGTTCGAGCGTCTCCTTTTCCTTCTGGCTTTCCTCAAGCGCATTTTGTAGCTTGCTGACTTCCTCCAGACCACCAGCTGCGGCGCCCTTGGCGGAATCCGGACTTGTAGAGAAAGAGTGAATGATGGCCTTGAGGCCCCTAATCTCGTCCTCCTTCTGCTCCAGCTCTTTCGCTGAACTTCGGCCGTTGGCTGTCGCGGCAGCTTTCTCTCGTTCCCGCTTCAGCTCTGATCGACCCCTTTCTACCTCCCCTCGCAAGAACTCGACTTCTCCTCTTGCTTCAGCTTCTCCCCTTCTCGCATCCTCCAAACCTTCTTCCAACTCTTGCACAAAGTCCTCTAGCTGTTTAAGCTGATTTGCAACTTCGTCAAAGTCCTTTTTGTTTTGGCTGAGCTCTTCCAACTCTTGACAACGAGCCGCGAGATCCTCGTTCTGCGCGATGAGATCGCGCTTCTGCTCTTCGTACACACGCTCAGTCTCTGAACTTGCCATCTCCAAGGAGTCCAGCGTGCTTCTAAAGTCGGCGCGATGCGCATCGAATTCGGATGTCAAGATCGTGATCTTCTCGTTCTTCTCGCGCAGTAGTTGGCGTAGCTGCGCGACATTGGCATCAGCGCCCTCATCGCTAAAAGATGATTGCCGAGCTAGCGAGCCGTCCGTTGGCAGCAGCCCTGAAAGCTCCTTGACGCTGGCTTCCATGTCTGCAAGATTTGCTGCTTGTTCTGCAAGACGCTTATCCCGCTCAGCAAGCTCCGCCTTGAGCTGTAGTACTTCCTCGTCTTGTGCGCCTGCGCTGCCCAACCGTGACTGAGAGCGCAATGGCTGTGAAAAGGACTTGACAGAGCCTTGGCTGCCATTTCGAAGTCCAGAGCCAACTGATTTGGCTAGTCCGACCGGTGTCCTCTCCTCTTCCACTGTCGGCTCTTGTCTATGGCCTAGACGCGAGCCTGTTCGCGAATACGGTCGGGGCGTGGGCTGTGCTGGTGCAGATGGTCGGCCAGAGGTGGAAGCCTTGAGGTTAGTCTTACTAGGTGTGGTAACTGATCGCGGTCCTCTGCTCGCCCCGAGGGGATTTCTCGCGGGGGTCGGTTGGAGACTCGGAGTCTGTTTCCTAAGCGGCGACTCAGGTCTCGGTAGTGAAGGCCTTCTAGGCTTAAAGGAGGGGCTCGACGGTCGCGCGCCTGGTCCAACTGACTGCGAGAACTTGAGTCCCGTGCCTGGTGTCCGTCCGTTCACGTTCGTGCTGTATGAGGGGGTGTTTGGTGTCGCAGGAAAGGAGCCGACTGATACGGCGGGCGAGTTGCGCCTTTCCGCCCTATGCACAGGCAGGAAGATACCCGCGCCTGGTATGGTGGTGTTGAAATAATGTGTCCTAGACAGTGTGTCAGCTAGACGAGCTGTGTAGCCTACTCCTGATATCGTACCCGTCCACATCACCGTCATTCTTCCCTCGCGCTGCGAATTCTCTGTCCAGCTCTACGCCGACGAAAGTCCCACTCTTGCCGCGCACACTGCCCACGAACTTGACAGTGCCGAACATGTCTCCTGGCACGTTCACTGCGTCCCCTATCTCCAGCTCGGCAGCATCCATTTTGACAGGTGTGATGTTCTTCTGGCCGGTGAGTGCCTGCAGACTGGCCTTGCGGTTTACATCTGTGGTGGATGCTCTCAGGGAAGACGATGAGGCAGTGGCCGTGTTTCCAAAGCTTGGTCTCTGCAGACCTCGCTGCCGGGGAGTCGTGAGCGACATGATGTCGACGGGTTTGAGTGCGGCGCCCAGTCCGCGCGATTCAGCAGTTGCGGGCGTGATTTACGTGTGACGCGGAGGGCAGGGCCGGTGTCGCATTTGTATGAAATGTTCGGGTGGTGGTGGGATCTGGATCTAATGCGCGAGGAGATTCGGGTGGAGCAGAAACAAATGATTCGTTCTGGGGGAAATGGGAAAGACGACGTCAAGTGACCCCAGCTTCTCACTGGCTTGTTCTTAGTTGGCAGGCCCTTAATCTATTCTTGCCCGACGAAAGATTGTTGATTGATCGTCACCCTGAGACTTGCATAACGGTCTTCAACAGCACGGCACATGCAGTAAAGACATACATATGGCATAAGCAGATGATACCGCCATGCTGATATTGTTGACGCGGGCGTTGTGTACTGCCAACGTTGGCCGTCTGCCGCGAAGACGCGATCTTCGTGAATTTGACCATGACTCGACCCCTGCATGCCGGTAAAGAAGGCCACGGCCCGACGCACAGACAGAGTAAAGGAGCACGTGAAAGCGTGTGCCCGAAAGATCGAGTCGCGCGCACTGACGCTCTCGGCTTCGGGAGGTCCCCGAGGTAAGTGAATGCCTCGGCCTCTCCACAACTCCACAAGACCTCACTCCATCCTGACTTCGACATCACTTTGAAGATGTAGGAACCATTCTCCATGCCATTGCAAAAATGGCCGGCCCTATAAGACAACCAATCGACTTGGACAAACTCGCCAAATACATCGATTCCAACGTTCCCGAGATCAAGACCCCGCTTGATGTGAAGCAGGTCAGCAACATCTCTCAATCAACAACATCCAAACGCATCTAACATTGAACCATGTAGTTCGGCTATGGCCAATCCAACCCAACATATCTCTTGACCGACTCAAAAGACAGCAAATATGTCATGCGCAAGAAACCCCCAGGCAAACTCCTCTCCAAAACCGCCCACCAAGTCGACCGCGAATACCGCATCATAGCCGCCCTCCAAACCACCGACGTCCCCGTCCCCAAAGCAATCTGCCTCTGCGAAGACTCCTCCATCGTCGGCACCCCTTTCTACATAATGTCCTTCCTCAACGGCCGCATCTTCTCCGACCCCGCCATCCCCGACGTCAGCCCCTCCGACCGAAACGCAATGTGGAAGAGCGCCGTCACCACCCTCGCGAAATTCCATCGCGTCGACCCGAGTACTGTGGGCATGGCAGATTTTGGTCGACCAAACAATTTCTATAATCGGCAGTTGAAGACTTTTGCGACGTTGAGTATCGCGCAAGCCGAGACGAAAGATATCGAAACGGGGGAACCGGTCGGACAAATCCCACATTACGATGATATCGTATCGTTTTTCGGGAAGAAAGATACACAACCTGTGGATCGGGGGACTTTTGTCCATGGAGATTATAAGATCGACAATATGGTATTTCATCCTACCGAGCCGTATGTGATTGGGATTTTGGATTGGGAGATGGCGACGATAGGACACCCGTTGTCGGATGTAGTCAACCTTACAGCTCCCTGGGTGGCTGCGAAGAATCCCATCGCTGCGGCGGCGGGGAAGTCGAATGCGGCATTTGTTGATGGCGCTACTCCTGGGCTGCCGACGAAACAGCAATGCTTGGATTGGTATCATGATGTTGTCTCTTGGAAGTATGCACCGAAAGAAGTGACTTGGGGCGATGCATTTGGACTGTATAGAGGAGCGGTGATTTGTCAGGGCATTGCGGCGAGATATGCCGTGAGACAGGCGAGTAGCGCGAACGCGAAGGATTATGGAGTGCAGATGAGGCCGTTTGGAGAGTTGGCGTGGAGTGCGGTGCAAGAGTATAAGAGGAAAGTGGAAGAGGAGAGCAGTGGGAGGGCGAAGCTGTAGACGTTATGAGCATTTCATCTGCGGGACACGGCACGTTTTTGGAAAGGAAGCAAGTAAAGCTTCTCAAATGCATCAAATCATCATCATCAAGTTATTTCGATTCCCTCCCACTAATCATCTATATCGGCTCATCCCTCGGCTCAATCAGCACCTCATTAACGGCCACATGCTCCGGCTGTTTCAACGCATAAACAATCGCCCCAGCAACCTCCGTCGGATCCAAAATCTTCGCTCCACTCGGCATCCCATACTTCTCCACCGCCTCCCGATCAGAACTCATATTCAACAAATCCGTCTGTGTATTCCCCGGCTGTACAGCCGTAACTCTCAACCCTTTACCGGCCGTCTCCAATCTCAGACTCTGCAATGTAGCTTCCACGAAGAATTTCGATGCGGAGTAGACGCCGAGTCCTGGGAAGACTTTTCGACCAGCGTCTGAGGAGATGGAGACGATGTGGCCGGATCCGCGGGAGAGCATATTGGGTACGGAGGCTGAGAGGCAGTTGAGGAGTCCTTTGCAGTTGACATCCACAGTCGTATTCCACTCCTCCGTCTGCGCATTAGCCATCATTGTGAAATACATCACTCCCGCACAAGAAACGAGTATATCCACAGATCCCAGCTCGTTCTCTGCTGTGCGGAAAAGATCATCGACTTCAGATTTCTTCGTGACATCTGTAGGTTTCGTGATGACTTTCCCCTCTCTCACGACGAGGCGACGTTTAAGATCCTCAAGTGCTTGAGCTCTTCGGGCAGCGAGCACCAGATGGCATCCTTCACTCGCCAGAGCAGCAGCTGTTGCTGCTCCTATCCCGGAAGAGGCACCGGTAATGACTGCTACGCGACCGTAGAGGACGCTCTTGCGCATAGAAGGGGCGGCAGAGCCTCCTAGCGCGGTGAGGCGGAGAGGAGCGCGATTCATCCATCCACGGGCGAACCAATGTCTTGCATATGTCTCGAGGAGGACAGCATCGACTTTCGGTCGTTCGACGATGGCGCGGAAAGGTCTTGTTTGTGCGTTGTTGAGGACGACGATGTCTTGGAGGAAGTTGACGCTGGGCATCCCGCTTCGGAGGATGTCGATTGTGAAGGCGCCGTCGCCGCCCTTGGCTGTGCCCCTTTTCTCGGTCCAGAGGTTGACCCATTCGTCAAAGTTCATGGGTTTGCTAGGATAGCCCAGCTCGTTGAAGTGTTCAAAGACGGTGCTTGCTGACACTGGATCTGGATCACCGAGGTGGAAGACGAGTTGTTTGGCGTGTGTTTGGTTACCCAGGTGAATAATGGCTTTGCTCACAAAGTCAACCGGGGTCATTTCTGCTCTCCAGCCCTCTACATCAGGGTAGAAGCCGAGATGGATTGACTCCACGAACAAAGCCGTGAGCAAGTCCCAGGCATTGGCCGCACCTGTCGAGCTGTGTCCGCTGATCGTGCCTGCTCGTAGGATCCTGACGGGGAGACCGCGGCGTCCGGCTTCCAAGACAAGTTGTTCAGCAGCCCATTTTGTTTGTCCGTATCCATCTGGGATCTTCTCTGGAACATTATCGACGTAAAGCATGGAGTCCTCCGGCCAGCCGTGTCCAGATTCTGAACGCGGTAACACACCATTTGTGGAGACGTACTGCACGGTAGCGCCGCCCATACATGCTAGACGGATGATCTCCCGAGTGCCTTCGACATTGCTGCCCCTCAGGGCTGCGTACGGGTATACAAGGTTGACCGAGGCAGCAGCGTGGATAATGACCTGTACCCGTCCAGCTAGCTCCTCAAAAATTTCTGGAGACAGACCCAGTCGTTTACGTGGTAAGTCTCCGGGGAGAATCTCAACCCTCTCCATGATCGAGTCTCGCCAAAGCCCAAGGTCAATCAGGTTCTTCCTCAACCTCGCAGTGGCGCCAGGTTTCTCTGCGTCAGAAGGATCTTGACAGCGAACAAGACAAATTATGTGAGCAGAGGTGCTTTCTAGAAGCTCATTGAGCAAGAATGCGCCTAGGAAGCCTGTCGCGCCTGTGAGTAGCACAGTCTTGGCATCCTTCACGGCTACCATCTTGGCTCCGTTTGGCTCAATGTCACGATCCAGCGTAGAGTCCTTGCGCAGAGCGGCAGGAAGATCTGACTGCACTGCAGCAATGGTGCCGTCTCTTACTTCCCGAACGGTGTGTAAATGACCGTCGAGCGTCGTTGGGTTTGCGAGACGACCGACAGGAATCTTGAAGCCGAATCGGCGGGATAGCTTTGAAGCAAGAGCTGCCAGGGAGAGAGAGTGACCTCCAAGATCAAAGAAGCTGTGTTCCGGTTTTAGGCTGCTCTGGGTGATTCCGAGCTCTGCTGCCCAGACTTCTGCAATGTCGCTGAGCTGGATAGGATCCTTTGGAGTCGACGTGCCACTGGACGATCTTCTCTGGGACGGCGGAGGAGGTAGACTCTTGAGATCAATTTTGCCCGAGACTTTGTTGGTAGTGAGCTGATCGAGTTCCACCCACAGCGTCGGTAGCATGTACTGGGCCAAGTAGGGAGAGATGAACTTTCTCGCATCTGGGCTGTGGCCCTGTTCATCGATATCCACGAATGGTCGCGATTCGACGGACTCTCGATCTCGTACAATGTAGGCCACCAGCTGTCTCTCGAGCCCATCGCCATGCGCGGTCACCGCGCATTGCCGCACACTCAGGTATTTCGTAATGGTGTCTTCGACTTTCGCAGGAACGACAGAATATCCTCGAAGCTTGATCATGGCTCCCACTCGTCCGGTAATTTCGAGCAGGCCAGAAGGATGAAGAATGGCAAGATCGCCAGTCCTGTACAGGCGAGCCTCTGAATTGCTGGTGTTGTACTTGTCAGGCAGGAAGGCATTGGCCGTTACCTCGGGAAGATTGAGATACCCTCGCGCGAGCAGGTTGCCGCCAACATACAGCTCTCCGCTCGTGCCAGCTTCCACATCGTTTCCAGCTTCATCCAGGACATGCACGTTCTCTGGCTCTAAGGATTTGCCAACGGGACAATAAGTTGCTTCATCGTCCAGCATCTCCGAAATATCTCCACAAGCGATCTCGTGGGTTTCGCACGCGCTGTAACAGTTGAGCAGTCGTACTCGTGGCATCGCTTTCATGGCCCGTTTCGCCAAGTCGGTGGTGACAACTTCTCCATTAAGCCACAAAGTCCTCAGATCTGTCAATCGCGAGCCAATATCTGGGTATCTTGCCAGGACAGCCGCCAAGAGCGTCGGCGTCATCAGAGTCTCGGTAATCCTCCTGGACGCGAGCAAGTCCACCAGTGCGACAGGATCGTAGCTGACTTCATCCGGCACTGTGACGACAGTCCCTCCGCGCAGAAGGGGTCGAATGATCTCCCAAACGAAAAAGACATTGCACGCCACTCTGTCTCCGGGTTCGACGTCTGAGATGCCGAATCGCAGATTGTAAGATAAGACGGATGCCCGATGCGGATTTGCAATACCTTTGGGCTTTCCTGTTGTTCCAGAACTGTACGCCACGAAGCAGAGCCGCTCCAGATCATCCTCTCCAGTCCCGTCCTCGTGGGCATGACCGTCCAGGTGAGTGCGGCCATCAGTTTCAGCAACGCTATCCAATTTTGATCCCAAAGCGCCATTCAACTTTGCGAAGCCATTTGTTTCGGAATGGCCATTAGTTTGAGCATGTCCATTGGCAGGAGAATAGCCATTGGACTTTGCATGTCCATTTGCCAAATGTTTCGCTGGCTCATCGAGTACGATCAGCGGTATGCCTTCTTTGATTTTTCCGGTCTCTGATTCGCTGGTGATGACCACGGCCGGAGCTGCGTCCGCAATGACATCGGCCAGGAGATCCGGTGGGTATGCAAGTTCCAGAACAAGGTATGCTCCGCCGGCTTGCAAAGCAGCCAAACATGCAATCACGTAGTCAGCGCTGCGCGGAAGCAGGACACCTACGAGCTTATCCCGCTGTACACCGTGATGCCGTAGTTGCTGAGCAAGGTCGTCGACTTTGCACGCGAGCTCAGAATATGTGTACGTGGTGTGCTCATCCTCGAGAGCGACGATATCAGGCGTGAGGTGAACCTGGCGCGCGAATAGACTGCACAAGTCCTTGGAGGTGTCCAGAACCGACATTTTTGGGGCAACCACAAATGTACATGTAGAGAATCACGAACATGGGGAGAACAATGGAGGCTTTTATGCAAGGGAGTTTACCCAAACAAGAGAGGGGTTCGAGGGCATTCCGTTGAGGCAGTGCGGCAGCGACATGCGCTTGGCAATTACTGGCACAGCACGGCACGACGCAATCTCTATCGCTGGAGGTAGCCACTCAACTTTCTGTGCATGGAAGTATCAAACGGCATCGCCAATCACAGCAGCAGTACCTGCGGCGCTGACCATGGGTGACGCATGGGTCCGAGGTCGCTAAGTGAAAAAGCCTCACATTCCTGAAGCCACGCGTGGGATCCAGATGCGGATTGCCCATGTCGCTCACTCGAGATGCGTTGTTTCTCGATTTGACACAAACAGAGAAGCGGTGTTCGATATTTGGAGGTGCCAGGGGGCTAAATCGTGCTCCAGGGCACCAAAAAGTGTTTATAAGGGCGATTCACCCTCTAGTGGACCCTGGAATCGATGTCGTGATCGAAGCTGAGTATGAGCTGACAGCTCTGGCCTCGGGACATGGCTCCAACCCGCCATGCGGCAAGCATGAGTGTGGAAATCGTGATAACTGAACGTCGCAATATGAATGGCTCAGAATGGGTACCGATGCGGTCGACATCCACGCGGGCCGAATGGAACAGCCGCTAGGTGCAGCAGTAGTTTTTTAACGAGCGTGTGGCGTGTCGCTATCTGGTCATGTTTTCCAGGTTGACCGACTTCGCACACCGTCCGTTACCACCTGTTGCCGTTTGGATCGTGTACCTCGAGGCGGGATGGCTTGAGTCGCGATGGGCTTCTTGTGCTTGCGAGCCAGAGTGTTTCTTTTCGATCATTATTCATCCTCGCAACATGCTCGCATCTCAAGACCCTCACAACCAAGCAGTTCGCGAGTATGACGCGTCATAAAGGGCGTCCACGAGTGCGAAGGGTCGAAGCACAGGCATTGGGCATTGTCTTCAACTCACGCGTCGCGTGTCTCATGTTTGCTTCCGATCTGGACTCTGCTGTCTCTCGCTCTTGCTGTTCAACAGCAAACTCTGCGCGCTGAACATCGGCTGATTGTGCTGGGATAACACCGGATACTACGGACGACTTGTGCTGGCCAATTGAGCGGTATGAAGTTTGCGGGAACGACGTGGCGTGGGCGGTCACCGTTGCTTTGGGCTTGAGTTGGCGCTTTTGGACCACGCTATCACATGGTACAGGACATGGATGGGCAGTCGGCCATTGAAATGCTGCGTTGGAAATGGCGGTCGATGAAGTGATGTTGGTACAGAAAGAACGAACAGGAGATGGTCGTTGGAATTGGAGACAGCACCAGCGCGATCGGATCGACTGTCACGTGCACAATAGGCTGAGTCAGCGTCTCCGTCCCGCCTCCTCCTCCACTTGAATTCGACAGGAAGTAAATAATAATAACAACAACACAATCAGCTACCCAGTATGACCATCACATGACAATCGCGTCTGCTTCTCTTGCTGTGCTGCCCGCAACAGCTCCTCCTTCTCATCAGCCGTCAGATCGCTTGAGGCTTTCGGGACCTTTCCCCAAATTGCCATCACCACCAAGCCCGTCGCGCCCGCGGCGACGCCGAACCAGAATGTGTTCTTGTAGCTTCTTGCCAAGCCTACAACATCGACCGTTGCGGTCTGGATATTGTCCGTCACCCCGAGGCAAAAGGCTATGCCAAGCTGGAGCACCGAGTTGACGATACCCCCGGCCAGCCCCTGCTGTGAGCTGGGAAACGTGGAGGTTGTGAAGACTGTCATCAGAATTGTAGAGACGTCGATACCGATGGAGCTCAGGATGGTACTGGGAAAGATCCACGCCCAGTAGCTTGCGCCCTCAAGCGGCATGAGAGCCAGAAGAAGCTGAGAGACTAACGCAGCAAGGCCCGACATGATCAAGAGAACTCTTCCAGGTACTAAATGAAGCATGAGTCCTTCCAGGACGCTCGTGACAATCCCGGTGATGGCCACGGGTGTATTCCATGCCACGACCTGGAGAGGACTGGCTCCCATGATTTCTTGGAAGTAAAATGTCCCATACACGGAGTAGATGCCCCACGTGCCGTACAGAAGGAAGACCCCAAGCAGCAGAGGCGCCATCGCGGACGTTGTGAAGATCGCGGGCGGGAGAAGCGGCTGGATGGAGACACACGTCTCGATATACGCAGCCAGAAAAAGAAAGAGAATTCCAAATGTGAAGCATACGGGAATGTACGGTGTCCGCCATCCGGAGGGTGTGTGAGCGGCTTGTGTAATGGCGAAAATCGTGAGAATGAGACCAGAGACGATGGTGGTCGCACCAAGGTAGTCCATTTTGATCTTGACTTTAAACGACTGTTCATGCTGAGACTGAGGGATCGAGAATACAGAGGCTGCTAATGTCAAGACAGCAAGGATGGCGCCAATCCAGAAGTACCATCCCCAGTTGAGGTATTCGCCGACTATACCAGCGATGAAGATTCCACCAAAGAATCCGACGACCGCCGAAGTCCCGTAGATTGCAAAAACAAAATTCTTTCTTGGACCAGGCCGATACAGCGAGCCCATGAGCTGCACTCCTGTCGGCAGAAAGGCAGCTGCTCCGAGCCCTTGCAGAGCTCGACAGAAGTTCAGCATTAACGAATCAATACTGAAACCCGCCACGATGCTCCAGACTAGTATCCAACCGAGACCTCCTAGGAAAACAGCGTACGCTCCCCACATATCTCCGAGACGACCGAAGATGCACAGCGTGCTGGCAATCACAAGAGAGAATGCTGTGGCTGGCCATACACTGTTTCCTTCTGGTATCTGGAGCTCTCTTACCACAGTCGGCAGTATTATGACGAATCCTGAGACGAAGTACTCCGTCAAGAACTGCGACATGACGATACTGAAGACGAAGAAGACTTCGCTCCATGCTGTCTCGAATATGGGAGGGCGTTGGCGGCCGAGTCGGTCGAGACGGATTTCGAGAGAATCTTCGATAGTCGAGGCTCCAGAGGCTTCACTCTTGTCATCGGCGACTGGAGTAGATGCTCTTCTGATGGCGGCGGCTTGCGGTCGCGGCAGGAAGGTATCCAATGATCGGTCTACGAGTGTCGTGAGAGAGTCCGATTGAATCCGGCTTGCAGGTTGAGAAGACTTCCGCCATTGGAAAGGACGTGGCATGATTGAGGTTTGTCACTGAGAATTCGACGAGATGCAGACCGCTCTGGCCCATTCTTCAATTATAACTCACATCAATACCGAATTCATCACCAAGGGCTACTCCAACGGAACCGTAAACCTTTCCGAAGCCGTCAGGCCATCATCATACCAACACCGAACGATACGTGCGAAACCTTTGCCACGAATAGGCACGCCAGCTTGACAACCAAAGCTGTAGTGTACGATGATGAAGCGATGGCAGTGCTTCCTTGGTCATTCGCAATCCTCCACAAAATGCATTGAAAAGCCCTTGGCTTTCGTCGTCAGCGTTGGAGCGTAGACCCTGCGGCTCAGTTCCTCATGCAAGCCATGCGTCTTGGCTGCGAACTTAGGCATAGTGCGAATCCGCACGGACGTCACAGCGAACGCTCCGGGTTCTATGTAAGCACTGAGATCTGCCAAAGGAAGTGTACTGTGCGAGGGCTCGCTTTCATCATTCTCTGTCATCTTGCTGAAAGACATGTCATGTTTTGGAGCTGAAGGATGAGGGTGTGGGTGACATTATGTAATTTCATTTTCACTGCGGAGGCTTTCACAGCTTGTGCATGAACAAGGTCTGTCCGACTTTACAGCTTCTTGTTGACTACAGAACAGTACTCCTGACGTTTTACATCGATATGGGACGATTGCACTGTTCGTCCACTTTGCGCTTGGCTGCTGGAATCACGTCGCACAGGATGGGTATCATCATGAGGGCGTTGATAATCTTTTGAATTCTCGCATTGCTATTAAGGTGCCAGCTCATAATGGAGCCATTTTCGTTGGTAAATAGGCGTTCGCCTATTTCTTCCTGTGCTACAGCAATCTGGCCTAGGCCTAATCGGATCTCCGGTCTCCATACCTACGTACCTTACCATCGCTTTCACTCCTGCAAAGATGGAACCTGATATGCGATCGATGTCCCTCGCCAGTGTGGGCTTGACTAGCAGGCCGAATATTACGGCCTCGGGAATTCACTCGTTGAGTGCAGATGCCCGCCTCGGCCAAATCGTGGACTGCATCGCAGACAGGCTGGTGCCAACCTTCGACGACATATCAGGCCCAGAGCGCAAATGGACCGAAGCTCTGGCTTACTGGTACCACCTCAATGGACTTTTCCTGATCGAGAGTGCTCAAACCTTGCTGAAATCACTGTCAGAGAACCAGAAAACCTCGTTCCGACTTCTGCGCGAGTGGTGGACCGCACAGTATCAGCGGCCAGAAAACACTGTTGGCTATGTAAAGAAGCTTGTGCAGCGAGGTCGTCAACTCACCAAGCGAGATAACGAGGACGTGGAATTTGTGCTAAGCGTGGAACGTTCTCTTCGAATGATCCGTGAGCCACATGACGTTGTCGTGGTCCCATCGAATGACAGACACACGAGTTATAATGGCGCAATGTTGAAGTTGTTCAAAGTCGAATTCTTCAATGCCCGCGGTACAGATGGAATGAATCTGGAAGATCTACAATTTGGTCATGAAATTACGAGGCCATGGCGGCGTATTGCTGTCACAGCAGCGTGGGTCCAGCAAATGGCGTTCGCGAGCTTCCGACAGGACATGATTAGGTGGTTCGAGGACCAAGACAAAGCACACGAGCACGATCTAGTGCATCTACAAAACGTCCGAGTGCAACGGGATATAGTAGAGAAGTATCGGCCCAGTCCGATGATTGCGGCCACTGTCCTCAACTGTGCTGTTCTTGCTCCGACTCCCTTATGGAAGGGCCCACCCATCAGGCCATGTCCGTGGCTCACTACTGGTAGGACTGGCTTGCTAGTCGACATGCCCTATTATTTGTGGGATCGTGAAGGCCACAAAACGATAGCATGTGCCGAGCTACCTGCTTTCGTCGAGTACACGTGCATCAGCCACACTTGGGGTCGCTACTGTCTTCCGTCAATGGAGGCCCCGGAGTACGTTTCTGTTCCAGGTGTGCTATGGAAGGTGCCAAGGAATAGCAAGTTCGAGGCGAGAACACTCGGTGATCAGCTTGATGGACTGGATTGCGGCACACGATATGTTTGGATCGACCTATTCTGCATCCCTCAAGACGGCTCCGAAATCATGGCCGTCGAAATCGCGCGACAGGCTCAGATATTCCAGAACGCAAAGCACGTTATAGCGTGGTTCAACGATGTTGAAACCTTTGACGGTCTAGGAATGGCCTTGTCGATTATGGCCAACAGCCTTCTTTATCTTCCTGAAGGCTGTGAAGAGATGGAGTTCACTGTCAACCTGCAAGCTGAGTACATACATCATTTGGGAGACAAATCGACAGGACTTCTTCTTCCGCGCGAGAAGAAATTCGATGTATTGCACATCCAACCAAATCCTTGGTTTACATCACTCTGGACTTTACAGGAGCTTTGTCTCCGTCCGGATATGTGGCTGTGCTCTGCAGACTTCGAGGTTGTGGAAATCGTGGAGAATGAGCCGATGGCGATCATTGGCATCGTGGCTTTCTACGATAGCTTCAGAGCAGGGCTTCAAAGAACCCGAACAAAAGCATTGGAAGAGGACAGGGACGATTATTTCTTCAAGTTTGGAAATTATGGTTGGGGTAAATCATTGCCAGAGAGTATGGACGGATTGGCATTTGCGGAACTCGGTCAATGGATCATCGCAACCGCTCTAAACAGGCTACTCGATATCTCTCGAGCGGACATCCTGGCCATCGGCGACAAACGAATCTGCTTGTCCAGGAGAGCGGAAGCCATCATGTCATGCCTGGGCACAACAAAGTGGTACCACGATATCGCACGCACCGACCACGAAAAGGCGCTCGTGCTGAACAAGTATCCACTTGCCTTTGTGGCAGAGGTGCAGGCCGTTGATCCAGCGGCCTTCTTCGGCCGTATCACGAAATGGGATCATAACCCATTCGACGCCAGGGGCGTCAACCTGTCCATCGCTTTAGATCCGGCGAACTGTCCTGATCCTACAAAGCCTGACAATTTTGCGCGCATTCCAGCTCAACCGAGAGGTACAATGCTCCCGTTCAGTATGTATGGATGTGCGTTCATGGCGGCCGCACCATCAAGCGTCGATTCTTTTGACTGCAACGATTCGGTCAAGAGTTGGGTAGTAAAATCTGATGGAAGAGTTCACATACCCAAAGCTTGCATTCTGGCAAGTACAGATGAGTCTGCGGGGCCATTCCAGCATATTGAATGCTGGTTGATCACAGATACAACTGAGGAAGCAGTCACACCACATTCAATCGATCTGCAAATGTTCGTTCAAGATAGATCATTCGAGTGCCATGCCGTTGTGCTTGCAACCCGCACTCTTTTCGGTAAATCCAGTGCTATCGGAACATCACATAATCGAGGCCAGGTGGCGGCGATCGTGTTCAACGGGTTTATTCTGGGCAAGTTTTCAGACGAGTTGTTTGTCAAACTCTCAGCCTTCGTCGCTGTTGTTAGAAGGAAGAAGAAAAGGAATGCGATCATTCCCCCGATTGTCTCTACAGATTGGTCGGTGGCGTAAGGTTTCGTGGATGATTTTGGCCATCTTCTGATTGATACCAAATTTCGGACGACACTCTCCTTCGAAAGCGCAAAAGCAAATGACATTCATCAAGTTTGGACATGGATGGGTGCTGGGACGCGTGCAACAAAAGGCGTGGACAGCAAGACAGAGCCATCGTATAATTGCACACATAACCATTAACGCCAATGGCTACAGTATTTTAGATCCTTGTGTTTCACCCCTGTTTCTTCGAATATATGTCCTCAAGCAACGTTGATGTCCCACTGTAGCCAACGCAAGTTTCTCGTACCTCGAGCAGTCACCACTGAAGCGAAAGCATACCATCAGAGAACCTGGCAAGCAGCCAATGAACGATGCTTCACGCAGCACTGGATTATCTCCGAGCAATACGAGAAGCAGGCTCAATTTGAGCAGCCAGGATGAGACTCGTGGTCTCCAAGCCTAAGGTGAAATTGCGACGTGATCGGAAGATTCCTTGGTCGAAGAAAGCGTCTCTGACTGGTGGTTCAAAGCCGATTTCGACATATCAAGCTCAAGAAGATCCTTAGTGAATGCCTTTGCTTCACGGTAGCGGCCGTGGAAAGTCGTCTCGATGCTTGCTCTCACTACACGCTTCGTCTGCTGGTCTGCCCATAGACTAGTACCCTCCGGACTTTGGGACAGCCTCTCGGCGATTCTGGCCTCGGTAGAGGCCCACAATGCTAGGGACATGTAACGTGAGATGTACATGGTCAGAACGAGATACATTTGGTGCGAGATCCAGAGATATTGAATTGCATCAGGCATAGCCGTGACTGATAGGACCAGGCCAATCGGAAATGAGCAGGCCGCCGCTACAATTAGGGTCAGCTGCAGGAGTTTGCGTGCTCTGGAACGCTTCGGATGTCCATAATGGCGGAAGAATTGGTAAATGAGACTCGGCGGTCCGGTAAGAATGAGAAAGTACAAGACTCCGAGCACATATTGACCTCAAAGTGCTGCGGCAGCTCGTCGGAGGTCTCATATTCCGCAGAACTATCGGACAAGACCAGATGCTCGCGACAGAGCGTCGTTCCGGCCGCCAGCAGCTTGATGAATAAAGGAATAATCCAGAGCATTGCAAGCCAGGAGTTCCAGGTCGCTGCGATGACAGCGGTGAGTATGATGCCGGTCAGCTCCGAGGTGACAATGCCAGCAAGTATCCGAAGAGAGATTTTCCTGTCTTCTGTCGCAACATCGAGAGCAGGGCGATCCGCTGGTTGCAAATCCCTTACAGACAACGTAATGTGGTGGACAGAGAATTGAGCTCTATTGATCCGCCTCGCCTGCGTTGCCTTTTCCAAGTCAAGGTTACTGACGCGGAGTCCCTTTCTCGTAGGGAGGAGCATCACAATCCTCGTCCACAGACAATTTCTGACGGGCTCCGTGTGTGCCTCGAAGCGAGCATCAGTGCTATGCAGAGTGTACGAGCCACTGGACTGCGGGAAGAAAACAGTTCCTAGCATGTGGCCAAGTCCGCTTCCGCGAAGAAGCCCATGTTCAAAGGCCTGATCGAGTGCTTGCAAGGCGGCTTTGTACAATGGGCCGCCGCCTGGTGCAAGGAGAGCGAGCCTGGGAGCCTGCCGCCACGTTAATCCAGCGTGTGCTCGCTGAGGCCAGAGAAGTCGTTCAAAGCTTTCCGGGGTGGCTCCTTCTGCACCGATGTATCCAAGCACAGCGCCGATGGCGCCGATTGCAGTGTTCTGGTCATCCATGAAAGTGAAGCTGCGGAGCGATCTGACTGGGACTTGTTGAGAAGACATGATTGTGAGCAGTGTTTGGCGCTGTCTGCTGCCTTTTTAATGCATGTAGCTAGCAACGCCACCTTGAGACTTGCATAGCGGTATGCATGAAGATCATTGAGGCGCAGCTCAAGCCGAGAACCTGAGCAACGAGGACTTGCTAGCGACCTCGCCGTCAGTGGGAGGTATCGTGGCTGGATTGATCTCTAGCGAACGTACATGCAGCTTGACTGAGGATGACCGAACAGCACAAGTACAGCCTTATCTACACTGCATTGCCATCGGGATCATTCTACCGCTAAACGCCTGCCTGAAGGTCGTTTACTTCCATGTGGTATTGAGTCAGGTCGCCCTCGTAACTGTGCTCCTCGAATTGAGGACGTCGTCCAAATGACTGTTATGCTTTGCAAGTTGTCGTGCGCAAACTACGTTCTCGCTTGCTAGGCGTACTTCTAGTCATCTTCGAAGTACTAATCATCATGTGTGGCGGGGAGTTCCGTGGGAGTTTAGGGCTGGGACAAAGTGCAATTTTCTTTTGATATCAAAGGGTAGATCTGACCGGTTTGGCAGAAGGCAGGAGATGGAGCGTTCTCAAAAGGACATAAACTGCAACTATGGGATCGTGAAAGAAGAAGAATTTATCATTACTTTCATTTTCCAAAAGTGTCTGCAAGATAAGTCTTATCTTGATAAGCTCTCCTGAGGATCGACCTACTTCGTTCCGACAAAAGCTGCTATGGAGGATCCATCAAACCAACTGGGCGCCTATGCAGAGCACCTTTTTGGCTTGAATAGCATGGGAGTCGGCTTTACTCCTGCCATTGGAAATCTGTATCGCATTCACACGGCTTTGACGAAGGATCTGGTGTCTTCCTTCCAGCTTTCTGCGGATCAGGAAAGATCATTTTGGCTGCTGTGGGGCTGGTGGACGTCTTACAAAACTTCGTACGAAGTGTCTGGTACCTTGCCACTCTCTGACTATGTGAGACACATGGCTGAAGGCCGTTCCTATGAGATCAAGCCGACCACAAGATCTGCGATTGACATGGCAGGTCTGTTCGAGGCCGAGTTTGGCGTGGACGTCGGGTCACAGAACAGGTTTACAGCACTTCGTGACAAGAGACTCGGCGCATCTCTTGAAGCTGCATGCAGTGAAGCTGGCAAAGCATGTCTCAGGCATTGAATCAGACACGCCGGAAGGACGCAAGTCTGCAATGTATACTGGGCTGATGCGGACAAGGTTGACGATCTAATGGCGCTGAATAGTATTGATCCAGTCGTCGAAGAATACATACGTTCTGACACAGAGAACCTGCCACAATCACGGATCTTGGCCGACGTCTTGCCAGGCCTTGATCCGCGATGCACATCTGGAGCAACATGCGACGCTTGTCCCTGGCTACTCAATACCAACGGACTACCTTTCTATCTATGGGATAGGTTTGAGAAACGTACTGTCGAGGTGCATCAATTACCGCAAAGGCCGGAATATCTTGCCATCAGCCACACCTGGGGACGATGGCGCATTCCAGATCATGCTATTAGGCTCGATGGGGTAAGCTGGGACATTCCGGAGAATGAAATATTCGAAGTAGCTCGACTTCCTGATATTCTGTCCATGTTCCCGGTGGACACAAAGTACATATGGTTTGATCTCGTGTGCATTCCTCAGGATCGATCGTCTCGTGCAGCGACCGAGATCGCTCGACAAGCAGAAATCTTCCGGAATGCGAGACATTGTATGATCTGGCTGAACAGTGTCGAGTCCTGGTCAGGGCTCCGCGAAGCTGTTGAAGTGATGGCCGTTCAGTTCTCATCGAACTCACCCTGCCTTCCCCAGGACCTGCTTGACCATCCCACGGCACTCTTCGCAGAATACAATTACGACAAGAATCTGCAACGTGACAATATGCAGCTTGATGGATGGTTCAGCTCCCTATGGACATTGCAGGAGATCTGTCTTCGGCCGGACATGTGGATTTGCAATCAGCAAATGGAGCTATTCACCGTTGCTGGCAACACAATCCCTGTCGCCATGAATACGATTGTAGCTTTGACCGAGAAATGTAAAGCGTTACAGGATGGCACTGCAACTCTGCAGGGGCTTCATGACCGACCGTTGCTCGCCACCATGGAGATGATGCAGGCCAGCGAAAAGCTCGGCATTCTTGTGGGGAGGAAAGACCTCCATCGGGGGTTTCTCGAACTGTTGGAGCTTTTCGATCGCACGGGTCTTGATCGGCTAAACAACATGGGAAATGACCAGATCATAATCCTTGGTTCGCACAGATTTTGCTTGGAGAATCGAGCAGAAGCCATCATGTCGGTTCTGGGAGCCACCGGCTGGCGGCGCTCGTATAATGCCTCCCCCCCGAAAGCAGATCATCTCGTTCTTGGACAGTATCCTCTTGAATTCGTTCAAGAGGTTGCATGCATTCTTTGTTCGCGATTTTTTAATGCGGTCTCCATGAGTCCAGCATCGGTGGAGGAGGTTCTAGATGGTCGACGTCTGCCTCGTGGATCCATTCTTCCGTTTACTGAGGCGAAGACAGCTCAGAATGAATTCAAGCTTGTGCTAGGGTGGAGGATCACATTCGAGGTAGACAATCCACTGATTCAAAAGTGGGCAATTAAAACAGATGGGTCGGTACACATTACGGAAGCAAGCATCCTGTGCTCAACTGACGACGAGAGCCCCGAGAAATTGTTGGCACTTATGTGGCGCACTTACGATGATCCACTATGCGTTACATTGACGTCTGATTTCACGGATAGGGAACCCGACCTAAGGGAGGTCACTGTTGATCTTCGCCAGTGGTGCAAGAAGTATTTCCCGATCACCAACAACTATGCAGTTGAGCTGAGCACAATCAAAGGGCTGTCGCGTGGAATACTGCTGAAAGAGCGTAGCCCGGGCTCGAAAGTCTTATTCAAAGTTGGGAATTACGCCATGAGTAGTGCGAACATGGCAATTGATGGTCCCATCAACAAGGCATCTGATCATAGTGTCAGTTGGAAAGTGTTATAGCGTAGCGAGTCAATCATGCCATCTCCTTTCCCATTCAAATCTAATGACCATGGAGAAGCGCTTGGAGGTGGTCGCGCGCTGCTGTATGAGCCGCCAAATGTTTTCCCTGCAGCGAACTCATCGTCAATTTCTTAGGGCACGCGCTATCCAATGCAGTCTGGCATCAAACTCACTTCTTTCGAATAGCCTGAATAGGCAACACGCATTCGCGTATGTGCTTTGTGCAGCTCCATGTACAGGCAGCCACATCTGCACTTCGGTAGCCACTCACTTCGCCAACTCTTGATCCGAACCAAAAGCGCTGAAGCTTTCAGACTCTGAAAGCGGCGTCTTTCGCTTGCGTGCAAACAAATCTCGCACATGAATTTTTCTCAGGTAAGAGCTGAGTCCATTCAACTCAACCCGGCCGCAGCAACAAGTTCCCGAATGCGAAAGCTTAGCCAAGTGAATACGAAATTTTTACCCACCGCACTAAGCAAAAACATCGGCAAAAAGAGATACAAAACGAACAGCACGAGGTATTCCCGTATGCTCACGCACTACAGTACTAATCTCGCGGTAACTTGCTTGACCTGGAAGAGCGGACGGGGTTCCGTATTTTCAAGTTCCTGTGGCCGTTCGTGGAGGGTGGAAATAATTGTTCGTTTATAGATCCTGCGTTTCGTAGGATTTTGGTGGACTTGGACAAATGCAAACGATTTCCACGATCGGACTGGGATCGTGGTACCAGGCTGAGAGAGAAAGCGAGCTGCAAACTCTGACAAGTCCAGCATCTCTCACCCCCATGGCGGATCTCGTGCGGGTGGGCCGCTCCTTTGTTGAACTTGCAATGGGCCAAAGTCTTGTGGTTCCTCGCCCCCAGCTCTTGACCTCTCGGTGTTCTTGACCTTGAAGTGGACTACAAAGACAAGCTCTCCAACGTGCTCCTCCAGCTGCGCGGATGCTGTAATAGTTTCATAGGCTCCCGTATCGATTGACGTCGACATAGCCCTCTTCGTCTCCTGAAGTCGTTGCATGGCAATCGATACGGAAGCTCTAGATAGGGCGATGCAAAACTCGGAACCCTGTGGCAGGCCGTTGATCTTTGTTTTGTTGTCCGAGAGAGTTATGCGAAAAGCGGCCCAGATTGAGCTTCGATCATCTGTGCTCGGCGAATTTTTGAACGAGACATGTGCGCCGCCCTCGATGACGTTGGAGGTTTTCATTTGCGGGATCGAGCTCATCACACCAAAGCTCTTCTTGTTGACTTCTACGTGCCAAAGTCTCTCCGGCCAAACCGCTTCGATGCGGAAAGGTTGCGAGCGCGCATGTCTGCTTGCATCATGCTTCAACCATATCTTTGGGCTTTTCCGGCAGGGACCTAGCAGATCGGTTGACGTCGCGACGTCAGCCGGGTGAGTTCGGAGGAGAGTTGTTGAATCATCAAGGCGTTCTGCTTTTTCGAAGCCACTTGCAGGACAAACAATGAGACGATCATTGACTGACCAAGGGGTCAGCAACTGTCTGGTTTTGGCAGTGTCCTCGTTACCCACCCCGATCCAGCAGTCTCCTCTTCGCAGGATTGTGGAACTCTCGAACTTCTCCGACTTGTTGTCTTCTCGGCAGAGTCTCAATGCGAGTGGCCCTCGCAGGTCATGCTCGAATCTGCAGTTGAGTATGCCAAGATATCCGTGTTTGCTCCTCGATGTGCGCAATTTGTCGAAGGTCACTCCCCGGTTTGTCAATTGGAAAGATGAGTCGACAACGCCCTCTTCTTGATAGCGAACGACGTGCCTGCAATGCTCGTACTGATCAGGATCTGTTGCGAATATGAGATCGTCACGAGCTTGTTCCGGTGGCGGTGATGCAGGCTTCCATGCAAAAATCGAAAGGTCTGTTGACTTCTTGATTATTTCCTCCTGTAATCGAATGAAAGCATTTTGGCCCTCTCCATATAGCAATGGCATGTTGATATCGAACAGACCCAGTAAAGAGTAGGCTCGATCTTCGACATACTGAGTTTCGCGGTTCGCAGCCCACGACATCTTTTTGCCAATCGTGAAAGAGTGCAGTGTCTCGGGATCTTGAAGGGCGAGCATGTCAATTCCAGTCCTCTCGCTCAGCGTGATAATCAAGTGTTCCTTGACACCTATGCGAGTCCAGCTTTTGTTGAAGAACAGCATATTGGGACGAGCAGCCAGCAGTTCCTGCAATGTCCAACCTCGAGTGAACCACACGCTGTCGGTGAAAGGTTTACGCAACTCAATTGCGCAACCAGAGTCAGCGTGATCTTCGTCTCGCAGTCCAGCACATGCCCCGTCCACATCGTAAAGATATGCGTAGCAGATCTCAGCCTCTCTGTACCAACGCCACATCGAGTTGATGCTTTCTGTCAATTCGCTGCTGGAGTCCTTATTGATGCAACAAGAGTCGACCCAGGCAAAGTTCAAGTCTTGCGTACGGGCTAGTTCGCAAGTCTTCTCGATCTTCGCATAGCCTTTCTTGTGTTTCGCTGTTCCGGCTTGCATCTCTTGAAAGGTGACTTCTTCGTCTTCCCAGCGATGTGATAGAATGGCGTACTTGCGTCTGGGTGCGCCTCCACTAGGCATGAACTCAAGCTGTTTAGTCTGCGTGTTGATCAGCCACATCTTGTCTAATTGATTTTGTTAGTAGAGAGCAAGTTTCGAGCTGCCGTTCGGTATGAGGAACACTGCCTCGCCAACGTCCAGCTGAGCTCTTGACCGGTGTGTGCTGGTTGCTGCATGAAAGATGTCGTGTAACCATGATGCTGGCAAAGTCTTGGCAGCAAGACTCGCTGCCAAGAGCGCATTTTGCTGCATCGTGCATTGCAGCCATTCTTCGAGCCCTCCGAATGTCCATAGTCGCGGCTTCACTTTTTCTTTGAACGGGCACTGTCAAATAGAATCTGAAAGGCGTCCGTACGTAGAAGCACGGCACGACGGGTGCAAGCATTTCTTGCCCCGGCCCTCCTGACAGTGAGTACATCGAACAAAAATGCGCGACCTTGAACGAGCCCTTGGTTGCCGGTGAATCCGTTCGAGCCAGGTCACTAGTCGAAGGGCCGTATCAAGGGTCAAGGTCGCAGTGTCCAACGCCCAGGTGGCAGCACTTCGCGATCAGAGCCAGCTCATCGTACCTTGATGTGCGGCCAATGAACAATGCACTTCTTCAAGAATTCTGTTCCCAATAAGCACCCAGTAGTCAGAGAATACCACTCACTGTCAAAGCCGGTCTAAGCCCGAGCTATTGGACGCTCATACCCGCCTAATACTCAAGGAGTAGCTCGCTCTCTTGGCAAGACCTTCGCGAAGTACATGTAGGCACTATGTTCTCTTCTGGGAGAAGACGGCCCTCCAAGTGGTGTTGTTCTTGTACAACCCCGCGTTCTGTTTCAGCTCCAAGCCGACCCTGACTGTCGCTCACTGCCAAAAGAAGCAAGAGAAGCTCTGAAGGCGTTCTGTTAGAAGAAGCTTGATTGATTAGCGTAATTCAGAGTAGCCTTGTACAGAAGAGTGAAAAGCTCCGGATCGCGCAGCGTCTATATCCGCGAATGGGTTACGTTGATGGCTTGCCTGTTGGCGTTGTGGGATGCGGCCTAGTTAGGTTCGGTCTCAGGTGGTATTTCCCAAAATCGTATATGCTGTATCAGTTGAAGAGAACACTCTGTCCCAAGCAGTTTCCTCTTGCGCTCACCCATCCTTTCTCACACTCTCCAACAGAAACTCTGTGACTACAGTATGCTGTCCTCTGTCGTTACGGCAAGCGCTGCCCTCGTCGCGTCCGTTGCGGCGCTGGCAGTGCCTGAACCAGCTGCAGCAGCCGCTGGGTGCACAGCTGACCAGCGCCTGTATTACTCTGGCCAGGTCCCATATGCCTATGCGCAGACAGCCCCCGGTGCGACATATGCGGCATTCGCCGCGATTCCCTTTGGCGTACCAGATCTCCAAGGTGCCTGCACGACACAGCTGTAAGCTTCAAATATCCAGATAACCCAGATATTCAGCTGCTGATCAAATTCTTCTTCAGCTGGCCGAATGGCGGAGGCCCTATCACCGTTGGTGTGACTGGCCAAGGTGTTGTCAACTTCGGTACGGAGACGCGCCAGGTCTTCTCCAAAGTGACTGGGCAATACGTGGATTTCCCAGATAACGGTGAGTAGAACTGAAGCTCTCAAGATGTGTATCAGTGCTGATGACTCCGGTAGGGACCACGGTCATCTACACAAACGTAACGCTCGGCGTCAGAGACATCGTACCCGTTCCAATCACCTTCTCCGGACAAGTGTACATCGACTTCAACACCAACTGCCGTATCTCCGCCGTGCGAGCGTATGCTGAGGTCCCGACGTATATCAACGGCCAGCCTGTCAGTATCTACCAGCTGCTCAACATTCCGCCAACGCCAGGTATCGTCTGAGTGGAGAAGATTGGAATAACTTGAAGGATTGCGTATGAGCAAATTTGCGATTGTGTTTTCGGGGTCATCCTGCAAGATCCGATGGATAGAACGTGGATACTTCTTGAATGAACAGCCATTCGATGCGTGTACATGGCGGAGATGGAGTTGTTCAGGTCTTGACTGCGAAGTCGAGGATGAAGTGGTGCCAAGCCGGACTCATGCCTGAGGTTGCAAGCAAATCCCTGCAATTGCATCGACGTCGCCCGTGTCTTCGGCCGTGACATTCGTTATGCAATGCACGCGATTATGGCGAATTACTTAGACGACCCCTCTGTTCCTCCGCGAACCCACTCTCAATGCAACCGCAGCCAGCGTCTCTCGCATCCCCGATCGGTTCATCTCCATGGAGCCGATTCAATCTTCCACTACCCGATAGATGTGCAATGAAGACTCTACCGCGAAAGACAGAAGACAGGGAGGCATACATCGGATTTTACCCGTTCGTAGAGAAAGATATGGGAGCGTTGTCTGTGATGAAATAAACGAAGAGTATCGTCGGTTGCGGCAGAATCCTCTCGCATATGGACCTCATAGCTGCTTGTCGCCTCAGCTCTAGCGAGCGTTCTAGCGATATGGCCCGTCAATAACCCCACTGCAGGCACAGCTTTAGAAATGCATAATGCATTGCTGGCTACAGGCAAGGAGACAAGTGTTCTTGCTTTGACATTGCCCTGGCATGTCATGGAGACGATCTAGATTGGCTAAGTATGCGTATGAAGATTATTGCTATACTACTTCGCTTTCCCCTCCGAACAGACCACCCGCTACGGCGCCTCTTGGCCAGATCACACCCTCGCACAAGGGACTTCTCGGCTGCTCGCGTGGGCGGCGAATCGGACAGGGAATTCTACGTTGGTGGAGAAGGCTTGGGCGGAGTTTCACTCGAATGGCGATAATGGGTTCAATGATACGACTGCGTTGTGGAATAACGAGGGTAGGTGGGAGTAAAGTTTTAAAAGAGGTGGACGAGGCAAGTTGGTTGAGCACGAATAATGCGGCGAACTTCGGATTGGCGGCGATTGAATTGCTGGCTTTGGTTGGATGGGCTATCACTTCTACGTAGGAGAGAAGTAAGGTGGATCGGCAGATCGCTGGACGACTTGGCTTTCTCCATCAAGAGAATACGGTCCGACTGTCTCTTGCTGGATATCACTTGGGAGAACCAAAGCCACTACATGCGGGAGATCGCAATTTCGAAGGGATCAAAGAGATGTGTCCTGTCATCCTTGAGCTTTCTCCTACGGATTGCTCATAGGCTGCAACTGCCCGGCAGAAAGGCTATGCCAATCGGCGGTGCCTTCAGCCTCCTCAATAAGCTAGAAGGCTTCCTGTGCATCAAGCCTAAGGTCCCTCCCTTTGCCCACTTTGGCTGTCATCCATCGTCTTTACGGGATCCAAATACCCCAATTCTCCTCATCTGGCGGCTGATAAGCGATGTACGTGAATTTCACTGAAGAGCCGGTGTCGCAATCTACCACAAGATCGTCCATGGTGGTCATGTCTGGAACCGCCTTCACCCTATCAAATGAGCTGAAGCCGCTGATAAATGTCGCAACAACGGGCATTCGCTTCCGTGGTGACCCAAATGCGGTACTGACTCGGAGCTTGGAGTTGAACCACGCCTCGTATTTTGGGAAAAGCTTTCGCCAGATTGGAGGCACACCCAGTACGCCTTCTCCAGTGATGAGGTCTTGCTGGCTGCTACTGACCGCCAGCCACCCTACCTTGAAGTCGAAATCCACATTTTTGGCCGTCTCTCTCTTCACTTCGAGTACCAACTGGGTGAGCTCGCTGTTTGGGGCATTGGTAGCAGTGACGGACATCTCTGGCGGCGTTCCACCGGTTTTGGATGAGTTGATGTGGAAGCAAGTCAGCCATGCAAAAACTTGAGGGGCATCCTCGAACGCCTTCTCAAACTCGATGGTCTTCTTGTCGGTGCCTTTCGGGAAGGTCACGTAGCCGAACTGGATGCCTGGATTGTCTTTGGGAATAATCAACCAAGACACTCCTGCTTCCCCCTGGATGCCGCCTGTGCGTACCTGGAGGACCTTCGATCCTGAGATTTCTGCATGCACATCAGATGCCAAGTCATTGCTGGCGATTGTTATGCTGCAAATTCCATAGATGGTCTGTCTGGAGACGTCCCTGACTGGCAGCGACAATGCCCTCCTCCGGATTTCCTTGTCTGAGAACTTCATCAAATTAGTTCACTTCGGCCGCTTCATTGCTCGACTGATCTGATCTATGACTCACCATCACGTTCCTGTTGAACGTCGTCGATGGCCAACGCATGGCCATAAGCTCTTGCAGCTTGGCTTGGCTTTCAAAATCCTGTCAAACAAAGTCAGATGGCAGCTCTGCGCGTGCGCCACTCCTCGTCCACAAAACATCTCACCAGACAAGGCTTAATGTCGTTGGCTATCAAATTCGATACTTCACCGAACTCGCCGGAGACCAGGGCCCGATGCATGTCTAGCATCGCCCAGTCGATCGGCAAAGTCGCATCATTGAAAGAACTCTTGAGATCTGCTCAGACGATAGGATCAGCGATTTGAACTTGCAGACCATCACAAGAGAACATACGCCCGTGCACTTTGTTCGCAATCTCAACCAGCATAAGAACATAGCTTTGAGTGTTCCTGACGCGACGATACAGGCCCCATATGGTCCTCAGCTCCGCTTCGATGGGATTCAATATGTCCGCTGCCATTTTCAAGGTTGCTACACGCAAACTCTTGACCCATTCGGGGGACTGCGCTTCGGTGATCCCTTGCGGCAAATTTTCATCGCCTGTCAAGCCCCTGACCGTTTCACATGAATGCATAAATTTGTCGCCTACATGATCGACGAACTTCTCGAGCATGCTGAATGATGGAGCATGCAACGTGTTATTGCAATTAGTGGTGGCATCAGAAATGCTCCGCGAGTCTTTAATCTCATTCAGCACAGCTTGTGATCTGGCTCTGAGGGACGACAGGGCTTTGAGAAGCGTTCTGTACGAGGACGGATCTGTCATCAACGCTGGCATGTCGTCTCGCTGCTGGCCGGAACTCCTAACCGACTGCATCAACGTTCCTATTGCAGCCTCCAGTGGTATCACATCGGAACTCGTGTTGAAGGCACGTACTATACATCTGGTCAGTTTGATGCTCTTGCTGAAGTCTGTCGAATGCTCTTACTTCGGTCCCAGGTCAACTGCGCCTTTTGGACAGCTGTGGCTAGCGCTTCGAGCTTGTCGAAGAGTGCTTCATCGTATAGGATCTTCATGAGGTCGTTCCACACGCCCTCGTTGAATTCGTGCGTATTATCGCCCTCTTCTTCCTGAAAGGCGTTATTGATCATCACCTTGGCGACTTTGTCTCGTTCCAGAGCAGCGTCATCCCGTGCCACTGGAACGAGGTTCGAGTTGATCCCAGCTTTATAATTCTTGAACTCACGAATCACTGGGATCTCGGCCGGTAAAGGGGCCATTGCTGCTTTCTTCCTTGAAGAGAAATCGTGAAAGTTTGACAAGGGGTGCTCGAAGCCTAGCAGTTAACTGCGGAAGTATCCCAAGAAGAACAAGAGCGAGACCCATAGGAAGTTGACCTAGGTGTCGCACAGGCTCATCAATGGAACTGGTATGCATATCGCTTCGTAAAGAACGATCTAGACAGTTCACTTCATCCTGAATACTGGAGGAGCTGGCGCCTCGCAGCAATGTCGAGGGTACTTCTGCACGATTGAGATAGATAGGAGCTCCTCTCCTTGGCAAGAAGCAGCCACAACGCGGAGGCGCCAAGAAATGAGGCGAGACTCAGAATACTAAAGCTATTCTGGGCAGCATCAAGGACATTGCGCAATCGTTCATCAACAACGACGCGAATATGAGAGAAGCAGCTTTGGCCCTGTCCTCGGCGATAGAAATGCAGAATGACATGAAAGTAAGCTCATTGATCGCACTGCTCGACTAGAGCTCACACTGACAAATGGGAAGTCCAAGCAACAGGATGTCAGCAACAAATTCGACGTAGTTGTCAAAGCACTTGACGAGCATCAGCAGAAGACTGTATGCCAGTGTTGGTCTCTGGATCATCTCACGCTGATGACGAGGTGTAGGATGAGGCCCGTCACGATCAAGATGTCAAAGCTACGATCAAAGCCGCAGTCACAGGGGTCAAGGCAGTCTGTAAGGCTTCCTTCCTTCCACAATGACGACAGAGCCATCTAACCTTTTCAAGTACAATGCTGTGAGGGTGACTTCACGGGTCTACTGGAGGTTGGAGAGTTCATCTACGAACAACAGGAAAAGGCAAGTTTACATGAGAAAATAGAAGATCTTGGCTGACTCCAACTCTGTCTTTAGGATACTAAGAACACCAAGATGCAACTGAAGTATGCCAACGCGGTGCAGTTCTTCAAGAATACCATACCACAGCTCATACGCGACCTGAGAGAAGCCGTGGGTGTTTTCCTTAAACTAAAGGACTATCGCGAACCTCTCAAAAATGGAACGATAAGCTCTCACAAGCTGCCAAAGCATTCAACGAAGCCACCAGCGGCCGGCCTCTGGACTATTTCGGACTTCGCAATCGATGGGATGAGTTCCTGCTCGATGTTGCGATGCACTTTGGAACTTTTCGAGAGGTGCTGTCAGATCTTGCCACTCAGCTTGACGACAAAGAGCTAGCCAATGTCGACGGCTTAAAAGAATACGAAGTGGAGATACAGAAGATGGCCGTTCGAGGGAAGACGGTGCTCGAAGCGCTTCTCAAAGCAAACGATGCCATTACAGTTTATCTCAGAGGCGTCGCCGAAACGGAAGCTAGGGTAAAAATGCAGAAACAGATCTCTGATACCGCGGACCAGGTCGGAACAAACAAAAAATTCGATGCAGATAAAGCGAAACGGGAGGCTTTCCTGACGCAATTACGACGCGAATACTTTGAAGCGAAGAGACCGCTCTTTGCACAGTTCTTCCAGGGCCTTCTAAGCTACACCTACCGGGCAGGTTTCGACACTTTTCCAAAAGAACTTACAGTGAATGCCAACATGACTGGATCCGACTATCAATCCGTTTTGTCGAAAATGAGCATTGCCCTGCAAGACAACGACCCAAAACTCAAGAGCGAGCAAACCTCTGGAAAGACAGAAAACGTCATCGTCACCACCGATATGAAAGATGCGTTCCGACCAGACTGGAAGACCATGCTCTTGAGTGGAGGCATCGTTCCTTTTCAAGTGCTTCCCACAGCAGATCCGCTGGAAAGATACTGGCGTTGCCGCATCACGCATATGTTGTAGGTTCAGATCAAATGTCAAAGCTGAAGAATTGAAGCTAAAGTCAGAATCTCCTACAGCGCAACATTTCTCGGTAGCAACGGAAAAGAGACCCCGGATATCAAGTATCGCATGGATGTCGGACCGCATTTTCTGGATAAGGTCGAGGATGGTACACTATTGCACTTTGTCATAAGTCCGTTCAGCCTCAACAAGGATGGTGAAAGTGCGGAATGGACGACAGAAGCGCAGACCAACTATATCCGACCAGCAGTCTACTGTACAGGCATGCTCCGGAAGTTTGCAGAGAAGGACTTGAAGTTGTTGGCTGACGTGGCCAAGATTCAGCTGACTTTCAAGTATAAAGGGGTGCAGAAGGATTAAACATGGGCTGACTTGACAAATCTCGAGGCAGGCAGGCTGCGAGTCCATCATACGGCTTCAGGAAGCGAAAGGTATTCACTTCGATATGCCAAGTGCGTGTACAGCAGCTTGGAATGCAACTAAGCTAGTCAAAGAGCTTACATACCTTTCATCGAGATCTGACCCCGTATCCCGAGGCTTTCCGAAGACTAGACTGTTCATTCAAAACACTGTACGTGGCTGTCGATATCTGCACGCTTATCAATAATAACCCTGCACCTTCACCTCTCCAACCAACCCATAGTCCCTCTCAACAATCAAAGTCGTCCCTCCCAGGTTGGACGCAGTCGATGTATCAAACGGCGCGCCTGCAGTTCTCAAATGCTCGCCAATCGGAATCAGAGCGTTACCCAGGGGTGTGCTCACCACCACATCAACTTCATTCCATCCCGTCTCGAGAAACTCCGAAATGTCGGCTTGCGGCGCAGTGACATCCAAGGGTGGTGTTTTCTTCCCGTTGATGTAGAGGACTGCTGTGTGGATGATGGGGCTTAGGGTGAGGATGGCGCCGGTAGGTGGAGATGAAGAGGTAGAGGGTGGCCAGGTGAACTCGGAATGGTAGTAGCCTCGACCGGCGACGTGGGTTAGGTTGGCGACGGTGAGTTTGTTCCAGGGGAGGAGAGCGTCGATGGTGTATGTGGTGTTGGATTTAATTGTTGTTTCGATGTCGTAGGTCTCGTTGGGAGTCCAGGACTCTACGGTGAGTGTCCAGTTTGACAACGTGATGGAGTCCGAAAATGTTGAGCTCCCAGTAGCTCCTACACGATGGTGATTATTATATGCACCTACGCCTTCATTCTTGCGGAAAGCGATGATGGTCGTCTGATTCCTAGCAAGACTCAATGAGATCTGCGTCGTATTGCCGTTTTGCGTGAACGACTCGAGCGGCGTTTGCGTACCAGTCCAAGCATCGTAACAGTATGGTCTTCCAGTCGCAGAGAAGGAAACAGTCTTGTTCGCGGCACCAGAACCTGGTGAGTTTCCAGTCGCATCATTGTAGATGTAGACAACATCCTCAGACAAGCTTTCCCTCCATCGGCTGTACCAAATTGGGCCGCTAGATACTGGAATACTTAGTCGTGGTGAGATGTTGAGAGACGCGAGCGAGCTGGCCAGATCCTCGAAAGGTACCGCGTGGACATTCGGAAGTTTCATAAGGGTTGTCAGCGTATCATTGATTGCTTGGCGCTGTGATTGAGAGACCATTCCAGATACATTCGATGGAGTTCCTCCTGAGAAGATGATTGGCAGACCTTGATTCGCCCATTGGGATAGCTTGCTGACGCCGAAAGTAGTCAAGGTATCATTCCCTCTGATGACCAAGGCCTGAAAACCTTGCTGTGTTGGGGCAAGGAGCCCATCTTCGACATACGCTTGAGGAAGAGAGAAGTCATCAGGTGACAGATACTCATACGTATAGCCTGCCTCCTCCAGATCCGTGGGCCAGTATTGTCTCGTTACAGCTTCGTAGTCAGTGCTCTTCAGCCAGAATGCAAGGTCCACTTTGGCCACACCAGACTGCATCACATGCTGCACTCTGGCCGTGTAGTTCATGAACTCTTGATAATACTCCCAGCCGGGCTGATGTCGATTGTGCATTTCTGAGAACAGATATGCAAAGGTGGTGTACGTAGGCCAAGTGGTATTCGGATAATACCCACTGAAAGGCATGCCGTGAAGCACGAAGGCGTTGACTCCACCGACGATCGACCGTTTCAAGTCCCATAGGAGCTCAGGTATAGTCTGCTGAAAGACGCCCAATGCCACAGCGCCTGCCTCTGAAGATACTACTTGCTTGCCAGAAAGACCAGCTGGTCCCGCAAACTGGCGGTACCCGTCGATCAAGTGATTGAAGCCGAGAGTTTCCGTCTCGGGAGCGTTGACGTTCGGTATGTTTGCCAACATATCCTGCTCAAGTATTAACGGATGCCTCGGCGCTCAGCGACATGCGTAACATACGATGGGCCAGTTGTACGCTACTTGAGCAGATGACTGCAAGCCAATGGACTTCGCAAAGACTGTCAGACCATTTAGATACTGCTTATTTAGCTCTGTCATGGTCTGGCGGAAGTCCACGACGTGACTTGCATCTCCATTCGCATCGTCTGTGACATAGATGGGAGGGCTTTCGCCGCCATAGATGCTCAGCCCACCGCCTGCAAGGAAAGATTAGCAGATGCTGCCATTTATTTCAACTTGCTGCTCACCATTGTCGTGCAAGAGTATGGGCAGATATTTATTGAGTGAGTAGCCATGCTGTTTTTGGAAAGCTTCGAGAACGCCAGGTGTCCAGAAGATGTTTGATGGGAATTCTTGGCTGTCCTCCCAAACATACTCTCCGACTTCCTTCAGCAGCTGCTGAGTGTCGCCACCAGCCAGCAGATACTCTTCCCAAAAGCTAGCAACTTCCTGAGCACCTCTGGCAGAGAAGTGATCGACAACCCACGAGCCGTTCTGGACATAAGAGACCATGGGTGACTGAACGACACCTTCGCCTGAAGTCACTAGCTCGGGGGTTTGCTGCTCTCGATACTGAGTGTGGACGAGGTAATAGGCAAAGATAGTAAAGTGCTCTCCGGTAGCATTCGAAGGGAACGAGATGTCAAGATGGCCGCTGGAGCTGACTAGCGTGGTTATGTCCTGGAGAGAAGCAGTTTCCAAGGTGTTGGTGATGGCCGAGCTGATGTTAGCTATGCTCTCGACTAGGCCCGTGGAAGCCGAGACAAGCGGATCTGTACCCCAACCCGGTAGGATGTCGTCGAATCGGCCGCCGATAGGCACAGTGACGTTGAAGGGTTGGAGATCCCATTGGAGTCCATCGGCATCTACTGGAGCGGGAACACCAGCTCCTTGGTTTGGGCCGAGTGACAAGTCAATAATCAGATTGTTGTCTTTAGTTGCCTGGATAGCGGCATCTTGCAATGTTCCTGTGTCCTAGTCAGCCTCTTGAGATCAATAATCTCGTAACCCAGCACTTTTCGCTGTGATGAACACTCACTCCACGCTGGAGTTCCCCAGCCATAGACCGTCCAGTCTGTCCCAATGATGCCCTGCTGAAATGCTACGTCGCCGTAGTTATAATATCCGAGAAGTTCCACACCACCAGCTCCGACTTTTCCAGCATCTGCGATATCCTCCCGGACAGTGGAGAGGTTCACTGAAGCATCAGGTATCCAGTATCGGAATCTTGGCCTGACGCGAGCTGCTGGATTCTGGAAAGTGCCAACATCAATGTCCTCATGTGCATGAGAATCGGGAGTCGGGGCAGCTTGTATGAAAGGTGCAAAAACGGCCACGCAAAAAAGTGGGATAGAAGTGAGTTGAACCATTCTGAGCGTCTGTACTCGACGACGACTTACCAGAACGACGGTGTCTTCCCCAGACATATGTACCCCAGATCTACTCACCATCTACCGTAGATTCTCCACGCGAACCGCGCAGTGCACGACGTATTCGGGTGCAATATGGCATGTCCACCGGATCATCTGAGGAGGAGGCCTTCTTGGATGCAAGCCACTCGAAGCCCCTCGGTGTGCATCATCCCGGGCACCGAGAAATTCCCTGGTGCGGGAGGCTGGTGATACTCGTCGTACTGGTCGTATCTCGTAAAGAGCGCGGAGAGGCAATACTGGCTTGGCATGGTCTGGAATCAAGTTACGCACACTGCGAGCGACTTGTTCCATTTCCGTGTTTGCAGCTTCGTGCTCATGCGGGACGCGGTACACGTTTCCCGCGCGTGGGTATGTCGCGCTGTAGGGCAGCGATTGCTATTCCGTGGCCGCTGTGCCCGCTCGCTTCAACTGTCGGGATGACTACTATTGACACTCATCAATGGTGCTTTTGCTGCTCGGTTGTGACATCGGAGAAGGCTTGAAGTGCCAGACTGGCTCCCCACTGGTGGATTGGAGATATATACACATGGCATTAAAGCCTCCAAGGGCGACATATGCCAGCTCCCATCGCCGAAGCATTGGAGCAGGCGGCAGATGGGAGTTGATGGCATTGAAAAGCATAGCAAAAGTCGGGAGATGGAAGGTGAGGTCTTTGGGAAGCACAGACCATTATTCACAAACTTTCCGATTTCGCGACTTCAACGCGACATCAACAGCTTTGTGAAGAGACCCCACCGAAACTTGCCGTATGTTGCAAGTAGCACAGCATGCCGAGCATCTCGAATATGTCTAGGCCGACGTACGAGGCTGCTGACGACCGTGCGACGCTATGGAGTCGCTGGACATGTAAGAAAGAACGGCACGACAAGGAGCCTCGTCAAGGAGTCCCATCGTCACCTTTCGCATTATTGTATTGTGAGCACGAGCACTAACATGAACCCACTGGAATCCGTGCTATCCCTCATACTAACATGCGTAAGGATCTTCTCCCTGCCAAACCGTAGTGGACACAGTGCTAACAAAGCAGCAGGTCCTCCTCTATTTCACGTCGACTCTCATCTACAACCTCTACATCCACCCGCTCAGTGCTTTTCCAGGCCCCAAGCTCTACGCCGCCTCGCGTCTCCCTTACACCTTCCATGTCCTGCGCGGCGACATCGTCCAAGCTGCCGTTCGTCTAAATGCCAAGCACGGCGATGTCATCAGAGTTGCACCTGATCGGCTGTGGTTTTTCGATGCAGAAGCTTGGAAAGGTATATCTGGTCTGACATTCGGCAAGGTTGGCTGTCACTCACTGATGAGAACAAGACATCTACGGGCACAAGGGATCCCATGGTCAGAACGCCAAGGACAGGTCAAGGTTTGCTGGTTTGGGCAAGGGCGAAGTCAGGTCAATCATGACTCTAGACGACGAGCTCCATCACCGTATCAGAAGATTGATGGCTCCAGCCTTCAGCAGCAAAGCAACTGCTGAACAGGAGGGCATTGTGCTTCGATATGCCGACGAGCTTGTCAGTTGCTTGGGCCAATCATTGGCTACTGGACCACAGGATATGCGAGCCTGGCTAAACTGGACTACATTCGATATCGCTGGCGCCCTTGCCTTCGGTCAATCCTTCAACGGCCTCAACTCGCGGAGCTATCATCCATGGATCGGATTCATCCTTGATAACGCCAAGCTTGGAACCTGGATCGGACACATCACGGCATACTATCCGTTTCTACTACCTTTTCTACCGTTGTTGTTGCCAAAAGACACGGCGGAGCGTGTGCATGCTCACAGAAGAATCACACGTGAGAAAGTATCGCAAAGGCTGCAAGAGAATTCTCCACGGCCTGATCTAATGACACACGTGTTGCGGAACCAGGGTGAGGAGGACGAATTGACCTTTCCAGAGATCGTTGCAAACGCTTCCGTGCTCGTGGTGGGCGGTAGCGAGACGACGGCGACCTTACTGTCTGGCTGCATGTACCTCATTTGCAAGAACCCTCGGACATATCGAAAGCTGACAGAAGAGATCCGGGCCGCATTCCAGCAGCCGGATGCCATCACATTCACAAATTGCAGCACGCAGAGTTATCTCGCCGCCGTGATTCAGGAAGCCTCGCGACTCTATCCACCTGTCCCATCTGCTTCTGAACGACGCATCGTCGACCCCGCAGGACAAGTCGTGGCTGGTAGACGGGTTCCATGTGGCGTGAGTGAACACCTCCATGTGCTCAGGTTCCAAGCTTCATTGCAGCTAACAGCCTCAAGACCTGGTGTGGCATCCCGCACTTTGCAGCCTACAGATCTCCTACCAAATTCAAGGACCCGAGCCAGTTCATTCCAGAGCGATGGCTTGATGACGAGCAGTATGCTCAGGATGAGAGGTTCCTCGTTCAGCCATTCAGCTTTGGACCGAGAGACTGCATTGGCAGAAAGTAAGATGCATTTCCCAGAACTTAGTAGTACAATACTAATAGAGAAGCAGTCTTGCATTTGCGGAAATGAAGTTGATCCTCGCCAAGCTTCTTTGGCAATTCGACTTCGCACTTGTTAACGAAGGAGAAGACTGGATCGGAACTCAGAAGTCCTTTGCGTTCTGGATGAAGCCTCCATTGTCGATGAAAGTAAAGCAAGTGCCAAGACACTGAAGCTCATGTCCCCCAGCAGAGCTGCATCTGGAGAAGGATCAAGTCCTCGGCTGCAGCTGATGATGACCCCTGGAAACCACTTTTTACCCCAGAATCCCCCTTTTTATTACCGCGAAGCGAAATGGACGACTCTCGTGCATCGCTCTGCTGTGTAACATTCGCTTTGAAAGGGTAGCAGCCTGTTGTCAAAGTGGCTGCAGCACGGATGAGAGCTTGAGCCAATGAGCGCCCCGGCGCATTATTTCTCGTGAGAGAGGCCGCAACAAGGCAGCGCGACGCACCCACGCTGCTGCACAAGCGGCTGCGACGCGACCAGTGGCGTTGCGCCTTTGTAATACAACATACTACCAATCCAACTCCGGTGAGGCTGACTTGCAAATCGTAGAACACCTCGCAATCTAGGCTCACTCTAGCCGTCTTTCTTAAGGCAGCCTCATTTATCTACGACAAAGGCAACTTTCAGCCAGCACGATACCAAGCTTTGGGATTGGCTGCCGCCCAAGAGTGTTCAGCTGCTATTTACGCTTTTTGCATCAATCTGCCGATTGTCTGCCACCCTGGCTGATCCAACCACATTCTTGGCACGTCCTCTGGCGGCAACGGACACAGGAGTGCATGATGGTACATCTCATTCATGTCGGAGGCATAACGCATAACGGACCGCAGCCGAAGCAATGCCTTCGTGCCTCGGGCCCGCGACAACTCGCCCGGTGAGAGTGACAACGAGATCGACAACAGGCCACTCTGTCAATGCTATATGTTCTGAGGCTGCACGATTGAGATGCAATGAATCTAGTCGCCAAGTCATGCTATCGAGGCAATGTTCTCTTTCGATCGATAATGGTCCTGCGGCCAACGACAATCTCCGCCCGCCATTGCTAGGCCTCGAATAATGACCGGCCCCTATACCGGAGCGAGCTATAAAGCTGGAGGCTTTGATTCCACCGTATATCTCAACGAGGAGCACCGCTCCAAGGCCTCCCAATACTCAGACCCGAGTGCGCTCGTAGCTCATCAACATGGGCCTCAATCAGAGACAACCTCCTCGTGGAGAAAGATGAAGAAAGCGCTCACGCCGTCTTATCACTACAATGGACAGAACTGGTACAGACGTGGGCGACCAAAGAATGAGATAGAAGTGGGTATCGTGGAGTACACGAATGAATATGGAGAGCCAGAAAAGCGAGAAATGCCGAAGAATATGGAGATGTATTTCAGTCCGGGCCGATCACAGCCTCGCAAACTTCTGGTACAAGCGAGCACGGACACAGCTGGTGGACATGTCAAGAAGGAACATCCAGATTGGAATCGTCGGAAGTTGACAGGTTCGGTGCCCAATGCTCTTCGACTCTCTGAATTCGCATTGTCACCAGTGTTCGAGAAAAGTCAAGGCCTGGCGAAACGAGTTCCCTGGCCATTGCTGCGCCCCGTGAATGTCGTTGGCTTCGTGTTGAAGACACTTCTCGTCGCGATTCCACTTCTGTTCTATCTGACATTGCCTCTCACTCACGCGTGGGAAGAGGATGAAGGAGACGACACCTACGCAGAATGGAAGGGCGAACACGGCAAGTGGCCAAAGTTTGCAGTCAATGGCCTGGATATGATGCCAAATCCGAAGGAGCCCCCACCAAAGCACTCTGGAAAGCTTCGACTTCTCCGGCCACGCGTACTGATAGTATGGACTGGAGAGGAGTGGGAGAAAAGATACTTGGACCATGAGCCAAGCGCATGGCAGCCGTATGTTATGGTCAGCTTCAACAATGATCAATGGCATGTCCGGCCAGGAAACAAGAACTTCGAGGCGAATCAGCAGAAGCTGCTACGCATTGCCGAGCATCAGGCGCAACTTGCTCACGTCAATGCATATTGGATCGATTTCATGTGCAGTGCACCGATAAAGCAAGATATGACCGATGAAGAACAAGCGCTCGTAGACTCGGATATCAATCGCTACTGCGACGTTGTTCGAGACGCAAGTCGAGTCATCATAGCACTGCCGAACGATGCTCCGGAGTCCTCACTTTCCTGGGGCAGGAAAATGTGGACGCTACCCGAAGCTCTGCTGGCACCCGCCGACCACCTCTACGAGTATCACCACGACACCGGTGTGTGTCTCAAACTCACCAAGGTGGAAGTCGCTGGGAGGATGTGGGACGATCCCAGCAGGCCGTATCATACTCAGGCCACTCGAATGCTCGCCGAACATTTCAGTGGCACGTTGCAGCTGAGTCGTCTACAACTTCTGGCGACCGCTTTGCAAGCGCTTTGGGACCGTAAGCCTCCTCCAACCGACACTTTTCGAAGACCTGGCGAGTTGGCTCATTGTCTGATGGGTTTACTCCACACACGCATCGATCCCACTAAGAAGAACTCGCTCTTTGAGGATATCGCGAAATTGTCTTTGCTGAACGACAGCGATCAGCTCGTGGAAAGAATGATATGTCTACTGCCCAAACACAATCGAGACGATCCCAGCGATTCGGATCCATTTCGAGAGCTCGCGGAAGAGGATGAGTTCGGAACTCACCTCTGGGATATTCATCCGATGTGTGAGGTAGTCGGCATTCATGAAGAGGATCGTACGGTGATCGTGAATGACTCTCGTGCCATTCCGATCTGCTGGAAAAGATTTCCCAGGTTCATGTTCAAAAGGCAGTTCAGCCTAAAGAGGCTCCTCGCAGAAATCTTTCTTCGCTCTGGGGTCGCTTGGTTCCTCGCCGCGCTTCAATGCGCTTGGCTGTATACTCCCTCATGGCTCGAGAATATCGGGCCTGACACTTTCGGCAATGAGACAGACACGGAGACAAATACCAAACGAGCCTCTCAGGAAACGCTGCTGCAGCTCACTGGCGACGTCAATCTCGCACTCCACAATCATCTCTCCCTCCCTGCCAACGCGAACCTCTCCATCGGCGCCCCCGCCAACGAAGCCATCCCAGAAGCTTCTCGTCTCCCCATCCCCTTTTCTGGAAACCTGACCTTCGCATCCTCAACCCTCACCCTCCCCGCATACGCCCTCTTCACCGCCGTCCCCGCACCAACCGCCTCCTCCTCCCCATCTTCTGACACGGACCCCGCCGACGAATGGGCATGGTACGTCCTCTGGATCGGCATCTGTCTCGCTTTAGGGATAATCCTCTCCCTGGTAGGTCCCCTCAGCGTGCGTGCCCTCTACAGCAAATCTTCCATCTGGCCTGCCCCTCACTTAGTAGCGTTCGAGGGATCGATGCCGATCGAGAAGCTAGAGAGGGAAATATTCGGGAATTTTGATAAGAGACTTGTTTATGAGCCTTCTTCAACTCCGTTTTGTAAGCGGTATCGGCATGCTTCTGAGAGGAAAGGTATCGAACCGCCGTGGATTACGAATTCTCATCTCCCGATCGAGCCGCCGATTCTTGAGGGGCAAAGATTGTTTACGTTAGTCGATACGGGGAATATGACCGTATCCGTTTTCGCGGCGAGGAGACCTCCTACCGTGGCGTTGATCTGTGGTCGTGAGGGCGGGATGTTGCGGACTGTGCTTTGTAGTTGGAGGGCAGATGGGGATATGGGGTGTTTGGGGAGGGAGACGGTTATGAGGATGCCGACTGAGACGTTGGATTTGGCGAGGAGGAAGGGGTGGTTGAAGGTTAAATTGTAAAGAGTGGAAGACGGGAAGAGGGGAAGGCGGTGGTTGTAAGTGTGTGAGGTGAGGTGATATGACAGTGAAGTTGTAGGATAGGGTAGTCGAGTTGGAGTTTGACAGTGAGGAGGTGATGTCTTGGAGGCTGGGTCTTCTGGAGTCGATTAGGATTTGGAATGGGACGATAGTAATTGTCTGATAGGACATGGAGTGTTTTCATGCCTTTCTCGTTCGTATATGGGAAGCGTCAATGCAAAGCCGAACTCACCTTGGCAGTTCATGTCACGACTCGTGTCGACACTGCGGCTGCGTTGAACGGTACCGCACCCGTTCGGGAGTCTGTAAGATCAACTGCATGTCTCGGCATGCGTTAAATAGCCACGTTGTTGCAAGGCCAGTACACCAATCTGCCTTCTCAAGACTTCCACTCTGACGTGACCGCCGAGCACGACGCGTACATTCGTACTCTGTTGAATATGGCACTTATTGAACCGCCTGCTGAACTGTGGTCTGAAACGACGAGAGCGTTCGGCGTGAGCTGGTTCTGACAGCCGTTCAAGGCGCTCATGTCAGGCAACGGGGCTGTCGTGTCATGCTAGGTCGACTTGTGGAAAGCCTATGATTATTAGTGAGATGAATTGTTCTTCTGCAGTAGAGCTGGAAAAAAGGTCTTCTTCCTCGCCATGTTGGGTCTCGAAAAGAGGTGTGTACAATGAAGGCTAGAAATCTCGTGGCAATTACGTGTTCAGGGGCATTGAACGCGTCGTCGAGTGAAGTGTGGTTGAAACAGCTGACGGTCCCGGATTGTGGATGCTAAAACGGCAAGGAACAGCAAACGTCGAGCTAATGGCAGCTCACGATGGGGAAAACCAAGTCTTCGGGATGTCGATCGCGGTGACCTCTCCGAATGTGGGCAGTAAAGGCGTCTTGTGGTCGACGCGACGACGGCCCTTCCTACGGGCCGCAGTATTTCAATTGATTCTACGGTCCGTTCTGCTGTAAGCGAGCTTGATTTATTGATGTGGTTGCGATGTCTGGTTCGATGACGTGAAGAAGAGATCCGGCTCGCTTCTCACGTTGTCGTCTCGGGACTCAGGGGCGGAACCAGATTCATCAAGATGTGGTAGACCCAGCCTTGTAAGGCTCAGATATTGCATGCTGGTATTGTTTCGTGATCCAATATGATATGAGAGCGAGTCAAGCGACAGGCCTGTATCGGTAGGGTTCTTGAGTCAAGCTTACGGAAGATAATTAACATACCAAGACATCTCATCACAACTCTCAGCACAGCGATTCTCTTCGCGCAGACACTCGCATCCATGAACGCGTATCCTCCAACAGTTCGTGGACTCGATCCACGACGAAAGCGCCGGTCGGTGTACTTCGATACTCAGCGTGCTGCCGCTCCTTCAATCAGACCACCACCACTAGCACCGTCGCCGCCGTCTTCCGCGCCGGGCAACAGAGAGCAAGAGTCGGAGTTGGACACGCTGGCCGTGTCGAATACATCCAAAGTCTGGAGTCAGAAGTCGCCGACACCGAGTGCATTGAAACGCATGCGGTCGCGCTTTCGACAGTTGTTCGCGAGAGGTGCATGAAGTGGTTGAGGTAGTTGAGAGCGTCGGCCTGAGGCAAGACACAGCGGGACAAGGTTTCGCGTTGCAACGCGTGGGAGGTGATCGACGCTCGGGATTCTTTGGACAGGGGTCAACTTCGCATGACATTCACTCCAATAAACAAACCAGAAACACTCCTCCGCGTGACCGTGTCGCAAGGCACATACGCTCACCATGGACTCTTCAACATTCACCGACACTGGCCAGGACCCTCCGCCGCTACACGCTCCGCCAGCGCAGGGAATGCGCATCGACACCGCCGACTTGTCGCAAACACTCCGCCAACCACACCAAAACATACACACAGCATCCGACGGTCTCAGCCCGCTCTCAACGCCAGTGACGCCCAGCTTCAAGACTTCTCAGTCGCGACGTCCATCCCAAGTCGCCTCTTCACCGAGACCAAATGCCAACTCGCCCAAACTACCTTCGCAACCCCTGCGTCGCGCTTCAAGTTCCATGAGCTTAAATCGTCCCCCATCTTCACCGAGACTGGAACGAAAGTCGTCGCGAACTTCCATGGGTGGCGGAGGTACGCCCGAAGAGCAAGAGAGTAGACCCACCCCGAAGCGATCCATCTCGAATTTGATATCAGGACTGAGGCAGGCGCAATCGACCATGGAGGCTATCGAGGAGCCCATACCTTTGACAGCTGCGCAAATAGCAACAGCGCATTTCATTCGGGAGCTACTGGGGCATGGCGAGCCCACCTCAGAAGCGGAGACGGTCGTCATACTGCACGATGCGTGCTACGGCCATCGGTGGTCAAAGCTCAAAACTACCAAATCCCAGCTGTCGATGATCGTTGAGAGGCCCGAGCGCATACACGCGAGTGTGCTCGGCGCATCGACTGCTTACGTGCGACTTGGTGGGCATCACGCCGGTGCTAGACATGCTCCTCATCCCGACAAGGCCCCCAACGCGCAGCCTCCCTTCAAGATTCGTCGTTCTGGTCGCGCAATGGACATCACCTCCTCGTTCGTGACGAATGTGCACGGTACAGCATGGATGACGGAGCTTCGAGGTTTGTGTCAAACTGCTGGAGAAAGGCTGGCAAACGGAGTTCAGGAGCTCAGCCGGACACAGGTGTCTGGAGAACCGGAGAAGGAAACACTGCACCCGGGTGATCTGTACTTGGCACCTGAGTCTCTTGCTGCTTTTCAAGGGGCACTAGGTGGTGTCGCAGATGCGATTGATACTGTTTTTGGACCTGCGTCAAGTACCAAACGAGCTTTTGTGGCAGTCCGTCCTCCAGGCCACCACTGCTCGGCTGATCACCCAAGCGGATTCTGCTGGCTCAACAACGTACACGTTGGAATCGAGTACGCTGCGCAGACGTACGGCCTGACGCATGCTGCTATCTTCGATTTTGATTTGCATCATGGAGACGGCAGCCAAGCGATTACGTGGGCGCGCAACAGCCAGAACAACGAGAAGCGACTGTATGTCAAGCACAACAGCAAGCTGAAGCTGAACCCAGACATTGGCTATTACAGCCTCCACGATATCAACAGCTACCCATGCGAAATGGGCGACGATGAGAAAGTACAGGCAGCAAGCTTATGTATCGAGAATGCCCACGGGCAATCAATATGGAACGTGCATTTGCAAACCTGGAAGACAATCGAAGACTTCTGGCGATTGTACGAAGAGCGATACCGGGTCTTACTTGACAAAGCCAAGCGGTTCCTGCAGCTCACTGCGGAACGGATCAAGCGAGAGGGCAAAGCGCGCCCTAAGACGGCCATCTTCATCTCTGCTGGGTTCGATGCCAGTGAGTGGGAAGGTGAAGGCATGCAACGACACAAGGTGAACGTTCCTACAGAGTTCTACGCTCGGTTCACGCAGGATGTGGTCAAGCTGGCTCAAGATACCGAAGGCTGCGAAGGACGTGTCATCAGTGTGCTGGAAGGCGGGTACAGTGATCGCGCGCTCTGCAGTGGTGTGCTCAGTCATCTTTCGGGCCTATGCGCTGTGCCAGTGACAACTCAAACAAAAGGCACGGAGTCACTGATGGATATCAGCCAGCACATGAGCGGCCTCTCCATCAATGGCTCGGCCGATGCTATCCACTACAACACAGAGTGGTGGTCAGCAGCCAATTTGACAGCCTTGGAGCACAAGATCAACCCACCGCCACCCCCACAGGCGAAGAAAGGCCGCACAGGACCACAGCCAACTTATGCAACACCTACAGAATCGTTTGCCTACAAGGTAGTCGATCCCAACAAGTTTGCGCGATCGATCTCTGGTACAATGCGGGAGATACCACGGGCTGAGAGGCCACCAACACCACCGGCCCCCGAAGTGGACTGGGTTGTTGCCACACAGGAATTGTCCAAGCTCCTGATTCCTCTCGATCGACAGACGAGGAGTCACACGGCCGAAGAGCTGGCAGGGCCCAAGAAAGAACGCCAACCTGCTGCTCCAGCACCACCCATTGAGGGAACCAGGCAGCTCCGTGATCGCAAGGCCAAGGCTCCGGCCTATGCGGAAAGCACACACAGCGACGAGACAGCGAGCCGATCTGTAAGTCGCACCGAGAGCAGGGCCAGCAGACGTGAGACCATCGATGTGTTGCCATCTGAGCAGACCGCACCCACGCAGCAGAGGAGGGCAAGTAGACGACTGAGTGCCGGCAGCGCTCTTAGCGTATCGAACAGTCTCCTTGACAAAGACGCGCCACCCGTGCCATCTGTTCCTGCTGGGCCAACGAAGCCAGTGGCCACGAACGGCAATATGAAGCCGCCCCCAGTTCCGGCCTCCAACACACAGCTGGCGAACAAGAAGATCCGTGCGCCATCCAAGCCACGCAAGCCTATGTCCTCAACTAGCGCTCCAGGATCACCTGTTACCAAGGCTGCGGCGCCTCCGATGCCCACTGCAGGTGCTATCAAGGAGCCTGGCAAACCAGCTGATGTGGACAGTCTGACTTCAGGCATGAAAAAGATCACCCTGAAGGTTAGCGCAACCAAAGAAGAGCACGATCGCAAACAGAAAGAGAAGCTCGATTCGGATCGACGAGCCCGAGCGTTGAAAGGAGCCGAGACTAGGCGGATCAATGCTGCAGCAAAGAAGGCTGCGCAGCAACAAGTAGCAAGTGCCGGAGCACCGAAGCCCGCGGTACAGGCAGCTGCCACTGTTGCACCTGTTCCAGTGCCCGCGCCTCAACCTGTCGTACAGCAAGTAGCGCCCCAGGAAGGCTTCCGCGAAACACCATCAGGTGTCTTCGACGCCACCTCCAGCGTGCCTACACATGTTCCGACAGGATTCCAAAAAGCGGGTCCAGCCAAAGAGAATGTAGAGCCCATCACGTCCGGCAGCGAATGGGGCATCTCGAGAGTGCCTTCTATTCAGATGGATCCACATGGGGCTGATATCGGTGTGGCGATGACAACAGATGAACTATCACGATCCATCTCGCGCAGCGCTACGCCCATCGAAGTCCCAGCGTCATTCAGCGTGCCAGCAGATCAACTCGACTTTCCGGAATACGCGAACAATATTAGTGGTCTGTCGCCTCCAATCCTGACACCTACTGAATCTACTGAAGCCTCCGTGAATGAGCCATTGGAGACTGTGCCTGCCTTGAACCGCAAGTCAAGCAACAGCTCGTTATGGTCGAAAGAAGAACAACAAAGTATCAAAGAAGAGGCGTCTCCGTCTCCGCGATCGGCCTTATGGCAGAAGGAACAGGCTGCTCGCGGCCCTGTTCAGGAGACCCAGGCAGCTGCCCACAATCCTGCCCCTTGGACGCCAAGAGCTGCGAAGCCAGGCGAGCTGCCTGTCTTCAGCAGTACTGGACCTATCCCTTTCGCAGCGGCCCCGGGAGCACAGCAGATGTGGGCCGGCCAACCACCTGTTGAGAAGAAAGTATCGAATTCGAAGCTGAATGACTTGTTTCAGCAGGAACAGAAGCAAGCAGTTGCGGGAGAGAAGAGCGTATGGGATGTGCCGGACACCCCGGCGAAGTAGAAGACGGATGATGATCAAGCCGATTTTCCTTTTTTTGTTTGTTATGTTGTGTGAGCGGCTCGAATTGGCGGGCGCATACAATGCACTTGGACTTCGGGCTGGCTTGGCTTGCTTCTTTGTTTTTTGTATGAGAGATACCCCGTTTTGAATAACATCGGAAAAGGAATAGGAGGAGGAAAGAAAGGGTTGGACAAATATATATATAGGGTAACATAACTTAATAGACATATTCCGTTGAAGAGAGTATTGATTTCCAATATATCGATCAACACCTTTCATCAAGCATGGGCCAAACGTGAATCCTATGCGCTAGCTTATCACACAAATTCTGATCTCATTCGCATCATCATCACCGTAGCGACAGCAACGTACAATACTACCGGAAGCAGACTACCCGTTCCTGGGAGCACACTCAAAACATCCACATCCATCTTCCAAGCAGGACAGACGAAACGTATCGAGGGCTCTACCATTCACCACCTACCATTCCAACGGCTCCGTCTTCTCCTCCCCCCTATTCGTCTTCGGCACAGGCGCAGCCTCCACCTTCACAGGGCCACTCCTATGCCTACTCAAATACCCCGACCCATCCAACCAAGGCGTCTCCTCACTCCTCCTCCCCTCAAACTTCGTAATCTTCTCATTATCCTGCATCGTCAAACCAATATCATCCAACCCATTAATCAAACAATGTCTCCTGAAATCATCCGTTTCGAATTTACAGATTTCGGTTCCAGAGGCGTCTTTGACGGTGCAAGATTCGAGATCGACTTCGATTTCGTGGCCGGCTTGGGCTTCGGAGAAGATTTTCGAAAGGGCGGATTCGTCGGTGATGCGGAGGGGGAGCATGCCGTTTTTGAAGGTGTTGTTGTAGAAGATGTCGCCAAAGGAGGAGGCGATGATGCATTTGATGCCGAAGTCGAGGAGGGCCCAGGGGGCGTGTTCTCGAGAAGAACCGCAGCCGAAATTGGGGCCGCTGACGACGAGGATTTTGGATTTGGTGTAGGGTTCTTGGTTGAGGACGAAGTCTTTGTTTAGGGAGCCGTCTTCGTTGAAACGCCAGGCGTGGAAGAGACCTTTGGAGAGGCCGGCGCGCTTGATGGTTTTGAGGAATTGTTTGGGGATGATGGCGTCGGTGTCGACGTTGCTTCGGTCCATGGGGGCGGCGATTCCCTTCAATTGGGTGAATTTTGGCATGCCGGTGGCACCGGATGGTGCTTTGGATTGAGTGCCAGCAGCTTCGGAAGTCACTGGTGCATCCAAAATCTTGTCGAGGTCGACATCGGACTCTGGGTCCTCGACCTGAGTCTCGACAGAGGTAGGTGCCTGGCGAGACTTGGGCAGAGCCTCTTCGTAGCCAGCCAAATTTCTAACATCGGCGAGCTTACCGGCAAGGGCTGCAGCGGCTGCCATGGCGGGCGACATGAGATGTGTGCGGCCTCCAGCACCTTGGCGGCCTTCAAAGTTACGGTTGCTGGTACTCGCGCATCGCTCGCCTGGAGACAGGATGTCTGGGTTCATGCCCAAGCACATTGAGCAGCCAGCTTCTCTCCATTCGAAGCCGGCGTCAGTGAAGATCTTGTCGAGACCCTCAGCTTCAGCTTTCTGCTTAACTAACCCAGATCCAGGAACGATCATTGCGCGCTTGAGATTGGGAGCAATCTTCTTGCCCTTTACAACATGCGCTGCGATGCGCAAATCCTCAATGCGAGAGTTTGTGCAAGACCCGATGAAGACCTTATCGAGTTCGATATCAGTCATCTTCGTGCCAGCTGTGAGACCCATGTACTTCAGAGCCCGCTCGCAAGCTGACTTCTTGTTCGGATCCTCGAAATCGTCAGGTCCAGGGACCTTGCCCGTGATTGAGACGACGTCTTGAGGCGATGTTCCCCAGGAGACGGTTGGTGCGATGTCCTTGGCGTCGATGAGAACCTCAGCATCCCACTTGGCTCCTGGATCACTCTTCAATCCCTGCCAGTACTTGATGGCCTTGTTCCACTCTGGAGAGCCCTCCTTAGGTGCCAGTGGCTTGCCCTTGATGTACTCGAATGTGATCTCATCTGGTGCGACCATGCCGGCACGGGCACCACCTTCGATGGACATGTTGCACATGCTCATCCTCGCTTCCATGCTGAGACCGCGAATCGCAGATCCACAGAACTCAATGACATGGCCAGTACCACCTGCGGTGCCAATCATGCCAATGACATGGAGAACAATGTCTTTGCTGCTGACACCTGGTGCAAGCTCACCATCCACCTGTACCTTCATGTTCTTACTCCGTCTTGTCATCAAGGTTTGTGTTGCAAGGACGTGCTCGACTTCACTCGTACCGATACCAAAGGCCAGAGCACCGAAGGCGCCGTGCGTGCTGGTGTGCGAGTCACCGCAGACTACGGTGGTGCCAGGCAGAGTAAAGCCTTGCTCAGGTCCAATAACATGGACAATACCTTGCCTCTTGTCGCCAAGGCCAAAATACGTGAGGTTGAAGTCCTTGACATTCTGCTCGAGAGTCTCGCATTGTAATCTGCTGTCATCCTCTTTCACGAAATCGCTAATGTTCTTGAAGTTCTTTCGCGGTGTGGTGGGAACGTTGTGATCGGTGGTAGCAAGGGTGTTGTCCGGTCTCCGTACTTTCCGGCCAGCGTTCTTGAGGCCCTCGAAGGCTTGTGGGCTGGTCACTTCGTGAACCAAGTGACGGTCGATGTAGAGCAAGACGGTGCCATCAGGCTTCTCGTCGACGATGTGGTCTTCGAAGACCTTATCGTACAGAGTACTTGGGCCCTTTACTACGCCTATATGTTCAACCGATTAGCGATTGCGTGTGCTATGGTACCGGTGTGACATACCGGGCATTGTGGCTGTGTCGGCTTCAGTGGAAGCTCTCTCGGTGTTGGTGAGGAATTGGGGTTTGTGAGTGAGATTTAAGAATGGAGGGTATTGGGAGGTGTTCAACAGAGAAGCAGAAGAAATATGAGCAGCTGTTCGGGCGGCGAATGCGTCAAAGTGTATGCTGTCTTTTCTATAACATCTCACACCAGCGATGTCGGAGAGACTGCTCATTTGACTAAACCCCGCTTCTGATTGGCTGTTTCATCCCAGGTTCACTCGACTTGGCCACAAACCCACGCGCCGGCTTATACACCGAAGCTCTGACCAGATCAGATGCGCCGACCTCGCAGTTGATGATATGAGTCCTGGAATGCTTTGTGAACATCTTTGACTGATTCAAAGTTGTTCACTTGTTGTTCGGAGCATTGGTGGTCTTCAATGCTGTTCGTAAGCTAAGCGAAGCGCAGCGCATGTTGAACAGCCATGGATCTCATATTCCGCCGGTGGCCGGCGGACAGGATGTGTGGAGTGTGGACTGTGGACATGGAGAGCAGGGCAGCAACCTGGAAACACAGAATAGTCTTGGCAATGCGATCAGAGGCGGGGTCAGCTATACCGCAATCGTCTATCGCTCCTTCGGTTGCCGTGGATGACGCTCGTCACGCTCCCGTTCCTGCAGCTCATCTCGTGCTACAACGCGCATCAATCTGGATGCCTGCACGAGCGAGATAGCTGATATCAACAGGAACATCATCACCACATTCTCCCAAGGCACTTGATCTTGATTCAGCCTCTTGATATTCATCAAAGCGACCAGAAAGCGAATTCAGGACAAGCTCAGCTGAGAGCTCTGTAAATCGAACCAGCCCCCGAAACAGCTCTCCAACATGAAGCTCTCGACCGTGCTCCTAGCATCGACTTCGGCATCCGCCCTCTCCGTCCCATCATACAAAGATGTTGTGAACGCAGTGCAGGGCCAGTCACCCTTCGCCAGCGCTGAGCAGTATCTCATCGAGCTATCACCATCCGAGCAAAGATGGGTAACGGAAGACGAGAAGTGGCAGCTGCGCCGGGAAGGTGTCCGCTTCTTCGATGTCACCGAGACCCCAGAGCTGGGCACGCAATCGAAATTCAGGTCGTCCAAGAAGACCGTTGCTTACCCTAAGAAGCCAGCCTACAATGAGACGGCATCCAAGTTGATGAAGGATCTTGACAAGAAGAACATGAGAGAGCACCTGGAGACTTTCACAAGCTTCCACACGCGATATTACAAGTCGGATTATGGAAGGCAATCGTCCGAGTGGCTGATGGACCAGGTCAACCAAACCTTGACCAAGGCTGGCGCTGGTGTCGTTCGGCCCTTCCAGCATTCATGGGGCCAGAACTCGATAATTGCAACCCTACCCGGCAAGAGCGAGAAAACTGTGGTGATCGGAGCGCATCAGGACAGCATAAACCTCTTCCTTCCGTCGATCCTAGCGGCACCAGGTGCTGATGACGATGGATCGGGAACTGTCACTATTCTCGAGGCGCTGCGGGTATTGCTTCAGGATAAGGACATTGCACATGGCAAAGCTGAGAACACTTTGGAGTTCCATTGGTACTCGGCTGAAGAGGGAGGCTTGCTCGGATCGCAAGCCATTTTTAACAACTACGAGCGTGCGGGTCGGGATGTCAAGGCAATGCTCCAGCAGGATATGACAGGATACACCTCTGGGACAAAAGATGCTGGCGAGCCGGAAAGCGTGGGCGTCATCACCGACTTTGTCGATCCCGGCCTCACCGAGTTCATCAAGCAGGTCGTGACAACGTACTGCACCATCCCATATGTGGAAACAAAATGCGGCTACGCGTGCTCGGATCATGCTTCCGCAAGCAAAGCTGGATACCCGAGCGCCTTCGTGATTGAGAGCGATTTCAAGTACAGTGATAAGGTACGATGCGGATTCGAGGTTGCATTGAGAGGATGTTGACTAACCTTGGAGTTCGGACAGAAAATCCACACCACCGAGGATAAGATCCAATATCTCGACTTCGACCACATGCTGCAGCATGCACGCTTGACCTTGGGTCTCGCATACGAGCTGGCGTTCGCCAAATTCGACTGAGAGGAAGCTGTCGTACGAGGGGATATCGCTCTGGATGGCGCCAAGATTCTATAGATTGAGCGGGAGAACTATTCTCGCATTCCACCTGATCACTTACTTTGACGGCAGGTACGTTCGATCATTGCATGGTGGGAGGTGGAGAGGTTGGATGAGACATGGAACATACGGAACATGATTGACGACGTAGCATTTCCGAGACCGTGGCGCCGACGCATGGGGTAGAATGTGGGTGGTGTGCGGGCAAGCAAGGGATTGATACCTGTCAGATTGAATCAAATGCACGTGGTGCACGCCATGCCAGTCCACCATGCCATCTCCGCGTTGCTCTCCCTGCCTTCGCCGAGACTTTCATACTCACGTCCACCTCTTTGCGAGGCAGCTTGATGCTCGGAGGATATCAGACGAGATGGAGTATTCATCCATTCGCGTCCTAGGGGGAAGAGGTGATGGGGAGACACAATGCGACATTGATCGGCTGTCGGCAACACCTTCAGCATCAGAAATAGAAGCCAATGTTCCTCGCGACTGTGCTGCAGCTAGAAGACGGCATTGTGCAAGGTGTGGCATCCTTTCTGCTGCTGCAAGCTGCAAGCGCGCTTTTAGTCTAGCATTCTGCTCCCAACCTCAACCACCCTCGCACTCTTCCACTGTACCTGGCTGATGAGATGATTCCTCCGCTACTACTAAGCGACCTGCGATGCGACCACTTACATCGCAGTGGCAAATTTGCAAAGATGGTGTGGAAACACAAGGGCGATTTGATTCTCTGGTGCGGCCTGCAAGGAACTGGCTTGTCGGGTAGCTGCAGATGCGAGTTTCCTCACGGGCTGCGAATGCGAATTTTTGTGTCATGTAGATTTTGGAAGGCTGTGTTGGATTTTCCTTGGGTGATGCAGGAACAGTGTACAGTTCACAGGTTGGACGTAGGTCGAAAGATTGGTCTACCCACTCTAAGAAGCCTGTCGGTAAGATTTCTTGTGCATGTTTCCAATACTTCTGTGCAGGAGATGGCATCTCAGCGAGCGAGGATGAAGTGATGAGAAAGTCGGGAAGGTTGAAGCTGAATCGTTGGCAAGCCACACCTTCCTCCTTCCCGTTCTTCATCCGGTCGCGCTAGAGGCTTTCGTGCATCACTAGCCAGGTACGATGATGATGGAAGGAGCTATGAATATCCGGCATGCACTTGCAGTCTGAATCTCCTCTTGTCCAAGAAAATCCTACAAACGAAGAGAAACCTCCCGGGAGGTTGCACTGGAAGGAGCGAGGATAGCCTTTTATCATATGTGATCCACTCCCTCGTATGCCTGGTTGCAATCCTCTTCGTCGGGAGAACATCTGCACTACACACGGCCGTTCGTTTCTTGATCCTGACTTTTCTTCGTGTCTTGCCTTCACACGGCCTTTTCCAAGCTCGGAGCGAACGACGACAACCCTGTTTCTGTTCGGCCTGCTCGATCTCTTCGCCCAGCACGTGGAAGAGTGCAACACGGTCGTTTGGGATACATAAAGTCCGCCTCGCGCTCCGCGAACCCCAAGAAATCTTTTTGAGACAAGCCCGCAAGCCTGCACCAGCCTTGTATTCAGAGACAAGCCTGGCCAGCCTGGGGAAGGCATACCAGCCATACCTACATATCAACCTTGCCTGCTTCTGGTACTTGCCCATTCTACACATTCGTTTCACAAGACAGTGTGTCTGGTCTCCACAAAACCATGCGGTCGAATTTTCTGCTTCCTGTCGTCGGCTTTGCTGCTGCTCTGGCGCTTGCACTCCCGCAGGAAGGATGTGTGACGAAGACGACGCAGGTGATTGTTCCGACTAAGACGGCGACTTACTCTTCGACTGTTGTTGTTACGGAACATCCTACCACGGCGGATGATTTGGGAACTTTTACGCTTTGGTCGACGATTACGACGACTACGACGCTTCAGACTTTGACTGATACCACGACTGTGTGCGGCGAGACTGGGACTGTGTAAGTCTTGCTCCGTTGATGCGATTCGTGTCTGTGCTAATTATTAGCAGAACAGAACCAGCTTCGACACTCACGGTATATGCATCGGCATCTCCAACTGCCAAAGGGAAGGGAAAGCGCGAGCTTGGCCTGAACCCGCGAGATGATGCCTGTACGGTTACACAGACTTCGTACACAACTTACGGTCAGACCTACACGTACGTGCCAGCCGGAAAGACTTCGACTTTCTACGACTATACGGACTTCACCCAGGCCACAGTCACCAGTACCAAGGAAGGCGGTAAGGACTATGCCATCGCGACTGCTTTCGCTACGACGATCACCATTTGTGGATCTGTCACGGTGACGGATTCTTCTACGGCCACCACGACTCTGGATCCAAAGTGCTCTCCAGCAGCCCAGACCAGCGCATACAATGGCTTCGGTATCGAGTGGCTCTCCGATACCCCTTCGACTGGAGCAACTTACTTGACCAACACGACCGATGCCTCTTCTTGTTGCCAGCTGTGCGCCAGCTCCTACGACTGTGCTGCAAGTGCCTGGGACATTCGCACTGGCGCATGCAGACTGGAGTTCCCGACCGATCCACTCACTGGCGACATGAACTGCGGACAAGGTCTGCTGGGCTACTATGACGCTGGCCCTTCTTCGCCAATGGATCCTGGAACCGGGTGGTACGTGGCCGAATTGTGCGGAACTGCGGAGTTTGGTGCGGCGCAGCCGGATGATGGGTCTTGAAGAAGAAGATGTTCAACCGACAGTAACAAAGTATCTGTTCAGCAGAAGCATCTCAGCAGTAATGTGTTTTTGATGCATATTTGGCGGCGTTGCGGCATTTTGGAAGAAGCATACGAGGAAAAATGAAGGGAAGGGAGTAGTGTTTGGGCAGGCCCAAACATGCTGGTGCTCCGATGACTGCGGTGTACAAGCTATCAGTGTATATAGTATACGATGTGATGAGGGAAATGTCAGAAGTATCGTCATGAGGCGAGGTCCAACAATCCATAGCACCTTGTTCGCTGTTCTTGCCCTGATCCCAGAGCTGATCGCTCCTCCAATCGTGGCTGGAAGAAGGTTTCAAGGCGCACTGTTTTCCTCAAATCAAGGTAGCGTTGCCTCTTGGCAATGCACGCGATGCAGCTAACGATCAGCTGAGCTATGGGTTGAAAAAAGAACAACTGGGGAGCAGCCGAGATGGGAGACATGTCAACGATGAAGGGAAGGGAAAGATGATGAGAAGTTGTAGGAGAATTATTTGCATGTGAAGGAGTCCGTAGGGTGGCTGACGGCGGAAAGTCTGGAGCGGATGAGGCTCAGGGATCACAGGGAAGCGTGTGAAGTTCGCTCCAAAATGAGAGGCGCCGATCGTGGCTGCACCAAACACGTCAAGCATCTTGGCAGTGCTTCATCGTCGAAGAAACAAGGTCAAGCACCAGGAGCTGAAGTCTCACGCTCCCTCCGGTACTTGGGATGGTAGGAAACAGCGTTTTGTCTTCTCTGTTGTCACTACTTCCGGCCTCCCCAGTGCTACTATTTCTCCGAGACCTGAGCTTCGTATACCGACATACCAACAGCAGGCATTGAACCACCGGTTCTGCCGCTCAGACCTCACCTCTCTCCTTTTAGAGCTGCGCCTCGTGCGCCGGGACTACTACGAGCAAACAAATAACGGCAGATCCTCCACCCAGTTCTTCAGTTCACCTCCGTCCGCCCTGCAGGCTGGAACTGCGAGCAGACGCTGTACATATACCACGATCACGGCTTCGACTTCACCTACCCTGGCCGCAGCCTTCGATTAAGCCAGATTAAGCTTCACCGCCAACAGTCTCAAGCACAATGGCCGAGCCACAGCCTAGAGTCGAGAACGGCGGGCCTCCCCCAAAGACACACGCGCCCAATCATGGAATCACCTGGAATCGCAAGGACCGAGCACGAGTCTTCAGACGCAAGGACGCGCATCCTGACACCGTTGACCACCACGGAGCCGGCACTGGCAACGACGGCACGCGAGATCAAGAGAAGGGACACGCTCGTGGCTCATCGCTGCCACAGTACAATGAGCATGGGCATCGCATCAACCACAACGGACACAGAGTCACACGCGGTATTCAGCCTGATGGAGAGAGTGGCCGTAGTTGGTTCCACCCTATCAAGTTCTTTACCATCTGTTGGACTTCGTCTTGCACGGCGAGCAAATGGACCAATGTCCTTTGGCCCTTCACCATCGCAGCGCTGGTTTTGTACTTCAACTACCCAGAAGACGAACTTTGGATCTTCATCACGGCATACATAGGAATGGTGCCGGCTGCCAACTTGGTCGGATTTGCTGGTCAAGAGCTCGCAAGGAAACTTCCGAAGGTGGCTGGTGTCATGCTGGAGACGACGTTTGGGAGTGTCGTTGAGATCATCTTGTTCATGGTGTTGCTTGTGCAAAACCAAGCCTACGCTGTCATTCGCGCTGCGATTCTGGGATCGATTTTGGCCAACCTGCTGTTCTGTCTGGGACTCTGCTTCTTCGTTGGTGGGATCTTCCATCCGCAACAGACCTTCCATGAGGCCATCTCCGAAGTGGGTTCTAACTTAATGCTCGTCGCGGGAATGGGTCTCATTATCCCAACGATCTTCTACAACACGCTCTACGGAAACGAGAACACTACTACGGACCAAATCGAGTCAGCTACGATCCACATCTCCCGTGCCACAGCGATTGTGCTCCTAATTGCGTTCTGCGTTTACGTTTGGTTCCAGGCCCGCAGTCACCATGGCTTGTACGAGGACATCCTTGAAGCGGACGAGGAGCGCGACCACGATAGGCATCGGGATCTTGCAAAGCCGAAGCTCACACTCACGGAGAGCATTTTCGCGCTTTTGCTGGCCTTGATGTTTGTCAGCTTCATGGCGGTCTTCCTGGTCAAAGAAATTGAGTATCTGGTCAATGAACGAGGTGTCTCGGATGCTCTGATGGGTCTGATCCTCGTACCGATTGTCGAAAAAGCGGCCGAACACATCACTGCGATTGATGAGGCCTACGACAATCAGATGAATTTTGCGCTCAGCCACGTTCTGGGAGCCAGTATTCAGACTGCTCTTCTCAACACTCCGCTGGTTGTCCTTGTTGGATGGGGTATCGGAAACGACTTGACGCTGAACTTTGAGCTCTTCGACGCTATTGTGCTCATTCTTGCCATCATAGTGGTCGGCAATTTCCTTAGAGATGAAAAGAGCGACTACCTTGAAGGTGCACTTTGCGTCTTTGTGTATGCATTGATCGCTGTGACTGCATACTACTACCCCAGTAAGTCCACTCGAGGTCTCAAACCGTATGTAGACATTCGCTGACAATCCCTAGACCCGCATCACCCAGATGGTACGGCAAGCGCTCCCTCTGAAGAGGGTGCAGAGGCTGCGCACAAGATGATTAAGATGATGATGCGCTAGTCAAGGTATATTGCGGCTTAATGGATACCTGAGTGCATTCAGAAGTACATATCGATGGCTTTGGCTACGAATTCCGAGCTACGTGGGATAGCGAGCGAAGGTGCTGATGGAGTTCTGGGCATCAAATTGTATAATTGTCTACTGGTTTCGTGTTGCTTATAATCGAGATACCTCAGTCGTCCTACGATCTTGCTATTCACAAGACTCTTAACATGTCTTCGTTGCGGATAGATCAATGGCCCTAATGTCAGTAGAGCCGCGATCTATAGACGTCAGACTGTTGCTTCGCAGTTACCTGCGTATATCTGTGACCACACTGTCGAGCAATAGAAAATTGACAACTTTCAAATGGACATTGGTTCCCATCCGCATGTCTTGACGCGAACGTCCTCCAGGATGTTTCTTTGACGAGGCTAAATCCCTGCAACGCCACACGGGAGCGGCCGCGCGCTAGTGTGCAGGGTCGGGGTCGTTCCTGAGCGCATTGCGTGGAAGGAGGAACTCACACACGACACAGCAACTCAACACAACGACAGTCCAGAAGCACCAAAGACACGCTCATTGAAGACGATCGCCGCGATATTTACGACCATCAGCCGGCCTATAAAGTCCTCCGCCCAGCGCTTGCCGTCCAGGCGCCTCACGCTTGCGACGAAACGACTCCGTATCCGATCTCAACCATTTGCGATAGCCACGAACATACGCAATGAGGTGCCAACTCCTCGCCCTCACAGCGGCACTCGTGCCGACCGTTTTTGCTGGCGTCAAATTCACATCTCCTGCTTCGGGCGCATCGGTGCCGGCAGGCACAATTAGTGTAGCGTGGGAAGATGATGGGAGTTCGCCTTCACTGGACGATCTTACGACGTATACCATTCAGTTGATTGTGGGAGGAAATGTTGAGGGGACGGACGCGGTACGTACAAGCTTACAGCAAGATATGGGCTGCAAGAGGAGGTGTCAAGAGTTGTTGGGCTGGAGGGGATAGATCGGAGAGCATAGATCGCGCGGAAAGAGAAGAGTATGAACTGATGTGATGGGAACAGTTACCATTGACAACAATTGCTTCCCAAGGGACGTTCTCGACGGGAAACAAGGCGTCGGGGACGGTCGCGGCAGGTCTGTCGGCCTCCGTTAAGAACGGATAGTAAGTGATTGCAAGCTGCGTTCTTGACAAGAAGCGAACGATGACGGGACAGACGCTTACCCGCTTGCTTCACAGTTACCTCAAGATCACCTCTGTCGCGTCAGAAGGTGGTACTTTGATCCAATACTCCGACCGATTCAGTATCACAGGCATGACTGGAACCCTTGCACAGCAATACCAAACAGGCGCAGAGGGCATATCAGGACCGACAGATGTCCCGGAGGAGACAAATGCAGTGGCCAACAATGCTCAAGCCGGAGCTGCTGCGAACGGAGCTGCTGGAGGAGAGTACACTATCCCATATGCTCTGCAAACCGGCCTTACGAAATACGCACCGATGCAGTCTGTGCCGCCGACAGCTATCACGCTCAAGAACTTCAGCCCGCTTTACTCGACGAGCGCGTATTCGATCGCCACCACGTTCCTCCCCAAGGCTACAATCGCTACTACAATGACTGCTAGCCAAACCTTTTCTCATTCTAGCAGAGAGAATCCGGTATGTCATGTGTATCATCCCAGCGTGTCCAACACAACGCTAACGAGACTTCTCAGGCCCAGGCGCAATCATTGCCAACTGGCAACAGCGATATGGAAAAGTTCTTGAGGCGATGGAAGGACTGAGCTCGCCCTCGGAAGTAAGCGATGGGAGAAATTACGATGATTGTGCTTAGCCTTTGCATGTTTCGGGCGTTTTTATGGTGGGCAGGCGTTCAGAACTGTGCAGCTAGTCAAAGAACGACAGGCTCAAGAAGAGAAGATAGCATCTATGAGATAGGATAGGCTGGGATCCAATGTATATCTTGCATTGTGGCGCACATAGAATATGAATAATGTGAACCTCATTTGAATGAAGTCGTCTCTCCTTTCGCATGTGAAGTGCTCTGCTAGAGCCTGAGGCATTTGGTGGCACAGCTGTTGTGGCTCGGCTTGGCAGGCGCGTCTGGCGTGTCTTCGAAACTTCGCGTCTCCCATCTCCATTTCCTCTCCGACCTTGTTCTGAACCACAGCATCCCATCCCCTGGAGCAAGACACAAAATGTCCTCCTCCCAAAAAGTCTGGACATACCACTGTCTCTGTACCGAACTCCTCCTCGCCACCACAACTCCTTTGGAAAACCTCCCAACACGCTATGGCGACTCGTCTCATATCGTGAAACTCGCTCCTTCACAAGAAAGTATTTCTCCTGACACGGCGGTTCTTACGGATAAGGTGAGGAGTGATGGGGAGGTGATGGTTTTGAAGTTGGAAGATGGGTTTGAGAAGAGGGTTTTGCTGAGGTGTGGGAGGTGTGGGGTGGGGGTTGGGTATCGACTTGAGCAGGAGGAGGGGGAAAATGGGAATGGAGGGAAGGGGGATGCGGTGTATCTTTTGCCCGGAGGGCTCATGAGTTCTGAGGAGGTGGGGAGGGGGGAGAAGAGGGAGGAGAGGGAGGTGATGTTGGGGAAGTGGAAGGGTGTTGAGGTTTGAGGGGCGAGGGTTGAGAGATTCATCTTCTCCCACCATTGGGAGTTCAGAATTGGCCGACGGGAACGCGACAGTTGGGACGCGAATAACATCATCCGTTGAGGGATGTTGACTTTTGAAGCCGCTACTTGCTCGACTCTGGTTTTGAACCCGGTTCTCATCCCTGACTTGGCTTGCGCGCGAACATCCACAGGAACTTCCTTCCATAGTCTGGATCTGAAGGATCGAGATTTTCACCCGCGAGCAGAACTTTCGCCTTAGCCAACACGAAGCCTGCGTCCGTCACCAACTTCTTGTTGGTTTCAACATCGTAGCTGCTCCAAAACATTTCTGCCCCATGGAAGTTTGCTCTGATCTCCTCCGCATCGACAGCCGCCATGTTGAAAACAAGGAATCCACCTGGCTTGAGCCAGTCGTATATCTTGGCAATCGTCTTCCCATGCTCCTCTCTTGGCAAATGGATGATGGAGAAATAACCCAGCACCGCGTCGAGACTGGCCTGTGGAAAGTTCAGAGCCGCCATATCCTCGTGCAAAATTTCGGCAGAGGGACATCTACCCTTTGCAAGCTCGAGCTGCTTGGCCGATATATCATTGGCATAGAGCTTGGAGACATTGGGATGCTTTGCCAACTTCTCGAGAATCGGTTGTCCAGCACCACAGCCAATCTCTAGTACCGACGATTCCGGACGCAGCTTTTCCAGGAGGGCATCAGTGTATTGCACTCGAGTCGGTGCGCTGGTAAGGCTCCATGCCAGGTATTCATCCGCCATCTGGTCGTATCCATCTCGAACGGTCTGTTTGTCCATTTCTGCCTGGGTTCTTGATCGCTTCTCGTTGGTTTGTGCTCTATCCTTCAGCAATGTTCCGTGGACCTTTTTATGACACTCAAGATGAGTCAAGTTGATGAGAGCATGCATTGACTCACCTCCATTGTGCTCGCTTGTGCTACCTTGGCTAACGTCGCTTGGACGCCGCTCGACGTTCGCTTAAGATATGCAGACTTCCATGTCGTCAATCGTTTTTCTGGTCACCGCACACCATGAATCTCGACTTGGATCGCTTCGTAGGGTACCAAGAAACGCGGACCGGCTCTCCGGCTTACCGACAGCCCCTCCGGATATGTCGGGCGACTATCCCCGAGAATACCACACGACCTCAATTATCAGAGACCTTTCAATCGCGATCAAAAGAGTTGGAATGATCCTCGACCTCGCACATCGGCAGATTAATCCGGAGCCGAATTCATACATACTACGTCGATGAAGAATTGCACATCGCATATCGCATATCGCGTTTCGAATAAAGGCGTCGTCCCTTCATTGGAATTTGGAGCTCTACCGTTATATGCAAGATACTTTGCCATCCTTGCACAATGTCCTGACCTTATCGTGTCGGAGAATGGCCGCTCGTCGGGAAATCGTTGGAACCCTGTCAGATTGAAAGCCATAACCTCGAACTCAGTTCGTACTTCTCGTAAATTTCCTGGTGCTCGTAACACACCAGGTACTTGACCTCGTATAGGCAGACATCCATTAGTCTCCGAGAAACGACAAGCAATGAAATTGCGTTGCAGTGAGCCGACGCACTCGACGGAGACAAGTACCCTGTTGCGGATTCCATTGGAGAAGTCTCGAATCGGAAGTGCAACTCCAGCCTTGCTGATGGATGTTAGGGCATCGGGTGAAGGCAGTCAACAGCGAGCCGTCGACAGTGGTTATGGAAAAATCCTTCGGACGAGTCACATGAATGAGGGTTGTATGGGATTCTTTCTTCCCCAGATAGAACCCGGCTGACTCGATTCTGCTGAGTGGACGTAACCGGCGGACTACTGTTGAAAGATCATTGGTTGGAATTGTTCACACTTACCAATGAAGGCAAACGCTGCTTACGACGGCGCTTGGCTCACAGAAAGTAGGCGAACTCGCAAATCAGATCTTGCAAGCGTGCAAGCCTTTTGGTACCTTGCCTGGCTTTCAGCCGCCCCACAGCAGTAGATCCTAATGGTGTCTGTGCGCGCCACCCAGCACTGACGGTACTGATGTGTTCACGGAGACATAAAACGACCAGATGCATCAACTACTGGTGCAGAGAATGCACAATCCATGTTTAAGTGTGCCGACCCTGGCCAATACCACTAGAAACTCGCCAAAATCCTCATCATGACCTCCAACAAATCCGTATGGGACACCTGGGACCTTGCATGGGACAGCGGACACTCGGCAGAGAAACGGCTCGAATTCCTCCAGCAGTGTGCCACTCCAGATTTCGTCTACACAAACCCGGCCATAGAGATATCGAAAGATCTACCGGCTCTCGTCAAATATATCGAGCAAGCGCTTCAAGAACAGGGCAACGCGCTGCAAGTCAAGCACATCCGATTCCTCGAGAACAACAACCGCAGCGCTCTCCAGTGGGACCTGAACAACAAGACCACGAATGAAGTTGCGCTGAGTGGTTGGACTTACGGCCAGTACGATGGGAAGGGAAAATTGATCTGTGTGGCGGACTTCTGGTAAAGACTAGGAAGTGACTTGTGGCGCTATCATCTACAAAATTGTCAGTCCATACGGTAAATCGAGAAATACTGGGCATGTGATGTCCGATCCTACTTACACTTTCGGAGGAATAACACCGCCAGTCTTTACTACCGCACATTTTCCAATCAACGACTATGCACCCATACCTTTCCGTGCCAGGAGGTGCACCCAGTGTCTTCGTGGAAATCATCACTCTCGCGCGCCCAGATCTCAGGTCGACGTCGTCAACCGATACATCCGTGACCTGCACGTCGCAATTTGGAAACTTTTCTGCCCGTCTCTCCATTGCTGCAATGTAGGCTGCTCGACTCGAAAGAGGGGAATTGCGAATCGATTGGAACCGCATGTCAGGTACGGTGAGAGACTCTACGATATCGATATTCCATGAGTGTGGGACCGTGGCCGAGACGAGCTGTCGCGTGAGGTCTTCAAGCTTCTCTGCGGTGGCCAGCTCTGCTTCTGACCGTGAGACCTTCTTGGTCGCTGTGGTCGATTGTGATTGCGCGGACAAGATCCATAGCCGTCTTTCATCTTCAGAATTCATTGATGCGGACTTTCCCGTTTGTACCTGGGTCCTGGAGGATCAACAACCTCGCGAGGGTTACGCTTGGTTCTGCAGACGAGGATCTGTACCTTGGTACCGGATCCTGTCATCGAGGTGAGGCCGGCTCGTGTCGTCTTGAGCAATACTGAACGATTCGTAGAGTATCTGTGGTCATCTCTTGCTCGCGTGCTGCTTCGCAAGGCGCACGAGTGTCATCAGGCCGCCATTGCCGAGACTACCAAACTTCCCTTCGTCGGATGAAGTCATTCATCTGCCGGCCCGTGCTCACGGGCCGTTCCTGTCGGATGACACAATCACAGAACATCTCCGACCTCGCCCATAAGCAATCGCAAGTAATACACACTACCATCATTGAAGCCATCAGTTTCGAGGAGTTTATAGCGGACATTTTATGCAACGGGGCGTGAGCGTGCGGCACATCTGCACCTCGGTTGATCGCCACGGCACCTGCTTTTCACGGCATCCTGCCCGCCACCAAATCCGGAACAGTCATGCAATTATCATGGATCTCGGGGGAAGGGTGATTGAGCGCAGAGTAGAGCCATACTCGAGCGGGAGCAATGAGGGACAAGCTGAGCGTAAGCTAAAGGATGAGACCTCTCATTGACTCAGCTCAGCTCAAGCAGCATTTTGTTGATGGGCTGCCTGACCTACGCTTACTTGTTTACTTAATGAAGCGTATCAGCCCCCAAAAGTTGCACAGTAGCCCTGGCTCTGGCTGCAGGAAGAACCCCGAGTCTCCTCATTTGTCTGCAGGATTGGTCTTGGTATTGTGAAGACCAAGAAGCCTCCAGCATTATAAGTATATTGGGCCTGGCAGGACCGCACTTATGCCTTCTTCCGGTTAGCATTGACTTTGTATCTGCATTTCAGCTAAATGCAGTAGGACTTCCAGCTTTAGGAGACACGACTGCGAACAGTACGACAAGCGGACCAGAACCAAACCGGACTGATCAGAATACGTCTAGTTGTCAGCATTTTGAAAGAATGGCAACTGGAGAGACCTGGGAAAGCTTCCTCTTGGCAGATCACCCTGCAAGTCTCCCAAAATGCAGCATTCCAGAATCCACAGACCATGCAAGCGTTGCGAAAGATGCTTTGCAGAGGCTAACCCAGCTTGACCTGGCCGACCTAGCACACAATGCGATATGGAGAGACTCTCTGGCCATGACTGGAGCTTTCCGAACGTTCTTCGGGCCTGAGAAAGTACTGCGGCACTGGAGCGAGCTGGTCAAAAAGTTCACGCCGACAGACTTTTGTCTTGTTGATGGTACTTCTCTCGTGTTTCGGCTTGGTCCTGAGAACAATTGGGTTCAAGCTACGTTTTCGTTTCATACACACGGCCCCCAAGCTGGAAGATGCTCTGGCACGATTGGTCTCTCACCAAGCCACGTCTCTTCGGACTCGAGCTGGAAGATCTGGCTATTGACCACCGTGTTAGAGCAACCCGAGGGGTTTCTTGATGTGGATCAGCTAGAACCAGGACCATCGCTGCTACCTGCCGGGCTGGATCTTAACTCGGGTGTGGTCGGACATCTCAATGGCACCACCGGAAGCAACCCGCCTTCAGTTGACTGCCTTGTCGTTGGCGCTGGAGTTGCGGGACTCTGTATGGCGGGCCGACTCAAGGCATTGGGTTTGACATATGTAGTTGTCGACTCGCATGGTGAGATTGGAGACGTATGGTCGAAGGCGCGCTACGATTCCGTCAAACTTCATACTTCGAAGCAATACAATCAGCTACCGGGAAAGCCCTCCGTATGGGGCCCAGACGATCCGTACTTGCTCAGCGCGGAACATATCTCGCAGGGCTTCAAGAAATATGTTGAGAGATTTGACATCAATGTCATGACTTCTACTCGCTTTGAGAATGCCAATTTCGACGAAACGGCGAAGATCTGGACGGCGCAATTGCGGCGTGAAGGGCAAAACTTGAAGATCAAAGCTCAGCATATCGTCCTGGCCATTGGAGACATGGGTGTCAAGCCAAATATGCCAGAATACGCACACCGCCAACTATACAATGGCGATGTCATTCATGCCGGGGCCTGGAAGAATGCAGCTCCATGGCGAGGGAGGAAAGGCATAGTTGTAGGCTCTGCAAACTCAGCGCACGATATCATCAGGGACATGGACCAGGAGAACTTCGAAAGCATCACTCTGAACCAAAGAACCCGGACATTTGTACTTCCTGGCTCGACATTCTCGGCACTGGTAGACCCGGTCTACAATGATGACACCCCGACGGATCTGAGCGATCGCATGCTGCTCAGCCTGCCGTTGCCTATTCAACGTCTCGCGGCCATGGCTGGTATTCGTGCCATGGCCGACCTCGATCCCGCCAGATTTGACAAGATGGAAGCCAATGGATTCAAGACCAGGCGATATGGTGACCTCTGGGGCCAGCTTTACGATTCGCAAGGCAAGCACTTCTTCGACATAGGAGCTGGAGAATTGATAGCCAATGGGAGAGTCAAAGTCCGTAGCGATGCACTTCCAATGGCCTACACCGAAACTGGATTGTTGCTGGACGATGGCAGCCGCATTGATGCGGACGTGATAGCCTTTGCCACTGGATATACGAGCAACTTCAAAGCAACGGCCCAACAGATGTTCGGAGAGGAAGTTGCTGGGAAATTACGTCCATTCTGGGGTACTGATGCTGAGGGTGAGGTGTTGGGAGCATGGAGACATACGGGATGTAAGTCTTCCACCCCTGAGTGATGGTGGACATGATTGAGCTAACTCTTTCAGATCATGGAATCTGGTACACCGGTCACGGTTTTGCACACGCTCGATACTATTCGAGGTTTGTCGCCATGCAAATTAAAGCAGACTTGCTCGGAAGACCATTCGAACCATACGAAGCCTGAGAAAGCAACGCTATTTGCAGCGCCAAATTTGAATCTTATCACCTGCTTCTTCGTGGCACCTGGCTCACGCTCGCTATGTCGAAGTACCCACCTGTTGGCAGGGCAGATGCAGGTCCGATCATGAAAGATGTTCGACGTAGCTCCGCTACGCTGGACCGCGACTCACTCTAGCCATCAAATCATCTATACAGAGACACTGGGTGCCTTCTGCAGAGAAAATTCCTCATCAAACGCAGGCGCAAGCATTGGCGGACTTTGATTTCCTCAAGTAGGGGCTTGGTGTTCCCGCGTATTCGCTTTCATCTTCCGAATACGAGACCCGGAGGCTATACATGTTAGCCACTAGTCCGACATCACACCGTGCCTACTTTTTGGCAACGTCGACCGCTCCTGTTACATCACGAGGAGACCGCAACATGATTCGAGTATCTCTCTTCGCGATGCATTCTGCGATGCCTGACTTCAGACCCGCTCGGATCACGACCGCTCTTGAGCAGCACCAAGTGGGGTTACTGCCATTTCGAATCGCGTGTCTGCCATGTGGTTGCCTGTGCGTATTATAGAAATTGCTTTTAAGCCTGAATTGCCTCTCACAATGCTAAGTTCTCTCGCCACCCTTCCTCTTCTTTCCTTGTTTTCCGCACACAATGCGCCCCTCGACTCGTTTACTGGGAGCATTAGGAGTCCTAGGCACTGTCGCTGCGGGACGCTCCAATAGCACTTGCAAATGCATGCCTCACGAATTATGCTGGCCAAGCAGTGAGAACTGGGCTATTCTCAATGCCTCTATCGACGGCCGCCTGATTCAGGGCTCTCCTCCTGCCTCTGTCTGCTATCCTGACCAACCAAACTACGCCCTTATTGCATGTAAGCAGGTTATTACAGATTGGACATCCTCCGCATGGCATGCTGCGAATCCAGTATCCGTGGATGGACCAGATACCCAGAACGGCTGCTATCCGATCTATGAAAACGGGAAAGACACTCTGGGCAATCCGTCAGCTGGTCACGAGGGCTGCGCTACCTGGGCATATTCAGCATATGTCGTGAATGCTACTGAAGAGCGCCATGTGCAGGCTGGCGTCAAGTTTGCGACCGAACACAATCTTCGATTGAACGTCAAAGGAACTGGTCACGGACGGTAAGTGTGGAGATGCTACCATTCTTTCTGCGATTTTGACAATTTGTAGAAGCCAGACACCAGGTAGTCTCTCCATCTGGACCCACTACATGCAAAACATCGCTTTTGTCGATGACTACCGTCCAGCTGGTTGCGAAAATGGCAATAGGACACATCAGATGGCTATGCGATTTGGTGCCGGCATTCAGGATCGGCAGGCGTTCGAAGCCGCTGCGGAGCGCAACGCGGTTGTCGTTGGTGGTACTGACTCTACTGTTGGTCTCGTCGGCTGGGCAACAGGTGGCGGGCATGGCTATTTGACTGGTGCCTACGGTCAGGGGGCGGACAACATTCTGGAAGCTACCGTGGTCACTGGCAATGGAGAAATCGTCATTGCAAATGAATGCCAAAATTCCGATCTCCTCTGGGCGCTTGGTGGAGGTGGTCACGGCTTCGGCGTCATCACAGGCTTGACGATGAAGGCTTACCCATCGCCAAATACAACTATGTGGTCTTTGGTTTTATCCTACAACGGCACTAATGATTCCAGCTGGTGGGATGCAGCTGCTCGCGTCCATGCAGATATTCCTCGGTTGCAGCAGGCCGGACTTACTGGATACATAACCATGAGCGGCCCTCCTTATAGCTTGACCAATGCGATGTTTGCTTACAATCCTCGGAATGGATCTGTCGAGGAAGCGATCGCGCCGACGCTGAAGTGGCTGGGCGAAAGACATGATGTAAAAGTTTCGTCAACTATCCAGTGGAAGCCGAAGTGGATTGATGTCTTCCATCTGTTCAACTTGACGGAAGCAGCTGGAGGATCGAACGGTGCTGTAACCTCCAGGCTGTTACCGTCGCATGCACTCACGGACGATATTGAGAAATTTGCAAATGTGCTGAAGACGGTCGGATCACGAAACTCTCAAGACGCAGTAAGTCACGCTGACACACGCTTTCACAACGGAAGGGGTTGGCGTGGAACTGACAAAATCCAGGACAAAGTCTCCAACCCATCGATCGCCAGTATCGCCACAATAAGCTCGGTTCACCATGATGACGCTTTGAACCCAGCCTGGCGCGATGCTGCAATCCATTTTCGCGTGGGCAAGAGCTGGGACGGAAGCATTTCATCTGAGGAGGCTGCCAATCTCACTCGCGCAATGACTGAGGAGACGGGTTACGTGCTAAGACAATTTGCACCAGACTCAGGGGCCTACTTCAACGAGGTGAACATCGCTCTTCTGCTGCATAGAGGGGAACTGACATCTTTAACAGGCCGACGCGAATGAGCCCAACTGGCAGTGGTCGTTCTTCGGCGAGAACTATCCGCGTTTACAGGCCATCAAGCAGAAGTATGACCCAAATGGCTTGCAGTGGTGCTCTCACTGTGTAGGAAGTGAGGCTTGGGTCTCCGGCGAGCATGGCAGTCTTTGCAGCCAGTCGTGGGCCTGAGCGAAAGTGAGACGAACACACAATCATTGCAGCTTCCATGTTCTCAAAAGCTATCAAAGCATCATGGCTGCATGCGTGCCGATTCTGGAACAGAACAATCGAAACTGCGAGCGCTATGGAGCTCAAACTGCAAGATGTGCGAATTCGTGATTGGGAAGGAGGTTCGGTCTTGAACACAGTCTATGTTCATCTCCGTATTATTTCACCTCGTTCAGCTCAAACACCAATCGAGACTTTTCGCCTCACTCGTACAGTCTCGTTCTGTTGGCTCTAACGACCGCTGACTTGTCGCTGTGAACCATGACACCAAGTCGGCCCACTTCTCTGTCAGGAGCCACATCGCCGAATATTATTTTGGTCCCTTTGAGAACACGCATACGATCCACGTCATCTAGGAAAGTACCGGCGCCATCTTGTTCAAGGTCGGGACAGGTTCGCAACACTGTGGTCCAATTCAGGCAGAGCTCAGGAGTCATCTTCCCTAGTCGAACGGTGACTGAAGCAACGCTTGCCAATACGAGCGAGATCGATGCAATGAGAAGTACAGCTAACCAGCCCGTACGACATTCAATGACTGGGAATGTCTTGGTCGACTGAGCATCGGTATTGGTCACATTGGCCGCAAAACCAGCGTAAACTCCGCTTCCATCCGTCGTATTGTCAACTGCCAAACCACTAGAGATTGCGTAAGGGCCTGAGGAGGTCATCCAGAAAGTGTTGAATAGCTGCGACATTCGTCAAGCAAAGCTTTTTTGGCCAGTCGATGCAATTGTTGGACCCTTCACGAGTATCGATGGCGAGGCCGGCGAGTCTGGATCAACCAGGTACCCCTGCAGTGGTGTACCCAGTGTTCCTTCCGAGGATACGGAAAGTCGGGCAAACCATTGAATAAAATACGTCCACGTGGAACAGTCGACGTCGAGGAACGTCCATGCAGCCACTGAATGTGGCTGTGTGGAGTTGCGTATTTGTGTGACTTCACATAGTCGTCCCGTGCATCCTATTCGTGCTTCGACGGATGATGTCGAGATGGTGCAGATGGCACCAACCCGATCGCCAGCAAGGCCCCAGTAGGCGAAGGCAAGGAGCCGTGGACTCAAGTGCTGGTCCAAGATATTGCGTTCACAAGTATCATTGCCAGTCGGCATTGCACTAGTGTAGTATTCAGCTGCGGTCTCAGACATCAATGCCTGCCACGCAGGGTATCCATGTGGGACTGCGCTGTGGTTCTGTGAATCGTATAGCAGAGGACTGTTGGCCAGCAGGGTCGGACATTCCATGGTCCAATACGAAGTTTGTACATTGAAAGAGGCGTTGTGATCCCCCACCAAACCAGAGACCGGAAGCCCGACCAGAGAGGAGTACAATGTGGTCTCAGTGACGTTAAACCAGCCATCGTCCGAAGGTGAAGCATCGCTGGCCATCAAAACCTCCAGAGACGGTATTTTTACATTGTCCCAGAGATCGACTGCAGATTCTTTTGTGGCCTGTGGACCAAGCAGGGCTGCGTTGAAAACAGCCCGGACAACTGAGTCAAGTGGTGCAATATCTGCACTATAGTAGTCGGAGAAACTATGGTTGACGGACATATAACTCAATGGGACCGTAGAAGTCGAAGTAGAGTTTGCGACACCTACTACCCGAAGCGAAGCCTGGTCCCCAAGAGGTGATAGAGCCCAGACAATGACCAGGAAGAAACCAAAAATGGTCGGTCTGCGGTTGGCAATCTGCGCAGAAACTGCATTTGCGACGGTAGTACTGCCTGCAAGTAGGTCCAGCAAGCCAATTTCTTCTCCACGCTCCAGGAGTCGTAACATCAAGGCCTTGAGGAAGCGTCCCAGAGTTGCTGCGTACACAATGGGAAAGACTGAGGGGCCCTTGAACTCAGTCAATGCATGCTTCTCGTATGAATTGTTCTCAGAAGACTTACAATCTTCGCTATGCTTGTTAGGATGCTGCCCAGGTTTTGATTATCGTCAAGTGGTGCGTGCTGGTGAGCAAGAACCATCAAGCCGTACACGAGAAAAGCAAGGGCAAAGAGCCCGAGAAACTTATCGATGAATATGGCTGGTACTAAAGCTTTGACGTTACGGGACAGTCTTCTAGGTTGATGAGGCCAGTTTCCCGCCCGCATGCCATTGCCTGAAGCAACCTCGCCTGAGGTCAAGGCAGGGCTGTATTTCGTTCGTAAGGAAGACTGCGATCCCACAAACGACGATGCAGCAGTCGTTGATAGCTGGCCTGGCTGTTGTAGATGCTCCGCCACGGATTCGTTGCGTATTCCTCTGCTGGGTGCCGGAAGCAGAGCACGTAGTTCGACGGATGAGGACATCTTCAATGGGAGTCAACAAGGTATCGACGAGGTCCATGAGAGCCTTCTGCGCCAAGGACGGGGCCGTCTTTTGTATCGGTCATGGAGACACCGCGGTGAACAGGTACACCTCAAGGTGCAGGAAGGCTGAGGCTGTGGAGAGCAGTTGTCTATCCTGCTGCAAGCCACACTCTTCCTGTAAGGCTGGCGCTGAACTAGCCTCGCTTTCTTTACAGGCTATTGGGCAGAGACTGCAATCAAAGTTCGATTACACTCGATCCTGGCGGACATCCTAGCCATGAAGACATAGATGGCAATGTTGGAGGATGGCTTCTTGTCGACGGTCGTGGTGTCTACCCATCCGTACCCCGAAAGCTGGCACGAGCGACCCCCAACCCTCCCACGCCTTGACGATCATTGCAGCCTTGCGGCCTCAAGCTCAAGATAAAGCTGCACGCGCAAGGCTCCGTCCGCATACGAGCAGGATACCTACAAGTCGCGGTGTTTTGTGTGGTCTTCTCATCCATCTCGGCCGGCGCCACGGGCAAATGAGACCGTGGCAGTAGCACATTTCCTCCACCCGTGCTTCCAATCCAGCGGACCAGCTTTCAGGCTAGCTCATGGCCAACCGTTGAATCCGGAGTCAGCACATCCTCAGGAGCCTCCAATGCTCTCTTCTTCATCGGCTCGTTCCTTCCATCATCTTCAGCTTTCCACTTGCCTCGAGTCAATTCCAGCCATTTCCTTGCGAATTGATGTTTTCAAACACTAGTACGATGATGAAGAAGTAACGTAGCATTCGGACTCGGTTGATACCGCATCCATTCGATGGACTGAATACCCATATCAGCTTGTTTCGCAGCTTGTGAGAGTTTGCATGCCAGGTCCTCTGCTTCCACAGGTCCCAGCATCGAAGCAGCATTGAAGACTGGTCGCAACTCAAGAATGGCAGTGCTAGCGGCGTCCCGACGGAGTGGCGATTTCGAGGTCATCCGGTAGGTCGTCAAGCGGTGCTAAGGCGATGTGCCGCTCAATCAAATCAAGCGCCACGTCCTTGTCTTCCCAAAATCCTACCCCGACGCCACATTCTGGCTCTGCGCAAGCCTCTACCACATCGTCCACTCCATTCTTATTGAAACCCACGACCCCAATTGGCGCTTTGACCTGCTGGCTTGTCTACACGCCTATCGGACTTTGAAGAGCAGGGGCCCGGTGTATCATACATTGATATTGGGGACGGTTATGTTGGCGGTGAGGAAGGGGAGTTTGACGATTGAAGATGCCGATGGGCTGGTTAGAGAGCTTTTGCCAGAGGAAAGCAGATCAAAAGCCAGGAGGCAGTCAATGATGTCTATTGATGGGATGTTTAGTGAAGAGCCGGGATTGATTGCCGCTGCGAGTCTTCTGTTGGATCTGGATATGGCGTTCAGGGATCGGAAGAGTGAGAGGGCGGATCAGTTGGCAAGGGATCTGAGGGAGAGGTTGAGGATTAGTGGAGAGGAGGAGGAGAATGAGACGGAGGATGAGGGTGAGATGTGAGGTACAACAAGGGTTTAATGCGGCTTCGCGTGAAATTTGGACGAGATATCATGCAACAGGCAATGCGAAATTTTAACAGAAATCGACAGAGAGTTTTAGCTACCTCACAAATAGATTATATACAGAGTTCATCGTCCGCGATATGGACGTGTTTCACTCGCCATCAATACCCCGTCCCATTCCCCCTCTTCGTATCAATCACTCTTGAATCGCCACAAGGTACAAATCCACAATCATCAATCTCCGGCCATTCCATCTCCGGCCAGATCCCCTGAATCCTCTCAGCAGCAGCTTTGAACCTTCGACTCAGATCCGTCCAGTCTGAGCGAGTGAGATTTCCATTCCGCTTCACAAATTGCCCATCGACTAGGACGTCCTCGATATCTCCAACATCGGAATGCAGAATGACAGCTGCCATCGGATCATACCACCCAATCTACCCGCAGAGTCAGCATAACATCTCTCAACGGGAAGACGAGCAAAGCAGTATACATACCATGTTAGGAGCATCCGTCCTCCAAACAACAACATCCGCCTTCGCACCTTCTCGAATGACACCTATATCGTCTCTTCGTAACGCGAGGCCGCCGGCCCTCGTAATCAAATAAAACGCCTGCTCAACACTCATAGGGTTGTACCTAGGTAGCTCCCACTGCTCATAAACAGCTTGATACTGTTGATTCCTCAGACTTTGCAGCCAATATCTCGCCTGCTGAACCATAGACGCACTAAACGAAATATGAGTATCTAGACCGAGAGACGCCTGATCCATGATGAGGTTAGAATCGGCGTGGGAGATGCCGTAGCTGTCTTCTGATTCGGGGGTCATCGCGATGTACTGGTTTGTGCTGCGCAGGATTTGGGCGTCTGAGGGGGAGACGCCTGCACCGTGTGCGAAGACGAAAGGGAGGGAGGTGTTGAGCCAGCCGAGGGAGGCGAGGAGGGTGGGACTGTTGGCTATTCCGAAGATGCCGCCTGTGAAGTGACTGGTCGCGATCGATAGATTATATGTCTGAATGATGTCCCATAGGGTACTGATATTGGAGGCGGGAGCTTCGGCGAAGGAATCGTAGGAGATGCCGAGTTTGACGAGGGAGTCGTTGGTTTGGAATCTGGGCTCGAGAGCGAGGGACTTCAACTTTGCTATTTGGTCGTCCCAGGTATATCCGTTTCCGAGCCCGAGGAGTGGTTGGATGGTGTGAGCGTAGTATGCTCGGATTCCGCTGTCGAAGGTGCCGTCCACGGCAGCGTCTGCTGCTTGGTCTGAGAAGTCTCCATGTGCGTGGTCTAGGACTGTTGTGGTGCCTTCGTTGAGGAGCTCCAAGCAGCCCATCAATTGGCCTAGATATGTATCATTGCGGTTGAAGTAGTGGATTGCGGGACTACCATAAGCGTAGCGTTGGAAGTATTGGGGCAGAGCAGCGTTGGCTGCTAAGGTTCGGAAAACGGTTTCCCAGAGGTGGTGGTCTGTTGGCGTCAGCGGTGTCAAGCTACAGGTCCTGGGAGACTGTAGAGCCTACGAGTATCAACCAAACCGGGGGTGATAATCTTGTCTGTGGCGTCTATGCGTGTGGTATTGGAGAATATTATTCCATTGAAAGAGCCTTCAGAGACAGAAGCGATCTTGTCGTTTTGTATCAGGACGTGTGCGTTTCGAAGGACTTGTAGTCGCTGAGTGGTCTGGGTGAATGCGATGACCGTCCCTCCTTCGTAGAGAACATTTGCACATGCCAAATGCAGCCCCAACAGAATGCAGATGAGAAGCGCTTTTCGGAACGACACTCCGTGTGCCATCGTCGACGAATCTGGGGTTTTATAATGTCTGGTCCCAGAAAGTTCAGGACATTGATGGACGACGTGCAGCAGCAGTCGAGGTAATGCGAGTGGAGTCGCGATGCTTGAAGTAATTTTCTCTCGCGTCATGACGCGCATTTGTTGAAAATATCAAACGTTCGAAGGAGCCGAGAGCGCATCGGAAGCGCATCTCGCAAGTCGTTCGCATCTCAAAACTCTCCGGTTGCTCACTCGAAAGGATGCGCGTTCGCGATTTTCTGAGGAAGGCAACTCTTATCTCAAGAACTCGTATAATGGCGAGTCGACTCGCACTTCTTGCTTCTGTTGCCAACAAGAGCCACCCAAGAGATGTCCACTATACGATGCACGCTACGAGTCGTTCAGACTGAATTGATCCTTTCGAAGTTAATTAGGTCAGGTTACCATATTTGTCCAGAGCGGTGAACAACTTCAAGGATGCTTGGACTCAGAGGTATGGCCGGAGATGATGACAGTACTCTAGATTGAGATAATCCAGCAATGTCGAGTGTACAAGCGTGGATTCGAAAAGATTCTATATGTAGGTCATTGTCCGAAATGTTAACCGCTGATAACCTCCATGTTCTACTTGCTGTCAGCCTTCTTTCTAGATTCTATTTCTCTACATCTACTGGCCAGATCACTGATATGTTCATCGCCGCTTTCAGGACTGAGATTGTTCAATGCTGTCTCGAGCTCGTAGAGATAGTCCTTGTTCTCGCCGCTGGGCCCGCGGGATTTGACGATGTGCTCGGCCAGTGCCTGAGGATCCTGAGGCCCAAGAAACTGTGGATTGTCTGGCAGACCAATATAAACCAGACATCGTATCGCCTTTCCGTCGATAGTCGAGTTGGAAGGCACATGAACCGGCTGGTAAGTGGCCGACATATCTTCGGGTTTCTTGAAAGGCGTATATTGGATGCTGTATCCATTGATCTCCCGAATGTTCATATATTCTGTGACCTCGGGAACCTTTTCGGCTGGGATTCGATACGCAGCTCCCCAGACTTTGGGTGGAGCAGAAGGATGCTCATCGGTCAGGGTTTCCCACAACTTGCGGTCGATGAGAGTGCAGACGCGGCCCGGGGCTTCTGGAGTTCCTCGATGGTCCTCACTGAAGGCTCGCGAGTCAGACGCATCTATGAGTCGACTATGGGTCCCTCACCTTGCCTGTCACATGCAAATTCAGCTATTGCAAAGTATCGAATCATGATCGCGCCACGTACCTGCCAGAACCTTCGTACATAACCTTCAATGTATCCTGGTACACGAATGTCTAAGACTGGGTCAACAAAGTGTCACCGAACAAGCAGCGTAGTGTTCCACCTACCGTAATGCGGCGGAGGTTTCCAGATCAGACTCCTGTTCCGCCATCAGTCGTGAGGTGGCGGAGGCAGGAGGCATCAGAACGATACCCGTATCCGAAGAGCCACAAATTGCCCTCCGTATCAGTCTCCGCCATCTTGGTGGACTGGAAAAGTGAGTGTTTGGACAGACTTCACTGTTGTTGAAGGGTGAGTCGGACAGTGATACCTTAGTGATGGGAATGTCGCGATTCATGTGCAATGACTAAGCGGAGTCCCATGAGTTTTGACAGAGCTTAAACTTCGAGATTCTTTTCCAAGAGGCGACCATCGAACAACGTCGCGTGCAAGACTCGCACGAGTCGCAACGACAACAATAACCACCTTCCTCACCCTTCTTTTCTTCTGTCTTGTGTCCGTTCGCGACTACGCGGACACCCACCGCAAAGATGGCGGACTCCAAGAAGGGCGCGGACAACAACTTGGGCCAGTACAAGTACTCGGCCATGTCCAATTTGGTTTTGCAGGCCGATCGACGATTTGTTTCACGACGCGGCGACGATGCGACCGGCGACCCCGAATCACTGGCTGGAAAGATCAACCTTGGTGAGATGGGCTCAAGGACTGCCCGTGAAAAGGCACCTGTTTCGGCGGGGGCGGGGACACAAGAGAAGGCTCGCAAGAGGAAGCGCACAGAACCTGTACAGAGCTCGCGGGCGGCAGGTATCCTTAGCCAACAGGATATGAACATTGAGGGTCTGCGATACAGACCAAGAACCGCCGCGACCAAGGATGTCTACGACCTGATATCCGCAAACGTCGCGCAGAAGATGGGTGGCGATTACGGCCTGGCTGTGACTGCGTCTGCGACAGATTCGATTCTGGAGTATTTGAAAGATGACAGTCTCAAGGACTTTGATAAGAAGAAGGAGATTGACGATATCTTGGGCATCACAACGAGCAGCAAGGAATTTAATCAGCTGGTCAATCTGGGCAAGAAGATCACAGATTACGATGCGCAAGACGATGATGACGAAATGGGCGAAGGTGGAGACGGCGACGAGCTGGACGACCAGCAGGGAGTTGCTGTCGACTTCGGCGAGGATGAAGAAGATGAAGACGCTGGTCGAACATTCGAAGTAAGAGACGAAGGCGAGGAATCAGAAGATGACCTCGCGATGGGCACAGAAGATGTCGCAGAAGACGGCGCCGGGCCATCACCCGACGCCGATAGGGAGGAACAAGAAGAAGACGACGACGGAATGGTCATCGAAAGCCGACCACGGAGATCAGAAAAGCAGGACCAGGACCCGAATTTTGTCCCTGCTCACGAGATTGATGCATACTGGTTGCAGCGACAGGTAGGATCAATTTACGACGATGCGCATATCCAGACCGAGAAGACGCGAGAAGCAGAAGCCATCATGTCTGGCACAGACGAATCAGGCGAAGAGAAGGCCTTGCGCGAAGTTGAAAACGACCTCATGGAACTCTTTGATTACGAACATCATGAGCTTGTGGGTAAGCTGGTAAAGAACAGGGACAAGATTATCTGGGTGACGAGATGGCGGAGAGTGGCCGAAGACGATGCCTCGCGGATAGCATTCGAGAAGGAAATGATAAACGCCGGTCACGCAGGCATCTTGAAAGAGCTGCGAGGTCGCGACGAGCCCTCTGGTAAGGCTGGCGCAAAGCTGCAGGTCAAGCTCGATCCAATGCAGCTCGACGCTAAGCTTGAGGTGAAGGATGAGGAAGATGTCAAGAAGGAGGGTCTTGTCGGCGGTCTACAACCGCGGAAGACCCTCAACTTGGACGACCTGAAGTTCGACCAAGGAAACCATCTCATGACCAACCAAAATGTGCGACTACCACAAGGCTCGACAAAACGGGCTTTCAAGGGGTACGAGGAGATTCACGTGCCAGCTCCAAAGCGAAAGCAGGTCCCTGGCGAGCGGCCGCTCATCCCCACTGCTGATCTGCCAGCCTGGGCACGAACGGGATTCGGATCCTCGCAATCACTAAACCGCATCCAAACCGAGTGTTACTCTTCAGCGTTTGAAGATGATGGAAACATGCTGATTTGTGCTCCTACTGGATCTGGAAAGACGAACGTGGCAATGCTGACAATGCTTCGAGAGATCAGTAAACATCGGAATCCAGCGACTGGAGAAATCAACCTGGACGACTTCAAGATCGTCTATATAGCGCCTCTCAAAGCTCTGGTGCAAGAACAAGTCGGCAACTTCGGCAAGCGCCTTGAGTCTTACGGAATCACAGTGTCAGAGCTCACTGGTGATCGACAATTGACCAAGCAGCAAATCGCGGATACCCAGGTCATTGTCACAACGCCAGAGAAGTGGGACGTTATCACTCGTAAAGCCACCGACACTAGCTACACTAACCTGGTGCGGTTGATCTGCATTGACGAAATTCACTTGCTTCACGATGACCGTGGTCCAGTGTTGGAGAGCATCGTGTCGCGAACGATTCGGCGCACTGAGCAGACCGGCGATCCCGTCCGCATTGTCGGTCTTTCGGCCACGCTACCCAACTACCGTGATGTTGCTACGTTCCTGCGCGTTGACATGCAAAAGGATTTGTTCCATTTCGATGGCACCTTCCGTCCTTGCCCGCTCAAGCAAGAGTTCATTGGAGTCACTGAGAAGAAAGCCATCAAGCAGCTAAAGACGATGAACGACGTCTGCTACACAAAAGTCCTCGAGCAAGTCGGCCAAAACAAGAACCAGATGCTCATTTTCGTGCACTCACGAAAAGAGACTGCGAAGACAGCCAAATACATCCGTGACAAGGCTTTGGAGCTTGATACAATCGGGCAGATTCTGCGGACAGACGCGGCTAGCCGAGAGATTCTCAAGGAAGAAGCCGACTCTGTCTCCAACTCAGATCTGAAGGATGTGCTGCCGTACGGGTTCGGTATTCACCACGCTGGTATGAGCAGAGCCGACAGAACCGCTGTTGAAGACTTGTTCGCAGATGGCGCCATTCAGGTACTGGTCTGTACTGCTACGCTTGCGTGGGGTGTCAATCTTCCCGCGCATACGGTCATCATCAAAGGCACCCAAATATACTCGCCCGAGAAAGGTTCCTGGGTTGAACTTAGCCCGCAAGACGTTCTGCAAATGCTTGGACGAGCTGGAAGACCGCAATATGACACTTACGGTGAGGGTATCATCATTACAACGCAGACTGAGATACAGTACTACCTGTCGTTGATGAACCAGCAATTGCCTATTGAGTCGCAATTCGTCTCGAGGCTGGCCGACAATCTCAATGCGGAAGTCGTGCTTGGCAATATCCGCACTCGCGACGAAGGTGTTGAGTGGCTGGGGTACACTTACCTCTTCGTACGAATGTTGCGGTCGCCAGCTTTGTATCAAGTCGGCGCGGACTACGAGGAAGACGAGACTTTGGAGCAGAAGCGTGTTGACCTCATCCACTCCGCGGCGGTTGTGCTTGAGAAAGCCAGCTTGATCAAATACGATAAGAAGACTGGCCGCCTGCAAGGAACCGATCTCGGCCGAGTTGCCAGCCACTACTACATCACGCACAACAGCATGCTGACATACAACATGCACATCCAGCCTTCGGTCAGCCCCATTGAGCTTTTCCGAATCTTCGCACTCAGTGAAGAGTTCAAGTATATCCCAGTCAGGCAAGACGAGAAGCTAGAATTGGCGAAATTGCTTGGGCGTGTTCCCATTCCAGTGAAGGAGACCATCGATGAGCCGAATTGCAAGATCAACGTTCTACTCCAAGCATACGTGAGTAGACTGAAGCTGGAAGGTCTTGCCTTGATGGCAGATCTCGTCTATGTTACACAATCAGCTGGTCGTATCCTGAGAGCCATGTTCGAGATTGCGCTTAAGAAGGGATGGTCACAAGTTGCAAAGGATGCGCTAGATCTTTGCAAAATGGCAGAGAAACGCATGTGGCCGACTATGTCTCCTCTGCGGCAATTCCCTGAGTGCCCGGTGGACATCATCAAGAAGGCTGAACGCATGGACGTGCCATGGTCTAGCTACTTCGATCTGGATCCACCTCGGATGGGCGAGTTGCTCGGAATGCCCAAGCAGGGTCGTCAGGTCTGCAACATGGTCGCTAAATTTCCTCGCTTGGAGCTGCAAGCCCAAGCTCAGCCTATTACCCGCAGCATGCTTCGCGTCGAACTCACAATCACTCCCAACTTCGAGTGGGACGACAACATCCACGGACGCGCCGAGAGCTGGTGGGTCATGGTCGAAGATTGTGATGGCGAGGATATTCTGTTCCACGACCAATTCCTCCTTCGCAAAGAATACGCCGTTGCAGAGATGAACGAGCACATCGTGGAGTTCACAGTCCCAATCACGGAGCCGATGCCGCCAAATTACTTTGTCCACGTCTTCAGTGACAGATGGATGCACGCCGAGACGAAGCTCACACTCGACTTGACCAAGTTCGTATTGCCCGAGAAGTTCCCGCCACATACTCCGCTACTGGATATGCAGCCTTTGCCCGTACAGGCTCTGAAGCGCGATGACTATGTTGGTCTCTATCCCGATTGGCAACAGTTCAACAAGATTCAAACTCAGACATTCAATGCTTTGTATCAGTCTGACGACAACGTCTTCATTGGTGCACCAACTGGGAGCGGCAAGACCGTATGTGCAGAGTTTGCATTGCTTCGACATTTCACGAAAGCAAATGGCGGCAAAGCTGTCTACATTGCTCCATTCCAGGAGCAGATCGATGCTCGCTTTAAAGCTTGGAAGCCCAGATTCGGCCCAATCGCTGGTGGCAAGACTGTGGTGAAGCTGACAGGCGAGACCACCGGCGACCTCAAGCTGCTTGCTGAAGGTGATCTTATCCTTGCCACACCTGTCCAATGGGACATGATGTCTCGGCAATGGCAGCGAAGAAAGAACGTTCAGAACGTCGAACTGATCATTGCCGATGACCTGCATATGCTGGGCGGGCATCACGGCTACACTTACGAAGCTGTCATGTCTCGTTCTCAGGCGATCAAGGTTCAGCTTGAGAACAATCTTCGCACAATCGGGCTGAGTGTTTCCCTTTCTAATGCCCGCGACATTGGCGAGTGGATTGGCTGCAGCAAGCACACCATCTTCAACTTCAGCCCAAACAACCGACCTCTTCCTCTGAACCTGCATCTGCAGACCTTCAACATTCCACACTTTCCGTCGCTGATGCTGGCCATGACCAAGCCAACGTACCAAGCAATCTTGCAGTACGCGCCAGAGAAACCGGCCATGGTCTTCGTGCCCAGCAGAAAGCAGGTCCGGGCAACAGCTCAAGATCTGCTGGCAGCTTGTGTGGCAGACGATGACGAGGACCGCTTCCTCCAGACTGAGGCCGAACAACTTGCTCCGATTTTGGCAAGGGTCAAAGAGCGATCGCTGGCCGACTCTCTTGCACATGGCATCGCATACTATCATGAAGCGCTCACCGACTCAGACAAGCGCATTTCTGAGTCGCTCTTCTCACAGGGAGCGGCGCAAGTCATGTTGGTTTCAAGAGACTGCTGTTGGGAAATCCAGAGTGCTGCGCATATGATCATTGTCATGGGTACCCAGTTCTTCGAAGGACGCGAACACCGATACATCGACTACCCACTCAGCGAAGTATTGCAGATGTTTGGAAAGGCTGGGCGTCCTCTGGAAGACAAGGACGCTCGTGGTGTGCTGATGTGTCCCGATGTCAAGCGCAACTACTACAAGAAATTCCTCGGCGAGGCACTCCCGATAGAGAGCCAGCTGATTCCATACCTCCATGATGTCTTCGTGACAGAGATCAGCACAAAGACGATCGAGTCGACACAAGATGCCGTGGACTGGACGACATACACGTTTTACTATCGTAGACTGCTCGCGAACCCGACCTTCTACGGCCTTGAAGACACCGGCCATGATGGCCTCAGCGCGTTCCTCTCAGAGCAAGTGGAAGGTACGTTGAAGGATCTGTCCGATGCGAAGATCATCGAGCTCGACGAGGATGAAGATACCATCACGCCTCTTAACGCCGCCATGATTGCAGCCTACTACAACATCTCGTTCATCACAATGCAGACACTGCTTCTGTCACTAAAGCGTGGCACAAAGCTCAAGGGTATCCTTGAAATCGTCACGGCGGCTACAGAGTTCGAAGATATCCAGATCCGTCGCCACGAAGAGCACATACTGCAGCGCATCTACGACCGGATACCAGTCAAGCTCTCTGAAGTCAACTTCGAGTCACCTCACTTCAAAGCCTTCGTCCTCCTGCAAGCCCATTTCTCACGCATGCAGCTACCAACCGACCTCGCAAAAGACCAGGAAATGATTCTCCGCAAAGTCCTCAACCTCCTCAGTGCTTGCGTCGACGTCCTCTCCTCCGAGGGCTACCTCAACGCCATGTCCGCCATGGAAATCAGCCAAATGGTGGTCCAGGCCATGTGGGATCGCGATTCGCCTCTCAAACAAATCCCACATTTCGAAGACGAAAAGATCGACGTTTGCTCTAAATTCGGCATCAAGGACGTTTTCGAATTCCAAGATGCCATGGACCTGGATGAAAACAAGGATTACGACAAATTAATGAAAGGCCTTGGATTCTCAAATACACAGCTTGCGGATGCGGCGCGTTTCATCAACGAACGCTACCCGAACGTCGAATTGGAATTCGAACTTGACGACTCAGAAAACGTCGCCTCAGGCCAGCCGTCCTACGTCAACGTCAGCATTACCCGTCAGTTGGAGGAAGATGAAGAGCCCAATCTTACAGTCCACGCTCCATTCTATCCAGCCGAGAAGACGGAGAATTGGTGGTTGGTTGTTGGGGAGGAGAGCAGTAAGACGTTGCTTGCGATTAAGAGGGTTACGATTGTGAAGGAGTTGAAGACGAGATTGGAAGTTGTGCTTCCTACACCGGGGAAGCATGAGTTGACTTTGTTTTTGATGAGTGATAGTTATGTGGGTGTGGATCAGGCGCCGACGTTTGAGGTTGATGCTGCCGAGGGGATGGAGGAGGATGATGAGGAGGAGGAGGAAGATGATGAGTAGGGTACATCTGATGGGGGTGAGGTTGGATAGGTGAGAATGGGGTTGTATAGATACCCGGAGATGGTCAAAATACGAAAGTTTTCACAGAGGCTTGCGTTCTTTCTCCATTCCATTCTTGATCATTCCGTCACCACCCGCACAAACGCAAAAGTGAGCAAGATTTCAAGTCAGACTTCACGTTAATCTAATCTTCGTCCATACTCTCCCAACCCCCTTCACCCCCATTCTCTTCCGCCTCCGCCTCTTCCTCCTCAATCTCATCGTCTTCCTCAATCCCCACAAGCCTCTCCTTTACATCCCCCTCAGGCATCTTAACATCCGCGACTCTCCCAGCAAAAGCCTCCCGCACAGCCTTGTTCGTACTTGTATCCCAAACCTGCACAGCACCTTTACTCCCCGCCACAGCGAGTCTGAATGCGACTTCTCGGTCGGGTGCGAAGTGTGCCGAAAAGACTTTCCCGACACCCAAGTCACGAGAGACGACGAGACTAGGCCCGTTGTCTGAGGTTATGTTCCAGAGTTTTACGGTTCGGTCTGTGGAACCCGTGGCGATGAAGCCTGGGACGGCGGGGTTGATGCTAAACGTCGAAAGCTCGGCTTCGTGTGCTTGAAGTCGCCAGAGAGCTTTGCTCTTTTCTGGTGTAGAAGGAAGTTGTCGCGCATCGAAACAATGCAGGATGCCGGATTCAGTGGACGTGTAGAATTGGTTTTCGTCGTGAGGGTTCCATCTGATTTGCTCCACATCGGATTCGACACCCCAGCGCGGAGTTGTGGAGGTCGGCGCTCGCATGTCGGCTGCGACGATTGTGCGGTCGTAGGAGCCGGAGAGGAGGACGGAGCTTTGGGTTGGATGCCAAGCGAGAGCGCAGACTTTGTCGGTGTGGTGTGCGTAGGAGTGTGCGGCTGTACATGTGTTGAGGTCCCAGAGCTTGATGGTTTTATCTGCGGACGCGGAGGCTAGGAGGTTGCGGTGTTGGCGATTTGCGGCGAGGGAGAGGACGGAGTCGACGTGGTAGGAGTCGTTTGCTTTCTTGGACTTCTTTTTCTTCTTTTTGGCCTCTACTCCGGGTTGTGTGCTTTGCCCAAGAACGGCGTTTGGGTACATGCAGTCGACGAGATCCAAGTCCCATAGCTCGATTTCAGGATCCATTGTTCCTACTGCTGCGAAGTTGCCGCCTTCGCTTCCGTCCTTGTTGGGCTTGGTGCCAACCCATTCCACGCAGAGCGGGACTGCTGGCAGCATAACGTCGTGGTGGACATACAAATTGTCCGCTTCATCCTCGTACACATATACTTCAAGATGCGCAACTTCGTCTTCTATTCGCGCAGCCAGAACCATGTTGTCCGTGGGCAAAATCTGCAGCTCTTCTCTCTCCTCTTCGTCTGAAGCATCTCCTTCCGGTAGTGTGAGATACGGGTCCTCGCTATTGTCTTTGTGGTATGCAAGGGATTTGATGTTGCTGAATATGCCACCAGTGTTCTCTTCGTCATCCCCTGCATCGTCGATCTCAGGCTCACTGTCGTAGTGTTCCATGTCGTACTCTTTCAGATCATCGTCTTTCGCAATGTCGTCTTCGTCATCATCGCTGTCTTCATCGTCCTCCTCTTGCTTCGCTCCGTCTTTTGCATCCGGATCATCTCCCATGCTGACTTTGTTCAACGCGTCTCTCGCTTTCTCCAGATCTTCTTTCGCGTCATCCAGCTCGAGCTTTGCCAACTTCGCAATGCGCGCGTACTCTTCGTCGTCCATGTTGTATTTGGTTGGGAAAGCTGCAGCATGGCCCCGAGGGACCCATGCCGTCGCTGTGATCATAGAACTCATGTCGGCGGTATATCTTACAAAAAGGTGAGCAAATGATGTTGCTCCAAGACGGAAACTTGACCTCGAACATTTTTTGAAAGTCGAACTGTGGAGTCTGCGATAAGGTTTACGGATCTATCCGCCCGAACCGCAACCTACAAGGCTAGTCCCGTTACCTGCTCAAACGCGCCACATCACCTCCCACGCTTCAAAGAAGTCGCCTGACCATCTTTCCATATCCCTTATTATCTCCCCCCATCTTTCCTCAAACATCTTCCACTCAACATCTCCAAGCAAAAATGGACCACTCCCACATGGACCACGGCGACATGGTACACATCTATCCATATGCACCATCATCAGATCAAATGCACAAGCTAACCTTCGCAGGGTCACGGAGGCATGGATCATGGCGGTCACGGCGGAAGCATGGAGCCTATGTGCAGCATGAACATGCTCTTCACCTGGTCCACGGAAAATCTCTGCATCGTGTTCTCCAGCTGGCGCGTCACTGGAACTTGGTCGCTCATCTACTCCCTCCTCGCCGTCATCGCTTTAACAGCGGGCTACGAGGCGGTAAGGGAGGCCAGCAGACGGTATGAGGAGAGACATGCGAAGGTGATTGAGGGGTTGCCACGTAAGTTTCATCCCACGCCCAAGATACTGGCAAGGATGCAGGAAGGTGTTCGCATGAAGTCCAACAGAATTCATTGAACGTGTTCATGTACTCATGATTATATGTGTGAAGTCTCACGAGACGTCGATCACGAGAACTTGAATGGTTCTACATCATCAGCACCGAATTACCGTGGGAATGACGAACGAAGCTCACTCCTCTGGCGTGTCACAGGGAATAAGGTCGCGGCGGAGGAGAAGACTGGAAAATTGGTGAAGGCGCTGTTTTATGGAGTGCAGGTGTTTTATTCGTTCTTCATCATGTATGTACACGCGGTTTACTCATAATCGGGCGAGTGCTAATGGCATATCAGGCTCTTGTTTATGACCTACAACGGCTGGATAATGATTGCGGTCGGTGTGGGTGCTACGATTGGATACTTGCTGTTCAGCGGATCAAGTGCTTCGAAGGCTGCTGCATGCCATTGATACCCATAGCACACCTAGATTCCATGATGCACAGCCTGGCATATCCATCTCACAGGCCTCTCCACGCCACTTTGGCTACATGGTCAACCCTCTTTCTTGTCTGCTTCACCATTCCGAGGTACTTTAGCTCTGCCAGCGCTCTTTGAAAGAGCGCCATTGTCTTTTGCTCATCTTCTTCTGCACTCTCGATGACTGCTTGGAAAGCTTGCCAGAGGTCGCTGACATTGAGCAGATTCCCCGACTCCAGGTACAGCTGATACAGGATGGCCGTCGCCGGTTGAGTACCAGCAAGAGTGGCTTCCTGCCCGCCTTGTCCGGGGTCGCAACATTCGCAATCCAGATAGTCGTGCGGTGTTGCGAGGGCGCGCTCAATGGCATGCCGTGGTCTTGGGGTGAAGACCTCTCGATATGGAGAGCGCAAATCGTAGAGGAAAACCTCGTGCAGTATGAGCTCTTTCGGATTTATGAACCTCTCATTGAAGTAAGATTCAAGCAGGTCGGAGAACCGCCGAATAAGCGTTGTGTAAGCAGCATCTTGCTTGGACAGAGTCGACTTTTGCTTGCTCAGCTCGACCTTCTGCGCCACCACGGTCGTACGCAGGGTCGAGTTCTTGAGGTCGTCTTCGCTTCGGAGTGGCTGCACGTCGCCAGTCTGATCCTTGGAAAGATTTTTCAATTCCTTCTGAAGATCTCGGACTTGCAAGTCGACGTCTCCAGGCAGACCCGTCGAAAGCAATTTGCTCATGATTTCCAGAGTTGTGTCAGATGGTGCCTTTCTCACAGATAAAAGCAGTGATCGTATCAACGTAGACCCCGACAAATTTCCAGATATTACTTGAATGTACAACAGGGACTTTGACGAAACAGAAGTATATGGCAGGCATCCTTGGATCTCGCGAATGACTTCAGTAGCAGCGACAGCTTCCGATGTTGCGAGCTTCCCGTCAGCGACAGCCTGCTTTGCAAAGTCGAACAGGGCCTGATCGGAGTCTAGCAAATTTCTCAAGGTTTTTGTTTCTCCGTCTTCAAGTAAAGCCTTTGCATGAGCGCGGAAAGAGGGTAGATTCCGCAATGCCCCAAGGTGATCTTTGGACGCAGCGTTGATTGAGAGATTCGGGTTCAAGAATATGCTGACTGCGTTCGCATAGTAGTGAGACATGTGGGCATATTTCGTCGCTTCGACCAAGCTGTTGATTCCCTGAATGTAGTCATTTTGTCGGTCTAGGATCATGTTTGCCAGATTCGGCCCCATCCAAAGGGTTGGATCAGGGTGGGTAATAGCATCAAAAACCTCTTCAACTTCATCGGAAGACACTGCGGCGTCGAAAAATGTCCCGTCAAGGCATTTCACAGCACCCTTGGATAGCGTTTGCTGCAGAAACTCGACTGACGTCGCCAGGTTGAGCAGGCAGGCGAACGGGATGCGGTCCTGCCAGCAGCCAAGAAGCTCGATCACCTCCGAGAGCAAGTCGCTATCAAAAGCTTCTGTGTCTTCAAAAGCGATCACAACTTGCTGTAGCTTGCGTTCTTGGACATAGTCGTAAAGTATTTGCAAATCATAGTTCAAGGGCTTTGGTCCTTTGCGTGTGTTCGAGAGTTCATCTTCGTCCTCACCGTCGTCTTCAGTTCGAGAAGTGGTCTTGTGGATGATAATCTTCAATAATCCTTTTAGGTTTGCGCCAGATCCGGAAGAGATGGAGACAAATTGCCGCCGCATCTTTGACTTGCTGTTGGTAGAGATCTGGGATGCGATGGATGTCCGTAGAGCAGAGTTGGGGCCAGCCAGGACCAGTCCAGTTGGGATGCGATCAACTTTCTCGGACTCGATCGCATCATCCAGAAATGTTGTGATCTCGGTTATGGTGGTAGCATTGATGGTGTTGAGTTTTGCGTTGATTCGTGACTGCTGAGACTGCCATGCTTCTTGGTACGCCTTCTTGCGCAACTGCCAGGAGGTTTGCAGTCCTTGAGGTTCAGTCCGTCTGCGCTTCGCCGGACGCGTGTCGTCTGGCTGAAAGACGTAGCATTTCTCATACTCCATAGCTCGGTGGTGCTGACTCTTGAGGTAGCATTAAAGCTGATGCAAGCAGATGGAGAGAAGCAACATGTCAAGGAGGAGCACGCGTAGCGCGTTTGCCCAGCTGAGCGTTCATTGGCTGAAATGGCTTGGGTCTGAATCCGTGAGAGAAGTGCCTCCCCACCGCCGAGCTTCTCGCGATGTTTGTTTCACACCCTAGACGCATGATCCTTGATTCTCGAGTGCCACTAAATCCAGTAGTACGATGGAGACAACGTGTAAGTAGCCTCAGCAATTTTCATTTGAGCCTCACCTTGTCAACAAACATCCATTAGAACGCGTTAGACCTCAAGAAAAGCCAAAATGGAAATCACCCAAACAGTCACAGAAGCAACTTTCTCACTATGCCCGGCCAGGAACGAGGACGAACTCTCAGCAACCAAAGGGCTGTTCGAACAGTACACAAAATCTCTCGGCATAGATCTGGCATATCAGGACTACGCGACCGAGATCAAGGAGTTCCCTGGAAAGTACGCGCCGCCAAAAGGAGCCTTGTTCATCGCCCGCGACGGAGACGATGAGATCGTGGGATGCGTTGGTTTGAGGCCTTTGCCCTCAGCCGGGGACGGATATGCTGAGATGAAACGACTCTATGTTCAACCCAAAGGGCGAGGAATGGGAATCGGGAAGGCACTTGCAGAAACCGCCATTGATGAGGCCAAGCGACTGGGATACGAGGCTATTGTCCTCGACACTCTGGCAAACATGACTTCCGCAAGGATATTGTACAGCCTCCTTGGATTTGAAGAGATTGACGCATACTACGATTCGCCGGTAGAAGATACTGTATACATGAAACTGGACCTATCGACCATTGACAGAAGACCGAGTCAGCAAGAGAAGAGCTAGCTTCGGACTGAGCTCCAGCGACATCGGTGCAACAGCTCCAATGCGAAAGTGGAGATCAGAGCTGGGCCGGCCGAGACATCATCATCAACCAGCCAACCTCACTTCCTTCTCAAAACGCGAACTCATATCTTTATCCATCAAGGTCCTCACCACCACTTCGTCCAATCAATTCCGACCTCACTCAACTAGTCACCATGCAACTCATCCGCTCCTCCCACAAACCCGACACCCCCTCCCGCCAACCAACCGAAACCTTCTCCGGCACAGTTCACATGTAAACCTCCCCAAACGCCTCACAACACCAGTCGTCCCCCCAAAAGAACCACCCTCCATCGCCCTACTAACCCCATCCTTCCAAAGGGACCCAATCTTCACAGCCCCCGACTCCTCCTGCATGGGCAACAACGTCTGCTTCACCCCAGGAGCCCGCACCTTCTGGCACACCCACGAACACGGCCAAATCCTCACAGTCACCATGGGTTCCGGGCTCATCTGTTCCAAGGGGCAGGCGCCGAGGAAATTGCAAGTAGGGGATGTGGTGCATATTCCGGCGGGAGAGACGCATTGGCATGGGGCGACGAGGGAGACGTTGATGGCGCATATGGCGATCAGTTTAGGGAGTGAGTATGACCTTTGGTGTGGGAGGGGAGGGGAGGGATGCGGTGATGGCTAACGTGATGGGTTTTGTAGAGACGAGCTGGCATGATGAGTTGGATCAGGTGGAGTATGAGCAGGCGCATGAGAAGGCGATGTAAGCTTATTAGATATGAACTGAACGGCCGAAAATTCAAGATAGGAGGACAGACACTGTTGCTTGCTAATGATATATCGTGTTTCATTCTGCATTAATCTCATCTGCTAGCGCTTCGCTTCGGGTATCTCTAAGCCATTAAAATCAACAGCAAAACGCCGTAGTACTCGAACACAACCCAATGCCGTGCCACCCAGTTCTTTGCACACGCTCATCGCCCAAGCCAAGTCAAACTCAGACTCAGAAATGACGCCGCTAATCATACAAACACAAAAATCTTCCAGGCCAATTCCAGGAGCGCTTCGTTCAAAGTTCAGCCAACGCCTTCTCAGCCAGCATCTGATACCTCGTCGCATCAAACCTCTTTCTCTTCCACCCCCTCTCCCTCCCCGCCTCAATCCGCCTCTGCTTCTCCGTAGCCGCCACGTCCACCGGCACAAACGACCAGAAACTTCTAGCTTTCTGCATCCCTTTCGGCGGCTCGGGTGGAGAGCTAACTGTAAGCTGCGGCGGCGGACTGCTCAGAAACTGCCTCTCGGGGTCCAATCGGAGAGGAGTGCTGCTGTGCTTGTCCTTGAGAAGCCCGCGGGCAGCTTTTTTCTGAGCGGCCTTCTCTGCCTGGGAGGCTGCGAGCTGGTCTTTGGAAGTTCGGACGAGGGACATGTGAGTCTCGATTTGAGTGCGCATGGCGTCGAGGTGCTCGTTCAGGCGTATGAGCATTCGTTCGTCGACACGGAATTCTTCGACGAAGGGGTCGCCTTGGCCTGGGGTGTGTGGCGAGACAGGTGAAATGGTGGATTCCTCTTCGGAGGATACACCCGAAGATGCGTACCGTGAGTCAGGAGATACAGGAGACACAGGCGACATCGGTTCCGTCATGGCCCAGCGGCTGATTGAAGCGCTTGAAGTTGGTCGAGAGAGTTGCACGGAGCTGCGAGTCGCGAGCTTTGGCAGTTGGGATCGTAGGTGTGCGTCTCTGCCGTTGTAAGGTAGGTCTGGCGGAATATGGAAAGGCTTCACAGCTGAGCCAGGACGAATAGGGCGCATCAATCCGTGAGACGTCGGCTTTGGCGGAGGAGACTCGAGAAGGGACATTCTGGAGACATCGCGTGACAGCCGCGGCAGACGAGGTGACGGCTCCACCAGAGACATGCGCGAGATGTCTCGCTGCAGAGAATGTCGCTTCGGTGTAGCATGGATGGAATGCCGCTTTGGTGTGACCTGAAGTAGAGACTGCCGCTTAGGTGTGATGTCGTTGAAGCTATGCAGGCTCTCAAGGTCATCTATGTCCGAGGCTATGTGCGTGGATGACACGGACGGCGAGTCAATGGGGATGCTTTCGCCGCGGAACATTCCAGTCGGTGACTGCAACAAGGGCGAAGTCGAACGTGAAGCCATTGCGAACGAATTGCGGCTAGAGACTGTAGATGGGGCGCCAAAATCGCTCGCTCCGGCAGGCGTACCGAATAGGTCTTCGTTTGCTAGCGGCACTCGATAGGTGCAGTGGATACGAGCCTCATCTGCTGATGGTAAGGCCAGCAAAGCTTTCATGTAGTGACCTTCTGCAGAGGCGAAGGCGGGCAGCTTAGCGACTGAATTGTGGTGCATGACCCTCGCGATCTCATCGTAGCATAGTGCGGAATAGAAGTTGACGTAGGCGAGCTGGAGAGGGCTCTGGTCGAGAGTACCGCCGGTGACCTTGAGAATGTCGCGACAGGCCTGAATGCATTGTCGGTATTGGCCTTGGAGGAAGAGGGCCTTGATGAAGTGCAGTGCCATGCGATGTGTCTCTGGTGCAGACGCCGCCGTCGAGCCCATGACTGCCGGGTGGAAGCGTCCACGGCGCCGCTTCAGGTATGCAGGTGTCGAATGTGGTGGGTCGAGTCGGTTCGGTGGGTTGTCGAGAGTGCAGGAGCGAGCGTCTTCAAATTTGCGGCGGAATGCATTGATGGACAAAACAATGGGAACTTCTGGCAGCAACGTCACGATCTCCAACACCGTATTGCCACGTCCAAGTGTTCGTCCTGCTATTCGTAGCAGTGGTAAGACTTATTCGTTGTCATGTATTGCACCTCATCTCCGGTTCCTGCCAAAGTTGGTTGTTCTTGCAGGGATGTCGTTGGTTGCGTGAAGGCGTGGCAATCGCGCAGGCAACTGCACGAAGAAAGGTGAAGGGAAAGAGCGGAGAGGCTTCAATTCAATGCTTCATGTTCCCACGAGGAAGCATGACACCTCCCAGACACCTACCACATATCCACACCTACCAGAGCTTTCGATGCTTTCGCCTCTTGCGGATGCTTCACGCGCTTACCGAGTCATTATCCCATGTTCTCGAGGTCAACGCCAGAGGTTTCACAGGCGCCGCGGAAGACGCGTTCGACTCGCCACTGCAAACGGCGTCGAGTGTCCTACAGATTGGTGGTTGGGTGTGGACAATGCGCTCGATGGCGAACGCAATGTTCTGTGCGCTGGCACTTCCATACATCGGGACTACCGTATCTTGGACAATGAGGGTAATAATAGAGGAGCCGTCCGAAGATGGTGGGAGGAAAGGTTCAAGGCCAGGAATTGAGATTGAAGGAGAGTCAGCACAAATACTTGGCGCGTACCGACCCTCTAACTACTTTCGTACCTTATTACAGCACATATCCCTGGCAAGGCCATGACTTTCACAAGCATCGAGCACAGCGAGATCCTTGCGGCTATTCACTGCCGGTGACTGAATGCAGAGAGTGCAGAGTGACGAGATTGAAGCATGTTTTATAGTTTCACACAATTGTACATTCGGAATCTCATATCGGAAATCGCAGCGCTTCTGCCTTGTCCTCTCCAAAACGCCCTTCACATGCTCACTTTGGTACATGTTGCTGTGCGACCGCTTCTTGCTCGCCCACTTATTTCCTTGCAGTTGGGCCACTCACACCAGCGCCAATAACGCTTGGGAGCTCTTCTGAACCCATCTCCCAGATCGATCCCACTGCGAAGCTGACGAGGAAGATCAAACCAACAGTGAAGAGCGCGATCAGCCAGAACTGCACGCTGACGTCCTTCTTTTGACATGCGGGGCCTCCCCACACTGTAGTCTTCTTGCCATCCGAGCTCTTTGTCGACTTGCACTGGCACGACCAGCAGTCGAGTCCGGTGGATCCGCCGGGCGCGAGCGAGTCGGAATCGTGGTATTTCTTCGAGCATTGGCCGTGGCCAGTGCAGTTGCGTGTCGCACTCTCGCAAGCTGACTGCGAGGTGAAGCAAGCAGGGAGAATGCCCCTGAGTGGTGTTGTGTTGTCTGCGAGAGAAGATACCGGTGCTGAGAAGGACTGCACTGGCTTGAACTCCTCCGTCTCTGTCAATGGCTCCTCCTTCATCTGTCGCTGTCTCTTGTGCAAGGGCGACTGCTTGCCAGGCATTTCGTATGTGCCCCATTGAAACTTGCTATCGCTGGTCTTCAACATGCTCTCGGGAGGAGTAATGAGAGCCGTAATGGCCCAGTCGCTGGTCTCACGCAGAACTTCGGACAGTGCTTCGAAATCGGCCAGGGATCGGGTGATGTAGAACATGTCCGTCTTCGTATTTAAAGCGCGGTTACCCTTTCCAAGGTGAGAGAGGGCATCTTCGTCGGATAGGCGGGACAGGTTGCGCGGGTCGGACTGCTTGGCCAGATCAATGAATAGCCCTCTGCTGGCAGAGGTCTGGGGTGCTGATGAGATCTCGAACGAGGTATACGATCGCAGTGAGGGCATATTCTCTGTCAATGAGATCAGTCCAATCCTCTAAGCGTAAGAATGTTCGTGACCTACTCTCTGGGTTCTTCTCGTCCTCGACTAATATGAATGCCTTCCTGGGCCTGCCCTCCGCATCCGCAAACAAGGGTGTCCGCACTCCATAATCATTTATCGCACTGATGACATCTTCCCTTTGCAAGTCTGATTTGTGATAATCTTCCACTCCTGCTCTTTGCGCCAGTACTAATCTCGCAGCTACTGGTGATAGCATCGCTGATTGTGCTTCTCCTCTAGGCTGCGATGGCGGGTCGTGGAGGTAGACGTGGGCTGTCGCAGCAGCGGCCAACCGCGCTGTCCAGCAGAGCGTTGATATTATCGTGGCGGTAGTCTTCATCGTCGCTGGTTTGTGTGTAGGCGACGATGAGATGGAGGTCTTCGTGGTATCAGCGAGTGCTTTGGTCAAGCTGCATGGATGGCGTAGCTTGCATCCTCGTCGCCTTGGCGTTCGCGCCACCGTTCCGCCCGTCTCGAAGAGCGTCGGCCAGTTGACGTCTTTGTTTCTAGAACACTCATTCACTCGAGAACCAACTACAACCACTTTAATATTCTCAACACTACGCTCTGCGACACGCCTGGACTGCGCGCAGCAGATGCGATATCCGCAGCGACTCTCCCGCGCCACTTATCACCCAACATCACCACCACCGCTTGACAGGCTTACACCATGTATCGGCTCCCACGTGCCATCACGCTACGGCAACAGAATCTCATCCGGCCGCGAATAAGTCGAATAGGACAGCAACGGCGATTCGAGTCTCGTTTCCTGAAATCAAATGGCGAGCCCGTGCGATACCAGTCCGTGCGATTCAAGAGGGCACCCTTCACATGGCGGAAAGCAGCGAGATACGGGCTTTACGGCGGGGCCTTTTACGCCTACTGGACTTATTTTTCCAAGTTTATACATGTCGAGGTTGAGATGCTAGAAGACATGGAGTTCGAAGAGGAAGGCGAGGGCGAAGGTGAGGATGAAGAGGATGACGGCTATGCGGACGAGGACAGCACCTTCATTCCGTTCACATGGGCGAAGAAGATGCCACGAACATTCTATAAAGGCTCAGACCCTGAATGGCAGGAGTTCGTGAAGATTGCAAAGGACAAGCAACGGCATACCAAAATTCAGAATGAGTTGGTTCAAGTTGTTCATACTGGGGCATCGCAACATCCCGGAATTCAGAGACAATTGGGCAAGGATACGAAGATTGGGAAGTATTGGCTGGACATTTCATTCCCAGACGGCCCACCACAAGAGTACGAACGGAGTGGAATCGAGATTGCGGACACATACATTGCTTGGAGCCATCAGAAGATAAGCCCAGAAGCGCAATGGCGCTTAACAAGAGCGCTTTGGCCCAAAGCTGCGTTTGACTCGGTATGGGCTACTTCAAAGATGCTAATAGGCATAAATTGGAGACGATTCAAGCAATCGGTCGGGTTGGAAGGCAAAGACCCGTTCAGTCCGGAAGAGCGGTACAAGCATGCTGTGGAGATGATGGAGAAACAGCAAGCCGAGAAACAGGGCAAGCAGGTCAGCAAGGCACAGCTCGAGCCGAACGCAAACCCGAGTGCTGTTGGCGATTCAGCATCGTCCTCCGGGTCGAGGTCCTCGGCAGTCGGCAACCCGTCGAAACTCCCATTCAACATCGAGGTCCCCATGCCGTCAAGCGGCGATTCTATGGACGTCCCGATCGCGATGCATGTCTTTCAGTCAACGCTTTCAAAACAGTGGAACCCCAAGAAGATGGAGCCTCCGCGAGGGACTTTCGTCGTACAGGGCTTGGTAGAAGTGCGAGGAAGCAGAGGGAGGATGTTGTTTGATGTTCAGTCTTGTTACGACCCGAAAGCAGCAAAATTCACTACGGTGAACGCAAGCGTGCGGAACTTCAAGCGATGGAATCAGGCACCGAGAGGAGGACATTGAGAAATATATTTGACATTTTCGGTCTTTACATGATGAGCGTTCAAGCAAAGAAGCGACTGGCGTTTTAGAAGATGGGATGGTCCGTCATTCGTAAGGCATGAGGTATTGATGTGATACCATCGTTTGCGTTGACAGAGTTTGTAGATGGATCAAATCACTGTTCAACTCTTACTGGAACTCACCCGGGAGCCATCAGCAAAATCATACAGCCAGTGGGTCTGTAGTGTAGGCGCTGTCATTCAGATCTATGGTTGACCTTTCCTTGGCTTCTCGTTCTTCACATGTTTCAATCATTTAGCGCTGGTGCACAGACCCGCGCTAAGCCGGACCGGCACACAGTTCAAGCTTCTTTACATTGGCGTGGACAACGGACACCACCAGCAACCACGATGTCTTTCAGTCCTCCGATCTCGCGGCTATCACCAGCGTGTCGCTAGCCTAGAGCGCATCATGGCAACGCCGCTCCCGACGCCGCCTACGAGGGCGCCACCCCCGATTCCTGCATTCCCCTTCTTCCGACTACCACGCGAATTGCGGGATATCGTATATCGCAAGAGCAGCCGAGATGTTCGAGTGCCTTGTCTGGAACTATTACTCTCCGCCCGCCGCGTCAACATCCCAGCCTTTCCGCGGCGCGACCTTCTCCTGGTCAGCAAACAATTCGCATACGAATACCAGGAAGAGCTTAAGCGCTACGCTCAAGGACGCGTGGTCTTTACCATGGATAGATTTACAAAAATGGACATCATTGCTGGGCGATATCCCCCCATCCCAACGGGCACAGCTGCTGCATCGATGACTCCAGCTTCGCATCTCGCTATCGGCTACGCCTGGAAATTCATCTCCTCTCTGCAAAGAGTCTATATTTGTCCTCTTGCTGGGCGGGTTGAGAATTTCACAAGTCAGTTTCGTCACAATACTGAAAACATGAGAACATCACACCATACTGATACCTCTCCACACACCAGCTCCCGACATAATCCAACTGACCGAATACATCATCCGCGGAATGCCTTCGTTACGAAAAATCCACGTGATTCCCCTCAGCTTCGTACTCCACCCAGAAGTAGATATCTCAGCCACGTTCCTCTCCACAGTCACATCAACCCTCCTGGTATTCATGGCCGGCGACACCACCACCAGCAGAAGCAGCATCAAACTCGAAACCGCCCTCTACCAAATCTATCAACTCTTCTCCATCCATGATGCCCGAGCCTCGTCCATCACCGCCGGGTTTGGCCCCTTTGGCTCCGACAAACTCAAACAACTTGTCATGCATCACAGAGGGAGTGTGCGAATTTTCAAGGCGAGGCCGCCGGGGAGTGAGGGGGAGGAGAGGAGGTATCTGATGAATGGGTTGGTTTTGGAGGATTTGGAGTGGAAGAGGGAATGCACGTATGATGAGGTTGAGAGGGAGTGTTTGGAGGGGTTGAGGGATATTGAGATGGGGAGGAGGAGTGTTGAGCAGGTTTTGAGGGATATTTGGGATGGGGATGGGGATGACTAGTTAAGAAGTGCTGATGGGTTGCACTGCAAGAGAGGATGAAAGGATCTGCAGAGAGGCAGGTAATTGTAAGTTGGCATGCTCGCTGACTCCTTAGAGACTCGATGCATGAAACAATCTGGTTACACGAATCTGCACATCATGTTACTGATTCACCGAGATCAATGCTGATAGCCGCGGCGTTCGTTCACATGCTTCCTTCACCGCGCTAGAGCGCACAGACCTGCGCTAGTGGAAGCTGTTGCCCTTCATAATCTTCGCGTCCAGATTTAACATCTCCACTCCAACACCAATCTTACGACCAGATCTTCCGTCACTACAATATGGCGTCCACCGTCAACAACACACCACACTTCTTCCGCTTACCGCGCGAGCTGCGAGACGATATCTACGGCAAGCTCGGCCATCGCACAGTCATTCCAACCACTCTGATGGAAGGTTGCAAAGGCGTTAGAATCGACATCAAAGAGTTCCCGTGCCTCGAGCTCCTCCTCGTCAACAAGCAATTTGCATAGGAGTACAAAGAAGAGCTGGATCGCACTCGAGTGTGGGGAATGCGTGTTACCTTCGGCAGAAACTCCAGACTCGGACCTGATTCGGTATCCGAAAAGGAAGGGAAGGCGAAGTGCGCGATCCAGTATATGGCCAGATTGAGACAGGTGGAGTTCAAGCCGTGTGGGAAAGAGGCGGACAGTTTTGCGAGTAAGGAGACAATGGCTCTAACTATAGCTTGATCAAAGCTGACATTTGTCCTAGCGGAAGAAATGCAAGAAATCGTCGCACGCTTCATCTCCGCCATGCCAACACTCGAATACGTCAAAATCTCATCATGGGCCAACAAATTCGACACCGAAGACCTACTACACACTCCAAATTTCCTGTCATCAGCAACCAACGACCTGCTCCGTCTGGATTCTCCCCGTCGCCTTCTTCCAAACACCGTTTTCATCGAACATAGCCTCACAGGATACCTCCCAGCATTCAAGGTCCTCCACTCCCACGCACTCAACGTCACCGCTAGTATGGTGAACGTTCACCCAGAAGACTACCGGTTGGCCATGTATATGCATCAGGACAACAAGAGGTGGATCGAGGCGGGAGAGCCTAGAGATGAGATTGAGCAGCGGTATTCCTATAACGGACTGGATATTTGGCCGGTTTGGGACTGTAAGCGGTCGTTTGAGGAGATTGAAGAAGAGGTTTTGAAGGGGTTGGAGGCGGTTGAGAAGGGGGAGACGAGCGTTGTGGAGGCTGTGGTGAAGCTGGCCGGTTATGGAGATCTCCGTGTGTGAGGATGTTGCATTCGACTTTGAGACTGCAGAGGGACAGATGGGTCTTGCTCGTACCTGCTTTTGTCATAGAGCTACCAGGAGGAGAGATCTGACTTTTTGGGCCTCGTAGCGGGGCTACCTCCCTGTAACTGTTTATTGCAATGGCCTTTTTCCGAGATAGGAGTGTATAGCTTCTAAGGTTGACTTGATTCCCTCTCAAATGTCCTGAAATGAATTTTACCCGCCATAGAAAAGGATAACCTCACCAGCGTGGGACACCGCTGATGCGCTGCGGCATTCACATGCTTGCGTCCCAGAGTTTGCGCACGGACTCGCGCTAATGCAAGTTGTCATAGCTTTTGACCTTCTTAGTTTCGCGGCTGAACATTGAACTGAACCTCGAAATCAACAACATCATCGTCCTCGTTATCGCATTCTGCCCACAACATGGACCTCGACACACCACCAACACTGTCCTCATCAGGGCAGTTCTCGGACAACATGGACCTCGACGCACCAGAAAGCGATGTCACGTCCACCTCAGACTCAGACAATATGCCAGTAGCCGCCGTGCCGGCCGCTACCTCCATAATGTCGCGAGCTACCACCAAACACTTCCCCTTCTTCCGTCTTCCCCGCGAGCTGCGAGATCAGATCCATGGCCTCAACAGCAAAAACGTCCGAGCACACGATCTAGGTCAGCTCGTAGGTACACCCTCGCTTGACGTCGGCGGGGTCCCTTGCCTTGAGCTTCTTCTCGTCAACAGGCAGTTCAAATAGGAATACGAAGAAGAACTGGACCGGCACCCCAAGCGCCGACTGGGCCTTCTCATCTGCAAACCGGCTCAGGACCACCCCAACCACGACGACGACTCTAAGTCCCGTCCGCGCGCTGAACGCATTCGAGATACCTGCAAGGTCATCGCCAGCGTGAAGTTTTTCCAAGTGGCTGTAGGTCTTGATCATCCTGGTATGACGAGTATGTGGCCCTTCTTCTCCTTGACCGACTATGACAGAGATGTACTGACATTCGTACAGTTCAAAACGCGCGAAATACCGTCCAAGCCACAATCGCCAAGCTTCCAGCCCTCAAGGAAGTGAGTTTCTGGCTCTTCAAAGCCAACCTCGAGCACCCTCACCTGCACATCAGCGCCGACATCCTAGCTTCCACCACCAAAGACATCATCTGGGCGGATCCTTCCAACCCATCCGGTGCGCCATCTTTCGCAGTACGCAGCTGGTTCACGTTCCAGACTCATGCCTACACGCTGTCAAATACTATTTCCTGGCACGAGAAACTCGATGGGCTCGATGTTGATGCTCGCATGCACTTTCGCGCTATTATGAGAGCCCACAAGGATAACAGGAGGCGCTATAGGGCGTGTGCTCCTTTGAAGAAGTGCGAGGATCGATATCTCTTTAACGGATTGGCGACGCTGCTCGAGACGCCTGAGAGGGCTTATGAAGAGGTTGAGGAGGAGGTGATTGCGGGTCTACGGGCTGTGAAGGATGGCGAGAAGACCATTGAGGATTTGAGAGAGCAGCTCTGTCGTGCGTATTAGACGGCTGAGGCAAAAAAAACTCATCTGCAAGAGTCTGCTTAGAACTCTCGTTGAGAGTTCTCGATGCGAGCTGCAGAAGATCCAGCGAGACAGGGCGCTTAATCCCGTTATTTGTATGATTAGAGACGCTTTTGAACAGGAAACTCAAACGCTTTTCTACCTCAACTCACTTAACTCATAATCGCTCTCCTCCCAACGCACCATCCAAACTTACACCCTCCTCCCTCCCCACACCCTCGGATGCAACCTCCCAACCTCTCTCCTCAAAATCCCCGGCATATTAGCCATCGCAACCTCAATCGGAACCGACTCCCACCCCTCCTTTCCCGCCGCTTCTTCACTCTCCGCATCCCCCGGCTTCGGATACAACTGCGCAATCCTCGCAATATCGCCCTCACTGATCTTCATCTCCGAGTAATCGTACCCTCTAGTAGCCTGATCGATATTCAGCCCGCCACTCAGTATCTCCACTTTCGCAGGTCCTATACCAGTCTGGCGGGTCGCGTCGAGGGCGTAGATGACGGCCTTTTGTGGGAATTTGACGGTGGTGGGGAGGTCAGATAGGCGGTCGCCTGATCTGTGGCTGTAGCTCTCGTCTGAAATGGCGAGTGTTAGTGGATGTGGAGTTGATGTGGGTCCCACAGTACTTACACAACATGATGGAGTCCATATCGAATTTGGTGGAATACTCGGTGTCTCCGATCGCTGATTTGCGGGGGAAGGGCATGTAGGCTGTTGAGCTGAAACCGTATCTGCGTGCGGTGGCTTCGTCCTCGCACCTGTATCGTGTATCTGGTTAATTCCGAGATGCGAATGCATACTTTCGATTTGGATGAATGCTTACAACATGTTTCTAGTATCGCCAGGTCTCCAGCCTGCGTCTGCATCTTTGTTTTGCAATGCTTGAAAGACCTGCGAGGATGTTAGATGTTGCGCGAGGTCGTTCAAGATATCTTGTATCGCACCTCTTGGTAGTCGACGAGCGCCGGACAACTAAAGCCAATGTACTTCGCAGCATCTGATCTCTGATGCTCATGCTCGAGACCTGCGAGCTCGTCAGCATTCAAAAAGCCCAAAACTAACAGGATTTGCCCTGACATACCAAACACATGTCCGAGCTCGTGTGCCATCCTGGCCAAATCGTCAGCTTCGCATCCCTTTTGACCAACTTCGTCTCAGATTCATACGTACGCAAAAATATCACGGCTCTGATCACTCCCCGTAGCTCTCCGACGAAACCTCAACTCATGCTTATGATCATCATCCCGCAAATCATTTCCATCCTTATCCTTCTTATCCGGATCATATCCCAAACTCGCCGACGAATTGCCCCCATTTTCCGTAATATCGAATATATTCAGCGTCATATCAAATATATCCTCATCATCGCAAAGCGTGATTTCTCCTGGCCCATTTTGGGATTGTATCGCCAAATTGGAGACTGCGAATGCAGGTTCCCACATTTTGACGGCTGCTTCGAAGATGGTGTGGAGGTTGTCATACGCGGCACGGTTCTCGTAGCAGTAGGGGATCATCATCTTTCCGTCCGGGGTTGTGACGGGCCAGGGGTTGGGGACTGTGTCGCTTTCCCAGGGGCGGACACTGTTCCATCTTTTGGAAAGTGTTTTGTTAGAAGAGACGGAGAAATGGTTCAGGCCACAGGCGTGGGTTAGTTGGGTGGCTGAGAGAACAAGCAGAAGGGCGAGCGCTGGTCGTAGCGCCATTGCTGTATACTTGGCCTTGGTTGTTGATTCGTTTGTTGTGATCAGCTCATCTATTGCTCCCAAGACCGCATAATCTGGGACATCAGAAAGTGTAGACTGTAGATCGAAGGCGGATAATGTGATGACCGCAAGACCAGAGACCAGTCTGTTCATGGTCTTAATGTTCATATGATCCCAAGTAGCACATGATGAAGACCCTGCATAACTTGATGCAAGCCGATGGCAGCCATTTGCGTTTATTTCAAGGCTTTTTCTTAGAGAAAACCCTCCAGTGGAGAATGTCGAGCGCATTGACATCTTCTCCTGCTTCATGTAGGTGCATTGGAATTGATGCCAGAGATGATCCATTACGCCCGCATTTAAAACCCTTCATGCTCCAGCAAAAGCGCCCTTAGACTGTACGAGGGCCAACTGAGTACTGTTTCATCGTCCGACAGGTCGCAATCCAGGGGCAAAGCAGTTCTAGGCACCAGAGAAGATTTGTTTTCCCTGACGTTGTTGTCGACCCGAATACGAGCTCCACTTTAAACCCGAAGCGTAATCGCATTTTGCCTGAACAGGCAAGAAGCGCGCAATGTCTGCGCCTCCTCAACCAGAAATACAAAAAGCAGTGATTGCGGTTCGTCTTCTTCCAAAAGCTCATCTTCAGTCTTCCTCGTCGTTCGTTTCCGCACGATGCAATCGCTTTCCCTCCTCCTCACCAGCTTCCTCCTGGCTTCCACCCCCATCTCCGCCACCCGCCTCTGCAAAACCACCCCACACGACGCATCCTGGCCCTCCCAATCAGATTGGACCGCACTGAACTGTTCAATCAATGGCCGGCTTCTCGCCACAACACCAGTCGCATCATCATGCTGGCCAGGGAATCCTTTCAACTCAACCATCCCGTGCAACACGAGCAACTCGCAATGGTCATCAGGAATTTTCCACGCCTCATTACCCGAATCAATCGATGCCACGATATTCGCGAATAACTCTTGCCTGCCGACTGAGGTGGATGGGTATATATACTCAAGGGGATGCACGCTGGGTGGACTGCCAGAGTATATCGTCAATGCGACGACACCGGAGCAAGTAGCTACGGCGATGAAGTGGGCTTCCGAGAGGGATATTCGGTTGGTGGTCAAGGGGACTGGTCATGATCTCAATGGACGGTACGTTCTTCGACTTTCTCAATGACTTTGCATGGTGATGGCTGACAATCTGGTAGGTCCAGCGGAGCCTACGCCCTCTCCATCTGGACTCGCCACTTCCGTCACCTTCGTCGCGAAACGGCTTGGCAAGTCCCGGGATCGAATGATACGGAAGATGTTTTCGTCATCGGAAGCGGACTGGGCTGGTCTGACGTCTTAGATTTCGCTCTCGGCCAAGGCAGGATTGTAACGACAGGCCAGGACGGAAGCGTTGGGCCTGGTGGATACATCCAAGGAGGAGGACACGGCCCAATCGCAAGTACATATGGGCTTGGAGCTCAGCAGGTGCTTCAAGCAACTGTCGTTACCGCAAGAGGCGAGGTCTTGATTGCGAACTCCGAGCAAAACCAGGATCTTTACTTCGCCATTCGAGGTGGCGGAGGAGGGCAGTATGGTGTCGTTACCGAGTATGTTATTCGACACTTTCCAGCACCGGAACGGGTCGCCATGGGCACTCTCTCGATCTCTCCTGCTTCTGAGGCAGGCGTCAACTCGTCCTGGGACGCAACAACCACTCTCTTCAGAGTACTGCCGGATCTCATGGATGCTGGCGTCGCCGGCGCGATGACATTGGCGTCAAAGCAATCCGCGAAGAGCTTCAATCCCCTTTTGATAAACGGCACAGACGGAGCAGTTGCTAGCCAGGTATTTTGGGCGTTCAACAAGACATCCACTGAGCTGAACGACCTTGTATCCCCATTGGTCAGCCAGTTGCGGACCCACGGCACGAACAGCACGCTTTCAGTGACCTGGTCTCCTTCCGAATTTGCAAACTACTCCTCCTTCTTCAGCGCAATATCCGGATCCAACACAGCAGGTCAGGGCGGCGTCAGCGCAAGTCGTCTCTTGGGCCGCGCCGAGGTCGTGAACATACCCTTCGCCAGACTCCGACACTTCCTACAGCGTTCAGTCATAGCTCAAAACTCCACGCACGGAACGTACGCAACCATCGGCTTGTCCGGTGGTCCAGGCGTGATGAACACTCCTTCAGAGCGATGGGGCGCTCTCCAGTCATCGTGGAAGTCCGCATATCTCCATTTCCTGGTCGGCGGCGCTTCAGGAAGCGTGGATGAAGATACAAGCCCCCAGACAGTCCTCCAGAAGCACGCCGAATGGGTTGAGAAGAATAAGGAAGCCCTGTTCCGCGAATGGGCTCCGAACATGGGCGCATATATCAATGAAGCCAATCCGTACAACTCGCATTGGCAGAAGGATTTCTATGGCAGCTCATACGACGCTTTGAGGCAGGTGAAGGCCAGACACGATCCTCGTGATAGTCTTTTCGTCCTGAGTGGTGTGGGAAGCGATGAGTGGGAATACGATCTGCAGACAGGCCATCTATGCGCCACCTCGCGCAATGGCACTGTGTGATCGTAAGTCGCCAGATCCATAGCCTAGGAAAGTTCGCATGATCCGTAATTATGCAACTTCAGTGAGCCAACAGCCACCGTCGCGGATGACCTGATGGAAGGTGTAATCCGAGTGTAGCAACACGGACACCGAGTCGGGAATTGAAGTCTTTGTTTGACAAGACTCCTGACTGTTGCCCTTAGAAGTATTGCCCAAAGACTCCTCCGAGTAGTTAGGCATGTCCACGGACGGAGATGGTGAGTGGCCTGCACCAAGATTTGCAAACGCACTGTCCAGGCCTCTCTCCAGGCCATCTCTCAATACGAGAAATAGAAGCATGAATTCTTTAGTTTCTTGCCATTTGCCTGTAGTATAGACCGCGCGTGCGAGGTGGCTTTTGAAGAAGCTCTTGGCCTCTGGCTTTCGCGACGCAACCAGTCCTGTCAACAAGACCATTAGTTTGAGAACGGGACAATGATCCCACGCGGCGTCTGTGTCTGCGCTCAAAGCTTCCATGAGTCCAGTAACATGGCGTTCGTTGCTCGCATGTCGGTACTGCCTTCCGTTTGCTACGAGATTGTAAAGGATGGCCATCGAATGGTAGCATGCGCGATCAACACGGAGCATTGACGATGCTTGGGTGTCCTTGCAGCGCAATTCTCGAAAATCCTCCAGGCTGTTCCAGAAATATTCGAACAGGGCACTTCCAATCGTTGTGCGATTCAGAACACCAATGATCCCTGCAAATCCATGAGTGAACAAATTCTGAAATGCATGATGGTCGTGGTAGCCTCCTGATCTCCGCGATTGTTGTTGGTACTCGAGCAGTTGTTCATTGCGCACGTGCACGACTAGATCCCGCAGACCAAACGCACTCAAGTCTGTGAGTTGTACAGCCAGAAGGGATTCATCGAACATCACGGCCTGTATGATATCCAGCGCCTCAAACATCCTCCCAAAAGATTCCGGTATTGCTTCCAAGCTCGAGAATCGCTGCAGAAGCACGCTTCGAAGTGCGAAAATATGAGTCCGAGCATCCAAGCTAGCTCGAGCGAGTTCAAACAAGCTGACGAAGGTCAGAGCAGCTATCGTTTCGTTCGAAGTCGCAGTCGCTCGATGGATCATACGCTTCCTCAGCTCATGCAGGACTGTGGATTTGTACAGCTCTGCAGGCTGCGAGGACGCATCTAGGTCTCCAGAAGCCGCCAGACAACAGCCTGCCAGCAGCATCGAGCAAGGGGATGCCGCCCACGCTTTCTGTGTAATCCCGATGGCATAATTTGTCGAGAGTGAGGGACGGACCCAATTGACATCTGACTTTCGCTTAGTTCAGAATTCCAATCGCTCTACGCAGAACGGAGCCGTCCTTACAATTGCCGCAGAATGCTATCATCTGGTCAATCTCAGTCGGTGAGGAGAATGGCGAAGTGCTCCACGTCGATGGACTTCTAGGAACCGATGAGCGAGACTTTGTTCTTAATATGGTGCGGATTTTGGCTGATGTTAGTTGCGCAGTCACGTCGCGCTTCTGCGATATCGAGAAACCAGAGCTGCCACTGCTGGAGGACGTGGACGGACTTGAGGAAGCGACTTCGACATCCTGTGGGATGATGCTGAGTACTCGAGGCGCGGCAGTGTGCCTTCGAAGAGTGCTTGGCAGTGAAGGTTGAGGCGTCAGGAGCGAGGTCAATGCTGTGTTGGTCTTGTCAGAATAGCAGCTCTGAAAATTGCATGTGCATCGTACCTGAGTTCCGCTGTGCTCGTTGTCGACTTCTATAAGTCTTCATGGCATGAGACCTGACTCTCGACTGAGCTGGCTTGGCAAGCTTTCCGTCGTTGCCGTGGTTCTGATCTATCCATTCGAGCTTCATGCCGAGAGCCGGGCATTGCTGGTGTCCCGTAATTCTATCTCGACAAAGAAGAAAGCAGGATCATCAGTCTGTCAAAGCTGAACTTGTCATGATGTTCGAGCAGTCCGCACGCCCTTGGTACGGTATGCGTCAGGTCTATTGAGCATATTCCTAACAGGGTCTAGGACGCGTTGTCAGCGAGACCCGGCCTTTGCGAGCAGCGGGGATACCAGTGCTGGATAAGGCAGAACAAGGTCTTTTAGATGACATCTCGCGTGAGTGACAATGAGCGATGCAAAGGTAGACTGCATCCCGTGATGAAAGTTGGGTTTGTGGAGGGAATGGAAGCAGAGCAAGTGCGAGACGAAGCTGCGTGGGAAAGTGCAAGGCGCACGGATCAGTCGGAGTTTGGGAAAAGCTTATATCATACGCTTTGAAGGTCAGAGAGCAGCGAGGAAGAGTAAGACCGATGATACCACACATGCTTCTAGAAAGTCAACTTGAGCGATCAGGTAGGGCTATTACCCGTGAAAGCGTCTCTGGAAAAGGCGAGAACGAGTCTAGGAGACCAATCCGCCGCCAAAACCGCTCGATTGCCTCCACGAGCTCTGCTAATCTTCTTTCGCTCTCGTTATCTTCCGCCGTCGTCTGAATATCATGGACGGTTCGCAATCGTATGTAAAACAGCGGAGAGGGATTCAAGACAAGTGATAGAACTCAGCTGTATTTGTTGTGAGTGACGAAAGCCTTGCAGTTAGAGTCTGGAGGGTAGATTCGCGCATGTCCCTTACGCTGGTCGGCTGAAAGGTGAATGGTCTGGTGTACGACTGTCCACGCCATTTGCTCCATGCGGCTGGGCACACCCGCCCTTGTTTGAGGTGTCAGTGATGAAGATTGCCTTTCAGCTCCCCAATGCTCTGGCGGAAACGTGGCCTCGAATACGGACTTTGTTGTTTTTAAGTGTGCCTAGAGTCGTCGAGAGCATGCGCAAATTCGCGAGATGTTGCTCGGAGGGTTTCCGGGCCCGCTGACAGAGCTCGTTTGATGGCTTGTAATTGCCAAAGAGCGATGAAGTAGATTCGAATCAGCCAACGAGGGCGTTCAGTCGTGCTCGTCTTCATCTTCGTTTTCATATTCAACTTCGTCATCTTCGTCGTCATCACTTTCATCGTCCGTAGGCTTGCCGAATGGACTCTTGCCGATGCGCCTAGGTTCAAAACCTTCGATAGAGCCTCCGGTCAAGAATTCCTGAAGATCATGGTCAGGGGCTTGAGGAGCCTTCTTCAAGCTCTTCTTCTCGATGATCGAATCCGCCATGACTTGATTCGGTCTTATCGAGGTCGCCTTCTCGCCACGCTCAGCGGCGAGTTCCTCTTCGTTCGCCACTTTCTGTCGCCACGTGTCAATACGGGCGGCTCTGTTTGCGCGCCGTACAGCAGTGCCGCCTTCAGGCAGCCGATTATCTTCGTGAAGTTCGATATCAGGCTGTTGCTCAGGCGCACGCTCCCAGACAGGCACTTCGCTGAGTTGGGCTTTGACGAAGAGGCCTTTCTTGGCGCAGTCATTTGAGCACCAGTCGCCCATACCCTTCTTCAGCTTCCACTCGGCACTTTTGCCCATGGTCGTGATCCGTGGCGGATTCGCACATAGCACGTAGGCGCATCTCCCGTCGATGCGGCGCTCCTCGACCAGGCTGTCGAAGTCGGACGGTTGGAAAGGCCTCACAAGCTGAACGAAGGCGATCGCCTCTTTGCTGGTGAAGGCTGAAGCTGCTGGAAAATCTATCAAGGTGGTTATAGAATCCAGTATCTTCGCCTCGGCATCCTTTTGCGCCTGTATGCGATACGCGTGGTGCAAGGCGATGCTCAGATTCTTCCGGTCCTTCTCAGCCTGTGCCTTCTGCTCATCGGTTGGACCGGGTGCCTTCTTCTTTGGAGCGGGCTGCTTCAGTATGGACTTGGCGGGGACTTTGGACGCCATGACATCCTATGCGATGTCGCCGACAACAAGATAGTCGGTGGTTGGTCGAGATGAGGATGTTCAAAGCGGGAGACGGCGTAAAATGAAGGCGGGTCTACCCGAGGGCGATGACGATGGCGCGAGCTTCACCTCTCAGCATGGGTGACTAGACTCTTAGCTGCGGAGCCAAAGAGCCCATGCACCGACGACGACACCTGAGGATACCTGGCCCGCCGCTTGTTTTGTTTCTGCCTGCACTCGCATATAGACATTGGTCTGGTTCTTGTTCGAGGGTCAGCATGTGTTCGAGCGACTGAGGCAGCATTCATTTCCAGTGCACGGGAATCTCGGAAGAGACGACAGCTCATCAGACGGCAGCATCGTCACTGCTTCGAATACGTACTGCTGCTCTTACCTCCGTCGAGTTTCGGCCTGCCAACTCTGAGACCGCGTGGACATACGTCAATCAAGCTCCAGCACAGCCAGCTCACCCAGCGTGCCTGAGGACTACACTTCTTCGCCAACGCTCTGACATACGCCGCCCTTCCCCGCTGCCTGAAGCCAAAAGCATACGAGACGACGACGACGACGTCAACGGCGCGCACCGGCAATGGCGGCGCTATTCAAGGTCAAGGCGCTCTACGACTTTGAGGCGAAGGAGGAGGACGACTTGGCCTTTGCCGGAGGTCAGATCATCGATGTCACGGAAGAGGTGGACGACAACTGGCTGGAAGGCAAATACACAGACCCCAATGGCAGCAGCAGAGCGGGCATCTTCCCGCGCGAGTTTGTTGAGAAATATGAGCCCGAAGTACCGACTCGCCCTACGAGGCCAGCAAGAGCGAAGCAAGAGCCCACACCAGCTGCGGCGCCAGTCCCAGAACCAGTTGCGCCAGTACCTGTAGCTCGGCCACAGGAGGCGGACGAGGAAGAGGACGAGGTGCCCACGGTGCCCGCTTCGTCCAAGCCGCAACCTCCGCCAGTTCAGATTCCAGCCGCCGCTACCCACCAGGACGAGGTGAGGTCTCCACCCTCTGCGGCTAGCCAGAAGAGTCCCCCGGGGGCACCAAAACCCACTCCAGCAGAGCCAGCAACAATAGGCGCGAAGAAACCCCCTCCACCTATTGCTGCGAAGTCCAATGCATTCCGCGATCGCATTGCGGCGTTTAATCAGCCCGCTGCTGCTCCGATTGCCCCGATGGTTCCTGGAGGCAAACCGCAAGGAAACACGTTCATCAAGAAGCCCTTCGTAGCCCCGCCACCAATGGCAAACTCATACGTGCCGCCTCCGAAAGTCGAGCCTGTCCATAAACCTTACATAAGAGACGAAGATCCAGAGATCAAGCGAAGACAAGAGGAAGATCGAGCTGCCGCTGAAGCTGCCGGATTGACGGCCGAAGCACCAGCTGGTGAGCAGGAAGAGGGCGAGGATGCGCCAAAACCTCAGACATTGAAGGAACGCATTGCACTGCTGCAGCAGCAACAGCTTGAGCAAGCCCAGCGGAGAGCCGAGGGCGGCGGAGCCAAGAAGGAGAAGAAGCAGCCTCCAATTCGGAAGCCTTCTGAATCCTCCGAGCGTGCGCTTGCCGTAGATCCCGAGGCAGACGCCGACGAGCCACAGAGACAAGGTAGTGGTGATTATGCTGAGAGACAGTCTCTGGATGTTTCAAGAGAGCGCCCACGTGTACCATCTGCTCAGCGCAAGCCTTCCGAACCACTGTCGCCTGTTCCTGCGGCTCCGGATCACGAGCTCGTAAGCGATGGAAACGAAGCCGATCAATCTGCCGCAGGTGAGACGACAGAAGATGATACTGGCACAATAGGACCTGAAGATAGCGACGAGAAACAACCGCCACCTCCACCACCACGATCTGCTGCGGCTCCTCCAAAGAAGGAGCCAGATGTTGGAGATGAAGATGACACAACGGAAGATGCCGGGGACGACGAGGACTCTATGGACGAGGAGACGCGCCGTCGGATGGAGCTTCGAGAGCGCATGGCCAAGATGAGCGGTGGCATGGGAATGGCTGGCATGCTCGGCCCACCTGGAGGCATGCCGTTACCTGGCGCAGGTGCTCCCAAAAAGCGCAAAGACAAGAAGCCAAGCGAAGAAGCAGCGCCATCGTCGCCGCCGCAACCTCAGCAGCGAATTCCGATGATTCCTGTGCCTGGCTTACAACGAGTGCAGAGCCCGGAGTCAGATGTCACTCAGCAGGCAACCGAAAGAGATGCGCCCACAGCCAGAGATCGCGGCGACGAGGATGACGAACAAACCCTACCGCCGCCACGAAGGTCCACGACTGAAGAGCGCGGCCCTCCACCACCGGTGCCGAAAGGTAAGATCTGTCGCAGATCTGACTCAAAGCGCACGACATGCCTCGACTGCAAGACGCCGTGTCAACGATCCGGCCATCATTTCCGAGGTGCATCGCTATCTTCCTCAGATGGCATTGCAGATGAGCCACCGAGTTGCATGCGTAGCAGTAGTAGGTTGCATGCGTCCAACGAGCATATCTTATCTGCCCTACTGTTACCTTGTAGCGCATGAGCGACTGCTAACAGACAATGCAGATTCACGTCCATCTCAAGATCGAGGAGCACCACCTCCAGTACCCGGCAGCAGCCTACCGACTCCACGTCCTCCAGAGACGCGACCAGTGCCACAACCGCCGCCACATGCAGCTCCAATATCGCCAGGGCCAGGCTCAGAGTCAGATGACGAAATGTCTATGCTTCCACAGAAGTCGTCGGCTGAAACGAGTGGCGTTGATACTCCAGGACCCCTGCCAATTCGCACGAACACTGGAGGCGCACCGCCCGTTCCTGGATCCGCACAAGCTATGTCGCCAGACAACAGACGCATGTCATATTTCGGCAGTGAACCTCAATCTGCCACATCGGACAAAAGAGCAAGCCGGCCGCCACCGCCAGTGCCGGGCAGCCCCTTGACGTCGTCCAGACCACCTCCACCTCCGCCGCCTGGTCGCACTAGTACTGATTTGCAGACTCAGAATGAGGAGCGCGGGGAGAGTGAGTATGAGGGTGACTATGACACCGACATTGCCTCAAGCGCCAAGCATAAGGATGCATTGAAGGCTGGTCAAACGCACGTACGGGAGGCCAGCTTAGATGATAGTATCACAGCCGATGAGGTTCCTGCGAGCGCACCGCCCCCGCCGCCTCACACATCTGCGCCCCGTGCTGTTCCTCCGCCGCCACCATCTCAGGCGCCGCCAAAATCGCGGCCTTCTATGGATACGCCAAGAGCTCCTCCACCTGTGCCGCCTCCAACTTCACGTCCAGTACCAGAGGCACCGCGCGAAGAGGATGATGATGACTATGACCCGTATCGCTACGACTCCTCGCAGCGAGGCCCTCCACCTCCAGTCCCCGGTGGTGTCGCCATTCCTGGCATACCTCCTCCCATGCCTCCCAGAGAACCAGAGCCAGAGAGTTCAGCGGACGATCTATACTCAACCACACCTCCACGAAAGTCCATGGAAGCACCACCTCGAGCTGTTCCTGCGCCACCCCCTGCACAGCCTCCCGCGCCTGCTCGAGCACCTCCACGGGAGTCTCTTGATGTACACCGGACGAACACACTGCGGCGATCAATGGATGCGCCAAGGCCTTCCATGGACAATGGCCAAATAGCCAACGACCTGGACCTTGCTGAAAGCACGACCTGGTGGACAGCATCACAACCCTTGCCACCTTCGTTACAAAGCCGCAATGGTATTGATATTCTTTCCGAATGCGAGGAATCAACAACTTCCAAGCGTGGTGGCCGATCGACTGTCTCCAAAGACATATATGTGCTCTACCAGGATTACAGCCAAACGATCATCACTGTACAATTTGACTCCGCCAATCCAGCAGATGTACACATCGAGCAACAACATCGCCCACCTCCACCCAAGCTTCGTCAAGATCAGCTGGAGGCCTATTGGCAGCGATTCGGCCGCAACATTTCCGAAGCTGCGAACTCGCTTGGCCATAGCAAGAAGGATAGCACTGTTGGTGACGGTTCGCCCACATCACTCGTCTCCCAGCTTATCAAGTCTCAAGACAAGGCTTTGCAGCCTGTTGGATCTAAAGCTTATGGCTCACTGGTCTATTCCAATCTGGCCAATGCATCAACACAACAATTTGACGAGATTAGACCGGGCGATATCGTCACCCTTCGAAGCGCTAAGTTTGAGGGTACGCATGGAGCCATGAAGCATAAGTACAAGGAAGAATATGGGCCTATGCACGTCGCTATTGTTGAGGAGTGGGATGGCACGAGAAGAGCGATTCGCGCTTGGGAGCAAGGGAGGGAGAAGAAGAAAGTCAGGAGTGAGAAGTTCCGACTTGGGGATTTGAAGAGTGGAGAGGTGAGGGTTTGGAGGGTTGTTGGGAGGGATTGGGTTGATTGGGAGGGTTAGGGTGTAGTCAAAGTTTTGTACAGAAACGTAGGGAGGGATGAATTGAGGAGTTTTACATACTTTGTACCTTGGTTGGTGATGAGGAAGGCATGTAGTTGTTCATGTGAATATGTGGTATCGGTTTCTGCGTTGATTTGACTTTGGTCTTTGACGTGATTTGAGAGGATGATGATTGGAAGATTAGTGCTTGGATGAGAACCTGCTCTGAATTTGTTCAGCGTCGGTGTACTGGCCCTTTATTCTCGGCATCCGTCGAAGGCGGTAGTTCTCAGGCCTATATTGCCTCGGCGTCTTACCGTGTATGACACAAGGTGGTGTCCGAGATTATTCTGCTTGAATCGAGAGATACTCAAAAAGAACCTGATATGATATTGCTCTTACTAGGCATCATAGAAGTGAATCTGTTCCGCCTGCATATCTTCACAACCCTCGTCATACTTACTGTGAGGTTTCGCCTTTCACGCTCTTCACGTGCACACAGTCCCGCCGTCTTCTACACCCCGTGTTCGTCCTACATGTTCGTCCGAGAAGGAAAAGAAACGTGGCCTTCTTCTCCACGGAAGCCCCGTGTGTTATGCGTACAAATCATCGGCGCACCTGCCGATTCTGCGACGTCTGACATATTGTTGTCTGTTTTGAAGACAACAAATGGATCTCTCGTACGTGGAAGTTGGGAAGGGAGGTGAAAAGATGAGGCTTGGAAAAGGAGGCGGGGGTGCTGTTGCAGTACTCATGGCTTGCTCACCTTTCGCAGGCTGGGGATTTGATGGACCTCCTGACGAATTTTTTGACAGGGTGGACGCTTGTCACCAACATCATGGTCTCTACAAAGCTACAAGTTCTGAAACCTGTGCGAGTGGTAAGGAGTCGCCGAGCAGTGTATTTGCAGCTTGCGCTCAAGCCTCGTCAGAATGTTGTTGTTCTCCTTGTTGTCGCCAAGTTTACCGATGACAGTTCGAGCAGGAGTAGACTTTTCAGCATGTACCTCATCTGCTCCTGATGAGGTGTTCATTTTAGCTTCGCGGAGACGCCGCTGTCGTGTCTCGAGACTCGTCATTAGTCTGCAGAAAGCAGAGCAACTTCTGACGAACAATTCTTTGGTAGCTTTCGCAGACCACGGAGATTTGGCGAAAGCTTGATGCCAGTCGATGCATTTACTGCTTACCATCCTAGATCCATGAGCTCAGTAGACTACTGTTGTGAACTTCGCGTTGGCCGTGATGAGCTCGAGCTGAATGTGCAAAAGGGTGGTATGTTGAAATAGAAGTCCGCGCTAGAGGAAGTCTCATCCTTTGTCCTCGTCAAGTTTTACTTGCAACTGGTCGGAGAAAATCGAAGCCAAACGAGCACGTGCGACTTACCTGTCAGCGACGATTCCGGTGCAAGATGAACCTTTCGCAGTACACCGAACTGTAGTTTGCAATACCCCCAGCCGAATCCAAGCGGATTCTGGGGTGATACTTGTTGCCGACTGGCAGTTCGTTGTCGATCAAACCTGTTCTATCCTTCCAGAAAGGAAGCAGGGCTGAAGTCGTTTGATATCTGCTTACGGCCTATCCCACGCCCATTTGAAGTTGAGAACGTCCAGCGCCAATTGATTGCGGGAGGTCGGAGCGCTTTCCATGCTATGATGACAGTTTGCAACTGCAGTGCAGCAAACATCCAGCTGGCGAAAGCCGAAAGCACGTGGCTTCGGGGCGAGACGACCTATCAAGGTTGAAAATGGATGCGGTAGGCGTGAGGCCCATGGTATGGCCTACCGATTTGCTCTGCACATATTGTCGCCATTCAAGATTTGCCGGAAGAAAGCCTGCTCTTGCTGCATGTTGTCCTCAGGCACAAGCGACAACATATAATGAGCCTAGTGGAATGCGCTCAGGGCGCACCACACCGGCGAGGCCGAAGGTACTGAAGATCTTTGCACTAAAGGATCCATTGGCCGGGAACATGGCGTGCAGTAACAGTCGTGTGATGATTGTTGATCTCTTCAGACGCTGTCCATGCGTCCGCGGCATGCACACGATGTGTGCAGCATGACAGCCAGTCGCGAGAGCATCAGAGATGTCTACCGATCGTTTGCTAGAATTCCTTCGGCTGACGAGAACCATCTCTGCCCGGTCTGCTGACTAGCGACCTAGGCTTCTGCGTGTGATTGACGGCGCAAGCCGACCGCGCCACGTAGATGAAGGCTGGCAGCCAGTGGGCACGAGCACTTTCATCAGCCGTTTAGAGAACAGAACCTCATACCAACCATCGTTTGAAGAGTCACTCAAGCTGAGAACCTCGACGTCGTGGACGCAAAAGAACCAGGTCCCTGGTGAGGCAATTTGAAATCCGGTATGCCTCACGAATGCACAACTGATAACGTTCTTCATGTTGGCTGCTTCACTAATGGCGTCGACCGATCGGGCCCGGAACGCTCCGAGTAGGCAATAGTGATCGCCATGCGTTATACAGTGTCGCGTTGTGTGAAGAGGAGAGACATTGCACGGACCATGACTTCACCATTCTTTGTGCAAGTTGATCCAAGTAAAACGTGCAACACAGGAACGGCACGTGCGGTAGTGGAATGCTCTAGACGGTACCTTGACCTGTGTATCGATGCTGTTGAGGTGGGTGGCACAGTGCAGATCTGCTGCTGATGCTGTGCTTTGGTCGGTCCTGCCAGCAACTCTGAAAACGTCCGATGCGTGATGAGCGGTGCAGATTGCGAGCGCTCGCAAGAACGATGCTGAAACGCCAGTCTGGAAGTCATGAGGACACGGAGTCCAGCCTCGCATCGCGTAGTGATCGGAGAATCTTGACAAATTGGCGCTTCTTGCCTGGCAGACAACCAGGGCTTGATGTCACAGGATCTGCTTCTTGCGTGTGCATTGTTGTGCGAGCGACGACGGGAGTCAGCATATGTTGAGAAGCATTCGGAGCGGTCGATATGGGTACGGCGCTCCAGAGCGCAGGCTCCCGAGCATGGAGGTCCATTGTGGTAGGCACACAGGGCTCCTCGATAGCGTGACGGCTTGGGCGTCCTTTCGGTGACGACGATGCTGTCGATCAGGGTCTGAGTGCACGATTGTGAAGACATTCAGTCCAAGCGTTTCAGAATGGATTGTCTGGCGATGCATAGCCTGCCAGCAGACGCAGCGCCGGGAAAGGGTATGTCAGACGTTCATGCTGGTCACGGCAGCAGATCCCAAGCGGCGTTCGGAGCAATTCAACTCAGTATTCGCCAAAGACTTGCTTATCCAGGATTGCGTTCGGCCCGCTTGACGGAGGCTGTTGAAGACGGTCGATTCAAATTTAGGACCCAAAGTCATCATCGGCATCGGCATCGCATCCTTCGGCGAGGGCGTCCGGCAAGTCTTGCTTTGCAAGTGAATGCTCCCTCACGTGCCAGATATCAGTGGAAGGAGTCGTCGAGTCCGCGGGTGGGGCCAAAGTGGCGGTGAAGGCGGTGCCTGGAGTGCCAACGGAGAACTGCAGCCATCCGCTCGACTCCAATGATCTTCTAGAAAACAGCGAATGAGACATGTCTGGTTCATTGTGGCGATATCAACGCATGGCGTAACGCCTGGCGCACATGACGGCGAGCGCCTCGAGTCCCCGGGTCGCCGACTCCTTTGTTTTCTCTGCTCGTACGGAGGCTCTCTCAACGATGCATGCGCTTGACAAATTTGCCAGGCTGGGCAGCCTCTCTCCGGTAGCCAATGGATTTCAGTCGGCTGGGCGGAGAGATAGTGGAAGGCTCCGGATTGTCGATGGCAGCTTCTGGAAGCATCGGCAGCGTGGAAAGAGCGTGGTCGGTGATGATCAGACCGAGAGACGAGACAGTTGAGCTGAGTGCAGTGATGAGATCGATGACCTTCCTGCCTAGGCTAAGTATATCCAAGTATATCCTCGCGATAGCCGTGGAATGTGTGTGTGTTGACTAAGGCAGAGTAGGGGGAGAGGAACTCGCGGACAGGGTCTAGCGGGAGCACCCGATTGGCTGACTCGAGGATGGACGTCTCCTCTTTCCCATCTCTCGTGCATACGCCGACCTAACGTGCATGATGGCTGACAAGGTCACTGAGATCGAAGCAAGGGATATTTGGTTGACCTGCGCAATACTGGCAGCAGTCCGCCGCATACGGCACCGACCCGCTGCGGGCCGGGTCTGCCTGAAACCGAAAGGAATATGGCAGCATTAGAGGAGCCATCATCTGGCCTCCCAGACGGAGGGAAGAGCGAGCAAGGCGAAGGAGCAGCAATACCAACAGGATGATCATCATCACCATCGCGCAAGCATACAGGGATGATCGAGCCTCGACCGCCTCGACCGCCGCCAGACAAAGACACGCTGCTCTCATCAGCGCTTAGGTCGCGACCGAGAGGCACCGGCGCGCTTCTTGCTGCACTTCTTGCGCAATGTGGCGTCTTGTAGCGCCCAGCAGCAAAATGACGGGGAGTTGAGAAGTACATTGAGAACTGTCAGCGTTTCGCGTGACTCTCTGCAGCCGCCGCGGAGGCCGTGCCCTGCGCTCTTTGTGACAGGTTGTTTCTTGACTGCTGAGAGAGCTCGGCCATTTTCTTGGGATCTGCCGGCTAGCCTGGTTGCAACCACTTGCATACAACGCATCGGGACCCGGGCCGATCGGGAGAGTCCCCAGGGCAGCTCTCTGGTAGGCCTGTCCAATGTGTGGTTGTCGAAGCTGCGCCAATCCCTCGAAGGGTCCATGGGGCGATCATACACACCGGGCTCTGGAGGTGGAGAGGATCCTCCTCGATGAATCGCGCACGGTCGTCCTGCCAGATGTCGGGGCCGTGCGGAGCAGTGCATCAGCGCATCTTGCAACCAGTCTGTGCAGATAGTCTGACGGAGGGCTTGCTGGATCTGTCGATGGTAGGAAAGTGGCTCCAAGTGGAGTCGGAGAGGATGAGAGGATGAGGTTGGAGGAAGATGGACGTTTTGAGCGTATTGCGAATTCGTACTGCGCAAGGTACTCGAATTCGACTGGCCATAGAAGACGAGTACGGGGCGAAGAGCTACCTCCTGGCTTCGGGGATATGAATAGGCCGCATTTGGCGGGAGTGGGCTACAGATGCAGCTTCCCACTGCGACCTGCGAGGTGGCAGTGTGGCCTGAGCGTTCTTTCAATACGATGAATACTCTGAGGCTGACTTGACCCAGTGAACTGGTAACGATAGCCAGTCCTGGTAGTCCATTTCTGCTGTCGGCCAAGGTCGGTCATGACGCCTGCTAGGAGTAGGACACGCAGGCCGGCTATCCCTACCAGGTAGACGCGGACCTCGCTGCTCTCTTCAAAACAACGTCTCGTTCTGTTGGACCCATTTCGAGGACCTGGGGCAGACGTCTTGTGCTTCTTAACTTCGCCCACGACCTGCTGCCACTTTAATAGTGCTTCTTTGTTCACAGCCTCTTCCACTGCCCGCCACAGGGTAATACTAAGCGGGTGTCACGAACGACCCCAACTAACGTTCTTCCAACAACACGACAGCATCCTGCAGCTCCACGAGACGACACTCAAGGTCGACATATATCGACTTCAGGAACATTCACGCTCGTTCGACACCCACCTGTTCAACAGCCCAACACCTTTCTGCGCACAATTGGCCCTCGAACAGGAAGTGATCCGTACAGATCGAGAGTCTGCACGCCCGTACGACATTGTGTCCGGCCTTCCTGCTGAAGAGGAGACCGCGGTCAAGAAACGCCAGGTCATCGTCTTCACGATCGAGTCGAGGTCAGTCCTTCTCAAGATTGATGTCCTTCAACACCATCAAGACACTCTGTCGAAAGCCACATGGAATGCACATCATCCGGCTTGCAGCTGGGCGGCCCAGCAGACAGCTGTCTGGCGCAATTCAAACGACAAGGCGAGCAATCCAATCTGTCTGGGATGAGCTCCTGCGGTTTTGCGATCAATCGCAAGATGAGAGCATCCCACGCCGCCCAGATCCCCACCTGAGGATCGTTGAGGCGGCATCATGGCGCCATTAGCGCTTTTCGAGTCCAACAAGTGGAGTTTTGCGATGGCATGGTCGCTGACGGAGAGGCAGATCGAACTGACGTTGAAAGAAACGCTGCGCCCGTCGCATCCTCGAACTCAATCCGAATTTGAGTGTCGCTCCGCAGAACTCTGCGCCTGGGAGCCGCGACGGTCAGGCTTTCGCGCAGTGTCGCGCCTTCCTCATTCGTGGATTAGCGAGCACCTTCCAACCCCGCCCGCGATTTGCATTCGGCCCGTTCTGGAGCGGCACGCTGCTTGGCGCGCACAGACCACATTTATCGCATCGAACGGCCGACCGAACGCTGCCAAGCTGCCGACGAGAGCAGAGTGAACGAGCGACGAGGCAACAGTACACGAGTGCGCTCATTTGGTAGAGCGACGTGTGCCTCGCATCGTGGACGGCGACCATCACATCCGGGCGCACACCAGATCGACAGTCACAGATCTGACGGCACGGGTCGTTGACTGTGGGAACGAAACAGCGACGGCGACATTGTCAAATATATGGGTTTAGCGATCATGACCATGGAGCAAGGTAAGCAAGCAAGCAGCAAGCTCGGTGCGCGAATCCCAGCACATGCATCTCGCATTTTCACACCCACCACCGGCCCACGCCCACCAACCAGACGAGTCCAGCCGAGCCGTCTCTTCTCGTGAGCCGTGCGTCGTGCGTTCTTGTCCGGCCCCCAAAGAAAACAACCAGCACAGCGAGCACACACCCATATCTATCGCAGCATTCATCATCCAGCCATATCACAAGCATCACAAACATCACCAGCAAACCTTGCATGATCGCTCACTGTGCGACGCCTTGTAACGCAGCCTCCAATCTATCGAGGTTTCGCCTGAATGGCAGAGCGTTTCAAGCGCAGCCTGATTGTCCGGCAGCCACGTTGTGCAACGTTGGGCGGCGGCACCGTGCTCGCTCACGTGCAAAACGGCGCTGGATGGAGTCGACGCGCTGCTTGCAGGCCAGCCCAGCCAGTCTGTGCTGGTTCTCGCCATGCATTTGCATCGCCTTGCCCAATACGATGCTGTTTTCGATGCTGTTTACGATGCTATTGCTGTGAGGCCGCGCCGTAACGGCATGCATTGCTAACGTGTCAATGCAGGACCAATACTTCACCACCAATTGCCGCTCGACCACCACTACACGCTATCTTCCGACAACGACTACAGCGACCAGTACTCGAGCCATGCTGCACATCATCCTGCCTACGCAACGGGCGGCGCGGTCGACCCGCTCCGGCGTGATGGTTCAGCTCCGCTCACAGCTCCAGCGCCCTTCACATTCACGGCCACTAACGGCGCGCCTGGGACTCGCTTCGTCACGGATCGAGGCGTGCCTTCAGAGACCAGCAGGTGAGTGCGTGCGTTTCATTGGCTGCATAGCCCGGCTCCTCGCCCCTCATCTTTCACAGCCCCATCCGAATTATCGCTTCGGCTCACTTTGGAGCCTCTCCGGATATCGCTGCGCATCACGGCAATTGGCCTCGTACATATACATGTGCTGGCTCTTCCTGCACCAGCATCCACCACACCTCAGCTGTTGCACAGCGGCCACGTCCCAGCAGCGCGGTTGCCTATCACATGCGCCGGTGAGAGCTCGTCGCGCTGATCACACGACGCATTATGTCATCCGGGCGCTGCAGAGCTGCAGACGACTTGCGCTGGCCCTTTGCCCTATACTGTCATCTGCAACACGTTACACATCATCACGCTCTCCCACCCACTGCACTCAGTCCCACTACCCGCCGCCGCTGCTCCCTCACCGACTGTGTGCGACCACTTGAGACGTGACGGGCTAACGTGCGCGCCTTATCTGCAGTTATCAAGCGTCGAACAACTTCACTGATTCCAGTTCCGGCTCCATATCGACAAGCCCGTCATCAGCCGCCTCCTCTCTGTACACCAACTACCCACCAAACCATTGCACAAGTCTTTCCAGCTTTCCTGGCCCTGTGCAACATCCCCAGTCGTTCGCGCACGTAGCCTACGGTGCTCGGGTGCCGCCGATGTAAGTAGCCTAGTGACCGTGGATGCACAGCGCCAGCAGCATCTCACTGGCTATTGGTCGAAGCTCACACATGGTTGACAATTTGGACAGTACTGGCAGTGGCATGCTGCCGCCTCCAAACCCGATACGATCACCGATATCAAGCTCAACGAATGCGACCGATCGCACTGAGGCGTACGCCAACTCAACTCCCTTCTTAGCTCGAACCCAGCTTTCGCCGGGTTCCCAGCCGGGCTACGCATCCCTCCAAGATACACCTAGGACATTGGGCTTTACCGGCCTGTCACTGTCAAACCCATCGCATCCGCACTCTTACGGTCACATGGCTTCGCCTACCTACGCCGGGCAGCAAAGCGACTGTCATAACTTCCCCTGGCCAAACCTGGAAGTGCACGCAGAGATTACCTGCGAGAATCAGCAAGTCACACCCGAGGTCCATGCCAAAGTCGAAAAGGGTTTCTTCCTGTCAACGGTCGACCAGAAGTGGACATGCTACCGCCGGAACTACTTCTCTGTGCAGTGCAACTTCGAGTTGCACCCGAACATCAACAATGGCCGCATGTACCTCAAGCGCGGGAGCACTTCACAACCAGAGCCCATCCAAGCCATGGGCATGAAGTTGTCTGCTGCCGTAGATGGCTCGGGCGGTAAGATGATCGAGCTGGTTCAGCACACGCCGAAACGCGACAACGGCCCGAAAAACAAGATCGAGATCACCAAAGTTTCACCGACGGCGTCCACCACGGGAAGGAACGAGCACACAGTGTCACCCAATGGTATCTACCAGGTGCCAATGTCCACCTTCCATCCAACTGGTCACCTTCCCGGTCCGTATCTTCCGCTGCAAAATAACAGCGACGGGGCATCAGCGACAGGATCCAGTGCTCAAGCAGCAGCGACTCTTCCCTCACACTACGGGTACCAGGCTTCCGCGGCAACTCACATGGGCCTTCAAGGCCCGCACCAGACACAAACATTCGAGCGAGTACAATTCAAGCAAGCAACCGCGAACAACGGCAAGCGACGCGCATCACAGCAGTACTTCCACCTCATAGTGGAGCTTTACGCCGACGTTCGCAAAGAAGGCGCTGACCGCGCTGACTGGGTGAAAGTGGCTCATCGGGTCAGCGAAAAGATTGTTGTCCGCGGCCGATCTCCCAGTCATTACCAGAACGAGGGGCAGCATGGTCAAAATGGGAGGACGGGCAGTTCCAGCGGTGGCAGTGGATACGCAGCTCCGAACGCCGGAAGTTTTGGTGGACTGGCTTCAAATGGGTTACGTGCAGGTGCGAGCAACTATACTGGTCTCGGTGGACATCAACAGTGGCGCACGCACAACGCATACGGGTATCAGGCATCTCCGGAACACTCCGGCAGCAGTTCTTCCAGCGTCGACGGAGGAGCAGACAACGAGTACCAGGCCGATACGACGATGTCCGATGCGGAGCGGAATGACATCCAAAATCATGAGGGCTATCGCTACTATCCTGGTCCATTGTACGAAGGAGTTCCCCAAGGCCTGCCATTGCCGAAGATCGAAAGCGGTGCGCGGTATTCGACAGAGCCGTCGCAATGGGCTGTCAAGTACGAGAGCTCCGACGCAGTTCCCGGCGCAAATCAGTGGTCAGTCGGCGGGGTCGGCAGATTCCAAGGCGTTGAGTCCAGCAGAGGGTACTACCCAGATCTTGCAACCACTTACTCATGATCACGCTGGAGGCACTGATTGTCGACGCCCTTTGCTACGACGGTCAGTTCACAGCCGATTACCGCGAAGCGCTACATTGGTCTCATTTGTCTCGCATCTGCTGCGTTGGTCATTCAAAACGATACACCACCACCTTCACAGGCGCGATCTGTCTGACCTGCGTCTCAACAGCGCTGGCGCTCGACGCACAAGGAACGAACCGCGTTACGCTACACACAATTCTTCACCCAGCAAACGACACTGCACTTCTTCCCTTCACGGGCATCATTTGACGTGGGCTTTCGCTTCTTCGTTATACCCCTTGTCTACAACGCTACAGCATCTTTTAATACATGGATGATGGCAGCAATGGCGTTGGAAGCGTTCGGTGGATGGCATTTGCAGGGCGCATAAGAGGAGGACTCCAGCAATAGCTCTTTCTTCGTCGGTCGTGGCGACTGACAACGGCGCAAGATGGCGTTCCAACTCTCCTTTTTTTGATGATGACGATGGATGTCCGGCATGGGTTGATGGAAATCATGTGACGGATCACGGCCAAAGACAAAAATTTCGTTTAACTGTTTGACATTTCTTTTTTGCGATGGGATGCATCAATATCCGACAGAAGTGTGCCGATAAGATACAGGATCAGATCATGGGATCAACAGAACAAGCTTTCTTTTGGCAGCAGCGGCTGATGAGGGCAGAGATAGATGAGCGTTCGAGGAAGACCCCAGAAGAGGGCTGAATGTACGAAGGTGGAAGATGCACGCACGCAAAAATGATGGCACGCTGGAATGTGGGACTTGCAGTTTAATGTGTGTGGAGACTACCTTCTCTGATGAAACATGAAGGATGCATGGACGACGCGCTGATGAAATATGCCGCCGATGCCGAACGGGATACCGGATCGATCAGATAGCTGGGTGGCAACACTTTTGTTGTATGTCTTGCTTCGACTTAGCTAGCTTTCTCTCTTTGATATGTGTGTGTGTGTGTCTGTGTGCTTGTGTTGTCTTGTTAATGCAGGAGGCCCCATCTGACTCTTCAAATCAATATGAAACTTCCAAACAAACTTTCATCTCATCTCGTCCCGCTTCTCAACTCATCCCGCATGAACTACCGCATCCGGAAGCTCATCTTATACGGATCCTCTCCACCCCCCCTCCACCCACTTAACCCTCTCACCCCCGTCCCCCTCCCTCCCGATCCCCCTTCAGGCTTCATACACAGTATCATACCCCAACCTCCCCACCCCTCCCAACTTCTCCCCCAAAACCTTCTCACACAACCTCCAACACTTCTCTCGCAACCCCTCATCTTTCCCCTGCTTACTCACATCCTTAATCTCCTGATCGGGCACGATATATTCTCCATCGATTTTCATCGAGGACACTTCTGCAGATGTGGCCGCGAATAAGGCGGGGCGACAGCCTTCGTCTAAGGGGGATTTCATGAAGGGTCGGATGGCGTGGGTGGCGAGTTTGCCGAGCGTGCCTGTGAAGAGGAGGAGGGAGTGTTAGTGGGGGAGGAATGGGAGGGGGAAGGGGAGAGAGGGAGGGTACCGTATGCTTCGATTGCTTGGGATTGTTGGTCGGTTGTTACGCCGCCGGGGTGGGTGGCGAGGATGTAAGGGGCGTTGTCCGGTGAGAGGTTTAGCTTGCCCTAGTAACGAGGTCAGGTCCTGCTGGCTGCAAGGTCACGGTAGAAAATCTGATGTGCTTTGCTTACCTCCTGCTTCAATCGATAAAGCATCCGAACTTGTATGATCTGAGCTAGTTTCGACCTCCCATACAACTTCATCGGCCCGATATCCTTGTTCAGCTCGGCGATGTCTTTGAACTGGACGTCTGAAGGTGCGAAGCGGTGAAATTCGGAGGATTGTAGAACTAGCCTTGAGTCATGTGTTTGGATGAGTAAGGGTAGAAGCATCATCATTAAATGATGCTGAGCGACCACGTTGACCTGCATATGCGTGTCGATGCCATCTTTGCTTTCTGCGTATGGACCGACTCCCAGACCGGCGTTGAGGATCAATGCATCCAGCCTGATCAGTTCCTTGGACAGGCGAGCTGCGACTTCGTTGGTTTGGTGGAGGTCTTCGAGGTCGAGTTGGACGGTATGGACTTTTGACACATCTCCGAATTTCTTGAGTCCCTCGTGGGCTTCATCTAGGTGTTCTCCTTTCTTCGATAATATGTATAGCGCGGAGCAGTTATGCTGGAGCAAGTGGGCACAGATTTCATATCCTATTCCTGCACTTCCGCCTGTAACGACGTAGACTTTGCCGGAGAGATCCGGGGTATGGGTGTTAGGATCGAATTTGCTCTTCATGTTGATAGTGGAATGAAGGGTGAAATGCAAGACAATCTAACAGACGAGATTCTTCTGACATGGGAAAAGCAATGTATACTCTTACTGTGTCTTATGATGCCCTTACACTTCATTATGTCAAGACATTGGATATTGAAGGAGACGAGTCCGGAAGTCTACGCTTGCGTTTGGGAGCGACTTTGAGGCGTTTCTGATGTCCATGAAGAGCTTCCTGATGGCTACTAGCTCTTGATGCCGATAGCGACCATCCTCGGACCACAGAGAAGTCTAATGGGTAAGTGAGAGGTGTCTGGAGATGTGAAGTCGAACGAGAGTGATAGAGTTTGCGCTTGGAGAGTCTGTTTCTCGGCCCGCAGTCCGAGCTTCCGACCTCGGTGGAAGCTCACATGCTCAACTTCTTGAGCTTCGAGTCAACTTCAACCTCAGCTTGACCACAAATTGCTCGAAGGAGACATCTCTCGGCATGGCGCAACAAAGCGCCCTAGAGTCCTGGATGACATGGGCCTTCTCTCCTACAATCTCCGCAATCCTCGTAACCATCATCGTCTCCCTCACCCTTCCAGCACTCATCCACTGGTACCTCTACCGCAAAGCCGTCGCGAAAGAAATACCCAGCATACTCCTCGTGGGACCTAGTGGAGGCGGCAAGACCTCCCTCCTAACGCTCGTAAGCTCCCCTCAATCCCTTACCCCATATCCAAGTACTAACTTGCTTCGCCAGTTCGCCAACTCCTCCCCCTCAACAACCCACACCTCCACCTCCCCCTCCTCCGCTCTCGCCCAACTCCCCTCAGCCATCCGCTCCCGCGAAGACCGCTACCGCTCCGAAAACGACACCTCCACGCGAAACCAACCCAAATTTCAAATCCTCGACACTCCCGGCCACGGAAAATTACGACATCATGCGCTTTCAAACCTCTCCGAAGCAACGAAATCCCTCAAAGGAATAATCTTCGTGGTCGACTCCGCGGCGATAGCAAGTGCCGCAGGGTTAGCAGAAGCAGCGGGGTATTTACACGATGTATTACTTGTGTTGCAAAAACGACATACGCAGAGCAAGAGTTCGAAAGGACCGACGGGGATACCTGTCCTCGTGGCGGCGAATAAGCAAGATGTGTTTTCTGCGTTGCCGACGGCGTTAGTGAAGAGTAAATTGGAAGAAGAGATTTCGAAGATAAGGCAGACGAAGAGTAAGGGGGTGTTGGATAGTGGGGTTGGGATGGGAGATGATATTGGGGGAGGGGATGATGAGGAGAATTGGTTGGGGGAATATGGGAGTAAGGAGTTTAGGTTTCAGCAGATGGAGGAGTGTGAGGTTGATGTGAAGGTTATTGGGGGGAATGTCAAAGGGGAGGGGGATGAGAAGGGGGATGTGGATGGATGGTGGGTTGGGGGGGGGGAGAATTTGTGATTCTGTACAGTGCACAGAAGGAGTTGGCTTTTTGATAGCGTTCGGAAGCGAGGCGTTCGTTAATGTTTGCCCAAGAAGACGATGCTATCGTTCTTCTCGGGATGTCTGTACTCTGTCTATAACATCTCGTACAGAGACGTGCGATCAAATGCTCGCTAAATGCATACTCACCTCCCAAAAACACCACGCGCTATGCAACCCAAAGCCAATATCTCGTTTTATCCCTCCTTCCCGAGCGCTTTCACCGGTTCCCTATACATCGCATCAGCAACCTTCACAACCTCACCCATCTCCTTCACATCATGCACCCTCACAATCTCCGCCCCGCTCGCCACCGCTGCAGTAACAGTAGCAGCAGTACCCATACCCCTCTCTTTCGCTTCTTCCACTCCAGTCAGTTTTCCAATAAACCCTTTCCTGGAACTACCCACTAACCAGGGGTACGTCCTCAAGTCCGGATTATTCCGGAGTTTGCTGAACTGACCGAGTAGTTGGGCATTTTGAGTGACTGTTTTGGAGAATCCGACTCCAGGGTCGAGAATGATTCGCCAGCGACGAATACCTGCTTCTTGAGCGGCTTGTAGACGGGCGATGAGTTCGTTGGCGATTGTGGGGATTAGACCGTCTGGGTATGATGTGTTTTCTTCGGACTGCATTGTAGCGGGTGTTCCGCGCATATGCATCATTATGTATGTGCACCCTAGACGGGCTATTGTGGGTAGCATCTCCGGATCGAGAAGGCCGGCGGAGATGTCGTTAATGATCTGTGCGCCTGCTTGAATTGCTGCTTCGGCGACGGAGGCACGGTATGTGTCGATGGAGATGATTGTGTTGGAGGCTTCGGGGAGTGATTTGATGATTTCGATGGCGGGAAGGATTCGGGAGAGTTCTTCTTCGGCTGTTACGTCTGGAGCATTGGGTCGGGAAGACTGGCCGCCGACATCGATGATCGTAGCGCCTTCTTTGATCTGTGACAAAATTGTCTCCCGAAGAGCGTCGGTGTTTGTTGGTTGATTGACGCCGCCATCAGAGAAGGAGTCTGGCGTGACGTTCAGGATCGACATGACTATCGTGCGTCGAGACGGGTCGAGGGCGCGGATAGTATGGTCCCGGAGGCCGAGAGAAACAACAGGATACATTGGCGATGGAGATGACGGTAGATTGTTCAGATGGAGATGAGCCGGCAATCGTGTCACTGGATGTATATATGCGTGGCCGGATGTACTATCAAACATTAGTTGGGCGTCAGACTGCAACCAGGGATACACTCACTCGCACAGCGGACGCAAAACGAATTCGCGCTCTAGCATCAAACGATGCGGTATAGTGAGGCGATCTGAGTTGAGAATCGTCGAATCATATGTCAGTACATCGAGGTCAATGTTGCGAGGCCCTTTGTCGATAATCTTGACACGGCCCATGTTGTTTTCGATGCCCTGCAAGCGATCGAGGAGTTCTAAAGGACGCAGTTCTGTCTCTATCTGAAGGCTTTGTCAGGACGCAAAAGAAGATTGGCACAGGAAAGACTTACCCTGCAGACACCATTGACGAATCGTTCTTGGTCCTCGAAATACATGGCCTCGGTCTCATACAGTGGGCTCGTCTCCAGAACGCGGATGTCTTCATCCTGGTCAATCCTCCTGCACGCAGACTCGATGGCCTGAAAGCGATCTCCAATGTTGCTGCCTAAGGCAATATATTTCCCCTGCTGCTTCAGCGAGAAAGTGCGTCTTTTTGTATCCGCCAACTTGATCTTGCGATGACTTTGACCTTGCGCTTGGATTCGTAGGTTCACGTCACTCACCGATAGAGATTGAAGCTGTGGGTGATCACATAGCAATATTGCTGCTCTGCACTGCTTTGCTAGCTCCTCCAGTGTGTTCGCGCCCGTATCGGTGACAATAGGCGCGACCAGTGCATCTATGACGGGAATTATCTCTGTAATGGATGCGTCGATGTTGCAATTCAAAGCTGCTGATTGATCAAAGAGGGCCAGTTCCAAAGACACGTTCAGCACGACCTGCATCTTGGCTTGGCCAGACAGCTCTGCCAGTCGACATTTGGAGAAAATGCGGCCAGGAAGCGTGATCTTTACCGTGCACGCAGAGCCTGGCGACGAGTCCCAGTGAGCGGACATGGCATATACTGAGTTTGACTGTGCCGCGTACGCCCTCCTCGGCCAATTGACGTTCCCATTTGCGAAGGCCAGACTCATGATGGGTTCATGTGGCAGTGCAAGGCTTATGTCACGCAAAGCTGTGTTCAAATCGTGGAAGTCACCCTTTGTCGTCTGCGCAAGCTTCTGTTGGACCAGTTGACGGACGGTCTCAAAAGGTGTATCAGTGAGGGCATTGGCATGCTCTGGCTTCCACTGTATCGAGTATCTGACAAGCTTCGCGCCAAATTTGTGCTGCAGAGAGTGTAGACTGCGAATTCATTAGTATGCATGCCTTGAAGAGCGATCGGCCAGAATACTCACGAAGTTTCAGTGCTGTCTGAAAGAAAATGCCCGTTTGCGAGCACTTCATGTGTTGAGTGCAAGGATGGAGTTTGAGCCGATGTAGAGCTTTGCAAGTGTGATCCATCGAACATGGAAGCCCGCTCTTTAGTTTCGCTCACGGCATCCTCTGACCGAACATCTGCTTGTTCGTCGAGGGTCTTCTCATCCTCTGCGTCCGTATTATCTTGCTCATTCAATGAGACTTCAACCTCTCGCGCGGCATCGCGAGAGGTAGTCTCGGCACCTTCTGATTTATCCATCCATCTAGCGTTGGCGATCAGTGTCTCCGATGGAATAGTTTTGGTCTTGGACCAGCTGCATCTGAGTCGAAGGCCGTTGAGCTCAAGATATGGTGTTCGAAATCTGACAACGCGTAGAAGAGTCTCAGCCAAGGTTTGAGCGACGGACTTTCTGTCATCGAACTGGATTGAGGCGCAGACTTTTGCAAACGTTGTGCTAATAACGTCGGCCATGAAGGCGAGTTCATCCCTCGCAGCAATGTTCGTAGAGTGGAAAGGCTCAGTGATATTTGCAGCTTCAAGCACATTGGCTCTGAGCAGTACATGACAGTCGAAGGGCTCAAGAGAGGTAGTGTCATTCCTGGTAGCAATTTGAGCTACAGGCTTGGCCTGACACCGGTAAGCAATGCTGAAGACGGCAAGTGAACGACGAAAATGGGCTTTCACGGTCATAGAGCCAAATTTGGGCAATTTCACCAGTCGAGTGTGAGCGCTGATGGTCGTGTCGTCTTTGATATCCTCTCGTAAACTTGTAGCTGCTGAGGCCCAAGAGGAAAGGCCTCGTTCGCTGGAAGCGCGCACGTATCGATCAAAGTCTCGAGCGACTTGTTCCTGTCGAGTCAAGTACAGTGGATTATCCCACTTCAAGTTCTCGTCTCTCGTACGGAAACGAATTCGAGCACTGTTGAGACCAAGTACACGCTGAGCGTCTGTGGACCTGCTCGATGATCAGAGGCTGACTTTGAACTTCACACAGTTACCTACAGACTAAGTACTGTCTCGAGCCTTTCTCTGGAAGATCGAACGGTGCCGCACGTGCCGTCTGTGTTGTTGACGAGGTCCTGGCTTGGGTTTTCTTGCAATGCACCAAAAGATATATGGCTGTCTTCATCATTCGTAGGCGTTGAGTCGGTCCAAGTGACAGCAGGGAATTCTGTGTCAATCTGTGTCGTCGAGCACTCAAGTGTCGAATGCAGCCTCCGATGGACACCGGCGCAATATCCCCCGGAGTCGGCATGGCAAGAGGAATATAGAGCTGAGACCCGAAGAGGCCTGTTAAAGGAAGCCGCTGGTAGCACGATCGATCGATGTGCACATGCTGGAGAAGCAGGAGAAGTACCCGAGTATGCGATGCATAGTCTCCGTGTCTGCCTTGCCATATGACAGGCTCGCCGCCCGAGAGACATGGCAGCTGGCTTCGTCGTTTTATCGGCTGCGTTCGTGTCCGGCCTGAAACTCAAAGGCCGATCTTGAACAAGTCTCCAGCATCATCCAGCCAGCTCTCATTCCAGGGGTTTCTGAAGTCAACCGGTTGCCGCTCGACGTTCCCGTCCGGACGCCTCCTGTTGCTTGTAGCTCATCGCGTTCGAGCAGACGCATGAAGTTTTGGCGCCGGCTCGGACCGACATTGCCGAAGACCGAAGCCCGATGTTTCCAGGGTCCTCAACCTTCACATGAGAAGCTCTCCAAATCAACAGACTGTCGACATCGGTCAATGGATGTCGTCGAGAAGCCCGGCTCGATAGATGCAATGTCGCTGATATCGAGTCGTTGAAAGCACCCTCCAATTCATCAGGGGAGCAGTCACTGAACGTAAAGATGGTCTGAGTATCCCGCGGCAGGTGACCAGTGCGCTTGCAATGGAGCCGAGGCACGCAGCTCACTTCTCGGTCTACACGCTCTTCTCCTCCTCTTCTGACACCGAGACGTCTAGTCCTTTCACATCTGTCCATTACTTCCAGCTTCTCGAACGCGGCCATTCACTTTCCCATCTACTGTTCCAATAATCACTGATACTACAGAGGACACAGCACAGCATCCACAATCATGGCCTCTCCTCGTAAGCCAGCTCTGGATGCCGATCACATGCGAACAACAGGCAGACTCTAACAATGCGCAGAGCAGATCCGCACGGTTACGACCGACCTCTTGAAGATCAAGCACCCCGTCATGCTTGCCGGCATGAACGTCGCTGCAGGACCTAAGCTCGCTGCAGCTGTCACCAATGCCGGTGGTATTGGTGTTATTGGTGGTGTCGGCTACACTCCAGACATGCTCCGAGAGCAAATCGCAGAGCTGAAGAGCTTCTTGAACGACAAGAATGCTCCATTCGGTGTCGATCTTCTTCTTCCACAGGTCGGTGGAAGCGCGAGAAAGACCAAGTACGTCCACATATACACGACAAAGAAAGAGGACGAGGCCTGACAATCTATTTTCACAGCTACGACTACACCAAGGGCAAGCTCGACGAACTCGTAAACATCATCATCGACTCCGGCGCCCGTCTCTTCGTCTCCGCCGTCGGTGTCCCACCCAAGCAAGTCGTCGACAAGCTCCACAGCGCAGGCATCCTCTACATGAACATGATTGGACACCCCAAGCACGTCAAGAAGTGCCTCGAGCTCGGCGCCGACATGATCTGCGCACAAGGAGGTGAGGGAGGAGGACACACTGGTGATGTGCCAACAACCATCCTCATTCCCACAGTCGCCGAGCTGTGCAAGAACTACAAGAGCCCGATGACTGGCCAGCCAGTACAAGTCATCGCAGCAGGAGGTATCTTCAACGGACAAACATTGGCAGCTGCGCTTGCTCTAGGAGCCAGTGCCGTATGGGTCGGAACAAGATTCGTGCTTTCCGAGGTAAGCTCACACCACACCCTTCCCATGCCCATACCTCGGCCTTCCCCTTCCCATATAATCACTGATTACTGATCCTCCTCCGTTCCACAGGAAGCCGGCGCCCCCAAAGCCCACCAAGAAGCCGTCCGCACCGCCGGTTTCGACGACAACATCCGCACCATCATCTTCACCGGCCGCCCGCTCCGCGTCCGCAACAACCCCTACATCGCAAACTGGGAAGAGAACCGCCAAAACGAAATCAAGGAACTCACATCCAAGGGTACTATCCCTGTGGAATGGGATATTGAGCGCATGGGAGATGATGTTGATGATGACACGATGGATAATGCGAGACCTTTCTTGATGGGCAAGGCAGCGGCGGTTGTGAATGAGAGGAAGAGTGCGAGGGCGATTATTGATGAGATGGTTGGGGGCGCCGTGGAGTGGATTGCGAGGAATAATGCATTGGTTGTTGGGAAGAGTAAGTTGTAGATATGAGTGTGGATGCATATTGAGGATCTTCTTAGGTACAGCAGAGAGCATTTGAATTGAAGAAGCGTATCTCGAACCTTCCGCGTTCCTCACCACTTGCCATTCAATGCCATCTAGTCCTTGCGCTTCTGCTTACTCTCCTCCGTTGCCCACTTCACAGCAAAATCTGTGACGCCCTCTGCAATCTCACTCATGCGCTCAGCAGCAGCTCGGTGTTCTGCGGCAGCCTGCTCTAGCATCTTTGCAGCCCTCTCCTGGTGCTTCAACGAGTAATTCGCCATCTTAGCCACTTCCACCGCGAGACTTATGACCGGGTTGGTGCTCCTGATACTCTCTAGCCAGTCCTCCAGTCCAGGCTTTTCGTGCGATGAGGTGACTTCTGGCTGCTGGCTTTCTGTTTTCTTATTGTTCTCTCTTGCTTTTCCGTCTTGGGTTTCTTCGTGAGCGGAGATCGTGATGCGTGGTGGTGAAGTAGGCGGGAGGGTTGGTGTCTCGGTCTCTGGCTCGCTGACTGAAGGCTCGTAGGAAGAGGAGTCGACTCTAGGATATGGCGTGTTTGGCAGACGGGTACTCTTTGGTGAGCCTGGTGTTGGGATGGTGTCCTTGGACGAGCCGTGGAATTGCTTGTCGGGTCGAGCGGGAATGGTCAGGCGTCTGGAGCGGAGGACGATGTCTCTGGGTTTCTCAGAAGCCATGTGCGCGCGATTGATGCGAGTCTTTGGCTTGGTCTCCAGCTCTACTGTCCCCTCTGCGCGCCCATATATCCCGCACCTCATGTTTGCTCCATACTTGTCCCGTCTGCAGCCTCTTTGATCTCCAACGGGCCTCTCCCTATGATCTCTTTCATTCACATACTCCGGACCAGTCTATCCAACTTGACTTGATTGTCTCATTTCTCTTTATCAACAAAATGCACCTTCGGCATGGCATCCTGCAGCCTTTGCTTGTCCTGCTCCGTCGGCGTGAAGCCAAACGCTTGCTCTGCTTTGTCCGAAAGGAAGAGGCCGATTGCTCCCCAAGCCATTATGCCGCCACCAACGAGTAAACGCGTCTTGGGCGTGAGGGAACGGTAAGAGGACCAGAGGGACATGGTGAGCGTGTTCGATATCGGGGGATCTTTGAAGGGTTGCTGTATAGTGGATTAGAAAGGGTGCAGGTAGAAGGGAAGTTGAAGTTGGGAACCCATGCCCGCTCGGCTTGGCAGGCACGAAACACCTCCCTTCGTCTCCGAACATCAACACAGCTTGAACCTCATCTCATTTATCTGGTCATCATCCTCTAACTGCAGAATCGTCTTCTGGTGCCACTCTGGCGGGTGAAATGACCAAAAGGATGAACGTCCGCGCATAACATACGCAAGGAGGCCGGTTACGTACGCCAATGCCATCTTCCTGGACCTTTTCGCTCTTGAACCTATCGGACGACAACGCATTGCTTTCTGTGCCAGAATGTGAAGGATACTGATAGGCCCTTCTTGGTAATGCCAATGATGCGGACGCTTTCAAGTTCATCTTCTTGCTCGCAAGACTCCCAAAGTCCAGTATGACCAAGCATCAGCGAGGCTCCCAGAGGCTCTACGGAGCGTAGGCGAACGTGTCCAAACAACTGCATCATCTCAGAATCTGGTCGTACCTATCCTTACGCCTTCATTCTTCCTTTGGGATCGACCGATAGCCCTTTGCGGCCCCATCCCCAACACTCGAGCGCGCGTTTGCTTGGCAAGCACCAAACGTGGCAACACAATCTGGATCATGCAGATACCGAAGTCGTTTACGTACGAAGACAGGGCAAGTACGGAGGCCGTAATGGACTCTATCGTTCTTTGGTCTGAAATATCTCGATGACTGCTGTCCCAATCTGCCCGTCTCCTCCTGTCGTTACACAGATTGTGCACCCAGCATTTGAGACAAAGAAAGTAACGCCGCGCAGGCCTCGTAGCATCATCTCCAGCTCTATCGGATTACGACAATCTTTCACCTGTCATGGACTTCTCGCCATTTACAAGAATCGCCCCCGAACTGCGAAATCGTATCTACGATTATGCCTTGATACACGACAAGCAGATTGAGGTCAATCTACATACAACCTCAAGCAATCGAGAGCGAAGGAGGGGTACACCGACAGGCCTACTCCAGACTTGCAGAATTGCTAGGATCGAGACCACCGAGCTATTCTACAGCAGCAACACGTTTGTAGTCAAGACCATTAATGTGTCGGATCCAACGCATGAGCTCAAACCCAATGCGTTCATAAAATGGGTATCCGTCATCGGCAATTCGAATGCAAATGCTCTCCGAAACGTGGTTCTCGACATTTCAGGCTTGCCAGGATATCTTGCTCCTAGCCAGGACGAGTGTACTCGGATCAGACGTGTGGTCGACGGCGCCTCCGACTTCCTCAAATTCAACCAGAGGTGCAGGGTGATTGTGAGGCTTTCTTATGTCAATCCTGCGGGCCTCTGGTGCTGGGCCACCGACAACCATGTCCTTGAGCTGGACGCTCGTAACTTCGGCGAGAGTGTAGAACGTGCCAAAGTGGGCATATGGAAGGGAATGAAAGAAATCCAGAGCCATGAAGAGTATGTGAATATGTGGTGGATGCATCAGCATCTACGGAGAATCATGTGCGGGTGATTGCAGAATCATCGCGCATTTGACAACAATAAGCCACCTCACTGCTTGTGACTTTGGTTGGCGCAGCTACATCTGCGATCACATGAAAGCTGCAAGTGAATGGTGGCCAAAGTGCAGCCTCACGCCTTCCTTATAAGCCGAAATCTTCTTCGCCATTCCGACCCCTCAACATCGACTACGACTTCCACGATAACGGAAACCACGACAAGTACCTCGAAAATGTTCGCCAGATACGAGCGCACGCCATACGGCCTTCGTCGAGTCGAATATCAGACTGATAGCGACAAGATCGATAAGGAAATTCGACAACATGAGCGCGCATACAACGAGATCCGCAACCAGAAGACTCGACTCATGAAACTCCCCGCCGAGATCCGCAATACTATCTGGGAACTCGTACTTCCGTACAACGAGGTCATAGCCACATCCGAAGACCTCATCCAGCTCCACATTCAAGGCTACGACGAAGGCGATGCGAGGGTCACCTCGAATTCGAAAAACCCGTTGTGATTTCACCCCATGTCGCGACATCTAGGAATCATGCGAGTCTGCCGACAGATCCGCGATGAGACGCTTGGGATTTACTACTCGTCCAGCTTCTTCAAAATTGAAATCGGCTCTCCTCGAGAAGAGCTTCCTCGCGATGGCCCATTCACTGTCGGAAATCCTCCTCGCGTCCACATCTGCCATACGCTCGAGAACAATCCAGAGTCATGGCTTGACTTCGCGCCAAAGAAGGCTGTGGAATCACTTCGTCAAGTCGCCCTTGCTGAGCGTGTCGGTCCACCGCGATCGAATGAGTTCAGAGTCGCCTACCTGAATTTGGAGCTGGGTTTCGGGAGAGTGGTCACTGGGAAGTACAGGGACCAGGAGGAGCGGATGAAGAAGGTCATAGAGCTCTATGGGAGGTTGAAGGTGGAGGGTGGTGGGGAGATGTCGTGGGAGGGCATGAGGGAGCTTTTCACGGCGTGCTTGGAGAAGGAGCGGGTACTGGATGAGACGGCGATGCCGGGAGGAGATGGGCAAGGAGAGGAGGGCGGATGGCTCGAGGATGTCGACTAATACTTTAGAGAAGTTGCATTGCCGAGGGGTCACCACCAAAGGACGGAAGGCATCTACCGATTCTTCCCACCAAGGACTTGAGAAGCTGTCACAAGCAGGGAGTGTTACATTGAAATTGCTCCGATGGAGTTCGTCTATTCCGTCAACCATACTCGCTCATTTGGTACGTTTGTAGGCATTCTCTTTCACCTTCCCTTTTGACCAACCGCCTAACTCCCTTCAAGTCCTACGCATAAACGGATCATGCGCCTGCGCCATCATCTCGACCACCTCGTCAATCCCACCAGGCACTATATCCTTCAACGTTGGCACCGCTTTTCGAGCAACGCCTGCGCGCTCCTCGCCGCCACTCGCCCGATCCCATGAAAGTCGGAAGTCTCTGACTGCAGCCAGGTAAGCAATAACTGTCATCGACCGGGCCTTTTCCTGATTCACGGCGTCTGACATCATCTCCGGAGGCAGTACAGGCCCGAAGACAGCCCAGCGCTTCGGGGCGCTGTTGACTTTTGATTTCGCCAGAAGAGTCCCACCATTGCGGTCGATATGGTCTTTCATCGGAGCGCATGCCTCTTCAAGCAGAAGTTGAGCCTCCTCACCACCCGCTCCCTTGCTCTCCAGCTCTTCGAGCTTCTCAAAGAGTCTGTGGAGCTTCTGATAGCCATGACCGCCTGTTCCGATTACGTTTCGAATCGGCTCTGAGCTCAATCCGTTCCTGAGTAAGCGTGAGCAATTCTGCGCGAAGTCGATGTTGTCGAAGTGGAGATATGGCTCTTCTGCGACAAGCAGCTCTCGTAGCGCTGACAGTATTTGTGTGGGAGCAAGCTTCTCGTCATCGCGAATGAGTCGAGCGATCTCGTCTTCGTTCCACGCGAAGCCGCAGTTGCTGGCATGTCTGATCGCATGGAGGTAGACGTCGAAGCTGAACGCTTTGGTGAAGTCGAATCCCTGGCCGTTTTGGACGGCATTGCGCTCTGAGAATAGCAGTCGAGAGACGGGCTTGAAATGTGGTGCTGGCTTCGCATTAGCTGCTACAGAGTAGCTTTCGACTACTGAGAGGACATCATCCGAAGATCCTGAGATGATGTTGTTGGTGTGATCCGATTGAACCTGTAGAAGAGTCTCTAGATCGCGCCATTCTTTCAAGATGATACCGCTTGCTCGGCCGGCCTTGTAGAGATGGCTCGTTGTGAGGAAAACATGGTTCTCGTTCATGATCTCGCAACCGTAAGCGTGCGCTGCTGCGAGCGGTCTCGACGTCAGAAGCCCTGCAAGTACTGGCAGTATCGAGCAGACCTTGCGTGAAAAGAAGATGGCCGAATTTCCAGTCTTTTTGAACTTGATTTTCCATCCGCGTTGGCCGTTCTCAATCGCATCGGTGATGACCATGGACTTGATAGCCGACTTTCGTGCGGCGGATGCCGAAGATGCACCAATCGAGTCGTTCACGCGAAGGAGTGTTGCGGTGCATTCATCCAGTCCATGATCGAAGTTGCCTTCCAGCACATCAAAGATCATAATGTAGGCTTGAAATGCTGAAACCACGTCAATTGTAAGGGCGCCGGTTTCGAGGAAAAGTAAGAGTCCGCTCAAGAACTTGTCCGCAACACCCAAAATGCGCTCGGATTGCGTGTACTGAGTTGAAGTATCCGTGGAAGTCTGCGAAAGCAGTGAAGTGAGCTCTCGGAAGGTAGACAGGAGCTTCTGAGCAAATGGGTGTTTCAGGTACTCGCGTCTCTTCTGCTCGTCCACGACGAGCACATCTAGAGTACGTACTCTGCCCATTGCGTTGAACCACTGCAGATCGCGCAATGCGTGCAAGACGCACCAGGCTGCAGTGCAGAGCGTCTCTTCCGCTCCGGACTGACCAGAGCGACCAAGCTCTTCAAGCAGCTCCGCAGCTTCATGCTGGCTGCTGATGTCCGGAAAGAACTTCAGCAGATCGTGTGTGATGACCTGCATGTTGTGGAAAGCCACATCAGTAAGTTGACACGCCGTAATGAAGGTGATCTGTCCCATCTTGTAGTCTGTCCAAAGCGACCTCAGCCAGACTCGAACCTCCTCACAATCTTTCAGCATGCAACAGATTGCAAAGAGCTTCTCTTCTTTGCGATATTGCTGGTGAGGTGGTGTTGGGCTCGTCCTATCGGTGTCCTGTTCCAGTGCGAGGAGTTGAAACAGGTTGTCGAGGTGAGCTCTATCATGCGCCTCCTTTGCAACCCGCTGTGGAGGCTGATCTCTCTTCCAGACGCTGTACAGGAGATGTTCGACCCTCACCAGAGCGCGAAGAAAGTACGCGTGGCCTTTGTTTGCACCTCGAAAGTCGGTGTCCTGTTGACGTGTGCATGAGGGCGCTTTGTAGAGCGCGGCGCACTGCTGGCGGCCGTGGATCGCGTCTTGTGCGTCTGCCACAATTTGGAACGACACTGCGATTTCAGGGCACCTCGAGTCGAAGACTCTTTCAGCAATGTTGATCATATCATCCGGCCGGAGCTCGAGAGGGTCTTGGTGAGTCATGAGGGGGTCGTTCAGTCCAAGCCAGTTCTTAACGCTATCCGTCTTTGCCTTGTACCGCTGGTACGTCTGCTGCATGTTGCCTGCCATGGTGGATGGTATGAGACCGGCAGCGAAGAATTGGCGTCGACGGACGGATTGAAGGTTGAGCGCCAGAAGCAGAACTGGTTGCCTGCGAATTTTGAAGGTGACGGCACGTTTTCGCACGGGCCGCTCCCGCGAGGTATCACAAGCTGTAAGTGAGGTCATTGTCCAAGATCGATTTGTGGGTAGCACAGTTCCTTCACTGCTCATTTCAAGCCTTTTTCATTCATTGACAGGCCTAGCTCCATCTTTGCGCCCATTGTCTAAGTCTCAATGTGCTTCACCATGGGCTCGACTGCAAGTCTGACACGCTCTTCAGCATGAATTGACCTGCCATCCTTCTCCGCAGCGGCGGCTGCTTCGAATAAGCGCTCGACTTTCTTGTGTTCAGGCACTGTCTTCCAACGACCCTGATCAGGGACGTGTCACTGAACCAGCGTTTGAGTAGTCGTTTCAGGTCTTTGGCGAAGGCGATAATGTTTGAGTAGAGATGCGGCTCGGCAGCGAGTGTTAGGTCGTGAACTGCATGGAGCATCTGAAATGAGTTCAATGCTTCCTTCTTGGCGATGAGCTTCTTCACACGGTCGTCTTCGACTGCGTCGACGTAGGCAGAGTGTGTGAACATCTCGTTAAAGTCATCCGAGCTATTTTTCCCAGCCGTCACAGGCGAGGCCGGCTTGCACATTATAGGAGCCTCGTGATAGTGCAATGTGTAGTGGTAGCTCTGCTTGATCGCTTCTGCGCCGTATATCATGCCGTTGCAACAGACAAGGGGAATATCATTATCTCGTTGGGCGTGCAGCATGATGTTCAAGTCTTTTCAATCTCGCGTTGGTAGAACGAAGTCGTATCTGCAGCCCAGCTCGTAGAGATGGCCTACTGCGAGCATCTTGTTGCCGTCGTCCAATCGCTCAGTTCCGTAAACATCGGTGGCGATGACTGGTCGTGATGCAGATAGCCCAGTCAGTACTGGGCGCGTTGAAAGAAGGCCTCTGGTGAAGAGAACTTTCCCAAAGCTGTCAAGATCGATGCGCCAACCTAGGCGTTCATGTTCTGTTGCATCAACATCGACCATGGTTTGAATGTCTCTCCTGCGTGCCACGAGAGTACTTGACTGTTCGGTGCATGCATCGAGAGATGAGCATGGGCAGCAAATGAACGCACTGCCTTCTACCACGACATGAGACCAGTCGACTTTCATTGCATCGTAAACAGTGAGGCGCACTTGCAGCGCAGAAAGCAGACCGATAGTAAACACTCCAGCTCCAGCAAAGTGAAGGGCTCGCAGTAGCATCTCGACGCCCGCCGATGGCATCTTGTGCGTCGGCGATGACAGTGTACAAAACCGTGATGTTACTCGCTGCTATGCGCCTGGCCCTCCTGATGATACCATCCGCTGAGTCGTCTTTGGATCGATCCGGGTCGTTCCCAGGCAGCCACTCCTATACTTGCTCTGCCTCCGCCTTGTACCGGTCATAGACGCCTTTCCATGAAGTTTGTTGACAGGGAGATGTCCTGATGGTGATGGATGGCAGCTCCTTGAAGCATTCTGGTGTATAATGAGAAGACAAGTTGATATACTAGTTGCTGGACCGGTGATAGTGTGATGGCGATGGAGTCCAGGAGACTGCAGCGACTTTGCAGTGCTTATGAGAGCAACTGTGGCAAACATATTGTGGGTAGTAATCCAGGAAGATGCCTCAGAACAGGCCTGAGACAATGGGAGGCATCCAAGTTCCAGCTTTGTTGCACACCATGACCAGCAGAACGATCAGACAAACCGTCCGGAGGGATGAAAAATGCGAAGAGTCCCATTCAGCCCTTGAAACTAGCAACGAAACCCACCTCACACCTCATACCGCGAACCCCAGCACCTCCCTCCGATCATCCGTCAATCGTCCCCACTCCAACAACAACCTGAAGAAATAAATCTCCATATCCTCCTTCCTCAACACCTTCGCCGCCCAGTCCCTCCCCTGTGTAGCAATCCTCTCCGCATCCCTCATATGCGCATCCAGCTTAATCTCCACAGCCCCCTTCTTCCCCTTCTCCCCTTTAACAACCCCATCGATCCCATGGAAATACGCCAGCGTAGCCCAGAAGCCCTGTCCTCTTAGATCCAATGGGACGAAATGTTTCCAAGGCGTGATGCGATCGTCCCACCATTCGCGGAAGAGGGCGGCTTTGAAGGGTAAAGAGCGGGATTGGAGGAAGGGTAAGAAGCGCCCTGAGAATCCAGCGCCATCGAGGTCGAGGAGGTATTTATATTTCCAGTGATCCTGAAAGTCGCTTGGAGGGACAAGTGGTGCAAACTCGTGATATTGATCTTCGCAGTCAGGAGCTCCGCAGCGCAGAATTTCTTGCACGACGTGGACGTCCGTTGGGAGGAGTTTGGACAAAGTGCTGACGGGCAGGTCGTAATACTGTAGTCTTCCGTGGCCTGAAGGAGATGGAAGAAGGATCGGCTGTGGTGGATTAGTACCGTTAATGTCGTTAGCCAAGTGCAAGTATCGTTGTCGATTCATTCCACGCCATTGACCCATGTTGCCATGACTGAAGCCTTCGCTAGTAGCGCCACGCCAAAACAGCTTGCTTTCTTTTTCGGAGAAGGGTTGATCTGGGTGCTCATTGTTCGGCTCGTACTTCGCCTTCTCGATGTAGTTCCACGCCGAAGGATAGAGTATGTCATTGAAGCCGCCTGCTTTCGACTGTGAGAAAATTGGGTAGAGCTCGTGCGTGGCCTTGAAAGCGGCAGGTGCCAAGTAGAGCCCGTGGAGATCAGCGAGGTCCGGCTGGTGGCAGATATCTCCTGCAAGTGTCCAGTTAGACACGAAAGCCCCCAAAGAGTGCGGGTATGCGCATTGGGTGCAAAAGCTGCCAGTGTCCCACAGGCGTTGCTTGCGAGCTTTAGAGCTGGGGGGACAGCCGTTATTGCCAAACCGGTGGAAAGTGTGCTGCCACGACAGCTCCTTCAAAGGCGACTCTTGCTCCGGTTGCCCTGGAATTGGGCGCCACTGTGTTCCGCGATTTGAAGTGAAGACGTTCTCCGGGTTCATACGCATACCGAATTGCTCACCAGTCCGCCGCATTCGCTCCGCCTTCTCGTAAGGCACAGATACTCGGCACTCGTCATTGAGATTGAAGGCGAGATCCATATTCGGGAGAAATTCCGCAAATTTGCTGATCATCTCTACCAGACCGTCGAGCATCCACTTGTGGGTAGGAATAACGTTCGGAGCAACAATGACCTGATGGTCTCGGATCAAAATCCCTGCCGCATCGTTCCATGGGTCTGAGATCATTTCCCAGGTTCGGTCTCTGATCTGCTGTGGAGTCAAGGCGTAAAACGGCAAGAGATCTCGGTCGATGCTGTCGAAATCATCGACAATAGCTGACTGTCGGGTAGTGGCATACTCATACCAGTGATCGAAGCCGGGGGGAGGATGCCTTTTGTATCGATCCTTGTACGTCTCTACGGCCTCTTGCAAAGTCCGACTCGAGTGAGACTGATTCGTCCATCTCTCATGGCGGCCCTGTGCTTCGTATATGAGCATGTCAATGGGATGATATGCCACAGCGTCTTTATATGTTGCCCAAAGAACCGTCCAAAAGAAGAAGACCGCAAGTACAGCCAGGTAAAACCATCCTGGGACGCGCTGGAAGATGGTCTTGCTCGCTGGGCTGCGCTTGTCCTCTGAAAAGGTCTCGGCATGAAGGTAGCTTGCAAGCCCCAGCAGAGCTGAGCATGTGCCAAAATAAGCTAAGCCAGCTGACATGGGCGGGAAAGGGTGGCCGTTGGTCCAGGCGGAGGCTGTCGTGACCGTAAGAATGATTGTGAAGGTCGATAAAAGAGTCGTGGTCATAACGCTGAAATGCAAGATCTGTCACAGGTCAGCGGGATATTGCTTCTAAAAGCGCGCATAGCACTCACGCTCGCTAATGCACAAATCAAAGTAAAAGCAACATAAATATCCAAGGTCATCACGCTCCAGGCAAACTGATGGGGTATCGTAAAAAGCCACTGCCGGTCCGTTTCTTGAACGATGTAGTAAATGATGCCGACTCCGACCCAGATGCCGGTAGAAATCTATACGAGGTCAGCATGTGCAAAAGGAATAGTTCCGGTGTGAACATACCAAAAGCGCCCACCCCGTAGATGCAAATCGTGAACCCAAACTGCGTGACCCACGCGTATCCTGCGCCGTCACCAGCTGGCTCACACAGTAGATTATTAAAAGATCCAGCAGACTCCCAAACTGCTGTAGGTGCGGGACTGTAAAGCGATGGTGAAGTCCAGCAGCACATATGTATGTCGATGCGCGAGGAGCAGTCGACCTCAGCGCGAGCATACCACCCATACTCACCATAGCCGCAGCAAGTACGTATATGTACGGCGCCCTGACGACGAATTGCTCCAGCGCATCATATACGCTGCCACTTTCATCCTCATAGCTCGCCCTCTTCTTCTTCCTCTGGACAGTCCACCAGTCCCATATCGCGAAAGCCAGAGGTATCAGTGGTTCCCAGCTCGCTCCGGCACACTGCACATTCTTGATTACCTCTCGCAAGATCTCGACTCTCAAGCAAATGAGAGCAACCAGCAGTACGAACAGTATCCTCAGCTTTCGCAGACTGCTCGGATACGCGACATCTTCTGGATGAGGACTTGGCTCTCTACTCGCAGCATGCGGCTGTCCCACCTCACTCAATGGCAGGGATTCATATTGCTGGCCTTTGTGTGACCTGCCCGTGCCTTCTTTTGGCAGCCATCGGCTGACTGCTATGAGTGCGCTGCCCGCACCTGCGAGGACTGCGACGCTGGCATGGACGGGTTTGTCGAGGGCGAAGGTCGTTTGCGTGTGTCGCGTTAAGGTGATCGTGCCGAGTATGAGACCTCTGATAGTTCACGCTGTTAGCCGTTGGGTTTCTTGGAGTCTCGGCGTATCCTCAGGTTGTGAATGCTCCTATTCCTCCTCATCGACTGTCTCAGCGCACTGTGGGCTTTCGCTTCTGCCCCCCGCCGCTGACAGTCCATGCGCCGCCGTGTCTCTGCCTCAGACATCGAGGTCTCACTCTTGATTCGCGTTTCGCATATGATATCGCGGACTCAAGGAGAAATTGTCTTTCTTACCCGAGCGCAGGCCACTTGGCACGTTCCATAATCATGTACTCCTTGCATGCATGTCCCTGCTGACTGCTGTAGTGTAACTCTGTTGCGAAGACGCCGTCGAAGTTGCTGTTATCGTGTCATGTCGCGAGTCGCTCGTTCGTAATACCGAGAGGATAGAAGTACTGGATTGTTTGCTATACTGTGTCGAAGGAAGCGAGGCTGGCAGTACAAAGGTACGGGCTGCTAGTCGCATGTGCTTTGCTTCTGCAATCGGACTCCAGTCCGCTTAGGCTTTTCGGCTATCGAGCCGAACCCTGCATCCCGATCTCCACACTCCACGTGCGAGCATGGTCATTCACTTGAGCGCACGAGCACATGAATAGCATGGGAGTGCGCGCAACGCGTTGATATTGAGAGAAAGAAGTCGTTGCAAGCGCTGGAGGAAGTTTCGATCTGGAGGTACTGCACCAATGACCATAGGATTCTATTTGCTGTCTTCTTTTCCCGCCAAGTCTCGCGCTACCCAATCCGAAGCTGTAACAACATTCCCCCTGCCCATTCCAGTATACCAAGTATGACGTTCGCAGAAGTGTTTTCGATCGCTGGATCGGTCGAGTAGTTTCCGCGACTGAAGATGAATCGAAGTGCTTCGTCTACGATTTGGGACGTTTTGTCTGCGGACTTTGAGGAACCCTTCAAAGCAGTTGACTTTCCGAGAGCAACTTGTGGCTGTTGTATGGAGAAAGTGCCGCGGGGGACAGGCGCCTCTAATTCGTCTGCTTGAGGAAGAGCCGGAGCTACGGCCTCAGGCAGTCCGCTAGATTGGAGGTCGATAGGCGTCGATTGCGCCAATAGGAGCCCAAGCGATCAGGGAAGTCCAAGGAGTCCTGGCGCTGTGGCCAAGCACATTGCTTGATGGCGAGGGGTACATTCATGTCAAGTCTTGATTTTTCAGCCCTTTGGCCGCCTTTGACAGACAGCCGCGACCACAGAGATGTCATCCAGCTTGCCGCCTTCGATAGCCAAACCCTCTTCTACAGCCTTCTCCATGAACGGAGACGCTGCGAACGGGTCTTCTGCGATCTTGCGTGCGTTCAGCACAATCTCCTGTGCGACATACTTCATTGCTTCCGCTTTCCTTAGTGGATCATCGCTGCCATGCTTGTCCCTCCATGTATTCAAGGCTCCAACAGCGTAATCAGCGATCTCCTCCTCCCAGAGATTGTCTGTCACGCCGTCGCTCATCGCAAGCACGATGTCGTCTTCTGAGATGTCGACCTTGTCCAAGACTGCGTTGTCTTTAGGCGTGTCTGGCGAGTTTGTACCAAGTTGCCGAGGGCAATCGAAATAGTGCCATTGCTCCTTGGAAGCAAAAAGCACTTGAGTATCTTGCGGCCGAAGTACCAGGATCTTGCAGTCGCCTAGTTGTGTGACGTATACTACGGGATGCTGCTCCGCGCCGTCGCCCGCGTAATGCAGCAAAGCAGAACTCGCCGTAGTTGTCCCATGCCACTCATTTGGTTCGCTCAAAGCCTCTCTCGTATGCTCATATGCCTCATCGAGATATTTGACCGGATCCGGATCTCCCTTCCCACCATACAAGTCCTTCTCGGCAGCCACCGCCCAAAAGTGTCCGATCAGCCGACTCCAAAGCGGCGCATGTCCCCTCTCTCTTTGCGCCCACTGACCAACGCCATCATTCGCCACAATCAGCGACTCACTCGCAAGCATCGCATCATCGCCATTTGTCACGCCTCTTATCATCTGTCCATCCACCTTCGGCCTCCTGTCCATGCTTCTGTGGTGCGTGCTCAGCGGGTCGCTGAAACTCCCACTTGGCGGGGAGAAGAAAGGCGGCGGGAACGGTCGTGAAGGTCGTTTCGCCCATCCTGCATGTCCGACTTCGAAATAGAAAGGACTTTGGCTCTTCTTATCTGCTGCCTCATCCGGCGCCGGAGTTGTGAGACCGGCTTGCGGGTCTCGGGAGCGTGCTTCCTGGCCTTTGCGCGGCTGCGAGGGTTGCGACTCTTGTCCAAACCATGATACTGTCCATAATCGTCGGCTGCTTATTGAAGTCGAAGTTGTTATCCGCAGTGCTCGTACAGAGATCGGAGCACAACTTGGGGTCAGTCGCAAGCCGAGCATGCCTTTGTTAGAATGGTGAGCCTAGTGAGCCCTTGCGTCGGGAGTGATAGCCACATAACACAGCGACCACATTAAGATGCTGACTTCTCTCTTCTCTTATGCTGTGAAAGTAGATGTTGAGGGGGGAGAGAGTGTTGAATAGTCAGCCGTCTCCAATCGCGCTGTGACGCGATGCGCGCTCGGGCCGATAGACCCGACTGCTATTTCCGGTGGCGCACGGACGCAGCGCCGGGGATCAGGGGAAAGTGCGAGGCTGAAGTGAATGACTTTCCGTTCCCCTCGACTCTCACACAGCGATAAGAGACAACACTGATGAAGAAGCGCTCGCTGCCTCCGCGCCATGGGCTTCTTTCATATGCAAGCGCCGAGGGAAAGCTGCACCAGTGCAGACCTGCACTCCGCGAACTCTAATCTCAGGCGGTGAAGAAGCATTGAGATAGTGTCCCCGAAGCGCTGCCAGAGACACAATATTCTTGGTTGCGGTGCCGAGGCCGTCCTCGATAAGCAGTGTCGATGGGTTACTGTTGAGACAGCTGCCAGATGAGAGACCAAGGCTACCTTGAGCAAGACGTAATTCCATCGAGAACGAAAGAGGTTCATTGTCGCGAAAGAACTTGTTCCAAGAGTCTGTCAGCAGCGGCATCATGATTATTCTCCGGTATCTGAGGGGGTGAGATGTTGTCTAGGGTTGTCAATGCGTACGTCGAAGGCGGACTGCTGTGAAGTCACAAGCAATACCGCACATAAGACGTCTCCGCCTGAGAAGGTGGACCTATCGAATCCTCGGCCTCTTATGGATATGTGATTCAGAGCATAGGGACTTCCCTCTGGCAATCGAGTTTGCCGTCTTCAGGTGTGGTCATATGGAGTGCGACTGGTGACCTGGAAGTCGCTCCAAATGCGCTTGCCATGTTCCTCAGGTGCAGGTGCAGCTGCCTCCGATGACTTCGTCAAACGCGCACAGTCACTCGGAGAACGCGCCTGCACTTTACGCTGCTCCTCTTCAACTTGCTCTGACTCTTCTCCTCCACGAAGCCTTTGAGTTGCTGAGCTGCCCTACCCGAACCCCAATTGAACCGCAACAATCTGGCAGCTACTGAAAAACACTCTTTCGATCGAAGCCATCCAACCAAGATGCTCACCCTCAAGAAGATGCTCATTGCGACCATCGCTCTGCTGACCGACGTCGCCATGGCAGCACCGAACCCCGTTCCCGATGGCGGAGACATCAAGCAAGACTTGCAGGCTGTCGGCCATGACATGAAGAACGAGACCGTCAGCACGTACCACAAGGCTGAGAACGGCACCAAGGACGTCTTTGAGAAAGTCAAGGACGGCGCTGAGGGTGTCTTGCACGGCATCGAATCCGCGTTCACTGACAGCGATGGCGGCGCTCCGTGGCCAGTCAAGCACGCCGAGCAGTCCTGCACTGCCAAGCAGCACGGCATTGGCTTCAACTCCTACTCCGTCAATGTTGGGGCAGACTTCGACGTTGAGCGCTGTATGTATCCTTCCTCTGCGTCCTTCTATTATCGGGTCGGTCCCCGCTGACTTCTTCATAGGCCATTGCCCATACCACTACCTCACTCTCCACGTCAACACGTTTGCCTTTTGGCAGTGCGTGGACGACGGCTCAGTGCCCGGCGGCGTGGGACTCTTTCGGATGTGGTTCAACATGAATCGCAACCAGGCGAAGTACATCAACGAGGGCTTCACTCAGTGTTTCCCTGAGATCAATGGCTTCAATTGCCCGGACTGGTGATCCTGCTGTGGAAGCGATGGTGTTTCGGGAGAATGTTCAGCGATGATGCTGTGCGCGAGATTGAAGCAACAGCAGGCCTGTGAACGGATGTTTCTGACGTGGGTGAGAAAAGACTGAAGTAGTGATGAATGGCGTTTTGTTTCTCTCTGCAATGCGCTGAGGGCGAGTGTGATAAAAGGCGTGTGTTCAGCCGCTGTTGCCGCTGGTTTCCTGCCTTGACCACGCGCTCTTTCCCAACATAGATCCGCCTTCCTCTCGCGTGCAGCCTAACACAACTCTCGGCTTTTCGACCGATACCACAACCGTCACTACACCATCAACTTCATAAACAACGAACCAGACCTCGACTTTTCCACGAAACGCAATGGCACGATTCCTCGCAATCTTCCTTTTGGGAGCCGCATTTGGCGCCAGCCTCATGTCCCAGCTGGTGCTCGCGCTCGCCGTTCGCTTCAACGCTGCCTATCCAGATGGCGTCCCGGACCGCCTCGTCGCCAAAGACATCATGGCTGACCCCCCAATCGCTCCGTAAGTCCTCTTTCCCCAGATGTGCTCTCCCGCTCCATCATTGACCGTTCCGCATTCCAGACACACTCAGTCATGCCACGCCAAGGACAACGGCGCCCTGATCATCTCCTACAACGTCTATATCGGTGAGCCGTACAATGGCGGCGCGCTCTGCGGTACCATCAAGGGCGCTTTGGCACATGCCACGAAGTCGCTCATGCTGTACCGCTGCGTTGATGATGGCAATGGTGACACGACGCTGCACTTCAACGCTTTCAGGGGTTTGGGCGGTAACATGAACAATGAGTTGGAGAAGATCTATCCGGAGGTCAATGAGTTCAATTGTCCCGATTATTGAGGGTGGTGGGAACTGAGTGAGGTCTGTGAGGAAAGGCACTGAGTGGAGGTCTCTAGTGAAGTGGGTGTCCTGTCAGAGACGGAAATGTGGCGCTCAAAATACGAGGAGATGATATGAGCGAGCGATTGTCAAGGTTGCTGCTCGATAGTGAGGCCTTGACTTCCCGCTACTGCGGTCTCTACAAGTGAGATGAATTGGTGGAATTAAGTGAGCGAGCAAATCTCGAGCAATCAACCGGCGGCTCGCCCGTCAGTTTGATCTCACTCGTCCTCACATGCGGGCGCCAAGCGTCTTCCTTGTTCTGTTCCTCCTCTCAGCGTTTGTTCTCTCTCGAAGCAATTTTAAACATCCACCCAGTCTTTGAATCAACAACAACGCCGAGCATTCGTCCATCCAAAACTACGATAGCACCGTCAACCATCACTAAGAACAGAACACCCATAGCAACACCCACCATGCCGTTCACAAACCTCCTCATTGCCGCCATCACCGGCCTCGCCAGCATCCGGGCCGTCCCCGTCAAGTTGGACGACAAGCCTATCGTCCCTCACGCCTACACCTGCTTGAACTCTGTCGACGGCTTTGGCGGCAGCGTCTACGAGCTTCAGATCGGCGAGGTAAGCCTTTCTCATCACCTTCCTCACCTCCTCCTTACTCTCCCTCTCCTGCCTCCTCTGACTTCTACCACAGCCCTACAACAACGGCATTGGGTGCGCCAACGTCGAGAACGCCATCGCCGAGCGCATCAAAGCCGACATCGAGGAGTGGAACTGCAACGACGATGGCTTCGGCATGACGCAGCTCCACTTCAACATCCAGACGGGCTGGACTGATGAGATTGATGCTGGTCTGAATGCCATGTACCCGAACGTCAACGGTGGGACTAACTGCAACATGTAAGGCGGCGGACTGCTTGGTATGTGGACAATTCCTGCGCGGTGATTAGCTGCATTGAGAGGCATTACTGACCGGTTCAAGTCTTCACGTAGAGACGATGCATGCACGAGAGTGAGCGAGCGACGCCCTCCGGACGAGATATCACACTACCACAAAACGAATCCGCGCGAGTGAGAAGAAGGCTGGTCTCACAGATAGCACATGGTGACCTTGAAATGATGGTCCTGTCTTGAGAATCAGGGCACTAGCCGAAGTGTCTTGAAGTGGATGGAGATTAGCATGAGGACAAAATAAGAGCAGTCCTCCAATCCCCTTCTTCTACTGTCTTTCCTTCTTTCTGTCAAAATCTTACATGCTGTTGTTTCGATTTCCTGGCTTTTAGTTGCCGTTAATGATAACATCCGCCGCCTTCTCAGAAATCATGTAAATCGGAGTCTGCAAAACCAAGTCAGTCAGTATACGCTCGAGCCACCTCCAGTCAAGTCACTCACCGAAATAAACGTCCCCGGAATCTTAGGGAAAGCCGACGCATCAACGACCCTCAACCCCTCAACACCCCTGACCTTGAAGTCCTTATCCAGCACAGCATTCGCATCTGAATCCGCACCAATCGAAGCCGTACAGCAAGCATGATGTCCCCAAGCCTCATCCTTAATCCACTGCTTCAGTTCCGCTTCTGAACTAACATTCCGTCCAGGCGTCACCTCCGTAAAATCCCCATCAAGCGGAACCAATTTATCAAAAGCCTCCCGTCCCCAAAGCAACCCTTCATACAGCGCCTGAACATCAACATCATTCCCACCCCCAGTCGTATTCCCCGTATCGAAAGACCGGAAATCAATCTTCGGCGTCTCCCTCGGATTAACAGACCTCAACTTCACCGTCCCCGCATTATTATGCGAATGAGCCTTCAAAGCCAGCCAAGACCATTTCTTCCCCGAAATCACAGAATCGTACGCGAAACCGGGGTAGAAACCTGCAAAAACTCCTGGTGCGCCGATCATGAAAATATCAGCTGGATCAGACTCACCCGCACCAGAAGATTTGAGGGTGACGCCGACGGCTGCTCCGGAAGTCGTATAAGGTCCTCTCGCGATAACGCTCTTCCCGTTCTGCCATTCCTCGAGGCAAGGATCCGGTTTCCCGTCATAGAGGAAAGTGCAGTCTTTGGAAACGGCGAATTTTGTTGCGGCTTCGGCTACGACGCTGACTTCGTAGCGGTCTTGCATGTTAGAGCCGACGCCGGGGAGGTCTTTGATGACTTCGATGCCGAAAGAGTTGAGTTCGTCTTGGGGTCCGATTCCGCTGAGTTTGAGGAGCTGGGGGGTGTTGAATGTCCCTGCGGAGATGATGACTTCTTTGCTTGCTGAGATGTAGCCGTAGGTGCCGTTGGCAGCGGAGTAGCGAGGATCGGCCTCGTAGAGGCTTTTGCCTTGGAGGTACTCAACACCGATAGCTTTGGGAGTGGTACCGGTGCGGTCGAAGCGGATCTTGGTGGCGAGGGTGTTGAAGGCTAGGTCCAGGTGGTATTTCCGGCTGCCGTCTGCGTTGACAGCGTTGGCTGTCTCAAGGACGAATTGGCGAGGACCGCTGCGCGTAGATGTGTCTTGGTCGATGGCGAGGGGGACCTGGAAGACATCGGTCATTTGATCACGACCAGAGGCGGCAGTGTTTAGATCTTGAAGCAGAATGTTGCCAAGGCTGGTCACAGTTGCGAGGATGGAGCTGAGAAGACCCTGAGGGAGTTAGCGCATGTCTCAGTGAAGATCTCAAGATCGAGCAATCAAAGTCATACCTTGCCCATGGCAGACGTAGCGGAGAGAACAATCGAGAGAAGCTTTGCGTCCTCCAGCACCAACGTAAGAGAAGTCAAGCTCGTCCTGAGCCAGCCGTCAAAGCCATGTCCGGTACCAGTTGGGCCATACTGAGCTCGCTCGAGCTTCTGAAAGTATGTCCGCATGTTGTCAGGCGCCCAGGTGTCGTCACCCGTCAGGTCCTGGACGTAGGACCAATCGCTCTCATGGGGATAAGTGGTGATCAAAGCATTGTGCTCACTACATGATCATAAGTAGGAGGAACCTCAATCTTTCTCCACGAAGCTTTACTTACCTGCATCCACCAAGGGTAGCAGCACGAGGATACAAGATTCCAAGTGGCTCAGCGCCCGCTGGGGGATACTTTCCAACATAGTACGAGCCATCTGTCTTCTTGTAGGTCATATGAGAATCCCGTTTCTGTCGTTCCTGGTCCTCGTAGTGGGTCACGAAGTAGTCCCATTTGATAGCATCATCTTCCGCTGACTTCAAGTTGTAGGTCGGTACAGTCTGGTTCAATGCATCTCCATGGTCCTCTCCAGCCTCGATGAGAAGCACTGTATGCCCAGCAAGAGCAAGACGAGCAGCAAGTGGCGCACCTCCAGGTCCAGATCCCACAATCACATACTCGTAGCTCGATTCGTTCACAGCTCGTCTGTTGTAACTGTGATGAAGTCGCCCATGGCTGTTGGGAGCAGCCGTGACGCATGCCGCCAAGGACAGCAACGCAGCGAAGCCCTTCACCAGCATCTTGACCCTGCCTTCAAAGAACGAAGAAAGTTTGAAGAGGAGAGAATGTAAGACACAACAACATGAACGAATAACCAACGACGCGCACGCCGGTTCGGAAGGAGGTCCATACCGACATCCAGGCAAGAGCCCCGTCAGCCGAACCCGAGCTATTTTGAAATGATCTTCTAGGCAAATTAGTCGAATGAAGCGAATGCTTGGTTGAGCTCGTGAAGGGGAAGTCCAACCAGCTTAGGACAGTGTACTAGTGTGTGGTTCTGTTCGGCATATCTCTGGCTCCACGCGGGCAAACCATTGAACAGTACTTGGCGGTTTCGAACTAGAACATCCAGGGTACGGACCAGGGGTTTGCGGAACTGGGTTTGCGAAAGGCCGGAGTGGGAACCGTGGCCATGGATGACCTTGTTTATATCATCTGGAGCCGAACGAGATTGAGAAACAAGTGCTGGATCCGCACGAGCTGGACTGCAGCTAGTTTTGCATTCGTTGCTTAGCAGAGTAGGGGTAATTGATGATTACACCGCCAGTGCCGGCACGAGCCCTAGATGTCGAGATTTAATGATCTCGTCGTCATCAAATACGGGAACTGGACATGCATTGAAGCTGTGGTCCTCTCCATCCCTTGCGGCCGTGGATTCGTCTCTGTGTACGTTGTCCGTATCTTGAATCACGTGTCGTGTGTACGTGCCGATTGGCGTTCTGTCTGGCCCTCGAAAGTGCCCATGGCGTTGTCTCCTCACTGAACCGTTCTCCTCATGACTTGCTCAACGGCGACACTGGCCGGTGGATGTACCAGTCAGATGGAGATCCAGATTTCGTTCGCAGATGACCTTCGGCTGGCGTCTCTACTCTGTCGTCGGGAGTCTTCGCTCTCTCCCGCTCAGGGAGATTCTGGCTGCTGACGTTCTGCAGCGGAATGAAGTGTTCGTCGTCTTCGTGTCTCGGTCTGACATAGACCTCAGTACCGTTCTTGTCGACGCCGCTAGCGACTGCGGTTCTTCCAGACAGACCTGAAGGTGTCATGGCGCCCGATCGGCCTTGAGTAGAATTGCCCATCAATTTAGGGAATGCTCGACGAATAAGGTTTCGGATGCCAGGCATGCAGGCGCAGCAGAGGGCGGTGTCGATCTCGATGATGGTCCAGTAGCCTACTTGCTTGTAGTCGTCTACAACAAGACGTCAGCAATGCTTCTTCGCTCAAGTAGCAGGATGCTCACATGTCAAGTTCTTCGAGTCACCAAAGGTCACCAGCATCTGCAGTCGCAAAATGCTGACTAGAGTAACAAACCCGCCCACGCCTATCTTTGTCAGCAAAAGCGTTACGCAAAGATAGGGAGCATCTTATGGCCTACCAAACATGAGCATGACCAATATCTTCTTGCGCTTGTTGAGGTTCATTGCCCAAAGCATCGGCATCGGTAGCACCACCACAACCAGATCCAGAATGATGTTGAGCGCAGCAGATGCCCAGGACTGCGCGTTAATGTTGTTACATCTTCCGGGGTGCTCTTGATCCCAATGCGTCCAAGCCTACGAGGCTATCAGCTGTGATTTTTCCTATGCTGCATCCAGAAGATGACTTACCAAGCTGACTGGAGTACATTGAAAGACTGTAATAAAGATGAAAGTAATCGCGTATGCAACATTGAAACCAATTGCAATGAAAACCAATTGCCGAAAGCGTTGTGTCTGGAAGATCCGGAGATAGGTGAACAGGATTCCGATTTTGATCGTGGGAAGTGCGACAAGATAAAGAACTTCATCGACGTAGTAGACCTGATATTATGTCAGTGCTGTGCTAACAAAGTGAGGCCTCTACTCACTCTCAAAATTTTCGTCAGATTATCGAAAGTAATCGTCCATACGTCTTTGCCCACACCCAGCGAGGTCACTAGATGTTTATCAGCGTCCGACGAGTGCAGTAGTAGAAGCGAAACGACTACGTACAGACGTTGGACAGTATAGTGATAGGAATGAGTAGAACGAATGCGAAGCTTATGGTCAGATCATCCCACCAGAAGTCGGTATCAATTCGGGCGCCTCTGTCGCATGGAAATCTCATCTTGGACAGCATTCGCATAACGTATGCTATTATAACGCATCCACCGCCAATAAGACTGGCGAGGGAGTAGGGTGGAGAGTCTCGTTCCGGCCGTGAGCATAGTACTTCTGTGATGTTCTTCGCAGCTACAAGGTTGTTCGTCAGCTCCTCTTCGAGTGTGCCGTGCTGTAGAGGTTCATACTGAGCTGCTCGCGAATGGTGCATGCCGACATCGAACACGCTTCGACGCCCGCGGTAGCAGTCTTGTTGCTACAGCTCGCCGAGATGTCGAGGTTCGACGTAGAGACTCCTGAAGCGAGCACCGACTGTATCAGGCAGTTACGCTGGAAAAGGACCAGTCAGCGACTTGCCCTTGCTGGAGTCTCGGGCAAATGAAGATACTTACCGCACACTCTGGCATCGTTGTTATGAGTTGCAAGGCCCGTTGCAGCTGAGCCTGCTGAGTGGCATTTTGGGAGGCAACAAGCGCCACGAAGAAGGCCAGGAAGCTCCAGAAGATCCTCATCGTGGTGTGTCCGAACAGTCTGACATAGAAGAGGCCGGTCCGGAAGGAGACCGCGAGCAACTCAAGATGTGACGCAGAGTGAATAGACCTGAAGAGAGTGGGAGTCTTTGCCAACGATGCAGATCAAGCACACAAAGCGTAAATGCGTAGCCAGTGTATATCATTGGATCCCCGGTCCTATCTTGGCAAGTCGCCGACTGAAAGAAGTTGGAGAGCGTACCTATGGCCAGTATAGTGGCGCGAGCATGGCGGCGCAAGCTCACAGCTACTGGGTAGGCCATGCAACAACCATCTAGTTGGCGAGGTCGTCTGAATTGGTGTCAACCAGTTTTCGGGTGGAGCATCCTCCCGTCTGCCAGGGTCATGGGTACATGCTGTAGGCCGCCATCCAGCAACATGGGATATAGTGCTACCCTTGTCCAGCTAGTCGCCGTTGATTTCCCGTGGCTATATAGCCAAGACAACGTAAGGACGCTATACAGGATAGCGAAGAAGCCGGCTTCCCAGCGAAATAATGCTGTCTGGCGTCGACCAAGAGGAGCAGGATTAGTCGGATGGAAGTCCCTTTTTGGGTGCGCCAACCAACCAGTTACCTCGGTCGACATTAGAATGGTGCTCGGTTGTCGTGTCTGGAAAGGGGTGCGTAGAAGGGCCGGGGAAGTAGAGTAGTATACCAGTGAAAATCGATCTCTTGGTCATCCTTCGTTCTGTGCAAGCTCGCAAGATGTACTTCACCAAGATCCAGTCACTCGTTACGTCCTTTCTATTTCTCTCGCAAGATGCTCTGGCGTTTTCAGGCGGGCTCCATGCTCACCATCAGCATCTGACACATCCAGAGAAGCGCCTTTTGATCAATGACTTCTCAGAGCCGATCGGCGTCGCAGGAGAGCATGCCTGGAAAGCGCCTGGCGATGGAGATCAACGCGGTCCTTGTCCTGGCCTGAATGCATTAGCGAACCATGGATACATACCGCATGATGGGGTAGTCTCATTGCTGGGAGCCATCACGGCAATGAACGAGGTGTATGGCATCAGTCTGGAACTGGCGACGCTTCTGGGCGTAATGGGCGTGGTTTGGACAGGAAATCCTGTGTCTCTAAATCCATCTTTCTCCATAGGTGGGAACGCCACCAACGTGCAGAACCTTCTTGGAAACCTCTTGGGACTTCTGGGCTCACCTCGCGGTCTGGACCACTCGCACAACTTCATCGAAGCCGACAGCAGCCCGACTCGCGATGACTTGTACGTGACCGAGGATCCAGTGACAATGAACCTGACCAAGTTCGAGATCCTGTACGACATGGTCCCGGAGAACAGCAACAAGTCCTTCACTCTGGACGTGATGATGGACTTTGCGAAGAAGCGATGGGACGATACCATTTCGACCAATCCATACTTTTACTACGGCCCGGTCACCGGTATGCTGGCCCGGAACACTGGATTCTGCTTCATCGGGAATCTGTTCGCCAACTACTCGAGCGAGCATCCAGAAGGTGTCCTGACGCACAATATCCTGAAGAGCTTCTTCGCCGTGAGCGGGGACCGGTCCAATTTCACCTACACCAAAGGCCATGAGCGGATCCCAGAGAATTGGTACAAGACAACTGTCGACTACGGTCTCGTGCAGCTAAACCTCGACGTCGTGGCTTTCGTCTTGAAGTATCCAATTTTCGGAAGCATTGGTGGAAATACCGGAAAAGTGAACACTTTCACGGGCGTCAACCTCGCGGATCCGGTTGATGGTCTTGCCAATGTGCCGAATCTGTTGTCATCAAACAATCTCCTGTGTTTCGTGCTAGAGATTGTCAACTTCGCAGGTAAGTAGCATTCTGCGGTTGTCTGCTCTTCACGCCATCCTTTGCATCTCTCGATCACTCACTGACACCCTCCACAGCACCCAACTACCTCAACAACCTCGTCGAAACCCTCGTCCAACCCATCGAAGGCCTGCTCGCGAAAATCGCTGCGCCGCTGCTCAACCTGACGTGTCCGCAGCTGGGCGAGATCACACGCGACGGCGTGCCGCTGCTACAATCGCTGGGAGAGCAATTTCCGGGCGCGAATCGGAGTGGGAGTGCGATGTAAGACGGTGGTGTGAGATGGACAGGAGGAGAGAGAACGCGTCAGGAGATTGTGTTGGAAAGTCAAATAGGACGCGATGGATGAGTCAGCATGAAGTCAAAATGTGGATCGAGAGACAGAAGAAGACAGGACAACATCAGGTCTGCCTCCCAAGACAAGAGTGAGTCCGACACGTACCCCAGCTATGAGGAGCTTGACGCTCAGCATATGAAAGGAGATAGTAAAAAGCACGGAAGTAGCGTGTATCCCTCGAAGGTCTTCTCGAGAGATCAACCCATTATCGACACCTGATCTTCGATTCCCGAAGCTCGGCGTCTGCTTCCTCCCTCGAGAGGTCCAGCTCTCTCTCGAAGATAAATCGTGCTTCACCTCGACTCGAAAATCGCTAGTTGAGAGGTCATTTCACCGGTCTGCTCTCGAGTAGTTCAACACAGCGTCGACATGTGATCTTCGATTCCCGCAGTCTGGGGTTTGCTTCCTCTCTCGAGATAGGCTAGCGTCGACAGACAACGGTTCTTCAAACAGCTCCGATCAAGGGGTAACTTCACCCCTCTACTCTCGAGTGATTCGGTAAGATAAAGTACTGCGTCTACGTTCTGTCAAGCCTGGTTAGTCCGGAATTTCGAGGAGCAATCGAATCCTCCCTTGAGAGACAGCCTACTGTCGGGAGGTAGTCGTCACTCACCTCGACTCAAAAAATAATTCATCTCAAATCAGCTTGACCGAGCAATTCGATACGGCAAAGCGCTCGATCTGCGTTCCGTCGAGCTAGGCGTTTGCTCCCCCTCGAGAGATAGCCTTGTCTCAACAGGTGGTCAGCCCTCACTTTGCCTCGACAGACGCCCATTGAGAGAGAAACTCACCAATCTGCTCTCAAGTAACTCAACAAATTGAAGCCCTTCGTCTGCGCTCCAACGAGCTTGGTTAGTCCGGCAATGCGGGAAACAATCGTATAGCTTCCAAGACCGTCGCCCACTACACCATCATGTATCTCATTTCTTCATACAAACTGTCCTACTCCCGCTACTACCATTCCCTTCGCCCGTGCGCCCTCCAAAAAATCCCCAATTACCCCTTTCCGCCCCTCTTCCTATCCTCACTCGCGGAAATTCTTAGCTCGAACCCTCGCATGCTCTCCAATTCCCGTGAGCAGGATCTCGAACATCCACCCCGTTGCAGCCTGTCTCTGGCGCGCTTCTATCGCTTCCACCATCTGCAACCGTCGGTACTTATCGACATTATCCCACTGTGCTTTAGTGAGGCCTGGCTGTTTGCTGCTCTCGCAAGAAGTCTCCGGCAGGCTTGATGTGTGGAACGGGAGTCCAAGCTCAAGGTCCTTTATGTCCAGGTCGTGGGGCTCGTACTCGACGTCATCCTCTTGTTCATAATCCTTCTGATGGTCGGGATAGTCGTCTAGTTCACCCGCATATGAATTGATGTCCCAGGTTTCCTGATAGTTTTCCGTTCGTCCCGGTCCCGGAGGAACAGAAAAGTCCCTCTCGCCTCGATCCTGCAGCTCTCCATCTCGCTCCATGTCTGGCAACTGCTCGTAACTTCCTCCCTGACCCCGTCCCGCCCTCTGAGCATCGAAGCGTCGCTGATCATCCGACGTCCCTTTCACGATACCTCTAGCTTCCGCCCTCGCTCTTATTTTCCGCCTCCCCTTCTGCGTATGAGCGAACGCAAGCTGTCGATGCAAATCCGCCTGCTCTTCGGTCAAATGGCCGGATTCGAGTGACTTTCGTATCTTTCCTAGTTGCGCCGGCACTTTCATCTCACGCTTCTGCCTTTTGCTGAGTTTCCCCGCCAGGGCCTCTATGCACGCACTCGGGTCGGCCTTCAGCATAGCAGCTTCATCGTGACTGAAGTCGTGGTCGATCTGCTTCCAGATGAGAGCTGATGTCGATGTCAGTTCATCCTTGCGTGTCGTGCTGGTGACTTCGATATGTTGCAATACCTTCTTTGTGCTCAAGTAAGCCCAAGTTATTCTCATTAATGGTTTGCTGTTGGACAGTAAGATCAGATTCCGGCGTGTCTGGGCGACGGTCAGTATGTCTTCGTGCTTCTATGATACTTTACTGACCCAAGATATTTTGTTGCTTCTCACGGATTCGTAGCAACCTGTTGGCGTAGTCCTTCACCATCCCCGGCTCTGGTGTGAATGCGTTAGCGTTGCTCTGAGCAGCCTGGTCATTACTGCTTACTTTGGAAGTGCATGTTGAAGTTGGAGGTTGTTATTGTTCGCCAGAAGGTTTTGTCGAAGGTACGAGGTGAGGTTTAAGCTTCCACATTGACAAGGCGAACCGAAGTGAAGTGAAGTGAAGTTCGGGCAAGACCCGCAAAAGGGCAAGAGCCAGGCGCGACACGGCTAAAGCGGGCTTATGCAGGGACATTATCACATGCAAGTCGTACCTTCACACTAAACTCATGTACCTTGGTGTCATCCCTCACTCCTCCACAAACAGCTTATAGGTCGCCACCTCAAACGCCCTCAATTCAATATCAATACCATTCTTCCCAACTTCCACCTCTTCAATGACATCCTCCAGAACATTCGTCTTCCAAGCCTTGCTGACCTTCACAGGTCCCAAACCGATCGTGCCCCTGCTCGTACCTCCTAGAGAATCATACACTCTAATGATGACATGCTTGCCGTTCTTAGCTGGCATCTCATGATTTGAAGCATCAGCGTCATCCTCGCCACGCTTGATCGTATCGACCACCAAGCTCGTTGACGAGTCCTGCGTAAGCTTGAAAGCAGTCATGAGGTCTTTGATACTCTCAGGCTTCGGGTGGCGGTGAATGGCCATTGGGTTGTTGAAGTTGTAGCCGGCGCGGACGGTGCGCTCATCGAGACCACCGCTGTGTGGAAGGATAGCCCACTTGATGTGGTGACGGCCCATGTCAGCGTGCGCATCAGGAGCCTTGGGTGCACGAAGCAAGGACAGGCGCATGAGATTTCCAACTGTCGCAAAGCCGTACTTGCTGTCGTTCAGAATTGAGAGACCGTAGCCGTGCTCAGACAGATCGGCCCACTTGTGGCAACAGACTTCGAACTTAGCCATGTCCCATGTGGTGTTGTAGTGTGTCGGCCTCTTGACGATACCGAACTGAGTCTCATAGGATGCTTCGGTATTCTTGATCGTGGTCGGGAACTCTACCTTCAAAAACTTCATGGTTTCTCGCCACTCGACCTCAGCATCGACCTCAACATAGCTGGTGCTGTCGGCACTCGATGTCGCTGAGAGAGCTATTGTGGTCTTGATCCATGACTTGTCGGAGATCTCGGTGGTAGTTGTGACAGCAACTCGGAACGGCGAGTTCTCTGTTATCTCGGTCTTGCTGCTGGCATGCAGCTCCTGGCGCGAATGGAGATGGAAGACCTCGACATCCCATGCCTGCCAATACAAGGGCTTGTCGTCAAAGATGACGAGCTGGTTTGCCTTGCTGCCTTTTGGCACCACCTCACGCTTCGCCTGCTTGTCATACAATGAAGTGATGACGCCGTCTGACACCTTGACCTGAAGCTGCGTGTTCTCGAGCAAGAAGCCGCCGTCACTTGTTCCCTTCACGGAGGCAACCTGTAGAAATCCTGACACGGGCGAGTCAACGCCTCCTGGTTGCCCGATGATCCCGGCGGTGTTGACCACTTCAGAAGGCTCCCGGTCGATGACAAGCTCATCACGCTTCCAACCAAGAGTGTTCAGCGCAACTGGCTGTGCGTGCAGCTTATCCTCGAAACCAAGAGCGGACAGAATGTTCCTGAGAACTCTCTTGCCAGTCTTGAATACCTTTGCGTATTCCTTATCAGAATCGTCATAGCACATTTCGATCGCGGACCCAGGTAGACAGTCGTGGAACTGACACAGTAATACGCTCTCCCACATCGAGTCGATCTCCTTCTTGGGATACTTGAAGTCCTTGTTCTTGAGTGTAGCGAGGGTGCCGAGGTATTCAATGTCGTGAAGCAAGATCTCAGACTTCCGATTGCCGCGCTTGTTGTTGGCTTGCGTTGTGTACGTGCCACGGTGAAGTTCGAAGTAAAGCTCGCCGAACCAAGTGGTGAGCTCTGTTTGGCCACTGGCCTGGTTTGTCTCCAGTCTGTCGAAGAAGTCTTCCACGCTCCATCCCATATGCACACGTGGGAGGGCACTTCCGACCTGATCAGCCATTCCCCGGCACCTACGAAGCTTCTCGATGTGACCCCAAGTTGGTCCTCCGCCACCGTCGCCTTTGCCAAAGACGAGCAGCGAAGTGGGATCTTGATCCATGCTCTTGTGCTGGGTGACTGAGCGCTTGACATCTCCGAAGTGAGCCTCAGCTGTGTAAGTCTCAGAGGGAGCCATGTGGCAGATGACTTGGCTGCCATCAAGACTGACCCAGTTGAAGGTTGTATGAGGGAAGTTGTTGATGTTGTTCCAACTGAGCTTCTGTGTGAAGAAGCGGTTCATGCCTGCCAGTCTGCAAAGCTGCGGAATTTGTGATGAATAGCCAAAGGTGTCTGGCAGCCAGAAGGTCTTGCATCGCTGACCGAAGCGTGATTCGAAGTACCTCTGGCCGTAGAGGAACTGTCTGACCAGAGACTCCCCTGATGGCATGTTGGTGTCATGTTCCACCCAGCTGCCTCCAATGGGCTGGAAAGTGCCCTTCTTGACATGCGATTTGACACGGTCGTATGCGTATGGATACAGTTGCTCTAGCCACTTGTACTGCTGCGCTTGGCTAGCACAGAACCGATGCTCTTCATACCGATCGAGAAGGTCGCACTGGTTTGACCAGCTTCGGGCAACTTTGCGTTTGGTCTCCGCCCAAGGCCATAGCCAGCAAGTATCAATGTGGCAGTGTCCAATGCCCGTAATGAGAACTTCCCGTAGTGGATCCCTCTTGACAAGGTCGTAGACCTTCGGCGAGTCAATCTTCTGCCCAAAATAGCGCTTCGAAATCGCTCTGCACTTTAGAATACCAGCAGTAGAGCCATTCTCAGCAATGAAAGTATCGATGATCTCATTACATATCGTCAAAGCCTGATGCTCCTCCCAACTGTCAGTGGGGAACTCCCTAGCCGCATCTCCAAGTATCCAGAAGTCATAGTACAACGCTCGCGCTGGTTCATTGACACTGACAAGGTCTGCCTGCTGGAGCTGAAAGTAGCGATTCGGATCCGGAGGCTGAATTGTGTCTCCGCCAGTAGGATTTCCAAACATGCCATTGCACGCCATCTCGATGTATATGGTCTGCTCTTTCCCGTTCCTCATGTCACTTGGAATGATCCACTCGATGCGTTCGCCGTTACCTGTCAGGCCCTGCAATGGCTTGCCATCTTCTGTCCAAACCATGCCTTCGCTGCTTGAATCCCAGTGCAGCTCCACAAGGCTCTTGTAAGACCAGTCTCGAGGAACTGTGAACTTCACTTGGAACCAATGCGTGCTCCAGCTCGGTCCAAACGAAGCACCCTTCTCGGTCTTCTTATACTCATTCTTCGAATCGGTGGCCTCTTTGAACGTTGGTCGGCTGAGATCGGGAGCACTCCACACGGCGAGCTTAACATGTGGATCGCCGGATAGTCTGCCATCATACAGCTTGGCCATGAGGCCTTGCTCTTTATACTGTCCATTGTCGGTGAACTGGCGTAGGCGATCGCGGTAGATGTCGTGTATAAGCTTCCCCTTAGGACGAGTTGCGAGCTGCGGATACGATGGAGCTGACGACGCCATGATTGCTGGGTTCGTCTCTCCGCCCATCGTTGGCCGAACAGAGGTAATGTACAGTGTTTCGAAGACTAATGCAATTCAAGAGGAGGAGCTCTGAATCAAATGGTCAGCTGCGAGGTTGGTACAACACAGGACGATGATGCTCGAAGGAGAGCTCCCGGCGCAGGTACGCCGTAGCTGACCCCGGTCGCTCTCCCCGCCTCCACGTTTCACGGCCGGACCCACTCGTTCCGGTTGCTTGGGTTTCACATGCAACGTCGCTGCCAAGAATAGCACAGCAACTCACTTCCCTCGCAAACCTCGACATCGCCCTCTCCATCATCGCCGACCCGTCAAGTAGCAATGCTCATCGACTGTTCTCTTCTGGCGCTGGTGCTGGAAAGAGATGAGGTGAAAAGTCAATGGGTCGTGTGGAGCCGAGTGGAAAGAGAGCGACCCATGAGACTGGACTAGGAATGCAATACTTCCAAAAGGATGCAGAAAACCGATCTTACGTTGCTTGCTACGTTGCTTGCACGGCATCAGAAGCCGGAGCTAATTCTCGCGAGCGCTGATATACTGCAGGATTACGCAACTTTCAGGACGGAACTTCAAAACACTTACCCACCTCGAAGGGAAATATCTCAACCCAGGCGACGATGGCCGACCCAGAGAGTGAAACCGGTCAAGACAAAAGTCAGCCAACACGTGAGCCTTCCTTTTGGTGCTCGACTACGACTTTTCTAACAGTGCCTCAAAAGGCATCACTTATACCACCTACCATCTCGACCCAGTCACGAAACAATCAGAACAACTCTCCAGCGTCCAAGGCACCTCCCTCTCCCTACAGAAACACGACTACGCCATCTCTCCCACAATCCCAATTCACAATCTCACCGGCCGCCTGGTCCAACTCATCCTAGACGATTGCCACCTCTCCTCCCTCCCACCCCAGGTCGAGAACTGTCGCAACCTCCGGATCTTCTCAGCCCGAAACAACCAGATTCCCATCTTCCCTTTCGAGCTTCTGTGCCTGCCGAAACTAGCGGAAGTAGATCTCAGTGATAATCTCATTTGCCGAATCCCACCCGACATCACGAACTGTGGTGTTTTGAGGGAGTTGAGGTTGAGGGGATGTCCGGTTACGTCTCTACCAGACACTCTGGTGCATATGAAGTGGCTGGAAGTTCTGGATGTCGATGAGGACGCGGAGCAGTTGCAGGCGTATCAGAATTGGAAGGAGTCGCGCTGTGGGATCGAGGTCATGGTCTACAGCGAGAAGACGTACGCTCCGCTGGATGAGGAGACGCGGGCTGCACCGCAATCGTCGTCTGTGATGAAGAAGGTGGCGAACTTTCTTGCCAACTCGTTGCTAAGATGCTTTTGTCCGTGTGCCAGCAGCACGGGGTATGCGGAAGCTGGGAGCGCAGGAAGATGAAATGATTGAGAATGGAGATCTTTTCCTTGCTCTCGTCTGATTACGGTGCAGAAGAGGTCGTCTTAGGAAGACATCAATGATATCATAGTTCTCATGTAACGTCGTGAAGTTCTAGACTACCTGCACGTAGTAATTGGTGACCATGCTTTCCGGCTCATCTCTATTCTAGATAGCCAACCCATAGACCCAATCGGCGCTTCTGTGCGCAACGCATCCCAGTCACGCTTCTGGGTGACATACACCAAAACGCCCCGCTCAAATCAAGACTTCGAATAGTATGCAAGGCCGTAGTCTCGTGGCATCAGGACGGACCGGCCAGGGAGGAGGATGATACTGGAGTGCCCACTCTAGGAGACTAATTGGCAAGTTAGCAGTGGTATTGAAATTGATCTGCAGTTATAAGACTTACATTTCCAGCGATTGCCGCAGACGGTGCACTCGCAGAAGGTCGTCAGAGGCTCATCAGCAGAGCGAGTCTGTGCCTGGGAGTATGCGACCTTCGACTGCTTGCATTTCCCGCAAGTCATCCTGCAGGCTTAGTCAGCGAATCTGATTTGAGCAAAGAAAGCCCTGCACTCTTGAACCACAGAAGGCTAGGTGCACAGGGCTGGCGGGTAAGACATACGTAGTCGAGATCGCCTTCTCTTCTTGTGCCGTCATGGCCTTCTTCATGTTCTCGTCCTCGAGTGCCGCGACCTCCTTCCGCCTCTCCTCGGACTTCAGCTCGTCGGACGTCATGACCACGAACTTCTTCGGTTCGATTCGCATTGTGAGAACATCTCGGCGGAGTTGGGAATTACCCTTCATCTTCAGATTCTGGAACAGACTCCGCATCTTGGTCTTGTAGTTTGCTCCGGTTGCGCTCCCAAATTCCTCGAATGCCGCAAGCTCGATCTTGCGAGCCACCTCGAAGACTGTATCGGGCGATTCGTTTGACATGTATGCTATACCGTCATACATCAACTTGATACAGCCATCTCGGGCGGCTTCCCCGGTCACCTGGTGGTCGATCCCGTCTGTCTTGGTGTTTCGCTTCTCCGGGTCAACTGTGCTCTTGCGCTTCGCGGCTTCAGTCTTGATCTCAGGTTTAGATTGAGGTGCAGGACTGCTTGTCCCACTACTCCGGCCGTTCGTCGCTGCCCCGTTCAGAGCCTTGTTGGATGGTGCCGGGCTTCCATCTGCTGCCCGCTTCTTCTTGCTCTGGACGTTTACCTCTTGCTTCCACTTGTTGACCAGTCGAGTCGCCGTCTCCGCCACCTTGGGGTCCTTGTTCTGTCGCAGCTTCGTAACTGCTACACCGATCTTGGACCGCCGCAGAATGTCTTCCGTTGCCTTCAAGGTCTCGAGTGGGGCGAGAATGCGCAGGATCGTTTCTGAGGACTCGCCAAAGTCGACGGCCTTGTAAATTTGCTTGCCGACATCGAAGAGCGTGTTCGGGTCTATGCTGGTAGCCATGGTCGAGGTAGGGTGGGTAGAAGTCGAGGATGGAGGTCCGCGTTCGGCGGTTTGGATATTCGTATGAGGTGTTTGTTGGCTATAGATGTGTCGATGTTGGTCGCGGATGCCGATGTTGGTGGTTTTGAAGCGGTCGAAGTTGATTGCGAGGTTGTTTGCGTGTCGTGGATGTTTTGGTTGTTGCGATGTTGAATGTGGTCTTTGAGGCTAAAGGCAACGCGGAAGTCGCGACGTTGCGCACGTGCCGCAGCCGCAAGCGGGAAGGTGGGCCGAAAGCGTTCACCTCAGATGAAGACGGAAGCATGTGCTCACAGAAACATGTGCTACAAGTGCATAGCAGGCGCAGCTGAGTGCATTGGTCCGCTGATTAGACGTGCTCCGTCGTCATCAGCCGCGAGGTTAATGAGCACATGAAATATTGCTTTGCATGTGACGGCACTGACAGACAGTAGGGCCTCCCAATTCATCGTTCAGACACGGCCATGTAGGCCAAGCATTTCACGGGTCGCCCGACCAGCGACCACAACACAAACCATATATCAGAGAGACGCGCGACTGTTCTCGACTACGCGATGCCTAGCCAAAAAGGGTGGAAAGGCAGCTCGCGAAGAGAAGAAGGCCGAAATCCAGTCAAAAGGGGAGCCTGCCAGCGACGATCCCTTCGACTTCTCAGCACTGGAGAAGGACATCGCGGACACGCTTGAGCGTCTGAAAAATGATTTGTCTAAGCTGCGAGCTGGAGGGCGCTTCAACCCTGAAGTAGTGGAGAACCTACGCGTGCAGCCAGACAAGCAAAACAAGCAGACGATCAAGCTCAGCGACTTGGCACAAGTCATTCCAAAAGGGCGGACAGTGCAAGTCCTCGTAGGGGAGCAGGACGTGAGTGTATCGAATTTAAGCTAAATATGATTTGGCTAACCTTGATGCCCAGCATGTTAAACCGGTTTCCTCTGCCATTCAATCTTCCAACCTCTCCCTGACACCGCAGCCCGACCCGACGGGTGCGAATCCTCTACTTCTTGTCCTAAACATCCCACCGCCTACCGCCGAATCACGGAAAGCAGCAGTAAATGAAGCCAGTAAGGCAGGGGACAAGGCCGGCACGAGTGTGCGGGATGCCAGAGGGAAGCAGCAGAAGAAACAGCGGACAATGCAACTGAATAAGGCTGCAAGGCCCGATGATCTGGTCAAGGCTGGCAAGCAGATGGAGAAGGTCGTCGAGAAGGCAAACGCCGAGCTCAAGAAGATTGTGGACAATGCCAAGAAGGTGCTCGAGAGTGGTTGAAGGCGGAATCTACGGGTCGCACATCCGGAGGCCCTATTGCGCTACAGTCGACTACGTTTCCGAAATACTGCAACAATTGCACCAGCGCTGCCAAGGGCATTTCCGGCCTGATTCTATCGAGTGAGAAGCCGAGACCGATATGCCAAGGCCCACATCGGACTGCCTGATGACATCTGGTGTGGATCAGTACCGTCGATTGCGGAGCTACAACAGCATATCGGTGGGCACAGCGTCTGGCTTCAGCAGCAAGCCCATCCACGCTGAACGATGAACGAGACTGAAGAGTATCATAAGCGCAAATGCTCATTCAAGGTAGGTCGAAATCCACAATCCTTTTCTGCTTTTCCTATCAACCCTCGAGATGAGCTCCGAACATTACCCTCTTCGTACCAGCGGTATATACCGCAACCTTCCTACCTTCGATCCTGCTATCAAGGGTCTCAAAGCCTTGATATGCGGCGCCAGTGGAATCTCAGGGTACCACACGCTGCGGGCTCTGCTAGACACGCCAGATCCGTGGTCGACAGTCTACCTCCTCGCTCGCTCACCTCTTCCAGAGTCGATGCTGGCCTTCCTCACCGATGAGCAGACGAAACGAATCGTCAATGTCTCTGTCGACCTCTCTGGTAACCCCGACATCATCGCGAGAGCCTTCATAGAGAAAGACGTCAAGCCCGACCACATCTTCTTCTACTCCTACACAACTCCCGCTGGCATCTCCCCAATGTCCCCCAACGCGGCCGAAGCGCTAGTCAAAGCCAATGTTCCTCTCCTCGACAACTTACTCAAAGCGCTGCCGAAGGCTGCCATCAAACCGAAACGCATCCTTCTACAGACCGGCGGCAAAAACTACGGCATGCACACTGGCCGCGTCCGCACGCCCCTTCTCGAGTCTGACCCTCAACCGAAACATCTCCAACCGAATTTCTACTATGACCAAGAAGCCCTCCTATTCGACTACTGCGCTGCTAATCCCGAGACGAGTTGGAATGCCATTCGTCCCGCTGGCATTATAGGCTCGGTGAACAAAACCTGGCTTAACGCCTTTTTCCCTTTCGCTGTTTATGCAGCCGTTCAAGCCCACAAGAACGAGCCTTTGGCGTTTGGTGGCGATTTTGAGGCCTGGCAATTCAGTGCACAGCATAGTTCTGCTCGCATGAACGGCCACCTGTCCGAGTGGGCTGTGTTGGAAGAGAAGTGTGCGGGGCAAGCGTTCAACGCGAGTGATGGGAGTCCGCTGAGTTGGGATCGGTTCTTTCATGAATTGGCGAGGTGGTTTGGTGTTCGTAAGGGGGTCAGACTACCTGATCTTGACGAAAGGCGCGATTTCTCAAAAACGGTGACGCTTGCTGGAGGCCAGGATGCTCCTCTCGGATACGGCCCACCCACGAAGACGCCTTTCGAGTTTACTCTTGCGGACTGGGCTCGTCGTCCGGAGAACAGAGCTGCGTGGGGCAAGATTCGCGAGGAGAGTGGTGGCAAGATACAGGAGGATGTCTTTGCGAGTGAGGAGGATATTCAGAATGTGTTTGCGGAAGATTTCTCATATCTGAGATTTGGAGATTTCTCATTGAACAAGGTGAGGAGGTATGGATTTTGCGGGTATGTGGACAGTTTGGAGACGGTCTTTGAGATGTATAAGGAGTTGGCAGAGATGGGGAAGATTCCGAGGATGGTGGTGGATGAGGCGAGGCCGTTGATTTGATCATGGATGAAATCGAGGTAAACTCAAGAGCTGTGCACTTGGTGGGCTGTTTCATGGCATGCGTTGAAGGCCGATGTACATCGAATCAAGTCCTTTCCGTTGTGTAAGAATCTTTGATTTCCTGCTAAAAGCCTTCCTCTCAGTCTCGGTCTATGTTGATCATTGCTGCGAATGGTCCCGCCTTGCAGGTCTAGGATACAATACGGCTCGCCAGCCGCGGATTTATGCTGCAAATGCTGGGCCGCGCCGTCACATTGCAGATGTGGCTTGGAGTCTTGAGCCTCGACCAGGCGCCTCAGCCTCGTTTCCTCGTTGCACATTCACCGCGACCCTGGAGTGTCTGTAATCTCATAACCACAGGCATGGAGGCACTGAGGAGATCGAGGACATTTGGATAGGGAGCAACCGGGTGAAGTGCGCGGATGCCCTCCGGCCGAAAGATGTCCGACTTCGACCGGTCCGCACAGCGACAAACATCCGGCGGTCACGCTTACCACAACATCACGACCAAGGACCATGGCAATGCTCATGTTGGCGACGTGTACGGTGGCGTTGTACACAACTACTACGGGCCAGAAATAAGCTATGAGCAGCAAGAAGAGAGATACCGCGATATCGTCCGCTGGCTTGACGCTCCCGACCCGTATACGGACCACTACGAAGCGCAGAGACGATTCGAGCCAGGTACCGGGGAATGGTTCCTCGGCAGCAAGGCTTTTCAAGAATGGCTGAATGGACAAAGACAGCTTCTCTGGCTCCATGGAGCTGTTGGCTGCTGCAAGACTATCATATGCTCCGCTGCCATTGAAAAAGCGCGGCAGTACACCAGTGAGCAGTGCAAGATAGCATACTTCTATTTCACGTTCAGGGACGCGAGGAAGCAGACATACCAAGGACTTCTGCTCGCCGTCATCGCGCAGCTACTTGTCAGTGCATACATTCCGCCGAAGCTTCTGAGCGCGAGAAATCACAATCGCAGGCACTACAAGGAGCTGGAAGCCGCGCTGATAGAGCTCATCTCCAGCTATCAAAGGGTGAATCTACTCATTGACGGTCTAGACGAAAGTCCTGAGTTGGACGATGGCAGAACTGTGGTCATGGAAGGTCTGAAAGCTCTCATGACAACGTGTCCCAATCTCAAGGTCATGGTCTCTAGTCGCAAAGAAAGCGATATAGAGGACTATATGATACGCGAGGTCGACGACACTCAGCTCTTTGCGATTGCAGCCGAGCCAGTAGACCGGGATATCATGCTTTATGTCGAGCGCGAACTGGAAAGACATACGAAGTTGCGTCGCCTGCCCCAATTAACCAAAGATCTCATCTCGGAGGATTTAGCAAAGAAAGCTGGAGGAATGTAAGACGAGCTATCGCTCCTGAGGTTTCTCCCCCTGACCTGACGTGGAATAGGTTTCGCTGGGCTGAATGTCAGCTTGACAGGATAAAGCGGCTTCCAGTGTTGCGACCGCAGCGTGTCCAAGAGGTCTTGGACGATCTACCCCGGACTTTGGACGAAACGTACGATAGGATCCTGCTACAGCTTGGTCAAAGCGAAGAAGTGCTCTCTATCCTACGCTGGGTTGCGTTCAATGAAGCAGATACTTTGACCGTCATTGAACTCCGAGAAGCATGCGTTGTTCGTCACGAACTACAGCCGTTCGTCGATGTTCACAGTCGGACCGCAATAGAACAACTGATCCTCGATATGTCCTCTCTACTTCGTTTTGAAGATATGTCAGCTCACTCAGGGAACAACTACGACGGCAAAAATGATGAGGAGCTGCATCTATCGACTGGAGAGCATGCGGTCGCCGACGTTCCTGTAGACCCCTCAATACTGGACAATTCGAATCTTATCGACCCCAAGAACATCGAGTCGGCCTCAGCGAGTGATGTCTCCGTTGATGATGTGCAGGCACAGGGCGGCAACTACAATTTCGGGTTTAAAAAGGTCTCTTTCGCGCATCGATCTGTAACGGAATACCTCACGTCAATCTATATTAGGAAAGGGCCCGCTGCAGCTTTTTACCTCGACAAGTACCTATCATATCATGATCTGACACGAACGTGTGTAGCATATTTGTTGCACATATCACTCGGTTGGTACGATCGTGTACCGAGGAGTCTGACACGCACGTCCCGAAACGAACCCCCGAGGAACAATGCGTTGAATAACAACCTTGAATAGCTGGATCCTGCTCAGGACGATGTATGCAATGAACTCGAGATAGCTTTCCCGCTTACCGAACATGCCTTTCGTTATTGGCACCTTTATCGATTCCGACTCCGACCAAGTGAGGAGGACGACATGGCCGAACATAATTCAGAGTCGTTCTTGTTGGAGCAGAACATCGACAAATTGCAGTATGAATTTCTATCTGCCGAGGCGACCCCGGATATGCTCGTCGCCCTTGCCATTTGGTTTGACGGTTTATATCTTCATGGCTCGATCATCGCCTTGTGCGCATCGCATGATGCATTTGCACTGGTAGCAGCAGCAGCTTTTCGCACCCTGGATGGCTCGGCAGCAGCTCGACTAAATTCGCAATGTACAGAATGCGACCGTGGACTCGCTTTACTCGCAGCTTGCTCCAGATACAACAATTCTAAGGTCTTGCAAATTTTGCTACACAGTGGCGCTGGTGCTGGCTCCTCAATCGACTGGAGGAAAAACCAATACGAGAGATTCACTGAAGAGCTTCGTCTCATGGCAAAAAGTGTACAGCGTCTTGGAGGCGAGTCGAGAAAGAGTCGTTTGGTCAGCATACTTCACATGCATCAAATCCTAAGCCCTGACCACAGCTATTGGGAGAATGCGTTTTGGTGGGCAGTGCATATGAATGAGCTGTCGATGATCGAAGCATTTCTGAAGGCTGGAATGGACCCAAACGCATGCATGGGAGCAGATGCGGGCCGTACTGTATTGCAGGATTGCATTGATTGGGGATCTGTCGGCGACGATGCGCATACGCTGGAGTGTCTGCTGGGGTACGGAGCCGATCCGAATCTTCCCGAGCATGGTATACGGCCTCTGTGGCTCGCTGTATGTTCCGAAGAATATGTAAAAGAGGACGTCGTCAGACTGCTCTTAGAAGCCGGGGCATATCCTAATGGTGGTCGTGACGATGGCAACAATTGCGAGACAGCCCTCCAAGCTGCCACTCGACTAGGGCTTGAAGACATTGTGAATATTCTTGTGGAAGCTGGTGCAGATCGTGACTTCAGGATCAAGCCTCATGGTTCCACAATCAACTGGCAGTGGTCGCGCGACTTGGGTTAGATGAAAGGATATGAAACCGACAGTTTCATCGAAGACTTCATCAAACGCGAAGGGGAATTTGCGCGGCACGAAAGCGTTGACACGAAGTCTTTATCAACCGAAGTGACCCTATCTGGAGGGAACGGGATGCCAGCTGCCTTTGCAAACAAGAACGAGGAGGAGAATCGACCACCAAAGCGGCCCCGCAGGACTTGACAACGATCTGACTGAAGATGCCCGAACTGTATCATGAGCCGCTTCATCGATACAGCAGGAGCATAGAACTTGGCCACCGAGCCCGATGCCGGACAGTCCACATCAGCAGTCGCCAATTTGTCTCAAAAACCCTTCGGATGTCAACGTCTATCTTGGACGGCAGAGAATGGCTTTGGTAAGCTCAGAGGCTTGCGACTTCAAGGGGATGATGAGTGTGTTGTGGTGATGGTTGGCGTAGACAAACTACTGTCCCAGACGAGTCGCAAGAGGCATTGTTGTGTTGAAGCCTGATGCAATCCTCTCCGATCCTCTAACCAGACCATTTCACTTCCCACTTCGAGCATTTACCTCTGTCGCTTCCCAAGCTTTCCCTTCTTCTTCTTCTTCCCTCACCCTCGTCTTCTCCTCCTACTCTTTAACTTTTCGGCATATCTCCAAGACATGCATACCGAAGCGTCTTACCGCGACAGCTTACTACCCGACGATCCCAACCTGGCGTTTCTGTCGGTAGAATTGGTTGCTGCGTCCAGCCCTTAGCCTCCGCCTTCCTCCCGCGCGTGTCGTACCAATCATGTGACTCTTTCAAAGCCGTTGGGGTGTGACAACCTGGCGACCGTTGGAGGGACATTTCTTAGCGTCATGCGGGTGGGGGGCCAATGGGCGGAGAGGACAAGAAAGGTGGGGGCGGATATGGCGATGCAAAAGGCTGTAGATTTCGAAAATGGGAGAGCATGAGGTGGCTTCTGCAATGATGGACATCGGATTTATCTGCAAGATTGAAGAAGCGTATGTTGTGCCGCGTCGTCCCCACTCGCCTCCCTCATGAACCGCACATCCCGTCAACTCCTGCACCTCCGCGACGAATCGGACCATGTAAGATGTTTCTCCATGCGTGCCGCGGACACGGGAAGTGAGGACATTACTTAGTCTGCTGCAAGTAATAGCCAATCTATTCTGTAAGACAGGTCCCAGTGGCGTTAAACACTGGATGAGAAGTATGTGTGTTCTGTTGCACAGCGACGCGGCACGTCTCTTGTTAGTGAGGCGAAAGTCTGGCCAACGTCCGAAAGAGGAAGCTGTAGACTTGTGGAGGCAAAGCCCTATGTTACTCAAAAGTAGCCAGTGGTATGCGGACATAGGCTAGCGGGGAGGAGGTGGAAGCCAATGGACATTGAGTGTTTGAGGAGATGCGGCTGAGCCGGTTTGTAGTACAAATAGAACTGTGATAAGGAAGTGCATCCGAATGGCAGTTCTGCAATTCTGCGTCCAATGATCTGATACTGTATCGATCTATCTCCTGGAACTTTACTACTGTTCTTTCTGCCGTAGCATCTTTGCGACTGTCGACAATTCGTATGCCAGTATGAGCTTTCAAATCTATGCCTTCCAGTCATAGACCAGAGTGACCTTGTGCTCTTCCTTCCCCTTGCGAGAGACGACCTTACGGACGTGCTTGCGCTGTCCATCAACCTCAGCAAAACCCCAGACTTGATCTGCGACCCAGCCATTGGCAGAGCTCTCGGTGTGGCTGAAGATGATGTCTCCATCAATGCACTCCTGAGCCCAGCCTTGCTTGAGGAAGTCCTCGGTGACTTCAGAGATCTTTTGGTATCTGCATCAATTAGCATTGGATAGACTCAGAGCAAGAATTGAGACTCACTTGTTCCAACCCTTGACCATGCCCCAGTACTGGATGTCACGCTCACGCTCAACACCGTCCATGACACGGGGCTCGAGCTGGGTGACACCTCCGGTGGAGATCTGCTCCTGGTCCAAGTGGATTTCCTCAGGGTTCTTCTCATCTGGGTACTGCTTGAGGTTGATCTGGACAGCGCTGTACTGAGCAGCTTGTCGAACGAGCCATGGAAGGCCTTGCATCTTCAGCATAGCTCCAGTGCTGTCGGAGATCTTCTTGTTCATGTCCCAGGATCCGTTCATGTTGTGGACGTTCACCTCAGTTGGAGTGGCCATGTTGGCAGATTGCCGAGTGTGTTGTTGGAATTGGACTGTGTATCGATTGTATGATCGCTCGTTGTTGCGTACGGTTTCGCAATGTTCTTTCGATGGTTGTAGAAGTGGACCTGTGCAAGCGACCCTGAAGATATATCTGTTCTTGCCTTCTACGATCTCAATGCTCCGAGGCTCTCGTCAGGAAGGCAACAGCATTCGACAAGCCAACAACAAGCGCCACGTCTGCTTCGAGCCACTGCTTCCTCATGTGATACCAAAGTGAACGATACTTTGGACTTCTCCTACGGCCTGCCTACTCGATATAGAAAGATCGGTTCCGCTGCCGTGCCTGCCTCGGCAGGTGTAAGAAAGCTGAAGCGGTGATTGGTCGATTTTGGTCTAGAGCGAACGACGCTGAAAAGGAACGAGGAAGTGCCAAAGAGGAGTCGTCAGAAACTCACAAGCTGTTTCGTTCTTTCGTACGGGCCTGTGGGGGATGGAGGTCTGTCTTTTGGAGGTGGAGTTGATAGGAGAAGATGGCGGGAAAGGTGTCACAACTCGCACTCACGTCTGCCGGCAGTCGTCGGCTCTTGGCGTTTTGCAAGGGCAGAAATTCTGTACCACATCGACATATCATCTGCGGTGTCGATGCTCACTCGAGTCTCTCATCGTTTGTTGGCAGTGCCGGTGACAGAAAGGTGTGTGTTAGCATACCAACCAGGCTCAACTGGAGTCTGGTAGCCCTCCATTGATACCTTCAGGAGCCGAGGCGGCAGGATGAAGAGGGCGTTCTCAGCCAGGTCAGGCTCAGAGGAGGGCGTCTCCGAGGCTCATGCATCCTCTCTGTGGTTCTCTTGATGGGAGAAACGATGGCGATGCGAGGACGATGAAATACTTCCTGGCGACAGAGAACTTGGAATGACTGCCAAGGTGACTGGGAACGCGAAACCGATTCTGTGGCTGGACGTCTCCTCCTCTGCCGGCTGACAAACTCGTTACACACGCACACTCAGCCGCCAAACGATCCTCTGAAGAAGCAAACGCCAGGATACTGGACGCCCGATTGAGATTGAACTCCGTCATGAACGCCGAATCCATGTTCGCAGCTCTCCAGTCCAGTTGGAGAAGAAAGTACGAGAAAGGACACCGGAGAAGGCAGTATGGAATCATGTTGTTGATTTCGAAGCAACAAAGGGGAGCCCGGAGTATCATTCTTTCCGATGACGTAGGAGCTCCAGGGGCCGGACACCATGTCATTCAGCCATACGGTGTTTACTGATCGCGAAATGCCCTGCCAGCGGCGTTATGTACGCCAGCGACGCTAGAGGCGCCATGCTGACTGGACACTTCTTGACTAACCTGTACACGGCAGTGGTTCTGGTAGAGTACCTACAGCTCATTCACCCGGTTCCGGTAAGCTTCTATGGCTCACACTCGTGGCGGCCTGTATAGCGATGCTACACGACATTCATTCAACGTATCAGGCCTCGCTACGGGCGAGCCTTTCTTGGCGGTCGCACCAGATGACTGAGACGCATTGGTAAGTAAGGACAATGCACATATATGAGCTGTATGTCAGAACAGCCCTCCTCAGGACAGGCACAAGCACACAGGCACACAGGTTCATACCCCCTTATATTGGAGGAGCTCCTTTCCCTCTCCGTGGAACAGAAACTCTTCCCAACATCGCCTTGGTTTTTCCTACTCTGAAGTGACGAGCCTACTGACATGGCGGACCTAATTCGAGACGCGCCCATTGGGCAAGTGATCCGATGGGTCACAGGCAATCGAGTGCTACTTTATCCGGAGGAGAAACCCGACTTCCAATGTCCGATGTGCTACAGTGAGCCAGAGAAGGCTGCAAAACACCAACATTCTCACTTGACCAGCCACGCTTCTACGGGCACATCACTTCCTTCACCGGAGATCGAGAAGCAAGACATAGAAGACATCGAAAAGGCTCATCAGGAACCCGCAGAGGAAGATGCTCCTCAGGAGACGCCGCATGTACTCGGAATGGATCGAGCGACATTGCAGAGACTACCCACAGCTCGAGATGGAGACGATGTCGAGCGAGCGGGAGCGCACGAGGATCTCGACAAGCTATCGACGACGAGAAGCAGAATGGAGCGAATTGGCACAAGGGCGACACTGCAGCAAAGTCGTACCCAAGCAGATCTGCAAGCCGCCGTCACCGCATCCACACTTGCGAAAGAACCCACGAGACCGATTATTCCACAACGCACGAGCGAAGGCGATATCCTCGTTGACTGGTACACAGAAGGCGATCCTGAGAATCCTCAAAATTGGAGCTCTGGCAAGAAGTTCTTGGCCAGCTTGCAGATCTATCTGTACACAATGGCTGTCTATATGGGCTCTTCCATCATCACTTCTTCAACTGAAGGCATCATGGAGGAATTTCACGTAGGCGCAACAGCAGCCAGTCTTACATTGGCTCTGTACACTCTTGCCTACGGTATCGGGCCTCTCATCTTTTCACCCCTGTCCGAAATACCTTCGATTGGTCGCAATCCACCATATATGGTCACCATGGGCATCTTCGTCATCCTCTGCGTGCCAGCTGCTCTGGTCGACAACTTCGCTGGTCTTCTGGTCCTGCGTTTCTTGCAAGGCTTCTTCGGTAGCCCATGTCTAGCCACTGGTGGAGCTTCTCTCCAAGACATGTACAGCTTGATCAAGCTACCGTACGTCCTTTGCGTATGGGCTTTCGCAGCTACTTGCGGTCCGGCTCTCGGACCACTGATCTCTGGTTTCTCAGTCGCCGCTGAGAACTGGCGTTGGTCGCTCTGGGAGATGCTGTGGCTTTCTGGTCCGGTCTTCATCGCAATGCTACTATTTCTACCAGAGACATCTACCGCCAACATCCTCCTGCGCAGAGCGAAGAGACTGAGAAAGCTCACAGGAGACAGCCGACTCAAGGCACAGTCTGAGATCGACCAAGCCAACATGAAGCCAAAGGACGTCGCATTCGAGGCTCTCGTCCGACCCATTCAGCTCATGGTTATGGATCCAGCCATCGGCTTCACGGCAGTCTACGTCGCGCTCTGCTACGGCATCTACTACTCCTTCTTCGAGGCTTTCCCACTGGTCTACATTCAAATGTACGGCTTCAACCTCGGCGAGCTCGGCCTGACCTTCTTGTCCATCACTGTTGGTGTCATCATCGCAGTCGCAGCCTTCTGGTCATATCTCTACTGGTATCTCGAACCTAAGATCCGGAAGTTCGGGCTAGGTCCACCGGAAGAGCGCCTGCTACCAGCGATCTTCGCTTCGTTCTTGTGTCCAATCGGCCTCTTCATCTTCGGCTGGACATCGAACCGCGAAATTCACTGGATCGTGTCTGTCATCGGCATCTTGATCTTCACTATGGGCATCTTTGTCATCATGCAGTGCATCTTCGTATACCTGCCGCTCGTCTACCCTCAATATGCGGCCTCGCTGTTCGCTGGTAATGATTTTGCTCGATCGACTCTGGCTTTCGCGGCTGTGCTGTTCTCCAGGCCGATGTACATCAACCTCAACATTGGTCCCGGAACGAGTTTACTTGGCGGCTTGACTGCTGGGTGTATTGCTGGTGTTTTCGCACTGTATTTCTATGGTGCCAAGTTGAGGGCTAGAAGCAGGTTCTCAGCGAAGTAGATGATAATGTCCGACTGAGGCTTAGTGGGAGATACTTAATGAGAGAGAGCAAGGACGATGAGTACGATGAACGATTTCACGAACACCTGATAACTCAAGCGAGAATGAGCGAGGCGTTCAGGACATAATAGGATATCTTAATAGACCGACTCTTCTAATAATTGAAAAACTCGCTTCAGCTCAACATCGCTCTCCTACCTCAACCCATCCCCCCCCCTCTCAAGGCCACATCCCCCTCGGAATCCTATGCTCATGCCACCCATCCCTCCCCAACACCCGACTAATCCCATCATCAAAACTCACCCCCTCCTCCCTCTGCTGCACATACCACGGATCAACAATCATATCCTGATCCTCCAACCACTGATTCCTCGCCAGCGCAATATTATAACTAAAACTACTCTTCACAAACCCGCCAAACACACTACACCTCTGCAGGACTTCGTAGTCGACTAATGCTTGTTGATCCCAGGTCAGCGTACTCCAAACGGGTCCGACGTGTCGAAGGGGGAGGAGGTCGAATTTCGTTACGACGGTGAGGGGTGGGGTGTGGGAGGCTGCTTTTCTTTTGAATAGCTCGAGGTCGGTGGCGTTTCCTGAGGCGGCGTAGATTATTGACAAACCGTGTTCGATCGCTTGAGAGATGTAGGCATCTGTTTGTGTGGTGAAGTTTCCTGCGCCCATCCAGCCTGCTTTGGAGGCGTCTTGTTCGGTGCGGAGATGGCAGCCGTAGAAGGCGGTTTTGGGGATAGGGTCTCGAGGATCGAGGACTTCCGCCAACCGGTGTTTCTCCCTCATTTCCTTAACCACAATCGCCGCCAACCCACGAATCGCCGGCGTGATACGCAGGAGTTGGCCGAAATTCCGTCTCATATCCATCGGCAAACTCCTCGTATCAACATCCCAGAGCGTCCTCTCCAAATTCACTACAACCGTTTCCCCCTCTTCGACCGCACTCGCGTTATATCTCGGATTACTCCTCATCCAAGCATCAAGACCTTCGAGTTGTTGTGTAGCGGTGTTTCCAAAATTCTCATCGAGTCTTCTCGGTGCAGGATGCCATATGCCTTCCAGGGGCTCTTTCATCTCCATCCCCTCCTCCATCTTATAAACCACCATATCCGGACAAACCTCCCCAATCGTCTTGATAAACCACTCCTCATCAAACAAATGATCGAACGGACGCATCGGACCTCCGCCCCAGACATTCGAAAGATCGGTTTCACTGCGAGCTGCCATGCCAGGCAGGATGATAGATGCGCCCGCTTCGATCGCCGTAAACAGAAAATCGAGGATATTCCCCCTCACATTTCCGATCCCGCCATTGGCGTTTGCGAGGTTGAAGACGAGGTTGGGGTGCCAGGCTTCCGTGGCGTTGCAGTAGGCGGCGAGAGGGGCGGGGTTGAAGGGGATGAGTTGGGTGTCGAGCCAGGCGCGGATGAAGTCGGAAGAAGAGATGTTCGTGTTTGCACTCGCGAGTGTGTTGGAGGAAGAGGCGAAAGGATTACCGTAAGGGTGGGTAAGACGGTAGGTATAGGAGCCGCAATAGAGAGGGACGAGGGTGAGGATTGCGATTGCGAAGCAGAGGATGGGAGGTGGAGTGCCGAAGTTATTGAACGTGGAAGTAGTGCTGGTGATATGCATCTTTTACTCTCTTCTCTCTGTCTTGCTACTGGTAGATTTGGATTTCCATGAGCATGGCTGTCGTTCTTGCAGACGGAATAAAGCTTCTGATAAAGATGAACGCGTGCCTCACGCGTCAAGAACGCCGAAGGACTCCTTGCTTGACACAAATCAACGCCAGCATTCCCATGCCCGACTCTTGCGCAACGTCCTGCATACGAAGCGAGTCAGTCTGTCATGCCTCATTATCGTTACAATCGCATCGCAATACCCAAACCCTTTCCCATCTATACCCAAATATCTGGTCATCATCACAACTACGTACTCCGTCGATGTATACTTTCGCCCGGGCTTGGAGCGGTAGACTTTGGAACTTCATCACTCGTGTCGGCCGCAGTTGCTATCATGCTGGAGCCAACATCTTCTTGTCCCCGAAGTTTGGCCAGACGATCGGTCAGCGCGAACTTCTGCATGTTCTCCGCAGTGAGTGCCGTCCTGGGGAAATTTTCGTCATGAGCAGAGTCGTCTGAGAGACCACGCCCAAGTTTCGTTTTCGGATCTTCGCCTGCTTCCATCAATTCGTGATCCCGGAGAGCAATCGCCTGCTCTTCGGCTCGCTGTTGTCGTTCAGCTCGTTCACTCTCGGTCTCCGAAGCTGCCGCGTATTTGTGCTCATGTACAAATTCGAGCCGATCCAGCTCGGACGCAAGATGTTCCTGCGGGCTTTGCAAATGCGTGGAAGTATCGGACGCGAAAGACCCGTTGCTCCTAGTATTACCGGGTCGGGTTTGCGTTTTCAAGAGACCTGGGTTCTGCTTCAAATGGGCCCTTTTCTTCCGCCCTTCGACAGCCCACTTCACCAGCATCTTCTCTAGGTTTGGCTTCTTGACTGGCTTGGCCAGATAATCGTCCATGCCAGCTGATTGACACTTCTCGCGGTCGCCTTGGATGGCACTTGCAGTCATCGCCACAATAGGCGTGCCTTGAACATCAGCGTTGCCCGCAAAAGGCTTCGAATTGCGGATCGTCCATGTCGCTCTGTAGCCGTCCATCACGGGCATCTGCTGGAAAGTCAGCATGTGTTTCATACTTGGATGTCTTCCAGTCTTTGATTTCTTACCTGTACGTCCATTAGGATGATATCCGGCAGCGGATGGTCTGCGGACGGCGTGGCCAGATAGTCCAAGGCTTCTTTACCGTTCCAGACAGCGCGAACGGAAGGAAAACCAAGTTTACGAATCGTCTTGAGGGCGATTTGCTGATTGATTGCGTTGTCTTCGACAACGAGTACGTTAGTGTGCTTGCGCTCCTCCTCGCTCAGCTCAAAATCCGTTCCTAGGTCTTGCCATGCGGCATTCAGGCCAGGGGTAGGCATCGAAGGATCCCTTCGATGCGTACTCTGCACTTTAGGTGCGGTCGGTGTCGTAGGGGCTGAATGGTCGCTAGCTGGCCGCGAAATTGACATGTCAGACTGCAACCGATCCGGAATTGTCCCCAGGTCAACGAGCGGAGATTCTGCTGTCTGATATGGTGCTTTGTGAAATGGTATCCAGAAGGTCGCACGGGTGCCGACGCCAAGCCTCGACTCCAGCGAGATCTCGCCGTGCATGAGTTCGACAAGATTCTTTGATATTGTTAGCCCAAGGCCTGTACCGCCGAAACGGCGTGCGGTAGAGCTGTCGGCTTGTGAGAAAGGCTGAAAGAGCTTCCTGCGCACTTCTTCCTCTATTCCGATGCCGGTGTCTTCCACAGTCTGTGCAGCCATTAGCCTGGTTCGTAGTCGCAAAACGACGCGTGACTTACGAAATGCACCTCCACCATGTCATTGGTCTCTTTCTGGGCCTTGACCCGCATGGTCACACTGCCCTCACTCGTGAACTTGATGGAGTTCGTGAGCAAGTTGGTCATGACCTGGCGTAGGCGACCCGGATCACCCATGACTTTCCAAGACTTCAGCTGCTGAATATCATCGATGTACTTGAGGCCCTTCCTCTCCGCAGCAAAGCTCAACATCTTGTTGACATCTCGAATGACAACAGACAGGTCGAATTGAACTTCTTCGATATCTAATCGCCCACTCTCCACTTTTGAGAAGTCGAGAATGTCGTTGATCACTGTCAGAAGCCCATTAGCACTTCGTTGTATGTTCTCAGCACACTCTCGTTGGTCGGTCGTCAGCTCTCCAGATGCATCATCCAATAGAAGATCCGACATGCCAATGACACCTGCGATGGGTGTCCTGATCTCGTGAGACATGTTTGCTAAGAATTGCGACTTCATCTTGCTCGCCTCTTTCGCAGCGACTGACTGTGCCATGAGCCGAGCGTTCTCGCGATCTCGCTCTGCCACCTCTTCCGCTGCCTGCTTCAGCGCAGTGACATCCATAGAAACACCAACAACGCCATCAATGAAAGATGCACCTTCTATGCCACCTGTACGGTCCTGTCGTAGCAATGGATATAGCCTCGTCCGGTACCACCGCCCTGTCGTAACAATTCGTGTTTCGATCGTTTCGTCTTGAGTCTTTTGGCTCAGAATGGCTTTCATAGGGTTCATAAAGGCGTCTAGTTCGCTTGCTCGCCCTTGCGATCGGAATATATCTCCCAAGTTCTTTCCCAAATACTGCGTCTTATGCTCAGCCATTTCAATGGCCGCATCTGTCGACATTGGCCGGCCCTCAGACAAAGTCAGCCTCAGGTCGGTGTCGACACACCAGAGCGTGATGTTAGCATGCTGGATGACACGACCCAACTGCGCTCGTGTCTGCTTGGCATCCTCTCTCGCCATCACGACGTCGTGAATGTCCGTACAAGTACCAAACCACTTCAAGATCTTGCCGGTTTCGTCCTTCATTGGCGTGGCCCTTCCGAGCATCCATCTCCAGTCACCAGTAGCGCTTCTGCATCGATATTCCACAAGGTACTCGTCTCCAGTAGCAAGACAGTGTCTCCAAATCGGCTCAACAACCTTAAGGTCCTCCGGATCAAATGCATTCAGCCACCCTTCGCCTTCACTCTCCTCAACCGATAAGCCTGTATATGAATACCAGCGATCCGAGAAATAATCATGCGAGCCTTCCGGAGTCGTCCTCCAGATCATTTGCGGAATCATGTTAGTGATGTTCTCAAACTGCCGTTCGTTCTGCTCGCGTTGCTTGACGATCGTAGTAGCGTAATCCGTCACATCGTGAAATAGTACCAGCCCTCCTAGAAATTCCCCCTTATCGTCACGCAGAGGCTCGCCGCTGGTGTCAAACAGCATGCGGCTGCCATCCTTAACACTGTACATGCCAATTCGGTAGCCTTCAAACCTTGTCCTCTCCCTCATCAGGCGCATGATTGGAAATTCACTCATGTCAATCTCACGCGAGAAGTCCTCTTTGTACAGGACATAGCGGCTCAGGAAGTCCCTCGCTTGCTCTGTCGAGTCAAAGGCACCGTCTTCGATCCAAGGATAAATCAATTTCACCGCTGCTCTGTTGGGAATGCCGAAGCTTTCATCTTTCCACATGGCATATGCCGGAATGCTCATACTGTTCAACAGGGCCTCCTTCAGCTTGTTCGTTTTGGAAAACATTGTCGGCGCGCTGGCACTTCCTCCGGACTTGGCAGGTCCCCAAGGCGGAAAAGTCATGGCAGGAAGCGCCGTAGGACTTGCAACTTGTGATGGGGGAGTCGGCTGTGAAGAACCTTTCCTGCGCCCCGATGTCGAGTTGGAGCTCGATGAAGAGCTGATACCGGACCGCATACTGTTCGAATAGCTCGTATTTGTTCGAGAGACGGTGCGGCTCGTGGTCTTCGCAGCCTCTGAAGACGCGCTCGACGAGGAAGAGTCTGTAGACGAGGCTGTGAATGTAAGAGTGAAGTATTGTTCGTCTTCTGTAGCCCAAACAGATATGATCATCTGCGATTGCACATGTCCCTGTGTCTCTGTGCGTGAGGCTGCGGGTAGGCCGGTTCGAGGATCACGCTCGGTGGAGAAGACAACATCCACAACGGCGTCGTGAACCTCAGTAGTGGCCCTGCCAGAAGATTGACTATGCCTTCCGGAGCTCGTTGTACCAGTGGAGATGGAGCGTTTATGGTGATGTCCAGTCGGCGTGGAGTCCTGGTCTCTCTTTCGGCCATGGTGGGTATTGAGCTGCGTGGTGCTGCATTGTGCCTTCGACGCATCGTCTACCACGGTCGACAAAAACTCCTCCCAGGCCATGAACACCGGCGTCCCATTCTGAAGCAGATCCAACCCGAGCTGCGCCAACGATGCGCCATAGAGGATGTCTGAAGTGCTCTTGGCCTCACGGCTAGCAAGCCGCTGAAGAGGGTCCACAGTCGGATCGTCCTCCTCGGGGTCAAAATCTGGATCAATGCCCAGCAGGCGTCCCATAGCCTCGTTTGCAAGCACTACAGTCTTCTCGCTAGACAAGACCAACACAGGCATTGGGAGATATTGCAATGCGGTGAAAGCCATGTCTGCTTTGGCGGGAGACGGCGGTATGCGAATGGAGAGGGAAGCTCGCCGGCGCGAATACGGCGAAACGGTACCATCCTCCTCTGGATCGGTCTCATCGTCGCTGGCGCCGGCGGAGAAGTAGTCCTCTGGTGAGGGGCTACCCCGGCCATCGCGGAAGCTCTCCTCGAACGATACACGCGATGTCGACATGTTTGGCTATGCTTCCAAGGTCCTGGCTCTTCTCAGCAGCTTTGGCCCGCTTCATTCAGCGCCCGCGCCTGCTCGCCTCGACCAGGACCGTCATTCACGAGTGGTGATCGGGGATCGTTCGGTCGGACGGTATGAGGGGCCTTGGGATGGCAGAGGTGAGATGAGTTCGCAGGCGCGTGGGATCCCTCCGGCCCCTCACAGGTGGTTTGTACGATTTGATCGCGTCGCTTGTTGCTAGGTGTGCATGCTATGCTACATAGGAAGGAGACGCTGTTTCAAACAAGACAGAAAAGCTTGTCAGTGATTGGGTGATTAGTACAAAACACGCTGTTCGCCTCGCTGTGCTGAGTTGGGAGAGGCGGCTAGACTGCTGCTCGATAAAGTTTGGCTAGGAAAGTCTAGGGAACGCTGTTTGCAGTGCAGCTGCCAGTTGCAATGAAGTGGAGAGTTGATAGTGAGGCGGATTGAGAGCCAATGAAGTCCTACAATGAGTTGATGGTGGGTGCGTCTGGAGCACATCGACATTGCTGGCAATTTGGGCAGCGATGCCCCTTGCTCAAGAGGGTGAGGGAGAGCAAGTCCAGAAGAAGAGGTTGCAAACTACTTCGGCATCGGCACGTCGGAGGCTTTCGGCGGCTGCCACGTGGAATCCTTGTCGAAGATCCGCGGAGAGCGCCAAGACCACTGAGATCGAGGCCTTCACTTGCATCGTCACTTCACTTTACTTCAGCAACATCTTCTCATTGCTGTTGAAGGCTGTGTGATCGAAGGACATGTCTTCTTTCACAACTAGTGCCGTTTGAAGTTGTACGTCTTCTCAGTCGAGCAGCCTGAGGCACGTCTTTGTCATGTACTTCGACGTCGATCCAAGACCTTCGACTGCGAAGGCGTCAAGCGACTACGCGTCCATGGATTCTTCGCCACGCGTGACTTCCATCTCGCTCACCGCACTTCATCTTCCGCAAAGTGAATGTTGGAGACATGACGGGGACAGAAATTGACATGTGACAGCGCCGCAAACGCTTTCAACAACAGTCGCTCACACTGTTCGCGGTGCACACGATTTTAAGATCGATTTGCCGGCTGAGAGACAAACTTGCCCTCACTTAACACCCACCACCGGGCCGCACTCTTACTTTGAAGCATCATGTCTGGCTGGCGGCCACCAGGACCGCAAGGCAACCCGCATGCCGGACAAGGCTTCTCTGGACGTAACAGGCAGACCTCTAATGGCGGTCCCAGTGGAGTCCAGAGGTCCTCGGCGGCCCAACTTAAGGAGCAGGAGCCGCTCTTCACCTCTTACGAACACCTGGCGGGCTTACCTCGCGGGGATGCAGCACTGGTCATGCTACGGAGAGTGGCCTCAGTCGTCAAGCCCATCATGCGCAAACGCAACTGGCGAGTGCAAGTGCTGGCCGAATTTTTGCCACCAGAGTCCAACCTCTTAGGTCTGAATATCAATCGCGGCTACAAGATTTGTATCCGCCTGCGCTATCACAACAACCCGGATCTCTTCTTGCCTTTTGAGGAGGTCGTCGATACGATGCTGCATGAGCTATCCCACAACGTGTGGGGCGAGCACGACTCGAACTTCCACAAGCTATGGGATGAGCTCCGCGACGAGCATGAAGTCCTGCTTCGGAAGGGATACACCGGAGAAGGTTTCCTTGGCTCGGGCCAGAAACTCGGTGGCATGGCTGGTCAGGGAACACTCACGCCTCATGAGATGCGACAGCGGGCGAGGGCGAGCGCAGAGAAGCGCAAGGCTACAGGACAGCTTATGCAGGGCTCTGGGCAGAAGCTCGGAGGCACACCACTACACCTTCGGCAAGGCCGTGACGTGAGACAGGTCATCGCGGATCAAGTCACCCGCCGCAACGCCATTAACAGGGGCTGTGCGTCAGGGCGGAAGGATGCCGACAATCTGTCCCAACAAGCGTCGAATAACACATTCAAGACCAAGGCAGAGGAAGACGACGCCAACAACCGTGCCATTGCGCAAGCACTTTTTGAGCTAATGGAGCAAGAGGAAGAACAGAAGCTCAACGGTACGTACAAGGCTAAGTCCGGTGACGGTGGACTGGCATGGAGTCCAGAGAATGGTCTCTACAACTCAGGAATGAGCGTTCCCACTTCCAACGGCCAGCAGAGTCACCCTAGTGAGGAGGAACAACTGAAATGGGCGATGGAAGAGAGCACACGTTCTTCAACACCAGATGTCACGGCCAAACCGATATTACCACCAACTACGTCACCCAGCTCAGAGCGAACAAAATCAGCGCCTCCTGTCCCCATCAACTCCAAGCCTCCAACGCCAGCAGAAATCACATCCACGAAGCGCAAACAGATCGAAAGCAATCTCAGTCCCAAGCCCCCACGCGCCGCGCCCCCGAAGAGCGAGCCACCATCTTCCACAAAGCCAGAACCCATCGATCTCGACGCGGAGGAACCTTCGACGTCCTCCTCGATCCCACCATCTACCAACCACAATAGCTCAACACAGCCTCTCCCATCCAACCAATGGACCTGCCAAATATGCACCTGCATCAATCCCATGCAATTCCTCGCCTGTGACGCCTGCGGGATCGAGAGACCGCACGCCGTGAATCTCCAGGCGGCGCAACAACCAAATCCACCCCCTCGTGCAACGAAGTCCGCACCACCACGCAAACCCACGGCGAAAGACCTCAGCGCACGGGGCAAGTTCGAAGTCAAGCCGGCGGATCCAAATGCGAGTATGGGATGGAATTGTGGGAGATGTGGAGCTTTCATGGAGCATAAATGGTGGACGTGTAGTGCTTGTGGCGAGATGAAGGCTTCTTCGTAGAAAGATAGACCAAGACGCAGGAAACTGGAGACTCGTGTCTTGCAGAACTTTGTGCCAAGGATACGAAACGCGCTTCATGAGTGCTAAGCATTGTGCGTCTCGTAGAGAAAGAACATAGCATAGATACCCATAAACCAAAGGATCAGTCAAGCGCTGATGTCAAAATGATATTCTCATTTGCATTGCATTACTACCTCCCGGCCACAGTAACCCGCCTCGCGAAGAAAAAAAGGACATGCCCAATAACGCATGCATGCAGTGGTATCATTCAAAACGCCCCAAAAACGATCTTCCAAAGCATCGCAAACATTCCACCCATAATGTTAATCTCCCCCCAGCCGACTCCTCCCGTAGCAATATGAAAGTGCCAGAGTATCAAACAAACAGCCCCTCATATCCCACAGGGAAAAGAGACTCACTCACTCCTCCTCTTCGACCGAAGACTCCGAAGCGGAGTCGAATTCAAACAGGTATTCACCCCGTACCTGGTTCCGCGGTCCATCTTCCTCGCCACCTTTCTCCTCGTGCTGATGGCCAGTCAATTCACTCTTCGGCCGACTCCTACCAACGACCAAGACGTCCTCGTCTCGAGATTGACAATGCTCTTTAACTGTATTCAGATGGTCATTCTACATACTCATCCCAGCCCCATTCATAGTATTCATCTGCCCATACGGCAGCATCTGACTGTGATCAATATGCATGCCGGGATATGTAGGCGGTTGATTGCTCATCATTGGATGCCCATATCCCATATTCTGAGCAGCTTGCATTTGATTCTGATCCGGCATGGGGTCATAATGCATTGTCGGCTCCTCCTGCATATTGGGTTGAGGCGGTGGGGCGCCGGGCTGGACTTGTTGCTCGAAGGCCTGGCCTTGCATTTCGGGGACGTTCATGTCAGTGTCATCGCCTTCGGCGGCGCCAGCTTGTTCGCCAGTGAAGTTCTCGGCCTGTGAAAGTATGGTCAGTGATAATGTTTCCGCGCCAGATGTATGAATGAACGCTCACCTTCTGGAATCCACTATACCCGTCCGTACGACTAACAATCTCTCCCGTCTTCTGCATCTTAGTCCTCAACTGCCCCATCTTCCGCTTCATACGCTCGCGTAAAAGATCATCGTGTATCTGAGGAACCCAATCACCCTTTTGAAGATCGACCAGTTGGTACAATTCCCGGTACATAATCTCGAAAGTGTCAGATTGGCTCTGAGAGAAGGCGTAGCATTGGTACTGGTGCATGAGGTCTGCAAGCATTCCTTGAGCACGAAGCGGCCAGATGTCCTTGCTCTGCACCCACTCAGCTGTGAGATGGTCGCGACGTCTACTGCGGCGCTCAAGTTCTCGCAACATGCGCTCTTGACGCTCAGCGGTGCGACGCTTGGACTCTTCGATCTTCTTCTTGCTGCGAGAATCCCGCTTGGGTCCTTGTGGCGTGGGCAAATTGGGATTAAAGAGAGTACTCGTGCCAGAAGGCGTAGCAGTCTTGTTGGAACGAGCTGATCCGGGGGTGTTCTTACCACCCTGGAGACGCTTCATCTTCAACTTGAGCTCGACTTCCCGCTTTTGAAGTGCGATCTGCTGGAGCTGCAATTGGATGGTCTCTTCATCGTCTGGCAAATCGTCGTTCACATCGGCAGCAGAAGTGTTGAATGTCGGCTGCTGTGGAGTCTGCTGTGCCGCTTGAAGTGCTTGTGCCATGTGCTGTTCTGCATTCTGTGCAGTCTGCTGGATGGGCGCGTATGGAGATTGATACTGGCCGTTACCATGTACAGGTGGGGTCTGCGACTCCTCACCTTGCTCATCGTCGCCATTGTTGTTCTTATTCCCATCGCTCTTGCGGGTTGGAGTCTTTCCCTTGATCTTGACTTTATCTCCCTTGCGCTCAAAGACTCGGCGTATAGTCCGAGTACCAACGACGATCTTGTGGGCGTCGTAGAGCCACCACAGCATGTCGTCAACCGACATGTCCGGGTTGTCTTTCACATGGTCGAAGAGTGCCTGCCGAATACGCGTATCAGCCGACCTGTAGCTTCTCGGATAACAATAAATGGACGCGACGTACCTGCTCTATCTCGGCAGAGAGGACTCGATGTCGACCTGTGCGGGCCTCTGGAGGCTGCTGCTGTCAGCGATACGCGTCGCGCAAAGTACACATGTTGTTCAGCCATACCTTTCCGATGCGGCCAGTCCGCTCGAGTTCCAGCTTCCAGCGTCTGCCAAATGTATCAGTCCCGAGGCCAATGTCAGACTGTCAGGAGGGAGGAGTTGTCACCGAATGGTCCTGTCCGAGACACCCGTCTCGCGCTCGATGGTCTCCTCATCGCGACCGGCTTCGAGCAGCGTGCGCACACGGTTTCGCTGTTCCTCGCTGTATGCCTGCCTTCCGTGCGATCGCGTCGCGGCGGACATGATGGGCGGTGTTGGCGTAAGTCGTAGTGCGATATTTTGACACTCAGCAAGACTTGTAAAAGAGGTCGGATTGTCTGGCCATCGCAGCTGCCATCCGAGCTCGACGGCCGCTCCCGGAAGCTTGTTTTGAGCCGCGATTTCCTTTTGCTTTACATGCGACAGCTCGATCGCTGCTTCTACTTTTCACAAGAAAGTGAGTGGGATGTGTTGATAACTCCCGCTTCATCTATACAAAGCCAAGCGATGCGCAAGAAGTGGACGACGCACACCCACCGCAAACATGTTCTACGACCTTAACGTCCCGTGGTCAGAAGATGACCACAATGTATCGAGGACGCTGGCCTTTCTGCACGAGATTGGCTATAATGTCGTCGCTCTCAACCACACCATAACCGGAGCCCTGCCGAAGGATCTTGTACGGCAGTTCACACGATTAAAACTGTCCTGCGCTGACTTTGCTCAGAAATGTCCGATTCCTGATCCCCTCCCACTGAAGGACATCCCACCGAAGCTCTCCGTCCTCCGTCGTGTGACTCTTGTCCTAACCGAATCGCATCAGAACGCTCGACTTGCTGCCTTGGCTAGAGAATACGACATCCTCGCCCTTCGCCCAATCGATGAACGAACACTCCAACTAGCCTGCTCGTCCCTCGAATGCGACATCATCTCTCTCGACCTCAGCCAACGACTGCCGTATCACTTCAAGTTTAAGATGCTCAACGAGGCGATACATAGCGGGAAACGGCTGGAACTCAATTACTCACAAGGGTTGCTGGGAGATGCGCAGGCAAGACGCGCTTTGATCAGCAATGCGACACAATTGATTAGGGCAACTCGCGGCGGCCGAAAGTTGATCATTTGCTCCGAAACCAAGGCAGGAGCAATTGGTTGTCGGGGTCCATGGGACGCGATCAATCTCGCAGCAGTCTGGGGCCTGGGCCAGGAGAGAGGACACGAAGCTATTTCGAAAGAGGCCAGAAGCGTTGTAGTCAGCGCGAAGCTGAAGAGAACTGGATACAGAGGAGCTATCGACGTCGTATATGGAGGTGAGAAGCCCGCTACGCAAGAGAAGAGTGAGGGCGAAGAAGGAAAAGCCAAACAAAAACAGCAGCAGAAGCAACAGCAGGGCCAGAAGAGGAAGGCAGACGCTGTGTCAGGAAGCCCAAATGGTTCGGGTGAGGGAGAGCAACCGATGAGCAAGCGTCAGGCGAAGAAGCTTGCTCATCAGGCTCGTCTGAAGGCCGCTGAGGAGGCGAGCGGAAATGGCAGCCTGACTATGAGCAAAGCCGATGAAGTGGGCTCTTGAAGCTCTGGTCAACCAGGTTGTGCACCAGCAGAGCACGTTCGCAGTCCAGGAGACGAGTCCATCGAATCGTTTCACTTTCTACAGCATCGAACGTCAAATAAACTTCCGGAGGAAACACACTGGAGCCCAATCTGGACTGCGCACTGGCTGTGTGATGCAGAGTCTTCGTTAAAGGAGCAGCAGGAGCTACATGCCATGTTGTCATTGAGGATTTTCCAATGCGAGTAATTCAAGCTGCAGCTCTGTGGCAACGGATGCTTCTCCGCCACAAACTCTACGCTGCCGAAGAAGGCAACTTTGTCGACACACCGGAGACGACACCGATTTGAGGTCCAAACACCGCGCTTCGGCTTGCTGGTACTCGCTCGGAAGCGGTATAGCAATATCGGCTTACCATGAAAAGCCTTGTTCACGGGATACTCAGTCGTTACCATCGGCTAATATGCATGAGTCTCACATGGACACTGGGCCGAAACTTGAAGAGAAGAGTTGAAACGCGGAACATCTTTGCCAACAATGTCCAGCTCAGAGTGCTGAACAGATTTCAATTGCCTAAGGTCTATCGAACGAGAACGCTCAGATTACAATGTAGTCTTTACGCAGAAGCACAGTTACCTCCATCAACCCTCAAATCCGCCCCGGTCATCCAGGAACTTCCGGACGCCAGAAGGAAAATGGCTGGAGCTTTGAAGTCCTCTGGAGCACCCAGTCTGCCTAACAACGCCCCAGACATCCATAGCTTTTCCAACTCGGGCTCGTTCGCTAACAGAGCATCTGTCATTGCCGTCCGAATGTAGCCTGGCGATAGCGTATTGACTCTGATCCCATGAGCTCCAACCTCTGCTGCCATCGACCTGCACAATTGCAGTACTGCCGACTTGCTTGTATTGTATGCAGTGCACCGCAGACCGCGATTCGCAATCGCACCAGACATGGAGGCGATCATGACAATAGAACCCTTGATGTTGTCTCGTACGAAGAGACGAGAAGCATGCTTCGCCGTGAGGAACGTACCGGTGACATTAACGTTGAGCATTCGATTGAAATCTTCGACCGGATAATCCAGCACAGGAGTCATCTGTTGAATGCCAGCGCAAGCAATGAGTCCAGATAATGGGGCATTGGCGGATTTGCTCGTGGCAGCTATTTCTTCGAAGACTCGCTCGACCTCCGCTTCTTGTGTGATATCGCACTTGGCATAGGTTGCAGTTACTCCTGCCTTCCTTGCAATTGCCTGGAGCTGTTGCCACTCCTTTGGTGATGGCTCAGGCAGCACATCCAGACAAGCGACTGATCCCCCAGCTTCCACCACTCCAATTGCCAAAGTGATCCCAAGGCCACGTCCAGCTCCGGTGACCGCAATTGTTTGACCAGCGAGAGAGAAAAGTTGCGGCAACGGTGCAGCTGCGGGTGTCTGATTGGATTCTGGCACGCTGGGTGCCGGAGCGAAGTCGCCTACAAGCGCGCCTGGAGCCATTTTCGGATCCGGTCGTCTGTTCGTTGGATATCTGATGCTGTGAGAGGAAGAGATGCGAGAAAGCTCATCGAACAGCGCAGTGGGCTTTGTACCCAAACAACCATGCTTTCAAACTCATCGATAACGTACTCACCATGTCAGACAGTGGGTCGCTCTAGTCAAGCCCGAAGATAACATTTTCTAGAGGCGCCTCGCGGCGCTACAATGGCAACCACGTTGCAAGCTTACAACCAAGCAAGAGTGGAAGTTGGGCGGACCAGGGCATTTGAAAGTGGAGGGAAGGTCTGGAGATTCTTCTTGCTTCGAATCCGGCAATCCGAAGCACTCAAACTGCCCTCGTGTCGAGCGCTTCGACTTACCTTCCTCGCCACAACGGCAGCCAGACGCCTCCCCTCATCCGACAGCTTCACGGTGGGCATCTCTCCAGCTTCTTGCCTGCCGTGAGGAGTACCTGCGTACCTTACCTAACGTCCGCTCAAGCTGCCTTGAGTATACCGATTGCTCCAGATCATGGCACGATAGAGTTATTTGCAGCTGTGCAAGCTCATTCCCGCGCCAGCAGGTGAGGAGCAAGGGTGACGTATATAATCTGTTGACTTTCTGTAGGTATAAACATTGCACTTCACAAATTCTCCTGCCAACCATTTCTGCATTTTCTTGAACCCCTCCGCTTTCTTGACCTTCGAAACACTTGGATTGTAATAGCATTGAATGCCGCCTAGAAAGAAAGCGAAAATGGCTCCTGGAATCGTTGAGCAGCGAGATGTTGACCACACCGCGGTCAACCTCAATGGCGAGGCAAATGGCGTTACAAAAAGCGCACCCGTGGAGGATATCAAGATGGAGGACAATGATAAGACGGATCTTGTTCTCCGAACATTCAGATGTTTGATTGCAGACCTTTGCCATCAGTTTGGATGTGGTCACCCTGGGTATGTTAATACCTTACAACACGAGAAAAGCAATTCTGACAAATGTACAGATCCGCCATGGGAATGGCAGCTATTGGTGTCTCCCTCTGGAAGTACGTGATGAAGTATTCTCCTCACAACCCAGACTTCTTCAACCGAGATCGATTCGTTCTGTCCAACGGACACGCATGCCTTTTCCAATACACATTCCTCCACCTGGTTGGATACAAGCAGATGACTTGGGAGCAACTCCTCTCATACCATTCCGTTCGATTTGACAGCATTACTCCCGGGCACCCAGAGATTGAAATCGACGGTGTTGAAGTCACAACAGGTCCCCTGGGACAAGGAATCTCTAACGCCGTTGGTCTGGCTATGGCCTCGAAGCACCTCGGTGCCCAATACAACCGACCTGGTTACGAAGTCGTAAACAACATGACGTGGTGCACGATCGGTGACGCCTGTCTCCAAGAGGGTGTTGGCATGGAGTCTTTCCAGCTTGCTGGCCACTGGAAGCTGAACAACCTCTGTGTCGTCTACGACCGTAATGAGATCACCTGCGACGGATCTGTCGATATCTGCTCCAGCGACGATGTCAACGCCAAGATGCGAGCTTGCGGGTGGAACGTCCTCGAGGTTGCTGACGGCAACAACGATGTCGACTCCATCGTCAAGGCTCTCGTCCAAGCCAGAGCTTCCAAGGACAAGCCTACATTCATCAACATCCGCACAGTCATTGGTGTTGGTAGCAAGAACGCCGGAGCTGCATCCACACACGGTGCCGACTTGGGCGAGGAGGACATCGCCCACATCAAGAAGGGTTTCGGCATGGACCCAGAGAAGACCTTCGTCGTCGGCGACGAAGTCTACGACTACTTCCGCGAAGTCATCCCCCGCGGCCAGCTACAAGAAAAAGACTGGCACGCCATGCTCCAAAACTACGCCAAAGAATACCCCGAACTCGCCGCCGAATTCGACAAACGCGTCAAGGGAGAATTCATCGAAGACTGGACAAAACTCATCCCCAAACTCGAAGACTTCCCAACCGAAGACACCCCAACCCGTAAAGCAGCGGGCCAAGTCATCAACCCCATCGCAAAAGACATCTCCAACTTCATGGTCGGAACCGCCGACCTCACCCCCTCCGTCAACATGGCCTGGAAAGGCAAAGTCGACTTCCAAAACCCCGACCTCCGCACCGCCTGCGGCATCAACGGCGACTACACAGGCCGCTACATCCATTGGGGCATCCGCGAACACGCCATGGCCGCCGCTTCCAATGGCATGGCGGCTTTCAATAAAGGGACTATCCTCCCCATCACTTCTTCCTTCTTCATGTTCTATATATACGCCGCGCCTGGTGTGCGAATGGGTGCGTTGCAGGGCCTGCAAACTATCCATATCGCCACGCACGATTCTATCGGAACGGGAGAAGATGGTCCTACTCATCAACCGATTGAGTTGGCGGCTCTTTACCGCGCCATGCCAAACTTCCACTACATCCGTCCTTGCGATGGGGAGGAAGTCGCCGGCGCCGTTATTGCAGCTATCAAAGCCACCGAGACCCCTTCCATGATTTCTGTGAGCAGACAGAAAGTCCCGCAATACCCCAAATACTCTTCTCGCGAGGGAGTTCAAAAGGGAGCATACGTCTTCCTCGAAGAGAAAAACGCAGATGTTACGCTCATTGGTGTGGGGGCGGAGATGCGTTTCGCTGTTGAAGCGAGAGAAGCACTTATCGCCAAGGGAGTCAAGGCGAGGATTATTAGCTTCCCTTGTCAGAGGATCTTTGAGGCTCAATCGAAAGAGTATAAACGTTCTGTGCTCGGAACTGCGCCGCGAGTTGTGATCGAGGCTTACAGTCCTAATGGATGGGAGAGGTATGCGGATGCGGGATACTCTATGCACAGCTTCGGACAGTCGTTGACGGGGAATGTGGTGTATGAGAGGTTCAATTACAATGGGGAGAAGATTGCGAAGAAGGTTGCTGGGTTGTTGGAAGAGATTAAGAAGGATGGGATTGAGTCGCTTCGGGGCGATTTCCGCGATATGAATGATTATGAGCATGGGGTGCAGTTTGCTGCGTATCATGATAAGAGTACGTATAGATAGATTCGATGCTCTATGATGACGAGGAGGGATGGGGTTTGTTGAGGGGGGTTCGGTTCTTTGTATGACTTGATGCTTCTTGTTGTTGATTAGCATTTGAGCGTTTCTATGGATATTCTGCACTCAGTATACACACGTATATTCTCTTGCTCATTCTCATCTCCCCGCCTACCTTCTCTCAATGCCACAAGGAGAGAAGGAAGTCCATGATAAGTCTTCAATATCTCCAACCGCGCAAGCACTGCAAGCACCGCAGGCCGCTTTTCAATTATTACAATATATCCTATCCTGATCTGAATCTGTCGTATGCTCTCTGCCGTCTGAACAATGAATGAGGGTAGGATTATCCCAAGCCCAAAAGTCCAAATCAAACGCCATTGTGGGTATCCTGCGGTGCTTCTCTCAAAAAAAAAAACGCTCATCAGAACCACTCATCCCCGCAACGCCCAAATCGCCATATTTTTCCCTTCATTGGCGCGTGTGCGCATATGCCTCGTCGTCCTATTCACAGCACAGCTGTAAATCTCATTGTCCATGCCCTCCTTCCCCATCGCAATGCACATCTCCACCTCACTCTTTCCAAGCTACAGCATGATCCTATACCCTCAGTCCCTTAACCCTCATCGGCATCCTCAACTGAAACCCCTCCCCCAACCTCCCCTTCGCACCCACCCCATGTCTCGCCGCCTCCTGCAACAAGTACATCCTCCTCGCCATAATCCCCTCATCCACATACAGATCAAAGTCAAGTAAGAAGCACAACGTCACCTCTAACCCCATCAACTGATTATTAGAAATCCCTCCGACTTTCGCAATCCTCTCTTGAGCCCATTTATTATCTTCCACAGCTTTCGCCGCGACCCTCACAGCCGCCAACGCCAATCTATGCACCGTCCGCGATGTCGCGGGCACCATGGAGTCTGCGACGCAGAGGCGCTGGATGTAGGCTGTAGCGCAGAGGTAGACCCCGGGGGAATGGGGACAGTATTTATGGAAGCGCAGCATATAATCTTTGAGGGAGAAAGGCGGAGCGGTTTTCGAGAAGAATTTCCGCGCAATGGCAGCGTGTTGGATATGGATCTGTTCGGCGTGGGCGCCGACTTCGACGGTGAGGGGTTCGTGGGGGTGGGCTTCGGGACTGCCTATCTCTAACGAGGGCAGGTTTTGAGAGGAGGATGTGCGGGCAATCGTGCTGGATTTATTCCGTACGTGCCCCCGTGGTCCGCCGGGGAGACGTGGTGTCGAGGGTCGAGAGACGGGTGGTGTTGGTGGGACGTCACCGGTTGCTGTGGCTAGTTTTTCCAGTGCTTCTACGAGCATGCGAAGGGCTCCGAGGGCGGATACTGTGTTCACGTCCCATGTCTCGCTTTCGAGTGTGAGGGGTTCGTCGGATTTGATCGTTGTCGCACACGGGTCGACGGGCTCGGCGGCGGTGTCATCGTGAACGTTTGGATCCGGCGGTGGTGGAGGTTCGCCTACGATCGGGTTCTCGACGATGGTGGTGGTGGTTGTGGAGCTGCCATCTTCCATGCCAGCGGGAGAGACGAGGTGTGCGGCGGGGCGGAAAGCTGGGTGGAGGAAGTGAGGTGAGGTGAGGTCGAGCCTTGGTCGCGCTCACATGGGTGTCGAAGGAGTATCTTTATCGCTCGTTCGTACAGCCGTCAATTGCGCTTCGGTCCACTTATTGTGCTGGTTGGTCTGATCGGTTGAGAGTGGTGGTGGCCGAGCAGTCGCATTGATGAAGCCCACATTTGAGCACGAGTGCCGATCACATGCGCGGCATTTATTTGTAGCAGTCAGGTCTGTCTACCAGCATCAGACGCGGTACCGTCTACCTCCTAGCATGGCTTTCACAAGCAAGGATGTTGTTTTTCCAGACCTTAGAAGGCCCAAAGGATGTGTCTATGTGAGGTAGGCAGGAAAGCTCTCCTCTTTGTCGCTGCCGCTCCTTCTGCCGATCAACGAACGATCTGCACTTCGACTTCATCGATTCGGCTCCCGCCGAATCCTCTATCATGCACGACAGCACTCGAAGATTCACATGATGTTTAATCGTTCCATCTCTTCTGATTTTCCCAATGAATGTAGTCGCAACAGACTAACGATCACCATTCGAGGGCTGAAGTTCCAAAGTATCTGCCGAAGCTCCCTTCCACAGCAGCCACATTTGAACCCTTTAAGCATCATGCAGATGCCACAGCCAATCCATTTCGCGGGACAACGATAAAGATCTGACGCGGGGGCTTTTTGAGAGCTTCCATGGCGCGCATCCTGGAGGTTGGATTAGTACTGCAGGTCGGCCTTCATGATGCAACAAATAGACGATGAACTTTTTAGTGTCACAATAAAAGACATCCATCATGCTACACCTTTCCATTGTTAGCTCTTGAACTGATGATCACGTCTCATGCAAGCTCGATAATAAATGCCGTGTAAATAAGACGATAACTGTAGCATTGACTCGCTTTCGCCCAACCCATATGCACAGCTCCCAATGTTTAAAGCATCGTACTCTTCCCAACCATATACATGAATGCCAACGCCTCGCTGCCCCCGATGCATGTACTGCTCAGGCAACGTTATGCAGCGCACCATGCTCTGAAGTCAATTCGCCTCCCGCCCATCCCATTCCGTTTCAATTCATCACTACATCAAGCTCGACTTCTTCCTCCCCAGGGAGAACCGATTCTTCTTGCTCGGTTTCTCTTCAGGAATTGGTGGAGCATTGGGTGCCGTCACAGGCGGCAGCACTGGACTGTTGGTGCCGCTATTAACGGGACCCGCGGTAACGGTGGCCCCCGTCTTTTCGTCTTTCTCGGAAGACGTCCCAGGAGGAGGCGGCGCAGGCCCAGGGCTGGTGCCGTATGTAGCCTCTTCTTCCGTCTCCGCATGTTCTTGATGTTGCGCCAGGATGGGAGTCTTCTCTCCATTCTCTAGCGCAGTACTCCTCCGCTCTGACTTGGAGAAAACAGAAGGCTTCTTGCGGAGACTGAGACTACCTGTTCTGAAACGTCCAAAACCACTGCTCTTCTCCTTTTCCTTCTCCTTCTCTTCTTTCTTTTTAGATGGTTCGCCGCCACGAGCTTCAGCTTCCGCTAACGCTGTTTGTTTACTCTCCTCGAGCACACGCTTCATCTCTTCGTCAGCTTTGCGGAAGTTCTCCATGCGCTTTACGCTTGCTTCGCGATATGCGGCTTCTTTGGCCTTCCTCTCTTCTTTCTCCGCTGCTTTGCGTTCCTTTTCTTGCTGCTTCAGCTCCTTCTTGGATTTCGTAGGTAGGACAGGTACTGGCGGAGGTGGCAAGCTGTCAAGTGTTGTGTGTGTGAGATTTGGCGCTGTGGTGGCGTGCGCCAGAGGATCCATATGTGCTCGCATCTCCTCAGGTATGGGCGTTTGCACGTTGGTCGTAGCGTGGTGGAGAAGCCCATTGCCATTCGCTTTTGCCGGTGAAGCAAGGTGATCTTTTGATGTCTCCGCGTCCGACACTCTCGTCGGCAACTGTGTGGGTTGCTGGCCCTCCATATCTTGTTCCTTGAGCATCTTCTCCATTGTCGTTTCCTGGTAAAACAGGACGTAGGCAGTTGACAATTGTCTTGCATCCTGACCGCCAGGTACAGGCTCGCCACCGAAGAACTGCATCACGTACTCCTTGCTCACCGGCTCTACAAGCTCGTCGTCGAACAGCAACCATCCTCGATCATCCGTCTTGATGATACTGACGTAGTGACCATGATATGGACCACCGCCAATGTGCACCACTACCGAGTAGAGCTCGTACAATCGATCCGGATCGTCCGCGTCATCTGTCGTATTGAATAATCGCAAGTAGAAAGGATACACCACTCGATGGAACAGCTTCTGCAGCCTCTGGAGATCCTCGGTGTACTTGAAACGCTTCAGATGTAGAGCCAGGATCCGTGGTAACCGTTTAATCTTCATCCTTTTCTCAGCCTCCTGCAAGCCCCCACAGTTATCACAGTGGAATTTGTTTCTCTCGCAAAGCATTTCCTCTTCCGAAAATTTGCGTAAACAGGACGTAACAGATGTGTGTGGGCTCAGATCCACGGAGAGGTCCAGGAAAGCTTCATCGCGCTGCGATGTGTTTTCGCAAGTCAGGCACCGCGTTTCGGAAGTCAAGAGGCCCTCAAAGAGGTCATGCACCCAATGCGTGTCAAGCGCGGGTTTCAAGTCGTGACCTGTCTGTCCAGCTTTTGTCAACGAACCATTCGCCTGTGCCGCAAGCTCAGGGTGTTGTTTTGCGAACAGCTCGACGTTGTCCACCACCTGATTCAGCAACAAATTCAGAAACTCGTGAGCGTCTTGGTGCATTGCAGATCGGAACATCTCGTTCTCTCGTCGCAGAATTTCCAAAAATCGATGTGGGCTCACTACGCCGATTCGCGATTGGTGCGAAATAACCGCTTCGAATATGTCTCTCAGCGAAGTGAATAGCGACTCGTCCATGGCGTACTTGTTGGAATTGTCGTATTGCATATCCAGTACTGGCCCCGCAGCGAGTGCTAGCTTCTTCCTGTACTCAGGATTCTCTTTGTTGTCCTCGGGTTTCGGGCCTCCAGGCCCTGGTGATTGGGGCGCATTGGGCTTTCTCGCAGGTGACGTTGGATTGGGATAGGGTGTCGTTGACGTCGCTCGAGGGGATAGAGGTGCGCCATTTGGTTCGTTTGCTCGGATCTGTTCGAGGAACTTCGGAGAAGGGAAGTTGATTACGTTTTCTCGGAACGGCGCGGAGTAGTATAAGCACTGTATTATAGAATTACAATAGCTGTTCGCATTGGTCAGTATCAACAGTCTTCTTCAGTGCAAAAATCGCAATCATCCGGGTGACGATAAAAGCATACCATGTGGAGCCGTACTATAATACAATGTCAGCATGTATCCTGTTCAAGGCGATCATTCCGCAACATACATTTTCGAAGCCAAAGAACTTGTCGCTGCCATCAGGCCGTATGGGACCCGTATAATCAAGGAGATGCTTTTCTATCGGCGTCGGCTGCGTCGCATTGGGGTCTTTCTTGGTCGGAGTCGCATTGGTCGGCTTGTTGGTGTCGTTCTGTGCGATGCGTTGTCAGTCTCGGTCATGCTTGTTGGCTGCCTTACCAATCCAGCTGCCTTGGTCGAGTCTCGATGTCTTCTCATGCATCGCACGGGGTCGCAGTCGCACTCACCGAGCCAGGCTTGAACTTGCCAAAGAACGACATGTTATCTGATCAGAGTCCGCTTGATGCTTTCTGTCCCTCGCGCTGCGCCTGTTGCGCCGGGACTCAAAACTCCGTCGACCTTCAGCCCACTGCCCGCCTCTTCAAAAGCACACAACGCCGCCCAGTGCCTTGTATAGCCGGAGAGAGATGTTATCTCGTGATGTGCCCGAATCCTTCAGCAGCAACAGCGCTCGTCCGCCTCTTGCCCACCATCGGATTTAAATTGTCCGCCGCCGAACGCGCATGTAGCTCGCAGTGCCTGCGGGTGCTTGCGAGTTCTAGTGGGATTCGGCACAGCTTCGTTCTCCACTGACGTCGTTCGAGTCGGGTGTAATCACCGCAGCAGCCGCGGTTGGTCCAGGTCGAGGCGGTATCGTAGTCGTTGTAGGGAGCGTGGAAAAGGTCTGCACGATGTAGCGATCATAACTACAGCAAGCCACAGACGGCGAGGCAGAGGTCTCGTACTTCGCCTAACGTCGTCAAGCCTCAGGCGCCGAAGGCTATGCGCGGCGGGATTCGAGAGGGGTGCTAGATTGGTAGGACGTCCGTGATGCGGCGCAGGGACGGCAACGGGAGTGCTAAATGGTGGAGTAGCGCCGGTCTATGTACGCGCGCCCAGCAGCGACGGGCACAGTACGAAATCCTTCGTCGTTTGCAGAGATGATACAGTACCGTCGGGGCAGGCGAGGTGGAGGGACGTTGGATGCGGAAAAGATGCTCTCCTGAGGCTACAAAGTACCGTGTACTGTACTGCATGAAACGAACAGCATTGGCCAGCAACAAGGCCGCCTTCTCCAGACTTTCTGTAGCCTCGATGCAAGAGCACGTGGACGCGGTGCTTTGGCGCGGCACCAGCTCGTGGCATTCCCTGCTGGTCGGAAAGCCAATTGCCCTCTAGAAATGCCGTTAAAGAATCACTGTATCACACTTGGCTGCTGTCGTGCCCTCCTCGACCTCTTCTAGTACAACTCATTCACTCATTGACATCCAGCCCGCGGCCGCGTCCCCCCTCCCTCGCTATGGAGTCTGACTCCAAAATCCTCCAATAAGACGCCCCTTATGCTTGGAACTCAGGGCCAACCAGAGCCTCCGTTATTTGCCGATCTCACATCGAGAGGCTGCCCGTGGAGGAAGAAGTACTACTGTATACGAAAACCTTACCTCGCATATCGCCGCATCTGTATTGTAACGTGGGCATGCCACCTGAGTGCCACACCTGCAAGGGTCGAGCTGGTGTGGATCAGAGCGGTCCAACGACCTGGGTCCATCTCCCCTCTCCCGATCAAAGAGGAACGCATCTTGGTGGGGAGTTTCAGGCAAATTTGCTAGTTTGAGTAGGAGTGTGGGAAGAGACGCAAACAGCGGACGTCATCTTTACATGTATCTTGAGGGTGCACTCCGTGAGCAACACGATGAAAATTAGGAGGGGGAGAACCATTTTCAAGTTATGAATGAATACCCTCTACTGCATATGATGTCTGTACATGCATCCCTCGAGTCCAACAAATCTTCCCAGTAAATGATCGAGCGCCGACTGATGCGCTTGCTCGCCAAATGAATGCTCACATGTGATCTAGAACCACGCAGTTGCTGTTGTTCGATTTCCGCTTGCTAACTCCCAGACTGCCAGTTGTGTCGCTGACGCCTGGCGGCGGTGGATGCTGTTGCATGTATTCTCGCCGTATCCGATTTGCCTCTTGATCCCACTTAACCACGCTTGTCTCATAGTCGCGACGAAGGGAGTCCGCGAGTTCTTGAGCAGTCTGCGATTGAACGAGGTACGGTTGCTTGCCGTTGTCGTCTAGAGCCTTCCACCACTTGCCAATCGTCTGTCTGATGATGTCGCGGCCGCTGTTGGAAGAGTGTTTGGCGCAGTAGGCTTTACACTCATCCCATTTCTCCTTTGTGAAGAGCAAAAATGGGTTGACGCCAGGGCGGGCAGGTTTGACAGGACGCTCTCCCAGCTGCGACAGAATTGTCGCAATAACAGCAGATTCGTAGTCCAGGTCAGACCCATCGAACGAGGCAGAGACCCAGAACGATGGGTCACTTGCGCACACGCTCTTCGCCGGCGGACCAGACGGCTTCCGCTGCAGAGGGGCCGGCAGAGGTGGTGGTTGTACGACGGGTATGCTGGTCAATTGCAGGTTGTCGTCTTCTTGCTTGATCACGGCTTCGGCGGGTGTCCTTTGCAGCTCAACGTTAGCATTGACTAACGTAGTCTCTTGGACTTCCAATGCGGGCTGTTGGATGTACTGCATGGCATAGCTTGCCGATGTTTCTTGCTTGACAGGTCCGGGACCGACCAAGGGCTCTGGGATTGTGATGAGACCTGCCATGTCATCGATGACTTCTCCTGCCACACGCAAGCCTGACAAAAAGGCGCCGTGCACCGTTGCTGGATGTGTACCGCAAGTGGCCTCGCCTGCGAAATGCAGGTTGCCCACGGATCGAGCCATCTCGTCGTAATCACCAGGCTTCGTCTCTGGACCGACGTATGAATATGTGCCTCTCGTGAAAGGATCTTTTCTCCATCTTGTGACAATCACCTCGAGTGGGTCTGGTACCCTGACCGAGGGAAAGACGCCTTGAAGTCTGTCGGTTACTTCTCTCAAGAGTGTTTCGGTTTGTGTTGTCTCGGCGTCTTCTGCAGCATGGCCCGCCATCAACGCGATGAGCATTGGGCGCCCGCTTATCTTTGAACAGTTCCAAATAAGGTAGAAACGTCCTCTTCTTCTTGCGTATTCGACAGGGTCAAGGCTGGCGTTGCGCTCGGCTTCGTTCAATAGGCCGAACATGTCTCGGTCGTCATCCCAGAATGGCCTGTCGTACAAAAGAATTACCTTGCAAGAAGTCAGAAGATATACATCGAATAGGCGACCAAACTCACCTTGTTCAGCAGCCCAAAGCCCATACGGTCAATGGCGCCTTGCTTCCACGCAGGTAGTGGAGGATCGAAATCAATGGTACCTGCCTTCAAAACGCCCAGAGGCGCTGTCATGACTACCTCATCGGCCTCGAACACCTCTCCGTTGGTACACACAACTTTCGTCGTGACACCTTCTTCTCTCTCCGCTCCGTCATCGTAATGAATGCTTTCCACAATGCTTCCGAATCTCACATCGAGCTTGGTTGGGAGATTCATAAGCCCTCGAGGAACCTGCGTGTACCCACCGATGATCTCAGAGTGCGCACCCTCAAACTCGTTGCCGGTGTCCTGGTCATGCCCGCTCAAGCTCAGCGAAGACACTGGCGCCGCGTTGGCATATTCCAGATTGGCATGATGCCAGTTGAGCAATCGCATATCAAGCGGTCTGAGGTCGACAATCTCCTGATACTGTTTGATAGCATCATCCATGACCTGACCAAGCGTGGGATGGGAGCTGGCTTTAGCGGCGCGGTGCAGCGAGATACTCTGATTACGAGCGATGCCGTCCTTGACTTGCCAGCCCATATTTTTGGCGGCTTTGGAGGCGCTGGTATTGGTAGCTCCGCTCTCGCCCTCAACAATCTGAGTGCGCCCGGTGAGTTTCTCGGTCCCAGGTGGTGCATTGCGCCGTCTGCCTCGTCTGGTCGCAGGCTTGTGCTGCTTGATGTGAGCAGCCGATAGAGGTTCGAGCTCGAAAGCACCGATACCGTCAGGAGGAGGGTCACGGCATCTATTGATGAGGTCTTCATCACCTCGCAGCGTATCTTGCTTCTGTGGTTCGGCCCGGTAGTCGCCGGCTCTGTCTGAGATGTCTGTGTAAAGCTCCGTGTTGAGTGTGTCCCGCTCTTCTTCTACGGCAGCGCCGTTGCAGTCATAAATCGTCAATGCATCCTTCATCAAGTGGTATCGTAAGCCGAGCTGGCCACGGATGATGGTATCGAGGGGGTTGCCGTGTTCGAAACCGGTGACGATCATCGCACCCATCTCCGCCGTGTTGCGTAGCTTGTCAGGCAAGCTACCTGTCACTTGACTCCTAAGAGGTTTTGAGTATACTCGCCCGCCGATACGCTTTCGACCTTCGAGCACGATCACGCGAGGCGGCCGCTCACCCATGTCCATCCATTTTGCTGTCTCTTGCAAAAACAAACTCTCGAGTTGACGAGCAGTCGTTAAACCAGACACGCCGGCGCCAATGACCACGACGGTTCGTTGCCTAAACTCTCTTGGATATTTCTTGCGGAAGGTGTGAGCCTTGGGAGGCTCGACACAGCCGAAGTTGATGTATCCATTCCGTGACAGCCATTGGTAGGCGACGTCTGCAAGGCCAAAGTACCGTTCTTCTTTTGCACAGCCAGCTGCCTCTTCAGCCGTGATACTGCACAGAGGGTTCTGGTGCCATAGTCTGAGCATAGCATTGCGGATGTTGAGGTAGACTGTGATTTCCTTGGTCATCAGCAGATTGACGAGAAGCTTGCTTTCACCTGGGTGCAGTGCGTAAGGGTCTAATCTGGAGGCGTCAGCTGCCTCAATGCACTGGCTCGCGAAAACCTCATTTGGAAGACGGGTCGGTATGGAGAATTTCGGACGTCTGGGAATATCAGGCTTCGCGAACTTCGGTGCTTTCGAGATCTTGGGTGAAGTATTTGCCTCAGGCTTTGGTGATACCTCCACTTCGGTGACAGGCGGCCGATTCTTTGGTGGTCGGCCACGTTTCTTGGGTACTTTTTGCGGTATTTGAGACGGAGTTGCCGCAGGCTGATCTGGCTGGCTTTGCGAAGGTGCCGCAGGTTCGACGGGAGCAGAAGATTTTGGAGATGGCACCTTGACAGTCCCATCCGCCATTCGCTTTTTCGCAGTTGAGAGAGATATCGAGTCGCCGGTTGGCAGGTCTTCTGCGGCGACAGATGAACTCATGGAAGAAATGCCGGTACTAGTTGCCGACTCAGATGAGCCATATCGCTGCCACTTCCCATTAGCATCGAGCTGCCATCTATCTTTCGAAGTGGCACGATCGAATACTTCTGGACCGGTTGAAGACAAACTGGAATCGTCTTCGTCGAGCATGGTGACCTCTGTGATACTCATATCTTTGCCCATAACCCCAGTTGAAAGCTCGGCATCGGTGCCCATGCGAGTATCTGCCACAGCGGCCGCCATATTGCCAATCTTCTCATCCACGAAAGAAAGTGTATATTTGGTGTATGGCTGCCGCCACCATGGTCGTCGTCGATGGGCGATATCAGAGTTGGGGTGTGCAGTCTTCGAGGAGGCTGATCAATGCATCGTGCCGCGGATCGGCCGAGACGTCGAGAATTTGACAGAGTGTGAGAATGGCAGGCTCGTTCGTGAAATGAGTAGTTTCAAAAGACTGATGTATGGAGATTTGACTGTATGAAGGCCGACATGCCCAGGTCAAGTGAGATGCTCGATGGCGGAGGGCATTCGATTCGCCATCCGCAGCCCGCTGTCGCTCCTTCCCTCGACCACGGCAGCGCGCACGGATCAACCCCTCACGCTAATTTTGAACATCACGTCTACAACCTCTCTCTCCATGGCCCTCAATACTCCTTTCTCGCGAAGATATGGCTCTCGAGAGCCTTCAGACGTGCTCCGAAAGATCTGCTTGATGTGGAAGAGCTTCGAATACCGCCCAATTGACTCGTCCTCGCCCCGACCGAGACAGGCCCCCGTCAGCCACCCGGACGACTACGAGAGGGAATATCAGCGCCAACGAATGTTGCTTCTGATGGGTTCAAAACTGTGTGCGACCAGATGATGGAAGTCGAAAGGGCTACTTGATTCAATTTTGGAAGCTCAAAAGCCTCGTGGTGATGTTTTGGCGATATCAGGCAGCAATATCTGGGAAAGAGGACATTCTCAAAATTCAGATAAGTGCATGAGGGCAAACGATGCATTTGCGTGCATATATCATATCATCTTTCAGTCGCGTCTCATTTCACAGCATTCGTTCGCTGTCGCACTGAATGGTTTCTCAACTTTGCGCATTTCGCACACAAGAAACTTACTGAAGACAACAGGGATATCGACCGACGCCATTTCACCAGCCTCGAGGAATTCCATTCGATGAATGCGTAGAATCTATATGCGTCCTAGAAAGTTCATGCCATCGAGAGGGCTGTACTCTACGACGGGCGCAGAAGCTCAGCTGGGACTTGCAACCTCAGGCTTGCGGAGAAGAGAAGAGCAACAACGACCGTTCATGCACCTGGCAGGCACAAAACACACCATAGCAACCGATACAGACCAATTGACTTGAACGAGACTGCATGGTCTGCCCTGTCGCGCACGTTCACATGCACGGAGGCGCGCAGAAACTACGTTTCGGTCTTTCGATCCTTGAGTTTTGAGAAATGCGCGCAGTGGAAGGGAAGGCAACATTTCAATACGAGATCGAGTGTTTGACTGTGAGTGCGATATCGTTTGCACAAGGTCAACTAGCACTATCATCGCCTTCGCCGTCTTTCGCAACTTGGAAGCCCAAGCCGAAGCCACCGGGGCTCAGCATTGGATTGGAGGCACCACCAAATCCAAGCCCGCCGCCGAACGATGGTCGCTCATCTTCCATACCCTCATCCTCGCCCGAATTCTCATCCTTGTCCTCTTTCGCTTCTGCCTCTCCGGTCTCGGTTGTCTTCGCATGACCATTGAGCTCAACACCTGGCGGTCCCTCGATCGCGGGCAGATCATCTTTCTTCTCTCCACCGATACCCTTCTCCTTTCTCAACAGCTCAAACTTGTCCGCAGTCTCCTTCAGAGCGCGCTGGACTCGGACCTCCTCTTCCGCCAAACGGATCTTCTCACGCTGCAGATTCTCCATATCTTGCAATTTCTGCACGCGCGAAGTTTGCAAATCTTCCAACTGCTTGCGCAACCGCTCAATGGCGCCATCTAAGGTAGGCAGCGGCGTGATAATAGGCGGCGTCTTGGGTCTCTTGTCCGCTGGGTCCGACTCTGTCGCGTTCTGACCATATGTCCCGTGTTTCGTCTGTGCGGCTTCGAAGGCCTCGTTTCGCGCTCGCTCGCTGGCATCGGAGTCATCATCTGACGCGCCCTCCGCCTCCGCGATCTGTGCTGCCATCTCTTGTTTCCGCCTGCGCTCTGCTTCCTTTTCAGCTTTACGTCCAAGAGATATTCTACCATCCTCGGTGAAGTCGTCGAAATTCTCCATGATATCCTCGTCATCGCGAACTAGCCGGCTTTCTTGCATGCCATACTTGTGCTTGGGCTTGAGGACTAGCTTGCCCCGCTCGTCGCGCATCACATTGTCGTCCAGATCTTCGTCAAGGTTTGGATCATCGGGATCTAAGGATATGAACTCCTCTGCTGCCTGTTCTTTTGCCAGTCGCGCTCGTCGCTCTTTCTTCTCGGCAATCTCAGATGCTGAAGGTATCGCCGACTGCTGGTACCGCGACAGCGAAGAGCCGAACTTCGAAGACAGATCCAGTGCCTGTGTCCCTGAGGATACATCCTCCACATCAGTGCTATTGACCGAACTGAAGTTCTGCGGAGTCGAGGGCGTGCTATCTTTCAGCTGTTGAAGAGATGCTGCGCTGTAGCTTGGTCGTTCTTCCTCATCCTCCCTCTCTCTATCCGGTAGCTGCGTAGCCAGTAGTGACGAGCGCTTTGACGCATTTCGATGTATTGCGACCCGCGACAATCCGGATTTCTTCGGTGTTACCACCGAGCTCTCTGCATCTTCATCATCGTCTGCTGCTGCTACACCGAAAGATTGCCGGAGGGAAGAGGATTTGCGCGATTTCGCCGAGGGCCTCTTGATCTGGGTGTCTATAGACAGACATTCTGTCAGCCATCTTCCTTGACTACCATATGCTGTCAGAGCGATTGCGGTTGATATTGGGCTGGTGGTAGGCATACCTGATGTTTGCGGCGCATTTGATGGCGCATCGTCCTCGTCGTCTCCGCCAATCCTGCGTGGCACTCTCCGCGCCGACGATGTCTTCTTCATGGCCAATATATCTCAAGGCGCAATGCTCGGTTGGAAAGGTTGTCACGCTTGATCTGAAAGTCGCTTCATAGAAATTTGGCTTCACGCGTCATGACAGAACGCAGGGATTCTCGGCTGCTTGCCGAAGAGGGCCAACGCTCCTGTGTTTCATTCCTGCTGACATTTTCACATGCGAACGTCACTTGCTTTCATTCACTAGCAAGTACGCCCCTCGAATCTAGTTGCAAACGCAATGTCATGCACCTGTGCTACGAAAACATCACCCTGAGCGAAGCCGATCCGAGTCGGATGCCACATTCCTGCCTCACGCCAAGAGTCGTATACTGAGACAACAAGAACATTTCGTTCGCCGTGAAGGCCATTCAAGATGCTCTGGATTCGTCCGGCGGCCTTCTAGAGGGACGATGGTAAGGTGGGCAGACACCTATGCATCTCATCGACAGTGGCAAGACCACAGCCATCCTGGAGCCACGGGTGCCTGATATCAAAGTTACATCCGAGGACCAACACGCCAGGCTCGCTGCGAAGTTCGCAAAGTCCGCCCACCTTGCCCGACCTCACAAGCCATGGCCAGACCACTAATAGTACACACTTCCAATCTTACTGAACATACTTGCCATTCACATGTAGAAGCATTGGCCTATCTCAAGTTAAGCCGCGTCAAGCTCCTCTTTCGCCTACTCTTAGTCGGCCTAGGCAAACGAGCTGCGGCAAAATGCAGACTACTGTACCCGTGCTTCCTTATCAAGCGTAGAGCACGCCGATTTCTCCGCAGAACCCTCGTTCAACGACCAGGAACGTTACTCAATGTAACCGATCGGCAAGTCTGGCTCTGCCATGGGTGTAGTACAGGCTTGCAGCGTGCAAGGTTAGCACAGCTTATCGCTACTTCACGGTGCGACGTGGCGGCAGTCACGGTAGCTTGATAACAACATGAAAGCCGCTTCAGCTGGATTACTGGCAGAATCGATGCCACTGCCTGCTTTGCGAAAGTCGCAGCCATCATGAAGTTCTCGTCACATAGCGCGGATGACGCTGTCGAGGTACAGGACGATCTAACAACCGCAAAGGACGATGTCCGAGTCCAGACACAGGCCATCCAAGATGTCAAGACTATAGAGAAGAATCACCGTTTTGATCCAAACCTGCCGGAAGATGAGGTTGAGAAGCTACGAGAGGCGGCGAAGGGCGATAACCTGGAGAAAGTGATATCTGTCGACAAAGAGTTCACAGAGTCATCACCCTACGAATCTGTGCGCGCAGCTGTCCGCGAGACTGATGGAGAAGAAATGGCGAATACGTTCAGAGCGTGGGCGAGTCTGTCTTGAACTCATTCGACGGTTCGGTTAGGCTGACTTCGCTTCGCAGGTGCTTGGCTTCATCTTCGTTACTGCGGCTGCAGGAATCAACATGTTCTTGTCGATGAGGTCTCCGGCGATCACAATCCCGACTGTTGTCATCATGTTACTTGTGTACCCGGTGGGCTGCCTGTGGGCGCGTATCATGCCAGCCTGGAACTTCACTTTCTTCGGTCTCAAATGGTCGTTGAACCCAGGCCCATTCACGATCAAAGAGCATGCGGTATGATAGTCTCTATGTCTTATGAGCATCCTGCTGATCTAGTAACCACGCAGGTCGTGACGCTGATGGCCAACGTAACATACGGGTACGCCTACAGCACGGACGCACTGTTGGCATTGGACGCTAAGCCTCTCTACAATCTTCACTTGGGCTGGGGTTTCCAGCTGCTCTTTACTCTCAGCTCGCAGGTTATTGGCATAGCGATCTCGGGAATGTTCAGACGGTTCTTGGTCTGGCCCGCCGCCCTCATCTGGCCTGCAAACTTTTCCATGACAACTTTACTGTACGCCATGCACGATAAGCGCAAGTATGACCCTGCGCAAACCAATGGATGGCGTATCTCAGGATATCGATACTTTGGATATCTATCTCTGGCAGCCTTTGCGTGGTACTGGTTTCCTGGTGTTATCTGGCAAGGCCTTTCTGTCTTTTCCTTCGTCACGTGGATCCGTCCGAACAACGCGACTATTAACCAGCTATTTGGCGGCTTCACTGGACTGTCTTTGATCCCGATCACTTTCGACTGGACATACGTGATCGGGTATTTGAACGACCCGCTTCTATCGCCAACATTCGCCCATCTCAACACACTCATCGGACTGTTTGTCTTCGTCATAATCACCACAATTGGCATTTCCTTCTCGGGAGCACTGTTCACGGACTATCTGCCAATCAATACGTCCACGACCTTCGACAACACGCAGAGCCAGTACAATGTCACGAAGATCATGGACTCCAACTTCAGCTTCAATCTCTCCAAGTACAAGGCTTACTCACCGCTTTTCTTGGCTCCGACGTTCGCGCTCAACTACGGCTTGTCTTTCGCTGCTCTTACGGCGAGCATCGTGCACACGATCCTCTTCCATGGGAAAGAAGTTTGGTATCGCTTCAAGGCCGCACGCAACCAGGAGCCAGATATCCATATGAAGCTGATCAAGAAATACCGCGAGGCGCCGGACTGGTGGTATGGAGCTCTTTTCATCATCTCGGTTGCCGTTGGCCTAGGAACGATTCTTGGATATTCCAGTCAGCTTCCCTGGTGGACATACTTCGTCTCAATCATTCTGGCATTCGTCTTCGTCATTCCCTGTTGCATGATCTTGGGAATTGCCAATATCATGCTCAGTCTGAACGTAATCTCGCCCTTTTTGGCCGGTTTCATGATCTCAGGTAAACCGATCGGTGTTATGATCTTCAAGGTCTACTCGACGATCGTCTTGGGCCAAGCCCAGACGTATACGCAGGATCTCAAGTTCGCCCATTACATGAAGGTCAGTCTCACGGTCTGCGGGGTCTGCGGGGTCTGCCGGTGAATTCGTGTAACGTATGCTAACAGTTGGACTTTTGCAAGTAGGTTCCGCCTCGCATTACATTCGCTTGCCAGGTGGCCGCCACACTCTGGGCGGCCATCGTACAGATTGCAACCATGAACTGGACCCTAGGCGCCATTGACGGTGTCTGCACCTCCGATCAAAAGAACCACTTCACCTGCCCGAACGGACGCACCTTCTTCTCGTCAAGTATCGTCTGGGGTCTGATCGGACCACGACGCATGTTTGGCCCCGGGTCAATTTACGCCTCCTTCAACTGGTTCTGGCTTCTCGGCGCCCTCTTACCCGTTGCCTTCTACGTGCTCTTGCGCGTCTTTCCGCATAAGATACTCCGCTGGCTTCACGCCCCAGTAATGCTTGGAGCAATGAGCTGGCTGCCGCCTGCGACACCGTTGTCCTTCTCGAGCTGGGCGATCATCGGTCTCATCTTCAACTATGGCATCAGGAAGAGATTCCATGGCTGGTGGAGTCATTACAACTATCTCACGGCCGCGGCTCTGGATTGCGGTCTTCTCATATCCACGATCGTCATCTTTCTTGCCATCACGTTGCCGAACGCTACGGTGCCGCAGTGGTGGGGAAACGTGCAGGTCTTCGAGACAATGGATTCGTTGGGCACTGCTATCAGGAAGACTGTTGCTGATGGCGAGACATTTGGGCCGAAGGTCTGGTAGTGGAGGCTCTGGGATCGATGCAGGTATGTTGCGTACTCTCTTGATAGGAAGAATGGTAGCTTGGCATGAGACCTGCAGAGCGGAATTGACCTACAGGTCTGCACTCCATTTTGTCCTCACAATGTGCCGCTCGTACCGAACAACACTGACCAAACCTCTAATCAACCAACCCGTGCGTATGCACTCTATCTACGACGTTATGCGGAAAGCTCCGGGGCTCCATGCATAATCCAGGATGGATCGACAAGACCTCTTCGGCGACTCCGTGATGCCAAGAAATCCCTCACAGATCCTACAGCCACGCGTCTCCCACGAGGCAATCAATCACATTGTGCACCTCTTGTCAAGCCTTCAACTCGAAGCATGAATGAGCATGCAGGCACACATGCTGTGTATACTGGGGCATTGCTGCATTGAGGAAAAGACGAGGTGGAAAGTGCACTGAAACGAAGAACGTACATATAAGCCGGAGCGGATTCCGTCGAATCTCGATACATCCACGGAGTACCCGACGATCACCAAGACGCTCGGGCTTTTCATACAGAACGACAGTCGTCTGTCCAAGACGGGCACTAATGGATGTTCGCAGCTTGTCGGCAGCTCCGAGCTGTTTCAACATCCATGAACAGTCCTTGCCGATGGGGTTCCTCAATCAGGTATCGCTGTAGAAGCCTGACCATCGTTAAATGCGTCGAGCCTACCGCTGGAAGCATCGATACCCGTACTGTTTGGTGGTGATGCTTCAAGGATTATTCGCATTCTACGAGAATTCGAACTCTACGACGTGTCGGCGATTTCGCGTCCCATTCATATGACAGGGGAGCGTACGGTCGCGGCTTTGATCAGGCCAGTCTGGATCCGAGGTCACCACAATTGATCTGAGGAGACGCGACATTTGGTAATGTTCTCCGAGAGACGTAGTCAGAAACACAGCAGCCAGCAACGTTCGTTGGTATCTAGCATCAAACCCTAACATAAGATCGAAAACCAAACGTTCCAGTTCGCCCAGCTCCCTGGATCGTGACGTACAACGTGGCGGCGATGCCTTATATACTGATGCACTGTCGTAGTGCCATGCTACCTTCCTAATATCGGCTCATCGATGACATCTCCTGAAGTGGTTGTCTGCCGAAGATATGGCGGCCTGATCCAGGCTTGGCCCGAGACCTACCTTCGCTATACCACCGTTACCGCGAGACGGTTGTTTGGGAAGCCTGCGACAATCAATTATTCGGGTTCGGATCGATTGTTGATGAGGACGATTTACGAGATGATAGTAGAATGAACGATGAGTGATCAAAGCAAGAAAAGCATACCTGCACACTTACCTACTTACCTTCGGCGGACTTCCCATCTCATCCATTTCAAACCAGACCCCATTAGCCCTCTTCGATTTTATTACAACACCACCTCCAACCAAACAGCAGCCTCTCCACCATGCACCCACCAACCCTCCTCCTCCTAACCCTCACCTCCCTCGCCACCGCGCAGCAATGCTCCACCCTCGGCCGTCCCTTCTGCCGAAACAACGACGTCTACGTCTGCAATGTCGCCAACACACCCGTCCTAAAAGAAGACTGTCAAAGTTGCACATGCGTGGATTTTAAGATTGAGGCGCAATGTGATGTAAGTAACCTATCGATGTTTGATGCTAGGGCGGGAGGACGGGCTGACTGGTTGTTGGAATAGCCGTCTTGTGCAAGGACTGTGGATAAAGGGACGAAAATGAGGAGGACGGCGGCGCCGGCGAAGAGGACGGCTATGCCTGGGGAGGTTTTGATGGAGGAGTGAGGGAGGGAGGGGGTTTGAGGGGTGGGGTTGGGTGGGGAGGGATGGGAGAGGTATAGGACTCTGAGAGGGTAGAGGGGTTGTTGTGTGTGCAAGGAGGGGATGCTGTGTGTCGTGGCATTCGATCTGGCGCTTCGTGGAGGAACGATGGAACTCGCCTCAGACAACGGAGCTATCAAGCTTTGAGGAGAGCGAACACGCAGTATGGCAGAAGAGAGGCAATTAAACCCCAACCAATCGATCATCGCTTTTCCCGCTTCCCAGCTCCTCCAACTCGCATTCTCAAAATCATGCATTCACAGCCCTCACCCCCACTCAACTCCTCCACACCCTATCGCAACTTAGGCTCCGGCGTCGGACAAGTAGGCTATCAACCATCATCAGCAAACTCTCCCTTCATCACATTTCCTCAACCCATCTGCTCCGACTTACATCGCACATAGCCTCGACCTTGAAATCAATACAAGGACATCCTCCCTGACAACCCTTCACCAGAGTCGGCGTGCCGTTGCCATCGCATTTCCAGATGGAGTTGGCACCGCCGCAGAAGGGTCGGCCGGGTGTTCGTCCTTTGCAATTGGTTTGAGCGAATGTGAAGTATGGGAGGGCGGCGAGGATGGGGAGGAGGAGCATTGAGGGGAGATGCATTGTAGTGGTTGGGCAAGGGATGGGACGTTTTAGTCGGTGTTTCCGATTGTTTGTCGTTTTGTCGTTGAATGAGTTCGTCGCGTTCGAAGTCTGCAATAGAACAAGTCCAACAGAACGACGAGAACACATAAGAGATATTCCTACCATCATGCTCATTTCCTCGAACTTCTTGTTCGTCCTACCGTTCGTATTCCAGGATTGGCACTCCGTTCCTCGTTCTTCCAAGCAGACGGATGTTTGTCTCGGGACAAGCGTGGCCTGCCGCCACATCCTCGGAGACGCTTGCAATGTGCATCAGCAAGTTCAGGCGAACAGTCTCTGAAGCATGGACATCAGATCAAGCATTTATTAAGAGGACGTATCATTACGGCCTCTTCATCGACAATGCTGTGCAGAAGCCTCCAGGAAGCGAGATCTTCAGAGGGAAGAGGAGACACCCCAGAATAGTCAATGCGACAAGATGTGCCAAAAGCGCTCCTGCATAGGAAGCATGTGACAGAACTGCCGTGAGAAGAGGACCCAACTGTTTAAAGGAGTTGAAGCGCGTGAAGTGAAGTCTGAAGTGAACGCGTCGTGGTGGGGCAGGAGCGAACGACGATGACGAAAGTGGGGTGGGGACGATCCAGGTTTCACATGTTCTGGACCTGGTGCTCTGAGCTGTTGTCTGGTGACAGCTAGGCTGTGCAAGCAATTGGGGTATTTGCCAAACAATCTTTTTCTTGAACTCACTTTCCACCTCCAAAAGCTCTCTTCAACCCAACAAACCTTCTTGTTCTCGCGAAAACCAGCTGTGAGTAGCTCGACTTGAAGACGGAATCATTCAATTGACGTACAGCTCTCCAGATCACGATGTCTTACAACGACGATTATGGCCGCCAGGGCGGTGGTGGCTATGGAGGAGGTGGTGGCGATGAGTACGGCCGAGGCGAAGGTCGACGCCAAGAAGGATATGGACGACAAGAGGGCGGTTACGGGGGCGGGGGCCGTGACGAGTACGGTGGTGGAGGTGGTGGAGGCTACGGCGGCGGTGGAAACGATTCCTACGGCGACCGTCCTTCTGGAGGAGGCTATGGAGGAGGCGGAGACTCGTATGGAGACCGACCATCAGGAGGAGGTGGATATGGACACCAGTCCGACCACCAGCGTCCCGAAGGTGCCTACTCAGAAGGCCGCCGATACGGTGAGGGCCATGGCGATAGTTCTGGTACCTCTTATGGAGGCGGTGGAGCATACGGAGGCTCCTCGAACGATTTCTCAGGCGCTGAGCACGAAGCTCGCCAGCACGCTGGAAATTCTGGTGATTCCGACTTGTTCAGCTCAGCTCTTGGAATGCTCTCTGGCAAGCACCAGCAATTGCAGAACGAGCCATTGAATGAAGAAGATGCTGTGCGGCACCACCAGAACTTCTATGGCGGTGGTGGTGGAAACTCCGGGCCCGCCGATTCAGGAAGCATGGGATCTGCGGCTGCGATGCAAGCACTCCATATGTTCAACCAGGGCGGTTCGAGCGGCGGACAAGGCGGATCCGGAGGTGGAGGCCAGAATGCCTTCATCGGTATGGCCATGGGGCAGGCTGCCAAACTGTTCGATCAGCAGCAATCCCAAGGAAACGTCCAGCAAGGAGCAACAAAGCAGAATGCTGTTGCCCAGGCTGCTCAGATGGCATTGAAGTTCTACATGAAGGTAAGCCGAATTGTCAGAGGTACGAGCTTTTGGAAAACGTGCTGACTCTCTTCAGAGCGAGATGGGCGGAGGGGGCAGTGGAGGAGGATCAGGCGGCCTGGGAGGCCTGATGTCAATGGCCAGCAAGTTCATGAAGTAGGAGGTGCTCGGTCACACCTTGAGTTGAATCAGAGTATCAAAAGCCTGGAGAGGTCATACGAGGCACCTTGGGAGGGATACACAAAAGGCAGTAGACTTGCCATTTGACATGAATGACAAAAGCAATTGATCGTCAGTGTCGCGTGTTTGCTGTGCTTCTCATACCTAATGCGCGAAATATTTGGCGGTATGTGCTCTCTAAAATGTAGGCAAGTGCTCTGCGTGTTGTGTCGTAGATGAAGGACGATGCCGTCGTCGCTTCCCAGAGTTCGACTTGGGCTCACTCAGGAGGTTCCAAGCTTGGGTTGGGGGAACGGTCGCAAAGTCGAAGGGAATTCCAACGCGTCCACGCTCCCAGTTCACGACCACAAAAACTCGGACACCGTCTCGAAATGACATTCACGGGTCAGATATGCCAGGTCAGTCCCGTACTGGCCAAATAAGAGCACCGGGAGGTTTGATCGCGCCCAAAGACAAACGCAATCCCGACGCGCCGCTGCACCACTCCACCCGACAGCACCATCAGCATCATCACCCACGCGACGAGCACTCATCGCCCGCCGACGAACTGTCCTTCCCAGACTCGCCCGACACGATACGCGTCAGCTCTCGCATTGGCAACATCGGAGTGGCCGGCAGCAATCATGATGGGGCGTGGCAGGCAGCGGACGAGATTGAAGGCCGCCCGCCCGCGAAGAAGAGGAAGCTGAACATCCTGACCCAAACCACGACCCACAAGCAGCCCAACAGCAGGAATAACACCAACAACCATACCAACAGTACCACCACCAAGCAACAGACGACGCTTGACTCGTTTGCCTTCAAACACCACCCGCCACCGCAACCTCCAGCCAAGATCACCCGCGATTCTCCCCACGGCACGCTGCATCAGACCATCAATGGCGTCAAAAGCCCGCTAGATATTGACGAGGACGAGCTGCTACAGCCAACTCCGACCCTACCACCCGAACGCGTCCCGCGCAGAGCCACGCGATCCCCAGTGCCTGCGCAACCTCACCAAGGCGAGCAGAAGAAAAAGGAGGACAAGCGCACTCTACGCTCACAAGATGAGGGGCCAAGGCTGAAGAGCGAGCTGGTAGTATACTTCCCCAACTATGAAGACGTCATATTCGATGCTCCTAAAGAGGAAGAGTTCTTGACATTGGATACTGCGTTGTATATCACAGATGACACTGCGAAGAAGAGTGAGGATGTATCACCCGCAAAATCGAGTAGTAAAGGTGGTCCGCGAGGCCGCAGCGCATCCATCAATGGCGTCCCGGGCACACCACATCGCTCTGCGTCAAGCCAGTTCAATGGCAGTCCTAGTCTCAACCTAGACTTCGTATCCAACACGCTCCCAGAGTATCCCGACGACCCTCTCACCGACGACCACTTCCTCAAATCGCATAAGCGGGCTGAACGCAAGGAGAAACAGCTTAGGAACATCGAGCGCGAGCGTGCTATGCATGAGAAAGTGCAACTGGATCGACTGCTTGAAGGCTTGCAGGGACACGACTGGCTGAAGGTGCTCGGCATTACTGGCGTCACAGACAGCGAGGCGAAGAAGTACGAGCCGAAGAGGGACTACTTCATCGCGGAAGTTCAAGCTTTGGTGGATAAGTTCAGACAGTGGAAGGAGCAGGAGCGGGACATTCGTCTGAAAAAGGAAGCGGCGCAAGCAGCAAAAGAAGCCGAGGAAGAGGGTGAGAGCACAGAGGGCAGTGTGGAGCCTCCCAGCAGCGACCTCAATGCTTCGGCTGCGAGACAACTACAATTGGAGACCATCACTTCATTGAAGACCTCTGCCAGGGCCAGCGGAAAGGGCAAGAAGCGTGCTCATGGAGGCAAGGGAGGCGTGACATCGCAACCTATGACACCTGTCTCGACACCTGGCCCTCCAAAGCTGATGCTACCCCCTCTGCCTCCCAGTCCAGAGATACCCATTACGAGCTTCTACGAAAAGAGGCACCTCCGCGATGCTGCTCTTAGCAAGACCAGACACGGCCGCAATATCACAGCATTTGGACACCCGCTGCCGGAGATGGATGAAGCCGACTTTGAGCTGCCTCCAGAGTACGTTACCGAGGACGCACTTCGTGCCAATGCTCGAGAGAGACGGCGAAGGAAGCGGGAAAGTGCTGCGAATTCTTCAAAATGATCATCGATTGATGATGTTGGTAGCATTGCACGGAGTCGTATGTGGGAACTAGGAGCATTGGGGTGGGCATTATGGCGCTTTTCGATTGCAGACTTGCATCCGTGTCGTATCACGAACGTTTTAGCAGCTTCTTCACTGATGTGTATATACCCAACAATTGCATCATGTACTACCTCAGCCTGTGCGGCACTTCCAAAGCATACGAAACGACTTCAATCATCGGCTCTGTCCACCATCTAACTCTTGCCGCTGTAACTGATAAGGCATCTCGACCACCGCGTTCTCAAAAGGCAGTTCCGACCCTCGACTCGACTGCTTTGTCGACAGCTCTGAAGGACGCTGAACTGCGTAGGGCAACATATCAGTTGGCGTGCCCTTGTCTTCAAACCGAGACACCTTCAAATCTTCCAGCTCCCTTTTCGCCATTGCCACAGCAGCGCACCACAAGTCAAGAGCAGACATACACCTAGGGATACGCCGATTCCTGCTCCTAGAGCTACCTCTCGAGAATTTCCGTTTGGGGTTGTGTTGCACCCGGCTGAGACGTTTGATAAGGCATCGCTGTATTTTGGGGGGAGAGGGTATGTTTGGTTTTGGGTGACGATGTGATGATACTCGCTCAATGTATAGCTGGTATTTGGGAAATAGACGAGTCCTCTGGGGAGATCGATTGGTTCGTAGGAGCCTTTTGTTGATGAGGGGAAGGAGGTGCCGTTGTATAGTCCGCCGCAACAGAAGGTTCCGCTGGAGGTTTCTGGGGTGGCGAGGAAGATTGAGAGGCTTTTGTCTTTGTCCACTACACGAACATATATCAGCGACGCGGTTTCAAAAAGGTAACTGGAACTGGAAAGAACTACCATCCTCACAAACCTTCGCACAACCCCCGTCCTCTCACGAACTATCTGTACATCCGCACCTCCCGAGTCGATTCCCCCAACTGTCCTGTTGATAGCAGAGACCGTTGGTTAAGCAGACTGCGTCAGAACGACAGCAGGCACTATGGCCGTCGCTTGTTGGGTTGCATGGGAAGTGGTCTTCTGAGGCTGGGATTTCGCCTCCGTCGGGATAGTAGCATTTCTTTTCCGGCGCTACTGCTTCGATGCTTAAGCAAAGGGTGGACCATATGCAGAGGGTGAGGAGGGGTTTTGTTGAGGGTCATGGTGAGAGAGATAACGACATGACGAACTTAGGAAAACGGGAGCTGATATCTTATGAACACATTTTTCTCACACAGCCTCTGACTCTTCATAGCACACAGTAGAGAACAAATGGCGGGCGGGAAGGTTGTGCCCAAGGACCACGACCACTGGTAATAGAGCGTGTCGCCCGTTTCCTCTTGGCTCGGACGCAAGATGGTTGCACAGGAAGGGCTGCATCCTCCCAGTTCCTTCAGCCGCACATGAGGCCAAGACTCCCTACTTCGTCACTTCAATCACTTCTCGTAGCTTCCAGCACGCATCGATTAATTAGCCATCGAATCGAAACACCTCCTGCAAAGGTTTCCACCACCCTTTCGCATCCGTACTTCCTGTACTTCCTTCCACCAGACTCTCTTGCATCCCGTCCGTCATAGCCCACCACCTGGGAAAGAAAAATCAGCTCACACTCAAACAATAACTCGGAGGGGAAGGACTCTGATCTTGTCCCAGACGATTCACTTACCTTCGCACTTCGGGGTTGGCAGCCATTTTCTCCATATCCGCATCCAAATCGTTGCCGACGTATTTCATCACCGCGAAAAGCGTCAAAGCATCTTCGTCCAGAAAAATCGAATAGTCGACGATATTGCACTCTTTGATCTGTTTTAAGACGGCTGGCCAAACCGCTGCATGGCACTCTTTGTAGGCTGGGATTTGATCTCGTTTGACTCGGACGGTTTGGGCGAGTCTTCGTGCGGGTTGCTGGGCTTGAATGGTAGAAGTCATGTTATTGAACTTGAGTCGACTATATTGTGTGTGTCTGTTAGGGGGAACAATTGCAGGGTATATAGAAATCGTCTGAGGTTGGTTGGGTGAAGAATTGGATTGGAACAGGTGATGTCTGGTCCAGAGGTATGGTAAGGTGGTAGCTCTTCTGATGGAACCGATTCGGTGCAATGAGGACCGAGTCGGTTCCACTTTCTTCTTGGCTCTTGAGAATGTGATGCTTGCAATTTTGATGGATGGACAATGTGGGAATATTCTTATGGATTGATGTTTCGTCTGGTGCTCTGGATGGTCGATATGTATAGTCATGCTTACTTCCCGTCCTCCACCTCCACCGTTTCTACTTGACTTGTCTTCACCTCTTCCAAACCCTTAACTACTTCTCGGCCTTCGAATTCACTCTGAAGTCGGTGTCTAATCTCCGTCATGCGTCTAACATCCGCTTCACCCTCGTTCCCGCCAAATATCTTGTCCATTTCCTCAATAGGTATTCCTGGCCTGAAGTCAGTGTATCGCTTCGAGAGCGCTCATCTTCATCTACGAACTCACCTCTCGTCTCTGGCACAGCATACCAGACCCAAACAAATAACAGTAGACAGAAAAACAAAAAGAAATAGAATGTCCCGAAAGAGATTGATCTTAGCATCCTCGGAGTGATCAGGGCGACGATGAAGTTAGTGAGCCTACAAAGAACAGCGCACAGTCAGCATGTGAGATATCAATTCCTTCCAGTCTTTGGCATCTTACCAGTTCGTACTAATCGCCAACCCAACCGCCTTCCCCCTAACACCCAGCGGAAAAATCTCACTCGGCATAATCCAATTCACACATCCAATCGAAAACGCAAAATTCGCAATATACACCCATATAAACACCGCTGCAGCCCATCCCGCCGCTGGGTGAGCCGGCCAGGAATGCCTGTAAACAGCGAAGAGCGTCCCAACGATGAGTTGCGAGAGGGACATGCCTGTGGCGCCGATGAGAAGGACTTTTCGCCGGCCCCAGTTGTCCATGAAGAGGATTGCGGGGATGGTGGAGAGGACGTTGACTATGCCAACGACTCCCGTGGCGAGGAGGGAGACGGTGGTTCCGGAGAGGCCGAGGGATTTGAAGATTGTGGGGGCGTAGTAGATTATGGCGTCTACAGAGGTTCCCAAGTTACAATTGAGGGTTGAAAGGTTGGAGGTGGAGCTTGAACTTACTGATACCGGTGAATTGCTGGATGATCTGAAGGAGACAGGCGATGATTGTTCGTTTGTAAAGGTGTTTGACTGTGAAGAGTTCTTTGTATTGTTGGAGCGCGATTTGGAAGCGAGAGGTTTTGGTGCCGTATTTCAGTTTGAGGGATTCTTGCTCGAAGAGGTATGCTGCTTTGATCTCCATCATCTCGAAGAGGAGTCGCGCGTCTCCGTCGTCAGAGATACGTCGGAGGCGTTGAAGTGTCGAAAATGCCTCATGCTCACGTCCCTGGTTTACAAGCCAACGAGGCGAGTATGGCAAGAAGAAAGTGCCACCAGCGAGGATGGCGGATGGGAGGCATTGAAGTGCTAGTGGAACGCGCCAAGCTGCTTCGGACTGACCATCGCCAGTTCCGCCGATGTATTGTGTACCGTACTGCAACCAGAAGGCGATCAAGATCCCGATGGTAATGCCTAGTTGTTGGAGGGCGACCAGGCTACCACGAATATTTGCAGGAGCTAGTTCCGACAAATAGAGAGGGACGACCATAGAGAGCATACCAATCGATAGGCCCGCGAAGAAGCGTCCGATGAACATCATGGGGATATCCTGCGCTGCACACTGGAGTATCGAGCCGATGAGGAAGACCACGTTGGCGTACAGTATAGACCATCTCCTCGAGAACCGATCACAGATAGGGCCGTTGGCGAAGGCGCCGAACATTGCTCCTAGAGTAAGAACAGATACCATCCATCCTTGGAGTGTCGCATCGTTGGCCAGTACTGGAAACAATTTACCCTTTGTCTAAATTAGTAATAGTTGTGTGCAAAGACTCTACATCTCATACAAAGTTGTTGGAGACCAAGACACCGGAGATGACGCCTGGGCAGAGTCAATTCTCAGTGATGGTGCTGACATCATGCACTCATTTTCACCAACCTTGATCATATCCAAAGAGAAAGCCGCCAATGGACGCAAACGAGGCGAGCGCGAGAATGTGAGGATCTTTGGCCAGTCCCTTGATGCCTGAAGGTCCACCGTTGTTTCGAATCTGCTCTTGCGGTTCTGCTGCGACTGCTGGAACGGTGGCGCCACCCATGTCGAATGGTCTGACCAGCAGCTCTCTGTGATGGGCTACTTCTTAAGGCGGAATAGTGATCGAAGACGTTCAAAGTACTTCAGAGCCGGTAGGACGGATCCTCCTAGTCGGGGAGCCAGCATCGAGTGTTGATATAGCATTTCGTTCCCTGCCAGCCACGAGATCTCAACCCTCCGCATCCGCTTCATCGCAATCGGCAGTTCACCGAAGGTTCGGGGAAGTGATGGACCAGAGGCGGCTAAAGGGCGTCTGTCAACCTTGTTCGGCACTGGTCATGTCATGAAGTGCGGAGGCCGCTGACTTGCAGGGCATCCCCATGGGGTGAACTTCGGGTGTGCTGTCACCCCTGCAATGCAGTATAGGCAATTATTGTAGATTGGTATGGAGTCACACGACTGTACGGACCATACAAATGCGTTTTTCTGAAATTGAAGATCCGGTTGTCGCGAGGAGATTGAATGAGGCTCGTACGAAATGGTCCGCGTCCGGAAAGCCTCGCCCTCTGCGGAAACGACGCCTTCCGTTGGGCGAAATGGAGAAGGAAATATGGTGGAAGTCGCGCCGCGTTGTCGTCGATGAATTGTCTCTTGGTGCAGCGGGCGTCGATATTGCGATGCTGATGGGTTGGGACCTGGGCGCTATACGAGACGGCTCGGTCGTCCTCGTTATGGAGTCCGTTGTTTCTCTCTCAGGTGTGCATTCTCTTAATCATGCGAAGCGCGACTACGCAAGCACAGAACTACGTCGCATTGAGGAGTGACTCTTAAGTCCAAGACCTTCCACTTCATGGCATTCGGATTGTCTGGGCCGCCATCGCCGCACTCAGTGGTACTTCAAAGCCTGGTGCGTTCCGAGAGACTGGCGACGAGCTTTGCCGCCCATCCTCGTGCGCATGATCTACTGCTCGTTGGGACCTGCTTGCTCTGGAAGAGACAATGGAAGTCGCCAATGCGCGAGCGCTCGCATCACTCAACAAAAGTTTCAGCAATGCCTCCTTTCTGATTCCGGTATTTCGTGATGAAAAGATGTCGCATTCTTACTCCGACAGGCTGCACCTAAGATTTGAAGCGCGACGAAGATGTATGGTGCCATCCTGTCGGATCAAGATAGGAAAATGATTTGGTGAGAGAAGAGTACTTGCCGTCGGCTGAGCGAAGCGAAAGAGCTTTCGCATGTGCTTACCGGCCACAGTTTCCATTGAGTGAGTTTTGTCGCATACGGAGCAGGTCCTCTGCCGTGCATTCGTGTCTCCCTCATCGATTGAGGGGGAAATGCTTAGCAAGAGCGAGAGCATGATCGTGACCCAGGCTAGGTATTCAAGACCGCTCTGATCGATACGATCGCCGTCCGGGTCGTCTTGATAATCAAAGCCGTCTCCGATCTGTCTCCTTTGTCGTTCCTTCGTCATCCGCAATCGTTGAGAATGTTGGATGGTGGAATGCGCGGAGCAGGTCCCGAGATCTCCAACTCCTCAGACATCGCATTCTTGCCCATTTTCGCATATGTAATGCACAGGTAAAAATTCAAGAAACACATCGGGACTTGTCCCGGGTCCCTGAAGTTGGTATGCAGGCCAGAAGGATGAAGCTGTCCTGGACAACTCGCAATGTCAAATTAATATCGCATAGTGCCTAGAGCCAGCATTAATTGATTTCCTTGAAAGGCTGACCTCCCGCTGCCGGACCTATGGAAGGCTGAATGGAGTGCAGCAATATCTCTCATGTTTTAGATTTCCCCAAGAAGCAGTCGATGGCGAAAGAGGTCAGGGATTTGATGCCCGCGTGCGGTCATTCGACACAGGCTTTCTTTGAAGCGTTCAGTTGAGGCGCTCTGTGATGTGACAGCCTTCATATCCGACTCTTTCAGAGAGTCTCTAACGTCGCAGTATGAAGACTACGAAGGGTTTCCGTGGACCGATTTGGTAACATAATGCGAGCGGCGGTCCTGGTCGATCCGGCTTTCGAACGCTCTCACGCACCAGAGCGACGTCAATGTCGGCGGATGGGCAATAAATCCGAGGTATGAAGCGAGTGATACTTCAAGCACGTATCGCGCATGGTGTCGTCCAGTCGTACAGTAAACAAGGTGAGGCTGTGACTGCTAGCTGGTGTTGGTAGCAGATGCCGTTACAGGATCGGGACCTTGGCAGGTACAGGTACATATAGCCCGGGTATCGTCCCGAGGGTTCGGATGTGATAGAAGGTACTCGTCCAGAGGTGTGGTTGGAAGGATGGTGCAGGCAGGATGTTGGTGGAAGTGGAGGATGAAGCTTTCGCGTGAGACATCCAAAATGAAGCGTGAAGTTGCTCGGCGCACGGACCTCTAGTGTGTGCCTCAGGCCATCAAGCAAAGGCCGCCGCTCGCCTATCAACGTCACTTCGCCGCTATCTCTCAGCAAAAGCATAACAGCCTTGGCCGACGACAGCGGCATCATCAATATCATCAAATGCTGACCTCTGGCTGGGTCAAGTATCGCTTGAGGAGATAGTGGCACACTAAAGGCACGCACATAAATGCTGTCACGCATCTTGGAGCCAAGCAGCGCCCAGATGTAACGTGACGGAGTAGTCCTCCCAGGCGGCTCACTCGCAAGGGCATTCCCCTCCCGATCTACGGCTGAGATCCTGTGCGCGGTCAGCGGCGCGTCTGAGCGCGGAGCCTCCACGTATCAGATCGAGTGAAGAACCTGAGGGTGCCACACTCGTGCGTCAAATTGCATGGACCAAGGAAGACATACAGTGACATTCATTCGCACTCGATACGGTCTTCGGCACGCTATCTCGCATCGTCTCCGCTGCGCCCCAGGACCGCCCCTACATCGCCCCTACACCCGTGACCCAGGTTCAGCTTCAGAGCGTTCAGCTGTGGAGACCATTTGACCGTTGCTCGCCTAACTTCATGTCGCGTGGGCTCTAAATCGACCTCTTTCTGACTTTCACTTCCTCTCTCAACCTCACCTCTGAAAACTATCGTCCACTGCCGCATGCTCTGCCTCAGCAACCATGGGCTTCTTCAGTGGCAGTAAAGAGAAGAGCAGCAGCGATGTCTCGCCCTCGCAGGAACCAGACTTCGCCGAGGGTCTTTCCGCCGACAACGCCGACCAGCTTCAACGACATCTCGGAAATCGCCAGATTCAGCTCATCGCGATTGGAGGCTCAATTGGTACCGCGCTCTTTGTGAGCATCGGCCAGGGACTTTACCATGGCGGCGCCGCGAATCTTCTGATTGCCTACACCATACAATCATGTGTTCTCGCCATGGTCAACAACAGCGTGGCCGAGATGAGCACTGCCTACCCCGTCAGCGGTGGTTTCATTCGACATGCCGGAAAATGGGTCGACGATGCGCTGGGTAAGTTCTATCTGAGAAGAGCCATCTTGCGTGCGCCGAACTTTTGCTGATACCAGGGTCTTTCTTCCCGCAGGCTTCATGGTTGGGTGGAACTTCTTGTAGGTACTCCGCGACGGCTTGTTTCTTGCCAAGACTAACGTAAGCAGCTTCTACGAGGCTCTTCTGATCCCGTTCGAGATATCTGCCTTTGTCCTGGTCATCAGCTTCTGGAGCGATACAGTCACCGAACCAGGACCAACCGCCGGAATCATCATCGGAGTCATCGTTTGCTATGCCGCAATCAACATCCTCGCAGTGGGTGCCTTTGGTGAGGCCGAATTTTGGCTTTCTGGAGGCAAGGTCGTTCTGATCTTCTCCCTATTCTTCTTCACCTTCATTACAATGGTTGGAGGCAATCCAGCGAACGATGCTTATGGGTTCCGATGGTGGGAGCACGGAGGGGCTTTTCGAGAATACATCACCACGGGCGCTTTAGGACGTTTCGAAGGGTTTCTCGCCGGCCTTACTTCCGCGGTCTTCACAGTCGTCGGACCAGAGTATATCTCGATTGTTGCTGCGGAAGCCATGCGTCCTCGAATATACATCAAGGCTGCGTTCAAGATGGTGTACCTGCGATTCGGTGAGTGGAACTCTACCGCGAGCAATCTGACACAGCTGATTCCTGCCAGGTCTCTTCTTCATCGGGGGCGCCCTTGCTGTGGGCATCGTTTGCAACTCGCGAGACCCACAACTGACCGCGGTCGTCGAGAACGGTAGCAATGGCTCAGCCGCAGCCTCCCCTTACGTGATCGCCATGGTGAACCTTGGCATTAGCGTCTTTCCAGATATCGTCAACGCGTGAGTTCAGACCTAGATATGTTTTGTCAATGAGTGCAGCTGACAATCTTAGCCTGATCTTGACGTCCATCTTCTCAGCCGGAAACACTTACACCTACTGCGCCGTCCGGAACTTGTACAGTCTATCCCTCGAGGGCAGAGCTCCAAAGTTCCTGCGCAAGTGTACCAGAAAGGGTGTGCCGATCTACTGCTTCTGCGTAGTCATGATCTTCCCGATGCTTGCGTTCACGGCGGTATCGAGCGGTTCCTCAGTCGCCATCACATGGTTCGCCAGTCTGGTCACCGGTGGAGGTCTCATTAACTGTAAGGATTCTGACAGCTGCACATCAGACACCGCTAACACCATGTGCTTCTAGACATCACCATGAGCCTCACTTACATTCGATTCTACCAGCACTGCAAATACCAAGGACTCGATCGCAACCAATTGCCATACACAGGCTATTTCCAGCCTTACTGCGCGTACTTTGCGCTCGTCTGGATGTTCATCGTCACTTGCATCTACGGGTACACCTGCTACCTCCCTTGGTCGGTCAGCAGCTTCTTCTCGAACTACACGATGCAGATCTTCATCCCACCTCTCTTCCTCATCTGGAAGTTCGTCAAGAAGACACGCTGGGTCCGGTCCTCGGAGGCCGATCTTGTCTGGGAGAAGCCAGTCATTGATGCTTATGAGGTAAGTCGGTGAAATGCAGGAGTCGTACCACGCTGTCTGAATGATCTGCTAACTCCTCTCAGGCCACGTTTCTGGATCCTCCTGTTGGCTTCTGGCGAGAGATGGGGCATCTTGTCGGATTCAAGAACAAGAAAGACCACGAGGCAAACCGGAGAAGCAGCGTGGCAGCAGCAGATGTCGCTCAGGCCAGAGCCAATCACGACCAGCAATTCCACAAGGCATAGGTGTGCTTTTCAGGGACATCATGCGGGATCGCGAGGCAAAAAGTCGCTGTAGCACGGCGGCTTCTGGCGTTTTCCTGGAGCACAATGCGGCTGTCACAGAAAGATAGCAATTACCAGTTACAGAATCAAAGAAAAGCCGATACTGTCGACTCTTTCTGATCTCCTTCCCACGTGTATCTATATCGACGAAGTTCGGCCGCTCCTCAGGTACGATTGCCAAGCTCTACCAAAGCTTCTCCACACTCCGGTGTGAAACCTGTGGAGGTCTGTGCGTGAGCCTAGTGAATGCATGGCGGCGCTTGTGTTTCAACATGCTCTCTTTTTTCACCTCCTCTTCTTCGTGGAAGCATCCCCACCAATGATGCCACCACCTTCGGCGATTCTTTTTCGAAGTGCTCGATATTACTGCGGTAAGTACAGCCCTACCTGTTTATTACTGCTGCTGAGCCGTGATCCTAGGGCACTTCTTTCGTTCTGGAAGAGGCTCTTTCGATCACCGACTATTCTTCCGCCAGCTTTGCCGAGCTATACCGACACCATTTCGGTTCCGGCGGACGGCAGCACTACCGATCGCCAGTAGTAGTCCGTCTTCGTTCACCCACGAACGGGCATGTCTCATGAACGAGGCTCTATCTCCAAAAGTTTCCCTGATTGATCTAGTCTGCCATGAAAGGAAGAAAATCCCGCGTTCATTCATTTGAGAACTGAACCTGCCAAGAAGTATGATTAGGAAACGGCTGTACTTCGCTAGTAGGGCGATAGCCATCAGAGACCGCTGAATGCCATCGAATGCCCATAGGAGCAGTAGCGACATGCTTACCTACTGCCTTACTTATATAACATAGCGGCTATAATCTTCGGCCCGACCCCGAGAGCGCAGTGGTCGACGCCTCTGAACGAGGTTAAATGAAGTGACTAGAGCATATCAGGACAGTGCTATCTGTAAGTATGCGCTATGAAGTCTCTTGGGGAGGCTTTTCTAGATTCTAGAATGGCACTCGGTATTTTCGGCCGGCGGCTTGTGAAGAGCGAACAGACCGCAATGGGGACGAAGTGTTGCCCGAGGAGGTCATGGCGTTGTAGGGCGGCGAGAGCAGCGAGACAGGATCCTATCGAGGGCCAGAAGGGATAACGGGGAGTACGAGGTGGATTGATGGACGCACGGGAAACGTGGGAGCCGTGGAGGGAGATGTGCTGCACAAGAGTATAGGTTAGCAATCTAGGCCTTGAGGAAGAGGGTATATAAACCTCCTCCCATATCCACCTTTCAATCGATCATCAGCAACAACAACAACAGCAAAGAAGTCCAATAAACCACCACCATCACCAAACTCCATCGACCACCAACTCCATCAATCAAGATGCAATTCTCCATCATCGCCCTCGTCGCTGCCCTCAGCTCCGTCGCCCTCGCGGCCTCTCCGCGCCCATGGTGCAACCGCGGCACCGCAGGCAACGGTCTCTGCGAGCAGGCCGGAAAGTGTGAGTACCACTTCTCCTCAACCCCCAAAAAGCGAATGTCACTTGTGGGTGGAGATGTATGTTACTGATGCTGCTACACTACAGTCACTTTCTGCTGCGCTGCTGAGAAGGGCGGTTCGTTCGTTAACAAGAAGGATGTAAGTATACATAAGCCATAAGTAGTGGAATGGGTGTGGATGTTGGGTGGATGGGCGATGCTGACATATTTGGGGGAAATAGGACGCCTACGACGCTGGTATTGGTGCTTGCCTCGGTGGTCTTGGTACCGTTATGTGCGCTGCTTAGATGGTGAAGCTGGAAAGGGAAGAGGGCTGAGGCATTGCGAGGTGTTGGGATGGCAGAACCAAAAAGGGAAAGCTGGAGTCTTCAGAACGGATGGGGAACCAGAAGTCCCTAGGTCAATAGATCTCTCAATGCACATTGTCGAGTCCATCATCTTCAGATTTTTGATTTCCCTCCGTGTTGTGAAAGCAGTAGAAAGTTGACCAAGACCTGGACTCCCAGTTCAAGAAAACCGCCTTTGATAACTGACTATACGAAAAGATGCCTCTACCCATCCACAACTCATTCGCTAGAAAATGCTCGAAAACGCCTCGCAATGAGCATGCGTCGATGGAAGTCATCCAACCGGAAATCTCCTCTCCAGACCTCTCAAAACGCCATCCCTATGTTCGGCCGTTCACATCGTCAATCAACAAAGAACATCCATCTGCGGATAATTACACTCTCACAGTCTCCACCCCTCCTGGCTGCTTCACTTCATCGCCTCCATACCTCCCCACAGTTACCCGATCAAGCTTCTTCGCACTCTCTTTGACAGTCAAACCCTGCCAGAATAATTTTTCTCCCTCCTCATCTTCGTCAAGTCGGCCGAGACCCTTGTTTGCAACCCATTGTGATACGACGTCTCTGACGAAAACGAGCTTGTCGGCGATCTGATTGGCTTTGACGATTCGTTGCCTCACACGGCCGCCTTCGAAGAGGAGAGTGTGGATGTTATCCGCGAGGACTTGGCGGTTTGTGACGTGCTGCGGGAGGAGTTCGCCATTGTGCGAGAGATGGGATGTGGCCTCGACGGTGAGGACGGTGGCGGAGACGACTTGGCCGGAGGAGGAGACGACTAGCTTGGTGTGGTCTGGGAAGTGGACCTGTAAGTGATGTTAGTGTTGGCTTCCACAGAATGGTGTCGGTCATGGCTCACCTGTAGACATCCGTCCGCAAAGGCCCAGACACCGACGCTGCCGATACGCTGGTAGAAGCGGACGAAATTGTCCTGCCCATGACCACCTTCCGCCTCCTCTGAGCCGTCGAGTGATTGGCACATGTACCGACCAAACTTTACCCACAGCACGCTGAGTGTCCGCCGTCTCTCAGCTTCGACTAGCAGAGGGCCTTCCTTGACGCTGCCCAGACCCTTGTACACCTTCCGTTTGATACCTTCCATATCCCTATCTTCGAAGATCTCCAACGGAACCTGATCGATGCCAGCAAAGTCCTTGTTCTTGCCGACTTTCTGTAGCCATCTTTGGCCATTACGGACCAGTACATGTGTGACGGGCGTGGGAGTTTGGCCAGGCTTGGAAGTTGCATTGATGATGCAGCCGACTGTGCCATCTGACAAGACATACCCAACACCATGTTTCCGGCTATAGTCGACCCATCTTGATACAAAAGGCAAGCCATCAGCGACATCGTTATTGTCCCTCCTCAGACTTGACGTCGTACGAGCGGAGGATGATTTGTTCAGTGCAGAGGCGAGATTGTCTCTGAAAGACGCAAGCTTCTCCAATACAGTCATTGGGTCTGTCTCGGGGACTGCAGGTTCTGTTTCGGGGCCAATCTTTCGCTGAGGCTTGGGCAGGCGTCGTGCCATTTGCGGTGGCTTTGGAAGTCTCAACGGCTCAGATGGCCTCTTAAGCTCATCTCTGTCATCAGAGTCTGGGTCCGACAGAATCTCGATCACGTCCGTAGCAGGTGCCTTCTTCCTATATCTGAAAGGCTCCACTTGCTTCAGCTCGTCGAGAGAAGCCAACGGTCCTTGGTCCAAGGGTGGCGAGATGTTGCGTTCGATGTTACGTTCCTTCGCAATCTTCGCCGCAATCGGAGGTGCTGGCATACTTTGCTGTTCTATAGGGGATATAGGTCGCTCCTTGACCGTCCTTGTTCCACGCGGTCTCCTTGCAAGGCTGGCATCGGCGCTCCGCTTGGTGGAGTTCGCTCTTGTTGGCTTCTCGATTGGGTCTGAATTCTGTTCATCCTTTGCTGTATGGTACGCTGCGGATGATCCATTCTTGGACTCTTTTAGTGCGGTGGTCACGGTAGCTGGAGCGCTCGATGATGGAGTTGGAACAGGTCTGGTCTTGGTCACTCGTAACGTCGCGGATGAAGATGGTCCGGATGAGTCCGAAGGTATCTTCACAGACTCCGATGATCGAGCCGCAGTCTCCTCGCTGATCGTCCTGGCATTTCTTCTCACAGATCCGGTTCCGGCCCGTGCTGCTCTCGAAGGCGCGCGTGGCGGCGGCATAAGCTCAGCATCACGGGCGGCCTTCTGAGGATCCACCTTCCGCGGTCGACTTGATGCAACTTCATTATAAGAGATCTCCTTCAAACTCCGCCCCGCTGTCTTGTGTTGCTTCTCCTCCACGGACGCAGTCGAGTTGTCCGGGCTTGGTCTGGGTCCATCGAAGTCGTTGATCATAGAAGTGTAGACAACATCCTTTGGGATTGGCATTTGAGGTTGGCGCCCCAGTTGCGTCTCTTTCTCCATATCATGGACGATGCTCCGTATCTTGCGGCCACCGTTCAAGGGAAAGCATCTGCCCTCAGCATACTCACCAACTCCAGACTCCTTGCATAGACTGAACCATGTATCGCTGTACCCTCGCTGGATGGTGTCTGCGCCTGGTAGCGATGTTTCCCATGTCGGAGCTCTTTCTCGAGCAGTGGTCGGTATCTCTGATGGCACGTATGCAATCTTGAAGAACATGTGGCTGACTATTCTGTCGGGCGTAGGTCGCTGCTCCTCAGGTACCAGTATGCTAGACACTAGATCCTTTAAATCCAGGCTTTGGTTGTTGGTCCCGTTCAGCTCAGGCCAGGTGTATGTGCCAGATCTGAGCTTCTTGTAAATCTCCTCTTTCGTGCTCGCATGGAAAGGTGCCTTGCCAACTGCCAGTGTGTATGCGATGACACCAATAGCCCAGAGGTCGACCTTCTCATCGTGTCCCTTGCCCTTCTCCAAGATCTCAGGTGCCAGGTAATTGGGTGTGCCGCACATGGTTGTCCGTCTCCTGACTTCCATGTCTCTTTCTGTGACCAGCAGTGCCGCCAACCCGAAGTCGCCCACCTTCACATTCATCTGCTCGTCGAGGAAGAGATTGCCGGTTTTCAGATCTCTGTGCACAATGTGTCGGTGATGTAAATACTTCACAGCTCCGCATACTTGTATCACCAGCCTTCGGATTTCAGGCAATGTTAGGGACTTCCTCTTTTTGAGCATATCCGCGAGCGAGCCATTGGGACAAAGTTCGAGGACGACATATGTGCTGGTTTGGTAGGAGAAGGCACGGTAGAAGGTGACGATGTTTGGGTGCGAGAGCTTGCTGTGTATTTGCAGCTCGGTCACGAACTGGCATCATGGCATTAGTATGCTAGGTTCGCATGTTGGCTTCGAGGCGATTTTGTACCTTCTGTGCCAGCTTCTGGGGCTCCATTTTCGTCTTCACGATCTTGAGGGCAACAATCTGCCCGGTCGGCTTGCCTCCATCGTATCGCTCGGCCTTGTGGCAGATGGCGAAGCCACCCTTACCCAAAGCACTGCCTGTAGAGTAGTTGATACCAGAGGGTTCGGAGACGACGGGCGGCGGCGGGTCGGCGTGGACGGAGGAGGAGGTCATGATGAGGCCTGTCTGCTGGCGGACATCTATAAACAAGAATCTAATATGAAGATTCAATGTCTCAAGATGTGCGTGTATCCAGTGTACCCAGTGTTGTATGTTTAGGCTTTCGCTACTCTGCCTCGAAGTCTGATCGGTGGGATCTGCTGCTGTTGGATCGAAGCTCGGCAGAACTGTTTGTTGGCGCTGTTGTCAAGGGCGACGCTGCCAAGCCTTTCACGAGCTGCGGTGGGGCTTCGAGATGGGCAAGCTTTCACACTCCGCAAGTCTCCGAGAGCTTCAGCCTCACAGCACGAGACATCAAGAACCGATTGAAGATGACTGTGCAATGATTGTTGGGCAAAAGATGTCTGGAGACTTGAATACAGGGCTGGACAGCTAGCTGTCGCAGGCCATCCACCGTCATGTCGCTCTCCTTCAAACTCCTTTCGCTGGGTATCCGCACCGCTGCGAAGCCCATAGGCGTGAGGATTTATGTTGCACAAGAATTGGCTTGGTAACTAATGGTAGAGCAGAACTACATTAAGCGACAAGCGAAAGAGCACGATGGGTTCCGCCGCTTTGCTGTCGGCGCTGCCCAACAAGTTCACCGGATAGACATGCGCATGCGACTCGGCCTTCTCCACGACCCTGAAGCACAACAACGAATGCACGAGCGAGAAAAGCGAGCCGCCGAAGAAAAGAAGCGAAAGGCTGAGACACCGACTGTGCGAAGTGAGGAGGAGCAGAAGACGTACGACGAGCAGAAAGCAAAAGAGGAAGCAGAGGGTGATAAGCCTAAAGAAGAACTCAAGGCACCGCGTGTCCGGATAAAGCCTCTTTCCGAAGCAAGAGCAATAGAATTGGGAGCCAACTTCTTCTCGGAAGCTTTCATCTTCGCTGTCGCGGCGGGGTTGTTAGTATGGGATAGCTGGCGGAGTCGGAGGAGAGAGCATGCGAGACGCGACGACGTTGCGGACAGGCTGGATGCGTTGGAGACTGACGTGGAAAGCTTGAGGAAGAAGCTGGATCCTGACTTGGAGACACTACATGACCTGAGTGAAAGGATCAAGGAGGCTAGAGCGAAGAAAGCGTCCAGCTGGTGGAACCCCGGAGGCTGGCTGGGCACAAGATCGCCCGAAGACACGGCAATAATGGAGGAGGGTAGAGATATCGGAAAGGTGCAGAGAGATGAAGACGAGAAAATTGCGCCCATACGCAAGCACCAGGAGGCAGAAGCGAAGCTGAAGGAGGTAGCGAAAGCGGAGGTGAAGGAGGAGAAGAAGGAAGATGCGAAAAAGGAGGAAGCGAAGCCGCCCGCACGCGTTGACTTTGTGGTTGCAACGAAAAGGGAGAGATGATGTGTATAGTATAACTCTCCACTTGGTGTTCATACGAAAGATACCCCACTACTTGTACAGGTGTAAACATGGTATAGAGCTCACATCGCAAGACCAGCTGCGCTTCTCCGAAGCCAGAATCTCTCAGCACCCACCGGCTGCGACGTCGACAGCGCAAGCATCACCACCGCGACTGAGCGGCACAGACACGCGACAGCCGCGGTTAAGAACGCGAACATGTTCTGCACATCAATCCGTCGGCGGTCATCCTTCTCGCCGGTCGTCCCAAAACTGACCGCGCCGACACCCCTTCGCCTGCTTGGTACACTGAAGACCGCGGCCCAAACGCGTAGAATCGCGCTGAATTGTTAACAGAAAACAAGCTCGACACGCACGATATCGCTATTCCCCTTCAGACAAAAGTCGACCCAAGGTCCGGCCTCGCGCACATCCTCTCTCAGCTTCGTGTGCTGCTGCTTTCGCCGTCCTCGGTGTCGGAAGAAAAACTCGAAAGCACACTGGAGCGCATCCATCACTTCGCGTTTCTGTCTAAAGAGCCGGTCATCATTGTCTTCCTCATTGAGCCGCCACGAGACACCAGCTTCCGCCCTGCAAAGGAGCATGCCAAGTCACCAGCAGCAACGGAGGAAAGCGGCGTGAACGGCGTCCTTGCATACAGCAAACTGCAAGCTCAGCTGTTGAAGCGCAATGACATCCCACACGTGCCTACCCTGCTTCTCACAAGGCTCGATGGACTTGCAGACCTTCTGCATAAGCACGTTAGTTCGCTTAAAAAGCCAGTATCCAGCAAGCAGCAATATCCACCAAAGATCTTTGATCTCCTTACTACCTGCGCCATGAACAACCACGAGTCCGCGTGCTACCTCTCCGATAAATTCGACAATTTGAAGGATGTAGCTGAAGCACTCACTACTGCCGAGCCGGCGCCGAATTCTAGCTCGCCGAGGGCCATTGCCGCGTTCGCGCAGGACTTTCTATCACAGCCACAAGAGCGATGGGAGCAGGGTGGCGCGATGGGGCTGTCTTCAGATGATAACAGTCATGGAGAGAGATTGAGGGTGTTGCGAAATCTGGTGGGAGATGAAGAGTTGGGAAATCTGATGAGCTTCTGGAAGGAGGAGTGGGAGTTCTCTTGAGAAGGGGCAAGATCTGAGAAGAAGAGGATCTGTTTGCTGGAGATGCTGCTAGATGGATCGTGATGGATGATGAATATGCTCTTACACAATGGCTGCAACAGTACTTCTTCACGACGCTCGGTACGGTTTAGGTGTTTCGGACAAGAATGGCAGAATCTATGACCGACCACCTCTTCGGAGGCCCCAGTCGCGATTCTCGTTCACGGTGAGCGAGAATGATAGCTATGACAGGCATTCAGTCTACATCGTTCCCACAAACTGAAGCACCAGCTGCGAGCCGCAGCACTACTCAGAGGACCGCTGATGCTGACATCCAACCGAAGCCCGAGCGTGACAAAATCACCTCTTCGGACAAACGCTCGTGCTCGCCTCATTCACAAAGTCTTCGCCACGCAAATGGCAGTATTGACCACTTCGCAGAGCAACCTTCATCGATTCATCGAAGTCGCCATTCAACACCTCTTCCCGAGCCCTCGCATCATTCAATCGATCTCTACTCGCCTCCACACCACTCCTCAAATGTTGGCCAGGAACAGGGAACCCCCGGAATCTCCACATCAAAATCAAAGGAGAGTATGGCAAGCCCAATGGCACTCTACTACATGAAACAAGCTGAACGACAACGAGCTCAAGGGATTGAAGATGGATCACACCCAGCCCGAGCACCTCAAACGCCGCGAACCGACCAACGATACCCACCGAAAGAGAGAAAGAAACGATTGACAGAGTATTTTGAGCTGAAAAACATGATCCCAAAAAGAAAACCTGTGCCCGGCCCCTCGGCTCCAAGACCACCTCCAGCGGCATATCGACCTCATGCTCTAGATACTATCCCAGAAGACCGAACGTACTCACCGGCACCAGCCCCTGTTGTCCCTACGAGCTTCAACGTTGAGAGGTACGATCTATTGACTCCAACGAGAATGCGGCGGGGGCCAGATGTCGATCCACATGTCAAGAAGCTGCCGCCGGTGTATTTCCAGAAGCATGTAGAAGTGAAGGTTACTAGTGAGGCGGATGGCGAGCCGATGGGGACGGGGGATGTGAAGGTGCATTTTGAGACGGAGAAGTGGATGAGAATGGAATGACTCAGAGGCAGAGGAAGGTGCGTTGAGCGGGCAATTGAAAGCGGTTGTACGATCACCGGCAACTAAGGTTGAATTCATTGGCTCCTCACTTTGGACTGGATCTGAAGGACTTCAGCGTCTTTCATGCGTCACATGCGCGGCATGTTTCAGCTGACTTCTAATACAGAGCAGCAACTCAGTTCCACCAGAAATGTATCTCCGAGCCCTTCTGTCCTCTACCGACGTTATATCGACATAAGTGCGCGAGTCGTTCACCGGCTGGACACCTCAACGCGACATAGGGGACATCCTCGAGGAACAATATTCTCCCGTTGCACGGCACATCACGCCACTTGCCGAAGTGTAGGCTTCATTCCCTTGAAATCACTTGCTAAAGACTTCACTTGGCCTGCTGCGCCACATGCGAGACACTTCAATCGCACCTGTTGATTTACCCTCTGAACTGACTTGCAATTCAGAACAACACCTTATCGGAACTACACGAGCAGCCTCAACTCTTCGACTTTCCATCAGTGTCCACATCTAGACGAATCTGGGCCATTGCGGAGCTGCGAGGCACCCTTCAAGTATCTCCTCGGTTCAATTTGAGGGAGTTCATCTTGTTTCGTACGCCACATCCGCGGCTGCAGCTGTGTCGGCCTCGCCAATGGTTTACGTGATTGACTGAACAGAACATCATTTCATCTCCACGACAAACTTCTACTCAACCAACCGATCACCATTTGTGAGTCAGAAACCTCTTTCTTAGGAGCTTGAAGCAAACGCGAGCTATCGGACCTCCTTCAACCACCCTCTCACCTACCTTCTCTCCCGTCTAAGATGGCTCCACGCAGACAGCAGAACAAGATCTCTACCAGCAAGTATCGTACACTGCATCCGGACTTGGACGACTACCTTCAGCACAAAGAGGTGACATTCGGAACAACCCCTCCAACCTTCAAGGCCCGCGACAATGGAATTCACTGGATGCAACTGGGCGAAAAGGGTGGAGAAGCTATCTGGATGGAGCCAAAATCTGGAACAGCTCAGATATTGAAGATCGATTTCAACTTTGGGCTTTATTTTGAGAACAAGCCCCATCAGCAGACGACTCCTGAAAAGTGCGATCCCTACCTATACGAGCACCTCAACTTAGACAGTAGCCCCTTCATGGGAGGCTCTCCAGATGCCGCTGGAGTGAGAGAGTACAATACGTACGAGGGACAGAGAACGTACGCCAAGGCGGCGTGGATCGAATGGGTTCTTGCATACTACTGGTACTGGCTCGAGAAGGAGCAGGAGGGAAAAGCGGAAGAAGTGAAGGCCGCGGTCCGAAACCGGACGCAAAAGGCCGGTGCTGAGAAGAAGCGAAAGGCAAGCAAAGGCAGCGTAACAGGTAAGCGGAAGAGGGGAGCTGAAGGACCTGGCCCAAATCATGAGTTGGAGGGTCAGAACGAAGAATACTCCATCAGCACAGATCGAAGTGCGCCGAACGCGAACAATGCCGCTCGAGACGAGATTCAACAGGCTCTGGCTACTTCTCAGCACCTCCAGACGAGCACTGCTTCTGCGGACGTTGCCTCAGAGCAAGCTAAAGGGTGTCCTGCATCACCGGATTTACACGATTCCGATACTCTCTTCGTCCCTGAGTCTCAAGAGCCGCGGGTAGATGCAGCTTCTGTGGATGCTACTGATCTAGCAGGCTCGACCATGGCAGCAAGCTTCGCCGCCGAAGAAGAAGAAGGAGGAATTGAAGACCATCCTCAGCCGGCAAATTCCGTCAATAGCAACGGCCTCTTCGGCGATGAAGATGCCCCTCCACCTCCACGACGTCTGCGCTACTTCAAGGACCTCCTATAGTTCGATTTCAGGGCCGCGTTCTCATAATTTTGAGCGAGGACACCTATTGAAAGCTTTATCTCGCAGAATAGCGAACCACAAGGCTTATGGAAGCCCAGAAAGAAGAAAGTGTCTTGAGAAAGGAACTCGGGAGGTATGCGGACGAGGGTCTTTGTTATTCAAGGTGCTCTGCGAAGCCAAAATGGTGAACTCAACTCAGATGAGGAGACTTGGTTTCCGCAATTGAAGGATGTCCTCTAGTTCGTGTGGTAGAGGCTATCTAGAGGTCTTCTTACAACCCAAGTGTGACATCCTGGATGAGATATGGCTTTGGCTGATAAGAAAGAAATCTTGAATCTCTCAACATTATCTTGAGGCTTCTTTCAAGCTGACTAGTCAATAGAACATTCGAGTATGTGTGAGACTGGACCGATCTCTTTCCGACTTCGACCATGCGGAATCGAGACTGCAAGGCGAATCTACGCACAGTCAAAGCTGCCTCTCACTTCTGAGTTAGGCATCTGTTAACAGGAAGAACCGCACCGCTGATGCGAGAGTATCTGGCTGACCGAGCATTGCACGTCACGCAGAATAGGTATTAGGCGACTGGATCCGCCAGCTTGGTACCCAGAAAACTTAGAGACATCAAAGCTGGCTGGTTCGTCGCACGAATGACTTCGATCAATCGAGTGAGGCAGACACCTCGAACTTGAATGCGAAACGATATACTCTTCCTCCAGCAGCCGCCTTTGGGCCTCGTTCTTGGCTTGTATACATTTGCCGCTGCCCTTCCGACGGTGCTGCACCTTCCGAACATCTCGCATATCCAAAGATATTCAGTGCCACGCTACCCAAAGCATGGAGCTCCTTCGAGCGCGATATGAGATGCACAACACGGAGACTTCGTTCTTTCGTCTCCCAGCCGAGCTCAGGATTGCGATCTACGAGCTCTGTCTTCCATCGAACGCCGGAATACCAATCACTGCGGAGGCCAGAGACCTCGAGCACCTCTGGTCTGTGGAGAGGCGATCCGACGAAGACCTCTACATCATCGACACGGAAGATGAGCTTTCACTAATTTCCCATCTGACCCCTGCGATCCTTCAAGTGTGCCGGGTTATGCGTCACGAAGCGATCGAGATACACTATCGCTCGAACTTCTTCGTTTTGACGCTTGATGATGACTATCTCGAGTTTAGACCGCTGTACGACTGGCTCCAAATTGTCCCCGATGAGATGCTTCGCTTCGTCCGCATCGTCCTGAAAGAACAGGCCACATGCTCAAAAGTGATATTCAGCAACGAAGACGACGACGAATATGGAGCCGAGAACGAGCCGGCTATGATGCTGAATCTTGCCAACGCACAGTTGACCAGTATCAAAAGGCATAAATATTCTACTCGGGAAAGGCGTGAAGCACCTCCTACGTTCAGACATAACTGCTGGTCGACGGAAAGCTATGAGTGTCAGACTTGTTGGCCAATTTGGGAGGAATTGGTTGATCAGCAGAGAGAGCTAGATGAGGTTCAAGCGGCAGCGGCAAGTTGGGATCAGAATGATGTTACTGTCGAGAAGGTCTTTGGTATCTTGACGGCGCTGGAAGCCTGGAGAAGGCGATTCTACAAACGGAGATCAGTGTGGAGAGGACTTGGATGGGTATTGTGGTGACATGAATTACTTGCGACTCACGGTGGACTGCGAAATTCGAGTGGCAGCTTCATGGACGAGCTACAAATGATGAAGTTACCGGATTCTTGGAAGCAAGCAAGCACTGTGCTGCAGGTGTCAGCAAAAATGATCGTGGTATCAATGGTCGGTCGCATTATATACACCTTATTCTATCGACAGTAATTTCTGTAGTGCGTGCTACATCATATATCTCCCTCCTTTATATCCCACACCCTCTCCCACACTCTCACATTCTCCAGCCTCTCACCTCTCACCTCTCACCCCTTCCATGACCAACCAACGATCCAACTTCCCTGCCAATATGTTCAACCTCCGCTTCCTCTTCGCCATCCTCCTCCTCTTCTCCCTCACCTCCACCAGCCTCGCCTGGAAAAAATTCGACATCGAATTCTGGGGCTACGAAGATAACATCTGCGGGAAAGAACCAGCGTATCCCAAACCAAGACCACCCCCCATGAGCGATGAGGGTTTCCGGCCTCATGGGAAATGCCATAATATGGTGATACCCCTCTTAAGTTATGAGTATGAGTTTCAGAGGTGGGGTATTAATGGAAGGCCGAAGAGATATGGTGAGTGTTGACTTGACGGCCCTGAATCGACGAGGTGTGTGTGGAGAGAGGCTGATGTGTGATGGCAGGTATTTGCGATTTGGTAGCGTATCCGGAGGCGAACTGTCATGGGGAGATTGTGAGGAAGGAGGAACATGTAAGTTGAGAGTTGCTGAGCGCAGTGTCGTGCGATGGGAAGTGACGAGCAAAATGCTGATAATACCCTCCAGATCAACAAGTATGGAGATTCTGGGTGTAAGAGACGCTTCAATGCTCCTGTCAAGAGCGTCCGCTTGAAGTGTCGAGATCCGTGAAGAGGACGAAGAGGAGAAGTTCATGCATCCTTATAATAATAAGAAGTAGTGAGCTACGAATCGTCTATTGATTGCGCCACATTGGATTGCGATGTGTTGAGAGCGATCTGGGGTCCGTGGAAATATGCCCGACTGGTCGGAGGCATCTTGGAGATGCGTTGAAGCCGACAGATATATAGTTGGGATGCGAATATGCTAGACGACCTTGACCGGTAACATCTCTGTCGTCCACCACTGTCATCCAGCGAAGATTGTCAAAGCCCTGATTTGCTTTCATAATGTTGATCAGCTTGTATGTTCCAGGAGAATCTGCCAAAGGTTCGAGGAAGGAGTAAATGAGTTTCTGGATCTTGAGCTGGCAGATCAACCACTTGAAATACGATGTCGCACTTTTCGACTTCGGGGCGGTGCTTATCATGCCAGAGCTCCAGACAAGTCTGCTCCAAAATCTGGCTAGACGGAGGTATGATTTTGAAGGTCCTCTGCTGGTTGCCGCTCAAGGAAATTACCTCACGCCAGAGAAGACTCCACTTGAGTACGTTGCTCCAGAGCTTGAACGAGGCCTCAAGTGCTTTCGATTATTGTTTGAAGCTTGAGCGGCTTGCGAAGGTCCAAAGCCAGTCGTAGGAGATCTTGATGGAGTTTGTCTCCTAGTAGGTGGCGGTGAGTTGTGTCCTTGAATCCAAACTTGTGCTGTCCAAGTCCGAACAATGGAATGGCAAAGTTGTTGAAGACGTCTTCCATAGTGAAAGAATAGTTATTGCTGTATCGCAGCTCAACAAAGCGTACAATCGGTCTCAGTCGTCAGCGCAACTCATCTTGAGTTCCGGATACGTTTCCAGTGCACGTAAGAGATCAACTTAAGTAGTGCACTGTTCTCTTGTCAATCTCGCGTTCCAGTCCAAGAAATGTATCATTCGATCGAGCTGGCGTAAGACGTGCACATCCATGGTATTGGCCAGATCGCAAATGACTGCCATCTCAGAGATATTGGCCGGGTGCACAATCAAGATTCCGAAGCTTTTCCTGTCGGAACGGCCTCTCAGGTGTACTTTTCCGTTCTCTCTGCATGATCATGGTGAGATGTCGGCAGTGAATTATCTTCGTGAATTTGGGAGTTTCGATTATGAGGTTGCCCGAGGCTACGGTGATCAGTTGTCTTCAACCTCAGCGAATCCCGTGATGTTAGTCCTTCGCTCATATGTAACCAAGCATTGTTTTTAGCTAAGCTCTCTGATGAGAGCAAAGAGGCAGCGGCGTTGTGAAGCCTGGCAGTCAAGCAAGGCTCAGCTACGTCGAAGGCGGCGTAACTCCAGGTGGCCGGCGCCACGAAGCGCAGCAATCTGCATGCATATGTGCCTGCGGCCACTAGTGTGCAGAAGACATGTATTGCTACAAGTCGATCGCAATCTCCCATGAGATAAAGTGTACTCGGAGTCAGACTGTGATAGCACAGGACTCGGAAGATTCAGGTGAATAGCGAAAGCTGATGTGAAGCAGGACAACGGCGCTCAGCGCGTCTCAGCGAACCAAGTGAGGCTGCATGCGATGATACGAGCATGGTGTCAGAGGAGGATGCGGCGCTGAATAATTTTGTGAGCCGTAGTCACTGAAAGCCAGAAGTGGCTGTTGGAGAGAGACATACAGCGGCTCCGAATCCGCCGGTCGCTCTTACGACATCGGCTACGACCATATTAGCGAGGCCCTCGAAGGAGTGGTAGAGGTTGGAAGGAAGTGAACGGCTCAATCATGCAGCTTTTGAGGGCATCTATCTCACCACTTCTATTCACCTGCGCCAATTCCCTGTCGACCGGCGTGAAGTCCGCTCATACGTGGTGCGGATTACCGTCCGCTCGTCTACCGCCCAAGGCGGCTTGCCCTCCTCACCTACCACCTCATACCACCGCCCCTTCTTGTCCTTGTACTCCTTGATCTCGTGTTTGATGGCGGCGCGAGTGGGGTCCAGCATGGGAGTACCGTCGATGGCGAGATCGTCTATCTCTTTCCTCACCGCCTCCCTGGATGTTCGGGAGTTTCGCTTGGGCGGCGACGCTTGTTGAGCGGCCGCTGAAAGGGCCGCTGGAGTATCTCGCCTCGGTGTGACGGATTTCTTGACGGGACGAGCGACAGATGATGGCCGTGAGAATGACTTTTTGATGGATTTAGGCTTTGCTGGCGGCTGTAAATGGTCCGAGACTTCTTCTGGCTCCTCCACCGAAGCGGAAACTTCTGCAAAGGGTCTCTTTGGTGAGCGAGCACGTCCGTTTGCGTAGAACGCTGTGTTGGGCTTCAGATATGATGTTGAATATTCTGTAGCTTCCGATTGTGCGCTTGAGAATGACGCCTGGCCGCTTGTCGGAGTCAGCAGCGTCTCACCATCCCTCGCTTTCGGCTTGCGGGCTTGGTCGGTCGCTGGTGGTTGCACAGCGAGTTTGCTTCTGCGGTACAATGTCAGCATTCGCTTGTTAAATGATGTACACGAAATAGCAAGGCTACTGGACGCTTCCTCTGAGCTGGAAAATCTGGCGTAGCTCACTGACCTTGGTCTGTAGTCAAGTTCCTCGTCCTCGGAGTCAGATACGTGGTCTTTAGCAGCGTCGATAGCGTCCACATTGAGGCCGCTATCTCTTCGTGGTACTTGAGCGTTCCGAATGGCCAGCTTGAGGGTGCTTTCTTTGTCTAACGCCACGTCCTGTGCTGCACAAGCATCTGGAGGAGTATGGCGGGGTTCGAAGGAGCCCAAACTTCGGCCTTTCATGAGTTGTACAGTAGCGTCCTCATTTGATCTCGGAGGCGGACTTTGATAACGGATACGAATGGATGTCACATCATCCACGCCACGGTCAATTCTCGACCCGGCCCTAGAGATAGTCAGTGGCAAAGATCACTAGTGAGCGGGTTTGAGAGGCGAAACGCGTGTGTTTGAATCTTTCTGTAAGTTTTTTGACTTCAACACTATCGCTCGCAGTAGCTTACATAGTAATGTGAGTGTTGGGGTGATGCTGCGTGTCGTGTTGTGATCTCCGGTGCGGCTTGCGCCGGCGTGGTTCGACAGGGATTTCAGCGGCAGAAGTTTATGTTCCGGTCTCAGATGGGCGTGGTATACACACAACAAGAAATTTGAGTACTTGTGAGGTAGGTGTTGTGTTGATATATTGGAGTATCAGGTTGATGGTGCTTCGAGGGAGGTAGAAGTAGTCTCTGCCAAGAATCTGGGAATGCACGTGCGTCAGACCTCACTTCTGCCTGCCACCATCATAGGACAATAGCAAGTTAGAATACATGGCAAAAAGATTGAGATGAAATGTAATTGTTGATGTTCCTTGTACTATGCGCATTATCTGATCAAGGTGGCTTTCCCACCGACATTCGATCTCAACGCCAAGGTCGTCATCATTCGGTCCGCGACACCCACTCGAAGCGTCCAGACTGTGCGACCAACCTTGTTCACCCTGAAAGCTTCCCTGCACTGTATCAGGCTCGTATGTCGCACATTATCGTATCTATAGTTACGAGGAAATTTATCTACGGTTGAAACTACTACAATGACATTCCAATTCGCGATTGAGACCATGATCATGCCCTTCGGCGACCAGCGCAGCTGCACGAGAGGTCTCGAAGTGTCCGCCAATTCTGTCTCAGCCAACTCTACCTGGTCAGCACTCACGCAGATTAACAGTCTCCGCAATGCCATGACAGCGATAAGGTCGCAGCCAGAAAACACCGTCCGTTCACTTGCAGAATCGATCGTGGCTCCGAGCAAGGTCACACTGTGACCGTCCAGCGACTTGAAGCGCCAATAGCGGCGTGCATACACTTTCAACTGCCTTGATGCAATTGTTCTCAAGCCAGCGAAGTATCAGCATAGTCATGCTGGAGCCAATCGCCATCACCTGCGATGCTGTTGGAGAGTGATCGTTCAGGCGAAAAGCGGCGGCGAGGCCGTCAGGGACGTGTCTAGAGCAACAACAGCAAGGATTCGGCAGCGGCGCTGAATGCGATCTGTTAGTACATGAGTTGACATTGCCCGTCATCAAAGCGTCCCGGACGCATGTCCATCGTCCTGGAAATGAGGAGACTCTGCGAGCGAATGCGTGCCTGTGGAACTCGTTGGTGACTCATGATAAGGGAGCTTCATGGGAAGTACGTCGGGTTCGATTCTTACTCTTTCTAACGTCGAGAGGAGGTTCTAGACGAAGTGCCCAGCTTTTAGTCGCAATGATAATGTCGCATAGGCAGAGCCGGGAGCTCGATCCAGTGCAGGCAATGCTTGCTTCAGAATATGGTGAGCATTCATGTTGTAGAATTGAGCGCCGCAGTCATTCTCATCTCCCGCCGTCAGCTCATACATCGATCGTATCCACGGGAAAATCCATCGGCTTGAGGTACCGAGAGCTGTAGATTGCCAGAATCTGAAGGACATGATATCGATATGAATGTGGCCCGCCGGCATTTGGACCGTCTCAAGACGTGCACCGCAATCGCGTAGTCTTCAAAGCTTTGAAGTCAATTTAAAACCACCCTTGATCTTCGCAATCGCAACGACCTCAGCAGGCAGAGCTTGCTGCTATTCTAGTAGGCTGCTGCGAACTGACCCGTTGGGGATTGAAGGCGCAGATGAAGTTGTGAAGTTGAGATAGAACGTAGGAGTGACGGCGTGTTAGCAGGGCTGTCTATGCTGCCAGCGACACTACCGTTCCTGACATGATGGCCGTCATTGGGCTGCTGGTTGTTCCTTCTCGGTGCGGCGGCCCTGAGGACTTCAAGTCCTGGTCCTTACTCATCCCAAAGGTCCTTCACGAAGCCTTCAGTGAGCTCCTTGTCCAGTCCATAGCTGCAATTCAACATCAGTACCACTTCGTATTCGACTTGAAAGATACTCACGCTTGCTGCCACTTGCTGAAACCCCCGTCCAGCACATAGACCTTTTGTTTCTCCTCTGCCTCCTTTCCCGATAATCTCTCCCGTTCTCTCAAATAATTCAGAGCACTGCTCGGTCCTCTTTGCTGACTCAGGGCGCAGTGGAATACAACTGTGTCCTTGTCCTTCAAGCTTCTCACGAGCTCTGGCATGCGGTAGTCATGAGTGGCAGTCGGAACATTCTGGCATCCTCTGATATGACCGCCGATGTAATCGCTGTCTCGGACGTCTATGACGGCCAGGCCAGGGTTTTGTTCACGCACGAGAGGGGCCAGCTGGTCGCGGGAGATGTAGCTGAGGTCGGAGATGGTGTAGAGAGACATCTTGAAGGAAGACCCGGGAGATATAAGAGAAGTTTGCCTGAGCCGTTCCGACAGAATGGATGTAAGTCCCGCGCGAGTCCAGATCATCCAAAGGGGGCACCACCACAGTGTCTTCGATGCAGTGCTTGTCAAAACCCAAGGAGGAGCCCAATTTTGCCGGACCAATTCCGCTCTTGCAATGGGTTGCAGGTGAGTAGGAGCACCTTTAGACGGAGCAATTGTATTTGCCAAATTCGTTGCGGGTGGAGAAAGTCGTGTGTTGGTGTTGTGGCGATGGAGGGCAAAACGGAGAAGGCCTGAAGTGAAGCGCCTGCGCTCGAGCCACCTGTGTGTCCGTCGAAGCCACCGTCAATATTTGATGACCGCACTTGATTGACGCTACTTATCACAACTCTCTGCCCTTCATTACTCTTCTTCGCCATTCTTCCGAAAGGACCGACCGAGAACAGCAAGAAACTGGGCAAAGACTTGTAGATTGGAAAGCCATTCATCTCCTTATTTACAACTTGCTTGGCACCCACTTTGGCTTCCTCTTCTCAACAAACGCCCTGACCCCTTCCTTCATATTTTGCCCAGCTTGTAAACGCGGCTGCCAAACATCAAGGGCCATCACAGTCGCTGCCTCTGCTCCAAGTCCCTCCCATCCTAACTTAATCCCCTCCCTCGACACAATCACTGCGTCAGGACTGTTCGCCGCAATCATCTTCGCATACCCCACAGCAGCCTCCACAACCTCTCCCTCCCGGTCTCCTACCACCTTGTTGATCAGACCCCAGCTCTCCGCCTCTTGTGCTGTCACCGTCCGACCCGTCAACGCCATCTCCATCGCCCTGGGCCGTCCGATCGTGCGTATAATTCTTGGCAGTGCACCAGCTGCTGCTACGACTCCAACTTTTACTTCTGGCAATGCGAAGGTTGCCTTTTCGGATGCTACGATGAGATCGCAGTTTACGATCATCTCGCAGCCTCCACCAAAGCAGATACCGTTGACGGCTGCTATGATGGGTTTCCGGCCACTACGGCGGGATAGGGAGCCGAAGCCGTTGCCTGAGATGCTCTTGGGTCGGTTTGAGGCGTTGAGAGTGTTCCATTCTATGCCTCGATCAGCGTCAAACCCTCCACAATGTGCACTGTTGTCTTCTCTTGTTTCCTTACCTTTCAAGTCCGCCCCAGCACAAAAAGCTCTCCCAGTCCCTGTTATGATTCCTACCGTGAAAGCCGGCTCTGAATCTAGCCATGCCCATATCGCTTCAAGCTCGGCATTGAATTCTTGATTTATGCAGTTCAACTCTTTTGGTCTATTTAGGCGGACGAGCAGGACGCCTTCGGCTGGGTAGGATATTACGGCGTGTTTGGAGGGTGGTTGCTTGTCTGTGAGCTGTGGCCGCCATTCGGTTGAGGCCATTGTGGTGGTAACTGCCTGGGGCGAACGACGAGCTGTAGAGCTTCTGGAAAGTCTCCTAGCTTCGGGGTATGACTTGTGAGTCTTGCTGATGCTCAAGCGTTTCTCTCATCTTCACGTCTTCGATGGAGCTCTTGCGGGGAGACGTGCCGAGGTTGATCACAACGCGTCTTCTCCCCTGGTCGACATCACCTCTTCATCTCGAGGCACGCGACTCGCCGTACCCATTGCGCGGGTGGCTTCTATCCGCCATATTCGATGCGACTGTTACTCGACGAAACGATAATTATCTCCCCACGAAGCTGCAAGCCGACCTGTCTCTGGTGCCGGCCGAGCTTCGCGTCATGACAGCTCTCGATTTCCGTCACGCGATCAGTCAGGTCTGAGTCTTTGAAGCATGTATTGCCCATCCACTGCCCAATGAGCCTTGCAAAGATCTCTGGACACTTTTGTCTTAGCCCACCTTGCTCTGAACAGGACCTGTCCATCGTCTACGGCAGGAGGAGCTCTGTCAGGCTATATATTAGATACAGACTTTCGCCAGCCAATCAAATCAGCTCAAAACCTGATTCCTCCGTGGGTGAGTGAATCCGCTCTAACAGTTCTCTACACGAGCATTTGCTGACATTGATTCAGCGCAATTGGCTAGCGCGTTCGGCTGTTATTCAATTCTGAAGAGCATCTACCGGAAGGTTGGTGGTTGTAAGTTGCACTGTTCGAACAAAAGCTTCGAAACACATCCTAACAGCCTCTCAGCAAGCCCACCCGGGGGAGCATATTGCCTCTGATCTTCTTCTTTTGCACTTTCTATGGGTCTTTTGTCTTCGTTCAGTTGCATGTGACTGACAACGTGTTTCTTTTTGATCAAGAAAGATCGATGCTGTGAGAGTTGAATCCAAAGGGATGCTTCTTGAGCTTGTGACGTCTGCGCATGTGATCATTGTCGGAAGGAGTCCGAGATGTGGTATGAGCGGCTCGAATCCATACTGGAACTGGAAGAGTGACTGTATGAAACGACGTTGGACATTAGAAGTGCCATTGGCATCATCCACTACAATTGCGTATTCGTTTTCCCGCGAGAACCGAGGTTCGCTGGCAGGCGGTAGTCGAACTTGCATAGCTTGTTTCCAAGCATGTTCGTGATGCTCGTGATCCCCATTCCTCGATTTCTTTTCTTCCAACTGTCGACAGATCATCTCGAAGGTAAGGGAGGGTGTGAGAGAAGGCTGGGGTAGTGGGACGTCGGGCTCTCGAAGCTGACACTCCGGCTCGGCATCTGCGACCCTCGATCTCCAATCTGACACTCACCTACCATCGTGCATTGCATATGCACGAAATCTAGTCGTCACGAGGACATACAACCAACATTCGTGCAACATTCGCTCTAAAAATCGAATACGACACCGCCTCTCGAAGAACGATTTTGCTGCACTGTTGGTGGCTGGTCAGCGGAGAAACAGCGGTCACTTCCATTTGACTCCATCGACCCCTCCATCAATCCCGTCAATCCCATCATCGTAATTGCCCATTCTGGCTCCGCGAGGTCACCGCTCCTCCTTCTTCCGCCGCCCTCTCCTCGTCTTCCTCCTGATACCACTTGCCATCGTGGCTCTCTATACGGTTCTTCCGCGCCTCAGGCTTCTCGTACAGCAATTTACACCCAAAGCGCCGGGCTTCCCTCTTTACCGACCCATAACCACATCATCCGCCATGGGAGGCACCTTCAGAAAGCCGCCTCAGGCGCCGCCGACATTCACGCATACACCAGAGTCTCTGATCGAGAATACGAAGAAGTTATTAGCCTCTAGCAAGGCGCTTCAAGACAAGATTGTCAAAGAAGTGACACCGGACACGGCGACCTTCTCGAACGTGGAACTTCCATTCGCACAAGATGACAACCGCATGTCCCTCGAATCGCACATCATCGGCTTCTACCAAGCTGTATCTACCGATGCTAAGCTCCGAGATGCGTCGACGGAGGCGGAGAAGCTGATGGACGACTTCTCCATTGAGGCTTCCATGCGCGAGGATATCTTCCGCCTAGTGGATGCGGCGTTCAAGAAGCAGAAGGATGATCAGAGCCTAGACGCCGAGAGCCGGCGACTGTTGGAGAAAGACCACAAAGGCTATATTCGCATGGGTCTGGGGCTTCCGGCCGGGCCGAAGAGAGATCGGTTCAAGGAGATCAAGAAGCGGCTGTCAGAGATCGGCATTGTCTTCCAGAAGAACTTGAACGAGGAGAAGGGAGGTCTGTGGCTCACTCCAGAGGAGCTAGATGGCGTGCCAGAGGACGTGACCAGTGGTCTGATGAAGGGCAAGGAAGGGACGCCAAGTGAAGGCAAACTGTGGCTCACGTTCAAATACCCCGACCTGTTCCCAACTTTGAAGTACTGCAAGAACGAGAACGTGAGGCAGCAGGTGTTTATCGCCAATGAGAACAAGTGCCCAGACAATATCGAGCTGTTCAAGGAGGCCATCGTGCTCCGTGATGAGGGCGCACGCCTGCTCGGCTACCCGAACCACGCAACTTTCCGCATTGAGGATAAGATGGCGAAGACACCGAAAACCGTGGATGACTTCCTCGGCGACCTGCGCAAGCGACTGGCACCCGGTGGTCTGAAGGAGATCGAGAAGTTGAAGGAGCTGAAAAAGGCCGAGACTGGCAAGGCTGACAAGTACTTCCTGTGGGATCACCGATTTTACGACACTTTGATGCTCGAGCGTGACTACCAGCTTGATCAGAACAGGATCTCTGAGTACTTCCCGCTTCAGACTTCGATCAATGGCATGCTCACCATCTTTGAGGAGATCTTCGGCCTGCAATTTGTAGAGATTCAGGGCGAGCATCGCGATCAGATCTCTACAACCGGCAAGGGCAACGACATTGTCTGGCACGAGGATGTGAAGGTCTTCTCAGTCTGGGACGATGAAGGCGAGGGCGGTGAATTTGTTGGCTACCTCTACCTCGATCTCCATCCCCGTGAGGGAAAGTATGGACATGCCGCGAACTTCAACCTGCAACCTGGCTTTATTCAGGAGAACGGCACAAGACGATATCCCGCGACAGCCCTTGTCTGCAACTTCAGCAAGCCGACACCCAAGAAGCCGTCGCTACTCAAGCACGATGAGGTAGTGACTCTGTTCCACGAGCTCGGGCACGGCATTCACGATCTCGTCTCGCGAACAATCTACAGCCGCTTTCACGGTACCGCGACGGTTCGTGATTTCGTCGAAGCTCCCTCTCAAATGCTCGAGAACTGGTGCTGGACTCCATCGCAGATCAAGTCTCTCAGCCAGCACTGGTCCTACCTGTCACCCGAATACTCTGCTGCGTGGAAGGCGAACCAAAAAGGCGACGCTACTCAGCCTCCTGAAAAGATGGCTGACGACCTCATTCAATCCATCATCCGCACACAACATGTCAATGATGCGCTCTTCAACCTACGCCAACTGCATTTCGGCATCTTTGACATGACCGTCCACGAGGCGAAAGACCATGACCGGGTGAAGTCTCTTGATGCCTCAGAAACGTACAACCGCCTTCGTAACGAGATCTCGAAGCTTGACGGTCCTGAAGCGCTTGGGCAGGGCTTTCATTGGGGTCATGGGCAAGCTACCTTCGGGCATCTAATCGGCGGGTACGATGCTGGGTACTACGGCTATCTTTCCAGCCAGGTGTACTCCGCTGACATGTTCTTTTCGGTCTTCAAGCAGGATCCCATGAACGGGAAAGAGGGTAGAAGATACCGACATACCGTCTTGGAGAAGGGTGGTAGCCAGGACGAGATGGAGACTCTGAAGCAGTTCCTCGGTCGGGAGCCAAGTACTGAGGCGTTTTACAAGGAGCTTGGGTTGTCTTGAGAGCAATGTCTATGAGTGGAGTATGCTGGCATGGTATACGCCGTGTGAGTAGAGATACTCGGCTGCTAGGAATCAATGAATATGTTACATTATCAGGGCCTTCGCCTGTTTTCTGGATTTCTTGACGGATGCTGCGAGTGTCCGATCTTGAGTCTTCGCGGGCTGACTTCAACTCTCAACCGGCGTGCGTAGTCTCCGTAACAAGTTGGACGGGCCTACAGAGGCGGACCAAAGCCCAAAGGTTTGAGGCCGGTGCCCTCTGGGGTCTGCAACCTTTCGGTGCCATCTTCAGACAGTGTCCGCGACAGGGATCGAGAAACGTCGTGAACCACTCGGGCATTGGCTAGCTGTCTCTTCAACGTCGGCCGAAGCCTCGGATTAATGCTTCTGGGGACTCCAGAGACCCAAGTTAAGTGCTCATAAGTACTCAGTCTCGACAGTATGTGAAATTCCGGCGGCCCAGCTCGGTCTTGTCAGACAATTGGGCGCGCTCCAAAATCGTGGAAAGACAGTGACGCTCTTTCCTGCATCCCGAAATCACGAGAATTTTCCCCTTGCGGTCAAATATGAACTCGAAGAACTATCATGGACAATGCAACTTGTCTTCGGCGATCACGGGAGAATGGAGAAGAGAAGGTCTACGATCGGATTGCCAGCCTCTACACCTCTTGCACAGGTACTTGTATGATGTTTCCGCTCCTGCCTCACAAAAGATTCTGCTGATATGTTACATACGCCATCCAAATCCTCTCCATTTGAGGATATGCTAGCCGATCCTGCTCGCACTCCCACCTTCCAAGTCATGCCTAGGTGATCTTGGTCGGCTTCACATTCTTCACGACCACTGGAACGGCGCTACCCTCATTCACATTATCCACATTCCAATTCAGCGTCCACAGATTGGACTTGCTGGTCGGCTTGGCCCACCACAACTGCTTGAGACTACCTGCATCATTCACCCAGGAGAGCTGATTGCCGTACAGTTGGAAGCCGGTTGTGGTGACCGTACTATTGGCTGCTGAAGAGTTGGTGAAGCCCGAAGCGCTGAAGGCGCCAGCGCTATTGTCGATGTAGAACATCACGGTGGAGATGGTGGTCGTATCGTTCGGAGTGGCTGTCAAGGTCGACTTGGTTGTATCCCAAGAAACTTGGAAGATTGAGTGTCATCATACAATCAGACAGTTGACGGGCGCGAAGCTCTTACAGGTCACGTTTGCAGAGACACTGGCATTCAGTGGTGCAACCACCCCGATATATGCAGTGCCTTATCAGGGTCAGTACGCGCACCTTAAGTCGAGTTGTCCACACTGACCGTCTCCATAGAACACAGGTAACCCGCTGATGCCATCGCCGTAGGCATAGAAGGAACCCAAGGTGTCGTCACTTGACTGCCGCGAAGTGAGCGCGCTTCCGGAGGCCGTCAGCAGTGACAAAGCGGCGACGATGTTGCAAGCTCTCGAGAGCATCTTGAGGGACAGATTGCTGCGGCTGTGGTGGGGAAAAATTCAAGAATTGCAAAAGATGGGCCACACACACTCCTTACAGCGCTAACGCAGTCTCATATACCATGCGGACAGCACTGAGCGGCGCTACGATTTCATCGACCTCGAAAGCGCTGCGTTCGCTTCGCCCACCTGGTGCGACAATCCACGTACACCGATAACGAGAGACCATGGTTGAAGCAATCAATGCTTTACCAGCCTATTGGTGATGGTACCTGCATCTGTGTCTGCAGCGCTTGCGCCGCGTTGACGCAGGGGCCACGTCAACGACCTTTCACACCTGGACCGCACGTCGACGTATCGCAGTACAGCTGATCGAGGAATTTATCCTACAAGCCGCGTGGCCAAGGATACTTAATGTGGAAATTTTGACGCAGTCAAGAGCCGAGATCTTCCCGGTTCTCTGGTTCTCCACCGCAAAGCTTCGACCGATGGAGGCTGCCGCTATAGAGAGATGAGCCCATCACTCTAGTTTGTTGTCTCCTCTTTGCGAGGCTTTCAAATTGAGTAGCAGCAATGCAGCTCCAGATTGGACCGTCAGATTGCTTAATCGCCTTGCTTCGACAACTGCAACAACACGCTGAGTAGACACCGGGAAGCCCAGATATTCGTCTGTCTAGCGTCTTCTCCGTAGGACTGATATTCTTGAGCTAGACAAACGAGTCACCAGCGGCAATTCACAGGAGATGTCCGTGGTTGATCGCAAAGGCTTCGCGTAAAGGCTTAAGTGGAACCGCAGCTCTACTTTCGCCCTGATCAGCAACGACTAAACAACGACTATGCATCGAGTGGTCTTGTCACTGGCCTCGTTCAGCTCAACAGGGAGCTTCATGATCAAACGATTGACCTTATTGAAACACCGAAAACCCGAGCCTGGGCTCCGATATGCACAGCGACCTCCGGCAAGCGCTCTGTCGCCACGCGCTAGGGAACGAGCTGATCCCCTTTATGTCTCCTCCCACGGTACCATACTCCAAAACCGCCACCGGAACTCGTTTCTGGTATGATAAGATGCTGGTCAACGGGGAAAACCAACATTCTCAATGCAAGTGGAATGCATGGCGAAGTTGCTGTGTGCGAGGAAGCGCCATGCTAGTGATCCACCTTCGAGCCGACGTAACACTGCTGGCTTCATCTTGATCATGAAGAATACAGTCGCTCGTGGCTATTCAGAAATAGTGCGTCCAAGCATGCCTTTGGTGCCACATTGGGAAGGAAGCTTATGCGTCCTAGGCGCTGTCGGACTGAAGAAGACTCTAATGAGCTTAAAATCACTGGCGTCCTCGCCATCGTCCTACGAACTTTAGATTCAAAGGCTTCCTATTTTTCACTCCTTGGCTAACGAAGCCGTTGTGTACAGTCATTCACTACTTTCTGCACCATGTTGCGTCTACTTACAACGGGCCTCCTCGCTCTTTCAGCAGTAGGCTCTTCAGTAGCCGCCAATCTGCCTTCCTCTCCTTTCAACAAGCGCGCCCCAAGCGCCTGCTCAGGCAATACGGCGGACGACCGATCCGTGTGGTGCGATTACGATATCAGTACAGACTACTACCTTGAAGGCCCCGATACAGGAAACGTCGTGGAGTACTGGTTCGAGCTCCAGAACGTCACAGTCTGTCCGGATGGAACCTGTAGACAAGCACTCACTGTCAACGGTAGCATTCCAGGACCGACCATCATTGCTGATTGGGGCGACACCGTGGTCGTGCACGTCAGAAACAGTCTGGAGAACAATGGGACCAGCATCCATTTCCATGGCATTCGACAGAACTGGACCAACAGCGAAGATGGCGTTGCGTCTATCACGCAGTGTCCTACCGCGCCCGACGAATCTGTGACATATACCTGGAAGGCGACGCAGTACGGAGTCAGCTGGTAAGGGATCTAGGGGAATTTACGTTTGCATGTCGACTGACTATTCGGCGATAGGTATCACTCTCACTTCTCATTGCAAGCATGGGAAGGCGTGTTTGGAGGTATGGAACTTACCGGGCGAAAAGGCGGGCTACACGTGAAGCTGATCATTACTACAGGTATCAGGATCAATGGTCCAGCAACTGCCAATTACGATGAAGATCTAGGTACTCTCACCGTACAGGACTGGTCCTACGACACTGTCGACTCCCTTTACTCCTACGCCGAGGTCAATGGGCCACCGACTATGGATACCGGTCTTATAAACGGCACTAACGTGGGAGACGATGGCGGGTATCGCTGGAATACCACTGTCGAATCCGGCAAAACCTATCGTCTCGGCCTGATCAATCCCTCCATTGACTCTTTTATGGACGTCTCAATCGACAACCACACTTTGTCCATTATCGCCGCAGATTTGGTGCCCATCAATCCCTACACCACAAACATCATTGGTTTAGGTCCAGGACAGAGATACGACATCCTCTTCACGGCGAATCAAAGTTCCGTTGCGAGTGACTTCTGGTTCAGAGTCGTCCCGGACACATTCTGCAGTTCCACAAACGACAATACCGACGACATCAAAGGCATCATTCACTACGGTGACAGCACCGGAACACCTACCACGTCGCCTTGGACTTCCGATGACTCTTACTTGGACTGCGAAGATCCGCCCATCGCCAGTCTAGTTCCTTACGTCTCCAAAGATGCAGGCTCCTCCACGGAACAAGCAAATCGGAACGTCACTGTTGCAACAGCCTCTGGCACGAATGTTTTCAAGTGGTACTTGAACAGTGTGACATTCTTGTCGGAGTGGGACGACCCTACGGCTTTGCAGGTCGTAAATGGTAACACCTCGTACAATACGCAGCAAGCAGTCATCGAGATTGATACTGCTGATGAGTGGATGTAGGTCTACATCGGGTTGAGATGCATTCGAGTGACGAGGGCTGACTGTACGAAGGTATCTGATCATCGAGCAAACGAACACGGCGCCGCACCCAATTCATTTGCACGGCATGTCGAACCACAAACGCTCGATTTGCTGGGAGGTAGTCAACTAACTGGACTTCTCAATAGGTCATGACTTCTACATCCTAGCGTCAGGCTCAGGAACCTACGATGCTTCAGATGTCACTCTGCAAACTACAAACCCTCCCCGCCGCGACGTTGCAATGCTACCGTCTGCTGGATATCTTGTCATTGCATTCCAAGCGGACAACCCGGGCATCTGGTAAGCTGACCCATCTCCCAACTGACAATCTGAATCGGCATCGCTAACTGTCTTTCTTTCCTCTTCCAGGTTGGCACACTGTCACATTGGCTGGCATACGTCCGAAGGCTTTGCACTCCAGTTCATTGAAAGATACGATGAGATTGCGGCTTTGTATAACAAGACGACCCTGACGAATGCTTGTGATGCTTGGAGTTCGTATGACACGTCGAACAACATTACTCAACAAGATTCCGGGGTTTGAGTGCCGGTTGTTGGCGTTCAAGGACTTGGTGAGCCTTGCTGTTTAGAGTTCGCGATGAAGGACAAGGTGGAACGAAAGGACGAGCAGTGCGTTCGGCTTTTAATCATGTATTGTACACTGCAAGAAAAGTGACCGCGTCTCGAGCGAGCCACTATTCAATACTTCTGGTCTGAGGAAAGCAGCATCAGAGCTTGACATACCCTGTCGTCGAACACGTGGGTCTTCTCCACAACTCCACAAAACCTCGTGACGGGTCCCAAGATGGAGCAGCGAGGTTTACCCAAACGAGTATGCCGTTACATCGATCCCTCACCTTTCCCCTCTTGCACCTGGTGGCGGGCATGATCTCACCCTAGGTCGGAGCTCAGCAGCAGCGGCAGCAAGATTTGTTGAACCACCAGTCGCCGAAATGGCTTCCCGAAAATCTATAAAGATCCAGTCCAAGACTGACACACAGTCTGACTATTACTACCAAAAGATCGTCGACCACAACAAAGGCACTTCAAAGGTCGTGGACAGTCAAGAGCCGAAACGTTGGAAACAGGACAAGACTGTTATTGGAAGATCTCAAGATCCTGAGAATTACGAGAAGTCAGAGAAGAGCAAAGGCGAGCCACGGGCAAAAGAGGACAAAGTCGAAGAGTCCGAAGAGCCTCAGCCAGATCCTACAGAAGGATACGATACAACTCAGCTGTGATCCAGCAAGAGAAGACTATCTACACATAAAAGCAGAGACAAAACACAATGGCATCCAACGGCACACAAGGCCTCCGCATCGCCATGGGCGCCGACGACGCCGGCTGCACCTACAAAAACAAAATCAAATCCGACCTCGAAGCCGACCCCCGCGTCTCCAAAATCATCGACGTCGGCGTCACCTCCCCCACCGACAAAACCGCATACCCCCACCCGGCCGTCGACGCCGCCAAACTCATCCAGAGCGGAGAAGCAGACCGCGCTCTGCTGATCTGCGGGACGGGTCTGGGAGTTGCGATTAGTGCGAATAAGGTGCCGGGTGTGAGGGCTGTGACGGCGCATGATAGTTTTAGTGTGGAGAGGGCGGTGTTGAGTAATAATGCGCAGGTGTTGTGTATGGGGGAGAGGGTTGTGGGGATTGAGTTGGCGAGGAGGTTGGCGAAGGAGTGGGTTGGGTATAGGTTTGATCCGGAGAGTGCGAGTGCGAAGAAGGTGGATGCTATTATGGAGCATGAGAAGAAGAATTTTGCGTAGAAGAAGATTGGAGGAGCGGAGCGTGATGATTTATGATGATATGTTTGAGGTTGGGTAGTGAAATAGCATCGCGTGGTATTTATGGGGTGAGATATCGATAGTGACTGCGGCGAATATCTTTCCTTGTGTCATGGTAACCACACTTCTTCAAAAGTCCTCATTAGTATCAAGATTCCCCATCAACCAGCGCACATCAACTTCCCTCCCCTACAAAAAAGTCAGCACATCACTCTCATCGCATCACCTCGCAACAAAACAACTCACATCATCATTTCCCCTCGCCGCCTCACCAATCTTCGCAAGCTCATCATCCTTCAGGTCCGCAACCCGAAACCCCGGAAAAGGCCTCTCCGTATCCTTCGCAATAATCCAAACCTTCGTAACAAACCCCGGCATAAATACAATCTCCCTCATCCAAAGCTCGGCCAAGCCTCGATAGATCTTCCTATCAATCCTCTCCCAAAGTCGAGGATCTTGATCTCGAGCATACCACTCATCTCGGCATAACATTTGGTCGAGCTCGGCTTCTGTCAATGGGTCTGTGACGGGTTGCAGGGAACTTTGGCTAAGATCATTGGGTGGATTGAGGATATCAGCTTGAGGGAAGAGTTCGAGAGCGATTTCTGAGGGACTTTGGGAGTCTTTGCTTGGGGAGGTTGTAAGGAATGCTCGGAATGCGAGTAGATCCATGGGCATGTTGCGAAGCCAGTTGCGCTCTGCGAATCCTACATTGCCGTTCAAGGTTGGGGACAGTTGGCTCGCGTTTCGAATGGCTTCACGCATGGCGGAGTAGTGCTTTCGTTCGTGGCGATCCATGTTTGCTATGATTTCTTTGTGAGTTTGCTGCTCCTTGAGATGGTCGATTGGACGATGGACTGTGGGTGCATCTTCGTAAGTGACTTGTAATCGGTTTTGTTGTAGGAGGGATTGTGCGATGTGACGACGGAGCCTACAGATTGATGAGAACATGGCTTCTGCTACGAAGAGCTGGGCGTCTTCATTGAGGATGTCGTTCAAAGACTTTGCGGGCTCGCTACTATGTTCGTCTCTAGCAGGTGTGTCCATTTGGATGCCAGAGCGAAACGATCTACTTCTGATCTCACCTTTTATGCTTTTGACTGGTGAGAAGATCTTAGATCCATACATCGGCCACACCTTTCACGGTATTCAGTATGATTTGGGCCACGATCAGATGGTAAGATCGATCTTGTCGCATGGGTGAGAGGCAACTGGCCGATTGAAATGGCTATCTCGCTCGGAGACATCGCGAATGAACTGGCCTTTCAGTGTATTTAACACGCTTCCATCATTCTCGCCGCTCAAAGCTGATCTTCTCGCTCGAGGATTGACCGATTCAGATGAGTAGGATCCGCCGACGGAATGCCTGCGAGATGCAAGGTGAGCTCCAGATCTCCTAGCAACGATTTGATGACATGGCGAACACCCTCTTCACCGCCTAGCGCCAATCCATACACGTAAGGACGACCGATTAGGCACATCTTCGCTCCAAGAGCCATGGCTTTGGCAATGTCGGCTCCACATCGAATGCCTGAATCGAAGAACACGTCCAGCTTGTCTCCCACTGCATCGACAATCCGAGGAAGTACGCCGAGGGAGCTAACTCCGCCATCGACTTGTCTACCTCCGTGGTTTGACACGACGATACCGGAAATTCCGAGCTCGACGCATTTCTGTGCATCTGCGACGGTTTGGATCCCTTTCAAAATGATAGGGCCCTGCCAATGCTGCTTCAGGAACTCCAGGTCCTCCCAGCTATGGCTGAAGCCAGGGAAGATCGTCTTTGTCCACTCCGCCGCCGCTGAATGTAGGTCCTCCTCGATCTCGACGCCGTGCCTGGACTTGAATTGCGAGCGGAAGACTGGGTCCGAAAACCCAATCGATACGCCGATGGAGTCGGATCGTAGAAAGGGATTGTACCCATTGTCCATGTCAGAAGGTCTCCATCCAAGAATGTAGGTATCCAGTGTTACGACCAGAGCTGAGAAGTCCCAGGCCTTTGCGCGTGATAGTAGAGAAGCCGTAATGTCGTTGTGTTCGTTGCTCGGCCAGTACAACTGATACCAGCGGACACCATCACCGTTGGCTTTTGCTACGTCCTCGATGCTGGTGCTGCTGGCTGTGCTCATGATGTAAGGAATGCCTTCCGCAGCTGCGGCCTTTGCGGAGGCTCTTTCGCCTTCAGGATTCATGATCTGTTGCACACCTACGGGTGCAATGGCAATTGGGAAAGGTAGCTTCTGTCCCAGTACGGTTGCTGACAGATCTGGGAAGGCCTCCGTCTTGACAAGTCGCTTGGGTACAATGGCCCATTTGTTGAAAGCTTCGCGATTCCGTTTTGCTGTCTCTCCTTGGCCGGCGTTTCCAAGAACATATCCTGGTGGCGTATGAGCACAGACATTGATGGCCATTGGAATGGATAGATACCTTTGGTCTCTGCCGACATGCGGAGCTGGGCCTCTTCTTCCCATCTGTGTGGCTGAAAGCTGAATGGCGGTCGCTCATACTGCAGTCCTTTTTGATAGACCTTCTGCTCATATTCGATCGGGTTCGGTGGCGGCTTGGGCTGGCCACTGGAGCGGTACGCCACGTCTGAGACTACGTGATAGGACATGTCGCTAGAGAAGGACGCAGGAGAGAATGAAATTGCCAGGGCAGAGCTCTAGGTGAAGAGGAAGGAGAACGCCAAGATTGAAGGCGTCTTGGAGTTATGATCGAAGAGTGAATTGGCATACCTTGGTCGACATGTTGAACTGCTACGCGACTGCATGGCTTCTGATGTAACCATGAGTGACGACACATGCTTCGGATGGTGCCGGCTTCATTCATGTTGTGGTGCATTTATTATCTTCAAACCTCATGTTCTGTCTTCCTCCAGACGAATATGAAGGCGATAGTGTCGAAACGCAACGGTGAATGGATGAATACGACCGTCGCTGGGAGACTATGAGAAGGAGGCGAGGTGAAGAGTCGTTGTCAACAAGCGGGGGCCATACGGAGATTGTCCCATGGAATCCTTTTTGCCTGAGGCACGTCAACAATGCTTGGCAAGTTCAGCTCGATCTCACCTCCACCAACAACATTTCTCTCACAAGTTCTTGCCATCAACTTCGCTGTGTTCCGATCAGCAGCTGCTCGAGTGAATATGCTACCATCACTGCATCGGCGACATCGGCTCTGCCGACCACATGGTGTTTGGACTTGAATGAACTCAAAACTCCGCTCCAACCAGCTGTGTCAGCCGTGCCGCTTGCCACGTACGTACAGGATAGGCGGTGGTCTTTGAAAGACATGACTGCGCGAGTGACCCTTCTCTATAATTCTCCTTCACCATGAAACGTGCTGAGAAAGACACGACGGTAACATGAGGCCTCCTCTTTCGTGCCAGAACTGCCGGATGCGCAAGAAGAAATGCGATCGAGGCTACCCAATATGTGGCTACTGCCTTAAGTATGTACTCGATGTCAATCTCAGAGTCAGAAGCTGACCAACGCTTATAGGACGCACGACCAATGTAGCTATCGTGCAATTTCCAAGTCCAAGAGCAGCACCAAGCGGTCACCACAAGTGGAGTCCCCAACCCTCGCCCTGCGAGCGGACACCGCTCTATCACCGTCTTCTGCGGTCGCTGCAAGGTACCTTGACTATGATCTGGCCAGCACCAAATTTTCGATTCCGGCGAGACTGGACCGTTCGGGAGCTTCCAGCCTCCGAAGCTGCTTGCTCTCGGGCATCGAAATTGCCAAGAGCGTCTCATCTTTCCTCGAATGTGTCGATCCTTGGTTTTCCTTTATTCCACATGGAAAGCTACATCGATATGCACTTACGTCAGAAGAAACCCTTCGATGCACTGACGTCTTGTTCCTGGCATGCTTGCATCTGTTAAGCCATCCGGTTGGAGAAGATGGCCCGGTCTCTGAGCGCTACCTGGCTACGAAATCAGCTTTGATCAACATGGAGGTCACTGGCGAGCTCACTCACATAGTACTGCAAAGTACTATTCTGCTGTTGCTGTATGAGTTTGGCCATGGAATCTACCCCTCCGCATACATGACCCTTGCAACATGCAGCAGATTGCTTAGCGTGCTTCGCATCAATGAAGGCGCGCAGAGAGAGCAGAATCTGTCCTGGATCCAAGTGGAGTCCAGAAGACGAGCTTGGTGGGCTGTCTTCACCATGGAAAGGTATGCCGCCAAACGTTATATCGCGGTAAAGCTCGATCTTAACCGTTTGACAGGGTGATGGCGCTTGGCTATTCTGACACGCCATGGCTGCTAGAAGACCCAGGAGCAGACACGCCTCTTCCATGCGATAACGATTCCTGGAAAACTCGAGTGAGTTCGAAGATACTCCAAGAGCCAAATGCCGAAACTGACGCTGCCAGGAAACACCGCTAAGCGAGCCTACGACCCTGTCATCACCCCTGACGAACGGCATGGGGATCTTTCGACTTGTAGCGCATACAGCACACCTCCTCGGCCAAGTCATAAGTCACATGCAAGAAAAGACGGCGGCCCATGAGACACTTGATGAAACGACAGTGCAGCTATTCCGCACGATCTCGGCGCTGGTAGCGGTCTTGGAGATGGAAGCATCCATGTCGCTCTTAGCAGTGGGAGTACCAAGGAGCATTCTTTACACGTGAGTACAATCCTATAAGCTTCATTGCCTGAGACTGACGTGCAATAGCGCTGCCTTACTACTGTACTCCAAAACAAGCGCAAATGGTGCTATCATGGACCAAGACTTGCAAAACATGAGATCTCAGGCGGCCGAGACATTTCTCGAGCGGGCTCGAATATGGAACTTCAATCAAGTCAGCCTGGAAAGGTCTGACGGCTGGCAAGCAGCCCATCCTTTCTTGCTGGCCTGGGCATATCATGCTTTCCAGTACTACAAAATGCTGTACAACACGTGTGGGAGGACTGAGCACAAAACGGCAGTCGTGGAAATTCAGCAGACTCTGAAGAACTTGAACGAGAAATGGCGGGTCGCCGGTGAGTTTGTCTTTGCCTGCTTGCCGAAGTCAAGTCTGACGACGCTCTAGGTGTTTATGCCGAGTTGCTGGCCGTAAGCCAGTGATGGGGTTGTCTACTTGGTTCATTCTGGGTGGTACACGCCCCAAGCGGTGAATCACACATCTTCACGATCTTCCTCCCGCTCTCAAAACGCGATTTACAAAGCATGCTTTCGACGGCCCTCTGACGATTCACTTCCATTCAGCTGCACCGGAGTTTGTGGACCCCTAGGACTTGTCATGCCTAAAAGCCGCTCATTGTCCGCTCGAGGTGCAGCGTCACATAGACCGCTCCGAAACCGCTCATACGCCGCCAGAATATCTGAGTGCACCTTCATTCTCAGGAGAAACACCTGAATTCATTCCAACACCGTCTCATGGTTTTTACTAAGCATCTTTGTTGGCCAAGGAATTGCGCAATACTGTCGCCGCTTTGGGACCGCAGACTGTTCTGAGGTCCTCACCATGGCCGGAAGCAGGCATGAGCTGGACAGCTGGAACACACTACCAACTATGACAGAATTGTTCAGACTTCGAAAAAGGCTGCTGTACTCGCAACATATAATGTGCTAGCTCGACTTCGAAATGGGAGGACATCAAACCCAACACCTGCAACCAACTAGCCAGCCTCCAACGATTCTTCGCGAAGGTCCTCAAGATGAGCACCACAACTGAAGATCTCCCCGAATTCTCTGTCGCCGTCATTGGCGGTGGCATTGGTGGTCTCTGCTTGACCATCGGCCTACTCGAACACCCCAACATCGACGTTCAAGTCTTCGAATCGGCGCACGAGTTCAGCGAAGTAGGGCTGGGCGTCAACGTTGCTCCGAACGCACAGCGAGCGCTGCATGCCATATCTCCGAAGACCTACAAGGCATTTTCCGAAGAAGCGACTGGCAACGGATGGGAGAGCAAAGCGAAGGTCTTCACCACCTGCGTGGCTGGAGTCACAGGCCCAGATGACGGTAAAATTATCCTTGAGCAAGTCAACGACGTGGGCATGAGGAGTGTACACCGCGCCAAGTTCCTGAATAACCTGGTTCAGTATATCCCGAAGGATCGAGCGCATTTCAACAAGCGCCTCATTTCGATCAAGGAGACTGGAAGCGACAACAAGTTGAAGATTGGCTTTGAAGATGGCACGTCGGCCGAATTCGACTGCGTAGTGGGAGCAGATGGTATTCACAGCAACACACGCAAGATCATCTTAGGGCACGACAACCCTGCTGCGAACCCGAAGTTCACTGGCACAGCTTGCTTCCGAGCGCTCATCCCGATGGATCGCGCGACGGACAAGCTGGGTGCTGAGTATGCGCAGAATTGTCAGCTTCTCTGCGGCCCAAATGCAGCCATCTTCTCGTACCCTGTCGAGCATGGAGAGTTCCTAAACATCATAATGATGGATTTCAATCATCCGAAGTGGGAGAAGCCTCGCTGGGTTGAGCCGACTACTAGGCAGGAGCTTGAGCGCATCTTGACAGGTTGGAACAAGACCGCTAAAGAGCTCATCGGTGTAAGTGGTACCGATCGACTCACAGAGGACTCCTTGCTGACATGAAACAGTTGATGGGCGATCACGACCTGACAGCTTGGGCTATGTACGATCATCCCAGCGCACCATACTACAACAAAGGTCGCATCGTCCTCATGGGCGACGCAGCTCAGTAAGTCATCGCCAAAATCTCTCCTCCTTCGTACCACGCTAACCACGCCCTCTCCCCACAGCGCCACAACCCCCTTCCAAGGCCAAGGCGCCGGCCAAGCCATCGAAGACGCCCTCGTCCTCAAAACCCTCCTCTCCAACGTCAAATCCATCCCCTACATCCGCCAAGCTTTCCTCGCCTTCGACTTGACCCGCCGTGCTCGCACGCAGCAAGTGGTAGTGACCAGCCGTCACGCGGGAGATGTGTACGGTATGAGAGCGGAGAATGTGGGGAGTGATTTGGGGAAGATGGCGGAGGAGTTGAGGGTGACGTATAATTGGATGTGGAATCGGGATTTGGAGGATCAGGGGAGGGAGGCATTGAAGGTGTTTGGGGAGGCGATGAGTTAGGAGGGGGGTGGTTGAGGGTTGGTCGGGAATATGTGTGATATCTCGATGGCTAAATCTTTGCGGCTCGCATTTTCGACATTTGCTTCTGATGATATATCGCTATCTGTAATGGCGGCGGCGGAGAGAACAAGCTGTACGGAGAGAAGGCCGTGATTTTGTATCTGAGGTGCGCAAACTTGACTCAGTTGATTATGTGTAGAAGGATCACCTTTCTACGTTGAACATCTACTGGAGTGCAGTCTACGAGCTTTCCCTGGATTGCCAGCTTATTGAAAGACACGATCGAGACAGCCGTGGCATGGCGTACGGGCTGAACAAGGAGATTGTTTGATCCCCTCGCCGTCTTCGGCTCCATTGCCGCCACTCACCCGACATGGCTCGACGAGCAGTGCGGCATCAGTCTCCTTGCGCTCTCGAAGTGTCCAGACCCGTGCTTCGTTGTCTTTGCTCAGCAGACGTGGCACTCCATCTCACACCAAGGTCCCCCGATGTAGACTATCATGGTGTGGTTTTGGCTGAAGCTGCAGTTCTCGGTCTCCCGTCCGAATTCAGTATTCGCATCGAAATGAGATCTGTTCCGCTGTCTGAGAACTGGCTTGGTGGCCAATCTCGGCGCCTTCGGTGGGATGTTTGTACTCTGCTGGAGCGGGCTGCGACGGTATCCTGGCCTATTGAGAGCACGAATCGTGGTCGGTGTTGTGCTGTAGTGTGTATCCGAAAAGAGCAGTCGACACTGTGGACTCTTTCTCACAGATTCGGTCTAGTAGGGACGTCACTATCTGCGATGATAGTAGCGTAGAGGTTGGCATACAACGAGAGAGCGCTGGGATTGCCTGGAGTTGTTTATCTCGGGCGAGCGACCTTTATCCAGAGGACGATGCGTGGAATGGTCACTCGCCACAGTGGTTGCCCAAGTATGTGTGAGCCACTAAGCTGTCTGTGAAATGCTGCCTTCTTGAATGTATGGTTCGAAACGATTCTTCTAGTACTAGTAAAGCTGCCTTGCAGAATTATCTAGTAAGAAACTAGGTGTAGTACTGCACTGTTCCGCGGGCTGGCACGACATTTTGCTCACGATAATACAGTCACAAGTAGGTCGCACAAAGCTCGAGCCAGCTTCAAGCTTCGCTACTGTTCGCGTGTAGGCACATGAGGTTGTTCCATTTGGTTTACGAGCTACAAAAAAGCAGAAGCGAGACGTACATGCGTGTTGAAACGCGCTGGAAGAACACAGCTATTGCTCATGCAACTTGCTCACAGAACTGCAAACATCAGCCGTATCTGGATCTCTCATTAAGACGCTTGTCCATAACTGGTATCGTCAATCTGTTCGTAACCGTCGGCCTGTCAGTGAACAACAGCTCCATTTTCTGGGGGCCCGTGTCGCTATTCCCTCTGACCTTGATGTCCATCTTCCATGTACTTCTTTCTCGAACTCATGCGCTGCAGCCTTGCAGTTCTTGAGGTGGTTCCGAGTTCATCGCCAGTGTGACGATATCGTGTATGCCAGCAAACGACGTCACACTAGTCTTTTCAGCTCCCCAGATGTACATGTAAACCTCATAGATGAAATGCGCCGATATAACGACCACATAGATGAAAAAGATTACCAATCCGAAAATGGAAGTCCCTATGTTTGGTCCGTAGAAGTATCCCTTACGCTTCACTCGTACATTGATTTCGTATGTCTCAGGCATTCTCCCAGTCTGTCCAAGGGTACTATTATGAAATTCCTCGAATCTGATCAATGGTGCTACGGCGGATTTGACGAAATCCTCGAAAAGCTTGCTTTCGGACGTATATAGACCTACGAATGGATCATCCAAGCCATGGTTGGCAAGACCGAGGGTCAGAGCAGTGGTAAGTACTGTGCATACAGGATCTATTAGAGCATGCGTGTTGGCGAAGTCGGAAACGGGATCGTCCTGGTAAGTTCCGGAAGAAGTGTTTGAATTGTGAAAATCTAAAGCGTAGGTGAGGGAATTGCTGACATTGGCAAGTAGTGACGTCCAGCCATAATCCATGTTGATCAAATCCTGACCGAGCGGATCAGGTAATATCTTATTAGGGTCACGTTCCTTCTCAATCCTCTGCATCAATAGCGTTGTAGTCTTGTCACCCTCTGTATCGGTCCAATTTGTGCTGACTTTGACGGTTTCCTCCCGCGTCAAGGTGAAATCAGTAGGCATCCAGTGCCCAGAGAACATGCAGACAGAAAGCGTTCTCTCGTTTGTGTCCTGCGATATCGACAGGTTGAAAGGTGTCGACAAGCTTGTATCATAAGGGAGCGTCGACACTAAAGCTGCGGTTGACAACCCCGTGGCATTATTGAGTGAGGTTGGTTCGAACCATTCCACGTAGGAGTTGTTGTAACGATGAGTATCGCCTGACGACTTGGACAAGATGCTGACAACTGATTCAAGTGGCACTGACCAGTTAGAGTTCGTTTGGATGCGCCATCGCATTTCGTTGCTGAACTCGAGCATACTGTCGCTGCTCATGTTGAGTTCGTTTAGATCTAGCTTTTCCGAGTTCCCAAGACGTGTGCACTTCGTTTGTACCATGGGTTGATAGACGGGGGATCCGGCTTCTGGGTAGATCTTGGGAAGCCTTGGACCGTGTATGTTAGGATATGGATTTGGGTACTTCCGACTCGTGAACATGGCAAGCTCAAGGGCCCCAAACGCGCGTACCAGTTTCTGCGTGGGCACAGAGGCAACCATTCTGACATCTCTTGATGCTGCCCTGTTGTGGACGAAACTTGAAAGCATTGCGTACGAGTTGCCATATCGACTCTCAATTCCTATTGCTTGGCCTTCGGTAGGATATTGCCAGTTCCAGCGGTATGTTTCATCGTAGATAGATCCCGGACAAGTCGAATACAGTATGTCGATGCTTGAGTTCTTGGTGCAATAGATCTGGCCCAGAGTGGACTCCAAGGACAGATTTCGAGGGTAAATGTAGTCTATAGTATTGTTCGATGCTGATTCAATGTCGGGCGCGGGTCGATAAAATAGTAGACGTCCGGTCTTATTGTCAAAGGTATTGAGGGGAGGATCATACCCTTCCTCCGTAGGGATGGCGAGGACGGCAGCTGCAGGCCCTACCAGAGGGGAGTAAAAGACTACCAGAAATATGAAACATGCCAGTACTCGATTTTTGTTGCTCCAGGATGATTTCCAATGCCATAGTTCAAAGATTAGTGTGATGTCTGTCGCGCGGTAAGAAGATAAAAGCGTGCCAAAGGGCAGACCATCTTGTCCGGTAAGTTGTCTTCTCGCGTGTTGTAAAACGACCATAGACAGGGATGCGAGGATGAATATCTCAACGAGCTTCGCTGCTAGTTGCAGCAAGTTCTCAATCTCAGGACGATTGACTTCCCAGGCGAAGTAATGGATACGATCAAGCACAATCAGGTAGACGCTGATCCCGAATGCTGTGGCGTGTATCAGGAACGGCAGTAGAAATGCCTTTCGACGCGACCGAATAACTTTTTGTGGCTCATTTGGCGAAGATCGCATAAAAGGCCAGCAATGCGCGGTCGCTACAGTATTCTGAACTGCTGCCGGTTGAGGCGGCTGGACGGTCGTTGATGCCATTATGACAATCCTTTATGGAGAGCTCGGTCAATCGACATGATATCACAGAATATCAGACTGCGGTATTGCGAACTATAAGCAACACTCAGATACCAACTGAGAGCCCGCAATCAGCGGGGAAGGGACGCAACGGGTCTGCCTGCATGATGCTGACTGAGTACACTCGACGAGCTCGTGGCATCTCATTTGGGCTGAGACATGGCGCTGGTCTGTTAAATCAAAGCGATATCAGCTGGAGGAGATGGTGTGTGTATACTGCATGTCTCCTTCATGACTGCTTCGTCTAAAGTCTTGGAAATCTTGGCTGTCAGCTACAGCTGCTGTAAGCACATGAGAGGCTTGCGGATACTCGCTGGATTCGCATTGTGGCGGCCCGGGTGTGCTGCAAGGCCAAGTGCTACAGCATTTCAGTAGCAGCCGCGCGCCTCAGAGATGCTATGTTCGTATCAGCTCGACTACTGAAGGTGTGTACGAGCATCCCAACTTGAACGTTCGAGCCCGAAAGCCCCTGCAACGCTCGCAGTCGCGTTGGGACCCCATTAGCTCCGGCGTGAGGGCGCAAACTTTGCAAGAAGACAGTGCTGAGCAGTATCCATGCAAGCTACTATTGGGAGCACGGGTCGTAGTTAGTATTCTGCTGTAGTGTGTGTCCAAGAAGAGCAGTCGATGCTTTAGGCTTCCTCCCGTAGCTTCGCTCTTGTTGAGACGCAACTGTCTGTGAGGATGGTGGTGTAGAGGGTGGCATACAGTGGGAGAGCTCTGCATTGCCTGCCGGGCGCTCTGTTCCAGGTGAAGGATCTTGACTACGAGCAGTATGTGTGAAACAGTCACTCGCCACAATCTCTTCACATTTCTGCTTGGATTTCTGGCTCTCCTCAGATCGTGCCTGTCTAGGAAATACCAACCGAGATAGCTGTGGCTGCGAAAGCGATTTAATGAGAGAGAAAAGGCTTGCTCGCAAAGTAACCGTGATGTGAATGGGCACCACAGTACTGCGCAATACGACTGCCTTAGTCCGATCGAGACTGACTGCTGAAAGTATCGAAGGTGTCCAGGAGGTTGGGTGTGACCTACTAGATTGGGGTGTCAAGCTCATATCTTCAGAGCCTCCATAGACAAGTCATTCAGGGACAGAGTTCCCAAAGATGAGCCGAGACCTTCGTCCTCCGCACCAGATTCAGCGTCTTCATCGGCATCGAAGTCGTTCTCCTGTTGCCAGTTTGTCTTCCAATGCAGGCCTGGAGTGCCAATCACGCCTAGCTTGTGCTTAGCCACACAGGCTGCATCGTTCCCCATGACCAGCAACGCCTTCACGCAAATGTCTGCAAGCTCCCGGCTTTGCATCATCCTGGCGAGCAGATTGATGGCAGCACGGAGTCGGGCCTTGTCCTCATCCAGGTCCTCATGCCAGAAGCAATGGTCGAGACGGTCGATCACAAGAATTATGATTGTGCCACGAGGAAAGTCGGATATAAGCATCTTGAGTAAGTTGACCATCGCACCGTATGCGATTTCTGGATCGGTGTGATTCCAAGCCGTGCTTTTGATGGTGCCGTCGATGTGCCCTCGACGTGACTTCAACAGTTGCGGATGACTGCTCACGAGCTCGTATATGAGATGACGGCAGACAGTGCCAAAATTGCACTGCTGTCTCGAGCGAGTAGTGATCTGATAACCTCTTTTGTAATCTGTTTGACAAGTCACAAAGGCCGTGCATGCCGACTTCGGTGTTTTATACTGCCTTGGCACTTTGTCCGCCAGGAACACAGAAGCATGTGAAAGCCAGCTGAGCCTTTCCTCTTCGTCGTCTTTAAGATTCGTTCCACTGAGGAGCAACATAGAGGATTGTTGATGGGACTGCCAATTCGAAAAATCTTCATTCCTGAAGAACTGACTCCAAGATACCTGACAAGGTCGGCTAGTCTTCCCTCGTCGATGTGTTATGCCTCTGCCATTGAAATAGCCCTGGATCTTGATTTTGTAGGCTTGATAGTCAATGTATGGGCAAGCGCCGGTATGATCTCGGTTGAGGTTCAAAACGTCCTTCATTGAGTCCAGGTATGCTACCCTGCCTTGTGATTGCTCTTGTGTAATGAGGCTTTGCACATCTATGCCCGTGGACTTGATCTCGTGGAGAAGCTTCTCCATGCCGATGATCTTCTGAAGCACAATGATTTCCATTTGCTTGCGTATCTCGAGTAAAGATGATCGGAAGCGGGCCCGAGTTTGTTCGAACTGCTTTGGCGAAATGGCTGCTTTCAGTCGACTCAGTTTCGACACGCCATACTCGATTGTCTCGCGGCTGAATTGAATTACTTGAGCATACGCGTCTACAATCAGGGGCGAAAGGTGATCATCGCGCTCAAGTGCCTCGAGCTGCTCGAATCGTGGAAGAGCTAGCGCAATCTCTGCGATCGCTTCGTGTATGGCTTCCTCTTGAAGCTGCTTCTGTACGGCCACACTGAGCAGGAGCGCAAGAGTCCCATAGGCAAGACCCCCAGCTTGGTCATCCGCTGCTTTGATTATATCCGCCAGGCCGGAGAAAATCTTCAAAAAATCGCCTATACGTGCCAGGACTGTTTGAACACCATCTCCAGCCATTCCAAACAGCAGATTTTGCCGCTTGTAGTCCAGCGTCTGTATGGATACCTGCGCAATGCGTGACAGACCCTTTGCTGATTGAAGACTTGGGTCGGTGTTGCCATCTTTCAGACGCTGTAGCATGTCCTCCAGGTTGGCCTTAGAAGTTCTGTACAGAGTGTCTGGGTCTTCGTCACCGCTTAAGGGGAGGCCTCTTAGCCAGGATCGACTACTCTGCTTCAGGGCAGAGATCGGAGAGAAGAGTCTGATGGCAAATTAGGCTCTAAGTCTGAGCTGAAAGGTAGACTCAGTACCTCGTGTCCCTATCTGCCGCTGTAAACCACTTCATGGGAGCAATGAGAGCCTCTGCTCCGGGATTCCAGCGTGTGTTTTGGAAGAAGAAGTGAAGTGGGCTTACCCGCTTAGGACGCAGCGATCAAGAATGTTCGTACTGTCGACTTGGAGCCACTTTTAGGCTATAGCGATCGACCGCAAGGCTTCGAGCAACGGAACAGGTGGGCTGTGCGTTGCGCCATGATGCGCCAAGACCGCTTTTTCAGGCTGTGTGCATGCGTTGTACTTTCACCCAGCGCTTCGAGACGCCCGTGCTCCCGGTATCAAGCCTAGTATGCTGGACAAGGGTTGGAGAGGTAGCATGCCATTTGTCAGTGACAGGGTGCCGAGCTTTCCACATGATAGAAGTATTTGAGGCCAAGATGCAGCCATTCGGTACAAGACGATCTGGATGTCTGTAAGCGCCCTGTGTGCAGAAGCAGAGACCGGTCAGTCTTTCTGCGTCGTGGAATGGATGTCCTGTACCGGACACCTGAGCTTCGGCCAATGAGGTCTGATAAGATCGGACCGCATTTTGGGATGATGAGGCTGAGAAACTGTATGCAGAGAGCGACTGTGCGGATCGTACGATCGAATGAAGCCGTGAGTCGAAGAAGAGGGCCACAGAAGTGCCATTGATAAGAACGGCTGGAGCTGACCTCGCACGCAATCGGTCTTGACACGGGCGATCAGCGCTCCTTGGACAAAGGCTCGTCTTGAATATCCACAGTCTGCATCGCGCGTGCAGTTGTTTCTGACAGGCTTTCGCAGGTCGTTGAACCAAGCTTGCACCAAGACCTCGGTCCGAAAGTTACCCTTTGATGTGGAAACATATTCGCAAGGTTGCCCACATACCAAGCCGCATACGGATGGCTTCCTACAGAGTGGTAGAATGAGTGGCATCAGTGTTTCCATTCCCATAGCGTTACACAACATGAGGGGCTGAGTGCAGCTTCAGCTCGCTTGCAAGACCCACGCTTGGCCACGGACTCGACCGCTGGGTATCTCAATCGGCGCTTAGCCTTCGTACGAGGCCAGGAACAGGCTGCTGGCTCTGAAAGGAACCTGTCTATGCTGCAGCAATCGACCAGCGTGGCCTGGTAGACTTCAGTCTTCTTCCGGGACCAAGTTTGTAAATCCAGCGTAGTGCTTCTAATTGCCATTTCCCCGGATACTATGAGCGGCATGGTGAGGCAGTAGAACCATGAGACCTCGATATGTCGACGAGCTTGTCGTGCTGACTGAAACCAGGATCCTTCGGCTCCAGATGACAGCTATGAGACCAGACTGGAACAGGAGATTGCGGCCCTGAAAAAGCAGCTTTATTTTTCACAGCGCCAGCAGCCCATTTCTCTGGAGAGCAAAAGTACCGCCCAGCACTCAAAGACGAGGACCGACTTGCCGTCGAATCGAGTTGCGACTGCCATTTCACCAACTGTCGAAACCGCCTCTGCAAGCCCGACCGAGGCTGGCGCGCCGGAAAATCTGTCACCTGTAGAAACTAATGAGCCTGCGGCCGAAGAAGCAGACCATGCCAAAGATGATACCGCTCGGAGAGATCAGCAAACACCCGTTGAAGGCAATCAGAATCAGACTACCGGCGGCCAGCAAGGTGAATCCGTGGCTGGCCAAGTAATCGATGCTGGTGCGGCGGAAAATCAAGACAAACCCAGCCGCTTTCATATTGTGATCAATTCAGTATGTCATCGACCATTGCTTCAACTGTTCAGGCACACTAACATCGTGTAGTGGAATCCCGAAACATCTAGCTGGGAGGACTCGGATCGTAACAGCCAGAAAGACAGATCCAAAGACACAGCGGAGAAACCAGTGACCTTTCGTACTCACATGGATCAAGTAAACGAAAAGCAAGTCGATTTTGAAGAAGTCGAAGTCCACTCTTTCGGATTGAAGACCTTACTTCGAGGGATAAGCAACACCTGGCAAGACATCGTTCAGGAGAGCGTTGGAACTGTTACCGTGGAGTCACCGTTTGAGCCTTTTGTCTGGTACTGGGATCAATGCGAAGGGGCCTCCAAGCCGAGGAGCGATGATTCGGCAGAGATGATACAGGCGCGCGAGGACTTGCGAACACTTTTGGATCTTTTGAAAGGATCCCATGCTCTTGAGTCGTATTTCAAGTCACGCGATGCGTTCATCGCGTCGAAGAAGATCAGGTTCGAGTTCTTGTGGACGCTCTTCCCGCATGGATCGAAAGTGTATGCCCGTTCCTTCTTGAATGAGCTTCAGATGCTACAGGTGGACGACAGCTCCGAACCTCCTCTCGAAGCAAAGAACAGATTTCGTGTCTCTTGCCTCGGCCTGGACTGGGATGGCAAGAAGTTCTCGCAGTACGGCTACGACTTCATCATACCGAAGTTCTCCGGGGAGAAGCCCTTGACAAGCTTTGAGGTATTTCCGATACGCTTCCACACCGATGGACCTAATCCCGAGAGTATTCAATTGCGTCAGAGGCTCATCGAGCGCGGCAAGAAATTCTGTGAGCTCTGTATAAAAGAGCCAAAAGAACTCCGATGCGAATACGTTGGTACTGCGCTCGTCAATACAAGCGCTCTGCATATTCTCAATCCAGTGCGAATGGGTGGAGAGGCGATGTCCGCTCTTGCTGAGAACAATGTCTCGATGGACATCAACGTCGCAAGATACAATGTCTCCAGCAAACAGAGTTCGGTCATCATTGATAACCATTCGTTTCTTAACTCCGCTCGAAACACGGCCCAGCAAGGCGATTACCCTCCCTTGGGCGGAAAGCAAGCGTACTTAGTACAAGAGTGCTCATGCACGACGTGCAAGACGTCTCCGCTACAATTTGACTCTGAGGCACAAGCTTCTTCCAAGGAGTATGTTGATGCCTTCGTCGAGAAGGAGGAACGCTTGATGTTCTTGTCTCCGCGACTTCTGGGATTCGTCCTCAAAAGTAAGGTATGGGCCCAGTTTGCGGTAAATGACATAAGAGTGAAGGAGCTTCAGGCTGAAGAGGAGCGATCAAAGCCATTCTGGAAAGAACTGCAGCTTGCCGAGGAGCAGAAGAAGCTTCTCATGGCGCTGATAAAAGGCCACAAGTCTTCCCGCTTCAGCGAAAAGAGTAGCCGGCCAGACATAATCGAGGGAAAAGGCTCAGGCCTGGCAATCCTGCTTCATGGACCTCCTGGCGTAGGCAAGACGCTCACTGCAGAAACCATTGCGCTGGCCACAGGTCGACCACTTCTTCCTGTTTCTGTCGCTGAGATTGGCGACAAAGCCTCCGAGGCGGAAGAAAAACTTTCCAATATATTCGTGGATGCAGCCCGCTGGGAGGCTGTTCTTGTGATGGATGAAGCCGATGTTTTCGTTGAAGAACGAATGAAAGGCGAGCTCGATCGCAATGCTATGGTCTCCGTGCTTTTGAGATGCTTGGAGTATTACGAAGGTGAGGCTGGCTCAGCCAGGATGTCTTGCTAGAAGAGCCGCTGATGGAGTCCAGGCATCATCGTTTTGACCACGAATCGCATTCGTTCTATCGACAACGCATTGCAGTCACGGATCCATCTCGCGATTCAGTACCACGACCTTTCCGAGGACTACCGCTACGAGATCTACAGAGATAATATCAACCGGGTTCCGCCAGAGGAGGTAGACCGAGAAGGCGTCGACAAAGACCTAAGGCGCTTTTCCAGAAGATCGGGAAAGGTCAACGGTCGGCAGATCAGGAATATCGTCACTGGCGCTCGAGCTCTGGCGAAGAGTCTCGAAGAAAAGCTTGACATTCCGCACTTGGAGACAGTTTCGGATGCTACTGTGACCTTCATCACCCAGATGGCAACCTTGACGGCCGCACAACGGGCTAGGAACGAAGTGGAATAATCGGTGTTTGTAGCAGTCCTGTGCACCACAGCGGCATGGCTCCCTTCTTGCTCCTCTTTGGTTTGCGTCGGTGCTCGACTTGTCTGAACTGCGCTGCTCTTGACCCTCCTCTTTGGTGGCTCCAATGGGCTTGCGTCTATCTCGGCGCTTCGAGTCACTCGACAAAGAAGTCTTAGGGGGATCTTCACCGCGAGGCTGCGGAGCGTGGAGAGGTAGTCCAGCCGGATGGACCTGGCCAGGTATCGGTTAGCGATCCATTCGTGTCTTCATTCTCGGCCTGTTCAGAGCAACATGATGGATCGAAATGACATAGATTGGGTTGTTCATGTTGATATTCCTTGACGCGACGGTGCGACGCGTGATGTTGGAGAACACGAGGTGGAGTCCAGATTTTGCAGTCCGTGCTTTCTCAACCACACCTCCACGGGTCCACAGTCCAGCCTCTCTGCATCTCGTCTGTTGACGTGCGATGTCTCCTGTGCCCAGGAGGACGAAGACGCCTTTTCTTACTGGGCCCGCTTCCGCGGTCACAGACGGACGATTCTTGGATATCAGGTCTCTGCAAGAACACTATCGCGCCTTGAAATCCGGTCAGCTTCGACCCGCGTTGGCGTCCAAGATGACACCCACGTCATCATCTTCATTCGTGAGAAACCATTATTAAACACCATCAGATGCGCTGCAGAATGAGATTGAGTTCATCTGACTGACGACAGGATACCGCCCATATCCACTTAGTATGTGAGAAATACCCCTTCTGGGCATTGCATTGTCCACTTGCACGCGACTGGCGATCTCGTCAGCATTCGCTCAGCATTGTAAGGTTCTGATATCTTTCTCCTTTCTCGTTGCTTGCGTACGGTATTGTGTGTTCTTCAACTGGGCGGCGAGATGTCTGACATGGGAATATGCAAAGCGGCCTTTCTAGTCGCAGCCGGAGTTGGCTCCTCTCTCGCAGCACCTCAATATGGATCAAACACACAACAGGTCGTTCCCGGCAACGACTTTGGACTGCCTGGCCAAAATGCCACCTTCGATTATGTTGTAGTTGGAGGTGGAACCGGAGGTCTAGCAATCGCATACCGGCTTGCAGAGGATGGCACTAAGACTGTGGCGGTGGTAGAGGCTGGAGGCTTCTATGAGATTGAGAATGGCAACACATCAGTGGTCCCGGCGTACAACCAGGAGTACAATTATATCACTCCCGACTCGCAATGGGATGCGCCACTGGTCGACTGGGGGTTCTTGACGACACCACAAGCTGGAGCTCAAGGCCAGAAGTTTCACTACGGGCGAGGCAAGATGCTCGGTGGATGGTAGGTCGCTTAACAGCTTGGCCAATTTGTGGAAAAGTGTTAACAATTCAACAGTTCTGCTGAAAATGCCATGAACTACAACGGACCGACTGTTGGTTCTCTGCAGCAATGGGCGAACCTCGTCAATGATTCGAGCTATCTCTGGGACAATTTCCTGCCGTATTTCAAGCAGTCTACTAACTACACCAACCCGAACGACACCATCAGAGCTTCGAACGCAAGTGTGCCGCAGATCACGACCGATGCCAAGGATGGCGGGCCTCTGCAGGTTTCTTTCCCTAACTGGGCTTCACCTTTCGCATCTTGGGCTCAGCTGGCATTACGGGAGCTTGGGATTGCTGATGTTCACAGTCTCATCGAAGGTGAGCTGATCGGCTCGCAATATAGCCCGCTGACGCTCAATCCAGCCGATCAGACTCGCAGCTCGTCGCAGACGTCTTTTCTTGATGCTGCTTTGAACAGTAAAAGATCCAACTTACAGGTCTATACCCACTCTTTGGCAAAGCAAATACTGTTTGACAACAACAAGACTGCGACCGGGGTCAAAGTGCAAAGCGGACCTTCACCACAACCATTTATTCTCAGTGCACGAGAGGAAGTTATTGTCTCTGCAGGCGCATTCCAGGCTCCGCAGTTGCTTATGGTCTCTGGCGTAGGCCCTGCCGAGCAGCTCGCAAAGCACAACATCTCTGTCATCGCAGACAGACCTGGCGTGGGACAGAACGTGTGGGATCATGTGGTGCTGAGCGTTGGCCATCAAGTCGACGTCGAAACATATGGGCGATTGATGAATTCAACTCTGAACGATGCAGCTGTTGCGGCGTATGCAAACCAGGAAGGCATCTTGACCAATGATCAATCCGACTACCTAGGCTGGGAGAAGCTACCCTCAGACCTTCGAGAGAATTTCACACGAGACGCGAACGTCGATCTGTCCAAATTCGCATTGGATTGGCCTGAAGTTGAATACGAAATCTCAATCGCTCCTTTTGGTACGCCTCCGTTCTCGACACCTCAGAAGCCAATCGACGTAGGATACCTCCAACCCGTGCTTTTGACACCCCTCTCGCGAGGCAATATCTCCATCTCAAGCGCAGACATGTCCGATCCACCACTCATCAACCCCAACTGGCTCACACATCCAACCGACCAGCAAGTGGCTGTTGCGACTCTCAAGCGGGCAAGAGAGTTCTTCAATACCAGTGCCATTGCTCCGATCCTCATTGGGGATGAACTATTGCCTGGCCCGGATCTGCCGGTCGGTTCTTCGGACGAGGAGATCCTATCGTATCTGCAGGAGAACATCGGGTTCAACTGGCATGCGAGCTGTACTTGCAAGATGGGTCGTCGGGATGATGATACGGCTGTTGTGGATGCGCAGGCGAGGGTCATTGGCATCAACAGGCTGAGAGTCGTCGACGCGAGCGCGTTTCCACTACTTCCGCCAGGCCATCCCCAAGCGACAGTCTACGCCCTCGCAGAGAAGATCGCTACTGACATCCTGGCGGGGAGATAGAGCTCCTCAGAAAGCCAGTACAATTAAACTTCCCGCAGAAGCATCCCGCAACTCCCTCCCCTCCATCCATCCTCTCACTCCCTTCCCACCCCAACCCCACAATCCCCCAAAGGCGCCGTCCCACCCATACCCGCATGCCCACACACAACCCACTTCCCCTCCCTCGCATCCCTCCTCCACTCAAAAGCACTAACCGCCTCCCTACTCACCTTCTCCCTCCCACACTTCACCTTCAACAAACACCAAACCGTCGCCTGCCCCTTTCCCCCCTCAACATCATGAATCGTCGCCTTCATAGCCAGCGTTTCGAAGAAAAAACCTCGCTCTCCCAAGAGGTGTTGGATGAGGGAGTTGTGGGCTTCTTGGCCTCGGATGCGGGAACCGAGGCGGGAGATGGAGGTGGTGATGGATTTGGATATGTGGGTGTGGATGGGGTGGGTGTAGTCGCGGGCGTTTATGGCGGAGATGTATTGGGATGTGAGGTGTTCGAGGTAGGAGCGGATTGCGGCGTGTTTTTTGGTTTCGAGGGAAGGGGTGGAGGGGTAATTGGGTGAGTCTGTGGAGGAGGGAGGGGATTGGGGGGTTGGTGATGATGTAGATGGTGATGATGATGGTGATTTTGGATATCCGTGTTGGGCGAGGAGCTTTTCGGTTGACATCGTGTTGATTTTTGCGTTGACTTGCGTCTTCGTAGGTCTTTGACAGGAGAGATGTGTAGATATACTTACTCATGAAACATTGATATGCCAAGAGCATAGACTTCGTGGGAGATAATTAGACACGCTCCATCGAGGAGATATCCATTCACCGAAGTGCAATATCGATCAAGCCCAAGCAAAGGATGAACTTACTTAACGGCCCCAGGGCATCTCTTCGAACCTACTAGACGATGTTACTCAAAACGCATGATTGATAATGTGATACTAGAATGGGGGTCGATGGGCTGAAGTCACAAAGCATGCCTTGGCTCGGTGAAGCTGTGTCTTGGGCCTTGGCTTTAGAAAAATCGCCGAATCCAGTAGCCAACTGCGAGCCTCCCGAAGCACCTCGGGTCGCACAAAATAGATCGCCAAGGTATCTACCACGAGGTCTTACAATCCTGACGTGCTTGGCATGTAGGTAATCCTTTCAGAGAGCACCATAGGGCTGTCGTGACCTGTGCTGGCTCACTAAGGGCTTTCCGCAATTGAATACTTCGGCTTGGCGATACCTCTATGGAGTAGGGCAGCCCATGTAGGGTAGCAACGGCTTTGACCACGCTTGTCTACACTAGAACAAAAAGCCCTTCATAGCCTTCGCAACTCCCTCTGGATCCTCAAAAACGTGCCAATGTCCGACATCCTTCAGAATATCTGCCTTGGCATTCTTCATCTCGCTGGCAAGCTTCTGGACATGGGATGGGGGCGAGATCTTGTCTTCATCTCCTGTAATCATCAGTGTCTCAATTGTCTCACTCAGCTTTTGGAAATCGATGTGCAGGTTTCGTGCGCCTGCCAGGGCTGTGCAACCCTTGGCGTAGCCTTCTGGATCTTGCGAGAGCAGACTCATCTGGACGGTCGTGAAGGCAAGCGGCCGGTCTGATTTGGTCTTCGAAGATGTGGCGTTCGTAGCAACTGTCAGCGCGACATTGCGCATACCCTCCTTGCGAACGGCAGCTGCTCGTTGGATGCTACCCTCTGCTCCGACTGCTGGGAGTGGGCAAGGAGCTGGGCCGATCAAGGCCAATCGACGAACGAGTCCAGGATGCTGCGATGCGAAGAGCGAGGCTACCAGACATCCCATGGAGTGCGCCACAAGGGTGACGCCATTCTGTGTTGGAAGTTGAAGTGCGTCGATCAAGCCTTTTATGTCGTCGGCATAGCTCTCGATCGTAACTTTCGAGGTAGCCTTTGTCGGTGACAATCCATGACCTTCCAGGTCGAACAACAGGCTGGTGTATTGAGATTGATCCTCTTTACTGAGACAAAGCTGCTGCATCACAGGAGCATAGAAGTTGTGCGTACTGCCCAGACCGTGGATGAAGAGGACCGAGTGTGGTCCAGAGCCCACTGTCTTGGCATACAGCTTCTTTCCGTTTGGCAAGACAGTCAGCCCGACGCCCCCATTCGAGATCTCAAGATTACTGATTGGAATGTGCGATTCTTGCTGCACTCTCTGAACAACGTGATTCCCTGCTTCTGCTTTTGCCACTTTATTGCGGAGCGTGCCAAGTCCAGTAATCGAGACCTCGACAGTATCACCCGGCTGAAGGAATACGGGAGGATCGAGACCGAAGCCGACTCCTGCTGGGGTACCCGTTGCGATGACATCTCCCGGTCGGAGGGTCTGCGACTCCGAGAGCGTAGCTATCAGCTTCGGAATCGGGAAAATGAGATCCTTGGTGGTGCCTTTCTGCCGGAGCTGGCCATTGACGTGAGTACTGACTGTTAGAGTCTCTGGCAGGGCAGACTTTGGCAGTGCCAATGGGCCCATTGGGCAGTATGAGTCACCACTCTTGCCGATATAGAACTGCTTATGGTCTCTCTGCTTCTCCCTTGCTGTCACATCGTTAATGATCGTGAAACCCCAGACATGCTCGGACGCATCTTGCTCAGAGATCTGGAAGCCGCCTTTCCCAATAATGACGCCGATCTCGCCCTCGTAATCCAGTGTCTCGGTGAAGCCTTCATGAAGCAGGATGTCTTCCTCGTTGGCGATGATCGATGTCGCCCGCTTCGTGAAAATGACAGGATGAGTTGGCATGTCAACCTTATCAGAGGCATCATACCCGCTCGCATTGAACTCCTTCGCGTGTTCGGCGTAGTTTTTGCCAACTGCTAGAACATCTCTGCCGCTGAGAGGCGGCAAGACATTGACACTGTCTGTGAGAGGGAAGGGCTCTTCCCCGGCGATGACTTCTTCCTCGCCCAACTCAATGATCTGGTACAGATTGGTGATGGGAGTTCCGCTTGGGAAGGAGACAGGAGTAATGGTGGCGTTTTCCTGGTCCAAATGCCCGATTCGTGTTCGTGTAGTGCCGTCGCCAAGGCGATATGCCACGAAGTTATTGAGCTTGGCAGCTGTCTGCAAGCTCATGGTTGAGGATACTTGCTCGGGTCTCACAAATTCCTTGTAGCTGGCTTTGTGAATGCGGCCGTTGATCATGATAACATTCAGCTTGTCATGCTCTTGCAGGATTGCGATGTCCTTGAGTGGGTCTCCATCGACAAGGATCAAATCGGCAAAATACCCCGGCTTGACCTTGCCCAGTTCGTGCTCGCGCATGAATAGCTTAGCCACACCGGCTGTTGAGGCCACGATTGACTCCATAGGCGTGAAGTCGAGATATTTGACGAACAGCTCAAGGTCTCGAGCATACGTGCCATGTGGAGTCCAGGCGAATCCGTAGTCGCCTCCAGGTAGAACCGTAATACCCCGATGGTGCATCTCCTTGAGGACCTTGATCGCAGCTTCGAGCTCCTTCTTGTATCCTACAGACTCTGCCTTTTCAAAGCTGTAGCCAAAGGCTGCAGCCTCGTAGACCGTTGCGTAAAGCCAGTTGAGACCCGGCGCGACCATGTGCTTGTGCTTGTTCTTGTCTAGCATGTCCATGCCTTCGTCGTCTGTCCAACTGGCGTGGTAGATGACATCGACACCGTGCTTGACGCACATCTTCACACTGTCGCGAGCTCGCGCGTGTGCACATAGTCTCTTGCCATGCCGATGGGCTTCATCGACACATGCAGCAGTCTCCTCGTCGGTGTAATAGCAATCATTGGCGTCACGAACCTCGGTAATCTGCTCTCCAGACATGCTGAGCTTGATATTGTCGACACCTAGCTTGACATGATGCCGAATGACCTCGCGCATCTCAAGTGGGCCACTTGCAAAGGCTGTGATGGCTGCTGCAAGGTCGCCGTCTGGTACGGCCATTTCCTTGCCATTCGCGAGATATCGTGGTCCGGGTATCTGGCCCGCATTGATAGCATCTCGGATGACGATATCCAGTCTTTCCTTCGCAGACGCTGCTCCGAAACACATGGTGTACCCACTGTCCAGATAGGTCCTCGCGGCTTGAGCGGTGGACAGCGTATGCTCCTCCACGCCGACATCGCCAAGCAGGTTGAGGTCGTCGTTGTTCCATGTAAGGTGCGTGTGGGCATCGCCAAGTCCGCTTAAAAGCGTTCTGCCTCTGCCGTTGATGGTGCGTACCTTCGGATCGTTGGCTAACGTATCAACGTCCGGCACATAGCCTACGTTTTTGATGCGTTCGCCTTAGGAAATGGTCAGCCAAATGCAACTATGTTTGTAGCGTATCCCACCTTCGACATATACATCGCCTTTGAAAGGGTCATTGCCTGTGCAGTCGATGATATTGGCGTCGCGGATAAGTAGCTTGCTGTTAGGGTCGGTGCCTTTAATCTGGTAGTTCTTTGGCTGGAGATTCGGATCGAATCGAACAGTCTCGTGAGGATTCATTGTATCGATTTTCTTGCCGTCGTAAGAGGAGTTGCCGTTGATACCATTCGTCATGATTCCATTCTGATTCACCGCAGAGGGCGCCATGGCTGCAGACGCAAGAAAAGAATGTCGATTAGTGATGTCGAGCACTTGAACTTCACTTAGTGATGGTGACGAGAGGTCGTGCCGCATATATATGTTGCCATACCTTACCTTGAATGCTTGACTCCGGGTCTTCGGCGATGGAGCTTCCACTTAGTTTTTTCCTGACGCGGAATGGAAGCCATTCGTAGCACATGGTCTATCTAGCGATCCACTCATGATGCTGTGAGACGTTGCCGAAAGCTAGCTTGCTCCTCATCTTGCAAGTGATGGGCATGCATGCGGCTCCGCAGCTGGCAAGTACACCTGTACTGCAGTGGGGTAAAGCTGCGTTGGTAGAAGTGCTCGGAGACATCGCGGTCGGGCGTTGCGGGTGCTAGTCCACATGGAGGGAAGGAATGCGGAGAACGGATGTCGTTGTAGACTTGACCTGCTATTACAACTCCTCGAAGCCTGATCCGCAAAGCATTGAAGCCGAAGAGTCTGTAATGCGTTCAGCCAATACAAGCTCCTCCGCAAGCTGGCCGTCATCCCACCGACCTTACCGAAAAATAAGCTTCAGGAACATTTTCTTCCAAATCAGTCAGTCCTCCAAAACTTGGGGATCTCCAGAGACCCTGAAGCTATACCAGCAGTGTGAGCACATTGGGCGACTGCAAGAGCACGACAAGAGTCTCTTCCTTTCCGGGCATCGGGAAGACAAGGACAACGAATAGAACTTGAGGCATTTTTGCACGCGTCGAGAGACTGACGACTTCCACGAAACGTCGGAAACCCATGGGCTTCATCAGAATATCTTCTTTCCGCCAGTTAGAGCCGGAACCGGAGCCAGTTGTTAACGGCATAGCCGACAACTCAGATATCTCGGGTACGAAAGAAACCGTCCCTCAGGCGCCGCTTCCTGTGGTGGCAGAGTTCGCAATCCAGAAGAAGTCGGTCAAAGATGCAGACTTGCCTTACATTCCGGCATCAGAGGTGGTCAAGCGGAGCGGCGATACAGTTGAGAGACTCTGCACGTTTCCCCAGACCACCATCTTGGCCTGAACACTACGCTGATAGCCCCCAGGGATCGTCGTTGACTCCATTGTCTTGGACGTGACAGAATACGCGTCTCGACATCCAGGCGGTCGGCAAATAATCCAGAGCTTTGACGGCCAGGATTGTAGCTGGCAGTGGTGGACTTTTCACAACGGAATGATCTGGGAAAAGATCGCGCGTGGGCTGCGAGTTGGTAGAACCGAAGGTGTGCAGAACAGACACCAGAGACCAGCGCCGCGATCTTTCGCAGTCCAGAGGATAGGCTTCAACGAGTGGGAATGAGGTTGATGAAAAGGACGCGCTACTCCCGGCGATCGGATCTGGTGGCTGCCATTCCCTGTGAGCGTGCAAGCATGGGGCGTTGAAGCGGCCGCGTCAAGATCGAGCCCTATCCATCACGGTTTGCGGTGCAGTATGGTGGCATGTGGTGCTGGAAAAGATATGAGACAAGTGAGGAGCGCGTGTGAATGATGTTTGTGAAGCGCGCGCTTGTTGAAGATTTCCTCCAAGGAAGGCTGAGTTGGGCTTCTTACGGTGCTTTTCCGCATTAGGGGAGACCTCATCAAATATACTTGAATTGATGGAGACTTTGATGGTCAGCCGCCCAACTCATGTCGAACCCTAAATGATATACACGGTACCATGATTTACCACGCAAACCTTCTTCCTCTCACCCCCTACACCTTTCCATCTCACAATTGGCTGCGCTCACCGACGGCAATTGCGATTCGTGCACACGGGGAACGAAAATGCCTTGTGCAGCTCGTTGTTGTGGTGGTATGATCGCTTGGCGGGCGCGCTAGAACAAATGCGCGCCCGTCACTTCCCTGCGCCTTTCCTCCACCGCCGGTCCTTCTTCGCCAGCATCACCTCCGGGGTCTTGGATCTCACTTGCCAACCCTTCTACAGCACAGCGCCTTCTGTCTCATGTCGGCACCTCCGGATGACAACTAATCTTGTAATCTTGGGTTGAGACATGCCAATTCACACGGTACGAGGCTGTATTCTTGGTTCTTGGGCGCCTGTTGGACTCAATTGGAGACCACGCGACACCTACTTCGACATTGGATGAGATCAACCATGGACGGATTGGACCTTCACGCATTCTTCCAGCACTATGCGGCATACCTTGGATCCCCGGCGGGCACAGCAGCACTTTTCTTAGTACTACCCTTCATCTTCATAATATGGAAAGACGCGCAGGATAGAAATCTGCGAAGATTACCACCGCCACCCAGGATACCAGGCTGTAGACGATACGGATCCAGCAGGATCAATCTCGCGGACCAATACGGACGACAGCCTCCTTTCAACGACAGAGACCAGAAAGTACAGACCACGATCAAGGCTCTTTTTGTCTATCCGATCAAGTCATGCAGAGGTGTAGAGGTTCCCAACGCGGTCGTCACACCGACCGGACTCCTTTATGACAGGCTCTTCTCCTTTGCACAGCTTGTAGCAACGCAAGCCGAGCCGGACAAGTCAATTGCCCCCGGTATTAGTGAGCCTCATGGCCGATGGAACCATCAATGGAAGTTCATTACACAGCGAGAATTTCCCAAACTAGCTCTGTTGGAGACCGAGCTTTGGATTCCCGACCCACGCCACATGGCAAAAGACAGACGGGACTCGGCTGCGAATTCCCCACAGCAACACGACGTCGATCAGGTCAACGACTGGGCTATGAATGGCGGCTGTCTCATTGTTCGCTTCCCATACGAAACCAAAAGTGTGTGGTGGGGGACTTACACGGAGACTGTGACGATCAAGCTTCCTTTGGTGCCAACGTCATATCGAGCGAAGGCCAAAGGCTACACGTCCGAGAACATGATGATCTGGCGAGACAGTCCGGAAGCCATCAACGTCTCAAACGAGATCGAAAGCGATGCCCTTGCCAAGCTGAGCTACTTCCTGGGAGTCAGAAATCCCATCGGACTCTTTCGAAGCGACGAGACACAGCTAAGAAATATCACACGAAGTCTACCTGCTGATCGACGGAAAGACGACAACTTTCAAGTCGGTTTCGCCGATGCATTTCCAGTCCACCTCCTTAATCTCGCCTCAGCACAAGCAGTCGATCAATCAATGCCGGCAGGCACCGCCTCCAAAGGTCGACTGGATGCTGTACGCTTCCGCGCCAATATCTACATCTCCGGACCACCCGCCTACACCGAAGACCAATGGAAGCGCATCATCCTCGGCCAAGCAGCCGACTCTCGAACAGCACGCCCGGCGGAATGGCATGCTGCGTGTCGGACTGCGAGATGCAATTTACCGAATGTCGATCCGGTAACTGGTGTCAGAGATCAGAATGAGCCGGGCACAACGCTGAGGCGAACGAGAGTGGTTGATGAAGGCGCGAAGCCGCATCCGACTCTGGGGCTGAGCATGATACCGCTTTTTGAGGAGGGAGTTGTGAGGGTTGGTGATAGGGTGGAAGTTTTGGAGACGGGGGAGCATTATTATGAGAAGATGTTTGCTTAGGACGATGCATTGGATTTGAGTCAATTGGATGGGGTGGGGGAGAGTAATGAGAAAGAGGGTGTTGAAGCTGGCATTGATACCACTGAAAATTCTAGGGAGGTATTGCATGCTATTGCGGATCTGGTACCTCTCCTAATGGATAAAGAGGAGGACCATGATGAGGTGGATATAGAGTGCTATCATATACTCGATAGACGATACGTCAGAATATGATGCTGTGGCATTGTAGATATGTACATGAATGAGTAAGGCTCGTTGCCTGAGATGACTTGCATGTGCATTCCCCTCTCCAAATCTTGGAGTATCATATCAACACTCGCAATACGCTTTCGTATCACACTGGAAACTAAAACGCCCATCAAGTCAGCACTTCGCTCTTCCCACTCCCTGAAAGCTGAAATAGCAATCTGAACGGACAACTCACCATTCTGCCGTCCCAGCCTCACACCCATCATACCATCTACACAACGCACAAGCCGTCTCATCACACTGCTCAGATCTCGTTGGATGTGTAGGCGTAGGCCGTGCTTGCCGCACCATTGTCGTGGTATGGAAATCGAATTCTATTCTTGTTCGTGTCATGGTCGTGTGGAGGGTGGTTGTTTTTAGGGGTTCGACGGGTTGGAGGGGGAGTTGATGTTGTGCGTTGGCTAGTGTCAGGGCCCAGAGGAGGAGTGGAAGGAGGGATTTGAGTAGCATGTTGGGGATGGTTTGGATGGTGAGGGATGAGAGTTGGGTGTTGCACGACAGGATGTAGATGAGGAAGAGAGTGGAAGGTGTTCCATACAGAGCTGTTTTATCATGCGTATGCAGAGGAGTTTGAAACGTTTGACGCTGCTTTGCCGCTGATGGACTTGTAGTGCAGGCTTGATGTGGGGAGTTGGAGATGGGTTGTGCTATAGATGGAGGTGTTCATGCTGGGATGTTTGTGTGTAGGCGCTGCTGTGCCGCTGAGGGCGCGTAGAGAGCAGCATCTCAGGTGAACCATGAATGCCCGACTCATGAACCGACCAGATGCCTCAGCAAAATTTTGCGGGCGAGCTCATGCTGTTGCAAAATATCGGGCTGAGTTGTTCACGGAAGATGAGGTGATGTTGATGTTCATGGTCGTACAGAAGTTGGAATTCGTGCCTGCCTGAGGCTTGAGCGCGGAGCGGGTGCAGCCGAAAGTCTCCACTGCCAAGAACGCACATTTTGGAAAGACCTCCAACTCCGCTTCGCACTGCGACTTCCTCCTACTAGGCTTCTGTTTGAACCGCAACCCGTCGACAACCACCTCACCCACCGCCAATACCGCCAAAATGGGTCGCGTCCGCACCAAGACCGTTAAGAAGTCCGCCAAGGTCATCATCGAGCGATACTACCCAAAGCTCACCCTCGACTTCGAGACCAACAAGCGCATTTGCGATGAAATCGCCGTGATCGCATCCAAGCGCCTGCGCAACAAGGTATGCATACACAATCGTCTTGGAGTAAGATATTAGAGCATATTTTGACATATGTGATCCGTCAGATTGCCGGCTACACCACCCACTTGATGAAGCGTATCCAGCGCGGTCCCGTCCGCGGTATCTCCTTCAAGCTGCAAGAAGAGGAGCGTGAGAGGAAGGATCAGTACGTGCCAGAGGTGTCGGCTCTCGACTTCACCCAGAACAGCGAGAGCGGCATGCTCGATGTCGACCAGGAGACCAAGGACCTGCTCAAGTCCATGGGCGTACGTTACACACCACAACCCTATACGAGATGGAGATTCAGGGCTAACATGGATACCTACAGTTCGACAGCATCCCAGTCAACGTCGTTGCCGTCCAGCAGCAGCAAGTCGCCGAGCGACCTCGCCGCTTTGGCGACCGCAACCCACGCGTCTAAACGACTGCTTCACGCGATCACGACGACTTTGGGAGTTCTGGGCGTTGGCCTGCGGCTTGACCAAGATTGTCGCCGTAGAGATGGCTGCGTCCTAGCTAGCGCTAGTTATGTGAGCGAATGGAGTGACTTCCCTCCTACAAGGTGTCGCTGAGTCTTGCCGTGAGGCAGACGAGGCTTGATTGCCAATGCTCTTTCCCCCTCCCTCACACCTATGCCCAGGCTCCTCCTCGAAAGCACAAATGAGCTGTTTGCAATGGCATGTTGCTGTGCACTGCGCTAAGAGCAGCTGAAAAAAGCATTGATTGAACTGTTGCGTGCCCGGCTACCGTCCTGCCTGCTGCCCACCGCTGCTTTGGTCTGCCCTCTGTTGTCCTCCGTCAACGTCTAATCAAGCGTCGCTGTCCATCATCTACCCACCTCTGAAGCCCCGTGAGCGATGTATTAGTATTGAAACCAAATTATGTTTATGATCGTCGTTGGCAGAACTCGGCATGATATGATTCTGTTCCATGGAGATTGTCATGTAATTTTGCATCCACATTCTTCCTCAACAAGATGCATTAGACGGCGCTCTATCAACTACTGCTATCTCGCCCAAAATCGAGCGTGAAGATGACGAGGCGTCCGCAACAAGCTCGATCGGCAGTGTCCCGAGATCATGAAGTGATTTAGGACAGATGTAGCTGTAAGCTTCGCAAAGAGAATGGAAATGAGCCCTTCATACTGTCTCATTCGCATGAGCCGACTGTAGACCTGTACCGCTGCCGAATGTACAATGATCGCAATGCTGATGGAAGCGTTCAGATGTAAGGTAGATGCAAGCCCGAGCCATTTGACACCAATGTGACTGGGAGTGACCAGGGAAGCTCGTGAATATATGGTCAGAGCGAGGCGCATCAACTCAAAAAGGACCTCATCTGATATGTGACATGCAAGACAAAGATGAACATTGATAATGTGAGTTGGCAATGATGCCGATAGCATGTGATTGAGAAGGACGGCTTTGCGGAGGTGTGAGGTCTGCAAGTCATGATGCAAAGCCGAAGCCGTGTGGAAGCTTCCATTGCCACAAGCACAGACCACCTGAGTCTCCGACTTCGACTTGAGATTTTTGCGCTCCTTAACCGTTTCCATCACCATCACCTTTGCGCCCAACCATATCACCCTTCTTTCATCCTCCAGGAGCTATCACTCTGATTCTCCTCCTTGTCTGTACCATAGTGTGTTAATACCGCAGCCATGCTTTCCTCCAGACTGATGCGGAATGTGAGTTGAGAGCTCCATCAAACACCATCACGCGAGCAGCGACACTGACATCAATGTAGGCCGTTCCGCGCGCCACCTCTACCTTCAGATCATCAGCATACCGCGCACCGATAACATCGCAATTCAAGAGAGGGTATGCCGAGGACACAAATGCCGACAGCGGCAAGGTGAAGGGCCCCATAATCGGTATCGATTTGGGTACCACAAACTCTGCTGTCGCCGTGATGGAGGGCAAGGCTCCTCGTATAATAGAGAACTCAGAAGGTGCGCAGAAGATGGAAGAGCTTGATATACCGCAGGGTGAGGCTAACAATCGATACAGGTGCCCGAACAACTCCCTCAGTCGTTGGTTTCACGAAGGAAGGCGAGCGATTAGTCGGTATTGCTGCAAAGCGCCAGGCCGTCGTCAACCCCGAAAACACCCTCTTCGCTACGAAGCGTCTCATCGGCCGCAAGTTCTCCGACGCCGAAGTCCAGCGCGATATCCAGCAAGTCCCATACAAGATCGTCCAGCACACCAACGGCGACGCATGGCTCGAGGCCCAAGGCCAGAAATACTCTCCCTCGCAGATCGGTGGTTTCGTTCTCGGAAAGATGAAGGAGACTGCTGAGAGCTTCCTCGGCAAGAACATCAAGAACGCCGTTGTTACTGTCCCAGCATACTTCAACGATCAGCAGCGTCAGGCCACGAAGGACGCCGGTCAGATCTCTGGTCTTACCGTGCACCGTGTGATCAACGAGCCTACTGCAGCTGCGCTTGCTTACGGTCTTGAGAAGGACGACAAGGTCATTGCTGTCTACGATCTTGGTGGTGGTACTTTCGATATCTCCATCCTCGAGATCTCCAACGGTGTGTTTGAGGTCAAGTCTACCAACGGTGACACTCACCTTGGTGGTGAGGACTTCGATATCACTCTCGTCCGCCACCTCGTCCAGCAATTCAAGAAGGAGCAAGGCATCGATCTTTCCGGCGACCGCATGGCTATCCAACGTATCCGTGAGGCCGCTGAGAAGGCCAAGATTGAGCTGTCTTCTTCGCTCCAGACTGACATCAACCTGCCTTTCATCACTGCCGACTCTTCTGGACCCAAGCACATCAACACCAAGCTTTCTCGCTCCCAGCTCGAGAGCTTGGTCGACCCACTCATCAGCCGCACTGTCGACCCAGTCCGCAAGGCGCTCAAGGATGCCAATCTCCAGGCTAAGGACATCCAGGACGTCATTCTCGTCGGTGGCATGACCCGTATGCCCAAGGTTACTGAATCCGTCAAGAGCATCTTCGGCCGCGACCCAGCCAAGTCCGTCAACCCAGATGAGGCTGTTGCCATCGGTGCTGCTATCCAGGGTGGTGTTCTTGCTGGTGAGGTCACTGACCTGCTCCTGCTCGATGTTACTCCTCTGTCCCTCGGTATCGAGACTCTCGGCGGTGTGTTCACTCGTCTGATCAACCGCAACACCACGATTCCTACCAAGAAGTCTCAGACTTTCTCCACTGCTGCCGACTTCCAGTCCGCTGTCGAGATCAAGGTTTACCAGGGTGAGCGTGAGCTCGTCCGTGACAACAAGATGCTTGGAAACTTCCAGCTTGTCGGTATCCCACCAGCGCATCGTGGTGTCCCACAAATTGAGGTCACCTTCGACATCGATGCCGACTCCATTGTCCACGTTTCTGCCAAGGACAAGTCCACCAACAAGGACCAGTCCATCACCATTGCTTCGGGCTCCGGCTTGAGCGACGATGAGATCCAGAACATGGTCAACGACGCCGAGAAGTACGCTTCTGCTGACAAGGACCGCAAGGCTGCCATCGAGGCCGCCAACCGCGCCGACAGCGTCGTCAACGACACCGAGAAGGCCCTCAAGGAGTTCGAGGACAGACTCGACAAGACCGAGGCCGACAAGATCCGCGAGACTATCAACGGCCTCCGCGAGTTCATTGCCACCAACCAGACTGGCGAGGGTACTGCCACCGCCGAGGAGATCAAGGCCAAGACCGACGAGCTCCAGACCGCTTCCCTCACCCTCTTCGACAAGATGCACAAGGCACGATCAGAGCCATCTGAGGGCCAGCAGCAGGGCGAGCAGCAATCCGGCGAGCAACAACAGCAGCAGGGCGGCGAGGGTGAGAAGAAGCCATGAACTTCTTAACCCGCTAGCTTGATCTTTGTTTGATGTTTTTATACCCAGCGACTGTTTCGCATGCACAGCCAGCTACCAAAAAGCGTCTCCGGTTTCCGTTGCCTGGTCACACAGGTAACGATGTTGCATGACTAGCTCTCCGCTCGCCTGAAGCGGGAAGAAAGAAGGGCAGAGGCGCAATCTCCCTCCAATGTTCGATTATACAGAAAGATATCACCAGGGCGCTATGGTGGTCGGAGTAGAAAGGCGCTCATGCTGGCACAGCGATGCATATGATGGATCTGTATGGGGGAGTCTGTAAAGTGATGGGAAGCGTGAAGTGAAAGTGTGTAGTTTTAGCCTCATTCTTGGATGTGTAATGTCACAGATCTCTGCTCATACGATGATATCTCGGTCCTTTTCTCACGACATCGTCGTTCACGGATATAGATTTTCTCGATTGGGACAGCACGACCAATGTGTTTTGCGTCCTAAGCCGGAAGATGTGGCCGAAGGATTCACTGGCGCCGGTTTCCAAACTATTGGGTGGCGATGGTTGACTTGCGCCCCTTGCATATCAAAATCGGCCTGGTACCTCAGAGTTGTGCTGAATTCACCCACTCTTGGATACTTTCTACAGACAATCGAAATGCTACAGTTTCGCAAGCTCTTACCTCTCGTTGGCGCTGCCTGCGCGGCTGCACAATCAACAACATCGATTTTCGTCCCGGAAGAGTTTGTTTCTAATACCTTTGAAGTCTCCATAGCTGGCAATGTAAGACATCCACACTACTCGAACACAGATTCGCTAAAACAAGCTAACGTCGATTTATCAGGACGCAACAGCAACAACCTACCTCTTCTCCCCCGGCTGCGAGCAATTCTCTTGTGGACCCGTCACTTTAATCCAAGGTCCGGGAGTCGCAACTTTCAGCGAAGCGAATGTTCCTCCGGGTGGTATTACGACTGTTTGGACGTGCGCGTTGTCGCCGACGGACGCACCTACTACGGCGGATTGTACGAGGACTTCGCATTGGCCGGGGCATGATTGCTGTAGTGGGAGTGATACGAGGCAGTATCCGCCTGGGACGGGGTATGCGTTTCCTACGTATAGGGCTGTTGTTACGGCGGGGGGTGTGACAGCGGCGACGGGGGCGGTGGTGGGGATGAGTGGGAGTGGTGATGGGACGAGGAATGGGCCGGCTGTTACTGCGAGTGCGAGTTCATCGGCCAGTACGTCTGGCACTGCGGGATCGAGTGAGAGTGAATCTGCGGCGAGCAGTAGTCGAAGCGTAGGGAGTACGTCCAGCTCTGCGACGATGGGTTCTTCTTCGACGGAATCTACAGGGAGCATGGCCGCTGCATCTACAGTGGCAGCGTCCAGCAGCTCCCCAGGCGTCGCTTCGAGCACTTCAAGCGCTGGCGTTGAAGCTGGGAGGTTGTTGACTGATGGAGCTCTTGCGGGAATTGTAGGAGCGGGTCTGTCCCTTCTCGCAGTTCTTCGCCTTTTGTAGTGTTGCAACTAAGCAGACATGATTTCTCATGTGACGTTTTCCATTCATGACCGCATGCTGTCTTCATGTAGATTGTTTTCAAGCCGATATCTGGAACCATCTCTTGAAGGTCTCATGAGTGTCGCCTGGTGGGATTACAAGCACCTGGAATGGCCGGACCGCTGTTATGGCGAGCTGTCGGAGGACGTTGGCTACGCTGGAGAAAGTTGTCTTGCGTCGTCGAGTGTAAGGGACGATGTGAAGCGAGAGGAGTAGGACGTCGTCGGCGCATCCTTGGTCAGGTCTTCGGGTGCTTCGGCACGAAGAATATCCCTGCATCTCCTTCATACATGTAAGCGGCGCTTGTGACGAGACTTCACCTTCCCTCTCTGCTTGTTCTCGCACTTCACAATACCCGTCTCAGAAGTGAGAGGTTTGGCGAGAAGCATATGAGTCGAAAGCCGCCTTCTCATGGCTCCAAAGAAGCCCGCCTTTTCCCACGGCAGCGGCACACCGTCCTTGCCACCTCCGACAAGGCACTTCTGCTGGATCACCATAGCGGAGCGTGGCACGACCGAAGGGGTTCGTACGCTCGCAGAGTCCGCCCCGGTAACAGACATCAGATGTCGCGAGTACTTGCTGTAAGAGGATGCAGCAAACCAGCCGTGAGTCGCACCTGTGTCGCTGCGGTTGCTATCGCGAAGCGCCGGCGAGGTCGAAGGCAACAACCCTCATGCTTGTGTTGGTACAGTATCATGCTATTGACACCTTGCTGCTCTCTGGTTGTCCTTTCCCATTCATGTCTTGCGCAGACTTTCAATGACGGCTGATCTCTCTTATCTTCCTCATCTCAAATACCACTGAATCAACATTAAGGTTGGCTCGGCAACCCCGAGTCGGTCCCAAAGTCTAGAATGTCGCACCTGGGAAGAGAGCTTCAATTGTTGGAAGGTCGTGGCCATTATCATCAGATCGACTTTCGCGACGAAAATTTCACCGATACTGGATCCAAAATCATCGATTCTGATAGAGAACCGCTCACGATGAGCACTCAACAGTATGGCGGCGGGGAAGCCCAGGACTACTACCAACAGCAGCCACAGCAGCAGTACGGCCAGCCCGAATACCAGCAGAAAGGATACAATCAAGACGCGCCGCCTCCCAATTATGGCCAGAACTATGGTGCACCGCAGCCCAATGGATATACTGGCAAGGAGAACTTCGACCAGGCCTTCAAGGTCGAGCGACCGAAATGGAATGATGTGAGTAGACGAATGCGCGCGCGAATCGCGCTTGATCGCGTGACGCGACCCGACACTGACATGCGATTCACAGATCTGGGCTGGTATTCTACTGATTCTCGTCTTTGCTGGCTTCGTCGTGATCAGCGGCTACACCCTGTCCGCATACGCCTCGACCGGCAGCTTCAACAACAATGGCGGTTTCACTGGCACCGACAACACCTTCGGACTCAATGGCAACACACTCGTGCTCTTCGCTTTTGTCATTGTCACCGCACTGGTCCTTGGGTATGGATATGTCTCCTTGGCTCGGATCTTTACCAAGCAGTTCATCTGGATCTCTGGGATTCTCAACATTGTGATGACCCTGGGAACTGCCATCTACTACTTCTACCGCAGAGCTTGGGTGGGAGGCGCGCTTTGGCTCTTGCTGACTGTCTTCACCATCATCTGTTTTATCAGCTGGATCAAGCGCATTCCATTTAGTGTGCTCATGTTCCAAACAACCGTGGACGTTTCACGAAACTATGGACACGTCTACCTGGTCTCGTTCCTTGGCGGCCTCATCGCGGCAGCGTTCTCAGCATGGTTTGCTGCTACTATCGTTGCCATCTATGTCCGGTTCGAGCCTGGCGCGAATCCGTCTTGTAGTACCAGTGCTGGAGGCGGAGGCAGCTGTAGCTCCGCGACTGTTATCGGACTTTTGGTTTACATTACCTTCGCCGGATACTGGGTTACCGAGTGGCTCAAGAACACCATCCACACTACAATCTCAGGCGTCTACGGTGCTTGGTTCTTCTCGCCAAACAACCCGGCTAAGGGTGCGACTCGAGGAGCCGCGCGCCGAGCCCTGACATACTCATTCGGCAGCATCAGCTTCGGCTCTCTGCTGGTCGCCATCTTGGATCTGCTTCGCTTTGCCTGCTCGGTCGCACGCAACCAACAAGGAGGCTCCGGAAACTTCATGGCCGACTGCGCCCTTTGCATCTTGCAATGTATCCTCGGCATCGTGCAGTGGGCTCTCGAATTCGTCAACCGCTACGCTTTCAGCTACATGGCGCTGTACGGGAAGGCCTACATCCAGTCTGCGAAGGATACATGGCGCCTGATCAAGGACCGCGGTATCGATGCGCTCATCAACGAGTGCTTGGTGGGACCAGTCCTGTCCATGGGCTGTCTCTTCGTGGCCGTCTGTTGCGCCCTGGTTACTTACATCTACTTGGACGTTACCAACCCGGCGTACAATGAGGGAGGTCGCTTCACTGCCGTCATTGTGCTGTATGCCTTCTTGATCGGTCTGCAGATTACTGGATGCTTTGTCGTTCCGCTCAACAGCGGTATCGATACTATTTTCGTTGCGGCGGCGTGGGATCCTCAGGTTCTTATGCAGCAACATCCGGAGCTGTACCAGAAGATGATTCAGGTCTATCCACATGTTCAAGTAAGTCATACCCCTCAAGCATGCAATTTTGTCCTTGAAGCGGTGAAAGAAGAGAGGAAGCTCTCGTTCGAGACACGATGCTCTGCAACGAAGTGGATGCTGTGTGGATTGTTCACGAGATGTCTCTCGAGGGATCCTCACTCTCCTCTCCGGGGCATGAGACCGTCACGGCTTCGGCTTTTGAACATCCACAACACGTTTTCATATGCACTGTTTCATCCACGTGTATGGTGCTAACGTATCCCAGCAAGCAATACATGCGTGATAGCGCATCTTCGGGCGCAAAATCAGTAGACAACGGTTGCACAAGCGCGTAGTTGACAGGAGCAACAAAGATTTTTTGGAAAGTACATACATAAAGATGATTTAATTACAGCTTGTACTCAGTCCGCGCTGGTTCAGGACGTTGGCTATGAAAGGCGGTGATAGGCGCGGGGTTTCATCAAGAACCCAGATTCGGTGCGGCTCTGACATGCTGCAGGGAGGAGTAGGATGAAGCTGGCGCCCTCCACGATTAGGATTGGATCGCGGGCGCTCTCCATGAGGAGTTCCGCATGAGTTCACAAGGATAGCTTGGAGGAGAGACGCATGGCTGTATGCACGCTATACACTAAAACGATGCTGTAGGATTAGCGGATCTTGCTGTCCGACTGTACTTAAGCGCGACTGTTCTGCACAGTCTGGAGCGGTGTGCCTGCAGAGGCGATGCAGCTGTTGAAAGTATAAAGTTGGAACACACGTGAAACGGGAAGTGAGGGTTTCTTCTTTTCATCTCTTCGTGCCATGTCGTCTGGGTTCCCACGAAGTGAAGTCATGGAAAGCGTGGAATCTCGCGGGTTGGGCGATGGAGAAGATCGGGTTCACCCCTGCTCGCTCGGAGCGCTGGCTAGTGTCGTGGAAAGCCACAGAAATTCAGCGTGACGTTGTTGCTGGCCTGTGATTTCACGAAGTGTCAGCGGAAAGTGAGGGTGGGGCACTTTCGAACTGGCCCGTGCCGCCGCCGCCGATGCTCCCCCCACTCGCGACTGCCCAGATCGTGACACGCGCCTGCTGCAAACGCTGCCGTTCTTGCTCCTTCTCTCGACACCGACAACTTCCTTTTCCACTCCTCACTTGACCAGCTTCTTCCTTTCTTCCACACACAACTTCACCACCAACTTCTTCCACCAACGACCGCCAACCACAGCTCACACAAGCTCCTACTCAATCGATCAAGTAAGTAAACATACCCCTCACTTCACTGGCGTTTAGCGGCGGCGGGCAGTTGCAGCATTGGAAGGCTGTGAACGGTATTGAGGCTTGACACTTGCTCGGACACTGAGCTCACTCCCTCGTCAGCGATCTTCACGAGCTTCGGCATCAAGGAGATCAGACAGTAACCCTCACTCACCCGGTAAGCTCCCTGACCCTCCCGTATTGGCCTGGCCGTACAACACTACCTCACCCTCAGCTCTCACCTGCTAACGACCAGCTCAAGAACCTCACCTACCTTCACGAACGTCAACATGGGTCTCAAGGGTGTCCACTTCGGCGGCGGCAACATTGGCCGTGGCTTCGTCGCCGAGTTCTTGCACAACTCAGGCTTCGAGGTCGTCTTCGTCGATGTCATGGACAGCATCATTGAGAAGCTACAGAACGCCCCCTCATACGAAGTCACTGAGATTGGCCCCGATGGCGAGAAGAAGTTCACGATCGACAACTACCGCGCCATCAACTCCAAGCACGAGATGGACAAGGTGATCCAGGAGATTGCTACTGCAGACACTGTTACCTGCGCAGTCGGCCCGAATATCCTCAAGTTCATTGCCGAGCCGATCGCCAAGGGCATCGAGGCTCGCAAAGAGTCCAAGCCACTCGCTGTCATTGCCTGCGAGAACATGATCGGTGCTACCGACAACCTCCGTGAATTCATCGAGCAGAAGCTGTCACAGGAGACCAAGGACAACATCGGCTCCAAGGCTCAGTTCGCCAACTCGGCTATTGACCGGATTGTGCCAATTCAGCCTGAGAACGCCGGTCTGAACGTCCTCATCGAGAAGTTCTACGAGTGGTGCGTTGAGGAGAAGCCATTCAAGGGCAGCCCACCACCAATCAAGGGCGTCCACTACGTCGATGACCTCGAGCCATACATCGAGCGTAAGCTCTTCACCGTCAACACCGGCCACGCAACCGCTGCCTACTACGGTCACCAGGCCGGCAAGAAGTACATCCACGAGGTGCTCCAGGACAAGAAGCTCCACGACATCGTCCAGGACACTCTCAAGGAGACTGCTCACCTCATCTGCACTAAGCACTCTCACGTCTCCAAGGAGGAGCAGGCCAACTACGTAAAGCAGATTGTCGAGCGTATCAGCAACCCGGTGCTCAAGGACAACGTCGAGCGCGTCGGCCGTGCTCCACTCCGCAAGCTCGGCCGCAAGGAGCGCTTCATCGGCCCAGCTGCCCACCTCGCCGAGGCTGGTGAGAAGTACGATTGCCTGCTTGGTAGCATTGAGCAGGCATTCCGTTTCCAGAACGTCGAGGGCGATGATGAGTCGTTCGAGTTGGCCAAGAAGCTCAAGGAGCTCGACCCTCCATCAGCGGTCAAGAACATCTGCGGTTTGGAGGAGGATCACCCACTCTTCCCCAAGGTCGTCGAGGTCGTCAAGAAGGTGCAGTCGTCATAGGTTGGTCGTTCTGTTCCTGAAGTGTCGTGGACTCCAGCTCATGCTTTCTTCTAGATGCTCTTTAGACCTGCACGCGGACGACAGCACGGAGAAGCGAGCAATGGCTTCCTTCACCTAAAAGCATGACCATAGCCGGTACGCGGTGGTCATAGATAATGCATTAACGAGACACGACGAGCATGAGAAGATACCAAAAGCGAGCGAGCCAGTTTAGCAGGAGTTGAGCAACGTTCATAGCACTGGTTGCGAATGAGAAATGCGTTGCACTGCTGCAAACCTGATCCCTGACTCAATTCTTGTTCTGCTTCCCGAAACGCAATCTCATTTCTTGAGAGAGGTTCCTTGGGTCGTTCGTCTCAGGCAGGTGCCCGGCGGATGTCGCATGTCGTTTCCGTGCCAGAGATACGAGGCGGCGCGCAACGCCTTCCTTGGCCGCGTTGTGGGTGCCTTGGTGGTCGTGGCAGTGTACGAAGTGGGCTTGTGGTGTGATGACCGGTTGAGCCGACGTCCGCTGTCTTTGATGTGAGATTGTATGCGCGATCGGCGATTCGTCCAGCAAACAAACAATGACCGATTCGACCGAATCATCTCCAGGGCCGCCACCTCTTGTGCCTTTCAATGATCCTGAGGCAGACAATCTGACGTAGCGCATCTCCCACCACCACCACTCACGATACCTCTCCACCTGCGCGTAACCCGAATATCCATACCTCTCCCTGCATAGCCACATAGCATCAGCAAACAGGCATCTTTGTTCCGATACCCCACATCGACCTCACTTCTAGGCCTTGACCCTCACAGACGAAACACGGCCTACCTAACACCACATTGTTACACTGCGCTGGGCTTATTGTGTGCTAACTCGTCTTTATCCAACCAAACAGTCGCGGACCTCGCTCGGAAGCACCTACGGCCATACTACCGAACCTGCAGGATAACGACGTTCAGGCCCGGGAGGTTGAGGCTTTGTTGGACTTATTTGCGAGCTTCTGGAGGGAGCATCAACCGCGGACTCAGACCCAGCAAGTGATTTATAGCCTACCGCGGGCGGCAAGAGCTTGGAGAAGTGAGAGCATGGCGATTGACAGTAGTATTCTGTAAGAGGTGCACAGTGAGGCTTACTGGGGGACAAGGCTGACCTTACGGTTGCACATACAGGTACCCGGAACGACACGATCTTGCGAGGCCGGAGAAGGGATTCTACAAAGTCAAGATACCTGTTTCGTAGGTCATGACCTTCTAATACCCAATCACTGCACATGCTTCTGGTTATGCTGTTGTTGGGCCGACGAATACGAGAAGGATGATGCAGATGGCTTGGGCTAACAGCTTGCGCGCATTGATACAGACATTGGCAATTACGCCATTACATTTCCACGCCGGAACAAGATCACCTCTACTATGCGAGCGGCCACGAGATATATTGCCTGAACACCGCGACGAAGAAGAGGAAACATATTGCGAGCTTACCGTTTGAAGCGCGGTGTACGGCGAGCGGGTATGGATGGGTCTGTGTGGGTGGAGAGCATGAAGGCCACTTCGCGAGCATCAAGCTCGACGGGACGGGGAGAAGTACGCTGGACGTCGACTCTGCCCTTCCGCTGGGTAATTTCGGACAAGGCGTGCCTAGGCGGGCGCCGACGATCAAAGTGGAGAGGATTGGCGAGGAGATAGTAAACTCCATTTCCATCCACCGGATCCAGGACGAGGACGCGCATTTGGACGATATCGTTGCGGTCTTGACGAACAATGATCGGACGGTTCGGATATACAGCCTACCGACCGGGCACGAGACCAAATGTCTGGACATCCCTTTTGCGGTCAATCATGCTACAATATCGCCCGATGGGAGGATGTTGGTCGCTGTTGGAGATTACAACCAGGCGCATTTCTACACCCGCCAAATCGTCGATACGCCGCCGCAGATTCCGAAACCGCATAATCGACTTACGAGCGCGAGCATCGAGTGGAAGAGGGCGTGTAAGGTGACACTGCATGTGAATCATCCGGAGTGGACAGTGGGATACTTTACGACTGCTTGGGCGCCGAATGCGCAAGTGGTAGCTGTTGGAAGTGAAGGTGGACACATTACAATACTCGATGCTGCGACGCTGGCCGATGAGACACTGGACGACGAGAACAGAGATGAGGCCATCATTGCGATTGTGCCAGGGTCGCGAGCCGATCAGCCGTCTCCTCACCCGGGCGCGATCAGAAGCATGCTCTTCAGTCCTGACCCATGGGATCTGCTGATATGGGCAGAAGATCAAGGGCGAATATGTATTGGTGATCTACGGACTGGACTCAAGAGTCGGCAAATAATACCTCTGGAACCGGAGAAAGACGAGAAGCTGCGAAAGATTGAGTTCGATGAGGTTCCGCCTGATGATGATATGCCAGTATCTCCGATACCGCCTGGCACGCATATCGACGATCTGGAGGCCGAGATATTGAGGAGGTATAGGATGGCTCCGGACAATCCGAGCGCTGTCAACTTTGCGACTGAATACATCGAAGCGAGGAGAAGGCAAAGACAACACAGGCAACAGCTTGCGGAAGCGAGGATAGAGAGCATGGCTGCATCGAGGAATTCTCCTACCTCTGCGGCGAACTACGATGATCCGCAAGGTCTTACAGCACGGGAGCAGCAAATATTGGAGACACTTCGAACGTCACGGCAAAGGGAGGAGGCAAGAGTAGGTGGCGGAATACCGCGTTCGGTTAACTACACGACTCCTGATATGTTTACTGGCTCTGCACCGAGATCTTCATCATCTACGCCTAACACGACTCAGTCGGCAAGACCCATCAGCGATATCCTGAGCTCGGTACAGGACTCTTTTCCGGAGCTGAGTAGAACACATGCTGCGAGTCCGAGACCTGGATCAAGTCATGAGGACAATACACTACCACCTTTACACGCTCTACAAGACGGCGTTTGGGGATCTTCCTCACGGACAATGAGTTCACGGCTACCTAGGAGACGACAATCCGTGATTCTTAGTCCGCCCGCATCGAATGGCAGGCCAGCGAGCAACGGCAATGCAGCAGCACAGAGGGAACAATCTTCTACTCCTGGGCCGCCGCCTGCAGAAGCTGACGATGAGAACCCTTGGCGAACGATAGAGGAGCAAATGGCTGCGACTGCGAGAGGCCCTTTATTTGAAGGCGCAGCGAGGGCGCAAGCCGCGAGTCCCCTACCCGCTGACATCAACGAACGCCGACAACGCCTCACCGAAACCCTCCAACAAGACATCGACGACCAACGCCGCATCACCGCCGCACAAGCCCGCGCACGAGAACGATGGAATCGATCTCGTCTCGTTGCCGGAGGTTCCGCCGCAGAACGAGCTGTGACGTTGGCGGATGCGAGGAGATTGGCTGCGTATCCGGATGGGTATGAGAATTTTCGTAGTCGGGCTATGAGGGGCATGTATGGGCCTGGTAGGGACATTGGCGTTAGAACCGCTGGGTTGGCTATGAGTCCTGATGGGAGGATGCTTTGGGCTGCTTGTGAGGAGGGCATTTTTGAGATTGAGGTGGGCGTTAAGGGGAGGATGTTTTGGCCGGCTTTTGAGGTGAGGTGATGAGATTCTTTGTGGATGTTGAATTGTTCCTTGTGCCTAGGTTTCGGAGTGGGAAATGAATAGCATCGGGGAGATCTGCGAGAACAGAGCATGGCGTTGGAAGGAAGTTGATACAGCCGGGAAGGACTCGGTATGAAGATATGATCACAATGCTATGAGGATGGTATGGATAGTGGCACATATTCTTAGATGGCTATGAAAAGCTATTTGCGCAGCAGGAGGCGAAATATATCGCCTTTGCCTTGGGTAAGTCACGCTTCTAATTGCGGTCGATGATTGACTCTTGATCATCGGTAAGACTGCGATCTCATAGCTGACTTGAGACAGAACATCACCTACCTCTGGCCAACGCCAGGCCCGCCGCCAGGGCCTGAACCGGCGCTGACATTAAAACTACCACGAAATGATGATGGGTATAACGCAGGATCTACTCTTCCTTTCTCTCCGCCGATTGCGACTGTGCGCACGAGCTCGACCATTGTCATCTTAAGAGATCATCGCAATGGATCATCGAACACCAGGTATGTCCTCACGTCTCCGGTGAAGCGCCGCCATCGCATGTTCTTTGCGATGTGCTTGAACACTAATGTGGGTGTATCATTTGCTCCTTTCTGATGCGAGGTGGATTCTGAGGCTGTGGTCTCATCGTCACTGAAAAGATTGAAACTACCAGGCCTTGACGACTGCTTCGGGGTTGGCGCTATGTCGATGCGTTGCGCGGACTTGAAAGGGTTTCGCGAGACGTCTCCTTTTCTGATCGGATCGGATCTCTGCCCTGGAAGGCATTAGTATTGCGCTGTAAAACAGCCCCGCGACTTACGCTGTACAAACTCTCGTGGCTCTACCGAGATGCTACGATCAGCCTTGACGTATACGAGGATGGACTTTGCGTGGTGTTTCTGGGCCATTGGCAGGGAGTTGGTTGTTTGAGAGATCGGCCAGCATGCAATGCACATTGAGAAATCATTGATCAAACCGGCTGACCTAAGAAGAGTGCAATGAAGCAGAATGGATATGCTCCATCTGTGAAGATCGAAGGGCGACTCATATACTGCTCCATCCACGCCCGCTGCACACCCCTTCCAAGGACCTCCCGAGACCGGTGGGAAGCGAGTGCCATTCACATGCCATACTGGGTCGTAATCAACAAGTTACACAACGTCAATGTATCACGCCTTGCATCCATACCATACGGTTCGAATCGGTCTCTGCAAATGTTATCCGGCCACGACAGGTGATATCAGCTTTGCGCCATACCTCAGGCCCAACACAGCCCTCGCTTATTTACCTCATCTCATGTTACACTACTGCGCGGCTCGGATCCGTACATCTCGCGCTGTCGGATTGTCCACTGAGACTCGTTCAGTACCTGCAGAACAATGCAGGTCTGTTCTCCGAAGGCAGGTCTCTCCAGTTGAGTTGACAGACATATTGAACGGGCAATAATGGCAAGACAGTGAAATCTGGAGATTGCTTCGAGACACGAAACACGATGCCGTCTGAACCACAGCCTTGTTTCGCCAGCCCTGATCACATGCATTTCACTGCCCGCGTGTGCCGTGGCAACTGCTAGATCAGGCTGGGTTTTGTCGTACAATGTGCTAGAACCCTAAAGACCGCGCTTCGGCAATGGCGCAATGTTTGCATCGGCATGCCGACCTGCTTATCTTCGATCGGGCCGTGTTGAATGCGTCGTAAATGCCTGCGAGTATCCTGGCTAAGGCTTTTGTCTTCCGACCCATTTTCAGGTCTCATATCTGGCATCAAAATACTCCAGAACGAAAAGCCTTCTCCTCGTGCATTCGAATGGAGCAGCACTAAAATGTTCCAGGTTTATGTCGTCCGTTGCAAGCGCACCCGCATGGAGTCTCTCAATCGTGATGGGATGGGAGAGTGGCTGATGTCGTCGATGCGGCTGCAGGAAAATGCCAAAGCCATACGCCCGTATCTGACCACAGCTCCGGTCGATGCATATGGGGTTGATGGAAATTGTCTTGCATACTCGAGGGTGTCAGACGCACACTCCATCGGCCTTCGCCCCTAGGGATATGCTGAAGTTCGGCGCGATGCCTTGCCCTCGATGCAGGAAGGTGTGTGCATTTCCTGTCGGCTTAGCATTCGGGCCCGCATGATGTGCATGAGCACCGCTATCCATTGCGTCCAGATAGAGACTGGACTCCGCCAGCCCTCCCGGTAGACAGCTACACGCGCGAGTGCGCACTCGCGAGCCTTGCGAATAAAGCGACTTGGAGGCACGAAAGGCTGCTATGGACCACTTGTCGAGCTATGGCCAACAATCACAGCATACTTGTGGACGATGCAGAAGCAATCCAGGGCCGAAATACTCGAGCTTGTGATCCAAAATGGGGCAGGATACATAATTCAGACACGAATGCGGAAAGTCCATGGTCACGCAAAGTTGTGCTGGCGCTTGGTGGGAATCCCGCTGGATTGAAATCTCAAGTTTCTCAAGCTCGAGACAACTGACCACTGAGCGCAGATGGCGGCGGTGTCCGCGGACTCGCGTCTCTCATCATTCTGGAGAGGATCATGGACGAGGTTGTTCGAGAAGAGAGAGATATTGATTCTTCAACGAGATCAAGCGCCTCTTATCCATGGTCGACGGATACCGAGGATACGAACGGCAATCACGAAGGAGCGAATTCGGCATTCAAGCCGCATCACTATGTTGACTACTTCGTGGGAACAAGCACGGGAGGGTAAGCAAATCCCACGTGGTCAAGACCATTCTAAAAAGCTACAGATTGAGCACTTTATTGCTCGGCCGTCTTCAGAAGACGGTGGAGCAAGTACAACATGAATACAACACCGTGGGCGCTCAGGTGTTTTGCCGGGGCCGCACGGTGACCAGACTAGGCCTCCTTAGACCACGATACAGATCGAAAGATTTCGAGCGAACGCTACAACAAATTAGTAGGTTCGATGTTGATCAGCCTCCAACAGAGGACGATTTGTCGATCCGAAGCCAAAGTCGGGCAAATGAACACATTCGTGGCCAAGCCGAAAGAGTCCCTCTGAAGACTGCGAGCAAGGATTGTGCTCGAACGTGAGTGGATCCTAGTCGACATAGTAAACTCAGCTGATCATGGGAAGGGTTGTGGTTGCCTATGGAGGAGCTAAAATCCGAGGTCCATATCTCTTCCGCAGCTATGATCATGGTCGACCCAGCCCAGCTATGCCAGGTGACAGAGCTCACAAGCATCTCAATCCAGGACCTGCGTCCGACTTGCCGTTATGGAAAGTTGCTCGAGCCACAAGCGCAGCCCCAAAGTATTTCTCAGCCATGAAGCACGGCGATCAAAAGTTCAAAGATGGCGCAGTCGGAGGCTACAACAATCCAATCAATCTTGCATATAACGAGGTCAAGCAAATGCACTGGAGGTTCGAGCCACATCTCATGATCTCAATCGGCACTGGCATAAAACCACAAAAAGAGGGCCGCAAGAAATGGTATCGAGTCTTTGGATTGCACTTGCCGGATCTTGACGAATCTCGCAAAGAAATGCAAGGACATTTCCTAGACTCACAGACAGCGCACGACGACTTCGAGACAAGGCTAGAGGGTATCAATGGATCGAAGACCGATGCAGAAAGGGTCGGATACTACCGATTCAATATCTGCGAGCATCACGATATTACAGACATCAAGCTGGGAGAATGGAAAGGAGAGAATGGCGCCGTAACGAAGGATCGCATTCGAACGGCAGTGCGCGAATGCTTGCGAGATCATGGAGATAATGAGAGGATACGCGAATGCGCAAAGTTTCTGGTCAAGCTACGGAGACAGCGAGCAGATACAGAAAGGTGGGAGCGGTTTGCACTCAACAAGGCGTATCAGTGTCCCATTAAGGACAAAGCTAAGAAGGAGCGAGAGTGCTCTAGAGTCAGCTTTGACTCTCGCTACAAGTTACGCCTGCACCTTATCCGCTACCACGGATTCGTCTGGCAGGTCCCTGCACAAATCAAAGACCACACGGCGGCGGACTGGTCGTGTTATTGGGATCATTGCGGCCAGTCCAAGGTATCGCTTTTTGCAACTAAGGGGGAATTCCTGGCACACTTGCGAGAGATCCACGACATACAAACACCCCGAGTCGTGACCGCTAAGCAAATCGAAGATGTTCTGGATGCGGGCAAAACGACGAAGCAAGAAGTGGAAAATCTGAAGTTCAACCGGCAAGGAACTACTTGGTGAGAACGCATTGTTGGACGGCGAAGAGTAGTGGGCAGGTCGTAGTTGCGATTGGGCTTCACTATCTTTCGTGGAGATATCGCTCTTCATACGACCAAAATTTGCAATGTTGAATGGATAATGTAGTGATTGGTTTGCTCGATAACTTGTACTGAGCCAATAGAACATTTCATGCACCTGCCGCATTGGTTTGCTATTGGACTTGACGTTGTAAGAAGTGTGATTCGGACTCTCCACTCGTTGTAACGACGCCACTCAGGTAATGACTGCCTCACCGGACACGCAAGCCCACTTCCATGCATGGAGCCCATATGTACGCTGGGAAGCTCACAGCCACCTGCAAAGCCTTGTGTTACCATAAGCCTCTTCGTTTTGTGCACTAACACAGCTATCTGGCCCCTCTAACAAGTCACCTCGCAACGATTTACATAGGCATGGCTCTAGAGTCTAGATCGCGATGGAAGACTTCCCGCCAGATGTCCTGAGAGAAGCTACTTTCTCGCCTCAGCCAACAGAGTACCACTTCTTTAGCTCCGGAGCAGTATACAGAGCCAAATTCCGACAGAGACACTATCGCTGACGAGAGCTATAGACTTCGAAACCCCTACATCGATGCTGGAGGACGGAAGCACTGGAAGAGCATGACATGCCGAGCGAGTTCATCGCGTGCTCTTCAGATAAACTGACACCAGGGAGCCTGAGATGCGTTCTGCAGCGGACACGGCCACCACATTCGAGTGGACAACAAGACAGCATGCCTTTCAAAAGCTCCTGGCATCTTCTTGATGTATTCACAACTCTGAATCTACCGCGATCCTATTTCCAGATATCAGGTGGTTCTCCAGCGACCGCACACTCCTATATAGCTCGCGGGAACCAGGGCAAGCCTTTGACATTCGAACTGATTGCTCACTGCGTCACAAAACAAGGAGATTGGGCCATGGCACTTTCGCACGATGCATCGAAAAACACTACTGCGGTATTCTGGAGCATGGACGAACGTGTGAACTCCAGCAGGCCCGTTGCTGAGATGATCGCCCTCCAAGGTCGGTCTTGCCACCCTGTGCTCATTCCATGTATCATGCTAGATGAGGTGCTTAGAATGGCCTTGCAGCGTCGTCACTCCATCAAAGAGCGCTTGAAGGCATTGGAACATGCCATGGCTCGGCTTGGCAGAAAGTCCTCGTTCAGTCCAACAACAACCTTAGGCGATGACCCAGCATTACCGGAGCCTGAAGGCTTGGAACAACTCTTCGACCTGCTAAGTAGCTGTAGAAAAGATCAAGCAAGCCGCAAAGGCCGATACGATTTCATTTCGAGCTTTCACGAAGCCATCGAGAAAGGGCTAGAGTATGTAGAGGGCTTGCTGCAAATTGAGCCAGACGACGAGCTCATGCAGGCTCACAATGACCTCAAGCGCTGGAGCTCGACCATCTGGCAGCGCCTTCGAAGCCTCCTCGCCCGAGATAAGGACCATGTGCATAGAGTCGACAATGTTTCCAACATGGTATGGTCATCCTAGTACACCCTATCGCTGCACTACTGACTCTCTCGAAGCTCCAGAGCATTGTACAGCAGCGTGACATACGCTTGCAGTCGAGCATCGCAAGAGCGGCGCAACGAGATAGCGAGGACATGAAGTTCATATCAGTCCTTGGGTCTGTGTTCTTGCCGGCAAGCTTGGTAGCGGTAAGGATCGTTTTGATGGTGTCGTGAACGTGACTGACTGAAGACAGACGATACTGAATGTCCCGGAGTTCCAGTTCCTCGAAGGATCAACGTTATTTGGGTTCTACATTGCGGTCACGGTACCATTCGTTGCCTTCGTGGTGCTTCTTTGCATGATGCGACGGCATTGGACACGCTGGCATTGGTTCCGACGGCGACTGCCTCGAGGTGACTGATGATGGACTCATTGGTACAGAGTCGATTGAGCGTTCACATTCCACACACAAAAGCAACCTTCACTCAATACGTGCTTGATGCTCCTGCTACGGCGTGGCCGATGCCAGCAAGCTCATCGGGTCCAGCGGGAACAAGCCAAGCAGGTGGCACAAGGCCTCCGTGCGGTGTATTCCATAGCTGAGCATGCCACCATCCAGAGCCTATTGTCATATTAGCTTCTATTGGGCCCCATCCTTTGATGTGCTCTCACCTCCACAATGCTTGTCTATAATCTCTACGATATCTCCTCGACGCAAGGTCAAGAAAGGGTGTCCCTGAGCCCACCAATTGTCCTGTGCAATGAAAAGATGCTCGGCAACGACATTCTCGGCAGCTGGAAGCTCCACAATAGATGTGGCAGGCAGCTCTGCCGGTGCAATGTTGTGCTTGATCTCAGATTCTGGTGTCATCGCAGAGTCAAGAAGAACCTCGCGTGAGTCGCTAAGACGTCCAGACTCTGAATCAGCTGCGAGGCAATTGACGGCGTCCGAGTATCGTTCACCAAGATCCTTTGTCCCATTACTATCGGTACGTGGCTTCCAATCCAGCCTTCTTGTCGGATGACTATTGGAACGGCCAGCCCAGCGGAAAGAATTGGAAGAAGCCTTCACGTGTCGATTTGCTACAGAGTATCAGTGCATGTGCTCGCCTACATAAGACGTTTGGCTTACCCGTGACTGTGGGCTTGTCTGCGTGTAGTTGTCGTGGAAAGCCGCTAATAGAATACCAGGCATCTCTAGTCAAACATAAAGAGATCATCGTTCTAGCAAATCGATTGGACTGCCGAATCTCGATTGGCTTGTCCATGCGAAACACTTGTTGGTGTATCATGCGATCGATTATCGTCTTCGTAAGTGCAACTTCATGAGGCTGCTCGTTCGGACCTCCTTCTTCCGAGATCAGGAAGTGTGCGTCGTGGCCAGCGATCGCCCTGGATTTGATGAATTTGCCAAGTTCGGAAACCTCAGGACCTAGGAGGAAGCGACAATGGATGTAGCCTATGATTCCCCAGTCAGTCAGTAACGACTCTTCGTGATGGTGTCGATCTGATCACTTACCTGATACTTCGAAGGCCTCTGCCTGATGGCTGTCGTAGATCTTCACATCGCCGATAGTGTCGTAGTAGAAGCTAGTTGCAACCAGGCGCTGTGCCAGCGTCTTGATTTGAGGACTGCCGCCCATGAGGTGGTGTGTCATACTCTTGAGCTCCTCCATAGAGTCAACTTCGTCTAGCTTTGGCAAATTCCGCGGTAGCTCCGGGCTAATCCTGACATATCTTCCTTTGTTGGGTTCCGTTGGGCTCCTGATGTTATAGTACTCCCTCCAAGCGGCCTCGGAGTCAAGCGATGACCGAACGTGATCTTTAGCCATCTTCATGAGGTTAAGGCTGTGTGCAAGAATCCCATTTTGCGAGGGCCTCCATCGGTGAGGAGTGCGTGGTGTCATCGTTCGTGCGTACGCTGTCCCAATGGACAAGATAATATCGGGCTCATCATCCTGGTGGCTTGGCCACAGAAGCTTTCGTTCACGGTCGGCAATTCTGATAGGGTTGTTGTTGTATATGCCGCCATCGCTATACACCTGTTTGGAAGCCTCATGACAGAGCGGCTTGAAGTATGTCGGAGCTGCAGAGGTCGCACGAGCTCTATGGAGACATCAGATAAACGGTCATCTACAGTTCGTTAGATGCACCTACGCTTCCCAAGTCTTTAACTCTCCATGCAGCTTCTCGGGACGCTGGAAATGATACGGCACTGTAACATGTAAGCATGTGCCGTCGGAAGACTCTTTTCAACATGTGCGCCTACACTTTTCTTGGCAGAGTCGGTTGTAGTTCGCCAAAACAACTCCATTTCCGGCTGCTGAAGTTGCGGTGACTGCGACTTTTATATCGAGACTCCCAGAATCTTGTCGCGGACCACCGAACAGGTATTGCTCGTTGGTGAATGCACTGACAAGCGCGTCTTGGAGGGGCTGTGTCTCGTATTTCGAATGATTGTAATTCTCTACTAGCCAACCGACGCCTGGGATATTCGCACCTCGCCTAGGCGCAAATGCGCTCCGACAGAATCTCTCGAATTGCGCGCAGCATTCTTCGAGAGTCCAGTTCCGGGCAGTAAGGCCGAGAGCGATAATTCCGCCAGTGCTGCAATCATTAGCGTAATTAGAGCGAGCAATGTCCATGATGATGTCTTACCTGGTTCCCACGATCAAGTCGAAGAAGCTCTGTACGCTGATGCGGCCTCCCAATTCTTGTTCTATCTGTCGTAGGATCTCTAGCTCGACGATTCCTCGAACACCGCCACTGGAAATTTGTCAGCTCCCTCTCTCATCTCAAATGGACGTCCGGTGGACGATACCCATCAAGCGTTAGAACGCGGACACCGCAGCTGGCTGGCTTCAAGTACACCTTCCAGGGCGCTCTGAAGCGGCGCTCTTTCTTCTCGAGGGGACATTCTGATATTTCCACGAACCGATTGAGATAAGTAGTTCTGCCGTATGTCCGAAGGCACGGCGTGCAAACAATATGTCCGCACGGCAGGGAATGCTCGGGCGGCTCGAATAGGCAGCAGAAGCATACCGTGTGGCTGATGAAGGCGTGAGGGTCGCCTCTGAAAGCATTTTCGAAGAAGAGAGGCAGGACGGACTCCTTATGCACTTCTGCTGCCGCCTGGTCTTCCGGGGTGGTGTCGCGTGCTTTCTCCCGGACCATCTCGCTGAGTACTGCAAGTCTGTCGTATATGTTATCCTGGAAGCACTGTTTGTAATCATCGAAGTTGAAAGACGACGTGTATTCTCCGTCGGCGAGGAGCTTTCCCGACTTCATCTGATGACCTTTAGCACCATGTCCGCTGCGCACGTTGACACAGCGCCCTTTACCACTTTCATACTCGCAGGGCCAGTGGCGGTCGCAAAAGTTCTCTAGAGCATTGTCGATATGCTCCAGATACATCGGAAAGATGACATCTGCCTTCCCACGAATCTTATTCCGCGCGGCATCGAGCATTATGCACGATGCAACAAGGACACTAAGCTTTTCAAATAGGATGGAGGCCTTCGTCTCCGGCCAACAGTCCACCATCTGAATAGCGAGCTTCAAGATGTTGCCTCCAAAGTCGTTTGGGATTGGACTGTTGACGAAAGAGGCTTGAACAAAGTCGAAAGGCGTCTCCAGTGTCTCTGCGAAGTGGTCGAATGCATTCTGCAAGTACGGTTGGAACTCGTCGGCGTCAAGCAACATACGTAGATCAAGCTTCCGTTCTCGCGCCGACTTGCTGGCCGAAGTGATCATATCTGACAGCTTCTCAACTTGATTTCTGATGAGATTGGGTCTTCCAATGGTAGGAATCCGAACAACTCGAAAAGAGCTGTAGTATGACAAGACCAGATCCTCCACAGATTCGATATGTCGGTCACGCTCCTTCCAGAATTGAGCATGCGCTTTGAAAGTGACATTTCGGGTCACCGTTGTGCGTAACGAATGTCGCAGTGCAGCAGTCGCTTTCTCAACATCCCACAATTCCTCATCGATGTTGTTTTCGGAAGCGTTGAGGGCGATGATCGCATGTGGCAATATCGGCTGATTGGAAGATTTTTCGAGTGCTGACTGTGCCCAATCGACCAAACGCTCAATCACACTCTCTATTACTCTGCAAACTAAGTCAGCTCGCTGCTCTGCAGCTTATGAGTAAATTACGGGTTTACCTTGGGTTCTTCAGCACGAAGACGATGACGTCGGAGAAGGTATAAAGCAAGCGTGGGTAGAGATGCGCAACTGCAAATTCTCTGCTCTGTTTCTTCTCTGTGTTGGCCCATGTGAGCTCCCGCTCCGACGTATGCTTCAGCCTTGGTCTTCGTTGGCCTGATCCAGTGTGGACTGCTTTCCTACCAAGGCTTCGCTTCACTCTTGCGCCAACCGGCTCTCTTTCCCCTCCCTCCAACCCTTCGCAGTCTGCAAAGAGCAAAGGGGCCTGTGAGTACGCTGATTGAGATGAATCCGGATCAAGGTATAGATGCACATCCTCCGAGGTAGCAAGGTCTTGACCAGCTGCGCCTACGACCGGCGTCGGAAAGCTCTCGCCTTCTTCTGACTTCAAGTCAATTAAAAGTTTGATCAGCGTGCTTTTACCGGCTCCGGTCTGACCAACAAATGACACCAAGCTTGGGAACAAAGTCTCAGTACGTTCCGAGTTAGCAGCAAGGACTGGAGTGACGGGGCTCAAATCGAGGCGCCGATGTTTGGTCTCGGCCATGAGACTAGCATAGCGACCATAGTCTCTGAACAAGGGCAGCTCGTTCTGCTCACGAAACACACCGAACCAGGTCGTTTCGATATCTGTTTTGTGTAAGTGCTCACGCTGCTCCTCAGTCACCTCAGGTGTTAACACTTTCTGAACTTTTTTGGCTGTGATAGGATCCGTCTTCTCGTGTGGTACCGCGCCAGGAGCTGGCCGGCCGCTTGCGTGCAGCAATTGTCCATCCCAGCACCTTCCACAGAACATAAAGTTGCATACGTTGCACAACGACACATCTGTACGGAAGCTTTTGCAGCCGTTGCACTGCTCTCCCGAAGTCATGGACGCTGTGCCATGTGCCCGACCTCGGCTCCTAGACGCATCTCGTACACTAAGACCGTTGCTTGACTGTGATAGAGTCCGATCGAGAGTTCCATCTGTGATGATGAGCTTTGGAGGTGGCTGGTCGAGGTGAGTAGGACTTTGCGATTTCGGAACGTGCCCGCGTCGATGCGGATTCGAGATCTTCCTTGAGGGTGCCGTCGTTTCTGTCGTACCAGTGTCTGGTTGATGCCAAGAGGGCCTGTGATCGAAAGGACCAGTGTCAAGGGGAGCTATTGTCGGTAGTACTCGAGAAGTGCGGGTCGCATTTACATGGGAGCTCGTCCAAGTTTGAGAAGCCGCAACTTCTGGAGCTTGCAGTGCGCGGTCTTCCTCGCTTGAAGACGTAAGATTCTGAGTGAAAGCGCCATCGCCACCTGGCGAGCAAGGCGTATCCGCCGGTATTTTGCTCGACAATTCCTGCGGTGAAGCGTCGGTGCCCAACTCACTGTCTCTTTCGTGGTGTCGCGCCGTCGCTGGCTCCAAGTCCTCTTTCGCGTCTGTCTTGCTTGCTTCTATGGGGTCTGGATGGAAGCTTGAGCTGGTGTTGTCCAGTTTTCCTGCCCCTGCCGAGATTAGGGGCGAGGTCAGGGTCACCGTGAAGTCTGGGAAGTCCCAATCGGCAAAATCGTGCGCTGACATTCTCGAGGAGGGGCATCGAAAGGCATAGACGAGCGTGTCGTGAGTGAGGTGCTGCGATACTTCTTATTCCCAATGCTTGCTCCACATGCTCGCGTACGCCATAGCCTGCGAGCTGAGACGCATATGATACTGCGGCCGGTGAGGCTGCGAGGCTCCATAAGTCTGGGCATGGTAGTACCAACCTGCAGACATCAGGCAGTACATGGTCGCTTATTTTCCAAGAGGTTGCCGTCTCTGCAGAGACGAATCCCGTGGTTCACTTTCTTTCGATGTCATCCTAGTGAGCTTCATGTTTCATAATGTAACTGAGCGGACAGTTTGAAAAGCGACCCCGGAGCCTTGACAACGAGTTATGGCGCGACGACCAGGGGTCTCGATGTCTGTATGCACTTGGTGCTACACCGCATTCACAGCTTCGTCGATCGGCAGGTTGAGGCTGCGCACCTCATAGGTGGGCATATTGCCTTGGAGATTGCCTTCATCGTCTATCGCGTCTCTGCACTCAGCTGAGAAACAGGCAATGTTCGCCCTTCCGAACTCCAGATACGGGCGGCTGCACGAAGGCTGCCCTCGGCCATTGTCGTGTGTCGTGACTATTCCCAATGCAAAGGACAGCTGAGGAGTCTGCTATTTTCGACGCGTTTTGTATCCCCTTATCGGCGGTGAAAACCATTTCGGCGCTATCCGCTCAGAATCATCAGGTCAGTGGGGCTGGGGAGACATGTAGAGAAGCGTATGGGAGATGGGGTTGTAACAGGTGAGGTGCTGTCGCATCGAAGGAAGGTTCAGGGCGATCATGCCTGAGGCAGCCACAAGCACCGCTGGCTCTGAACGCTTCGCCGATACAATGATTCGCCTAAACCCTACAATCACCCTGTACATTGAACGATTGTCAAACAGGGAGCTAGTAGAAACTACTCGGAAAGAAAAGCCATGTCTTTCTCTGTTGATTTGGGAGTCGTACTGCCTCAAGATACACAGAGATTGCACTCATGCTCCACAGCTGTCTCATCTGCATGTCCGTGAAGCTTCCGCTCGTGGTATGTTGGTTATTGTCCAATATTTATAGCTTGTAGCCAGTCTTCTGCACAGCAGTCATGAAAGCTTGCTCCGTCTCACAAGCCTCCAACCAAGCATTGATCTTCGGCCAGCTTTTGCCCTTCGTACCAAGCTCACGGACAAGAATGAAACTCGCCGAGAACTGCATCATGACATCCGCAGCCGTGAGCTTGTCCCCAAGGATGAACTTTCCGCCGCTCTTGCTCAGCTCTGACTCCAAGTAATCCATATCCTTCACTACATTCTTGCTCAACCCCTCGACGGTCTTCTCAACATCACCGTCCTTCTGATTCCACTGCGCGTAGAGAACGGCGAGACCGTGTAGGAGGAAGGTCGCTTCGGCGGCATGGACCCATTGGAGAGCTTTGTAGCGCTCTGGGTCGCCGACTGGTGCTAGGAGGTTGTGCTGCTTGTCGTACTTGTCGGAGAGGTATCTGAAGAACCGTCTCAGCGCTATTCACTGGGTGTGTTCTTTGGGCTGCCCTTACTCGCAAATGGCTCCGCTCTCATAATATGTTTGTCCAGCATCTTCCAGCGTTGGGAACTTCCCGAGCCCACCAGCCGCTTTCTTGAACTCGGCTGGCGCTGGACCCACACCGTTCTCTCGCAGTGAGAACTTGACTTCGTAGTCCAGTCCCAGGAGGTCGAGCTGCCAGGCAGTACGGATGCAGCGCGAAGCTTGGAGGAAGTGAAGTTTGATTGGTGCCATGTTCAATTCGATTCGCTGTGTTCAGTGGTATTGGTCCTGCTCAACGCTCGAAATAAAGAAACCAGCGAGATATTAGCCAGCTACTTACTCTCTCGGTCTACTCTCTAATATCCGTGGACTTCTTCTCAATGCCATTCGTGCCATGACGTGAGACCCTCGGCTTAGGGCAAGTAAGCCGTGTTGCAAAGTTTGGGAACAGCTCTCAAAGCTCGCAGAATGGAGCTCCAATGAGCCGTGACCGGGCGAAGCGGTTTGTCATAGGCCCTTTCGAGGCTCGAGGCGACCTCTCCAACCTCCAAAGTGGATGACTGAGTGCTTCTGCATGCTGCGAGGTCGGCCGCGTGGCTCTCGATGTCGCACGGAGGTTTTGTTCAACTTGTAGATAGCTCGCAATCCAGGGAGACAGGCATAGGATGGGTCCAAAGGCCAGTCCAGAGAGGGAGAGGCCAGGCATATGTATGGCGATGCAGATTACTACTCATACTGTGCAGGGTGATGACACGGAGAAGAGTAATCAGCGGACAGGAGCGGAGGACAGGAGTGCCAAGAATAAAGAACTCCGCCAAGACAACAAACACCACATCACTACACCCCCTGACGCCATCATCACATCGAGTTCTCTCTGTCGATTGCGGACCTATGCACCAATATACCCATCAGGTATGAGGAAAAGAAGGATCAGGTACACTGACTGAAAACAGAGTACAGTATCCCGCACGTCTGATTACTTCGTTCTGAGACCAGCCACTTACTGAAGTCCGAGATTGCCACGCCTATTTGGACATATGGGATTGATGAGCCTGCTCCAGTCGGCGAGCAGTTCATACGTACTCCACTGAGTGCGCTCTCTCAGCTTCACAGAAAAACAGGATTGAAGAGGGCTCTATTACGCAACCTGCTCTACATGAGACTCGATGCTGTATTCTGCTGAGCATCATGTCTATCTTCCCACACAATGGCCCGGCAAATCCCTTCCAGCAACCCCATCGGCTTCTCTTCGAATGTCACCACTCTGCTTATACACAGATGTCCTCACCAAGATGATAGGATCATCACTGATACCGATACCCTCCATGTAACGCGGCATGGGATCCATGACGATTCTCTTCTGATCTCGCCCAGGAATCTCTCCCTCGTCCATCGTCCACAGTCGATCAAAGGTGAAGGTACCGAGGTTAACAAACTCACGGTCTTCCGGCCACTCGCTTGAAGAGTCGTTGATCTTGTCCTTCTCTGGGTCACCGATTTGTGCCATCCAGTTGTAGACGATGGGCTTGGGAGGCTTGGCCGTAAGGCGTTCCTCGAGGTTGTCGAAGAGATAAGTGGGGCTCTTTTCTTCGGTTTCCTCGCGACCCATCTTCATGACGCCTTGCGGCGGCACAAGTCGAGTTCGGAAGTAAGTCCTCGTTCCGTCGTGGGCATCGAGCGTAAAGGCGTGAACGCCATGCCATTGCTCAGAAGCAAACGACATGGCCGATTGCGGTTTTCTGTTTTTCAAGTACCACGGCACAAATGGCCAGTCCTTGAAAACCTGCTCTTCCGTCTTCTTGCCCATTTTCATCTTCAAAATATCACCTATAGGGATGTTAGGCTAGACTTTTCTTTTTCTAAGTCTGAGATCTAACCAAGGCACTTACCAAAGCCCTCGGCTCGACTGACAGGGAAGCCGATCGCCGTGTTTGTGATCACGTCGAAATGGGTGTGACCATCTTCGCTGAGCAGGAAGCGAATTCCAAGACCGCGAGGATTGGCATCGATGTCCGTGTCGGAAATGTCTTTGATACCAGTGTCGCAGCTGAAGCGAGCGATGAGGGGCGTTGATGCTGTTGCGAAGATAGGCGCTTTCGACAAGTACTTGGCGTTTGGAGAGGGAACGAAGGTTCCTCGCACCAGTTGACCTCGAGCGTGGGCTGGTCTGTAGTTCAGAGGGGTGTTGAAGATTTCACGAAAGGTGTTGACCAGGTCCTTCGCGTTGGCATTGACGGCTTCATCGTCGGGAAGAGGCATTTTGTCGGTAGTGTTCAAGATTGTCTAAGGCTCTATGGATGCTGCGAGGTTTAAAGAAGCATTTCATTTCAGCGAGATCGAGCTATGGTATTTGAACGTCGTGCTCCAAAAGTCAGATTTGTTTTATCTCAGCCACAAAGGCACGAAGCGAAGCGCGAGACGCGCATCTGATCGGTTCTAGGCCATTGCCTGTTGCGCACGAGACGCGCCATTGCTGTATCTGATCGGTTCTATGAGATATAGCTTGTTCTGCGCGGTGTAATGGACATTGCTTGATTGGATGGTAGCAGGAGGGGTAGCTGGAAGGAGTAAGCTGTCGTAGGCCTAATGTTTAGACATCATTACCTGATATGGATAGTCGGAGCGAAGCGCAAGAGTGCCAAGAATAGCAGGACTCCGCCAAGACATCGAGAACAACCACACCTCGTTCGTTTCATCAAAGCATTCTGTATGAAGTCCGCCCTCATGTACCTATCCCTCGCCGGCTATCAGGAGGAGTGCCAACTGTCTTGAGACATGCATCTGAAGAAGAATGGCTGCTCTCAGAATATATAGTCTCATTGAGGCACAGCGAGCGACAACACGATACTCTTGTCTACCACTCTTTGCTGTCCTTGCCATCCGAAAGCCAACAGAGACACTCACCGCAAAGGCCCATCAGTCTCCTCAGGATTTTGCACGCCAAATTTGCCAGGGGATGCACACTCCTGTGCCCACGACACTCTTTAATGGGAACTAGCTGCGAGGAGGCATCCTTCCTTTGCTGACTGATCATACCGCACCGTTCAACAGCGAGTATTACTCTTGATCCAGGCGACGTGAGATGCCCGAGGAGAGGCTCCGTTCATGGAACCTAAGTTCTAGAAGACGATCCCTTGCAAATGACAAGCATCTCACTCTTGTTATACCAGGGTGCCATCTGCGTGAAGAAAACTGTCACATCTGCCGACTGCTGACATCCGGGGCCTGATTTGACCTCATGTGGTCGATTGTGTGAATATATGAAGTATTCATCTGGAGCAACCTCATAACAACTGACGATCAAGCCAAGAAACCGATATCTACCAAAATGCGGGCCACGACCCCCCTCGACCGCCTTGTAGCTCTCCGCAATCAGCTCCGATCCCCAGCAAGCCTCGAAAACAAAGTCGTAGCTATCACCGGTGCAGCATCAGGACTAGGTCTCGCACTCGCCAAACTCCTCCTAGCCCGCGGCACCAAAGTCAGCCTCGCAGATATCTCCCAAACCGCCCTCTTTAGAGCCTGCAAGGAACTCGAGGAATACACCACAAATACGGAGAACATATGGGGCCAACCCGTAGACGTCCGCAGACCAGAAGAAGTACAAGCGTGGATTTCGCAAACAATCAACAAATTCGGCAAGCTAGATGGAGCGGCGAACTTTGCGGGCATCGCGGACAGGCCGACTGGGAAGGCGTGGCACGAGGACGACAATACAAACTGGCAAAACGTCCTCGACATTAATCTCTCCGGTGTCGTAAATTGTATGAAAGCCGAGTTGAAATACATGAAAACTGGTGGATCTATCGTGAACGCCTCTTCTGTTGCCGGCCTCTCCGCAAAGGCTGGGTCGGTAGCGTAAGTCCTTCCTGCTCCTCCACGACAACCTACACAGACTGATAGGAGCGTACTGATTCTTGTTTCTCCTAGATATGTTGCGGCCAAGCACGGTGTCATCGGGCTGACAAAAGCCGTAGCCAGACAATATGGAGCGAAGAACATTCGAATCAGTTGTGTTGCTCCGGGACTGATCGATACTCCTATGGTAGATCGAGCAGAGAGCCTTCCGTCAGGAGCGGAGCACCTCAGATCGGTGATAGCCAGCAATCCTATTTCACGAAAAGGAGATGCATTCGAAATGGCAAGAGTAATCGCCTTCTTGTTGTCTGATGATGCGAGCTATGTGACTGGAGCAGTGTACGCTGTCGATGGGGGGATGCTCGCCTGAGCATAAACGATCTTTTTGTGGCAACTTCAGCAAAACGCCACAGTGTGGACTAGGAGAATCGGCGAATGAAACTTTGAGCATTAAACCAACTTCGTGCTATTTACAGCACAGAGCAGCCTAGAAGCCGCTCTTAGCATCTCTTCGTACATTAAATACATTTGATCCATCAAGACATAACCATACTCGACATGACAAACCAGTCGTCACATCTATGCGCTGTACTCCTTCTGCTTCCTCTTGTCCGAAGCACCTTTGACGAATCTCGACAGATCGACGACAGGCAGCTGGAATGGGAAATCGAGCGACGCGAGCAAGATCGCGAAGAAGATGTACCACCCGCACATGTCCGTGACGAATGTCAGAGCTCCTGCGGCGAGGATCTCGGTCTGTGCCGTTGATGCGTAGGCCTCGCCAAGGGCTGTGTGCCAGAATGCGGCGGCGAGGAGGCAGAAGGCCGGGACGAGGGTCAGGAAGATCATGAAGAAGACCAGGTTCGTGCGGAGCGAGAGGATCATGTAGAGGAAACAGAGGACGCCCATGAAGAGTAGGAAGAAGGCTACATGGTGTCAGCGAAACTACGAACGTTTAGCGAATGGCTTGAGATACGTACCGAAGGATGCATTGAAGCCTGGCTCCATCAGACCCTCCTTAACGTTGCCAGTGGTCGAGTAAGCGCCGTATGCGTTGTAGAATGGCTGGAGAGTGGCAGCGTAGGACAGCCAGAAAGCGCCAAACGTGCCGAAGACGACAAATGGGAAGGTGTTGCCGAGAATGAACTCGCCGAGAGATCCGAGAATCATCAGAAGACCGCCGAAGAAGAAGTAGACACCAGTTGAAGCTGCGCCGTTGCCGCCAGCTCCTCTCCAGCCCATCAAATCGCAGGAAAGTGGAGTCAGTGAGAGCAGGAAACCAGCAAGCGCGCTGCGATTGATTAGAATCGCTTTTCAACCAGAACAGGGACTTGTGCATCTTACAGAGGTGTTGGGTTACCAAATGTCTTTCGCAAATCGCCAGCGACCTTGTTCTGAGGAGACAGGTAGATCTTCTCGAAGAGCTCGGGCGAGATCGAGATGCTGCCAGATGTCTGGATCTTCCTCAATGCGGTGTCTGGATCCATGTTGCCGTCGAGGTGGTAACCTGAACACACATACAACGTCAATTCAAGCTTCGAAACGCGCACGACAGCTGTCAATGCGTCCACACTCACCGTTCTCGAAGTCCTTCTCCAATGGCCCGTGATTAGGCGCAGTCAAGTTGGCGTTGTCCTGCGTCGTGTTGTAGTTGTTGGCGGCCTGGTTGCTCATACTGACGGCTTGGCTGTCTGTTTAGATATACTGATGGACTCGAGCTCTGGTCGCTGGTGACGGCGTCGAGATGATACGTTACAGCAGCAGCAGGAGGGGACACACAAGGCGAGGAGAATGTGACCAGGGCGACCTGTCCATCTTATTACTCTGTACCATAGTCACGGCTCCGCACCTAGTGCCGGGACCTAGGCCAATCCTTCAGTACTCGCAACGGCGCCATCGCAATCATGGAGCACAGGAGCATCGAGCATCGAACGAAGCTTCATCGCAACGCGTCCCATGCGCAGCGCCATGACCTATCCGCGTGCAGGAGCGCCATACAGCTATACAAAACAGGGATGATGCTCTCCGCACCCGTTGCTGCGGTTGGATGGCTCCTGCCGTACCTGGAGAATAGCCTCATGCACATCCAATGCAAGCGGCTCTCCGGATGGCTGGATGTCCGGGGTTTACAGCAAAGCGGTGTTTGCGGACTGTCGCTCACGATCGATATACTGGGTCAGGGTCTATTCGACGTGCGGACAGCAAGTCTGTCGTTGAGCAAAAGCTCCACCACCGCCTGTAGCGCTGCACCAGCTGCTCTGGCGCGACATGCACTCCGCGCGACGGACAACGACTCTGCCAGACACCGCAGCGATGTTGCTTTAACGGACGGGCGGAAGGAGGTTGTGATGCGAGTCGGCGTGCGGTGAAACCTCTCACTAGTCCCATGGGGTCGCTAGCTCCCTGCCACAGCCGCCGATCATTGCGGGGAGAGCTCTGTGCGTCCTGGGGAAGCCAAACGTCGCCGCGCTCGATGCCCAGCACCCCCAGAGTTGCAGCACAAGACACCTCGCAGTCTGATCGTGCCTGGCAAATCAAAGCTCCCAATTTCGGTCTTGACGCCGCCGCAGCGGCCAGCAACGATCTGCAAATCTCCCATGCCGTGGACGTGGTCATCATGCACTTATTACAGATGCGAGCGTCTCTTTGTCCCAGCCATCCCGGTATATGAGGTCCAGCATTTGCCAAAGCATATCTCGACCACAGACCTCACCAGGTGCTGAGCGCACATCATCAGCGCCTCACGTTCGCTTGGATCAGCCACGGGCAGATTGATGTGTGCTTCGTCAATTAGGTCAGCGGACCAATGGCCGAGCGTTGATGTCTTCATTGGTTCGTGATCGAAGCCAGGTCGGCAGCGGGCGGCGATGCGACTTTCCGATGCGCGTCAACGAACGCCCTGATCTTGGCCACTTTCAGCATGTGTGAGCCTGTGAGGACGCATCGTTGTGCCGGAAACCCTGGAGTGCGAGCTCTCGTGACTTTCTTTGGTTTTGAGATGCGCCATTTCCTTCCCTATTCCCGGTCTTCTCTTCGGCAGATCAACTGCCCATGTTTGCTCATGAGTCGCACGCCCAAAGTGCGAGTCGATCTGTGTGTTGCCGAGCGGTATCCAAGGCAAAACTCCGGGGTAGAGATGTACTTAGCAGCAATTTGGAATAGGGCAATGTCGCTAGGCGTGGGGAGCGGCACCCCATCCGCTCGAGCGAGCTTTGAAGGCTGTCCGCTACTGGCGAAATAGCCGCTCGAATTAGGCCGTGTTAGACCTGCATTCGGCTAGCTTGCATGCAGCTATAACTTCAGGATAGAGTACGTGCTTTGTACATAACATGGCAATCGCATTGAAGTGCAAAGATGACTGGCATGTGAAAGCTTGCAGCTGTGCACACTGCGACGCAGGACAAGCGTGTTTTTGAACAACAGCCAAGGCGTTGGAAGTCAGTCCTGCGCATCGGTTTGTGCAGAATAATGAAGTCGGTGGTATGAAAACCCTTGTGCATGCCACAGCTGATCACTGGAACTGTTCGGTACTCGAGAGACCCACAGTGGAAGGGCGTTGCCGTTTTGGAAGAGGCAATTAAAGCTTCATATTTGCACAGTCAAGATCCCCAAATGACTGCCGCTGTCAACCAGTAGTTACACAACAACGGTCGGGCAGATTGTTGCTCGGCCGGGCCTTCTTTGCAGTGTTGCCGACAGAAACGACCTATCGACTCCCGTAGGATTCAATTTTTCGAGTTCTGGCGTGCCTCGAATTGCTGTCGATAGCAAACCGAAGCAGGCACGCGCGGACTTCAGCGAATGTCGTCGAAGTGAGCGTCCCAGAATGCGGCGCTGGTTAACATACTCTGCTGGCGGTCGAGCGTGTTGTTCGATGAATGGGCGTACAAGTCATGATCGATGGGTATGTAGCATGAAGTGCGATATGCACATGAACGGAGTCGCAATTGACCCGTTGAGGAAGTTCTCATACAGCTTGCGATAAGAAAGACGTCACGGACAGGCGTACTGTGATCCTGTTCCTGGCTAGCCAGCTTTACCATGTCCATCAAGCTCTCACGCGATCAGCTTCTGTACCACCCTAGCTTGATTGGTTCGTACAGCTTTTGCGATGGCGTCCAGGTCCAGCTCTCGCATCTCTCCGCCTAGTTCTCGTGTCTCGCTTTCCAGAACATCTGTGGCGGCCTGGATATCGCTGTCCACGGTCGTCAAGCGTCCATATTTCGAGTGGGCGTAGACCGCGCCGAGAAGCGCCCGCAGGTCGGCGTCGGTCCTTGAGAGTGAGTTTGCGATTGCTTCAGAAATGGTCCCTTCGGTGGACTTGCTGAGGATTGCAAGCTTTGTCCTCCGCTCGCGAGCAGTCGCCTCGAGCACATCGGATAATTTGGCGTTTTCAGTTACACGGATGTCCTGCTCTCTCAAGAACGGCAGCGCAGGGTCCTGCGCTTCGGAAAAGTTCGCCTGTACCAGTCTGAGCGGCTTTAGGCCCTTTCCACCCGTCTTCTCCGCAATTGGAGTAGATGGTGCACTCGCGCCCGCCTTCGCTTGCTCAAAGACAAGTGTGTTGTCCAAAGTGCCGGATATGGCCCGAATCGCACCACCATGTGAGTGACATTGCTGAACATGGTCAGCTAAAGCATCCAACCTAGCTGTCATGTACGCCAATGCCGAGATCGTGTATTCTGCCCATTTCGCTTTCTGAGTGTGTGAGTCTGCTCGAGCTGACAACAGACCGTGTTTCAAGGGTTTGCGGTGTTGACTGTCAACGACGATTCCAACCAAGCCATCAATTTCGCCACGCAATTCCTCAAGCTCAGCGTGCATGGTGTCGCGTTGCTTCAACTGCTGCTCAGAAAGCTCTTTTTCTGGTGCGTCCCGACGGCTGTACTCAAGAAGACTGTCCCGATAGACTCGGTCAAGGCGTGCTTGAATCTCTTTCACTGACAAAGAGGCCAGCGTGGAGCACAAACTTTCCACTTCAGCTGTCTCATCCTTGCCGTGAGAGGGATCAGACAGCCTTGGCAAGAGCTTCTGCAAGCCGTCCAGCAGTCTGTCGTCCTTCTCCAACAAACGATCGGTATTCCCGCAGAAGCTGCCGCTGCTGGCATCGACTTGCTTGAGAGCATTGCGCAGACTGCCCTTCAATGCTTGTGACAGGTCATCAATGTCGAAGTCCAGCTGAGCTTTCTCGCGGGCCAATTTGGCAAGACGGGTCTCCTGGCTTGACGCCTGAGATGAGTCTCTTAAGTTCTTGGACTTAATCTTCTGGAAGGCGTGTTTTTGCTGCTCTAGAATGTGACATTGTCTCTCGATAGCCGCAGTGCTGAACTCCAGGGAATCAATGGCGGCCTCGAATTCGACGTCGGTGAGCGGCCTTCCAGATGACACTTCGGATGTCTTTGATGAGATGCCATGCCTCTCGTAGAATTGTAGCTCGTCTTTGCTGAGAAGAGTTGTCGGCTGCAGATACTCGTCCACCCAAGCGACGGCATCATCACGCGTTTTCTTGCCTTCAAACGCCCAACCAACGTCGTCTTCGCCCAGCGGGATGTCTCGCTCTTGCAAGACGCGCAGTAGGTGCTGCATTGGTGAAGATGGCATTGCGTGGGCGGCCGTGTCAGGGAATTGTTGTGTTCTTTAGAAAGGTGATATTGGAGTCGCTACTTCAAAACGCTAAATGCCAAGCCATACCAGCCCCACTTCGCCGAAAGCTCCTTAGCTCCTCTGCCGACTGTCTCGTGCTTCTCTCTTCTGCATGTGTCCATCATTCACCCACTCACGCTTTCACATGAGCCTCGTGTCGCAAGCATGTTGGAACGTGTAGCGAGGCTCGCTGTAGTCAAGCAAATACCAGCGCTCCACACATGCCAGAAGGCGACACCCGCCATCACCAACACGAGCACCACCCAGACACGACACACCACGACGTCTTCCCTACCGAACGACAAGACCGCCTCCCGACGAAGAGCAGTAACGGTTGTCAACGACACTGGAGCAGTACCTTGGAAAGATCTCTCACTGGGCGAGAAGGCGGCGCGGACAACACAGCAGTCATTCAATCTAGGCATAGTCCTACTCGGGATTGGACTCACTGGAGCAGTTGCAACGGTGCTATGGCTGGAGGTGTTCTCTGGAGACAGCAAGACGGCATACTTTAATCGAGCAGCAGATCGTGTCAGAGCAGATGCGAAATGTCGAGAGATCCTGACTGGCGACAGCATGGCGAACAAGAGAGATATCAACGCCTACGGAGAGCCTAGCTGGAGCCGATGGGCCCGAAATAGAACGATTGCAAGTCGACTTGAGAAAGACAAGGCTGGAGTTGACCATCTGCATATGCATTTCTATGTCGAAGGCAAGAAAGCCAAGGGAACTGTCAACCTGCACATGTCGCGACGGCCAGGCGAAGACTTCGAGTACGAACTGCTTGCCCTGGATGTGCCTGGTGAACAGAGATACTATTTGGAGAACTCAAACGGAATAAGAGACCAAGCCAAACGAGGTCGGCTGTTCGGGATCAGGTGGAACTGAGGACAGGATAGGACAGAGTTACCGAATCGCTTTCATGGTCTATGGCAATAGGATATCCCTCTGCTACTTGCATCATTGCGCTGCTGCCAGCTCTTTCCGCATCGCTTCTTTGACGATGCTGCCACACAACTTGGCATGCGGATTTGTATGGACCGCCAACGCCTTGGCAACCTCATTGCCAAACAAACCACCCAGGTAGAAGCACCGGGAGGCCTCTTCCTCAAATCGATCCCTAGACCAGGTAGATCCGTCCAGCTCGGTTGCGATGGGGTCGGGATTTGCGTCTAAGTCTTTGTATGCGGCGAAGTAGAGCGCACCCAGCTGCGTGTACGCTTGTGCAAGAAGGCGGCCTTGTGCTGGTGAGACGGCATCACTCGGCGTTGCAGGTGATGCAATGGCTATGCAACTTTTGAGATCTTCCATGATCGCCGCTCCAGCATCTCGACGTCCGCAATCTTGCTCTGTCTTTCTCTGACAGAGTGTGTTCCTGTCACCAAATCGCCATCTACGCAGCTGCGCGCGGTTGTTTCTAGCAAACGCATAGTCAGGATTTTCTCCTATGAGGGCATCCAGGATAGCCAATGCTTTGCGATATGTTTCCTCCTTTGACCTCGAAGAGTTTGACGCGGACTCGAATCGCTCGATAATGGAGATGGCCTCTTTCTCTCGGAGCTTCAATCGACCGAGCAACGCTGGATCCTGAATCAGTCGATCGGTGGGCAAGTCTGGGTCGACGATGACTTCTGCTCTTGTCGGTGAAGTCTCTGGATCGAAGACCTGCGCAAGGACCTTTGAATCCGCCTTTGATAGTTGCTGTGAGAACATATTGGGAAGAGCAAGACTGATGGCAGAGGTTTTGAGGAAAGAATTTGGCGAGCGTCTGGCGACTACACCGAAGGGCGTCTGACTGACATATCAAACATATGCACGTTTCCCGAAAGCCGCGTAGGTTGTTCCAAGGCGTTTCTCATCCCAGCAGTATCGCGGCTCAAGCTCTTGTGCCGAGACGGAAGTCGACGCTTCAAGGCGGAAAGCCAACAAAGCCGAGCGGAAGCGCCCTTCCACGTGACTTCCTCGCTCGGCTCAACCGCTTTACGCAGTCAATAGTCATGAGCGTGACGGGATGCTGACCTCCATCACCAGAATGCAGCAAATTGTAAGGAGTCGGGTAAGAAAAGACATAAGCATCCCACCTTCTCATCCACCTTGAAATTCAATTCCACCACTGCACAACTGCCCAGATCCAAACATGGCACCAGGAGCTCTCATTGTTACGACCGAAAATGGACACTCTTCCCCCTTGTACGATTCAGATTCATCAGCGCCAGCTGTGCAAGTCCCTCAACCTCAAGTCGAGTACAGAGGCTACGACCATGTCACATGGTGGGTCGGAAATGCGAAGCAAGTCGCCCAGTACTACATCACCAGGATGGGCTTCCAACCGGTAGCATACAAAGGTTTGGAGACCGGATCCCGGTTTGTCGCAAGCCATGTGGTGCAGAATGGCAGTGTCCGCTTCGTCTTCACATCGCCCATCCGATCATCAAGTCGTCAAACTCTCAAACAAGCACCCCAAGAAGACCAAGCCATCCTAGACGAAATCTACGACCATCTGGACAAACACGGCGACGGCGTCAAAGACGTCGCATTCGAAGTCGACTCGGTCGAAGCAGTCTACTCAAATGCCATTTCGAACGGCGCCATCTCCATCTCCCCGCCCAAAACAACCTCCGATGCAAATGGCTCCGTCCTCTCCGCAACCATCCGCACGTACGGGGACACAACGCACACTTTCATCCAACGAACTGCCTCTCCCCATCGCGGCTCCTGTTTCTTCCTCCCAGGCTATCGCCCCATCACAAACTCCGACCCAACCTCGGCCTACCTCCCACCCATAAACCTAGAAGCAATCGACCACTGCGTCGGCAACCAAAACTGGTCTGAAATGGACGCAGCCTGTACCTTTTACGAACGCTGTCTCGGGTTCCATCGCTTCTGGTCAGTAGACGACAAGGACATATGCACAGACTTCAGCGCCCTCAAAAGCATTGTAATGGCTTCTCCAGGCGAAGGAGTGGTGAAGATGCCGATCAACGAGCCAGCAGAGGGAAAGAAAAAGAGTCAAATCGAAGAATACGTCGATTTCTACAACGGCCCCGGAGTCCAACACATCGCTCTCCGAACACCAGATATCTTAACCGCGGTCGCGAACCTCCGCGCGCGAGGAGTCGAATTTATTTCCGTCCCTCCCACGTACTACGAGAATATGAGGCATCGATTGAAAGCAGCTGGGATGAAACTCAATGAATCGTTTGAGACGATTCAGAAATTGAATATTCTGATTGATTTCGATGAAGGGGGGTATTTGCTGCAGTTGTTCACGAAACCGCTGATGGATCGACCGACTGTGTTTATTGAGATTATTCAGAGGAATAATTTCGATGGGTTTGGAGCGGGGAATTTTAAGAGTTTGTTTGAGGCTATTGAGAGGGAGCAGGAGGCTAGGGGGAATTTGTGAGAGCTGAATCGATGCGAATGAGATGGCAGTCATTCGAGGAGTCATCCGAGCTTTTTCGGGTCATCAAGGATTCAGACGGTCCTCTCGTCTACTCAATAAAGAACCTTTGGACCTCTGCCGTTCGTATTCGCTGAGTAAGCTCTTCATGCTGGTCTGGGATGTGTAAGAAAGCAGTGCCACAAAAAGATACATGCCCTTTGCTCGTATCCTCTCCTTCCACAGGTTTGAGGATGCAGGGTGTTTGCAAGCCATTAAGCATGGCGAGATGGGAACCTTTTTCGACTCGATTGGATGCGAAGCCAGTAATGCCGGTCTCCGTCTCAAACATCATAAGGTCCGCTACGCTGACACTCGGTTTCCTTCCGAAAGTGAGGTCCTGTCCATTCCACATGTCCTCGTCGAAACTTTGTCTCCAGAGTCGTTCGAAGCGTGACCACTCATAACAAGAAGGTTCGTCCAGTATTCTTTCGATTCGCCCGTCGCTTTGGCACAGATCTTGCCGATGTTGACATAACATTGCCTGCAGGTTTTCGAGCATGCCGCTAACGACTTCGTCCCCATAAGGCTTGTTGTCGTAGAGCGACGGGAGATTCCATGGCGGATCTTGGAAACGTTCGAAGAGTGTCGTAAAGTCAATGCCTAATTGCCTGAGAGCCTCGTGCACAGCTTGGCAACCAACATCATCATTTACAATGGCCATGGAGAACAAGCTGCGTCTCTCTCTCCTCTCTTGCTCGAGATCCAGTATGTTGTGCGACGTAGTGTTTAGACAAAAATTCAGTATGTCGTTCCATGCACGTCGCATTGTATCCGGTTCTTTTGTTTTGTGGTCGGTTTCATCGAGCTGAACGTCTTTCGTGATGACATCCCATAGTGTTCCTGGTGCGTTGTAGCCCATCAGGTCGATAAGTTTGACTGTGTCGATCGATTTAAGCCTGCGGTTTGGGCTTGTTAGGCCGCATTTTCGTGCCCATTCTGAGAAGGCATCAATTACTGGTCCAAATTGTTCTTCCTCCCTCAAAAGAGACTGATGATAGTTCTCAGCATCGGTAACCATCTCCCAGTGGATCTTTTGGTGCTGGTGAAGCCGAGAGGTCCGTTCCTGCATGAAGCTATCACCGGGCACCATACCTTGTCTTTGCGTGAGTCTCTGAAGCTCGGATTCACTTTTTCGTAGATACTTCTCTCGCTGATGAGTGCAGAAGACATTACGATCATGTGCATCGTGCGCCTTGATCGTGGACGAAAGGCAGTGGACTTTACTGATACGATCAAAAGCAACGCCTTCGGAGACCAGATAGAAGTTATCCTGGGGATTGATCGCGTCTTCAGTATTCACTTCTTTGACCAAAGGTGCGTCCGCGATGCCAGTCTTCGGTTTCTGCACAAAGTCGACCACGAGTTCCGCTGAAGGTAACCAGGCTGAGTCGGTTTGCAGGACGTCTGGTAGAGGGAATGGAGGTATTGAGATCGCCTCGTAATCAGGAGCCCAAGAGCAGCTGGAGTTGTCATATCGATGATGTATGCGCCGTGCCAGCATTTCCAGCGTCCCACTGGCAGTAATGATCTCCTTTGTGACTAGTGCATAGACTTTTGTCTTCGCCAAACGATAATTAGGCCGAAAGTGCTGGCCTGTAGATCCGCGAATCAGTGTCCATAGCGCAAATATCTTATCGCGCGGTTCTGTGGCCTGGAATGCAGACGTAGAGTCAAGTAAGTAGCAAAGGTCTTCCGCTTGTCGCTTTTGCACATATCGCTCAGCCAATTCATTCGAATCGAGACTTCGGAGACGAGGCGGCGTTCGCGTGCGGTCTCGAATACTGAGCATGATATTTATGTGTCGAGTGTCCTGATATTGAATGCAAGCGTTTGAAGTGCTTGGCTGCGTTTTGATGAAACTAACCACAGTAGACAACGTCGCGTACTTCTCATTAGCCAAGATGATCAAAGGATCTTTTCTAGCCCGGGCAACTTCTTGGACCACCCAGACTCGCGTCCACCAGCGGCAACGGATCAAATCTTTTCGCAGTCTGTCCTCCGCATGCGTAGGGTATATGCATGACAACTGAGCGTGCATATCAGTCCACTCGTGCTTGCTCAGGGTCATCGCCAGTTCAGTATCTAGACTGAGCGAGCCAAGCCATATTAAGACTCGTTCAGCGCAGGAGTATATGTTGCCCATTTCGCGAACCTGCTCACTACGCTCTGCAGTGTCGTGCTGATTGATGCATATGGCGTCCACCCACACAAGTCGGCTCTTGTTCCGCCGACGTAGATGTCGTAGCACAGCCTTCAGGTTCGGCCTGACCAGTATTTCTATACCGTTGACTTCTATGTGGGCTCTTGCCGTATAGTCTCCCCATGTGTACGAGATAGCTTCGTAGGGAGGGCTGTCGCAAAGTGACGTCCGGAGCAACTTGCATTGGAGAGGCTCGTCGGCCTGACCAGGTAGGATACGGACCAGACGAATGGAGCATCGGGTCGAATTCAGTTGTAAACTGCCATATAGCTCGTCGGGCCAGGTTTGCTCACTCCAGACTTCATCAATGGGCTCTTCCATTGTGTGCGGATGCGACAGTTGTCAATGTGATATCCGGTTCAATGGCTGTAAAGACTTGGGAGACGTGTATGAGCAGACGGTCAGCGAGACTCTCTGTATACCTTGACAGCTCTACGATGGCTGTGCTTGCATATGCACCTCTTCAGCCACCTAGTCGAAAGCCGGGGTGGAAGCTTCGCCACCTTACAGGCCATCGCATAGAGATGCTGCTGGCGGCCTCTGTACATTTGATGCGTCGGCTGCAGCCTAAGGCGTTACCTGAAGCGAACGAAGAAAAGCGGCTCGAGACTACGAGAGTGAGGTTTGTGTATGAATCAAGCGCGCATGGAGATGTAATACCAATGCTTGGCCGAGTCACGTGATAGGCCTTTCTAGCCTTAGGCATTTGCAACCTCATCGCTCGAGTCCCCCAAAGACTGATCGTCCAGGCTGGCACAACGGATCTTGTCATGAAGGGTGTTCTGCCTCGAATTTGAGGGCAACACGCCATATCCATCGCATTCAGTACTGCCCATGGTCTAGAATGTATGCCATTACTTCCAACGCCAGGTGAATGCTTCTCTATATTCATGTTCATGACCAACCCCCCACCTCGAGGTAGCTGAGTGATGGATCCCATGATGCTCGCGCTATTGAACGCCACCATGTTGTTCGGTAAATTAGAGCTTCTTGCGATACAGCTCACCTCCGCAATCTCGTAATCGCTTCGCGGCCTGCTCGGGTGTGATATCTCTCTGCGGCTCGGCCATCATCTCGTACCCAACCAAGAACTTTCGCACAGTGGCACTTCGTAGTAGAGGTGGGTAGAAGTGGATGTGGAAGTGTGAAGCCTCGATTTCCTCGTCGGTTCCAGTCAAAGGTGCTTGGTGAAGACCCATGCCTGCAATCTCAGTCAGCGCTGTAAGCAAATGCCAAGAAACACGTTCGGCTTACTGTAAGGGAAGTTCGTCTCGAACAGGTTGTCATATCTCCTCGTGATTTCTGAAATGACCTCTGCGAGATCCTCTTTCTCGCTCTGAGTGAAGTCGACCAGGGCCCGTTTGTGCTCCTTCGCGATCACCATGATCTCGAAAGGCCATGTTGCCCACCACGGGCATCCTGCCCAAAAGCTCCGGTTCTCGAACACTGTTCGCTCGCCCTTCTCACTTTCTAGCTTGGCGTAGTCCACGAGAAGATGTGATCCGCTCTGTTCTTTCCGGTACTTCTGCAGATTCTGAAGTTCTAAGCTCGGCTCCTCGGGTAAGCTCGTCGTCGTCCAGATTTGGCCGTGGGGGTGTGGATTTGAGCAGCCCATGGCGGCGCCCTTGTTCTCGAATATTTGCATGTATCGGAATTGTTGTGAAGTCAGACCGACAGTGGTTCCATTGGGCAATGAAACAGCATTGGCGGATTTCCATAGCGGTGAGCTGTGATCCAAATGTGATGTGTAGATCTTGGTCCATGTTTCTATCACGGGCATGATGTCCTTTGGCGGCATATCGGCCAGTGTGAGGTTATGTGAGGGTGAGAAGGTGATGACATAGCATTTTCCAGTCGTGCCTTCCGCTCGTAGTAATCGAGACGCAAGTGCTGGACCCTGTCAATATCTTGCTGTCCGTTTTCAAGTGTCTTACTCACTGCCATTCTCTTTCGGTGGGTGGTATTCGGCTTGCTGCTCTTTCACAGCCGAGTAGTCGTTGATGAACACGAATGTGCTGTTGTAGTCTGGGTTGGTATCGCCTTGTGCGCGCTTATTCCGAGGACATAGGTAACACTACTGCGATCGTCAGATTTGTCTCCTTTCTTTGACCACTTTTCATTGCTCTTGCGTACCGCTGGATCGTATTGTGGTAACGTGTTCTTGCTGGCCTCCTCCTGCTGACCCTGCCAGGGCCTCTTTGTCCGATGTGGTGATACTAACACCCAAGACCCTCGCAATGCATTATATCGGCGGTGGGAGATGTCGTCGAGTATGTCTTCGGGCATGGCTGTGGTGTCGTACTGGTGCTCAAGCGGAGAGTCTGATCGGTGGGTTGCTGGAGCAATCGTGTCAGGCAAGTCGTCTGAAGCATGCATATGAACTTGGTGCATGGTGAGGTTGCAGTGAAGGAGTAAGTGAGTACTAACAAGCTGAGGTAGGATTTATCCGTCCAACTGCAGCTTAACTGGCAAGCCTCCTGACGGGTGGACTCGCAGGGTATATATCGCTATCCTGGAAGGCTGGTAGTAGGAAGAGGATCGTGCAGCAAGCGTCTTCAAGTGTGGGCTAGTTGGGCGGCATGATGGTTGAGCAGTCGACCGTATCTCTACCGCGGGCTGTATCGTAGACTATCGCGACTCGCCTTGTCTTGCCGTCTCAACTGCTCCGGAGTACGCGCATCGGGAGCAGCCACCGCCCTCTCCAACACGTCCAATGCGATCAAGTGGGTGAAAAGTCCCGACGGTCACGTTGTCGCCAGGAGAGTGTTGTCGATGGCGTCGGTGTGATTGGAGGAGTGGCATGAACACTCTCGGCAGTCCCTTTGCCCCTCCACATGCCCACTTCCCGCCCATCACCCCTCTCTCCCAGACTTCCTCGCTCTCTCATCAAACAACCTCAACAGCCTTGAGCCTCCCTGACTGCCGACAATCTACCCGTATCGATTTCAGTCGCGAAGGACAGCATGATGACCACACTGATAGTGGCGCCGATGCACGTGAAGAATTGACCTCCCTGACACCAGATCGCAACTCGCTGCACGCATCCCGAGTCGATACTCAGGGGATACAGGCAGACCGAGGAAGTGGCATTGCTTATGAACCGCCGATTGGAGAGACGGAATACCCAGAGCAGTCGTATTCACCGATGAGGATGCAGTGCAGCTGAGCATGGAGTTGTCAAAGCAGAGCCTGCATGCTCTAGCGCCATCTCTGGAACATCATTACCTCGAAGGCTGTCAACCACATGTGTATACGACTGAAGGGCCAGCGCGAAGAAATTACTTGCGGACCTCAGACGGCGTCTCAAATGAGCGACCGCGAGACACATTGCAACACCTTTGGCACAGCCTGCTCGTGTTCTTGAAAGGTACCACGTCATTCTGAAGTCGAGTCAAGTTTCATCAACCAGAGTTCCTCTCACGAATAAGCGAAAGTGAGACGCTACAGTGAGTACATATGCCGAAAAGTCCATTTTGATCATGCTACATGTATTCATCACCCTACATCTCCTACGTCTCCTTGACCATCCCCAGTCGAACAATCTACCACCACTCCCCCGTATCAACATTCCACCCCTCCAACCACGCCTCTCTCGCCACCAAATCCGGCAAAACCCCTTCGAACACCTCTTGATCATCATCATCCTCCTCCTCACTCTCTATTCTGGGAAGATGATACTCTTCACTCTGCAACCACATGTCTCCACTCTCCCTCAAAGCTTCCTCCATCCCAGCCCAAAACTCTTCACACGCAAAATCCATCACATCGTCCTCGTCTTCTTCCGTCTTCAAATCTCTCCGTTCCTCCTCAGGCAACTCAACCACCCATTGCTCCAATCTTTCCCCCCTCTCCCATTTCTCCATAATCCCATTTCCCGCCGTATCCCTCGCATCGATATCGACGATATCCAGAACCACGTCCTCGTCCTCGTCTTCGTCGAAGGTGGTGGAACTCCAACCCATCTTCCAGTCAAACATGGAGATGGAATCGTTCACGTCGACGTCGTTCCACCAGTATGTGGAATTAATCCACTCGACGTGATCTCCTGGGGCAGATACCGCGTAGGAGGAGGTGAGGTCCCAATCGGGCGTGGAGTCGTTCGGAGCAGGCGGGTGAGTAGCTTCGCAGGAGGATGGAAGCTCACTTGGGTACTCTCCATCGCCGAAGGGAGGCGAGGTGGTGTTGAATTGCGACTTGACAGCTGGATCTTTTCGTCCAGCCTCGAGATCACGCTCAGCAGGTGAAATGTCATCACCATTCCCCCGAACCTCTTTCTCATCCCCACCATCCCGAAAGAAACTCCCATCAAGCCCACTCCCAGCACGCTCTTCCCCAACCGCTGGCGGTTCTCCTCTCTCCAGAGGAGCAAACACCCCCGACCACCCTCCAAGCACGCTGTCAATTTGGAGCGGCCGGAATTTGCTCTCCGCAGCAGAGTCAGCAGTCGGATCACCGAGATTGGCAGCGAGACGTGTGAAGGCTCTTTCTCGACGGTTGCCGATTTGGAGGGCAGCGAAGTCCTGGTCGATAGTGACAGGGTAGGCGGTTTCGTTGTGGGAGGCCATGGTGTCTTTTATGTAGGTGAGATTCGTTTTTCTGGGATAGGTGAAGTCGCTTCGCCTGCACAGCTTCTCTGTACTACCCGTGGCTTTTTCTGGTCTCGGGTTGGGTCCGGAAGGCGTAGCGTTCTGCGATGCCTCGGAGATAACAATAGACAACTGTAGCGCAGCTGGAAGATCTCTGTCTTGAGTGCTGAGGCTGGTAGTTCTGCGTTTGAATTGCTGCGTGAGGTATGCTGCGATGCTGTGGAGGTGCGATGAGAGGGAGAGTGAAGATCAGGGAAATGAAATCGAGATTCTTATACCTACCTAACCATCTTATCCTCATGGGAAATCCAGACTGCTAGGGATTGTCTTTGAGGACATGCTGCTGCATAGTCCTATCGTACGGCTGGGTAGCAGCTAGTAAGCTTCGTCTTCTGAGGACAGCCATACCTCAGGCAGGCGTACAGACTTTCCCAAGCTTTTGAATGTCCAGCCCGATTCGGATGCTTTTCGAAAAGATGCTGACATTTGTGAGCAATGCTTGTGGCCGATATACCAGCAGCTTGGCGTTGTTCTTGGTAAGCTTCCTGATGATTTTTGCGCCCAAGTTATGCGCTTCTCAAGCTGATGAGACAATGAGACACCGCAAGACCTCATCAGTCAACGCCGGCATGCTATCAAGAAGCCGCACAGCTCCCTTCCTTCCTCTCACACCCCTGCGGGCACGGGTAGGCTGGGTCGTACTGCCACAGAAAGTACGGATCCGTCTCATTGGTGAGCACCTCGCCGATCAGTCTTGACGAAGTCCCTAAGTCGAAGCTCTGCTGAAAGATCTCCATCGACCCAACGCGAATTTGTCCCCAGCCCTTCTCGATGAGCTTGTCTATGGATGTCCCGTAAATGTACTCTTTGAAGCCCGCCCATCGAATCGCCGAAGCGCACATGGGACAGCTTTCGGCGTTCGTGTAGAGTGAGAGGCTGGAGAAAGCATCTTGAGCGGCGCTTGCGGTGAGATTGTAAGGTCCTTTGGGATCGGTGAGTACCTTCGTGCAGTTGTTGATGGCTGCCATTTCGCCTATCAACAGTTAGTCGTAGGCTGTGCAGTATGTGGTTCTTTGAGACACACCATGTAGTGAAGGGTTTCCGGTAGAAGCTATAGAGTTTGCTCCTATGCAGACGAGCTCACCCAGTCCGTCGCTGTCTGTGTGGTTCACGATGGCTGTGCCGAAAGCACCAAATGGGCAGGGCGACACCAGGTCGGAGAGGGCTTGGTTCGCTCGTCGCATCCAAAAGGCCCTTGTGCTGTACGGTATGCCATTGATGGACAATTGGGATTCGGCGATGACTTCTTGTGATCTCGCCTCAAGCGCGTGATGGCCATGACATGCCACGAGTCCCAGTAAGGAGAGCAGATGAGTACATTGCATGCGCATCTTGGCGAGAAGTGCAACGTTGGATGCGATGCAGGAACAGGCCCAGCTACCTGGTAGACCGCCTTCCAATATATCCTACCTCGACCTTGCTCTTGCACGCACGCGAGTGCTTCGTGGCTCTTATCGTGGCGCTCGTCGCCGGCCGAATTCCTACTGAGCCGAGATAGGCGTCTGGTTCGGACGAGACATCGTCGACTGTCGCCGGCAAGACACTGATGAGTTACAGGTTGCAGTACAAAGTGATCAGGGTCGATAAGACCGCTGCATTTGCATGTGAAGATGTGAGTGAATGAGTTGAAGATGGCCATCAAGGTAAACCCGAGAGAACGCGAGCGGGTCACCGCCAAGGCCGGAGCTGAGGCCGATGATCTGCGAACGTCTGCGAACGCCTTCCTTGCGCGACACGACAGCGACATCACTTCGTCTTCTTCAACCTCCCTCTTCATCAACTTCTGAGTTCGGCCCATCTTATGGCGCATGGAGGCCATGAACTTCATCAGACTCGGACTCCGCAGGTAGAGGATCGAGCCGTCATCAGCTACATCCGTAGCACAGGAAACCTCCCTTAGAATCACAACGGGCCATTTACTCTTGAAGCTATGGACTTCGATACTGGAATGACCGGTGCACATCTGGCCTAACAGAGCGATCTACTGATTATAAATGCGCTCCCGACGGCAACGATCTCGTATCCGCGATGCTCTCGAGCAAATGTATTTGAGCAGGAACATTAGCATATCCTGATGTTCTAGTAATCGGTCAGGTGAAGCTCATAGAGTTCATCGGCGTCTTTGAGAGAGCGAAATCCGACGGCGCATTGCTCAATTTCGCAAATCGGCTGAAAGTTGGAATGAGGCAATGCCTTCCAAGCATACGTGTTCTTGGACCATCGTACTGACATTCTCAAACTCGGTCTGCGTCAGAAACACAACACGAGTTCACGAACGCGCCGTGCTCGCCAAAGTGTTCTATCCTTGGCATCTTCTCATCTATCTCGCGGACAAGGTTTGAGCATGTTTCGGTCTGCTGATTGATACCAGGGATATGGAAATGACGTTTCGAATTTTATTCGTCGTAAGCCGCGGCAGGCAGCAGATACGTTGATGCATACAAGAGCCAACACCATGATGCGATAGGATACGAGGCTGGATCTCCCGTCGCAGGCCGCTCTTTCTGGCATGCCCGCGTTAAGACGAGCCTTCGACGAACGACTTCCAGCGCAGTGCAACGAGATACCACACAAGCGAAAGATCGCGCTCATATCCGATCCAGCAGTCCGATATTCAACCATCAGTGTCCTAAGCACCATGAAATCCGAAGAAAGATCGCTCGAGGAGCACGGCAACGCAGTCTTCCTATGGTACGATCTCCTTTCGGTGCCAGACGAAGAAACCGAAGCATCAACCAAAGCCAACGCCGGTACGATCCTTCGCCGGCCTACAGCACCGGCTTGCAAGTCATGTGGGAAAGAGAACATTCGAACGATCAGTCGCGACAGAAATGGGACAGGAAGCTTACTAGGGGCAACATATGTGTGCAAAGATCCTAAGTGCGATGGGCATAGCAAGTCCTCGCCCGAGAGCAAGTACAGATTGGGCAGGCTCAGTCCAAAGTTGGGGAAGTTGGTTGCTGTCGCTGCACGAAAATGATGGCGTATGCCGTTCACTTTGCGTAATGTTTCGAGCATGGGCTATGGAATACACACTGAGCGTTCGATGATACCCCGAGGCATTTCGGCTGGCCGAAACCTTCAATACACATGGAGTTGAATGGGTACTGTTTCTGACTTTCGCATTCAGCATTAATGGATTCAAGTTGCTCTCAGTCGCCCTACAATATACGAAAGGAATAGCGATTTGACTTTCGCTGTACCGGCGGATGCGTGGAGTCACACTTCTGCTCGCTGGGACGAGCAATGAGAAAGATACTAATCAACGTTTTCGCAACTCTGGTCACGGCCCTGCAAATCGATTCACGCGGATGGTGCTTCCTCAAGTCTGTCCTCAGGCTATCCCGTTTCGAATAACGCTATGTGACCGCAGACTGAGTAGCAAGATCGTTGCTCATATGGCCTTGGCACCAGTTTGAGGACACCGCAAACTCACACAGTGAGGACAGACATTCTAGCACGTACATATATCTCAGTGCCACTGCGCACCCTAAATTTTGCCCACCACATCACAACACAACCGCAACAGCACAGAAGCAAAGCAAGCCCAAGCCAGCAGACATCAACCGCAACCACAACTACAAACGATCACACCACTCGAGCACCAAGATGGACTCAATTCAAGCTCACCAAGCTTCCAAAGCTACCCGGGACCTAACCACCACCCAGGTCGCGCCGGCTAGCGTGCAGGAGATGTCCCTCAGGGACCTAAGGCATCTGAACCTCCCAGCCTCTCTCGTGGCCATCACCATCCTTGGTGAACTCGTCTGCACCCGCTGCCGCCAACCCACCATCACCAGAGGCGAAGGCATATTTGGATATTACTGCACCGACGACAACTGTCCCAACTACTGGAATCATCAAGTTCCGGAATGGGACAACCAAGTCGGCGTCGATCGCAACAATCCTATGTGCGATTGCCAATTCGCAACCCGCTCGTGGAGGGCAAAGCAAGATCGTAACTTGCGCTATGAATGCGCCACAAAGACATGCGATTATGGCAAACCTATCCAGTTGACTCCGCGTATACGAGCGGATTGCTGGTCATGGGAGAAAAGGAGAGCCTTCCGGGTTTGATCACTGAGTGGTATTGCACTCCAAGCGTGACAGTCACGGATGCTGGTGGGGACTCCACGACAGAGCAACCGGCCAGGATTATGAGGAAGGACTCGATGAATCCAATGCGCATGGAAGATGGGAGTGGGAAGGTGATATTCCCAAATTGGCGCAACGCGAAAGGGGACAGAGAGTAACTGCATGATGTGATTCGGGCTATGATCAGGACAGAATGGCTTACTTGAGGTACCTCAAAGGGAGCGAGGCGTTGATGGTATGCTTCGAGATATGTTTGCACATGGATTGTTGGAGGCGTGATGAATTACAGCGTGCAAGAGAGAAGTCTTGGCATCAGAAAATTGGAAACTCAAAAAAGTAAAATGCTTACCAGCTCCCCTTCTCCTTTCTCCCACTCGTTCCCTCTCCAAACATCAGAGGTTACACATATATTCAAGCACTTCATTCCCAGGTTGATGTTGTTGCTTGATAGATCGCTGCCCAGTCAGGTTCTCCAAAACACCGGCAAGTGGTCCCGGCATTACGCCGTCGACCGGCGCCATCAGATCTACGACCCGGTGCGCACACTCGATGGGCTGATTTGCTGGTAGAGACGTGTTTATCGAAAGCGCGTGAGCGTTGGGCTGTAGGCGTCGAGATCAGTTCGCCGTAGTGGCGTAGGGTAGCGTACTTCATCTGCTGTGTTTGTTATATCATGGCCGCGCTGCCCGACGATGGAAGTCGTTGTAGGTTTTCGAGGTTCAGTCCTGGAGACGACCCTGAACAGCACGGAGTAATAATACAGTATGGAGGCACTTGCGACATGTCTTGGGACGGCGGCGACGCCTTATATCGGTACGTTTGGGGAGAGATGCAGGTCGGGTCCACGGCAAACCGAACTGACGAATTGTAGACATCCCACTTCCCGAAATGCTTGAGCAACCAGACGAAACACCCTCTCCAACATCTCCCTTGAAAGCCCAAGACGGAGAACATCCATGTACCGAATGCGGCCAAAGACGTTCACGAAGAGGATCCATCGTTTCCGACCCCAGAAGAAGCAGCCACGCCGGAAGATCGTACTTCCCATGTACGAATCAACATTGTCGAAAAGGCTACTCGAATATACATAGTCGAGACTGGACGCTCCATCAGCTATTTGGTCCAAGCCCGAAATGCGATTGTGGACTGGAGGCGAAGCAGTTTCTGCAGCAGTTGGGTGATCCGAAGCCTGGATGGGGGATGTGGAGATGTGCGGATGGGACCTGCAAGTATGCGTCGAGAGATCGGAAGGGGAGGACTGTTGAGAACGGGGAGATTGAAAGTAAGGAGATACAGCATTTCATTCCGTGGTTGTTGTATGAGAAGTGAAGTGTTGCGGCCCAAGATGCAATTTCAGAAGGGCGACTGCGCTGGACGTAGCCGCCATGTTTCTGTATTGGAGGAAGGCAAAAGGCAGGCAGCCGAAGCGAACCACCAAAGCATGCAGGCATGCAGGAGGACACGCGCCGGGAGAAAAGCGCGAGGGGCTGATGTTGTTGTGGAGGGGGTTTTAAGAAAGTACGAAGCTCGGCGGCTCGAAGGGAAGAAGGAGCGTGCTTGGCCCAAGATACTATATGGGTCTGAGGCAGGAATTACATGTATGCCATCCCGTTGGCAAAAGTTCTGTACGATATGTGTATGCATCCATTAGATAACAAAAGCAGTTGAGTGTGCGGTCAAATGCTATGCGTCAGACAACCTGGTCAATCAGGATGATGTGCTCATCAAACTCTCTCCCGTCGCGTACATGCATATACGCGTTTGATAGCAATCGCTCTTGTCCTCTTATCGTCAGCTGGCCTTCTCTCTTCTCTTGTCATTCTCTTCCGATTTCCCAAGGAACAGTAAATTTCGAGAGTCCCGCAAAATGGAAGCCAACAACCAGCCAGCTCAGGAGGACGAGTGGGAAGACATCCCAGACAACGACCAGGAGAGCGAAACAAAGTCCGAGCTCGAAGAAGACTCCGAAGACGAATCCGAAAACGATGTCCTCTACTCTAGCTCCGAAGAGGAAGAAGAAGACGACCTCTTCGCCCACGAACCCAAGCTCCGCCCTCTCCAGATCTCCAACGAATGCCCATCCCTACCAGCAGACCGCCCAGTCGGCTTCCCACACATCATCAACACCTCCGTCTTCGACGAAGAAACCGATGTTACCGACCTTCGATTCGCCGACGGCGTGGCCACCTTCCTCTGGAAGTGAGACAAGAAACACTTCCATCGCTTCTTTGACATGACGGAGAAGAACTTTGAGATGCACTATGGTGCTCCAAAGAAGCCAATCGAGGACATGATTATTTCGAGGAAGGGGAGTAGTGTTCCGGTGAGTGATTCAAGGCTGATGGAAGGGGAAATGGAGCTGATCACATGGTGGTAGGCTGGCTTTCGAAACAAGATCGAACCTTTCGGTGAGATGGAATGGAATCCTCAGCTGTTGTTCTCGATCGATAAGGATGGAAAGTGGAAGGGAGAGTGTTGCTCTGAGGCGTTGAGGCAGGAGTCTATCGAGAAGTTCGGGAGGATGTTTGCTCAGGGTATCTTCTTCCATCGACTCTGGGACCGAGTTGGTAATGAGGGGGTGAAGGTCACCGTGTACCACAAATGAATAGAAGAGGTTGTTGGAGAATTGCTTTTGGCTGAAGTCGACTCAGTCTCTCTTCTCAGATAGAGTAGCATCTGTCGACGTCTTCGCTATGCGGCAGCTCTGTAAGTCACGCACTAAGGCAAATCAGCAATTGGTTCATTCCAAGACAATCCCAAAGTCGATCACATCAACCTCCCAACTCTCATTTCGTCAAACGTCCTTCGCGTTCTGCCTCCCAAAAACCTTAGCGTACTCCCTTTTGCACCCAGGGCACAACACCGTTGCCATTTCGGAAGTCATTCCAGCATCAAGTCCTGTCTGATTTGAATGCCAATTCAAGTATTGCCGAGCATCCGCAGACACCTGTCGAGACGCCGTTGATGCTGGCAGTTGGCGAGCCGTCGGTGCAGGAGCGAGAGCTGAGGGCTGATGAGCAGTGTCGAAATCCAGGTCCATGATCATCGTCATCGAGCAAGCAGTGTTCGGGCAATCGTAGCGTTTCTCGCCTGGGAAAATCTTCGCACGATGAACAAAGATGGTGTTCTGCAAGGTACTGGCGATGGTGATGGTGAGCGTGGGACAAGAGTCGAGAGCTTGGAGAATCGATGAGTCTTGCAAGAGGTCCTGCTTCAGAGCCACTTCACGAACAATTGCTCGGCGTATTTCAAGCACTTGTTGTTCTGATGGATGATGGAATGCCAGTGTAGCTGCGGCAGCCAATTCCCTGGCCCACTGAGTTTGATGAATGTTATGCGCATCGCTACTGAGTAGCGCCGCAAATTGCTTGCTGGCGTACTCCGTGAGCGAGGGGGCAAAGAACTTGCCTGCGAGGATCACTATGCGTACGTGAAAGACCAAAGCTGGATGTTCTGTGGAGGGTATGCGATAGTTTTGGTGGTCGAAGAAATGAACCATGGCTGCAACCTCGATTGGGTCGTCCGCAGAGAGGTCGACACTTTTCTCATTTGCTTCTTTCATTCCGCTCATGCACATCGTCTTCAGCATGTCGGAGTGGGCACACATGACCGTTCGACTGACTCTCCACTCTTTGTTGCCGCATTTGATCGTGAAGTCCTTGAACTCCTCAGGCAGGGCCGAAAGTCTTCTCTGGAAAGTGTCCATTGTGCTAATGTCTGCAGCTTTGCTGTGTTGAGGCCAGATGAGGACTCTTCGGAGGAGAGTAGTAATAATCAGGCTAGCAAACCAGGCTCTCTTTCAGCCCATATGTTTGCTTTTGCCAGAGTCGCCGCAGGCAGTCTAGGATCTGCCAGAAACATCTCAGATAATCCTGACACCTCCATCTTCCTCTTCTCTTTCTTCCACAGCCTCGTGCGCTTGCATTGGCTTCCCGATCTCTTGGACATGTTTCACCCTTTCACTGTTCTTTCCCAAGCCTTTCCCAGCCACAGCCACATGATCCGTTTTCCGCTTCTTCGGGGGCGGCGGCGGTAGCGGCTCCTCCTCCAAAACTTCTACGACGTCCAGCTCAGGCCACTCTGCCCTCAGCTTCTGGCCAAAGAATCGAATACCCCACTCCTCACAAGCTCGATGACCAACACAGAAAGCAGGCATGTTCACCCTTCTCAAGGCTTCTATTCCATAGTCTCGAGCAGCGCCCGTCAAATAAAGGATCGAACTGGCGTCGATGTCTTCGTACGATGTTAATGGGTCTTCTTTGGTCTGACCACTTTCCATAATAGTGGAAGAAGAAGCCGTGGTCCTGGGATAGCCAGGCGCTTCGAGCCAGCCTTTCGAAATTGCACCATCTAGGGCTCTTCTTACCTCCTCAGCATGAAACGCATTCATGATCGCCACAGCCTTAACAACCGTCTCCTCCGACACATCACCGTCTAATGGCAGATGCAATTCGCCAACCCCATCAAACTCCCCTTTCAACTCTTTCACCAAATCTCTCAACGCTTTCCCTCCTCCGTCCACCCTTGCAACCAACCCAATCTTCCTCTCCTCATTGCCCTTATATCCCTTCAAACAAACCGCCTCACCCGCCTCCCTCCCATCGATACTGGCGCCTCCTACATCCAAGCCGCACCTCCCCGCCAACTCCAAATTCCACCCCACAGTCAAATGCTCATCAAAACTCGCATGACACGCCAAAACCGTCGTGCCCTTTCTCACCTCCCATCTCTCAAGCTGCCAGGGTCGATGCAGAAAGCAGAGAGGCGCCAGACCCAGAGAGGAATTAATGGCAGAGTAGAAGCCCGACGTAGGTGTTATCGAAAGCACGACTCTGTTGGTTTGATGTTTGGCAGGATCATAGGAGCCTGCGCGTGGAGTGTGGTAGAAGAAAGGGACTTCTTTGGCGCCGAAAGAGGGTGGGAGGTATTTCTGGAAGAACGCGATTAAGTCCGCGTGGCTGACTGGTGATCGACGCGGGATCATGGGGACGGTAGTGTCCATTTGTGAGAGAGTTCGATATGGATATCGAATGCTCCATGTATTGAGAGGTGAGGTCTATTCTTGATCAATCTCTGACGTCATGAGGACTTTGACATACCACTGTTCGATGTTTGCACGAAATGTCGAAGAAGAAAGCGTGTCGCAGAAAGTCCTTCATTGCAGTCATTGATCTTGTGCTGTGTTCATGACCTGATTCTCACCTTCTTAGCTGCAGCATGGCATAGCTCAACCCTCACACCAGCTCCAGACAGAACATCAATCCACATCCTCTGCGTATCGCTCAATCGATCATTCTCGGACTTGACTTCAGCAAACATAACCTCGCCGCCTTCCTTGCCATCTTCTCTTTCGAGGCGCCAAAGGAACAGATCGGGCACACCACCTCCTCTTGCCGCATACTCCTGCACCATCACTTTCATGACAATGCTCAACGCAGCAGGAGGGAAGCAAGACGCAATTTCCAACAAGTCATCGATGTCGTATGTCCAATCAAGTCCAACAACGCAAGTCTGTCGTTCGTGGTGGTCGTTCCATACTCGCCGTATCAAATTCCCCGCTTCGCCATTACTGATCTCGTTCAGTCGGGCATTGACTTCTGAGATCCGGCTTGGGTAGAATGCATCTGTGTGAAGATCTAGTGGACAGGTCTGATATGCCGTCTGAAAGACATTGGGAATGTAGACGAATAGCACGTCGTAGAAGAGGTATGCGAATAGGGTGCGTAAGACCCGGCCTTCAGAGTGGTAGCCTTTCCAGCCCAATGCGCGGTATGAGGAGAGGCACATGTCTTCAACACTGCATTCCCCTTCGAGGTCTTTGGCTTCTTCCGCGTCTCCTTCACGCTTGTGATCGAGAGTCGGGTCGAGCCAGATCGTCTTTGCGCCACGATTCCCAGTCGGCTTGAAAGCCTGTTCGCTGTTGCGACGACTGCCGTTGCCGGTAACAGCTCGCTCGATGCGCACACCTTCGAATATGCGCTCTTCAGCCTTGGCAAGTCGTACGTGCTCGAAGTCGTGTTGCTGGCGCTTCGGAATCTTGAGCGATTTCTCGAGCTTTGTAGTCCGTTTCTGAAGATCGCGATGGAAGATGAGGTGAGTCAGCAGGTCCTGAAGGCCTTCTTCGCAAGTGCGCAATGCAACACGCTTGTGATGTTTCTTCTTCGCATCAATGTCCTTACATTCCGGTGGGGACGGATGGTGCAGATGCATGTAATGTTCTTCTAGAAGTGCTTTGCGTTGGTACCAGTCGCCACGCTTGGATGTATGGAAAAGTCTCTGATTTAGAAGCTCACATAGGACCTCGTGTTCGCGCCTGTGCTCTTTGAACTTTCCCAACACGTACGCACCCTTGTGAACAATGCGTGTATAGACCCAGGCTGGTGACAGGCGTCGCAAGTAAGCTCCTTCGCCGGTGCTGTAGATGCTGTCTTCCTTCTTCTGTTCTTCGGCGAGCAGTATTCGCCAGCGAGGCAGAACTTCGTCAACAATGTCGATCACGACTTGCAGATCTGCCTTTGTCGGTGTCCCGTTGAACTCTAGGAGGCTGTCAATTCTGAATTGGGTTCGAACTGCTGCCTCGAACTCCAGTAGCAGAGACCGAGTGGGGAAGATGCTGGCAGAGCGAGAGACAACATATTCAGGAAAGTTTCTTCTCGCAATGCGGGCTAGGATGATAGTCGTGAGCGACTTCTCCGTCCATTCGGTTGAGCGATAGAAGACGAGATGAACACGCTCGAAGAGCTTGAGGGTAGGCAAGGAAAGGCGAATGCAAGGACCAGTCTCGGCCATGATCTTGTTAACGAAATAAGAGTCACGGTTCTCGATCTTACCCGGAGTGGCCTCCCGGCTTGAGTCCTCAGCGCCATCTGAATTGTGCGATGCTGTGGTCTCGTCGGTATCAGATCGCTTCAAGCTGCCCAGTCGCGACAGTGCAGCCTGCTGCCCGCTTGACTTTCTGAAATTCTTCAAGAGTTCCTTCTTGTTCTTGCCTTGGACTTTAAAGTCTTTGGCAAATGCTTTAAGCTCATCCAGAAGCAGGAGGGATGACGCCTCTTCCAGGTCCTTGATGTGGTCTTGTGATCGATCTGCGAATGTGAAGCTTTCTCCCAGAACTGTGCCCTCAGGCGGCTCCAGCTCTCCTGGATTAGACTGCTCCTGCGAAGACGGTGACGGCAATATCCGATGCGTCTGCAGCACGTCGATGGCAGATTGCAAATCCGCGATGTCACTGTGGTATCCAAGACGATTGATTCTGTGCCAGCTCGATGTCTTGCGTAGGAATAGCCTGACATACAGATACTGGCCTTCATAACTCATATCCCGCCACTGCCTGAATACGGCGTGTTCTGCCTCATCAAACAGATGGCTCTCTTCCTCCAGCACTGTTTCGAGTGCCAGAGTGAAAGCGTCAACGTAGATGGATGTCTTGCCGCGAGTCCATGATCGGCCTTCAAGTCGCTCTTGTAGGCTCTTGTCTGCTTGCTCGGCTGCTCGCGATGCCTCATACGCTTCGATGGCCTCTTTATCCGTTTCTATCGGAGGTAGAGCCGTCTCAAGGTCTGTTCGTCTGGATTGTGGCTCTGCTTCCAGCAAATCTTCAGACTCGCTGTCCTCATCGGAGTCTGGAATCACATCTCTTCTGATCCTCGACGCGCTCTTGGGGCTGGTCTTCTGGACGAAATCTGTGATGTCTCGCTTTACGCGCTTCGCTGGCGGAGTCTCGAAGTCGTCGGCGCCATCATCGTCGAACTTGGTCGACTTTGGGTGTGGGACTTTCTTGCCCAGCATTGCATTGTGTTTGGAGGTATTGCTGTCCTGCAGCATGGTATTATTGAGGCATTGCGGTGTATGTGAGGAGGTTGGATGAAAGAAGGGAGATGGAGGTGGGAAGACTCGAACGCGGCTGGCTCGCGTTCGTGTCGCGCATTCACTGGACTTTGTCTCACGGGCCAGACCCTGCCGAGGCCTGAATTTCTGAGAGAGAGGGTATCAGCTTTCACACCCTTCCCACGCTTCCTCTCCTCACCAACATCACCACCACCGCCCTATTGCATTGACAGCATCGTCATGATGTCTACGCCGGGAAAGCTGATGCTGATATCGTTTCCACTGTGCCCTTCGACGAAGAAAGAATGGTTGCATCCGATCACGTCGTCCAAGCCTACACTTTGGCCCCAACGCCCTCGTGGCGAAGCACAAGCCGCCAATCTCCAAATTGATGCCACCCGGCGTTGCTACAGCGATCTTCGCACCTCCGTCGAAGTATAACGACTTCCACGTGAAATTTGGACACTCTCTTGATCCTTCGTTCTGCGGCTGAAACATCGAAATAGAAAGATTTGTGCAGCGGGTTCCCAACAGGTACAGACGATGTTCCACGGCGTCAAGGCGTGTGTTAATCATGGTCGATGCATAGGATGGCTTCCGCGTAGCCTGTGCTACTACGGACTTTCTGGCCTCTCAGCTCCCCCCTTCCCTTTCTTATAGTAACAAGACCTTTCTTCCTGCAAGTTACCGCAGGACGCCCTACACTTTCTTTTGTAAACACCAAGATCTCACGATACGCCAGCTTTCGCCCAAGATGTCGGACACACTAGCCTGCTATACACCAAGCGGCGCGCGCTGGGAGGGACATACACCTTGCAATGCGTCGGCTGAGCAGAGTCACTGTTGCGGAGAGAGTGACTTCTGTCTATCGAATGGCCACTGCCTCCAAGCAACTGGACCCTACGCGAACAGAATAGGACGAGGCACATGCACAGACTCAACATGGAAAAGCGCTGCGTGCCCTTTCGAATGTGCAGATGGTGAGTCCAGGGAACTTGAGCCTGAGGAACATTTCTATTAATGACACCGCCTGCCAGTACGAACCGACATCGACAGCATCATAAACCTCGCGTACGAAACAACAGACGGGGCATTCTGCTGTGATCTGCCCTTCAATCAATCCACAAACAGCTGCCAAGTCTCGACCGAGTCTTACGGTTTCACACCTTTCAACATGGATCCCGGACGAATTGTATGGAATCGCACTGACGGGTCTGTCATGAACAATGGCACTCTGTTGACAACGGATATCAAGCTCGCCAACCAAACGTTGGTGACGACAACGGCCACGGCAACATCGTCACCTCAGAGCGCTTCAAACATCACGGCAGTTGCAGCAGGCATCGCAGTCCCTCTTGGCATCTTGCTTCTTGTCAGCTTCGTCGTCATTGCCATCCTCGCATCTCGACTGCGGAAAGCGAACCAAAGACTGCAAGGTGGGGACACGTCAAGTAACAGCCAAGTTGGGCTCTCACCTATGCAGAATGGTGCCCTGCCAGCATACGCCTCTCCATCTCAAGAATACAAATACCAACCCATGCAGTATCAACAGAATATCCTAAACGAAGCACCGGGTAGCAGAGAGCCCGTAGAGTCTGGCGGGCGTCCGGCAGCACAGGAGCTGGGCGACGGCGATCTCCTGAGATGAAAATGAAACGCTCAATTTGGGTATCTATCAATCGGATCACTCACGCCTTCCACATTGCTTCCATGTTTCCCTCATCGCTTCATATCCCAATCAATCGGATGACCAGCCGGCAACTCAGCCACTACACCAGTGGTGCTCTGCAGCTCAGCTCGCGGCGCATTGGCCTCTAGCTCAGTATCTCGCCGTTGAGGAGACGCCAGCTCCGACACAGGCGACTTTGATTCCGCGAGGACCTCATGCTTGGCTTCTCCGGCAATGTCCAGTTCTGTAGGAGGGCCTCGGTGGCTGGCTTGTCGTCGACGTCGGAAGAGGAAGAAGATTGCAGCTGCGATGAGGGCTACACCGGCTACTACGCCTATGACTGTGCCCGCGATTGCGCCGCCTGACATGCCAGAGTCAGAATCCGAGTTGGTAGATGCTGCAGCAACATCTGTTGAGGAAGCCGTAGCTGCGGATCCGGTCGCCGGTGCTGTGGAAGTGGAAACTGTGGCCTACAGATTACAAGTCAGCTCCCGCTCAACGCCAGTCAATGATCTGGGACAAGGACACACCCCATCCGAAGCAGTAACAAAGACCGTTTCCTGCGCCTGCAACGCATAACCATCAATCGGATGCGCATACACCTGCGCGCTTGAGCTCGCGGTAAAAGTGACCGTCCCCACCACACTCGCATTATTATATTGAGTCACCCGCAGTTCCTGCGAAGCGGTCATGCCGGAATAGCAGGTCCCTCCATAGAACGGTCTGTACGCATCGACTGTCGTTCTGGGATCGGCACGAGAAAAAGATCTGTGCAACACATTAGTCAATCATATCACCCATCCCATCTGCCGAACTACTCACGGCGGACAACAAGCCACATAATTCCCCGGCGCAGTCATAACCGTACTCCAACTCTCAGGACACACAAATGGACTCATAGCCGGCACCACCGAACTCCCGAACGTCGTACTCGAATACACATATGTGCTCGTATTGTAGTTGTCGATCCATTGGGATGGGTAGCAGGAGGTGACGGTGCTATGGCTGATGGGCATGGGTTCATTGGCCCAGATTTCGTAGGAGGGCGAGGAGAGCATGGTGAACATGGAAGATTTCTCGGTACATTGTGAAGGTGGGGTAAAGGTCGTTGTGAGGGCTGTGACATCTGAAGAGCTGGTCGTGGATGAGGTTGGAGATGCTGTTGTGGAAGACATCTTTGTGGTGGGTTTGGGAAGGTTGAGCTCGACGGCGACGCAAACTACGTGGATTCTGTTTCTCTGTTTGGCGCGGAGGTCTTTGCGTGGACGTCCGGGCTCAGTATCGATGGGTTCTGCGTCGGGGAGCTGTGTGCAGAAGAGTCCTGTTGCAACTAACGAGAGGTGTAGACAGCCAAGCGAAAGGACAAGAAGAAACAAGAGTCGCCCAACCTCACACCTGCTTTTGAAGGATCAACGCACTCCACGGTCCTCGGAGGTCAAAGTCGGAGAACAGGCTGAACAGGCTGGAGAGAAAGATTGATATTTCTCAGCTGAACGCCCGGCCAGAATACCGTGCCTACCTCCACCACAAATTCCTTGTCGGTTCATCGCTAGACATGAGGGCTCCGCATCTGTACAAATATAGATGTTCAACAGTTCGATTTCGGTTGCGAAAGGTGCATGAGGGTTGTAGTGGTCACTAGCATTGTAGGCCAGTAGAACGCCAAGCAGGGGATGTCAAGAGCGGTCGTGATATAGTGTGCATATATTGACCGGGCATGAGATCCCACGGCTTTTGCCAGAGGGTTTGTGCATGAAGATGCCAGGGGGCTGATGAGCTTGAGGAGGGGGATGTTTCGTGCTGGATTGGCGGTTGTCCAGAGGATGGCCTGGCTTACAAGAAGAGCATCGCAACATGTCGGTCGTTGGAATTACTTTTGCAGGGCAAATCATGGAAGGTGTTGTCGTTCGAGACACTCCAACCCGGCCAAGCAAGTCAACCATAACCCTTGTCCATCATACCTTGCACGGCAGGGCTTCGGGCAACGAACCGAGAAACCACGCCCACTCCTCCGGCACGAGGACTCCAATATTCCCGACCACGCGTACTCTCCAATACCCGCCAAAGGAGAAAACAGACGCGGGTCTTGGACACAAACTGTGGAGATGAGGCTGAGTGCAGGATTCATTGGTCATGTCAAGAACGCCAGAAATATCTTCTGGTCTTGCGATGTCCTCGTATGAGAGGGGTTGAACGGAGAATTGAGAATTGATGAAAAGGGAGGAAGACTGCTCACTGGATAGAGGGAATCATCTCATCGACAGCCCCTCCCGTTGGAAGAAACAGTCATGTTTGCGAACTGGAACATCAGACTTATTCAACTTGCAGCTTGCTTGCCGTCTCTTGCGGTAGCACAGAATGTCTTCGCTCATGTCATTGTAAGGCTTCTCTGTGCGATTCTTTCGGTTCCTTACTGACAGTGATAGGTCGGCAACACGGCTTCCTACACCACAGAACAGTGGACATCGGACATTGAACTTGCTCAAAGTTATGGCATCGATGCTTTTGTTCTGAACATTGGAACCCCTTTCGAAGGCACAGTTGCAACCCAATTGGTGTGTCGCTTTCCTTTCACGACAACATCGAGATCTCTTACTGATGTTGGCCATAGAGCTACGCCTTCACTGCTGCGAACGATCTCACGGGCAAGCTGTCAACCGATTTCAAGCTCTTCCTCTCCTTCGACTACCTAGGCGGTACCGCTGGTGTCTGGCCAGCCGGTAATGTTACATATATCCTGCAGACGTACGGACCAAATGGTGCCTATTTCCAGGTTGACGGCAAGCCTCTCGTCTCGACCTTTGAGGGTACAGATAACATCAACGACTGGGCCTCGATCAATGCCACGGTCGACGGCGGTATATACTTTGTTCCAGACTGGACCAGCAAAGGGACAAGCGGCTTCAGCGCCGATCTGGTCGATGGAGCTTGTGAGTCTTGTGAATCTTCACCTACTGACAGATTTACTGATATATATTAGTCTCCTGGAACATGTGGCCCGATGGACCAGTCGACGTCTCAACGACTGACGACAACGCCTGGGACGCCGACTTCCTCAAACTTGCTGGCAAGAGCTACATGATGGGCGTATCCCCTTGGTTCTACACCGATCTTCCTGACTACAACAAAGCATGGGTCTGGCGAGGCGACAATGCATGGTCTCTGCGATGGAACCAGACTCTCGAGATCCTTCCAGAATTCGTGGAGATCGTGACTTGGAACGACTACGGCGAGTCGCACTACATTGGTCCAATCGTCGACGCTGGTATTCCAACAGGAGCAGAGACATACGTCGATGGTTACCCACACGAGGCCTGGTTGCAGACTCTCCCATACCAGATTGCAGCATACAAACATGCATACAATGCCGCCAACGCAGCTCCCACGGTCGATGCCAGCAAAATCGTCTACTGGTACCGAACAAGCCCCGCCAGCGCAGGCACTACCGATGCCACTGGGAATGACTGCAAGTCTGATATCAATGTCGATGGATACCAGACCTGCTATGCCATTGATGAGATTCTTGAGGACGAGGTGTTCGCAATCGTCCTTGCGTCTGAGGCCGGAACTGCTAGCATCTCGATTGGTGACAGCACCACGACATATCCTGTTGTTGCTGGGCAGAACTTCATCTCGAAGGCATTCGACAGCAACACGGGCAATGTGTCGGTCGCTTTGGGAAGCATATCGGGTACTGGCGTTGAGATTACGGCAACGCCGGCCAGTGGTGTTGCGAATTATAACGCTTGGGTAGGATGTGCGGGTTCATGTTCATAGTGCTGGTGCTCTGTAGAGTGATAGACAGCACAATTGATACCGCAAATGGCTGGAATGATGTTCTTGTGCAAGTTGTTCAACGCACCAAGTCGTTCAGGAGACTGGACCCACTATGCCAAGCCGCTAGCGCTCTTTGAGTGAATTAATCCGAGAGACCACACCTCACAAAATTTGGTCGGCCGTGTAGAAGACTTGGCCAACAAGGAATGGCACACTGCTTCAACTGCTCTGTTGGACGATCCATGGCACACAGGAGTGGTATAGCTTCTGGTACAGGCTTTCAAGTTATTTCGACGTCAATCGTCATTCTTGACAGAACACGACAATATTCGAGGGTTCCAGACTCTGCATGCTCAGAAAGACTCTTGCGTGTATATAGATAATATCTTTTCAATGAGCCAATCACAAGTAAGCCCTCTTAGCTCAGGTTCGTCTTCTCTCACTGCTTCAAAGCTGTTCATCTTCCTAACAACTCCACAGGGGTAGAGCGCGTCACTAGTACCTCCCGGGTGTGCACCTGGCTATGACGAGGTCATTGGTTCGAATCCAGTAGAGGGCAACCTTCTTTTGCTGTTAATGCCGTTATTTCGATCCATGGATGTGGTGTGATATGGTCTTTTTGCTCTGGAGTTGGTCCGAAGCCCAAAGAGTGACCATCACCGCGATTCATCCTGCGGCTGTTCCACAAAGTGTCCCGCGAGGTTCAGGCGTGTACAGCATCGTTCGGATCGATCAACGCATCTCCAGAAGTATGTACGACGTATCTCCCTGATGAAACGTTTCGAAAGGAGTGTCAAAGCTCGGTCACGACGGGACAACGTTGTTTAGCCAGGAGCGACTTTCGGCTGACACAATGGGATAAGACATTGGCTCTTGTAAAGAAAAGCATTGTCATTCAGTGCCTTCAGAAAGCCTGCATGGTATTGTCACCTCGATTAAAGTGACTGCTCACCACTTCTTGTGCCCCTTCCATCCCCATCTGCTCATGTAACTACCGGTACTCTTAACTTCTAGCACCGCGATCGAGTACTCCGGCAAGCTGAAGCTGAATGTCCCATTGCCTGTCCCAGTGACAGTCTCTGTATGGGTCTCAACAATGTTCCCACCTACAGGCTGGCTCGCATTCATAGGCGCAGTCAGATACGTCAAAGTACCAGTCGCTCCCGCGCCCACGCCTTCGAAGCCGACACTGAAGTCTACATCTTCAGTGGCATTGTAGACGGCGGCCTTGAAGATATGAGACCCAGTAGTCTGGCTTCTCCCTGCAACGTAGTAAGCCGGACTAAATTCTGCGCCGACCATAGGCAGATTCTCCGTGATCCTAGTGCCAGAAAACAACTTGATCATATGGTAGCTGGTGCTGAGCGTCGTATGAGCTGGATCAGCATCATACGAGATAAGATCCGGAATCCACTCCCATCTGTTCCAATTCTGAAACATTGGGGCATACGATGCGCCGATTATCTTGTCGCTATTCCTTTCGGCGCCCAGGAGAAAAATTGATTCAGCCACTGTACCGTACCAGAACGGTGTAAATGCGCGCGGAGCTCCTGTTTCCCAGGAGACGGTGGACTGGCCTGGGGCATCGTAGCTGACTACGGCGTACTCGCCGATCAGAATCGGATTTGCTGAGGTATAGTTGTCGAAGAGGTTGAATTGGGAGGACATTTGAACAGGCAAGGCGTACTCATGGAAGTCTAGCACATGATCAGCTTTGAGTTACTAATGTTCACAAGTTCATCCTACCCCCAGAGGCTCCGTCCGGCGGAGTAGCTCCATCAATGTCATAGAAGCTACCAATGATGGTGATGTTCGGATACGCCGCATGGATGGCGTCGTAGAAGGCCTGGAAACGGTAGGCTGAGTAGCTGTCCTTGCCACCGTTCAAGCTGTCTTCGTTGCCGACTTCGACGAAATTGATCGTGAAAGCGTCGGGGTATCCCAAACTGGCGCGCTTAGCTCCCCAAGTTGTGGACGTATCGCCTGTGAGAAATTCCAGCTCGTCCAGTGCTGATTGAACATATGTCTGCAGCTCGTCTTCGGGGACGACCTCGCCATCCAGCCAGAGTCCTGACCAGACTGCGAGAAGAGGCTCCATACCCAAGTCCTCGGCCCAAAGCATATATTCTATCAACCCAAGCCCGTTTGTATTCTCATATGACCATGTGCCCGGGTACCCAGGTCGATCTGCCAAAGGTCCGATAGTTTGTGTCCAGTTCCACCAGTACGGTGACTGCAAGCCCTCAACATTGTTGCCGCCAGGGGCTCTGAAGAAAGACGGCTTAAGATCCGCCATAGCTTCCATGAGATCAATCCGAAGTCCATTCTCTCGATTCTTGTAAGTTGGCGGAAACAGGCTAATCAGATTGAAGTCAAGCGTTGAGTTTCCAGTCGAATCCCACGTAAATATCAGAGTATTGTTCGAGTTCGGCGCACTTGTGCTGGGGCTCAGCGTGTAATTGTACTGTGTCCAGGAATCTGCCTTCGAGCTGAGTTGAACCGAAGCTTCTGCCCAGGAAGAGCCATTGTTTGTTACTGGCCGCAAGTTGACTGAGATGTTGCCATTGTAGCTGCCGTGAACCCAGAAAGAGCCTTTGTATCTGTCGCCTGCAACGACAGGAAAGCCCCAGAAGCCTTCGTTCGCAAATCCGACACCACTTCCAGTGCCGCTCACTCGCATTGAAGTAGGCAAAGCGGTGGAGAGCGGCGTCGACAGGTTTTGGAGAGATAGCGAGGCTCCGCCGACGGGGGACCAAAAGCTGAGATTGCTTGGGAAGATCTAGAATTGCCAGGTTAGAATATGTCGAGAACACGCATCAAACCAATATGAAACGTACGCCGTCGCCTTGAAAAGCTCGATTCTGTACTAGCTCTGCGTAAACACCTCCATCGCCACTGTTGTTGATGTCTTCAAACATCAACCCATACTGACAAGGCGAGGTAGCATTGCCGCCGGTGGATTTGACAGTTATGTTGACCGCGTGAGCGGTTGCAATGAAGCCCACGAGGGCAAACCTGAGAGACAGCATGTCTCGTCAATGCTTTCAGGTGTCTTGTACCAGGAGCGGGGAACAGATGGGCTTTTATTCGTTTTCATAGCTTTCAATCATAGAGTGGCAGCTATTCCGCCGCATTCGCAGCTTTTGTATTGTGGATCTCAATATCGACATCATCCTGGCAGATATTGGAATGTCATTGCAGGTGCATTGCCAGCAAGCTTTCTCGTTGGCTCAATGGCTTGCACCTATGCAGGAACAGCATCTCGAAGTCAGAGGCTTGCACGGATCATGCCCGGTGCGACGAGTGAAGTTGAATTCCACGAATAAGATGGAGCATGAGGAGGTGGAGGCGATGTAATGTGGTATCCGATTGTTCGCAGCCCCATGGGCAAGGCAGAATGCGGAGACCATGTGGGATGGTAGAGCATTCGGATGCCGTCAGACGGGTATTGTGGTGCCGAGTTCCTTGGATAAATGGCTAAAGCGCCTCTTGCAGATCAATGCCCTGCCATTCGCTCAGTATTGTTCCGAGCCTCATCAAGCACTTTGGATCTTGATCTTGTCGATGACAAGCAATTCCTCACGAGCCTCTATCTGGGCTTAAAGCTGAGTCTGCCCCCAAGATAGGCGACTACACTTTCAAAAGGGTTCATTGACATTACATATGTATCATAAATGTACACTAGCATGCCGCCTCCGTCGCATCTCATATCTGTCATGTGGTCCCGACGACGGTGTCGACTCCTCACTCGCGCCGGCATACATTCTCCCGGGCGTAAGAGGTTCTACATCGCGACTGGTGAAACTACAATGACCGGTCTCACCAACCTGCTCCTCGCTTCGCACCTCGCCCCATTGAACGGCAACGAAAGCGGCATCTGTATCATCTTTGGGCGGATGGCAAGCTGCGGCAATGGCCACACTGCAGCTGGAAGCGACCGGCATCTGCGAAGAGAATTTCCTCATGCCCAATATGACTGCGCCAGCAAGCAGAGCAATGGCGAGGAGCATAGCCGTCAGGATTGGAGGACAACTGTATCCAACTGAAGAAACGTCGCTGCTTGTGCTCGGCTCGCCGTCATAGTATGTGTTTATCCGAGCCAGGAAAATACTTTGCGATATGAGCCAGTGCAGAGTTGCAGACACAATCATCAAAGGACCGCTGTACCGCAGAGGAAGCTGTAAGTAATAGGTTGATCGTTGCTGGCCGTGAGGAGTCGTCACGCGGAGACTCTTTTTCCTTGTTGCGTACTTGGACCATTCCTTGGCCAAGAGTAAAGAGGTCAGAAGCGAGTTGTAGAGAAGATATAAGAACGAGCAGATTGCTTGCGGGCAATTGGCCAGTAGCACGGAAGCGACCAGCCCGGAAGCACCTTCTGAGGGTAGGTTGGCGTCAATGAGGGCGCGAGAGTCGATTGAACCGAAGCCAATTGAGTAAGGATCCGCACCGTTGCCCTGAAGAGCTTCCTGTCCCAATGCTAACAGACCACCAGTGGTGCAGATTCCGATTATGATGAGAGTAAACGCGATGATCCATCGTTTCCATGAGGCGGCGGTGAACCATCGCGACCGCTTAGCTTCGAAGTAGGTAACAGGGAGCGGGCTTGTATTCGGCTTCCCGTTTTCTCGATTGATTCCTGCCTCACGCCAGTCTTTGATGTCCTTGCGACTCATTAGACACCTGCCTTTGGTGAGAGGGTCCGGACGTTCGAGGTACGAGGATATAGCGTCTCCAATCGTAACCAGTGTGGGGTCTCTTTGGCTGTAGAGGGTGAGAATCATGGCTCCGGTCTTGAGACAATTACAGACTATAACAGCTGCCAATATAGCTGTGGAAAACTGAAGTTCGCAGTGGGGAGGTGATACCTGCGCCAGGCAATAATCGATCTTTTTGCCGTTAATGGTCCACTCATTGGCGTTCTTCCTGACACTTGATGGGCTGCAGCGGGTGTACGCATCAGTCTGCGCGCCAAAATCTTCTGCACAGATCCACCAGTACTGTGCGTAGATAGAAGTGTCAACGCATGCTTGAAGTATGCCGGTTTTGCTAACTTACGGTGAGCGTATATGAAGTTTCGAAATTGTCTGCCACCATGAACAGGGTCTCATTTGCGAAGCTGCCATTCTCGTTTGTAACGGCCAGTACGTTATTCCAACCGCTTACGAATGAGGTGCTGTAAGCCGAAATACAATCGTCTGGAAGCACTGTCAGCTGCAGTAGCAAGCTGTGATCAACCGAGGTCATACTGTTGCTCAAATTCCTATATGAGGATTGATTTTTCAATGTATCCCTCCAAATGGACTGCAGCATAGGGAGTCTCGTGTTATCGTATGGCGTGGTGACGTTGTATCCCCCGCCTTGGGGCGCGCCAACCCATGGGATATCAATGCTGAAATTGCCGCCTTGCAGCCATTGCGGATTGACAACTGCAGCAGTATACTCATTCGAGTCGATTGTCTTGAAGACGGCGGAGTTGTACAGAAGATGGATCGGAACAGAGCTCAGCCCCAATACCCACCACAAGGCAACGCGATGCCACTTTATTCTTGACAGATTGCGTGTTGATGCCACACCAACATCCATCCAGTCGCCTTTGGCGTGCGCTCGATCTACCTCTTGTCGCGTAGGTGCAGAGAGAGCTTGCATCGTGTAGTTCGAGGCACTGAGCAACAGCGAGCTGAGCACATTGATTGCAATGTGGAGCCATGTTGTCCAGTGATTCACCACATCACAAGAACCCTCGTACGCCGTCCCAATCCCAGCCTTTGATCCAAACTTTGCGGCCGCGGTGATCGTGAGTATCACGTTCATGAGCAATACAGAAGAGGCTGTAATGGCGCAGACAAGAACACCAAAATGCCATCCGGACCGTTTTCTCCGTTTGACTCTCAGCAAAGAGGATTCGCGCGAGAGTCCTGTTTGAGTTGTGCTAATCCCAATTGCAAGCTCTTCATTCTTCTGATGCTCATACGATCCTGGTGCTCCAGAGAATGAGCGTGCGTGTCCGATGAGGCCCTTCGAGTCGTCGTCGTCGCCGGGCCAGAGGCTCGTCTTCGTCGAGGCATAGCTAGGTGCTCTATGGTTCGCGCGTCCGATCAGTGCTGAGCTAAAGATTGTATAAATTGTCGTACAAGGCTCGGGTGAAGTTTCAAAGTACAGTATGACGATATCACCGTCTTGAGTGCAACAGATGATCGAAGGAAGTCAGCAGTACAAGGCTGAATACGAGGCACGTACCTTGCTTTCGGCACCTCACTCAACTCCACCTCGTCATATCGCTCATACTCTCGCCCATCATAGCTCTCTCGCAACGGATCATATCCTGAAGGCCCCAGAACGGAGCTCATCGCAGCTGGCCTCTACTCGCTCCATGGAAGAAGAGGAAGAACAACGAAAGTGGCCTGGGTACACAACCAGCAAAACCCACTCAGGCGGCCATCGTGACCCGCTGGACTCCGAGGAGTCGTCGCCATTTCAGCTGTGGTCCTGAACTCAGCCGATCAATTGACGTTTTCGCGTGCGCGAAGAGCGTTAAACCCATGCGACTTTTGGAGCGGAAGGAGCTGAAGGATGCGGAGCCTGCCTTACCAGGGGAAAGCTGAGGTCGAGCTGCAAAGACTATTGCTTGATTCAATTCATGTGCTAAATTTAAAGCCCCGCTAGCGGAATGTCGTCAATATTTTCCGGCCCATCATTTCTTCGACCTGGAAGCAACTTGGCCAGGACGACCGAACATCAAATCTGCGTCAACATCACTTTCTCGAGTACGAGCGCACTTCAGGATGTGCTCAGGACTACTCTAATCTAATCAGTCCCATCGAGCGAAGCCACGCCTGGTGAGAGTCGACGCTCAAGGTTGAGCTCAGAGCCTGCCGCGACACTTTTGGCCCCATCTGCTGCAACACAATGGCCAGCGATATCATGCAGGCATATGACTTATCGGCAACAAGCGTCTCTTTGCCTGTCACTTCCCCTGCCACCGTCTGCATGTGGTGATGCGTTCTGAGGCCAACCATGCGCGACTCGGCGAACGGCGTGCGGCTGACAAGAACTGTGCCGCATACCGCGTTTTCTGGACTATCAGCAGCCAATGGTGCAGCAATGCAGAAGACAGCACGCAAGAGGGCGAACGATGGAATTTAGCAGCCTTCAGAAATCGAAACTGCCAAGAACGCGGTTTGGTTGTTTGAGCTGCTCTACATTCGGCTAATTCGTTTTGCATCTACAGAAGCGCCAATCTCAAATGTTGTTCGGCAGGCCAGCAAGCAGTGTCTTGCAAAGCCGACCAGTATTCGTGCTCGATCAATATGCCGCCGGACCGCTACGCTTCAAGGCAGCTGTGGCTTCCTCCAAAGTGATGACATGCACCGGCAAGAAAGGCAAGATACCAGTCAGGATCGATTCGTTGACCACCGTGTTGTTGGTCTTTGGCCCGGCCTGGAATGTGGTATTTGTAATGACGTAGACGTTGTAGTCTAGGTCAAAAAGCCGATAAGCTGTTGCGATCACGACGCCGCTGGTCGCTATCCCGCTCAGAATGACAGTATCAATCTTCTGTGCCCTCAAGATCTCCTCTAACTGGTTGCCAGCACCCGCATAGAAGCGAGCCTTTGGCAGAACAACTTCGCCAGCCGACTCATTGACATGGAGCTGTGGCCAGATTCTCGTGGTCGTTGTATTTGAAGGCCCAAAGAACTCCGGGGCTCCATTGGTCTCGAAAGGAACTGGCTTCCCACTCTGAACGCCAAGCTCTGGTTTATGAGAGTTGACATACGCCACTGCGGTGTAAATTGACAACGGCGGAGGGTCTTGTGCTCGAACGGTGTCGACCCAGGTAACGAGGTTCGAGACGAAGTCCTTTCCGGCGGTTGTGTTCGTGTATCCGTAGATGGCTCCGTTCTCGACATCGAGGTTGAGGACGGCGTAGTATTTGCCAAAGCTGAGGGCGGCAGATTCAGTGGAATTCAGACTTGAGGGGATGCACGTTGGGTGGCAGTTGTATCCGATGTTGCTGAAGTCGATTTGGGGATCGACGGCTTGCCCGAGAGCTAGCAAAGACAGCTGTGCTATGCAGAATAGCGAGAAAGACTTGGATGTACACATGATGGTAGAAGTCTTTGATGTGGATGAGTGTCACTGTCACCACACAATCCGCCTCAATATATACCGGCATCTTCTTCCCATCGAAAACATCGTCATCAGATGGTCCTTCCAACCATCATCGGGGAATTAGCCTCAGCCTCATGACCACGAGGCTACTCGTTGACGCTTTTTCTGGAACTAGTCTTCCCGCGACAGCGAAATCATGTCGCATCAGGATGTTCGAGCGCAGAATTCCTCTGTAATGGGAAGTCTGTGATCTTGAAAAGTGGCAGTGGTGGTTGCTGATTAAGGTCGTCAATCCTTTAAGGCGTGTAGGATATTGACACTTTCCGGAAATAGAAACAGTCGCGCTCTGACGAGGGATACCGTATTCAGCCTGCACTGCGTCTCTTCAGAATTGTATTAGAAGGCGTAACTTCTTGATGCGCCGGAGTCCTTCGTTCGCTGCTCTACAGCAGCCAGCGCATCATCTTCCAAAATCCCATCGTTCCATCACGGAGTCGATTACGACTAACGGCGTGTCGCTCTCCAGCCTCAAGTTCCTGAACCGATACTTGGATATAGTGTCTACCTCACCTTCAGCCTCTTGCTTGTTGTCGGGGCAATTTGGCCGTCTCTTCGCATTTCCTTTGGTCTCAGAGCTTCAGAGAAATCATCGCACAGACGTTTACGTGAGCTGTTATGATGAGCTCCGTCTTCAATGGACGTTTGTGGTGCTGGTGTACCATCACAAACTGTGATCCTCATGAATAGGGTCCGATAGGAGAAGCGATGACAATCCTGGAAGGAAAGCTTGAATGGTTTTGCTGCAACTTAGTCGGAGATCTTCGAGTAGTGCACTCGCAAGGAGATGAGACGACCCTCGGTTGGGCCAAATACGCTGTGTGACACCAAAGCTGAGCTCGTGGAACCGTTCAAAAGGCTCACCCTGTTGCTCTAGGTGTAATACAAAAGGTCTGTGAACAACAAGCTCTTCTCGGTTCGGCAATTTTCTGGAACGATGCGGACCAGAGTCGAGCGTGTCCAGAGTCGAGCGTGTCCAGAGTCGATCGTGTCGCCGGATTCTGGAAGGCTTTGATAATCAGCAGTTCAAAGGCCTCTCCGAAAGACCCCTTCCACTCATCCAAGTCAAAAGATATCCCAAGAGCTTTGCGTAGTACATTACAAGGCGAAGGGGGTCGGCCTTGATGGTGGGGATGTTTCAACCATAGTTTCCGAGAAATCGTCGCTGCCATCTTTCCTGCGGTCAGTACTGGACGCTCGAGGCTGTTCCGAACATAAGGCGACGACTGCGACCTCTTTGATCTGAGCTGAACTTCAGGCAGGAGGACGAGAATGCCAGTGTGACAAGAATGTGACAGCCTCGCTCAGACGAGTTCAATAGGTTGCAGCCTCATCGGAAGTGAGTCGGGTCACAATTGTGGGACTGAGCTTGAGAGATGCTTCATGGGATGCGATGGAGAGAGCGCTGGCCCCTGACGTGGAACATGAGGGATCTTGCTGGCAATGGGATCGGTCAGTGGGGATCTCCTGGCCCATGCAGCCACTCAACCGTACGCAGCCTCACTTCAGAAGGGCAGCTTAGGAGATCGTGGTGGTCTTCGTTGGTTCCGTTGCAGTTGGCTTGTCGATTGACCGTGACGTTTCTTCCTCGCGTGCCTACAGCCTCAGTCAGCAAATCTTGAGCAAGGCATCACTTTGATGCCAATCATTGTCCAAAGAAGTAGGCCTATCGATCACTCCGTTGGTAGTTCGTTAGCATATGGCCTAATGCCTGTGCTCGTCAACGAGCCCTATACGTTCGAGGAAGGTTTCCCCTTAGATCCTGCATTGTCGTCCGTCGACTGCATGTCCGGCCAGAATCTCGGCTGACACCTTGATATGCCAGGAATGGCTTGACACATACGCTTCTCGAACAGCGCTGCGTGTTTGACTGGACGATTGCATCCGTCTCTCCCACGTTCGGGAAAATACTGCCCTCGTTGCGCCAATTCAGTGCTAGCCCAAGGCCTTCGCTTGGTCCGTTTCTGCTCTGTAGGTAAACCAATCGGCCAATTACTCAGCGAGCCCTACGCAGGCGGGAACACTGCTAGCTGCAGGCCAAGTGAAATATTGCGTGGTTGCTCAGTGTCTGATATCGGTGAGTCCGGTACATTGATAATCCGTATGTCGGACGAATCCTGCCCTTCTCGCTAAGCCAAACCTTATTGATCCTGCTGTGAATCCTGTGGACGTTAGGAGTGTGGGTTCCGTTCCACAACCACGCTTTTTGATCCTATCTCATTCCTTCAAAATCCTGATCGATGACGCTGCAACTAGGGTAGCCTTATGAAGCTACTAGTCCGCAATGTTGAACCATTGATTTTGTTCCGCTTGATGATCCGGCATCTCTCCGCTTGATCCACAATCACACGGATAGTCACCGTCAGTATGTTTGGATTGGGCTGCAGACATCGCGTCTAGACACACGTCCAGGCGAGGAAATGTTGCGACTGCTGTGAGTAGCTGCACGGCGGACGGAGCCCGGTGCTATTGTTGATACAAAACGCCGTAGCGCTTCTCGGTATTTCCCTCTTCGTCCGCGGGAACAAGATCGATGACTCCTGGGATAATCAATTAATGAATGCGCGTCCAGCTAGAACATTGCACTCATGTTACGTCCAACCAACAGGCTGCCAGTATGAGCTTTTAAAGGGCGACGTCAGGTAGGTAGGCTGTGTAGCGACATGGCAGGATATCTTGCAATGTTCGGATCCGAAAGAAAGTCAGGGCTTCCGGGCATTCATGGTGTTTAAGTCGTTACCGCTGTAGTGGTTCATCTTCTAAGCAGTAAAATGCTCTTAATAATAGAGTCGAAGAATGGGGCGATGAAGTCCATGTGCATGAAGAGCGGTTAATCTGCTTCTATTAGAGGCGAAGTACAGTCAACCCTGAATCGAGTACTGTGATACTGGCCCCTACTCACGCATTCGCATTCAGTGTCGGTCGGCGGTGGCCGATTTCTCCCGGCTGGAACAGAGTTTGGAGATGTGAAATAGGTATAGTGTGCGAGAGATCGGCGGAAATGCAGAGACCAGTATCAGAATCCTTCAGCCGCAGGTGAGGCACAGCCGGTTGTAAAGCATCCCTATATCCCCACGCTGGTCGTACATAATGGAGACGGAGGAATGCAATAGTCAGTAGTTGAAGCGTTTCCCATTGCAGGAAGCATTTTCCAATACCGCCAACCCATGTCTTCGAAGAGAGCTCACACCAAGTCCCGCCTGGGCTGCAAGCAGTGCAAGGTGAGCAACGCGCATGCAATACCTAAGTAGGAAGGTCTTGGGACCGTGACTGACCATTCGTTGTTAAAGACCAGGCGCATAAAGTGCGATCAGACAAGTGCAGGATGTCTCAATTGCGCCAAAAGGGGTCTAGAGTGCGAGTATCAAGACTGGCATCCAGCAGCAGCCAAGATTCAAATATTCACACCAGAAAGCTTTGCCAAGACTCGTAAAGCGTCCAGTGTACCAGGAAACAGTCCACCGCGACAGCAGGTTGAGCTCGGATCTGATCCGACGGGAGCGTTTGGTCTGCAAGATCTCGGCCTGCTGCATCATTTCACCCTGTACACGTCCCAAACGTTACCGGCAGTCGACGGCGAATACTACCAACGCATCTGGCAGTACGAGGTTCCACGGTTAGCTCGATCACATGCGTTCCTGATGCATGCTATGCTCGGGTTCGCTGCAGCTCATCTCAGTACAATAGAGACCAACAACAAATGGCGGCATCTGGATGTAGCGAGTCGGCACTACAGCAAAGCGCTGACCCTATTCCGCCAAGACGTGGACAAGGTGAAGGAAGAGCGTGCTGAGGTGCTTTTTTGCTACCTTGTCCTTGTGTGCTTCTTGACTCTGTTTCTCGAATTCGAGAGACCGGGCGTAGAACCAGATCCAGTCAACGATTTTGTTGGCCTTTTGCGATATCTCAACAGCTGTGAGGGTATCATTAGATCAATCGCTGGGCCTCTGAGATCCACAATTGTAGGAGGTCTGCTGAACCACACACTCAACGAACATGAGCATCCTGTTGCGCCGGAAACCGCAATGTCTATCGATCGATTAGCAGATCTCGTTCACAGGAGCGAGATGGGCCTGACCGACTCGGAAAGGGCCACAATGGACGATGCAATCTCGAAACTACGGCAGTTCTACACCATCGCAGAACCTGTTCCGAATACATGGCGATTTGTGTTGAGATGGCCGATGAGTCTCGGGCCGGACTTCGTCACGTTGCTAGAACGCAAGCACCCAGCCGCCTTGTGCACTCTGGCTCACTGGTCTGTACCTGCCTATTGGGCTCCACCGCGATGGAACATACGTGACTGGCCGGAGAGACTCCTGACTTCCATCTCGAAGCAGCTGGAAGGTACTGAATGGGCTGAAGCAATTTCTTGGCCTCTCAACGTTACGATTGGCCAGTTCGGAACGCCCTCGATGCCAGTGTCGCTACCCGAGGATGATGCTTTCCTGCCGAAGTATACCGCGCAATTGAACGAGGCAGAACTGAAGCGAGTCGAGCGGTCAATGACCAGCACGCCAGGCCTTGGGGACTGGATGGTACAGCCACACTCGCTCGATTACATGCAAGACGCGGGCTTTGGCACTGATCTTCCTTTGGGCATTGGCGCGCACGCATGAACGGCAGGGCAAGGGCCTCGATGACAGCTCTATCTGGCTGCTCTTCGAAGAGAATCGCATGCCTTCACATGGGCCGGAGCTGCCAAAGTCTTCCGCAATGGATCGTAGTGTTCGAGACGAAAGCCTGCGACTCTCCCCATTGGCATCTCGGAAGCGTGCTCAAGTCTTGCGCCGTCTCATATATTTCAACTCATCGTTCTTACGCCTACCGTAACTCCGCTGAGGGGTCTCGTGTAGCTCGTCGGCAAGTATGTTGGAATAGGAGAAACAGTCTCATCGCAGGCCAATGGACTTGGGGGAAGAACTCGTGGGAGGCAATCGAGATGCGAAGAACGCGCTTTGTTGGATGTCGGAGGCTTCGGACACAGTGTTCGAGTGTCATGTCGCTATAGCGATGGCATCGTGCAATCCAGACACGATGTAGTTAGCACTGAGAAGTCGATGAACACCAAGTGCTGATGGCTCACTGTTCAACAGCCGGTCGATCCTTCACTTACCCGAGTGGAGCACTCTTGGCACTTTATTACATCAGCGCGGGAAAGCCCACCTGCTCGCTCGCACGCACCAACAAGGGCACACGTTTCAGACACAACCTCAACCTCAACCTGAACTTCAACTCCATCACATCAATCCATTGTCTGTTTCTATCGCCGTCGCGCAATCGTGACTCTTGCAGTATCCATCCGCCAGTATGTGCTTCGTACGGCCACACGGGGCTCGAACGACGCCATCCATTACCTGGCTTGGTAGGAAGCTTTCCAGTCTAAGGTTTCTACAGCGTCGCTCTCTACAGATGGATATGCGAGCTTTGCGCTATTCTTTGCGTCTTCAGACGTCGCACTGCACTCTCTGGTGCGCAATTTCCCTAATAATCATCGCTAATCAAAAACAATCAGACGGTATTGCTCGAAGCAGACGCTGAAAAGTGCGCCGGTGCATGTGTTGAACTGCCACCATGTTACTGATCTCGCCAAACCAACGAGAGTACAGGGGTACTCCGCTCGACACTGAAAGCTTATGGCGGCTGTTTGATTGCAGAGAAGAGGCAGAGATGTTATCTCTCAATTGAAAGACTGTGTGATTCAACTTGTGGAACATCACAGAAAGATGCGTTTCCTCAATCTCAGCTGCCTCTGTGGGCTGGCACTTGCAATTCCGAGCCCGTCCAAGGACGAAAATCACCTGGGGTTTACGCCTCCTGATCTCGGCTGGAAGGACTGCGGAGAGGCATTGCAATGTGGCAACCTTACGGTGCCGCTTGATTGGGACGCACCAGATGGGCCGACAATCAGTATGTATGTGAACAGGCTCAAGGCGAAGAATGCAAACGCAAGTGAGGTCATTGGAAGTCTTATCTTTAATCCTGGAGGGCCTGGAGGAAGTGGCACGAGAAGCGTGGGAGGCTTCGCCAGCAAAGCGGCTTCGAAACTGCACACACGATTCGATACAGGTAGGCTGCAGTCAAGCCCATTACGGAGTCTCGCTCTGGTTGACAGGAATCTTAGTTGGTCTAGACCCTCGAGGCGTTGGGTACAGCACGCCGCTCAACTGCAAAGACAAACTAACCAACACAGTAGGCCCAGACTGGCCTGACACTCAATCTGAGCTTGACATACTTGTCCAGGGGAACAAGGATTATGCTCAAAGCTGCCTGTCTCTCACAGGCAATGTAGTCAAGTATCTTGACACCATCAGTGTGGCTAAAGACCTAGAGGCTCTCCGAATCGCGCTGGGAGGGCAAAAGCTCAACTACATTGGCTTGTCGTATGGAACGCAGATCGCAGCGACGTACTTAGCTCTGTACCCACGAAATATCCGCGCCGTAGTGATGGATGGCAATGTCGATCACACCACAGACAAGACAACAGCATTCACCACGGAGACTATCGCTTACGAAACCTCATTGAACCGCTTCATGGACTGGTGCGAGAAGAACGAAACATGCGCCCTCCACGGTCAAGCTAAGAAACCCCGCGAAATCTGGTCATCAATCCTCGATCAGGCCGACAAAGGAGGATTCAATTATACCGTCAACTGCGAGCCTGTCGGTTGTGCTCCACAGAAGATAACAGCGGAGCCCATCATCGCGATAGCTCGCGGCTTCATGTATACTCCAGATGAAAGCTTTGTACTACTAGGGAAATTGCTCAACAAGACTGCCAATAGCAGTGACCCGTCAAGTCTCCTAGAGTATGCGGGGTTGAACAACCAGCCGCAGCCACCACTGGTGAATCGAACTCGAACTCCGGGTCTCGCTGTCTCCTGCCTTGACTGGGATACTGTAGACACGCTTTCCGAGTTTACTGATCTTAAAACGCTCGGCAAAACTCTTGCGCCGCTGACCAGAGGGTGTTGTACGGTAATGTCGAATATCCTCAGGGGATGTAGCGGATGGCCGTTTAAAAATCCGAAAGCCGGTGAGAAGAAGCTTGGGATCAGTGAAGATGTGCCGAAGGTGTTACTGGTCCAGAGCACGTTCGATCCAGCTTGTATGTACGAGGGTGCTGTCAATCTGCATAGACAGATTCCGAATTCTGTGCTGCTTACCAGGTGAGTCGAGCTACATAGCTACATGTAATGGCCCAGCGTACTGATTTGATACAGAGACGGCGACGGGCACTGCTCTTACCCTACATCAGAAGAAGCTCGCAAGTTCGTTGATGACTACCTTGTCAATCTAACGCTACCTGAACCGAATACCGTGATCAAGAGCAACTCGCTCGGGGATGGATATGGCTCAGGGTAGAAAGTGCTCGCGAATCAGCGGGGACTTTGCACGCTCGAAATGATTTACCTGCCTTCGTGGTACGATTTTGAGATCGTATGAGCACCTCAAGTGACGGCGAGAAACATGGGTAGTCGATGTGTCCCGGCTGATGGTTGCGTATGGCTGATACAGAGATGTCTCTAGACTCACAAATCTCATTTGCTTCCTGCATCGTCTCTCGTTCGTCAAAATACCACCGCCAATTTAATACGCTCTTCGCTGTCCGGCAATACTTTTGTTGTGTCAAGGGAGAAGAAATTGCGAGTAATGGCGATGTGTTCCCTTTCGACCTGATCATCTTGTCGTTCTGGAGTGTTCAAGCAGCTTCGAGGCGAGGTCTCATATGTACTGTGTTTGTTGAGCACCCATGTCTGCTGGAGTACACCTCGGGGCTGTGAACAGCCTTGACTACTGATCATCAATATAGTAGTATTCCGAGTACCGAGCAATGGTTGATGCGCCTCGACAACAGTCGGACTTCGTGCCGACATCATGCCAGAACAGGCTGGTCTTGCGAGACTTGGACAGACAGTCACAGACGATAGATCTTGTACGTACAGTTTGGGTGCCGGAAGATCTCCGAGACGAGATGGTGTGACCACGTCGAGATAGCCCTACAAGTTAGGCGCCAAGCCAAATTGCTTAGTAAGTACAGTGTGTAGATGCGGTTGCGGTTTCTCTCCAAGCGCTCCCGGAGTAAAACCTTCTCGTCCCATACACATCGGAAGATCTAAACGACCACTTGAGTAATTATCACGCCAGCATCCGTGGTACAGCTCGTACAGTACGCCCATAGACCTCGCCTCTGCCTCTCCAGCACGAGGCGACGTGCCGAAGACGAAACCCAGGCGGTGGTCGGCCATGATCACACCCTCTTGAACGCGAATATGAAGTCTCGAACAAGGCGGCTAAATGTCCTCGCCGGCCGCGATTTGGCGCCCCGATGATAGACCAGACATGAGGGCATGGGTGCCTATTTCTGGTCTTCCGCATCTGCCATTCGATCTTGGAACGATATCCTTCGGATCATCCCACCGGTTTGGCCTAGGATATGACCTGTTGTTCCGGCCTCCTTGCAATCACAGCAAAAATCGGTAGAAAACGTTCGTCCGTATGGCGAACCGCTTCGGTTTTTTCGCATTGCGGTCCATTCGCGGCATTTGCCACGGTATTGAAGGAGCGTGCTCATCCATGTTCGCCAGATCAACTCTACTGAATCAAATAGAGCCTTTGCAACTAAGCCCCACGTCGCATTGGACACACGTGGAGAGCCAGGTTCATTTCATGTGAGTGTCGACCCTGCCAAGAACACAAGCCCCTACGTAAGCCTACTACGGTGAATGAAATCTAAGACAGAAAGCAGCGAAGCCTATGATTTGCTCAGTTGACTTTCGAGTTGCCGGTCGTGGCAAAATCACCACTACTTGCGTGCTTCGTACAGCAAACGAATACATTTACTTGCCCTCGTATGGCATTTCGTCCGTGGTGTTCAGCCACGGACAAACCGGAACGTACTATCATTTCCGATCTTGGTACACATTTACCGTTCGAATAGCCACGGCTCGGCAGGGCTCTGGGCGCTCTCCTATCGAGGTCGCGCAAAGGTAAGGTGATGTCTCGATAGACGAGAATACCTCCTTTCCAGTATCTTAAGCACTCCGATCGAGCAGGAGCCTTGTGTTGGGCGTTTTACAACTAATCATGATGTCAAACTCTTTGATACTGCTGGCGTTGTCGCTTGCAACACGACTGCAGCTTTCTGCAGCTGTTACGGTGCCCGACCAAGAGCCTGCACAGCCAGGTCATGGACTCATTGGCTATGGTATCTCAATGTACAAGGTGAGTAGCACTGGCTCATTGGACTCAAGTACAGGTGACTGACGAGTTGAAGCCGCTATGCGCATTCTCATGCCGAGTTGCGCTCGCATATGGCTCCTCCCTCAATTGCTCACAGACGATGACCATCGATGGAGAAATGATGCCATTAACCTCACCAGACTGCTACGCAAACGATGATGCGTTCCTCAAGTCAATGGCCGTGTGTCTACAGGAGGTATGTATCCCAGTCAAGTACTCGCTGATGACCACTGACCACTGATCACACAGAGGTGCACGGACCTAGATGAGTGGGAGATCGAGAAGTACTGGCAATCGAACATCGCGGGTGTCAGCACCAGTCATAGACGACTCGATGAACCTGGTGTTGATATCGTGTACGTGGACAAGCCTTTGCCGAAATGGGGCTACCAGCAAACATTGGACAAGATCTCCGAGCCTCCAACGAACGTCCACATTTCAGGCATGCCGCTCAATCAAACGTCAATCATTCTCGATTACGATTACTTGATGCAGTGGCGCACCATGGATATGTTCGAGCGCATGGAGACTAGGCATGAGGAATACGGTCTCATCCTCATCATCGCAGGCGGCGTGATCCCCATCGCTCTCTCGTTGCTTCGATTCGTTCCCTTTCCGAAGACTCTGGCCTCCAGATTCTACGCCATCTTCATCGATTCACCTCTCTTCGGCGCTCGCCACAAGGTCCCTTACTTCAACCTCGCCCTCATGCCGACCCGTGGACAGGCCATACTCATCGCATACCAGGTGATTCTCAACGTGGTTCTGTGCGCGGTTGGTTATCATTCGGCGCAGCCGAATGCATGGTGGTACGGTCATGTTGGAGAAGAGATCATGACATACATCGGCAATCGCACTGGAGTGCTGAGCTTTGCTAACATTCCACTGTTGATCCTATACGCTGGAAGGAACAACTTCCTGCTCTGGGTAACGGACTGGACGACAGACACTTTCATGCTGTTGCACAGATGGGTTGCATACATCTCGACGCTCCAGGCCATCTTGCATTCGATCCTCTATCTCAAGATCTACATTGATCTCGGCAGACACGCCAGCGAGTCTCAATACGAGTACTGGATATGGGGTGCCATCGGGACAATTGCCATGAGCGTCTTGCTCCCTGCGTCCGCGATCCCCTTCCGACACAAGCTCTTCGAGCTTTTCTTGGCCTGGCATGTCATCTTGACCATTTTCGCTTTAGTCGGCTCCTACCTCCACATTGTCCTGAGATACCAACGCCAGTGGGGATATGAAGTCTGGATCATCATGGCTCTGGTCATCTGGGGTTTCGACAGAATCATGCGGGTCATGCGCATGCTTAAGAATGGACTAAGATGGGCGACCATCACTGTTGTGGACGACGAATACCTGCGAGTTGACGTTGAGGGCGCCACTGGCGACGGCCATGCATGCCTGTACTTCCCTACCTTGACTTGGCGCGTCTGGGAGAACCACCCATTCTGCATCTCCGCGACAAGATTACGCTTTGCCAACGAACCGGCCTCATCTGCGGGCTCCCTTCAGACCGGCTCAGTCTCGGGAGATTCCAAGCAGGATGTCAAAGAGGCTGATGCCACCACCGCTGCTTTGGACAAGAGCGACTGCCCGATCGGACTCACATTCCTTCTACGAACATATGCAGGAACGACAGCACTACTTCGCTCACATGCCCGACTGCCGGTTTTCGTCGAGTCCGGCTACCTGCACGTGCCGGATTGCAGTGACTATGAATCGATGATCTGCATAGCTGGTGGCGTGGCTATCACCGCAGCGCTGCCTTTGCTGCGCAGCTTTCCGGGCAGACCTAGGTTGTATTGGTCTTCGAGAAGTGCGGGTCTGGTGCGGTGTGTGGAGCCCGAGCTTGAGGGCACTGAAAAGAATATTGTTATTTGCCGCAGACACCCGATTCGAGATATTATAGAGGATGAGGCCAGTCGTGGGAAAGGGCCGCTGGCTGTTGTTGTTGCTGGGCCAGCAAGTATGGCCGACGAGGTGCGGTGTCTTGTGAGTGAGATTTCGAAGAGATCGGGCAGGGCTATTAGATTGATTGATCTCGTCGATTGAGGAGGATGAGATGATACAGGGTTTCTTTTAGTAGCTGTCGCAGTGAAAATGAGTTCCGGTCTGTTGTACAGTAGTAGATAGCGTCTCTTCAACAGAGCAGAAGGACGCAGCGTTTGGATCGCTGTTCAGGGAAGGCCCACTCGAGACTGTAGTTTGAGTCTGGTTGACCGATGGTGATAGAGCAGAGCTCTGACACGCAGCAGGTGCCTTTCCGCTACATTGAGATGAGCTTGTCGAAAGTTGACTCGCCTCGCTCGTAGGATGGCAGAGAAGCAGAGCGAGGCTCAGTTGTTTTGCTCCTTTGCCAAGACCCCTTTCAAGCTTTCTTCCACGTCGCGTCTCTCACTTCGCGTCATCTCCTTCTCCTCTCATCCTCCTACCCATAAACAGCAACACACGCGATTCGCGCCTGAAAGACTCCACTCCCACCGAGAATCGTTCTCACCCCATTGGACTCATGGAACCCTATACGATGGAACATCGTCCAAGCCTGCCAGATGCAGGACAGCGCTCACCAAAGACCAAATCGGGAGACTAAAGATAGTACACCTTGATGTCTGCCTTGATAGCCACTCACCGCCGAAGGCAATCCATCGGGACATATAGGGGTTCTCTTACACGTGTGCTTGGCGAATACGTATCTTACTTCCTCGTCTTTCCGATATCTCTGCCAAGAGAGGACATGCTGGTCTCATCCCGCTGCCTCCGAGCTTCGGATGCTTGGAGGAGATTTCGATTCTTGCTGCGACCCGACAACTACATCTCTACGCATTCGAACCCCAGCCATTGAGACGAGACGGATCTATGCGTACCAGAAGTTTCCAGTAGGGGAGCAAGGATGAATCCAAGGTAGTCCGGAGTGCTCTCCCCAACTGGCACTCCGACACGAAAGCTCTCAACCAATTGAGCAAGCTGGCATGAACGTAGAGAAGCAGACGAGAAGTATGTCTCTCGTGACATCCGCGTGGTCAAGCACCGCCACGTCCATGAGCTGAGACGGTAAGAGGGAGATCTACCCACCCGGGAGCACAAGACAACCTACTTCCTCCGCCAAGACTATCTGAACCGCAGTTTGGATGCCTGTTAGCAGTGTACCTGGGTACCTCTTGATGATACTGACGACCAAGACTTACTGACGGCATCGCCAGCTGGGTATTGGGCTGTGACAGTCTTGTCGCGATAAGAGCATCTGCACTGCATCACAGCAGCCTCCAGCGTATGTGCTGAATATATCCCGGCCTGTTCATCCTATCTGCTCAACGATGCAAATGTTCCCGAACACATGCTCTTTGGATGAAACATATGGATGTCCCTCTTTCATCAACGAGTATCGACCTCCGGATTACCGAGCGGCACGCTAGTCCCAGACAATGAGTGGGAGTGTTGCGTACGTGGTGGCATTAGCAGCTTTCGTTGCATTGGGGACTTTCATGTAAGCCACCTCAAAAGCGCTGAAGGGAAATAGCTGATACGGGACAGGTACGGCTATGATTCAGGCATTGTCACGATCACGATTTCGAAAAGCAGCTGGAACGACTACATGGGCAGTCCTTCACCCAACTATGTTGGAGCAGTCGCCTCTGTGTATTCCGCGGCTCAAGCATTTGGCTGCCTACTTCAAGCTCTGGTGGGCGACCGCCTCGGACGCATTCGGTTTCTTCAAATCATGGTTATACTCGAGGTCATCGGCGTGTCAATACAAGCAGGAGCGACTAGTATGGGTATGTTTGTCGCTGGCAGAGCAGTGGCAGGCTTTCCAACTGGGGCAGTCTATCTGACCACTATCCTTTGGCTTGTGGAGATATCGCCACCTCGCAAAAGAGGACTGATAGCTGGAGCTGGAGGACTCAGCGTCGGCTTTGGGATCATGGTGGCCAGGTGAGCAAGTGTGACCAGAGCACACCGCGCTCGATAACTGACACTCAGCGCAGCTGGATAGGTTACGCCTGCAGTCATCTGGACCATCATCACACTTTACAATGGCGCCTGCCCATCGCACTGCAAGCGCCATGGGGACTGATTCTTCTCGTTGGTCTGACGACGTTCGTGCCAGAATCGCCCCGTCACCTCGTCTGGAAGGTCAATATCGAGCAAGGTCGGATAGTGTTTGTCAGTATTCGTCGCTACCTGAATTATTTTCAAGTGCAAAAGCATTTCACCCGCATCCAGGCTCAACTGGACTTCGAAAAGCATCGGAAGTTGTCTTATCGGGAGTTCATCCGGGTTCATGGAAAACGCGCTTTATGTGCATTCACTGCCGCTATCATGACCTCTGTCACCGGAGCGCAGGTCACTGGGTACTATCAAGTGCAGCTATACCGCACGTTGGGCATCGATCAACACCTGAGGATTCTACTGGCTGGCGTCTATGGTACTGTCTGCCTTCTGGCTATTCTACTCACCGACAAGTTCGTTTTGGATCGATGGGGTCGGCGAAACCTGATGCTATGTGGTCTCATAGGATGCATCGTGGCCCAGATATATGCGGCGGTCATGCAATACCATTACCAAGACGGTACGAACCAGGTTGGTAAGGGTTTCGCAGTAGGAGGAATCTACCTCCTGACTGCCGTGCATTGTAAGTCAAGTCCCAGGCTACCCTCACAGCGTGATGTAACGACGGCTCTGATGCTTCTCTAGATGCCGCTTTCGGGAGCGCGGCTGGAATATATCAAGCAGAGGTTCTTCCCATATCCCTTCGAAGCAAGCTGATGAGTATTAATGGCTTCTTTTCGTTCTCAATAATTGCAGGCTTCAGTGAAGCTGCTCCAAAGGCATTCGAGACCATCAAACACAATTGTCAGTAGCCTTGGAAACCATTGATGAGGCATGTGTGTTGACTGACGACTAAAATCCAGATTACTACATATTTGTTGCACTCACATCCGTATGCCTAGTCGTTGCTTGGATGTGCTTCCCAGAAACAATGCATTTACACCTGGAAGAGATCCCAGCCCTCTTTGGAGATCAGGTCTCTGATGGCAAGGATGCAGAGCAGCAGACAATCAACGACAAAGATACGCGTGAGACAAGCTGGTACGACGACTCTTGCAGTAGGCTCTGATGCCGTGCTCGATTTTCGAGTATTCTTCCCACAATGGTTTCAAATACGAAAAATATCAAGACTTCGCAGAAAGGCTTGGGGACAATGGCCTTGGACCGACTTAGCAAATGCTATCAATGACCGCACAGGATCGAGATGCCGTGTTCCAAGCTGAAGTCTTACTCAGCTGCGATCCTGCGACCCGTTGGCTGAATCCTATTCGGGCAACGATCAGTGGCTGGCGGGAGGATGCGAGTGGTATACTACCCTGAGTAACATCTTCAATACCCTATTTCTGCCCAGCCCTCCTACGTTTTCGTTTGAGTGTTTCGACGGGAGTTGCATTCGACTGCAATCCACAATGGGCTCCACAGCACCTTCAGGCGATATCGAGACCGATGTCTTGGTCGTCGGCGCAGGACCAGCTGGAGCATCACTAGCCGCCTTTCTTGCTCGCTATGGCTGCACCGGACATCTCATTAGCTCTGCTCCTGGTACAGCAGACACGCCTCGAGCACACATTACCAATCTATCTGCACTGGACGCGCTGCGCGATCTCGGCATAGCAGATGAGTGTTACCGTCTTGGGAATATGGGCGAGCATACACGCCACTATCGATGGTGTGAGACTTTGGCTGAAGAAGAGTATGGACGTATGTATGCATGGGGCAACGATCCAAAACGACGAGGCGATTACGAGGCCGCGAGCCCAAATCCAGGAGTACTGGACCTGCCCCAGCAACTTCTAGAACCACTACTGGTCAGGACTGCGACCGCGTATGGCTTCAAAGTGCAGTTCAATACCCACCTGCTGTCATTCGTCGAAGACGCCACGTCGAAAAAGATCACCGCTCTTGTCAAAGATGGACTGCGAAATGTCGATTATCACATCACATGCAAATACCTGTTTGGGGCAGATGGAGGTCGCAGCGTCGTTGCGAAGCAACTTGACCTTCCGTTCAATGTCCTACCAATGAACGGAATAGGCTACAACATCCTTGTCAAATCCGAAATCGGTCATCTCATGCAAAATCGTCAAGGCAACCTCCATTGGAACATGCGCGTAAAACGAAACGACCCTTGGCTCATCGTGACTCGCATGGTGAAACCGTGGAATGAATGGCTGATCAGCGCACTGTCCAAGAATCCGGTCGTGGACCCAGAAGCGTACACCGCGGAGCAATGGATCGATGTCTGGAAAGACCTGATTGGAGATCCGAATGACGAGGTTGGAGTGCTGAGTATGAGTAAATGGCACATCAACGAAGTCTGCGCCGAGACATTCTCCAAGGGAAACGTCTTCTGCCTCGGAGACGCTGTCCATCGCCATCCGCCCGTCAATGGTCTCGGGTCGAATACCTGTATCGGCGATGCTTTCAATCTCGCATGGAAAGTAAATCTTGTGCTCAAAGGTCTCGCTTCGCCCTCTTTGCTTGAGACTTATACGGCGGAACGACAACCCGTCGGAGCAGAAGTCGTTCGTGTCGCGAACAAGCATTTGCGAGAACACGTTAAAGTCTGGCAGCTGCTGGGCGTGCAACCGCCCCGTCCCGACTTGACGATGGAAGAGAGACTCGCTGGGCTCACATTACTCAAGGAAGATTCTGACAAAGGGCATGAGGCACGCAAACGATTCCGCGATCAATGCCGTTTCTTCGAACATGAGACTCATGCCTTGGGATTGGAAATGGGCCAGAAATATACCTCCTCAGCTGTGTACGATAACGACGAGCCAGAGGGCTGGACACCTCCCGCTCGCGAAGCACAAGATCCAATCCTGCACTACGACCCATGTGCATTTCCAGGTCGAAGGCTTCCTCATGCATGGTTGAGTCAAGATCCGCCGACACGGATGATCTCAACATTAGATCTAGCCGGTGGAGGGGAGTTCTGTCTGTTGACTGGGTTTGGTGGGGAGAAGTGGAAGGTCGCTGCCACGGAAGTGAGCAAGGAGATGAGTATGCCGATCAAGGTGGCCAGTATTGGACCGGGGCAGGATTGGCGAGATACGTATTGGGATTGGAGTCTCAGATCGGGGGTTGAGGAGAGTGGTGCAGTGCTGGTGAGGCCGGATTTGTTTGTTGCTTGGAGGGCGGAGAGGTGTTTAGAGAGTCAGGAAGAATGTACAGTGAAGTTGAGGGAGGTCATGAGATCTGTGCTGGGGTTGTAATGAAGGGAGGAAGCCGTCCATTTGACGAGTTCCAGAATCGACGCTACAGCATCTCGTCTTCGATAATTATGAGGAGGAAGTATTGGCAGCTGCATATATCTAGATCCTTCAACTTCCCTCGACGCTCATTCACGGAAAATCTCTCTTGGCAGCCGGCCATCGCTTGCCGCTACTCAGTCCTCACATGCACCCCAGCTTCGCTACCCCGGCCTCCACCATCGCCACATTGGGGTCGCATCTTGCGGGGTCGGGCCCTGTATAGCTCGCATTTCAGCGCCTTCTGTACCCCCAAAATCTCGCCATCTCACTTCGGTCCTATCAAAGTGAGTGAAAGCTTTCGAAGTGTTCTCACGTCAACACTGTTCAGGCGCGGATAAGGTCGGTCCGCCTAAATTGACTACCAAGACTGATAGGTGTATAAGAGAAACAAGCATCGACCAAGACCTTGCGAGGCTGAAAGATGAGTTCGTGATGGGGTGAGGATGTTCTTTGAGGCTGTTGTCGAAGGAAGCGGAGCTGTTGAACGCGTGACCTGCACGACAGTCTGGATGTCCTTGGACAAAGAAGTCTTACATCCTACCGCCGTTGTTACTCTCGGAGTTCTCTATACCGGCCAAGACACGCCAAGTGCATGGATTTCTTCCGCCGTCGCATGAGATAAAGACAAGGCCATGTGCCAGCTAAGGTAGTACTGGAAGCTGGCAAGCTTCGTGGTGCTCTCGTTGAGCTTCTCGACTTCAGCTTCTGCGTCTCTTCCGTTGTACGCAAGAGTACGAGTTGGTATCAACAATCCTCTTCTGATCACCCGGTGAGCGGCACGCTCCTCTCATCAAGATGGGTTTCATCGACAAGATCGTGCGCAACGAAGCGGCGCGCAACGACCCCAAGGAAATCTACAACTGGCGAGTCTTCGTCCTATGTTCCAGCGCCTGCTTTGGTGGCATGCTCTTTGGAATGGACACCGGGATTATTGGCGGCGTTCTCAAACTCGATCCTTTCAGAGCCAAGTACGGGCTGCCAAAAGCCAGCGAGAACAAAACACTCTCGGCAAACCTTGAAGCGAACATCGTGTCCACTCTACAAGCCGGATGCTTTGTCGGAGCACTATGCGCAAGCTTCATTGCGGATAGGCTAGGGAGGCGAAAGGGCATGATGATTGCTGCACTGTAAGACTTGTTATTGACGCACAAAGACTGCTTAGCTGACATGGTTTCTTCGTCAACAGATTCGCCATCGTTGGGAGTGTGATGCAAGCTGCTGCGGAGGGACATTTCCCCGTTATGTACATCGGAAGGTATGTGTCGTCCAGGCCAGTGGTTGGATGTGCTCGCTAACTCTTCATCTCCCTCCACAGGTTCATTGCTGGCATGGGCGTCGGTGCAGCGAGTATGATCACCCCGCTCTACACGTCGGAGAATGCACCCAGAGCCATTCGTGGAGCCTTGACTGGAATGTATCAGTTCTTCATCGTGACGGGTGTTTGTATAGCCTTCTGGATCAACTACGGATCGCTTTTGCACTCCAGTGGTACGGCCCAGTACGTCGTGCCTCTATCGCTGCAAGCTTTACCGGCCATTATCTTGTTCGTCGGCATGTTCATCTCGAGTGAGACGCCTCGATGGCTTGCGCGTCAGGATCGATGGGACGAAGCCGCCGCTGTTCTCAGCAAAGTTCGCAACTTGCCACAGACTCACCCATACGTGCAAGATGAGCTCCAAGAGATGTCTGATCAGCTGGAATACGAGCGCCGGCTGATCGCTGGGTCCGGGCTTTTGGACTTGCTCAAGGAGATGTTCACGATTCCGGGCAACAGGAAGAGAGTGCTCATTACAATCGGACTCATGGTAAGGTGCACAAGGCTAGGAGCCATGCGTTTCTCTGGACACGCACTAATCCCTTATTTCACAGATCTGTCAGCAGATGACAGGCACTAATGGTCAGTATTTCACGCGAAGACTGGAAAGACGCTCCATACTGACCGCTTGTGACAGCCATCAACTATTACGCCCCTCAAATCTTCACGAACCTTGGTTTGTCTGGGACTGCGCCATCTTTATTTGCGACGGGAATCTACGGCGTGCTCAAGATGGTCGGATGTGCGCTGTTCCTCGCCTTGGCAGCCGACTCTCTTGGTCGAAGGAAGTCTCTCCTCTGGACCTCGATCGCTCAGGGTCTTTGCATGTACTACATTGGCATATATATCCGCATTGCGCCGCCGAAGGAGGGAGTGCCAGTGCCGCCTGCAGGATATGTTGCCATCGTGGCCATCTACCTCTTCGCGGTCTTCTTCCAATTTGGCTGGGGTCCCGTATGCTGGATCTATGTGTCGGAAATTCCAACTGCACGCCTACGTGCGCTGAATGTAGCCATTGGTGCCGCGACTCAATGGGTATGTGAGAGAACAACATGTTCACCCAAGCCATATTACTGACAATATCGCAGCTCTTCAACTTCGTCGTCGCCCGCGCAACGCCCAACATGATCGCCACAGTCGGAAGAGGCGGCTATGGCGCGTACTTCATTTACGGATCATTCTGCTTCTGCATGTTCATCTTTACGTGGTTCTTGATTCCTGAGACCAAAGGTATCTCTCTGGAGAAGATGGACGAGCTCTTCGGCGCTGTTCCGCAGGGTAAGAGCGTGGACGAGGAGGCCGGAGAACGTGGAAGATCTGTATCATCCGAGAAGGGCGATATCACGATCTCGCAGGTCGAGAAGAGTTGAGGTGTGGTGTAGATTGCATGGCAGAATCGCGCATGGTAAAAGCAGAAGGCATGCCAAGGCTTTAGCTGTCTTAGCTCGTTCTCAGACCCACTTGACTGAACTGGCTTAGCCTTTGATGGAATGGCTGGGCACGGATAGTACTTCCAACGCGACTTCCACCTCACATTTCCATCAACATCACCGCCACGCCACCTCCAATGTCCACCCAACAAACGGTCCAGGCGCTCGCTGAAATGAATATGCTCTCCGTCCGCAGTGCTTCGGCTCCTCGCTTGTACGACGGTATCTGGACAAGGCTGCAATCGGCTCGGCATGCCGCGGAACACTCAGTATTGCTCGGATTTCCTCGTTTGATGCTTCTCAGACCCGAACACACCGACTGCATACTCGGCACACTTATCTGCGTTCCCGAATCTGCTTACCTCGTGCAAGTTATGGCGCCTTTTCTGGCTACAATTCGGTACGTCCCGAAGAACCACCAAGAGCCGTCCTGTTTGTCAATCGCCAAAGACACTGCCAATGTTTCCCCCTCTTTTTAGTCTGCCAAAATTAGAGGATACCAGCGAAACATACTATCTTCACTGGTCTGCTGGGCGTTTTCGAGGATTGCTACAAGTCGACGAGTGCGGAGAAGTAAAAGTTAGCATCGACGAGACCATGGCGCCAGCAGCACCTTATCAATACCGTGTATAACATGTTGGGACCTCCCAGTCGAGGTGTTGCCAGAGACTCCGCATATTCTTCCGTTCACTCGCAAAGCCGTTCGTTCAACACCAGGGCTTCCTGGCCTTTCGTATCATGGCGAAAGCCCTCCTGTCGTTGGCCTTGGCAGGTCTTGTTGCCGCCACTCCTCTTAGCGAGCGCCAGAACTCACCCACTGTCACCATCAAGAGCGGGAAGGTCCTGGGCACAAGCTCCGGCGACATTGAGAGCTTCAGTAAGCCCGAACCAATGCACGAGGGGCTATCCCACTTCTCAGACGGTCGTTAACACACAGCGCTCAATTGTAGGTGGCGTTCCGTATGCTCAACAGCCAGTCGGCAACTTGAGATTGCGACCTCCACAGCCTCTCAAGGACGGATTTCCAGGAGGCTCCTTCGATGCAACACATCAAGCCGGCGCATGCCCCCAGTTCGCCTTCCAGGTGGACAAGCTCGCCGATAGTGTTACGGGCGTTCCTAACGATGTCATGAACGCGGTAATCGGTGAAGTCTTTCAGGGTCATCTTGGTGAGACAGCAGAGAACCAGACAGAGTCTTGCCTTACTGTTACCATACAAAGGCCAGCAGGGGCTACTAAAGACTCCAAACTTCCGGTGCTCTACTGGATCTTCGGTGGCGGGTTTGAGCTTGGCTCCACATCGCAATATGATGGTAATTAGACTGAAACTACCCTTTGGACCAAATGTACTGATGTCTCTGCGCTTTGAAGGTGCCAACTTCGTTAGGCAAAGTGTTGCTCTTGGGAAGCCAATTGTCTTCGTTTCGGTCAACTACCGGTATGCTGTATCCAGAATCTTTCCGCTCTTGGCTGTGCTAATATTCAATAGAGTCAACGGTTACGGTTTCCTGGGCGGCAAGGAATTGGCGGCTGAGCACTCCACCAACCTTGGTCTGCGCGACCAGCGTTTGGGCCTCGAATGGGTTCAAGACAACATCGGAGCGTTTGGAGGCGACAAGTCCAAAGTCACAATTTGGGGAGAGAGCGCCGGTGCCATCTCCGTCTGCGACCAAACAATCATCAATGGCGGCGATCTCTCGTACAACGGTGGCAAGCTCTTTCGAGGAGCCATCATGAACTCCGGTTCTATGATACCGAGCCAGCCTATCACTTCGCGCAAAGCGCAAGCCATCTTTGATACGGTCACCGTGGCTGCCGGATGTGACAAAGACCCCGACAAGCTGTCCTGCCTACGAGCTTTGTCGGAGGATGCATTTCACAAAGCTGTCACATCGGTACCTGGAATCTTCAGTCACAAGTCACTCGACTTGTCATATCTTCCGCGCCCTGACCCTGGCGACAAGTTCTTCCCAAGATCACCAGAAGACATGGTTAAAAGTGGCCAGTTCGCAAAGGTGCCGGTTATCATTGGCGATCAGGAAGACGAGGGCACGCTGTTCGCTCTGGTCCAAGGCGATGTTCGTGACAACCAGCAGCTGATCGAATACTTTGCCGAATACTTCTCTGGCGGAAACCCGAACGCCGAGCAAGACGTCGCGGATCTCCTGGAGCTCTACCCAGATTGGGCAATTCTGGGCCAGCCAGATGGCTCGCCATTCGGCACGGCTAATTTCAACAACGTATATCCTCAGTTCAAGCGACTAGCCGCTGTCCTGGGTGATCTCACTTTCACGCTTACCCGCCGCTGCTATCTGACCCTCATCCAGGCCCAAGGAGTCAAGGCATGGTCATACCTGTCGACTGTGGGTTATGGTATCCCATTCGTTGGAAGCTTCCACTTCAGCGATATGATGCACGCTTTGAATCCTGCTGGAAAGGATTTCGCAGCCAAGACATTCCAGAACTACTACATTGCTTTCATCAATACCGGGGACCCCAATGGACTGGGTATCTCAGATCCGTTGATCGAGTGGCCGAGGTGGACGAATGAGAGCCTGGATATGGTGAACTTGGGACGATCGTCGAATACATTGACGACGGATGACTTCCGGGCTGCCGCTGGTGAGCTCTTGTTTGAGAGGACGAGCCACTTCAGGATCTGAAGAAGGTGAACAACAAACGGAGAGATCACGCTTGACCAAGACAAGCTAGTAGTAATGTTTATCTGGTATCATGCGCTCAGCGCCAACGCTACAATACACATCTATCATTGACCCATTGACTCTAATGCTATGCAGTGAGCGTTGCACAACTCCATCACCTTAACATACCCGGCGCCCATCAACCATCAAAACTAAACCCATATTCCCGCCTCATCCCCTCCAACAACCCCATCCTCCCCTCCGCTTTCATAACCTTCGCCGTCACCCTCTCCGGATAATTTCTCATAAACATATTCGTAAAATGCGTCCCATAATGCACTTCCTCCTCATCTCCCTCAGTCCCATCCCTAAACTCCGGTAGCCTCTTACAAACCGCATTGAAATTCGGCTCATGAAAATAAGCCATCGCAAACCTCTCTCTCGTATTCAAGCCGACTTTATGCGGCGTACTCGGTAGATAAGAGTTCGTCATGAATTGCATCATATCCCCGGGGAAGACGGTGAAGACATTCTCGATGGGAGGGACGTAGACCCAGTTCTTGTCGTTTTCGTGGGCTCCCGCGGCGGAGGATCCTTTCTTCCAGTTCGCGTAGGATTCGTTTTGGTATGGGGGACGGATGAAGAGACCTCCGACTTCGTCTTGTGCGGCGATTACCAGGAGGCCGTAATCGGTGTGAGAACCTATTCCACGTCCAGCTTTGCCTTTCCCATTCGTATTCGTGGTAGAAGGGAAGCGAAGGACGCGCATATGGTGCCATCCGTCTTGAGTGAGACGATTTAGGGCATGAGGGTCTTGGAGGCCAAGGCCAAGAGCTGTGAGATGTAGGAGCTTTTCGCCGATTTGGGCTTTATATGCCATCAGCTTGTTGATCGCCGCGGCATAGTTCGGAAGATTAGCAGGCCAGGGGTTTGGTCCATGGCATGGCCAGCGGGCTTGGACGCGAGGGTCGGAGAGGGCGAGGTCTTTGGTGACGGTGAAGATCTCAGAGTAGTCTGCGATTCCGTCTGTGATTTCTTCTCCGGAGGCAATGTAGCCTGCAAAGGAGTTTGGGTCAACGCAGGCGGCTTTGTCTTGATGTTTCTGAGCGAAGAAGGCCTTGCTCTGCTTGATAGCTTGGGAGAGGACTTGGAGGCCTGGTGGGAATTGGATTTGGAGGATGCCGTCTTTCCGCCAGGCTGAGACGAGGGCCTTTCCCATGGCGCCTGTGAGTGTTGTTAGCGCAATTGATATGATTTGTGCAAGGCAGATCCATACGTACAGTCCTCGACGGTGCCTGTCACAGTATCTGGTAAGCTGAATGTCTCTAGCTCACGAATTCGTGCTGTGTGGTTGGGAGGTAAGGTCTTCGCGGCTTCGAAAGCATTGAAAGCAGGTCGCTTGGGTGCGATAGTCGGAGGCTGCTCACGAGCAAGCGATCGAAGCAGTGAAGGAGGAATAGGTTCGTTCAGAGGTTGCGATGGCGTTGCAAGTTCTGCTTTGCGTCCGCCAGCTGCTGACGATGTCAATGGACGACATGATCGTCCAAGAGCCCGACAGGCTTGTTGTTTGGCGACTGAGCAGCGTAACGCTGGTGTACTCATCTTTGCTTGAAGGGGTAAGTGAACTTGCGTTGTTTTGTTCGATGAGTCTGGGTAACCTCTGGCTGCACTCTTATCGAACGAGAACATAGACGCATCTTATACACCGGCCATCGTATCGCATCGTCCTAGAACCCGCGCAAGCCAGCACTAAGATACCCACCGGAAGACTTCTTGGCTGTTGCAATGCATCGTATCGTCTATTCCGGTCCAGATGTTCAACGTCAGCAGCCGATTCGAGCCCCAACCAGGTCCGTGGCAGATGCTACGTCCGGAGAGTGGCAAGACGTTCTTTCCATGTCTTAATATACCACTCGCTAAGCCTTCAGACACCGACTGTCCAAGCACTTGGTTGCTTCTTGACGATGGAGCTTGTTTCCATATTCTCGTTCGTCGCCCACTTTCAAGTTGCTTTGGCGGGACGATCGCTGTTGTTTCGTTGGAACTGTGCTTGCTTCCTCTCAGAAGAGATCGACCCACAACACCAGATCATCTGGTGCATCATTCTGTAATCTGGCAATAGTACGAGCTGACATTGCCCAGCCAGCATCTTTGCGCCACGTTGTGGTCATCCATCCCGGTCTGTCGTTCCCAGTAGCCAAGATAGACTCGAACTCTCCAGGTTCGGCACATGTTCTTCAGTCCAGGATCTTGCGTTTTGACAGGATCTATATGGGTCGCTCGGAGAGTTGCGACCATTCCGGAAACCTTTTCTTGACACCTCAGCCACGCATCGCAGGGCTAGATCGGGGTGTCGGTTGTGACTTTCGTTGTCATTTTGGGAGCCGATGGCTGTGTGTAAGCCGTGTTGTGGAGGCGCTCACTCTTCGCTTAGCGATCGACATGTCCAGTAAATGCGTGCCCGTACGTTCGCGAGAGCCAAGTGTTTGAGAGCGTGGTATCGAATCTGGAGACTATCCCCGGGCGCAGTGGGTGGTGACATCCGGAGGCTAGATCTCTCGATCTGAGACGTTCCGTGCAGCTGCCAACAAGACACGAACTCGTTCGCTACCGAGCGAGAGAAGTTGCGGCAAGTAGGGCTAGCTGGATTCTGTGACACGATATCCCAATTGGGTTCTTTGGGGTTGACGTGGACCCAATGGGACATGTTGGGCGAAAGTTGTCGAGATTCAAGAATCCGTTAATGCGCGGGCTTTTGGTGTAGCACTGGGGCATCCTGTACAATAGCTCGAAGTGGATCGAAGATCATTACTGGGAATTCAATTCTGCAACGTTGCTCAGCTCGTGCGTTGAGGTTTTTGTACTGTAGTGAGTTGTTTGGGTTGTATGATTGTTCTTTGCCCTACACTCGCAGTCGGTTCACCAAGGCAATTTCATGCTCTGCAAATGTTGTGCGTTGGCATCCTCATGAACTGCAATCTTGAGAGTATATGAAGATCGTGCCTTCACCTGCGATGTTAAATGTGTGCTGTTATGATGCTTGCTTCCTTCATTTACCGTAGGTCGACATCGGTGAGATCTAGATGCCATAGCCTTCGTGGACACCTCGCAACCCCATCATCTCATTACAACTTTTTGCACTTTGTTGGTAACAGGTCGTTGTACCTTCTCAAACCAGATGTAATCTCCAAAGTCTGTTTCGAGATCCAAAGCCATGCTGATCACAATACCATTCTCGATCTTGAACTCAGCGGCTATCTCATCCTCGAAGCCATCAAAATAATCCTTCAAATGAGCAATAAACTTCGTCTCATCGCAAAGATGCTCAAAGCGAAGGTAGAAGCCCATCGACCGATCAGTTGCATCAACGTAGAGACTACCGTCTTTGATCTCGACGATCATGCCGTGGTACCCAGCATTGAAGTAAGTCCCAGCGTAATCTTCCAAAGACCTGTCCAGCTTCTGAGGTACATCAAGATCCGGACACAACTTTTTGGCCACGGTCTCTTCTTTCTTCTTGTTCTTCCACTCCTCGTTCTTCTTTCGTTGCCTCGCGTTCCAGTCGACACGGTCAGCTTTAGGCACCGCAAGGAGCTCATCGATCAACTCCATAGGTATGATATCAACAAGGTCTCCCGCCCCTTCGGCGGTACCTAGTATCACGCAGCCAAAATTCTGCTCCGGCATCCAGAAGTGCCTGCTTTTGAAGCCATTGATAGCTCCATCGTGCCCGATGACTTGATGTCCTCGGTAATAGAACACTTCCAAACCAGCCGCGTACCCTGTCCATGATCTGAATGGTTCACGGTCTTCAGCTGCATCTGCGTCTTGAATGATACGGACTCTTGTCAACCCTTCCTGCGCTTCTTTTGAGATAGGTCCTTCTTGGTTCATGAGTGCCTTGACCCACTTGAGATAGTCCTTGACGGTGGTCTGGATGGAACCGGCACCTTGCGAGTCTGGAGTACATTGCCGAATCACGTCGACGAACTCGCCTTTGTCTTCGTCCCACAAATACGGGCTCGCGAGTCTGTGCGCCTGTCCAGCAGCTTCCACGGCAGTCGGCTGAAGAAATGTTGAAGTCATGCCAAGTGGTTTCCAGATGCGTTCTTTTAGGAAATCCTCGAAGGATTTGCCGGTGAACGTCTCTACTAGATGAGTAGCGACAGTGAAGAACATGTTGCAATACTGGTATTTTGTTCGAATCGGAGCATTGAGTGGCAGATTTCGAAGGTTGCGCGTTACTGATTGCGGAGTGTCCATACGGCTAGAAAGCTCTCCAAGGTAAGAGTTGTCATGTCCCGGTAGTCCAGTGCGGTGGCTCAGAATATCCTCCACAGTGATGTCTCGCGTGTAACTGTCCTCTGCCATCACGAAGTCATCTGGAAGTAGTTTGCTCATTTTGGCATCCCATTGTATGTCCGGATGTGCTTCGTCATCAATCAGTAATGCTACGGATCCACCGGTCAATGATTTGGAGCTTGAAGCAATGTCGAATATGGTGTCTGCCGTGCATGGCGTTTCTGGCTTGAGTGTGGCATGTCCAAAACCCTTGGAAGCAATGATATCGTCCTGGAGGACTGCAATGGACAGCCCGGGTACGTGCCATTCCTTAACCAAGTCGTCGACATGGCTGTCGAAGTCCTCGGAGTTGAACCAGTCCATCGTAAGTAGAAATTGGGGATTGCGATCAGAGTGAAGCTTTGGTCGGTAAAGATAGCTGGCGAGTATGTCAAGTTGGCTGTTAAGTAGTGCAGTCCATCGTAGTACATTGGGAGTGCAGAGTGGTACAGCATTCAGCTGTGGCGGTGCAGCCCTTCGTAAGGCGCAAAGTCAAATCGTTGTCGGTGACCGCTCCTGGCGGAAGGCTTCAACAATTCGCAGCCAGAAACTTCAACGACACCATTGGGCTGCGAATGTCGCAAGGAGAGAATGTGCGCTGTATGCGCGGTTTTACGTTATGCAATCCAAATGTCTGCAGAAATAATGAGTCAATAGTTCATGATGGCTCATAATTGTTAGGGCTCAGCTGCCCCTCGTCTGTCTGAGTGCGCAAATGTCAAGTGGTGATACTCTCTAGTGCTGATTAGTGTAGTGTTCAGGATGCGCTGCAATGCTAGTCTTCATGTCCACGCCGTTCTGCACGTCCCTCAGGATATCGTCGTCTGCTTGCTTCAATCTAGGCAACCAAGCGGCTACCTCTGTCAGCTTGTCTTGAGGGATGACACAGCAGACCTGTTCGGCCTCATCTGCTACAAGAATGTCTCCGGGCCTGATCTCAACACCTCCAACGATGAGCGGTACGTCCACCGCCCATGGCTTGGCCTGAAGACTCGTTCCAATGGAGCTCAAGCGTTTACTCCAGACTTGGAAACTACCATCCTCGCATAATTGACCACAACTCGAGACATCGCGGGACCGGCCATCGATTACTGCACCACGGACGCCCCGAGTCTTGTACCGAGTGGCCACTATATCGCCCAGCACCGCGACATACTGGTCTGATGGCTGTTGCATCAGAACGATGCTGCCTGCAGGAGGGACGTCCGTCCAATGCTTATCCTTGGGTAGGTTCGACTCTTTTGGAATGCTGAGCTCGCAGGCCGCTCCAGGCTGGTGTTCCTTCGATACGAAGACAACGGTACTGATTGGAGCGACAATCCGCTTCTTGCCCTGAGCTCTGCTAGGAATTGGGTGTATATCGGTCAGGTGGCCGGCTCCTGGAACGTGCAGGACTAAGAGCGCATCAGAGACCTGTGGGAGTTAGTCGAGGAGAGACGGCACCCAGGTTCGTGAGGACGCACATCGCAAGGCGAATAGTCGTTCTTGATGGCTTCGCAAATGGCAATCATTTCGGCCATCGTGAGTTGGTCTCTGGAAGTTTCGTTAAGAGTAATTTAGACCAGAGCCAGAGGACTACTCCTGCGAATTGACTGCATGAACCGATGTCGGCTGACCCGTTGGAGCTTTCAAGCGGGGTCGCGCAAGCGCGAGATGGTCATCGTTCGCGAGGACAATTCATGCGCATGGTATGCTCTCTCCAGTGGTGTACTGCGTGAAAGTGTGAGAGGTCAGCCTTGCCCGGCTTAACATAGATACGCTCTCTAGTGTGTCAGTGTATGCCAAAAGTGATCGAGTCGCCACGAGGGCTATTTCCAGTATCTCGAAGTCATCCGGGCACTCGTTCCCAGAAATCTGCCGAAAGTGGGAGCAGAGACATCGAACACCTGGCACTATGAGGAACGTGAGCTTCATACAGACGCGTCTTGGGCGCGTCACGGCTGCCAGACTAGTCAGGATTTTGCTCCAAAGGTTGTCGAAAAGGAATATGCCACGTGAACTCTCATGTGCAGTATAGGTCTGGTCGGTGTGCCCGCTGAACAGATACCGGAGGACGGTTTGGAGTGTCGTTGTTGCTGCCAGGAAGGAAAGTGCACTCGGAGAGAAGTTCTTCGACATTGCCTCAGGCTATTTGGCTGGCCCGTGCATGGCCAAGTGAATTCGTCTCGAACGCGGCCTCCCAACCTCCTTGAACATTGTCCAAACATCAACAACGTATGTTCAAAAGGGAGTCTTCTTGTGCGCCTGATGCTCTGCTCTCCACCCATCTCATCGGCCTGAAGGTCGTTATGCCCGCAGGGTCCATGATCTGCGAAGAACCGTACACTCGACCAGCCCGCGAGCCTTTCCCATCCCCCATCAAGAGCTAGGCAATATGAGTACCACAAGGATGTTTGTATCATACGAACAACGGAACGTCCTTTGACATGGCTCTATACTGCTCACTTGCCGACGGGAAGCCAACCAGGCTGTAAAAGCATATGCTGTGGTGGGACTGATGATGCCCTAGCCTGCTCTCATCATCTGTCGCTTCTGCATGGCCAAACGAAACCTTCTAGGAGCATCAATGTGCTGGCAGTCCAAGCAAAGACGCCTATTGGGGAGCAAAAGAATGATCTGGTTCTGCCACGACTCGAACGTGAATTTCCTGGACGCACTGTTGTGGATACAACCGGGCTATGCAACGAACACCGTCCTCTTGCTTGCAAATTGAAGGAAGAGGGGTAGGATATTCGCCACAAAAGCCCTCACAAGATGCCAGGCGTGCTACCATTGCACTACAGAGCCGTGTTTGGTAGAGAAGGTGAGAAGAGTGCAAAGGAGCTTATTTATATATACTAGATTCTTCGATGCCTATGGATCTTGACACTGCTCTATGACGGAAGGCAGGCGGAAGAGCTATCATCATATGGCCAAGCTCGCGACATGTAGGTCCTTCTTCCTCCCAGATCTGGCTTCTTCGTGAGCACCTGATCAAATCCGCAGCCACGACCGATCTAACAGATGATATAGCCTTCACTGACTTGCATCCGCCCACGCCTCAACCTCAACCCTCATCCCCGGCAACGCAAGCTTCGCTACACCAATACCCGTAAGAATCGGCTTATGATCCGGAAAGTACTTATTCATCGCCTTCCCCAGCTCGCGCGAAGTCTCCTCGCTCCAGGGTGCCGTATAGACGATAAGCTTGTAGACTTGTTGAATGCCTTGGGATACCTCAATCAGCGTGTTTCACCCGAATCTGAAGGCCGAACAACTCATACCTTTCCCTCCAGCTTCCTTAACGTACTGATCCACATTCTTGAAAGCCTGATCAACCTCCTCTGCTAGGTCCTCGGGGATTGATTGTGTTTCGCGAATGAGTCCTGGTTGGCCGGAGAGGAGGATGTCGTTGCCTTTGCGGACGACTTGGGAGTAGGGGAAGTTGAAGGCTGGTGAGAAGTATTTGAGGTGAGACATGGTGCGTAGTTTTTTTGAGATGATTGATGTGTTGGGAGTGATGTGCTGATTCTGATTCCAGTGTTCTAGCAAGACAGATGTCTCTGCTACTTATACTTGAGCATGATTGCTACAGCTGGAGGAGATGAACTCCATCTTTAAGATTTTGGTAAGGCGTAGCTGGAGACGCATTGCTATGGTAAGCGATCAATTTGTCAACCACAAACGTTCCAAAGCTCATGATATGTGTGGTGAAACAGGTCCCTTCAGCACTTCGTGGCCGTTGGAGGAGTTGGAGAAAGTTGGAGAAGCTCCAAAACCTACGTAGGCCAAGAGTCGCATCCTTCGTTGCCAGTCGTGTACATGTAAGCAAGCAGTCACCAGCTATATCTCGCTCGCTGGAACAGCAGATGTTCTTAAGCAACATTCCTGTACGACCAGGAAAGGGTCAATTGTACTCTAACCTCGCCGATAACGCCCAACGAGAACCCAACCCAACACTCACGCTCATTGCTCTCGGATAAGGGTGCTTCTTACTCGACCAGTCGTTCAAAGTCCCGAACCTTCCGATCCTTCAAGGGCGAGATAGCGAGATGGGAAGCTCGCTTCTGTCAGTCATCCTCGCGGCTGTTGGACGAGCGAGGGCGTGGTCATTCATGATGACCTTATATGTTTAAAATAGCCGAACAACCTAGGCGATTTTCTCAGCTCATAATTAGAGGCCCAACTCCCAATTTTCGCGTTCTTGGATCCGACGTTTCCTCGCGAATCGTGCAGATAGAGGACGACCCATAGATTTGAAGGCCTTGAAGCTCTTGTAGCATCAGGTAAGTGGACAGAAGTACAATGTCTATTTGCGAAAGAGGAGAGAGAAGGAAGAATTTCTCGTCGACCAAATGTGCTTTCATTGCACCACAAGACCATCCCTGCACAGGAAGAAGTTCAATTTGCGACTGACATATATCCCATAGAAACCATGGCCGAAACACTCGATCCCGCGCCCTTGATTCAAAAACTTTCGAAATACGATGCCAAAGCCCTCCAGTCCGACCCTCAAATCCGAAAAGATGCTCTCACCCTCGCAACCAAGCTCAAAACGTCTCTCGAAGATCCCGTCAACGTAGCAGTCGATGCATTCTTCTCCCCTTTCTTACCAGCCGGAGTGCGCATAGCCGTCGAAATGAACCTCTTCATCCACCTCACTTCGACGACTAAACCGCTTTCAACCGCTGAACTGGCCAAGCTCACAGGTGCATCACCTCTCCTCCTAACCCGTGTTCTTCGCCTCCTAGCCAGCATCGACTTTATCGCCTCCCCCTCCCCAGACACATGGACGTCCACACCAATCACGCATGCGGTCGCCTCGCCGCCCATCACAGCTGGCTGGCGCTTCGTGTGGGATATGCTCGTCGAAGCCACCGTTGTCGGTCATCGCTACCTCTCAGAAACCGGGATTAAAGATATCGAGGACCCGAAAGATGGCCTATTTCAATTCGCGCATAAGACGAACTTGGATGGGTTTGAATATATGGCGACGGCGAGACCAGATCGATGGAGAGATTTCCATTTATTCATGGGGCAGACGATGGGCGCGAGGGGATATTGGGTTGATTGGTTTCCCGTTAAAGAGAGGATTCTGTCTGGTTTCGAGGACGGAGCGCTGGTGGTTGATGTTGGTGGCGGGAAGGGACATGATTTAGCGGCTTTCCGGGAGAGGTGGCCTGATGCGAAGGGACGATTGGTGTTGCAAGATTTGTCGCAGGCCTTGGAGTCGGCGGGAGATCTGGATGAGTCGATTGAGAGACAGGAGCAGGACTTCTTCATGCCGAATCGGGAGATTGGAGCGAGGGTGTATTTCATGCACCATATTATCCACGACTGGAGCGATCCATACGCCTTGAAGATCCTGAAGCACCTGGCCAAGGCTATGAGACCGGGGTACTCGAAGCTTTTGATCCACGATCTGGTTCTTCCCGATGGAGAAATTACGCCATACCAGGCTCGGTTTGATATGGTTATGATGACTTTCAATGCAGGTGCTGAAAGGAGTAGAAGCCAGTGGAAGGCGTTGCTTGGTGCAGCGGGGCTGCAAGTGGTCGACTTCTGCCATGGTCCAGACGGAGAGGATGCAGATGGAATCATAGAAGCAGTGTTGACAGAGGCTAATTGATTCATCTTTCGATTCTGGTTTAGTCTGTGCCAGAAGCAGCCATGGATGTCGCCTTGCGTCGAAGATCCAGCTTATCCAGAGCAATCATGCCTTGCACAGTTTCCCACAGCATCAGAGCACCTGACCCGCAAGCGCTCTCTGACCAAAGGAACAGATGGAGGTCTGACTGTACTGACTTCCAGGTGCAAGGATGCGATGTGACAATGAGACGAATTGCGTTGACGAAGAACCTTCGATGCGGTGTGCGCCATGCTGCGATGCCTCCGACAAACAGCACCCACAAAGCAAATGCTCTTGACTTCACACGACGCCACATGTCGAAGTTGGAAGATTGTACCAAGTCTCGTAGTCGATCCAGTAGTTTCAAATGCCAGCCAGAGCTCGGACGCACGGGAAAGATGACGGCGTTGGAATAGATCGTGGCGGCAAGTCGACACGCCTCATACGGAACACAGACCGATCCTTGTCTCTCATAGTCGCCGAGCTCTGCCCAAGGCTGGAGGGACAGGAGTGAATGGTGTACTGCATTGCGTGTGAGGATGAGGGCGAAGTACTCGGAGGCATCCACTTGTCGCCCGCCGTGACGAATCTCGTCGAGCAGTCTGTCGATAACGCAAAGACGCTTGTACGTCACAAGTGCTTCTCCAGGAAGTCCGCCTGGGACGTTGATGAAAAAGCCGCGTCCAAGGAATCCGCAGTATTCTTGCATCGTCCTCCCCATATAGTCTAGGTTGCGAAAGTTCCAGAGATTCGGCAGGCCAGGTTTACAGACCTCGGAGCTGGCGGCAATCAGGTCCGCGATGGAAAGGCTTGCTCCAAGATGTGGCAGAAGCCTGAGCTTTCCAAGGCCGCCGGCGCGATCAATCAGACGATAGAGTGCTTTCGTGTTGTCATCGACAGTTTCAACACTGCCAAACACTCCAGTTGAGATAGCGCCCGGCACGTGGGGACTGAATAGTAGTGCTTTCTCAACGTCCTTGCTATCGCTGACTTGCTTGCGGTTCAAGCTCCAAAGGATGCTAATAGCAAGTATGACCGGATCTGGCTCGGCTTCGAAAGCATCGACGTTCGATAAGAGCTCATTCACGAGCTTGACCGTCTTCGACTTGTGCACAAGCGTTTGCTGCTGGCGCTTCATGCTTTGAGTTGTCGTCTCTTGGTGCATTCCAACAGCATAGCTAAGGACGTGATATATAACGCGATGCTTGACGAAGGCCTCAAACCAGGTGGGTGCGTCTCGAGGATCCATGCTTTGCATGATGAGATTGAGACAGTAGACCGCATTCTCAGCAGCGATGACTGAGTCCGGACCTCCAACATCGAATGATGAGATGGCCAGCGCGCCAAACACTGGTGCGGGACGACGCAAGAGCGTCAGAGGGCAAGCCGCGACAGTCAATGAGAGTGGAATGCGCTCCTCGATGTCTGCGACGCCTGCATCGCTGACATCTAGAGCACCATCGTGGAAGGCTGCTCTTGGGCTGCTGTCTTCTGACTTAGATCTTCGTGGTTGCGGTCGACGTTGTGCAAGCGTGATTCTCGTCGAGGTCTGGCATCGCTTCTTGATCATAGGTCGTTTGTGATATGGTGGTATAGAGACTCCAGATCCAGGTAGTGGTACCTCAGTCCGCGCCATTTCGTTACGAACAATTTTCTAAACGGTGCGGAGTGGTGGCCGCGTACTTCACCTCTATTGTCTGGGCCAGGGGAGTGACGTCCATCTGCTCACGCGACGCCATCTGCTATCGGTCGCAGATCCGTCCTCATCGCATGGGAGCTTGCCTCACTCCGTCAACTCCCTCATCAAGCAGACAGGAGTGGCCGCCTCCGTCTCGCTTCTGCATTGTGTCTGACTCCTGCCCAATATGTCCACTGCCTGTCGTGCCGTCTTTGGCTAAGCGAGCCCAGACCATCGAGATTTCAAGTGTGCTGTCGCACAGTTCAGTGAAAGATGGGCGTGAGGATCGAAGAAACTGTACGTCAGTGTTGTGGTCTTGACTCGAGGGGCAGGCGCCCTGCTTTTGAGGGCTTCGATTCACATAATAAGCTCAAACTCTAATCACGAACCTTGCTGCCATTGACGGCGGTCTCTTTCCCATGCATGCTCCAGAACACCAGCAGAACTCCCATCGCCATGCATTTTCCCCTGCTTCCATCCACAACGCCATGTCGAGAAAAACAGCTTTAACGACTTCTCGTGCTGCCTGCTCCTCTCTTACCTGCGAGCAGCCACTTCGCTTTGCTTGCCGTCTGGTGCCGATCCGCCTCTCCTTGCCTTGCCATCCTGTTCGACTTCTTCTGACCGAGCTTCGCGAGACGTTCAGCCTTACCTCTGGCTGTGACATCTGTGACACCATCCTCTCTGCGGTTTGTCGCTGCTTGACTTCTTGAACGGGGCATAGACATGCTCCGTAGACGCTCTCGTGGGGTCTGGTCAACCTCCATAGCATCGTCGCCATTCGAAGGATCTTCTGTACCAGCTCGACTTCTTCCACGCGGTCGAGAGACAGAGCGAGCCCGGTCGGCGATGGCAGACGTATCGTAACCTGCCTTCTCCAATCCAGCTTGCATCTTTTCAAGCTCCACTGCCTTCTTCGACCGGGGAATGACTGCGCGGTTCTTGAGCGATTTCCGCATCTTGTTCTCGTTTCGAATTAGTTGACGCTTCTCCCGGATCAGCTCGGCCTTGTAACCGATATCCGCCTCCTCCGCATCTTCGAGCTCCTCATCGTCCTCGTAGTAGCCTTCCTCTTCCAGGCGCGCTTCCTCTTCCTCGAGAGCGGCAAGCTTGGCGTCAATATCAGGGTCGATGAAGTCGTACACGTTCTTGCCGTTAAGAACTTCGGGAATCTTGTCGTGCTTCCACTCGTCATCCTCCAACAGATACTTGTCCTTCAAGTTGATGTTGAAGACACCAGCACCGCCATTCTCTTCTTCAATGTCGCGCATGAGTTTGGGTCGATTCGGGTCATCCTTATCGTATTTGATCTTGTTGAGTGCAGCTTCGGGGATGTCAGGTCCATATCCAACGCCGCCCATGGGTTGCGCAACGTGAATTCTCTTCAAAACTTCGCCCAGACGGCCCGTGACTTCACCAGATGCATTCGTGCCCGCCTTCAACTTTTGTGCATTGCGTTCCGCGAGAAGCCTGTCGCATGCGGCGTTTCGCACGTTCATCAGGCCTTCGGTAGTGGTGCAGGACAGTTGAAGCAACTCCACGTTCGCGCTCTTTAGCAGGTTCTGCAACTTTTCCTGTGTCTCCGCGTCCAGATCCTCCGGTCTCATAACGTCAATCTTGTTAATGACGATGAACACCAATTTGTTCGCGAAGAGCGGCTTGATGCTCTCAAACAGAGCCATTTGCGCGTGCACACTGTATCCGCACTGCTCGCTCAAATCCATGAAGTACATGATGGCGCTTCGCAAGTGTGCGATAGCCGTAATACTCTGCATCTCAATCGTGTTCATCTCTTCGAGCGGGTGGTCCAGGATACCAGGAGTGTCAATCGCTTGGAATCGCAGCATCTTGTAGTCAAAATGCCCCACAAACAAGCTCTTCGTTGTGAAAGCGTATGGCTGCACATCCACATCGGCTCGAGAAATGTTCTTCAGAAAGCTGGACTTTCCGACATTTGGGTATCCGCAAATCAGCAATGTTCGCGTGTTCGGGTCAATGCTTGGCAGACGTCCCAAATGCTGTCGCACCTGCTCCAAATACACCAACGGGTCTTTCAATCTCTTGCAGATGGTGGCCATACGGCCCAGCGCAGCGCGCTTGAGTTGCTTGCACTGGAACAAGCTCTGGCCATATTTGAGCAGTCGGATATAGTCTCGCGATACCGTCTCGATCAAGCCCTTTGCGGTATTCAACTGGCCGAGAGCGATACGGAAGTGGTCTGCGTCGTAGAGGGTGTTGAGCAGGTCCTTGTGGAATGGATGGATATCGGCGAGTCGTGGGAAGCCGTCGAGAATGGCATTCAGCTTTTCGGAAAAGGTCTCGGCGGTGTACTTGACTTTTCTCATGTAGAAAGCTCTGATACGACTGATCTTGAATCCAGCGCGAATCTGTGTGGGGAGTCGACGCTGAGTGCGCGACAGCACTATGTCCAAGAACTCATTGCTCGTGGGGACGGGCTGGATGTCCTTCCAGCTGAGCTTCATATTGCCCGTGTACTATGTCGTCGTCGCCGGCGGCGGTGGAAAGTGCGGCGTTGAAGGCCTTCAAGGGGGCGGCGGGCCCAGTCCAAGAGCGCAGCGTATATGCGGTGGAGTTCCCGGTCTTCTTCTCTAGTATGCCCGCTGTCACTGTGGTGGGAGATTCGCAGAAAGGGCGGTGAGGTGATGATCCGCTGGTCGAGGCAGTGGCCACCCGGACTGAAAATTGAATTCGGAAGGAACTTTGGCCCTGTGGCTTATCGATAGCGGCCTCAGGCTTAGAGAGGAAATCAGGGTCTTGGCACCTTCCCTAACCTCCATTGGCACTTTCACAACGACCCACACTCAGTTCTCACTTAGACCTCAAACCACATGAAAACCTCAGCGCAATGGCAGCATATGGCCAAAATCATCTTCATCCTCGTCATCTCAAGACAGCAGCTCACAACCACCTCGCAATAGGAGCGCACGACGCGTCTTCCCTAGGACCCGGCGCGTGTATTGTTGTGGAAGGGCAGCATCGTGAGACACAGTAGACTGGGAAGACATGATCGCCAGCACGTCGCGTGTCGTGAAAAATCACCGCGATGGCTTCAGGACATCGACTTCCAGCTCAAGCGTGACTACCGCTCCGGCATACACTTTGGCTCGAAACTCAGCGCGGCTGAGACCAACCATGCGATGACCGGAGCCTATATGACCATCTGCGAAGACCGACACAGAGAAGTGGACGATCGTAGTATGTGCTCCGTGCTGCAGCTCAGTTGCGGTAGTCTAGTCAGTATCATATGAAAGCGGACGGCCACAAGTGGTAAGTGATTGAGCAGGCTCTCCTGTTTGCAATCTCAATCGCAGGCAATACACTCCGCAAGACAAACACACTCTTGAGACTTTCTTACAACCGACTCTCACTTGATTCGAGAACATGGCACTGCGGTATGGCATTCTGGCCACGCTGCTGTCAACGCTAGCAGAATCAGCGTACGCTTGCCCTCCTACTAATCACACAGCCAAACGCTGGTTCTCCGTTGGCAATCCCGCAGCTGGAGAGCCTCTCACCAACAACGCTTGGCCGACACATGAGACCGCTCCATGGGATCGGCCAGTGAGGTATTGCTGGGACACAAAGCAAGACTACGTCAACCTCGGACCGACCCTTGATGCTGCAATTAAGATCTGGCGGCCAGCCATAGGAGACAACGGTGAGGTATCATCGCTACGTACCATCCCAGATGGAGGTCGTGCGAACCCTGGCATTTTGTGTAAAGATGCCAGTGCGGATGCACTACAGATCAAAGACCTCGACCCGAACGACAGCAACGTGCATGGCACAACTACAGTGGGTTACTGGACGCAGCCTAAGACCAGACAGACACGAGGGAGACACATCCTACATTTCGAGCGCCTGATGAATCGGGACACGCCCAACAACCCTCACTCTTACGATGTTGCGACGTTTGCACATGAGCTTTGACACGCCTTCGGACTTGAGCATGAGCACGATCGTCCAGACCGAGACAAGTTCATCAGCTTCTATTGCAAAAACTTGAGAGACTATGACGTGGTAAGCTAGTATGTCTTGCGCATTAATAGGTCATGGCTAACCGACTTGACCCAGGTGAAGCAGAGAATCGCGCAGCAGAACCCGGGTCAAAACATAGAGAAGCTTATGGAGCAAGCGTGAGGATTCCCTAAACAAACGCATCGTTGCAAAGCACTGACCTCGTCACAAGCTGCACAGACCTTCCAACAGCTCAGAAGTACGGGTTCTCAGCATTCGCGTTCATCAAAATCGCCTCTAGGGCCCCAGCAATGGGCCAGCTCGCCTGGTCCAAGACCTTCGATCCATACTCCATCATGACCTATGGATCCTATGAACAAGCGAGAGTGAATGGATCAGACAAGAACAAGGCGGTGATGCTGCTCAAAGCCCAGGGCCAGACGCGATCGAATCCGATGCTGGAAACAGAGTTCTGGCAAGGCGGGAGCCCGATCTGGGAAGCTGAGAAGGTCAAGGTCTCGGCCGGAGATATCGCTCGTGTTGCTCAGTTGTATCCGAATGATGGTCCAAAGGGCAACGCGATTGCAGCGAATCCTACTTGGGCGGCTACCAGTGATGGGTTTGCGAGAGTGGCGAGGGCGGTGGCGACAGCTCTTTTCTAATTCAAAAAGCATCTCGCAACTATACCCACATGCATTGGATCTATCGATCAGAGAGGTGCAATTCTTGAGACCACGGTGAGTAATGATGAAGTGAAGTTGAAGCCTTCAATACCCGGCTCGGCGGAGCTTAAAGTTCAAAGATCAGCAAGACAGATGTGGTCATCAAGCCGCCGTAGATGCAAAGATCCTCCGGCACGCAGCATCTGACTTTCATTCGTCGCTTGGTGCACATGCGGTAAACGGAACAGCCCACTGCAATGCTGGGGTAGAGAAGGAGTGCGGAGGGAACATGGAGAGGAGTTATGGGGGCCTTTACCCGAGGACATCACTTCTTCTACTTCCTTTGACCATCAAACAAGTAGACCTCATTCCAGCAACATCTGCTTCTTCTCCCTTCGCCACGAATGCCATCTCGCGTGGGTAACAAGGAACAAGCAAAATGTCCAAAGAACCCTACTTCGGTCTCAGAGGCCGTTCCCTCAACGCCGCCATCTGGCTCGAATCTATGTGGGCAATCATCATATTCGGTAATATTAGAAAAAAACCACCAAATCCCCAATCCACTCTTGCCTTCCAATCACATACTAACCCCTCCACCTCCCAGGCTACAACCAAGGCTCCGCCGGCGGCGTCCTAACAACCCGCTCCTTCAACACCCAATTCCCCCAAATGGACACAATCTTCACCTCCGGCTCCATCCAACACTCCAACTCCACCATCCAAGGCACCGTCGTAGCCCTCTACACCCTCTTCGGAGCCTTCGGCGCCCTAGCCTGCACCTTCGTAGGAGACAAAATCGGCCGTCGCTGGACAATCTTCCTAGCCTCCGCGATCCAAGCAATTGGGTGTATACTCATGGGAACGAGTTTCCAATTCGCGCAGTTCATCGTCGCGAGGATCGTGCTCGGATTGGGAACGGGGGGGATTATAGCGACGGTGTCGGTTTGGCAGTCGGAGTTGAGTAAGGCGGATTCGAGAGGGGGACATGTTTCTGGTTTTGGGATTTTTTGCGGGATAGGACTTGTGATTGCTCTGTGGCTGGAGTTTGGGACGAGTTATATTGACAATTCCGCGACTTGGAGGATCCCGTTGTTGCTTCCGGTGGTGTTTTCTGCGATCGTGATGGCGTTCATCTTCAGCTTACCGGAAAGCCCCCGCTGGCTCATTAAAAAAGGCCGGATCGACGAAGCTCGCGATATCCTCGCTCGACTATATGATACATCCGACGGTCCACAAGCTGACATCGTGGATAAGGAAGTGCGAGAAGTCCAAGCCAGTCTCGAACTCGCAGGGACGTTCAAGTTATCCGCCATGTTCAAAATGGGACCGCAGAGAACATTTCATCGCGTTTGTCTGGCGTGTCTGGTGCAGATATTCCTGCAAATGTGCGGGACGAATGTGATTTCGTATTATGCGACGTCAATCTTTCAACAGCAACTGCATTTCAGCCCGACCTTGGCCAAGATTTTGTCGGCGAGTCTGCAGTTTACATTGATTATTGGGAGCTTGGTTTGTTCTTTTACGGGTGAGGAAATACGAATCGAATGCTCTAGACAGAGAGTGTGCTGATACTTGAGATAGTTGATCGATTCGGCCGCCGCAAGTTAATGATGTTGACCGCAGCTTCGGTTACGATCAACACCGCTTGCCTTGCAGGGACGACAAGCAATCCCACCAACACCGCTGCCCTGAAAGCCGCAGTCTTCTTCATCTTCTTCTTCCAGTTCTGCTTCTGCATCGGCTTTCTTGGGATACCGTTCGTGTACGCTTCCGAGATAGCTCCGGTACATATGCGTGCTGGAGTGGCTGGTGTCGCGACAGCTGTTTCTTGGGTGAGTCGAGAGCAGCGGAGCTTTTTGGCTGCATGATGCTGATCTGTCAATAGCTGTGGAACTTCCTCGTGGTAGAAATAAGTTAGTAGCACAAGGCTGAAGGCCACCTGATGTTTCGAGAAGTACGCTGACCTTTGATCTTTTGCTGTGCAGCGCCGGTTGCATTTAACTCGATTGGCTGGCGGTACTTCCTGGTCTATGCATGCTTCAACGCGGCTGTGGTACCCATCATTTATTTCTTCGTAAGTTTCTGGCTCCATGTCAGTCTGCAAGACGTATTCGTACTGACAGCAGCTCAGTTTCCAGAGACAGCTGGCAGGTCACTTGAAGAGCTCGACGAGATTTTCGCCTCATCGAAATCCATCTTTGACGTGGTACCTGTTGCTCGTCGCTTGCCAAAGAGGCGACTTACCACCTTTCTGGAAGAGGAGAAGGATTGGAATCGCGAGTCCGCAACGCAGGTCGAGAATGTCGAAAATGCCGGCGAGAAAGAAGCATCCCTCAAGCTGGATGATTAGATACTGTCACAAATCTAGTATGTCTCGGTGAACACATAGGGACCTTCTCGATCCTTGACATCGACCTTTATCTTCGCCTCTGGCACGTCCTTGCCGTCAATCCTTAGGCCGGCCTCCATGACATCCCCCGTCACGACAGGACCAACACCCTTTGGCGTGCCTGTGAGCACAATGTCGCCCTTCTCCAATGTCATGACCTTCGAGATGTCTGCTAACTGTCTTCCAATTCGGAAAAGCATGAGCTCGGTATTATCGTTCTGCTTCATCTCGCCGTTCACGGAAAGCCAGAGCTCAACGTTGTGTGGGTCCTTGATCTTGCTCTTCTCGATCGGCCCTGCTACAGGTAGGAAGGTGTCAAAGCCCTTGGCGATGCTCCATGGCAGACCTCGCTTCTTCGCCTCTTCTTGTACGTTTCGCCCAGTCATGTCGATTGCAAGGATGTAGCTTCCTATTGCGTCCATCCACCCTGCCTCATCATTCTCGTCCAGGTCCTTGATGGTCTTGCCTATTACGATTCCGAGCTCGACTTCGAAGTGGAGGTTTACGCCATTGGGTCGGAGGACTGGTCCCTCGTCTGGGAGGAGGATGGAGCTTGGCGGCTTGAGGAAGAAGAAGGGCTGCTTCGGTCTTTGGTTGTTGAGCTCCTTGACGTGGTCTGCGTAGTTTCGGCCTATGCACATAACCTGTAGCCGCGTCAATATTTAATAAAGCTCAGTAAGATCGATCTTGGTTACCTTCTTGCAATTGCTCTTGATCTCCTTCAGCGAGGCCATGTTGGGAGATGTGCTAGCAAATGCTCTCCGAGAGGACAAGGTATAGGACGGAATGTGTTGTCGTACGCCATTGGGTCTAGTAGAAGTAGTAATATGTCTTCCGGCGGAGGAGCTCGTTGGAGTAGCCCGCCGGCCTGCAGCATTCGCAAGCGAGAAGCAAGCAGCTGGCCTTCCGACCACCGGTGCAGCAACACCCGAACTTCTGCTGACCACTCGTACGAATGAGACGGACATGGCCAACTCCGGATTCGAAATTCCACGCAGAGATTGCGAGGTGACTGGACAATTGAGGCGAGCGGATGGGCGTCTCGGCAAGTGAATATGGGCGTGTCAATGCCTCGTTCAGAATTCTGGAAAGCAGCTGTGTCTTAACCTGGTCGCTGGCTTAGATTTCTCGAGCGCCCCGCCAACGACATCGCCGGCGCCGATGAGCTTCGGCGGAGATAGGGCTGGCCGGCAGTGTGGGCGACTTCGCTTCACTTCACTTGACACATCCCCTTTCTCGCGCCAATCTTTCTGCCAGATTCTTGATGCGCCGTTCATCATCTTCTGCTCTTGAGTCCCGGTCCCATTGTTCCTCTTGCCAATGCGTATACGGACTCTCCGGCGTCTCGACAGTGCAAAGGTGAAGTCGAGATCTCGGCAGTGGAGCCGATTACATGCCTGAGGCTTTTCCAGGAGAGGACAACATCGGGATATGAGCCGGGCACCTTCTCACATCAACACCACACAGGCAATCTTTGCTCGACAGCGGTGCTGAAGATGATGAAAGAAGCATGCGAATGCGGACTCGCTCGTGGCTTCCTTGCCTTCACGTGTCATTTTGAATTCCGCCGGCGAAGATCCTCCGCGTACCTCCTGGCGATCACTCCTCGCTTGGACTCAAAATGCAACGTCTGCTGAACAACACCTCACTTTTGAATGATGAAGGACTTCTCCAGGAGAAGAGCAGCATCATCATTGAAACCACTCAAAAGACCCCTCGAGACTCGGAAAGCACTTTCTTCTGCTCTAGGGAGGCTTAACCCAAAGGCCCAGCAAGTGCCAAACTTCCAGAAAGAAGAAGCAGACGGCACTCTCTTCCATCTGAACGAGAGAGCAATGCGCGCATCTTCCTTCGAGAAGGAGTGCCTGCCGCAAACAAGCAATCGAGGACGCGTCTTGGCTTCAAAGGATCCCGCAGCCTTTTAGCCATTTCCGATGTGCAACATCAAGGAGAATGGACGTCACTGCGGGTCTACCTTCATTGTATTGTGCGCGAACGAATATTGCAATATTGAGTCTCAATAATCTAAGACGACAGTTCAGTAAGACTTGGGCGTTCTCAGCAATGGCGAATGCATCTAACAACGAAGTCTTTTGCGAGGCTCGGAACGTGAGACTTTCATCAGCATGTTGTTGCCCTGCTCAGCTATAACGTGCGCTGATCCCATGCCTTCTTCCTACTATACGAAGTACAGCGACTTTGTTGCGAGACGTTGGCCCGTTAACAATTTAAGCAGAGACACCGAAACTCTGTTTGCAGGATGTAAGGATTCCAATGGACTTCCTGTTCATATACTCAAGGTCCGCGTGCAGACGGACTGCTTCAGTACGTTCTCTCTTGGCAGTCCTATTGCTCTTTCGTCCTCCGATCTTCAAAGTCATTCTTTACTAGCCGAAATGGCACCCACACTCATTACTATATTTGCGTTTGCTGCTTTCTTCTCTTCGAATGTATATGCTTATGCCGGTGGGCAATGCGAGTCTTATGGCATTGACTTCGAGGAGGGTGGGCACTACTTTCAAAACAATGCCAGCTCAGACCCATTCACAGCTCTTCAACAATTCCAGGGCTGCACGAATGACACATCAAACAATGTTCTCGTCGACCCGGAAGGCAACCAAAGCCAATGCAGTCTCACCGAAATGGAGCCAAGTGACAAGCCGCAACTGGTCACTTGTAGCGACAGCCCAAAGGACTCTCTGTATTCTGGAAACTGGTCACTGTTGATCATCAGCAATAATGGGGACGCCGCTCCGCTTGCAGCTCAACGAGACTTCTACCTCGATGTCGGCCCGCAAAGCACCGTAACGGTGACTCCTAGCGGAACAGCTTCTGGCCATTCGACTGTCATTTCTACCGGCGCTCCAACAACTTCGACTATCACGGTCACATCTACAGTCCCAGCGACGACGAAGACAATCGGCTCCCAGCCCCAAGGCCCTCACGGATGGACCCGTCGCCCACACCCAAGCATCGTCAAAACAACCCAGTGCGAGAAAACCTACACTCTGACAAAGACCACCTTCACGGTCAGCGCCACAGTCAAAACCGTCAATGCTGCCTGCACAGCTCCCACAGCCTCTCCCTTCCACGACAAGCCCTGCGAGATCAAACCCACAGTTCTCGGCCCACTCAACGAAATCGCAGCACAAGTCATCGAAGGCGTCCAGAAAACCGTCGAAGGCGCTACCCAAGGTCTCCATCTCCACCATAGAGAACTCCACGCCGCTGCAGCCTTCAAACGTGCCGTTATCGAAGGCCGCGAGCCGTCTGCCGAAGAGAAGCGTGCCTTTATTGCTGTCCGAAATGCCCGCCTCGCGCAAATGAATGTCGATAAGAGAGCTCCGGATAATCGGACTGTGACCGTGACTGCTACTACTGTTGGATCGCCGATTACTCTGCCGCTTGGGTCTGCTCCGACGACTATAACTACTCATCAGACTTCGTACACGACCGTGACGAAGACTGTATCTTCGGGGACGGCATATGCTTCTGAAGGTGGGAAAATTGGGACGTCGACTGCGCCTGTGCCGACTTGGACTTGGACTGCGCATCAGCCGTGGACTGTCAGTTATACTACGACGACGAGGACTATTCCGTAAGTTTGCACATTTAAAGGACATTCGGGCTGGATGATACTGATTTTGTTATAGGGTTACCAACACAGTGACTACGACTGCTCATGGCGCGGCGGCGACTTGTGCTCGGAAGGGGATGTACTTGCACTAGAAGTGCCACCGACAGACAGGCCGGTTTGCAAGGCCAAGCAGAGTCAGGATTGCTAGCTGGGGTCTTGGTCCCAATGCTCATTTCGTCCTCTACTGTACACTACCATGAATTCGTTGCTGTCTAATGTGTACATAGTGATCAATATGTATTAGTCCAACACGCATTGCAGAGGAGCTGTCCGCAAGAGACTCTGTCGGCTTAACCAAGGCGCGCCACGTGTACGACAAAGCATCATATTATTGTTGACTCGACCCTGTTGCCCGATACTGCTCAAGCTCGCGTGAAGTCAGTCTGGTCACAAGGAAGTTTCCCTTCAGCTCCGCGGTCGGTCTGCCCGGGAGAAGCTTGGATATGACCCGGCTCCAGTCGCGCGTGGCGTGAGTAGTCGTAGGCCTGCATGTCCAGGCTGAAGAGGACTGCAAGCAGAAACAAGAAAGCGCGGCCGTCTCTACCTCTTGTCGACGAAGCATGGCTCTGAAATTAGACTTGATCTCGTGTGTATCGAGGTGAGGTTTCGGGATTATGCCCCACAAGTACGTGATGCCTGCAAGGCCATGCTGTTCCTTACTGTAGGAGTGCGGGCACTACTGTAAAGGGAAAATAGGCGGAATGAAGACGCGTTGTCCAGGGAGGAAGTTACGTAGAAGCTGAAAGTCGGCAAGCCGAGCTGACAAAGCCAACGCCAAGATTTTTCAACTCCCACTTTCACACCGCATACGCATACGAGACCAACAAGTTGAGGATGCAATATCTCAACCACCACTACAGCTATACAGACGATCAGTAGCTCAAACGAAAGCGCTTCTTCGCTCAGTTGCAGCGCGGATGTTAGCCGTTCAAAAATGCTGGTACAATCGCCAGGCTCTGCACATGTCTTCCAAAACTCCGTCAACCGATGTCTCGATCAAAACCGCAAAAAATATAGGCATGTTGGGACCCTTCTACCTATCAGTAAAACTCCTCCGGGTGGGCTCGAACCACCAGCCTCCCGGTACCATTCCTCTTGAGAGAGTAACAGCCGAACGCGCTAGCCAATTGCGCTGAGAATTGTTAGAATTTGAACATGTGAAAGTTGTGTGTGAGTGATTGAACTTACCCACGGAGGACTCAGTCATTGCTGGCTGATGGGAAGAGCCGAAATTGTATGCGTACTAGTAGGCAGATTGAGGGGCGGAGTTTGGAAGGGCCGAAGATCGGAGAGCATGGCAGAGCTGGGGGTTTGGCTTCGTTCTGGTCGACTTCACTTCTGTGGCAGCGGACAGCTTTCACAGGCCGATTGGGAGGCAGTAACATTACGAATTGAATCAATAATCGATCATAGATAAGCTATATGACAGCAAGAAAACATCAAAAGTGTGCAGGTGTATGCATGCTCAACTTTCACATCCTTTAGTTTGACAAATCCATTTTCTTGGCAGCTCTCCTCTGGACCTGGGAGGCGAGAGCGTGATCAAACTTGCGACATCAATCGCAGCTCATTTTACTTCGCTCATCTCTGTTGTACTCTTCCACTCCCATCTCCAGACATAGCAGTAACACCTGTAGCATCAAGTTCAACTCACCGTATCATACCCAACACAAATGTGCTTCACAATGACCCTCTTCTTCAACTCATCACCCTCTCTATTTCCCGGCAAGCCCACGCCCTCTCAACGTGTTCCATTGAAGCCCAGGTATGCCTGTACAACTTGACAGTGATCTTCATCAGGACATACAGCCACCCAAGAAGGGTACGGCTTACAGCTGTCAGAGGCTTTGTAATGGTACGTAAGAACGTAACATGCGCCGGGACATGTCGTGTCGGTGATCATTGTGCATGCTTACAATCGGATCCAGAATAGTGGGCTTGGTCTTGTCACATCGTCAGATTGCAGCTTGCGCATTGCTCGGATCGGTGTGGAAGCGGACAGCAAGAACAGATCGGATCGAAGGTAAGTCTAACTTCTTTTCAACGTTACGGGCATATAGACATTACTCACTACACAAGCGGTATAGCAACCCAATCTATGCTTGTGCCGCAGCTGCTTCCGCTTGCTGCTTCTCCATATCCTGGACGAATCGCTCCCAAATCTCAATGTTATTTTGGAAGAAGTTGATATTCGCATCCGCGAGGCCTCCAAGCTCATCTCGGAACTCCACAGCCTTGATGCGCTCAAAATCGGAGACCTCCTTGACGACCTCTTCATCGAAAGCTTCCGTCGTTTTCTTGGCGTTCTCGACTTCGGTCGTGAGGCGCGCAATTGATACCTCGAGCTTTCGTTGACGCTCTCGCCGAGATTGCTCGTGGTCCACGCCCCGTACGTCTTCGATCTTCTGACGTAAAAAGCCAGAGGCTCCAACAGATCCGTGGCTGGCCAGGGTGTCTCGCTCTTGCGCAGCTTTGTTGAGATAATCCGTCAGACCCTCGAAGTCAAGCTGCTTCTGTTCTCGTGTCTTGAGCAAAGCCTTGACGGAGAGTATGTACGCTTCCATGTCCCTTAGTGACTCCAGATATTCTTGGTCTGTGTGATCTTTCAATCCTTTCCACCCTTCGCTGGTGCTCGACACACTTGTCGCGAACTTTGTGAGCTCGTCTTGTACACCAGGCTCCAGAGCTGCGAGCTTCTGAAATTGTGTTGCGAGGTCCGCGTAGTCTGACTCTAGATCTCCTTCTCGCTTGGCAACCCGCGCAACAGTCTTGCTCACTGTCCCCAGATCGTCGTCAAGCTTCCCGGCGCGATCGTTGACATCTTGAAATCTTTTGTCTGTCTTATGCGGCTTTGTAAATGCGTTCAAGAAGCTGTCTGTCCAGCTCTCCAACACAGATGCATTGCCGGCTTCACTCCCGCTCATGCCCCTGTTTGGTCTGCTCCTCATTGTTGCGTTCCAATCGCTCGATTCCAGGAATAGTGCCAAGAGGGTAGCTCGACGCAGTACCGGATGCAGCGTTAGTCGCTTCAAGAAGCGGCTGAGGGAATGCGCTCTCCTTGAGGTGAAGTCTGGCCCGAAGCGGTCGCCTCGCACGTACGACATGTTATGTTTGTCCGGGAGAGGCGGAACAGCGCATTGGGGATACTCTTTGCTGAGAGTCCGGTATAAGAAGACGAAGTCTGTGAAGCGCCTCCGTACTGTCATGTGGGAGGACATGAAAGACTTGAAGTCGGTGTCGGTGGTGACGAGATAGGAAACATAGGCATTTTGAGTTCCCTCTCCCTCCTTCTGCGGACTGCTCACGACGCATTCCAGCCTTCCATGCTCACCTGGCCCTGCGAGATCTTGAGCATCGGCATTTTCCCCAGCTTGCGGCCAGTCGGGGCTGTCGTAGTCGTTGCTACTGCGCGCCTCCATGTTGTTGACGCCTGACAATGCAGGCCGATCTGAAGCGCCCTCTCGGTCAAAACCTCGTATGTGGTCGTATCGTCTGCGCAAGCGATCACTCAGAGACAAGCCCGCGCCTCTTGTATGATATTCCGCGCTATCTGAATGCTCCGGGATATGGCTGCCTTCTATGACTTCGAAGTCCGAGTCGGATTCGTCGTAGCGCTCGTTGGTCTGGGGCGGCGAGAGGTCAATGACGGAGCTGTGGGCGGAGAGGGTGGGTGATATCGGCGGCGTACTCGAGATGGTGGGTATCTGTATTGGCGGTATGGGTGTGGAAGGATGCAGGTCCTCGCTGTTGGTTACGTCGAGAGCTAACGACCCCTGCTCGGCTGCTGTTGCTCTCTGCCCCTCTGCAGAACGTGGCTGGTGATCCATTTCTGCACAACATCAACTTCGAATACTCCGTATATGTCTGGTATCAAGCATGCTATACGGAGCGGTTAGCCATCTTCAGAGATCACGCTGATATTCCAGAGTTTGATCACATGCGTTGCATTTTCCTTCACTTGCACGCTGCCTTGTCGAGCAAACAGCGCGCAAACCACCAAGGATACGTCATCACCTTTTGGCTCGGACTCGCTCTCCCTCACATCCTACCTCCGTACTCCCAGCACACCTGTACGCTGTATATACGAATCCTTCCGAGTATGCTGATTCATCGGTATTGACATTCATCATCCGCGGACTCGACCAGCCGCACCTCCTCAGACTGTTTGAGCCCAGTCAGGCCAGCCGCTTCTACGCGATCGTGCCCTACCAGCGCGTATAGCTCTTTAGCCGAATCACAATTCTGCCCTTGGCGTTGGTAGCCAGCCTGGACTAAATCCTTCCTCGCCGACAGGGTATCCATCCAGCTCGTGGTAAGGGGAGTCTCGGCCTGCGTTTTATCCGACCTCTCTTGCTACTTCTCCTGCACATATTGACCTCCATTCTCTCCTTCTCGATTTCTTCCTTGATTGCCACAGATCGCTGCTTGTTCGTCTCGTTGAGACGCGAAAGTTTCGAGATGCTGGAGCTTCTCAACACAGCCAACATCGTTTGGGCAGTCGGACTCATCATCACAGTGCAAATCGTCCGCTTTCTCCAAAAGCTACACTTTCAACGAAGCCTTGTCAAAGGTTTGCCTGGACCGCCACACAACTATGTATTCGGCTCGTTGATTTCTATGGGCAAGGTTCTGGTCAACCAACCGCGAAATGCCGCTCCTCAAACCTTCATGCATTGCTTGAGGGAGTACTACGGACTAGGCGACGTCTTCTACTTCGATCCCTGGCCACTTGGACCTCCGCTTATGGCCATCTTCAACACTGACATGTTGAACGAAGTTACCATCAAGAATGCTCCTTTGAAGCATCCGGTGGTCAAAGACTTCATGGTCAATTTTGGCGGCCCCTACAATCTGGTGTCAGAAGACGGCCCCGTGTGGAAAAAGTGGAGGTCGGCGTTCAATCCAGGCTTCAGCTCGTCACACCTCATGACACAAGTCCCCGTGGTCGTTGAGGAATGCCAGACCTTCTGCAAGATCATGGCCGAGCATGCGAAGAAGCATGATCTCTTTCGGATGGAACAAGCAACTACAAAGTTGACAGTAAACATCATTGGCAAGATTGTACTGGACCTTGACCTCAATGCCCAGAAGGGTCGCAATGTCCTGGTTGATTCGTTCAACTCTCAGGTCAGGTAGGTGACGTTCAACGAATACGCAGACAAAAAGCAGCCTTGAAGTCCAATTCTGACTCTCTACAGATGGCAGAAGATAGGAGCTCAATTTCGACCCAGCGAGCTTTGGGACTTCCGTCGGCCAATTGTACAAAAGTACAACAACTACAAAATGAATAGCTGGCTTGGCGACCGAATCGAAGAGCGTTTCGCAGGTCGGAAGACCCGCGGACGAACCAAGCATGTGATCGATCTCGCATTGGAGGCCTACATGAAAGAAGTCAAAGGCAGCACCGGCGATGTCGACGACATCAAGGAGCTTGATCCCGAATTTAAAGCCGCAGCAATCAGCAACATGAAAACCTTCGTCTTCGCCGGCCACGACACGACCTCTTCCACAATCTGCTACGCCTTCTACTACCTCTCCCAAAACCCTTCCACACTCGCCCGCATCCGCGCAGAACACGAGGAAGTCTTCGGCCCAGACGCGAGCACAGTCGCCGACCAACTAATCAAAGACCCTCACCTCCTCAACAAACTCGACTACACCCTCGCAGTCACCAAAGAAGTCCTCCGCCTCCAACCCCCCGCCAGTACAGTCCGTTCCGGCTCCGCAAACCTCACAATCCACAATCCAGAGACCGGAGAGAATATGCCTACAAATCACTTCATGCTCTGGCCCGTCAACGTCGGCGTGCACAGAAACGCAAAATACTGGCCCAATCCAAATACTTTCAACCCAGACCGCTTCATCCCCGGTTCTGATGTCTACGCGGAGAATAACAAAGAAGCCTGGATCCCCTTTTCCAAAGGTACCCGTAACTGTATCGGGCAAGAACTAGCTATTATCGAGACGAAAGTGATTCTGGCTATGGTGGTGAGGACGTTCGTGTTTGAAGCGCACTATGATGAGTTGGAGAAATTGAAAGATGATGGGAGTGGATATCCTTGTTTGACGGAGAAAGATGGGGTTGTGGAGCAGTTTGGGGAGAGGGCGTATCAGATTCAGTTGGGGACTGCGAAGCCGGCTGAGGGGATGCCTTGTCGGTTGAGGTTGTTTGAATAGTAGTATGAGAATAAGTAAGCATGCGATCTCTAGATTTGGACAGCCGCCTTTCCTCGTCTTCGTTTGGGGGACCTGTCCTGTCATTGCTTTACGGAAGTGGTTTTCCCAAGGCCCGGACTAAGGCCTGCTAGGAAGCCAAGTCTGTCGGATTCGTCCCGAGGCCGGTTCTTGGG